>CM057054.1:2500000-5000000 GCA_029948455.1 Solanum rostratum | reverse complement strand
GAAAACAGACATAACTTAGTAACAAATATTTATAATACAAACTTCCAAAAATCAGTTCTTTTATAACACAATTAAATTCATAGGTGTGCCATCACATATAAATTGAGTCATATGCGTGCCATCACATATAAATTGAGTCATATGCATGTCTATGTATTTATAAAAATAAATTTAAAAGAGAGTCGTGATTCAAATAATCGCAAATATACTACTAAAGTCTTGTACGTTACGATGGCAAATCCTCAAATAAATTAATGAAAGATTTGAAATGCTACATAACTAAGTCTAAATGATGATATTTCTAATTAAAAATGTGTAGTTTCTTCAATAGAGCTTCACAACAACACATATATCTAACCATTGTGAGACATGATTTCTAAGGTAGGGATTAAACTTCCATGGTCACATTTTAATACAAAACAGAGGGAATGAAACTTAAGTTATGGACAATCTACGGCTTAGGATTCACAACACAACATGAAGTTACCAACATAAATAATCATTCTGTACTACAAAAAATGAATTCTAAACAATATTCTAACAACAAAAATAAAAAGAATAAAAGTTAGCTTTTCACCTTATATGGGGTAGTGATGTGGGCTTTGAGGTCTCAGATTCACAACTCTTTACCGACAGTGAAATGAGATTTAAAACTTGTATAAACTGAAAAAAGCAAATAGAGTTTATCTCTGGTCTAAAAACCTTGTCCTTTGATGAAAATAGGGGCATCAAACCCTTGTCAATGACGTAAGTGTCTAATGTTTCACTTGAAGGGGAAATGGGGACGAGCGGCACAACTCCAAAAATAAACCCTAGCTTCTAATGATAGTAAATTTATTTGGGTAAAGAGAAAAGGTTGTGGGCTGGCTGGCTTTAGTGAAAATGGGCAATTAATTGGGTCAGATTTTGGACAAATTTGATATTAAAAATGGGCTAAAATCTGAAGATATGTTTTGATTTGGGGGCTTTACTTGTCCGAATTTTATGGTCTTTTCCTCCTATAAGTTAAGAGAAATTTTCAGAAGAAAAACAAATTCCAAGTCCTAATTATTGCTCCTTGGTTGTAGTTTCAATATTGATAATCCGCAGCTATATTTTTGGTTTGCTATCTCTTGTACTCATTGTACTTTTTAATAATTTTTCTATAAAAACAAAATACAACTTAACTAAATTGAGTAAAAGAAGTAAGAGATCTATTCTTATATGGTAGTAGAATAAAATACTCCTAAAAGACATTTCTATTTTAATTGAATCTTCCTAATATAGTAATAGAATAAATCACTGTCTAAAAATAATTCTGTTTTAAATTGGACTCTCGCATTTGTGTGTGACTAGGAGTGGCAAACGAGCAGGTTAGATGGAATATGAGTCGAACAAATACAAGTTAAGTAAAAATGGATAAAAAATACCCAGCTCATATTTTAAATCGATAAAAATGAGTTATCCAATTGATAATATAGGTAAATATGGATATCCATATTATAGTAGAGATCATGTTGAAAGTTTCATAACCAAATCCTTTTACCCACTCCCATTCAAACAAATTTTAAGAGTTTTAAATTTTTTCTTCAAAATAAAAGTATCACCCCCTCCCCCGACCTGGCCTCCACCCCCCTGCCAGCCCATCCCACTTGCAACCCTAACCCCCTCGGAAAAATTAAATTTACTTTTTACTATTCCCTACCCCTACCCCTACCCCTACCCTCACCCACAATCCTTCAACCCCCATCCCATCCCCCGAGCACCCCCCCCCCCCTCCATTCCTACCCAAAGAAATATGAAAAAAATTTAATTTGTTTTTTTCCTTAAAAAAATACTTAAACTTTTTATCCATCTTAAATAGGTTGGATATCCACTTTTTATCCATCTTTAATGGGTTGGGTGCCCAACTCATTTAAAATCGATAAATTTGGATAGGTACCCATAAAATTTACCCATTTCGTCACGCATATGTGTGACTCATCATTATTTTAGAGAATTCAAAATTAAGTATAAAATCTGTCAAATTTCTTGTATTCATTATATATCATCGTTGTATTTATTATGAGTCATTTGTATTTGAATGCTACCTTATTTTTCGTATTTAATTACTTTTTTTGGTAAAGCGGATTTCTATTGCATGACTTATTAAAACACAGGGTCATGGCTACTGCCATCGGGCATATTGCATGCTACTGTGTTTGCAAAATAGCTTTCTAGATGGGCCACATCCCAGCCCGAGGAGGAAGTGTTAGTAGAGTTTTTTTATCCTAACATAACTATTTTCTAAGGTGTTTGCTTTCGCCTAATTTTGTACAAACTGAAGATTAACTATAAAAGCGGATATGTCATCAAAGCTACCACTTCTTATGCCTTCTTTTGTCATTGAATTAGTTACCTGGTTCTGTTCCCAGAACACATATTGTAGTTCCTATGCCTATGAACTTGGGGCTCTAATACCAAATCGTCATGAGCCAAAATTTGAATGTGATGGTACTCACCTAATCCACCAAAGCGAGTCAGCCCAAACCTTAAACAACTCAACATAATAATAAAAACGGAAGATAGAAATAGTCTAACAAGATAGATAAGCATAAGAAATCAAAACAAAAACCTTCCTAGAACTAGTATCATATGTACAAGCCTCTAAATATAGAATACTCAAATGAAATACATGTCTCAATGTCTAGTTCTCGAATAGAAAAAACAATTATGTAATACCCCGCAAGTTGTGCGCTCAGAATAGAACCTTCAATCTCAAGCTGAGTTCACTTTCAAGCCTTCAATCCAAACTTATTTATGTGTTTTAGGGTAATCATGAGTCTCCTACATCTAGCCAAGTTCAAATTTATTCCATTTTCTAAGTTTTTCATATGTTTCGGTAGAGGTTCAACTTTAAATGGTCATATCTCTTAGAGCAAGATGATTTGGGTGGCTACGACCTACCAAATTGAAGCTCTTTGAATTAGCTTTCCGACGCACCTGATTTCACCCAATTTCCAGTTCGAATCAAGAAGTTAAGCCCGTTTTTGTAAAGTCCTCCTGTGCTGTGTTCCTTCCTTTTTTCTAAGGCAAGCCACACGGCACCCATATGGGTGTGTGGCTTCTCACGAACCGTATGGGTAGTGTATCATGAATTGTTTTTTGGAAAATTATATTCTAAGTGTGAAATCACGTGTCGTAGCTTGGTACCTTCATAAGGACTCTTGTACGGCCCGTAAAGCTTCACACGGTCCGTACGACCTTCATTGGAAACACCCTTGCCTTAAAGAAACTTGATGAAATTTGTCTAAGTATGTCTTCATGGGCACTTACACGGCCAGTGAAGTGCTTCACGGGCCGTATAAGGGCCAGTGAAGTCATGACGAATAAGTTTTTCACTCGTTTCATTAATGATATTTTTGTAATTATGGTTTATTCTAAGGGCCTTTTGTGATTTCCTATGCTACCTAAAGACCTCCTAATAACCTAAACTTCATCCCTCTCATTCAAAATTCATTCCTCACATTTAAAATTCACTCAAGTCTCTCTCAAAGAACTCTAGTGGGAATTAAGCTTGGGGATAAAGGAAGAACTCTTTCTTCACCAATTTTCTTCTCGAATCTTCTCTATTAGATAAGGTATGTGAGATTGATTCATGGTCCCTTTCAACCAAGAAGACCCAAAAAATCTTTCAATTTATTTCATGAATTTAATTCACTTTAAATATGAATTTTTATTACTTGATTTACTTAAATCCAATTGATGTATGGGTTGCATTCTACCTTGATTTCAAATCACTTTGATCACTATTATGATGATTTACATTGAGTTATGAATATGCATGTCCCATTGTTAAGTTGATTTATGTATGAGTGACTTATATTATGATTTAGACGTTGATTTAAATTATGGACTATTCAATTTCATATTATGATGTTGATTTTAACTTGAATCTATGTTACCCAAGGTATCTCTACATCATGCATTGCATTTGCTTTCATGAACATCGATTTATATGAAAATTATGAAGTGGGTTAAAACCCAAACATATTTATGCATATGATCTGAATGAAAATTATGGTTATGAACAAGGATTGAGTAAGAATCTAAGAACACAAGCATGATATAAGTTGAACACCATTATGATATGAATTGATAGAACAATGAACTTGACTTCTACATGAATACGAATTATATGGGTGTGTATATGATATGACATCTTGCATGAGTATGAAATCACATGGGTATATTGATAAGGACGGGCACAACCCTCCCTTTACACAGTGCATAGACGAGGATAGGTACAACCTTCCCTATGCACATGTATGTATGAGCTAAATGTGTATTAATGATAACGTTCAAACATACTCCTTTTTACATAATATGGACGATCGTTAGCAGTATATTTACCCAACTAAGAGTCGGGGTCGATCCCACAGGGAATAGGTTGAAACAACTTTACTAGTTATCCTATTTCGATCGTTGGTTCTATTTCCAGAAAACAAACAATGCAAAAGAGTAAAAATGGGGGGTTTTTGAACTAAGATCCTACTATGAGTATGAATGCAGATAAAATAAACTAAGGCTTAGACAGTTTAATGATAACCTAGGGTTGCAGTCCCCATGACATATAACTATTAAGCATTTAACGTCGGGTTTATTGTTCTTTATATTGCATGCAAAATCTAGCGATTTGGGTAACTTCTAGTTCGCCTTTCGGTCCTTCTTAGAAGTATGTCATTCATCTCCTTTCGGTCTCAGAATGTTTTCGATACTAAGCCTCGCTTTGGATTTCAGAAAACTATCACCTCTTGGTCTCAAGTTCTTTAGATACAAGCTAATCCCCAAGCCTAAGTGTACCATCCCCTCTCGGGCTCAAGTGACTTAAACGTAGGTTGATTGCCTCTATCTACTGTTGTAATTCCCTTTTCCTAATCATTAATTTCCTTTCGGACAACTAACGAATACGGGCGAGTTCTCAATGCGTGCACTCATCAAGAAAGACTTTTAAGCAAAGGAAATCACAATACTTACAATACAAGTCTCAATTAAACCTTTTGTTTTGCCTATTTTATTAAGTCGTCATGGTTCCCACAACCCTAGTTGTGAGTCTAGATTATTGAACTTGCAAGGTTTAGAACAAGAATCATCATGTAATCCATGTTAGAATCACTTGCAAGGGAGAAGAAATCAATTCTTAATTCACACGCCAAAACGCAACGCAAACAAGAATTAAAGACTCAAAACAATAATCACAAACTCACAACTAACATTATTGGCTTTTTGCTTGCTGTCCAGCGTTGGTGTAGAAGAGAAAATCTGGAAAAAGTCCCTTCCAATAGTGCGTCCAGCAGCCCCCAATTGTGGGGTGCAAGATCCCCCAATAGAAATAAAACCTAGCTCTATTTATAGTCTTAAAACAATCCTAAAACGAGTAGGAAAAGTAAACCTAAACTAAGTAGGGAAAGAATCCTAATTGGACTTGGATTTCTTGTTGCGAACTGCCACACGCTCCATGACACGTCCCGTGGTCCTCTTCACGCCCCGTGACACGGCCCGTGTCAAGTGTAACGGGCCGTGCGTCCTTCCGTCTGGCTTTACTTCACGCCACGTTTTCCACTTATTCGACGCTGGGCCTCACACGTGCCATCACACGGTCCGTGTGATGCTACACGGCCCGTGAGATGGTTCGTGTAGTGTCACTTCACTGCGATTTGGACGTTTTTCTTATGCAATTTCCTTCATTAGTCCATGCCTTCGTTATTTTCCTGAATAGTATCAAAACACACATATTAAACTAACAAAACCGCTCGAGAACACCCAATAATTCTATGTTTTAAGCGTCGTAAAAGTCGTATTTTCATGACTCATCAACACCCTCAACTTAGAACCATTGCTTGTCCTCAAGCGATGACCAAAAACAACACATAACGATGCGCAAAGACAAATGTTTAACAAGAAGTACATAGCAATCCCTCATTCATCAAACTCATGCCCAAAAAGTAAACTTGCAATATGTTCACATCCAAGCAGACTCTTATGGATCAAACTAAGCATTACACCGTATTTCGTTGGAACAAATAGGCTCAAGAACAAAGATGAACCAGTTAGTATAGCAACCAAATAGTGCAATGATAGTGCCCCTTACTACAAAGAAGTCTCACACACAATGTAATAATATAGCACAGAGACTGGAATGTAGACACTCAAACTCACAAAAGATTTTCAACTGACACACAAGTATAGACCATATGCTTGCCCTTATTTTCACCACCTTGACTCTTGACTGACCTTTTTAGGATCACTTTAGGACTTTTGCGGCTTGTAATGTAGGCTCGGGCTAGGGTGAGGTACATTTAGGATCAAAGTGACTAATTTTCCCCTCCAAGACCCTGTTTTGACTCAGCCTCTACTTTCGGCCCCCAAACTCTTATTGCCCCTATTTTTCCAATTTTCTTTGCAGTTGGGCGTGATTTCCATTTTCATTCATTCTCTCTCTTTTTTTTGTTTGTTTTTTTTTCTTTTTCTTTGCTCTTTTGTTTTAGTCACGATCACATCCCAAACTTTTCTTCTCCTCTCATCACTTGACTCTTTTCCATACTTTTCTGCTTTTCTTACAATAGCCACCCTCAACTTAGGTTTTTGGCCTGAGTTGAGGTTCACAATGTCTTTTTAAAGGACCAGGGCCAGTATAAGCCACCCTCAACTTAGGCTTTTGGCCTGAGTTGAGGTTCACAATGTCCTTTCAAGGGACCAGGGCCAAAGTAAAGAACTTGGATAGATCAGGAAGGTGAGTTGGGTGATTAGAAAGAAAAGGTCTACTAAGGCTCAACTTTTGGTTCAATGGGAACAATTTCATTTGGTTGGTTGATTTCAGGCTAAGTGATTTAATAACAAGAATGGCCTAAGATCCTATCCTAATCCAATCATTCAAGTGTTTTGGTGGGACTAACCAGGCAAGTTCTAGCTTACAAGTGTATCAATCGAATAAAGCAAATAAGCTCACACGCACATGGCACCTATCCCACACTATTCAGTACTAACCAACACAGTCATGCTTCATTCATCAAGATGCCAACTAAACAATGTATACAATGCTTTACAAGGATCACATAAGTTAGTCAGGATGAGATGTGTGCATATACAAGCCTTTTGAATTGTCTTTAAATTGGGGCATTTTTTACAATAATTATGGGTTACTATAGACTCTTATAAACACTTATATTTACACACACGAAACAACCTAAACATGCCAGTTCTACTAGATAATACACCTTTAGAGAAAAGAAACATGGCAAGAAAAACTCCTCAGGGTTCAGGATGCCCCACTCCCTACCAAGATTTATGCATTGTCCCTAATGCATGTCAAACCAATGTACAAAACAAAGGAAGTGATCATACCTGCGATGCCCTAGGCATCAGTAGTAATGTACCTGATTATTCAGACTTCATCAGGTATCCACATATGTTGCCTTCCACTTTTTCCTCCACTTTGAACTTATGAACTGCACCCCTAGCTTCTTTTCCATTTTTCTACTATGCTCTAGGGGTGGTGGTATAAAAATGAAGAGACCAAATACTTCTTTGGATGGCATCCTTAGTTTCGCAGTACTTTGTCCCATGTGGAAATCAAAACAGAAACAAAAAGCAAAAACAAATAGTAAAACTAGAAAATAGAACATTAACCTAAATAGAAAACTAGTGGATTCTTTCAAAACCATATTCCCCGGCAACGGCGCCATTTTTGATAACGTTCAAACATACTCCTTTTTACAGAATATGGACGATCGTTAGCAGTATATTTACCCAACTAAGAGTCGGGGTCGATCCCACAGGGAATAGGTTGAAACAACTTTACTAGTTATCCTATTTCGATCGTTGGTTCTATTTCCAGAAAACAAACAATGCAAAAGAGTAAAAATGGGGGGTTTTTGAACTAAGATCCTACTATGAGTATGAATGCAGATAAAATAAACTAAGGCTTAGACAGTTTAATGATAACCTAGGGTTGCAGTCCCCATGACATATAACTATTAAGCATTTAACGTCGGGTTTATTGTTCTTTATATTGCATGCAAAATCTAGCGAGTTGGGTAACTTCTAGTTCGCCTTTCGGTCCTTCTTAGAAGTATGTCATTCATCTCCTTTCGGTCTCAGAATGTTTTCGATACTAAGCCTCGCTTTGGATTTCAGAAAACTATCACCTCTTGGTCTCAAGTTCTTTAGATACAAGCTAATCCCCAAGCCTAAGTGTACCATCCCCTCTCGGGCTCAAGTGACTTAAACGTAGGTTGATTGCCTCTATCTACTGTTGTAATTCCCTTTTCCTAATCATTAATTTCCTTTCGGACAACTAACGAATACGGGCGAGTTCTCAATGCGTGCACTCATCAAGAAAGACTTTTAAGCAAAGGAAATCACAATACTTACAATACAAGTCTCAATTAAACCTTTTGTTTTGCCTATTTTATTAAGTCGTCATGGTTCCCACAACCCTAGTTGTGAGTCTAGATTATTGAACTTGCAAGGTTTAGAACAAGAATCATCATGTAATCCATGTTAGAATCACTTGCAAGGGAGAAGAAATCAATTCTTAATTCACACGCCAAAACGCAACGCAAACAAGAATTAAAGACTCAAAACAATAATCACAAACTCACAACTAACATTATTGGCTTTTTGCTTGCTGTCCAGCGTTGGTGTAGAAGAGAAAATCTGGAAAAAGTCCCTTCCAATAGTGCGTCCAGCAGCCCCCAATTGTGGGGTGCAAGATCCCCCAATAGAAATAAAACCTAGCTCTATTTATAGTCTTAAAACAATCCTAAAACGAGTAGGAAAAGTAAACCTAAACTAAGTAGGGAAAGAATCCTAATTGGACTTGGATTTCTTGTTGCGAACTGCCACACGCTCCATGACACGTCCCGTGGTCCTCTTCACGCCCCGTGACACGGCCCGTGTCAAGTGTAACGGGCCGTGCGTCCTTCCGTCTGGCTTTACTTCACGCCACGTTTTCCACTTATTCGACGCTGGGCCTCACACGTGCCATCACACGGTCCGTGTGATGCTACACGGCCCGTGAGATGGTTCGTGTAGTGTCACTTCACTGCGATTTGGACGTTTTTCTTATGCAATTTCCTTCATTAGTCCATGCCTTCGTTATTTTCCTGAATAGTATCAAAACACACATATTAAACTAACAAAACCGCTCGAGAACACCCAATAATTCTATGTTTTAAGCGTCGTAAAAGTCGTATTTTCATGACTCATCAATTAATGAGGACGGGCACAACCCTCCCTTTACACAATGCATAGATGAGGATAGGTATAACCTTCCCTATGCACATGTATGCATGAGCTAAGTGTGTATTGTTAAGGACAGGCACAACCCTCCCTTTACACAAGGCATAGATGAGGGTTGGTACAACCTTTCCTATGCACACGATTATATGAGCTAAGTATGTATTGATGAGTATGGGTACAACCCTCCCTTTACACAATGTATAGATGAGGAAAGGTACAACCTTCCCTATACAAAGTTATTTCATAAGCTACTTGTGTATTGATGAAGATGGATACAACCCTCCCTTTACACAATTCAAGCAAGGAGTGACTCTTCGAGTGCTAATATATATGGGTTATGGCTACTCTATGGTTTTTATATGGCATATTGTGCAGGTTTACATCATCTTCCCTTCATGTTGCATGCCCGCATACTTATGTTGCATGCCCGCATACTTATGTTACGATCATCCACCGCTTGACGGGTAGCTCGAATTTGGAGAGTTCATATTGTGGTGAGTCTTATCTTCCAAGGACAAACTACCTTCCTTCTACTTATGTTGTTTTCTGTCTATCTTCTTGATTGAGGATGAGCCCAGGACATGTCTAGGCCCCCATCTCATCTTATGAGTAGAGGCATTGTTGGACATCTTGTACACTCTTGTCGGATCTATATGTTATGTGTTGTATTTGGAGCTTATGATTATGGTTATCTATTTGATATGGCTATCATGAATTGACTATGGGAATTATGATATGTATATCTGTTTGACGTGGAAATGTGGAAGATCCAAAGCCCCGTATTGCTCCCATAGAGGGAATCCTTCTTACCTGCCCCTTAGTTCTTATGTGCTATATGCTATGTGAATCCATGTAAATTCATTTCCCTTCGATATCCCCATAGTGGGAGTCTTATTTTCCCATCCCTTAAAACTATGTGCTTACTATTTGAATGCGCTTCCAAACCGATGATGTGGGTTTGGATACTTTGAGGCTTGTTTAGGGACTCTCGGGTTCCCATTCACCGTGTCACTTCTAGGCCCTAGGTCCCCGTCGTGACAAATTAAAAGGTAAAAATCTCTTAAAGGCTGTCGAAGGGACAAGTAGCTACCTCTCGATAGATCCAAAGCTCAATCCTGAAAATCAGAAAGATATCAAAGGGACCGGGCTCACAAACTACAAAAATGTAGCAAGGAGGTGAACGCCAACAACAGGGTACTCAGCAAATGGAACTAACCTAGAGTAAAGCAATGAAGAACATAAGTACTCCTTAACACCTAACCACGTACCACCGAACTACACACCTGCACTCATGAAGGCCCCAACACAATATAATATATAATCATAAGAATGTAGACATAGCCATCGCATAACATCATAACTCAATATACCTTCAATAGATACTCAAGTCAAATGATACGTACAATAATTATCGAGTCTCATCGACAATTCATAAGATAGTATCAAAGTAAGAATGATATGGATGCCATGAGATGTAAATAATGAGATGCAATGTCAAATAATCATGATGCATGTCTATGCTACGATACACATTCACTGATCAATAAATATGTGCTAGAATGTAACCCATGAGGGTCTCACATAGACCATATATCTGCGAACATTGTCGAAAATGACCTCAATCAATGCTCACCCATCCGTAACTAGCCTTGGACCCAATATTAGTGGATATATTACTTCAGCACGTCGACAAAAACCTCGTTTAACATCGACTGGTAGAGACCTCGGCCACCAATTTATATGCTACCTTATTCGTTTCTCGGCTATAGCCATCACAGGTCTCAATGTACAAGTAATAATAGATGCAATGTGCATGATCACAATTATATCACAGTGTCAATATCATAATGATTTCAATATTATCATATTATCAATGTCATCAATGCCTCGATATTATCAATATATCAATATCATCAGTGTCTCAATATCGTCAAAGTCTTAATATATATCATGCTCATCTCAACATAGGCATCATCTCAGTATCAATATCAAATCATTTACAAGATCACAAGTCCTACAGATTCACAATTAATTCACAAGTCAATATTTCAATGTAAGAACAACTACTAAATCTGAAAACCTCAAAATCAAAGCCTATGTGATACAATTCTATCCCAAAGTACTCGATTCCGTACACATAGGAGCGTGCATGGTTCAATCATCATACTTAACAAAAGGTTAGAAGTTTACTTGCCTTAGATAGAGTCTTGAATTAAGTCAAATCCAAAGCTTTCCTTTCCTACGATACTCTGAATCACCAAAAATAATTTAAATATAATATCATGATCACATAACAAGTCTAATGACACTAAAATCGATCAATTCAAATGAAAAGGACAAAATGATAAAAAAATTCCATGCTGGAAAATTTAGTTGGAATCTGAAAATCAATACATGAAAAGGTTCCCAAAGTAATAAGGAGCTCAACGGTGAAATTCATTTTGAAAACAGAGTTAAATGAGGTAGAAATCATCAATTTAATATAAGGAATCAAAGTCTGAAAAATCCCTAAATTCTCATATTAAAATCCAAAAATTATAAGTTAAAAACACAACTTAATCAATGGAAATCAATGAAATAGGTTAGAAAACAGTTATCCAATCAATTTGCCTTGAAAAACCTTGAAGTTTCTTTCTAAAACGAAGCTTGGAATATTAAAAATGGTGGAAATTGAATAAAGACGTCTTTAATAAATGGACATTGTTCAAGAAATATATGTACTCCACGAACACGGATAGAGATCCGCAAATGCGAAGCATTAATTCCCCCAAACCTCCTGGACGCGTGGGCTCGATATGAGAACATGGAGGTTATCCGCATAGTGCTCTGCGAACGCGGAGGAGAGATCTGTCACGACCCGGTCTCAATCACTATGACGCCTATTAGATTCCCTACATGCAAGCCAATTACCTAATCCCAAGTACCTATCCTAGCTTACTAGTCACCAATATAACCGACACAATAATATAAATAACCACAACCTACCCAAAACCTAGAAGTCAACTATACAAAGCTACAATAGACACAAGTACATACCAAAATACAAGTATATAACAATAGTCATAATATACAAAAGCAGGAGTGATCCTATATAAACACAAGCTACTATCGTACAAGGCCAAAGTCTAGGTACAAAAGAAAGACATCAAAAGGAAAAGAGACTGTAAGTAGCCAGAGTTGCCAGTGCTCACCAAGAGTCTCTTGAGTGCTCTAAAATCCCCCAAAACTCAAACTTCACGGCTAGAACCTAGACCTGCATCATGGGATGATGCAGAAAGTAAGGGGGTGAGTACCAGAAGAAGGCACCCAGTAGGCATTATCGGCCGACAGGGTGAAATAATGCACATATAGAAGCTCAAATATAGGTGACTGTAGTAAATCCATTAAATCGAAGCCAGACCAAGGAGCAAACATATCTATGAAATCCCTCAACCCCAACTGGACTGAGGCATACTGTTGTACGCAGGTGCAAGGAACTAGTATCTACGTCTGTATGCCAATCGGGCCCCCATAAGCCCAGAAGGTACACCCACACATAAGCTAAATGAATGAGCATCACTAAACCCAACAGAATTGCCACAAAACCCAAGTCTCAACATCACAGGATAAAGGAGGTCAAGTTGTACATGGGTGTAAGGCCCTAATATTTATGCCTGAACTCCCCTCGGGCCTCCATAAGCCCAAGAGGTACACCTACGCACAATCAAGGTGTATATTGGTGTGTAGATCCATGGGTAATAAATCAAGCCTCCGTCCCAAAGCATCACACATCAGCTGGGTCATTGGCCTATTGTTGGAACGTGACACTTGATTCGGGTACACACATACGTAACGATGGGACGAATCCCTTGCTGGAGGAAATATCCCCCTAGCAGAACTGACTGGGTCCCTAACCTGAAAGATCAATCAACAGGGCCTAGCCCCCAAGTGTAGTTGATGGGGTCCCAAACTCAAAATATCAGCAGGTGCTTGGACCCCTTTAGAATTAGCACCCGAGCCTCGGACACTCGGACGTGGCTACCAAAGACTCAGACCACGAGGAGTGTTATCCGAGTCCCAAACACTCGGACATGGCCACCAGATACTATAGATCGCAATGTGCATTATCTAGGTCTCGAAACATAGGAACAGTCAGCCCTTCCCTAGTCTATCTATATTTGAATCACCAAATTCGTACCGTCCCTCAAGACAAGAATCCTACCCCTTCAAACACGCATAACCATCGCCTCTCTTAGATAATAACGGATAACCCTAACCTCCTATACAGAGAAATCAGTATATAGCGGCTAACAACATTATACAAAAGTATATATGGGTGTACATGTCACCAACCCATGCAAAACCATGCCTAATAGGGCCAATTACATCACAATCCAGCCAACTAAAGGTAATGAGAGTAAGGTAGGGCAACTATAGCTCTATCACAATTATCTACACTAGAACAATGTCATAACATGGCATATAATTGACAAACAGCCTCACAGACAGCAAATATTAGTAGCATCGAGTAACATACCCACACAGACAAGAATTGGGTCAAAATATATACCTGCCCCATGGCATCAACCCCTATATGGTCCTTATCAGGCCTCCCTATAGTCAATAATACTGATTAATACCGAATTACAGCTAGTACAGTTACCAACATAGGGGTACAACCCCGTAACATTCTATACTACACACATGGAGTACAACTAGTCACATACCACACATTTCAACTCAACTTGCACATATCCCAGCTCATTCTAAGATCTAGGGAAAGCCTACCCTACCTGGCAGTCGATGTCTCGCATCCTAAATCAATCCAGCTCCTATTTTAGACAGATTTGGAATATGTGAATATGGATATGATTGCATGAATACTGGGCAAAGAGTTAGTTGGACATGCCATGTGTACTATGAATTGTTGTTTTGCTTATTTTGGGGCCAATGGGTACTTGTATTATACTTTCTTATCCTCTTCACCGGTTGGTATATTGCTTATGGCTGAGTTGTGATACATATTGAGATCTGTTGCTGAGAATGTCATATATGTGCATATCTATGCAAGTATGTTGACCTAAGTCTAGGCTTAGACTAGTGATGGTATAGACCCGCAGCATTCAGGGTTGATAGACTGATTATCTTCCACTCAGTGTACTTGAGACGCGTAGATCTTTCCAAACTGATACAACATACTTGATTCTCACATATTTGAGCCTTAGATAGGCTGTGACTTGACTGGGGCCTTGCTATCTCCTATGCCCCCGCTTTACTCTATTGAAACGTGTTTCGATCATTTGTTGGGGTTTACCGGGCTTCAAAGATGTTTTATGTTTGCTCGACGGTCCACGTTAAATCTATTGGGAAAGTTCATTTGTGGTAAAAGTTTTGGTTCATCTCCTTTTAATTACTACCAGCCTCCTATGAGTGAGTCGACTACTATGAGCTACATTGTACTTCACAGGGTCCACATTACGATGGTAGGTCGGGGCTCTAAGCTCCCCTTTTTTGGCATTATACTTGATAAGGCCCACATCTGTAGTGAAAGATTTAGGCTTTGTGCTTCCTCCTTTTTTTCGGCATTCGACAAGATCGACATTGTACTTAAGGGGACCCCTATTTGTATATTGAAGGTCCGGGCTCTGTGCTACCCTCCTTCCTTCGAAGTTTTGGTTACTAGTTTGGCCCACTTGATAATGCGGGTTTGATGTACGCATAGTTGACCACCTGGTGTGCAGGTGTACCTACTGAGCTTATGGGGGATTGATGGGCATATAAGTTTAAGTTAGGTAATATCCTACACCCAAATACCAGCATGTTTTGTTATGTTCCGTAATGTTCTATTCTATTGTTGTGGTGTTCTATTCTAGTTATTCCTATTTTATTTTCTATTTTTACTCAGTTGGTCTATGATGCCTACTGAGTATCTTCTTCTAGTACTCATATTAAAGTGTGCAGCAGCTTCGTGATGCAGGTCCCATCACGGGTCGGCAATGTTGATTCCTGCTTGCTGGTATTAGATTTTTCGGAGACTTGGGTGAGCATCCGGCATTCTTGGATCATTTCAATCTCCCTTAGCAGTTATGGCACATCTTTGCTTTTTCTCGTGACTTTTAGGTTTTGGGAGAGATTCTTTTGTCATATGTGTATATATTTACCTTATCTTAGTGTTGATTCATTGACGTTGCCATTTATTTATGAAATTGTACCTCTTAGCTAGTTTTCTGACCTCCAGACCCATTACTAGCAGTTTCAGGTTACGAGATGACTTACCTACTAGTGGGACATGGTAGTGCTGTTATGACTCGAGATTTCGAATCGTGACATTATTTTACTTAACTTATTTCACATGATGGATATAAAATCCACTTTTAGGGTTTCACGTGAAAACTTATAAATATCCATAAAATAGTGTCGTCAACTCAAGATGGAGACACTGTTCAATCAACTAATTGTAATTTACTAATGCAATTTCTCATTATACAATCTATTAGGATTTCATTGACGCAATAAAAGAGTCTCACCTTTTAATAGATTAAAACAATAAATTAAATTACATAGATCGAAATAATTATATCAATATTAATACTATAAGTACATGTAAAGGAATAGATAACTTATTTATCAATATGCAAAATACAACAAACATCTCTAATTGGTTCATTCAATATATATGAAATGTACTAGTACAAGAAGTTGGAATTTTAACAATTCTCATAACTAAGATCAAATTACATTTAATCTTGTGCTATAATCATCCAGATTTCTGTCCAACATCATCTTTAATTGTGAACATTTAATTTATAACTTATACGAATCAACAATTTTAATATCTTGAGTATGAATTAAATTACTCCACAAACAAAATTATCTACTATATAAGCAATAGACACACATATATATACACAATGATCTATTTAAATAAAGATTTCATTATAATAAATAAAATAAAAAGTCTTTACAAGGGATTAAGTAAAATACTATAACTCAACCACATGGTTAATAGTATATCCAACAATATATACAATTTAAAATCTATGGATCACCTATTTTTATAAAATTTTATATCAAAACTCAATCAGTAATAAAGTTTTTTGTAACATTAATTCATCTCTAAATCTATTCCAACATTAAAGAATTGACTTCAACACCTATACTCAACTAAGAATCATCGAATATAACCTTATAATATATGTAGAATAGCTCGATCTTAGCTTAAATTTTTTTGGGATTTTACATGGGGCTCTGATCCTGTAGAATCAGATATAAAATGATGTAATTGTAAAAAATAATAAGCAAAGTTGATGATTCTAAAATCCAAGTAGACAACCCATTGCTGTTGTACGTGCAGATACTTGTTCATGATTATGTTCAAATTGATTTATGGAAACATGGAGACTGAGACGATGTGGTTTAGTTTCTACACTATTCTTTCCGCAAAAGTAAGAAGAACTTGGAAACAATATGGACGTTTAAGACAAACTGTATGTATAATACTACCTTCTTCATCATGTGTACTGTATAAGAGCGGACCTTTGTGCTAGGATATTAAGCAGAGACAGTAACAGGGCATCTCTCCTTTGGCGTGTCAGTTGAAATATGTGATAAACTGAAGTGGAGTCATATACTGATTTACATATATAACTGCATGCCAATAGAGAGTAGCCCTACCACTATTTCCCTTATTAGTTATTATCATTCACCAACTCTTTTTTTCCTCTTATCTGTTCTTCTGGTTCTTCACTATAGTTCCCTTCCTAGCTTTTATAGTGCACTCCTTCTCAGTTTATTACTCCCTCTGTTTCAATTTAAGTGACACACTTATTTTTAGTTCATCCCAATAGAATGTCACATTTCAATATTGAGAAACTAATTTAAAATTCTCATTTTATCCTTAGTAAAATGATTTATAGTCACGACAAATGGTCAAGTATTAAACTTCGTATCAAGTTTTATGATGCCTCATGAATTGGGACAGTAGGAGTAAATGGAATAAACCATCGAGAATTGGCATATCCTATAAATTTTGTACTATGGCCTGTATTGCTTTTTCTCAGTCAGAAAATGGGGCTAACATTCTTATCCATTTACAATTGCATTTAGTGAAGTAATATGTTCATCAGGTTCCCCATTTGCTTGTCCATGAATTTGTTGGTTAAATACAGAAAATTATAAGTTGCTAAAAGCAGCAGATGCTGTAAGTTTTTCATGAGTTTCATTCGACATTTTTTGTTTGAGTTGCCAACAAGTTTTCCTCGCTTTCATGCCATAGATCAATACAGACACAATGTCGAAAAGAATCTCATTGTGAGCTTGCCTAGCTAGTGAGCTTCAATATCCCTAGAATTCTATCCTTGAATTAGTTTTTGCAACTAAAAAACCACATCTGGAATTTGAAATGATAAATATTAAACTATTTCGAGATTTTCCATGTGTTAGCTTCGTGTATATTGTTCAAATTTTATATTCTCATTACAAAGCAACAAAATGTGGGGGGGGGGGGGGGGCTATGCCCATAAAACAAGTGGCTACGGAATTTCAGTTAAATAATGTAAAATTGACTAGAATAGGATAGTGAATATACATTATTTAACATACAACAACAACAACATACCCAGTGGAATCCCACAAGTAGGATCTTGGGAGAGCAGAATGTACGCAGACCTTACCACTACCTCATAGAAGTAGAGAGGTGTTTCCTGGGAACCCTCGTTTCAACCCATACGCAGATTAGACTAGATATGACAAAGATGAAAGGAAAGAAAGGAATAGGAAGAGCGACTACTACTGAAAAGCACATAACATTATGCAAATACTATAAATTTAACACACATGATACAGATAAAAACACCACCCTACACTACCCCGCAGCTAGACATCAACCTAACCTTGCTAACCTATTAGCCTTCTACTCTAATACACGACTTCCACTAACCTTGCTAACCTATTAGCCTTCTACTCTAATACGTGACTTTCACTACTTCCAATCTAAGGTCATGTCCTTGGTGAGATCAAGTCTCGCCTTCTACTCTAATACACGACTTCCACTTCTTACCGTTTATGTTAAATATAATGTTTGTAATTATTGTTTACACAGGTCATTTAAAACTTACTAGAATAGGATAGTAAATATATTGTTATTGTTTGGGGAAAATGACGACATTTCAAGCAATTAACTCAACAAATTCATGGACTTTAAGGAAGTTGGAATCTTAAAAATATTCAAGCATAAGCAAGAATGGCATGCATTCTGGAAATGGAAAAGCTACATGAAAAGTAAAAAGGACTTAAATAAGAATATGATGAAGGATATGCTCTTTGAAGGTCCTTGACTCCTAGTCTCTCAAGAATCAAATGGCGCACTTCACAAAGGGATAAAATCAAGCCGTATCTCCACCTTTCAGCAATATTTTTCTGTGTTCGATGAAAATGTTCTTTTAAATAGAGCACTCACCAGTTGGAATTTGTAAAAGATCAGTATGTTGCCCCCCCCCCCCCCCCCCAATTCTGTGTAATGACTCTTCGGGCCATTTCTGCATTTCTATGATTATTTGTTGATTTGGACTTATGTATGGTAACCTCGGGCCATTTACGACTTGTTGGGGTTTAGGGATAGTTATTGGTTGTGAATTATGTGGATTTTGAGTTAACGAGAAGTTGTAACTGTAAAAATGAGATTTCTAATAAAGTCTTAGCAAACGACCTCAGAATGGGATTATGACGGATCCATCGGTTCTGAAACGGACGAATTAAGTTAGGAGCATGGTTGGTCTGAGGTTTGGGGGTCCCGGTGTGAATTTGTGTCAAAAGTTGCAAGATAAGTTCGACTGAAAGCTAAAACGTGTTTTTTTGTAAAAACCTAGTTAAACGCTCTCAGAATGGAAATCTGATGGCATGGTCAGCTTTGGAACATCGAAACTACTCTGAAATTATCTTTCGTGGGTTGGCAGGGGCTTTCGATTGCGTTTTGACCCCCTAAGTTCTTTTAGCTAAAATTATCTGAAAAGAAGTCGGACCCTCATTTTCTCTGGGATGCTCTGTTGGAAATTCCGACTGCACTGTTGGATCTCAAACGTCAGAAAGACTCCTATCAGCTTGTTATTTCTGAGATACAATTTCACTAACTTCGTTAAAGATCCAACTTGGTTAGGAATCTGTCCCACAAGAGTGTTGTGTTCCAGGTCAAGGCTCTTGAAACTGAGATGTTTTCATTTTTATGTGAGTTCTTTCATCTGTTGCAGACCATAATAAAGAAAATAACTTACCTTCTTCCAGAATATATGGCGCACCACAGATAAGTAAATGGAAAAAGGGAGTAGGAAAAGCCAGTGAGAATTACCTTTTATTCTTAGTAGTTTCAGTAGAAAGGTTTATTCTTCTTATTGACCATTTTAACAGACACTTATGCGTAAGTATCTGATTCTTAATCATCATAGTGATAGAGAGGGAGTTTTCAGTAGAGAAAAGAATAGCATCATCCGCAAAAATGAGATGAGTAATAAGAGGACTACCTTTATCCATAGACTAGAGAATAAATTTGTCCTGAGAAAGTTCATCCATTAATTTAGATATCGGTACTGCTCCGATAATAAATCTTCTAATATCATCCAACCTTGCAGCAATATACGTCTGCTGAGAAGTCGTTACATCATTGAAGGGCGTCTTATGGACAGAAGCTAATGTCGGATGGAAGCAATACATAGAATAGTCAACTATGTCCAGCACTGCAGCATTTCATACCCATGGATGTTAGTATCACACACGTATAGATCATGATACTATGTTGGGGGACGTTGTACCTGAAAAGGTACTTGCTTTCTATCGATCCAGACTAGAAAGTCGATAATAATGCCTTCTGGATCTAAACTTAAGTTGTCCAAAGTGTGGGAAACCCTCCAACAGTTGCATGAACTGTCATAAGCACCAATGATTATGTACTTTTTGAAAATGCATACAAGGGTAAGTAAACCTTGCACCCTCCTAAGCCATATATTTTGACCCGTTGAAATTTTACCGTAGCTAAGATCAGAATGATCAAGAAACTCAAGATGGTCAATTAGTATAGACTCCTTTATGTTTGTATCAAAAGTTAGAACACTATCATCACTTCTGAGAGAATATGAAGAATCATACCAATAAACAGTTGGACTACTGAAGGATAAAGATGTAAAAGTAATGATTCTCAATTGGATTTCACGCCACAAGCCAGATCACTCTGATGAAAGTGGGTGAAATTTGTAGAACAAGTTGGAAGTTTCAACCAGGTTACTGATGGTTACCAATTTGTTGAAATCCATCAATAACCTGTTGAAAATTCCAACTTGTTCTACAAATTTCTCCCACTTTCATTAGAGAGGTCTGGCTTATGGCGTGAAATCCAACTGAGAATCACTACTTTCACATCTTTAACCTTCAGTAGTCCACCTATTTATTGGCGTGATTCTCCGCATTTTCTCATAAGTGACAACAGTGTTCTAGCTTTTGATACGAAGAGAGAAGAGGCTATACGAATTTGTCGTCCTGGGTTTCTTGATCTTTTTTATCTCGGCTACAGTAAAATTTTGACTACTCCAAATATATGGCTAGGGAGGCACAAGGTTTACTTACCATTGTATGCATTTTCAGAAAGTCCATTGTCATTGGTGCTTATGACAATGCAAGCAACTGCTGGAGGGTTTCCCACACATTGGAGAACTTTATTTTAGATCCAAAAGGAATCTTTTCTGTCTGGATCGACAATAAGCAAGTGTCTTTTCTGGTACAATGGCCCCCAACACGATATTATGATCTATACGAGTATATATACTAACATCAATTGGTATAAAAATGCTGCAGTGCTAGAGACAGTTGACTATCCCATATATTGCTTCCATTGAACATTAGCTTCTGTCTATAAGACACCGTCCAATAATGTAACAACTACTCAGCAGGCATATATTGTTACAAGGTTGGATGATGTGAGAAGATTTATTATCGTAGGTATCAGTTGTCATATCCCATTTTAACCCAAGGTTAAATGGTGTACAACATAATAGTAATTCCTATGTTCACTAACTTAACTTAAGAAGTCGCGACCTAATTATTTATAAGGTAAATTAGGATAGCTATTTATTTAACAAAAGTAATGCTAAAAATAACTTCAATTAATGATTTACTTAACTCATGTGATTTTAGGTAAGGATTTTAGTTATGCTAAAAGGAAGGAGTTAAGCATACTTTAAGATTTGTTAAAAATGATTATGGACCAAACTTAGGTTAGTAAAAGAATATAAGACACTTATTCGCGAAGTATATAACACATAAATGGTTTGCTATTTTTTTAAAAAAATAAATAGATAAATAAAATTAAAGTTTCAAGAGTAACACGTACAACAAAATAAGTTCACTAAAAAGTTTAAAGTACTAGGGATGAACTTTCAGTTTAGCTCTTTAACTTAAGTTAACTTTATGAGAAAAGTATTTCAAAAAAAAGTTGACTCAATATATCTTAACTTAAGTAATGAGATCGAAATATGTGAATCTGATAAGAAGGTTGAATAGACGGAATGACTTAATTAATATTTTTTTTTTCAAAAGAAAAAGAGAGTAGATTTTTGTGCTTATAAAATCGTAATTAGATTTGAATTCGGAGAAAACCTTGAATATGAAAAAAAAAAACAGCCAAGTCAAATACCCATCAATGCAAAGGAAAATCTTGAAGTATTTATTTTAAAAAATGTCATGCTTAACTAGCTTAAAACTAATAAAAAATTATATAATTCAGACCCGAACAATAAACGGCTTACAAAATTAAAAGAGTGAATCAAATTAAAAGAGAGTTCATTCATAAATTAAGATATTTTATAATAATTTATTTGAAGATCAGACTAAAGGAAAATCCTATCATTTAAAATCTTAAAGGAAATGATCAGATTTCGGGAGAAAACCTAAGGACCCTATTAAGGTCTGAAAAGAAAACTTATGTCTTTCATTTAACTCATATGGGAAAAAAAAAATCTAAGTTGAACAACACTTATAGCTAACTAGATTAGAGTTCAAGGAAAAGTTAATCAGTCAAAATTAAGTTAATTTAAAAGGATACAAGCTTTTTGAAAATTAGTAAATATGTTAAAACTTGAACAATATAAAATAGCAATTGAATGTAAAAAATAATTAAACAAAAGTAAAGACGTTGAGACGGAGGAAAGTGTAAAGCAACACCCTTGACTTAATTATGGCCAAATAATTAACTAAAATTGGTAATTTAAATAGAATACCGTGAAGGAAAAATCTTTCTTTTTTTTAAGTGAGTTAATTATTTTACTAGTTTTGAAAATCTTTTGAAAAGTGATTCTTTAGACATAAGAAATTGTAAATAATATGTAAGTCTTTTTCCATTTGTAAACATCCGAATAATACCTAAAGTAAACTAGATTATGAATTTGGAAAAGATTTAATTTAAAAAAAAAAAGATGAACTTGAAATCCTCGTTATCCATTTAAGTTCAATTATTCTATGGCTAACTTGTTTTAATAAACGAATAAAGTCATAGATAAGAAAAGTAAAAGATTAGTTAATCAATAACAAGCAAATATACCTCTCGCCCTCCCACATCTTTTCTGCCAGGATTGTTGCGAGAGTCTAGAGAAGTATGTGGCTGAAAGAGTGTTGTATGCTTGAGCTCTAGTGATGATGTTGAAGTTCGTTGGAACTCCACACGATTTCGAAAGTCATGCAAAATAGAGAAAAGTAAGAGGGTAGTTAGAAAAATATATTGGTCCCTTAACAGTAGGCAACAATATAAACTAAACAACTACAGAACTAACTATACATAAATAAAACATCCATATAAACTAACACTAAGAAGATGTAGATACAACAAACTAAATATAATACTTATATAACTTTCATATTCTCAATGGAAAGGGTATCACTGGAAATCTTATGAAGACAAAGATAATTTAATACATTATTTCAATTTCTATGCAGATTTCTGTAGCACACTCTTTTTAGTATGAAAACAAACATAACTTAGTACCAAATATTTATAATACAATCTTCCAAAAATGAGTTCTTCTATAACACAATACAATTCATATGTTGTGCCATCACGTATAAATTTAGTGAGTCATATGCATGTTTATGTAATTATAAAAATAAATTTAAAAGAGAGTCGTAAATCAAATAATCGCAAATATACTACTAAAGTCTTGTACTTTACGATGGCAAATCCTCAAATAAATTAATGAAAGATTTGAAATGCTACATAACTAAGTCTAAATGATGAGATTTCTAATTAAAAATGTGTAGTTTCTTCAATAGAGCTTCACAACAACACATATATCTAAACCATTGTGAGAATGATTTCTAAGGTAGGGATTAAACTTCCATTGTCACATTTTAATACAAAACAGAGGGAATGAAACTTAAGTTATGGACAATCTGCGGCTTAGGATTCACAACACAAAATGAAGTTACCAACATAAATAAACATTCTGTACTACAAAAATTCTAAACAAATGATTTCTAAACAATATTCTAACAACAAAAATAAAAAGATTAAAAGATAGCTTTTTACCTTTTATGAAGCAGTGACGTGGGCTTTAAGGTCTCAGATTCACAACTCTTTACCGACAACGAAACGAGATTTAAAACCTGTATAAACTGAAAAAAGCAAATAAAGTTCATCTCTGGTCTAAAAACCTTGTCCTTTGCTGAAAATAGGGTCATCAAACCTTTGTCAATGGTGTAATTGCCTGAAAGTTTCACTTGAAGAGGAAATGGGGACGAGCGGCACAACTCAAAAAAGAACCCTAGCTTCTAATGATAGCAAATTTATCTGGGTAAAGAGAAAGGGTTGTGGGCTGGCTGGCTTTAGTGAAAATGGGCAATTAATTGGATCAGATTTTGGACAAATTTGATATTAAAAATGGGCTGAAATCTGAAGATATGGTTTGATTTGGGGGCTTTATTTGGCCGAATTTTATGATCTTTTCCTCCTTTAAATTAAGGGAAATTTTTAGGGAAAAAAAAAACAAATCACAGGTCCTAATTTCATTGCTCCTTGGCTGTAGTTTCAATATTGATAATCTGCAACTATATTTTTGGTTTGCTATCTATTGTACTCATTGTATCTTTTAATAATTTTTCTATAAAAATACAAATACAACTGAACTAAATTGAGTAATAGAAGTAAGAGATCTTTTCTTCTCTGGTAGTAGAATAAAATACTCCTTAAAGATATTTCTATTTTAATTGAATCTTTCTAATATAGTAATAGAATAAATCACTCTCTAAAAATAGTTTTATTTTGAATTGGACTCTCAGATTTGTGTGTGACTAGGAGAGGCAAACGAGCGGGTCCGATCGAATATGAGTCGAACAAATACAAGTTAAGTAAAAATGGATAAAAAACACCCAGCTCGACTCAAATTTTAAATGGATAAAAATGAGTTATCCAATTGATAACATAGGTAAATATGGATATCCATATTATAGTAGAGATCATATTAAAAGTTTCAAATCAAAATCCTTTTACCCACTCCTCATTCCCATTCCCATTAAAACAAACTTTAAAAGTTTTAAATTTTTTCTTCAAAATAAAATTATCACCCCCTCCCCCTAACCTGGCCTCCACCACCCTTCCGGCCTATCCCACCTGCCACCCTAACTCCTTCGAAAAAATTAAATTTACTTTTTACTATTCCCTACCCCTATCCCTACCCCCACCCGCATTCCTCCAACCCCATCCCATCCCCCGAGCACCCCCCCCCCCCCCCTCCCTCCATTCCTACCCAAAGAAATATGAAAAAAATTTAATTTGCTTTTTTTAAATAGGCGGAATGACTGTTGACACCCGATTTTGACCGACCCTTGACGTATTTTACGTTTCATTTATTCTTAAATTGGTATTGAAAAAAAATGATTGTCAGCCTATATTTTGTCACTATCTAAAAAAAATAAAATAAATAATAATAATTATTATAATAAACAACGCATAGTCGTTACTAGACATGTTTCTTTTTGAATCGCGTCATCCAAAATATTACTTTAGTACATTTTTGGCGAATTATGTGTTTTACCCATATTGGGTTCAAGACGTGACTCATTTATGCATTGGTTCGATTCGTGATTTTAAATAAAATTTTATGTTAATCCAAGCTAAAATCCTTAAAATCCCATGAACTCATTTCAATTATGGTCACTTATTTATAAGCTTTGCATTTTTTAAACCAAATTGAGCCAATTTATGGCTCAATTTTAAATTTTTGGCTAGTTTTTAAATCCGAATTACCAATGTATGGCCCAATTCTTAATATTTTACAATTCATGGTTAGTTTTTAAATTCGAATTACTAAATTTATGGTTAATTTCTTAATCAGTGGCTATTCTTTAAATCCGGGTTGCCCCAAGTTCAACCCAAATTCGGATCCGACCCGTTTCCCCACTTTAAATACCCCAAAACCCTAAAATCCCCATTTTTTCCCTCTTCTTCACCAAGGGGCAGCCATGGCTGCCGCCCCTTCACCAGCCACCGGTGCCGCACCACCTCTCCTCTCTTCCCGCTTCCTTTCCCTCTCTTCTCCTTTCTCCACCATCGTGACAGCCCCAGCGACCTCTCCCTTCTCCTTTCTCCCTCGCGAACACCACCCCAGCACCGGCGATCGCCCCCTCTTCCTGCCGCCAGCCACCAGACCAGCCCCGAAACACCCCAAAAACGACCACCCAAACCCCGCAGCAGCCGCGACCACCAGCAGCGGCGCGCCGCTCTTCTTTTCCTCCACCCGCGACCTTTCTCCCTCCACCAGCGACCCCCGCACTGCCATGACAGCCCCCAAGCCGCACCAGCAGCAGCGCACTGCCGCCTCCGCCTCACCCCGAAAACAGTCACCAAGCCACGATGCAAACAAGGATGCTCCGGCCTCGATTAAGTTTAAATCGGCATTCAAATCCAGTCCGATTTCTTAATTCTTTTACTGTTTTTAGCGTGAAATCGCATGATTAATAGTAGTTTTTGATAATTCCCTGCTGAACTGGTTCTGTTATGATCAAATTTGGATCAGTTTTGCCTGTTAATGTTGTTTCTGCTTTCTGCCAAATTAATTTTAATTTACATGAAAAATCCTTTGCAAATTAGTATTATTGATTGTTCCTTTTGTTAAAATATATTCTGTTGGTAATTGATATATGGAATAATTCTATTCTGATTTTCGCTTGTGTGAACTTAGGGTGAATATTATTTGGTCCCCTGTTTTCTTGTTTCACTGATTCTAGTCTACTCATTGTTGATACTTTTAGAGTGACTACTCTAATCTCTTGATTGATTATGTTAAAATAAGGTGAATCTTAATATTACGTGCTGAATTTTGCATACATATTCTTGCTATTCTGACAATGTGGTTTACGGATTTGTCGACTGCAATTCATTATGAACTATTGATTGATTATCTACAATGGAGAATCATTCTCTGTAATTGACTTTTTTTTTCTTTCTCTCTCTCCAAGGAAAGTGCAGTAGTCCATCTTTATCTTTATTTGGTAGATGATTTTCAGCACTTTGGGACTGATTTGGGTTTTCTTTGTTTGGAATTGTTAAAATTACTATTTTCTTTCCTTTACCAGATTATTTATGCCTTATTTGCTATTGATATTTATGGTAAATTTTGATAATAATCAATTATTTAATTCCGTAATTCTATTTATGTTAAAATAATCAATTAATCAATTCTGTAATCCTATTTGCGTCAAGATAATCAAATTACCCCTTTTATGCCTTTATTTCCTTGTTAATCATTCTACCTCTACTATAAAAAAGAGGATACTACTCCTTTATGTCTCGGAGATAGCATATACTATATTACTTTCTCCTTGCTCAATACACTGTACACATTACTTTAATTTATTCTTTTGAATTATGTCCTTCCATTGTTGGTTCACTCCGATCCTAAATCATCTTTGACACAAGCACTGCTCGGAATCCTTGAGATTCTCGTGAACTTGATGTGTCAAGGAGCGAATGTGATATATAGTGGTAAGTACTCTGGTTAGTTTCTCATCTCATTATGTATATCTTTTAATTCTTAATATCATGTTTCTCCTAGCGTTTGTTTAGCAGGATATTTAGTTCAAAGTCGTGAAGAGTCGCCTAGGACAGGAGGAGAAGGGCCTCGAAGACATTTTTATATTGATTTCATGTTGTATTTATGTTCCTGCAAAATCTTGTAATAATACAACAGTGAAAATGGGGATATAGTAATTGGGGGGAGGGGAACTACGTGATAATCGCTTTCCTTTATTTTGGTTCGTTTTGTTCAACTAATGATCGTAGGCAAATCTAAATTTAGGGTCAAACAAAAAAAAAAAAAAAAGAAAGTACATAAAATAATAATAAGGAAAATTGGAGAAATAGCATGCTTAACAATATTACTTTTCTGTGTTTTAAAATGTATGTTAGACATCATGTCCATATGATTCAGCGTATTCTTGGTTGAAATCATGTTTGGGGCAACTTGTATAACCATGCCTGTAGATTCTTGTATGCTTGTTAAATATCTCTTCCATGCAATATAAGTCATGTTCTTAGGTTGTTAAAGATCTTTGTTGTACAATTAGAATTAAGCATATAGATTTTATCTCCTCTTAAATATATTACGTGCTTGATATCATGCTTTAAATTTTATATCTTAAAAGATTAAAGTCACAATGCCTAGTATTTTAATAATTGCTTTCTCTAGAAATTACGTATTAGGATTTAATGTCGTTTCACATGCTAGAAATCATGCCTATAGGATCCTTAATAGAAATATTTGTTTGTTTTTATTTTTTATTGTTGACACCCGATTTTGACCGACCCTTAACTTATTTTACGGGAAATAAGCGATTTTGTTTTTCAGAATATACTCTTTATATTATCGTTTTATATTTTATTATCGTCTACAAAAATAAACAACAAGTAATCGTTATTTTAATTTTAGACGCGTATCGCGTTATTTTTTTAGTAACGTCTTTCAAATCGTGTTATTCAAAAATGACATTTTAATACATTTTTCACGATGAATTTGGTGAATCATGTACGCGAATCCACGACTCAAAATATCATATTTTTAAATAAAATTTATTGTCAATTTTAACCAAATCGTTGAAACTTCTTTTCAATTTTAACCAATACCCTTGAATTTATTTTATTCTAACCGTTCATTTGTATAATTTTGCACTTTTAACCTCAAATTGAGTCAATTTACGACTTAATTTTTAAACTTTTACACTTTTGACTAGTATTTAAATTCGCTTTACCAATTTGTGACTCAATTTTTAAATGTCTATGATTTTTGAATAATATTTAAACTCAATTACCAATTTGTGGTTCAATTTTTAAATTCGGATTACCAATTTTTGGCCTAATTTTTCAATTCCTACGCTTTTTGGCTAGTATTTAAATCCGAATTACCAATTTATGGCTAGATTTCTATTATTTACAATTTTATGGCTACTATTTAAATCCGGGTCACCCATTTTTGACCCGAATCCGACCCAAACCCGTTTTAATTCCTAAACACCCCAAAACCTAAAAATATTTTTCATTTTTTCTCCATTTTTCAAAGGGAGGCAGCCATGGCTGCCGCCTCCCCCGCCCCTCTCTCGCGCCTCCGCCGCCAACAACGGCGTCTCCCTCTCCGTCTCCCCTCTCTCTCTCGTCGGCGCCTCCTCTCCACCACCACAGCGCTGCCAACCATGGCAGCCCCATCTCCTCCTTCTCCTCTCTCCCAAATTTCCACCCCAAACAACCATCCACAGCCCCGCGCCGGCGCACCCTTTCTCCCTCGCCGCGACCCCATTTCACCCGCAACAACCCCGACGCGACAAGCCAGTCGCCACCACCAAATCGCAACCACCAACAGCGGCCCTTCACTGCCGCGACCCCGCTGCCAGCAGCCACGACGACTGTCACCCCCAAGAACACCCCTTTTCTCGCCGCAACAGCAGAACCCGAAGAAGACCCTTTCGAAGAAAAAAAAAAACGACGATCGAAATAAGTAAAAACGATATTGTTTCACTCGGGTAAGAGTTCAAGATCTCGTTACGCTAAAACGGACTGGTATGTTGCTTAAATCGTTTTTCTCTCTTCTCATATATTACAGTCAATTACTACTTCGTTTGTGATTTTGTTAATCCTTGGGTCAATTGAAATTCTTCTGGGTTTGATTGTGTGCTAGCCCGTTTTTATCAATCTAATTAGCTTAAATCATGATTTGAAATTAGCCATGAATTAGTGATCCCCTAATTCTTTGCTTAATATTCCTTGCAATCGATCATGAATTCAGAAAGATAGTTCCCCTTTATTTGCCCTCAAAATTCAGTCTGTCCTTGTTATGGAAAATTTAGGATTTGAGTAAAAAGGGCCTAACTGATTCTTTTTTCGGACTGATTACACGGATTGTTATTTCCATAATAGAAAATATTTTTCTTTAATTCTGTGTTTGACTGAGTAGCATGGTAAGAATATTTTCCTGATTTCCCTAGGTCCTATTTTTGGGACTAGTCATGACCATAGATTACTCCATGTATTTTTGGTACGTGTTCCTTTATGGAAGTATGAATTATACTGATTGATTGACCTACCTTTTATTCTTTTTCTGCTTCACTATATAAACAAGCCTTACATTGAAAAAGAAAGGCATCAGACAGTTTAGTTTTCTCTGTAGGTAAAAAGATTAAAGAAATCATACATCCCAAACAAGAATTTCTTTTCAACCCCCCCCCCCCCCCCTCCCTTTTCCGTGAAGAAGTTGGTTGTTGTTCTTGGAGTTCTTCAGAATCCTCTTATTTATCTATAACTGTGAGTTTTCTTTTTTACTCATTATCCTTTTTTTTTATTGTGCAGCCGTTTTCATGGGGGGAGGAGAATAGATAGAGATTGAAGATCCATTGATCTCTTTATTCTTCTGTTTATCTCTATTTTGTGTATTTGAATTGTATTTTAATTCCTCCCCAAAGCATGTAATAGTAATAGTAGAATGGGGATATAGTAAAAGGGGGGAGGGGACCTACGTGCTACTCGTTCTCTTTATGGTCTATTTGCGACATGTCACGTAGGCAATTTCAAACTAGGATCCGAAAAAAAGGTTATATTAATAGCATGTTAAACAATGTTCCTTTACTTGACTTAAAATAAAAAATAAAATAATAATAATAATAATAATAATAATAATAATAATAATAATAATAATAATAATAATAATAATAATAATAATAATAATAAAATAGTAATAAAATTTAGACATCGAACTTAGGTTCTCTATAATATTCGGTCATGCTTGTGATGTGTCTTAGATACCATGTGCATAGGATTCAAATCTTGTTTTTAGCATGCCTTCAAATTTGTTTTATTTGTTGCAAATATGTTCAAAATAGAGGACATCATGTTTACGTACCTCACAACATTAGGATCATTTTAACATTAAGGACTTTTAAAAATCTAGTGGTTTCAAAATAGATCTTCTTTAAATGTTGTATGCTTTAGGTACAAATGTATATATATTTTTCTCTTTCCTCAAAACAAAAAATGAAAAAATTTACTAAAAATGATGCTAGCCTTAAAGAGTTTTCGCTATAATGGGATTAGACATCATGTTTTAGGTTGTTCAATATTTTTGGCAATTATGCCTATAAGAATAAATTGTTTTTTTTAATGTTTATATGCTATAGAAATAATGCCTATAGGACTTTTAGAAATTTTTTTTATACTATTTTCTTTCTTCACATTATTAGAAGCATGCCTATAGGATTTAATTTAACTCTAATTTATTTAACTTAATCATCTTCTTTGGAATTCATGTTTAAGAATTAATGTTTTAAGAACTAAAGTTTTCACCTAAATTATTTTACTTAAACGTAAATAAATGACCTACATTTTAGCACATTTTTATTGCTTTCAAGCATGCTTTTGAGGCTATGTGAGACTTTACGTTAATTGTCGTCCTATTTGTTTTGTTGTGACGTGAGTCCATAGGAGCCCTACATTCTCTTTCAGTCTAGAACCCTCCAAAAATTAAAAGTCCAACGCCTCTTGGATATTAGGAGGGACGATAGGCATTTTTAGGAAACGTTAGATTTTTCACTTTCTTTAATACGCCTTTAAGTTAATTAATAAAAATCAACTTAGGAGGGGGTAGGGGTAGATAGGACTCGGAAATGATGAGTTAAACTCGTGCTCAATGGGACAAACTCCGGTTTTGTCCTTTTGGCTCAATTAAGCCATATGAAGCCTTCTCCGAATAATAGCCGAGTAACTGATCCGAGAATTTAAATAACTCAATCTGTTTAATTATTGTTCATTTATTATTTGTTTACTTGATCACTTAGAATCAATTCAGAGTATTAAAATATGCAATTTGATTTCCTTTCCTTTTATTTCTATATTTGCTGATTTATTTTATCACTTAGAATAAATTTAGGAATCTTTTAAAATATAGACCTTTATTTGTGTTTTCACCCCCACATAAATACGAGACACGGTCGGGACCCGCCTTCGCGGACCTCGAAGGGTGCTTAACACCTTCCCTTCGAGGTAACTTGAGCCCTTACCCTCTCTCTGGTTGACTTTGACCTTAAGCTTAGGTTTAGGCTAGAATGGTGTCCTAATGCACCCAATCATTAGGTGGCGACTCCCCTCTTTTTTCAAAATCCCAAAAGAGTCGTTGCCGCGACGTCGTCCAGGATCCCGTTTCTCCGCGAGGATAAAAATGGGGCGCGACATTTATTTACTAGAAATCATGCCTATAGGATCCTTAATAGAAATATTTGTTTGTTTTTATTTACTAGAAATCATGCCTATAGGATTCTTAAATATTTGTATTTTTTCATGCCTATATGATTCTTAGTAAAATACTTATATTCTCTTCACTAGAATCCATGCTTGTAGGATTTAACAACATTTCTTTGGTATAATTTTAAAATCATGTCTACAAGGGTTCTTCCTCAAACTCTTTTGGCATAGTATTTTTAGCATACTTCTAGCACTTTTTATCATGCCACAATAAGTTTTCTAACATGGTAATGTTTTTGAAATATTTTCGTATGCATTTTTGAGGCTTGTATGAAACCTTATATGCTAAAATATTTGTTCTGATTGTTCCTTTCTATGACGCGAGTTCTAATAGGAAACCTAAGTTGAGTCTAGAACTACCAAATAGAAGTCCAAATGCCTCGTGGACATTAGGAGGGACGATAGGCATTCTAGGACACATTAGTCTTTTCATTTTTTTTTTAGTTCGCTTCTAAGTCAATAACAAAATCAACTTAGGAGGGGGGTAGGGGTAGATAGGACTCGGAAATGATGAGTTAAACTCGTGCTCAATGGGACAAACTCCGGTTTTGTCCTTTTGGCTCAATTAAGCCATATGAAGCCTTCTCCGAATAATAGCCGAGTAACTGATCCGAGAATTTAAATAACTCAATCATGTTTAATTATTGTTCATTTATTATTTGTTTACTTGATCACTTAGAATCAATTCAGAGCATTAAAATATGCAATTTGATTTCCTTTTTTTTTATTTCTATATTTGCTGATCTATTTTATCACTTAGAATAAATTTAGAATTTATTAAAAATATTGAGACCTTTATTTGTGTCTTCACCCCCACATAAATACGAGACACGGTCGGGACCCGCCTTTGCGGACCTCGAAGGGTGCTTAACACCTTCCCTTTGAAGTAACTTGAGCCCGAACCCTCTTCTCTGGTTTAACCTTCGACCCTAGGATAGAATAGTGTCCTAATGCACTCAATCATTAGGTGGCGACTCTTCAAAACTTCCAAAATCCCAAAAGAGTCATTGCCACGACGTCGTCCAGGTTCCCATTTCTCCGCGAGGAAAAATGGGGCGCGACAGAATGGCGACTCTGCTGGGGATATTAGGTTCTAACCATTACGTGTCTTGCTTTTATGTGGGTTTTGTTTTTGACAATCCCTTCCCTTTCTTCCTTTTACTTTATTTGCTTATTATTGTTATTATCATTTACTAACTTGTTTCTTTTTCCCCTTTTCCTTTAGTCTCTTTCCCTTCCCTTTTCTTATTTACTGCTTTAATTTATATAACACTGCTATTTGCTAATTGTTTGCATTTAAATTTAAACTGGCATTTCGTTCATAAACTCCCCCACTTGGGACCCTCTTAATTTCTCTTTAAGGTGATGTCGTGCCTTTGCACTTCTCCCTACTCTTTTCAAACCAAAATTTAGAGAGTAAGCGCTTGCGTGGTGAATGGCGGATAGTTTTACTACCGTTGCACCACGTGCTTCTCGCATAAGAATACCCAGTCCATGTCTAAGCCCACTCTTTAGAAACTTAGGATAGAGCTATTCGCCCCGAAATTAAGATCATGCATGCATAAGCCTTAGATAGTTTGGCCCCAAGGGGGTCAATATACATAATATAGCCACCCTGTTAAGTCTAGAGGGTCCAATCACCATCCAAGACGAAATACTGCACACTATTTGTCTATGTGGTCACGATAACTAATTCAAGCCTAAAACATTGTTAAAAGGGAGTTTAGAAAAATTATCTTTCTGTTTTGCAGAGCTATGATGCTGAATTCATGCCAGAAGTGGGTTTGAAGTCTACAAATTTTTTTCGTTTGTTACCCTATTGAAGCTTAGGATTTATTTCTATTTGTTACCCTGTTATTCTTTAGATCTTATATATACTATAGCATTTAAAATTTGTAACAATTGTTATTAATAAAATAGTTATTTTAATTATCATTTTGTTATATTCTCTAACTCTAAAATCCCAATTAATAATTTAAGGCTTGAATTAATTATCAAGAATCACTTGCTTGTCGTATTAGTCCTACCTCTGGCTTAACGAGGCTCCCTGCATTTTAGGGCGTTTATCCATTTACGTATTTTAATATATATTTTGTTATCACTTGATTTTATTTCTCTATCCTTATCCTTTATTTTTATTTTTTTTTCTTCCCTTTCCCAAAGATTGATCTGTGTGCACACCCTGGCCTACCATACACGATCGAAAGGTCCTCCGCCTACCCCTCCAAGTTTGAGTCACCAAAGAAGGGATAAAATGACTGACAATAATGCCATCGAAAGAGTGGAGTCTTCTGAAAGGGGAGTCCAACCGGATGATCTAAGGTTGGAAAGGAAAATTCAAGAGTTAGAGGATGAAATGGCCAGCATGCGCAACTTGGCCAGACTATCCATTTCTCTCGGCACTCCTTTCGGAGAACACATGGATGACCCAGTTACTACAACTCAAACCATCCTCTCAAGTCACCCTCCACCAATTCAACCAACCTCTCAAATCCAGTCTAACCCCACTTATGTACCCTCTTTAAGCAATAATCCAAACCCACATCAACTAAGCACTTATAAACCAACATGGTACCCACAAAATCCCACCTACATTCAAGATATTCCTCCCAAGTCCACTGTCAACATCTTAAAAGCACATGCCCCTGGAACTCACACCCATAATCCTATATATGTCGATACATCCCCTTTTATCCATAATTACCATGAATCAGAATCCTCTCAAAAGGATATGTTGATTAAATCCTTGACTGAGAGATTGGATAGTCTGAGCAATCGCATGCAACAGGTAGAAGAAAATAAAGGGGTAATTGGCTTGAGCTATGAAGATCTATGCATGCACCCCGATGTCGAGTTACCAGAAGGATACAAACCTCCAAAATTTGAACTGTACAATGGTATTGGAGATCCCAGGGCTCATCTGCGTATGTATTGTGATAAACTGGTAGGAGTGGGAAAGAATGAAAAGATTAGAATGAAGTTGTTCATCAGAAGCCTCACAGGGGAAGCCCTGACATGGTATATAGAACAAGACTCACGAAAGTGGACAAGATGGGAGGATTTGGCTTCAGATTTCATGAATAGGTTTGGGTTCAATATTGAAAACACACCAGACTGGTTCTATATTCAAAACCTAAAGAAGAAGCCAAGTGAATCATTTCGAGATTACGCTATAAGATGGAGGTCTGAAGCTGCTAGAGCTAAACCCCCTATGGAGGAATCTCAGATGAAAGATTATTTCATTCGCACCCAAGAGCCTCAATATTATGATAGAATGATGCTTGTGGCAGAAAAGAGCTTCGCAGACATCATCAAATTGGGTGAAAGAATTGAAGAGGGTATAAAAAATGGCACAATCATCAACTTAGAGGCTTTGCAAGCTACCAACAAAGCTTTGCAATCCGGAGGTATGCCTGAAATTCGGAAGAAGAAAGAGGTGGGTTCGGTAATGATGGCACATAGAGCCCCCACAAGACATCAAATTTCGGCTCCGCCACTTCCCCACTATCCTATGTCTTCATACACCGCACCTCCCCCCTTTTATCCTCCACTTACCCCTTATCAAACTCCTCCCACTCCATATCAACAACCTGCATACCCCGTTTATCATACCCAACCATGATACTTCCAAACACCTCCACCTCCATTTCCTCAATGACCGAATTACAGAAATCGTCCTAACCTTGATAGAAAACCCACCAAAAGCTACACTCCTCTGGCTGAACCCATAGCCCAACTCTACGAGAGGTTGAAAGAAGCTGGCTATATCACTCCTATTCCTGCTTTGAACCCAGACACTCAATCTAAATGGTATGATCCAAGTAAAGTTTGCGCATACCACTCAGGAATGAAGGGACACACAACTGATGTGTGTCGCGCTTTGAAGGATAAGGTTCAAAATCTGATCGATACTAAGGTCATACATCTGAAGGACCCTACGCCAAACACATCCCACAATCCATTACCAAATCATCAGTGAGCATGTTGAACTTCCATCTTAAGGTGCGCCATCTAAGGAAAGGGTTGCCTCGCTTGAGTTGCAGGAGAAAACATCTACATCAACAGTATAAACCAGGAATCTGGCCTCCTTCTATTTCAAGTGTTTTATTTGATTCTCTTTCATCCTTGTATTTGGAACTACATCAGACCTGATTCCCGTTTAAGAGGGATACGCAGGCGCTCCTTTGGAGTTCGGTCTTACCATAATAAAAATCTTATTCCCCCACTTGACCATGGACCGGGGCAGAATTTTTGAGAGGATCTCAAAAATTCTTTCGAAAGAAAGCATAAGTAGACAAGACACTGGGGCAGAATTTTTGAGAGGATCTCAAAAATTCCTTAGATTATTTTCTACAAACTGGGGCAGAAATTTTTGAGCAGCTCTCAAAATTTCGAACTAAGAACCGACAACAAGGACATTAAGATGAAAGGCGAGAGATCAATAAAAGATGTGCGGGTCGAGGCATGGCTACAGATCAACCTCCCCTTTTTCAAACTAATGATTTTTCTTTGAGTGTAGACTGGCATACATGCTTGGAAAAGCCTCTTCGTATCATACAAAGCAATTGACGTTTTCTCACAATGGGCGAAGGTCAGATTATCTTATTTCTTTTTATATCAATCTACTTCTTGTTGCTTCTGAAATCGTACTTGGCCTACCAAGATGACATGAAAATGAACTTGCATTTGGCCTACTTAGATAAAATTGCATTATGTATTATTTGGCCTACAAAAATCGCAAAGAAAATATATACATTTTGTTATGTACAGTGGCCTACTGAAAATTTTATTTTTGCATCGGCCTACTTAAATTTCATGAAATTATCTTTTTCTACATTGGCCCACTAAAACTACATGAGATTGCATTTTACATTGGCTTACCGAACATTGCATTCTTACATTGGCCTACTGAAAAGTGCATTTTTGCATTGGCCTACAAAATTCGCCTGAAATCACATTTTGCATTGGCCTACTAAATTCGCATGAAATTACATTTTGCATTGGCCTACTAAATCGAATAATCTTTGCATTTTGCATTGGCCTACTAGAATTTTTGAAAATTGCACTTTCGCATTGGCCTATTAATATTACTGAAGATTACATTTTCTGCATTGGCCTGCTAAGCCTACTGAAAATCGCATATTCTACATTGGCCTACTAAACTTACTAAAATAGCATTTTGCATCGGCCTACTAAAATTACCTGAAAATTGCATTTTTCGCATTATTTTACTTAAGTGACGCAAAATTATACTTTTACATTTGGCCTACCAAGGACGCATTGAGAATTGCACGGCCTATTAAAACAACACTTTCGGCCTACTACGTTACTTTCTTTGAAAACTTCGCATGGCCTACTGAAATCGCATTTACATTTTTTAAAATAAAATTAAAAAAAATTTTACACGGCCTTCTGAAACTACACCTTGCCTACTGAAATTGCATGGCCTCCTTTCGAAATTTTGCATTGGCCTGAAAAATCGCATGAAAATAGCATACCCTAAGGCGTCATAGTCCAAAGGCGTCATTTTCATGGCCTACGGACATCATTTCATGGCCTAGGGATTTAATTTCTGCTTATCATGCCCTTAAGGCGTCATGGTCCAAAGGCACCATCCTCATGGCCTAAGGACATCATTTCATGGCCTAGGGATTTAACTACATTCATCATGATCCGAAGGTATCATCGTCCAAAGGCGTCATCCTTCATGGCCTACGGACATCATTCCATAACCCGAGGATACAATTTATGATTAGCATAGCCCTAGACGTCATAGCCTAAGACGTCATCCTTATCGTCTTACGGCAAAATTCATGGTCTAACAGGGAGTTTGCATCACGTTTTTACTATTCCGCTATTTAATGTATATGCTCTTATCATTTTCACTTACATAGCATTTCTTTTAACTATAAAGCCCGCGAGTGTCTAAAGTGCGCCATCATTCCGCTATTTGAATGCATCAAACCTCCTATTCTTTCAACATCTAAGCATTTTCTATGCCGCGAACGTTCCGATTCAAGTTTCAAAATTCGTACGATTTCGTTCATTTTAGGAATTTCAGTCATTCCTAAATTCAGAACTACACACGGCCTGATTCTCGTATAACCAGAGATATGTAGGTGACTTCTAAACCGAAGTCTCGGCTGTGAACCTTTTGTTTTATCCAGCCCCTTCGATAAAATGCCATCGGTCGGACAAAATCGGCTACTCCGTCAACTTTCTTTGCTCAACAATTCATCCTTCATTCCCGAGCAAAGAAGGGGCAGCTGTTGACACCCGATTTTGACCGACCCTTGACGTATTTTACGTTTCATTTATTCTTAAATTGGTATTGAAAAAAAATGATTGTCAGCCTATATTTTGTCACTATCTAAAATAAATAAATAAATAAATAATAATAATTATTATAATAAACAACGCATAGTCGTTACTAGACATGTTTCTTTTTGAATCGCGTCATCCAAAATATTACTTTAGTACATTTTTGGCGAATTATGTGTTTTACCCATATTGGGTTCAAGACGTGACTCATTTATACATTGGTTCGATTCGTGATTTTAAATAAAATTTTATGTTAATCCAAGCTAAAATCCTTAAGATCCCATGAACTCATTTCAATTATGGTCACTTATTTATAAGCTTTGCATTTTTTAAACCAAATTGAGCCAATTTATGGCTCAATTTTAAATTTTTGGCTAGTTTTTAAATCCGAATTACCAATGTATGGCCCAATTCTTAATATTTTACAATTCATGGTTAGTTTTTAAATTCGAATTACTAAATTTACGGTTAATTTCTTAATCAGTGGCTATTCTTTAAATCCGGGTTGCCCCAAGTTCAACCCGAATCCGGATCCGACCCGTTTCCCCACTTTAAATACCCCAAAACCCTAAAATCCCCTTTTTTTCCCTCTTCTTCACCAAGGGGCAGCCACCGGCGCCGCACCACCTCTCCTCTCTTCCCGCTTCCTTTCCCTCTCTTCTCCTTTCTCCACCATCGTGACAGCCCCAGCGACCTCTCCCTTCTCCTTTCTCCCTCGCGAACACCACCCCAGCACCGGCGATCGCCCCCTCTTCCTGCCGCCAGCCACCAGACCAGCCCCGAAACACCCCAAAAACGACCACCCAAACCCCGCAGCAGCCGCGACCACCAGTAGCGGCGCGCCGCTCTTCTCTTCCTCCACCCGCGACCTTTCTCCCTCCACCAGCGACCCCCGCACTGCCATGACAGCCCCCAAGCCGCACCAGCAGCAGCGCACTGCCGCCTCCGCCTCACCCCGAAAACAGTCACCAAGCCACGATGCAAACAAGGATGCTCCGGCCTCGATTAAGTTTAAATCGACATTCAAATCCAGTCCGATTTCTTAATTCTTTTACTGTTTTTAGCGTGAAATCGCATGATTAATAGTAGTTTTTGATAATTCCCTGCTGAACTGGTTCTGTTATGATCAAATTTGGATCAGTTTTGCCTGTTAATGTTGTTTCTGCTTTCTGCCAAATTAATTTTAATTTACATGAAAAATCCTTTGCAAATTAGTATTATTGATTGTTCCTTTTGTTAAAATATATTCTGTTGGTAATTGATATATGGAATAATTCTATTCTGATTTTCGCTTGTGTGAACTTAGGGTGAATATTATTTGGTCCCCTGTTTTCTTGTTTCACTGATTCTAGTCTACTCATTGTTGATACTTTTAGAGTGACTACTCTAATCTCTTGATTGATTATGTTAAAATAAGGTGAATCTTAATATTACGTGCTGAATTTTGCATACATATTCTTGCTATTCTGACAATGTGGTTTACGGATTTGTCGACTGCAATTCATTATGAACTATTGATTGATTATCTACAATGGAGAATCATTCTCTGTAATTGACTTTTTTTTTTCTTTCTCTCTCTCCAAGGAAAGTGCAGTAGTCCATCTTTATCTTTATTTGGTAGATGATTTTCAGCACTTTGGGACTGATTTGGGTTTTCTTTGTTTGGAATTGTTAAAATTACTATTTTCTTTCCTTTACCAGATTATTTATGCCTTATTTGCTATTGATATTTATGGTAAATTTTGATAATAATCAATTATTTAATTCCGTAATTCTATTTATGTTAAAATAATCAATTAATCAATTCTGTAATCCTATTTGCGTCAAGATAATCAAATTACCCCTTTTATGCCTTTGTTTCCTTGTTAATCATTCTACCTCTACTATAAAAAAGAGGATACTACTCCCTTATGTCTCGGAGATAGCATATACTATATTACTTTTCTCCTTGCTCAATACACTGTACACATTACTTTAATTTATTCTTTTGAATTCTGTCCTTCCATTGTTGGTTCACTCCGATCCTAAATCATCTTTGACACAAGCACTGCTCGGAATCCTTGAGATTCTCGTGAACTTGATGTGTCAAGGAGCGAATGTGATATATAGTGGAAAGTACTCTGGTTAGTTTCCCATCTCATTATGTATATCTTTTAATTCTTAATATCATGTTTCTCCTAGTGTTTGTTTAGCAGGATATTTAGTTCAAAGTCGTGAAGAGTCGCCTAGGACAGGAGGAGAAGGGCCTCGAAGACATTTTTATATTGATTTCATGTTGTATTTATGTTCCTGCAAAATCTTGTAATAATACAACAGTGAAAATGGGGATATAGTAATTGGGGGGAGGGGAACTACGTGATAATCGCTTTCCTTTATTTTGGTTCGTTTTGTTCAACTAATGATCGTAGGCAAATCTAAATTTAGGGTCAAACAAAAACAAAAAAAAGTACATAAAATAATAATAAGGAAAATTGGAGAAATAGCATGCTTAACAATATTACTTTTCTGTGTTTTAAAATGTATGTTAGACATCATGTCCATATGATTCGGCGTATTCTTGGTTGAAATCATGTTTGGGGCAACTTGTATAACCATGCCTGTAGATTCTTGTATGCTTGTTAAATATCTCTTCCATGCAATATAAGTCATGTTCTTAGGTTGTTAAAGATCTTTGTTGTACAATTAGAATTAAGCATATAGGTTTTATCTCCTCTTAAATATGTTACGTGCTTGATATCATGCTTTAAATTTTATATCTTAAAAGATTAAAGTCACAATGCCTAGTATTTTAATAATTGCTTTCTCTAGAAATTACGTATTAGGATTTAATGTCGTTTCACATGCTAGAAATCATGCCTATAGGATCCTTAATAGAAATATTTGTTTGTTTTTATTTTTTATTTACTAGAAATCATGGCTATAGGATCCTTAATAGAAATATTTGTTTGTTTTTATTTACTAGAAATCATGCCTATAGGATTCTTAAATATTTGTATTTTTTCATGCCTATATGATTCTTAGTAAAATACTTATATTCTCTTCACTAGAATCCATGCTTGTAGGATTTAACAACATTTCTTTGGTATAATTTTAAAATCATGTCTACAAGGGTTCTTCCTCAAACTCTTTTGGCATAGTATTTTTAGCATACTTCTAGCACTTTTTATCATGCCACAATAAGTTTTCTAACATGGTAATGTTTTTGAAATATTTTCGTATGCATTTTTGAGGCTTGTATGAAACCTTATATGCTAAAATATTTGTTCTGATTGTTCCTTTCTATGACGCGAGTTCTAATAGGAAACCTAAGTTGAGTCTAGAACTACCAAATAGAAGTCCAAATGCCTCGTGGACATTAGGAGGGACGATAGGCATTCTAGGACACGTTAGTATTTTCATTTTTTTTTAGTTCGCTTCTAAGTCAATAACAAAATCAACTTAGGAGGGGTTAGGGGTAGATAGGACTCGGAAATGATGAGTTAAACTCGTGCTCAATGGGACAAACTCCGGTTTTGTCCTTTTGGCTCAATTAAGCCATATGAAGCCTTCTCCGAATAATAGCCGAGTAACTGATCCGAGAATTTAAATAACTCAATCATGTTTAATTATTGTTCATTTATTATTTGTTTACTTGATCACTTAGAATCAATTCAGAGCATTAAAATATGCAATTTGATTTCCTTTTCTTTTATTTCTATATTTGCTGATCTATTTTATCACTTAGAATAAATTTAGAATTTATTAAAAATATTGAGACCTTTATTTGTGTCTTCACCCCCACACAAATACGAGACACGGTCGGGACCCGCCTTTGCGGACCTCGAAGGGTGCTTAACACCTTCCCTTTGAGGTAACTTGAGCCCGAACCCTCTTCTCTGGTTTAACCTTCGACCCTAGGATAGAATAGTGTCCTAATGCACTCAATCATTAGGTGGCGACTCTTCAAAACTTCCAAAATCCTAAAAGAGTCATTGCCACAATGTCGTCCAGGTTCCCATTTCTCCGCGAGGAAAAATGGGGCGCGACAATGACCTAATAGGCCCTTATACTTGGTCCCGTTTGTCACCTAGGACCTTATAATTAGAACTTTGCCAACTAAACCCTTGTACCCACTCAAAAGGTATATTTTAAACCCCTCCAACTCATCGTGTCTCTCAATCGCGCTGATGTCACATTCTATGTCAGATCAGATTTGTCACATCATTTTTTATTTTTTACAACAATTTTTTTTGTCAAAAAGTCAAAATCCTCATAATTTTCAACATTTTCCCCTTCAAACACAAGTACACCAACCCCTTCTTCTTCAACCCCCACCTCCAATTCAACTCAAGAAACAAAACCCACCAAAAATCCAACTCCAAATTACCAAAAAAGTTGTCTTTTCCAGTTAGATCAAACCCAAATCAAGAAAAAAAAGACAATTTATGTAAAACTCCATAGGAATGAGCTAAAGTAGAACGGATAATTTTTTTGAGAAACAAAATGGATGAAATTTTTTTGAGAAACAAAATGGATGAAATTTTTTTGATATGGATAAGAGAGAAAAAGAGAAATTGAACTTGAAATCAAGAGGATGAGAAGAAAAATAGTGAAAAAAAGACCTTAAATGGAGTGACTACTAATATATGGTATGGGTTCTTTGAAGAAAATGAGAATCAAAATAAGAGCAAGAGCAAAACCCACATTAGTAGAAAAATAATTTTCCAAGAAGAAATTATGGCTAACAAGAAGAAGTTTCATTTGGAGAGACAAAAACAAGAAGAAAATTAAAGAATTTTGAGAAGAAGAAATGGAGATTTATATATTTGGCATTTGGGGAAGAAGATGACTATGAAAGGGGTTTTTACAAACCTTTCACGCTCCAAAATGGAGTGAAACTCACGCACCAGGCCTGGTATGCCACTTAGGATGCCAGGTCAGAAAAAAGTGTTTAAAATGTAGGTTTTAAGTGGGTACAAGGGTTTAGTTGGTAATGTTCTAAGTATAAGGTCCTAGGTGACAAACGGGACCAAGTACAGGGGCCTATTAGGCCATTCCACCTTTTAAAAAAAATCTTAAACTTTTTATTCATCTTAAATAGGTTGGATATCCACTTTTTATCCATCTTAAATGGTTTGGATAGCCAACCCGTTTAAAATTGATAAATTTGGATAGGTACCCATAAAATTTACCCATTTTGTCACCCATATGTGTGACTTATCAGTATTTTAGTGAATTCAAAATTACGTATAAAATTTGTCAAAATTCTTGTATTCATTATATATCATCGTTGTATTCATTATGAGTCATTTGTATTCGAATGCTACCCCATTTTTTTATTTAATTATTTTTTTGGTAAAGTTGATTTCTATTGTATGACTTATTAAAACATAGGATCCTGACTACTGCCATCGGGCATATTGTATGCTACTGTGTTCACAAAATAGTTTTTTAGATGGGACACATCCCGGCCCGAGTAGGAAGTGTTAGTAGAGTTTTTTTATCCTAACATAACTAGTTTCTAAGGTGTTTGCTTCCACCCGATTTTGTACAAACACCAGAGTAACTATAAAAGTGGATGTGTCATCAAAACAACCACTTCTTATACCTTCTTTTGCCATTGCATCAGCTACCTGGTTCTATTCCTAGAACACATGTTGTAGTTCCCATGCCTATGAACTTAGAGCTCTTATAGCAAATCGTCATGACCCAAAATTCGAGTGTGATAGCACTCACCTAAGCCACCAAGGCGAGTCAGCCCAAACTCTAAACAACTCAACATAATAATAAAATTAAATAGAAGATAGAAATAGTCTAACAAAATAGATAAGCATAAGAAATCAAAACTAAAACCTTCCTAGAACTAGTATCACATGTACAAGCCTCTAAATATAGAATACTCAAATGAAATACAGGTCTCAATGTCTAGTTTTCGAGTAGAACAAAAATTAAAAGGTTAAAATCTCTGAAAGGCTATCCAAGAGACAAGTAACTACCTTTTGATAGATCCAAAGCTCGATCCTGAAAATCAGAAAGCTAGCAAGGGGGACCGGGCTCACAAATTACAAAAATGTAGCAAGGAGGTGAGCACCAAACAACAGGGTACTCAGCAAATGGAACTAACCTACAGTAAAGCAATGAATTAAGAACACAAATACTCCTTAACACCTAACCACATACCATCGAACTACACACCTGAACTCATGAAAGTCCCAACACAATATAATATATAATCATAAGAATATAGACATAACCATCACATAACATCATATCTCAATATACCTTCAACAGATACTCAAGTCAAATGATACTTACAATAGTTATCTAGTCTCATCGACAATTCCTTAGATAGTATCAATGTAAGAATGATATGGATGCCATGAGATGTAAATAATGTGATGCCATATCAAATAATCATGATGCATGTCTATGCTACGATACACATCCACTAATCAATAAATATGTGTCAAAACAGCACCCATGGGGGTCTCACATAGACTATATATCCATGAACATTGTCGGCAATGATCTCAGTCAATGCTCACCTGTACATAATTAAACTCAGACCCCATCCAAAAATGACCTCGGACCCAATATTAGCCAGTATATTACTTCAGCACGTCGTCAGAAACCTCAGCTAGCATCGAATGGTAGAGACCTCAACCACCAATCCATATGTTACGTTATTCATTTCTCGGCCATAGTCATCACATGCATCAATGTACAAGTAATAATAGATGCAATATGTATGATCACAATTATATCACAGTGTTAATATCATAATGATTTCAATATTATCACAGTATCAATGTCATTAATACCTCGATATTATCAATATATCAATATCATCAGTGTCTCAACATCGTCAAAGTCTCAATATATATCATGCGTATCACAACATAGGCATCATCTCAATATCAATATCAAATAATTCACAAGATCACAATTCTTACATATTCGCAGTTAATTCACAAGTCAATATTTTAATGTAAGAACAACTACTCAATCCGAAAACCTCAAAATCAAAGCCTATGTGATACAATTCTACCCCAAAGTACTCAATTACACATAGGAGCATGCAAAGTTCAATCATACTTAACAAAAGGTTAGAAGTCCACTTGCCCTAGATAGAGTCTAGATGTCACGCCCCGGGAGGGTACCCTTGGCGTGGTCGGCACTCAGAGACTATTGTTAGTCCCCAAGCGAACCACTCAGTCTCATCACATCATTCCATCAATAGACTCTACTGAACAACAGAAAGTATAAGTAAGTATATGGGCACATCTCATCTAAAGTCTCAAGATAAATAGATAATAATAACGACTAGTAGAATGAACTAGCTCACAATCTCAAAATCAATGCTCGACCATCGTCTATGAAGCCTTTATCACCACTCATGTGGTGCCAATGACAGACCCATAGCTACCCAAATTGTAATAAAAGAAATAATATAAAATCTAACTCTAAAGCAAGATGAAATAATCATAGTGGATCCTTCGGAGTAGGGGAGGCTCACCAAGTCAGCTGCGAGTCTCAGATGTTCAACGGAGTGTCTGTTGACGATCTCTAGTACCTGCCTCTACATCATAAAATGATGCAGTCCAGAGGGGACATCAGTACTTGGAATGTACTGGTATGTAAAATAGCTGAGTGAAATAGAAACATGTAGAATAATATGGAAATGATATCGACTCAAAATAAACATCAAATCATATCAAATCATCAAATGTCTATTTGCAAGAATAAAGAGTAGACAAGTGACCCATCAATAACTCAAACTCATCAATCATCTCAGACTCATCTCAAAGGAGCTCACCTCCTCTCATCTCATCTCAGAACTCATCTCAGACTCGGAGTACTCAAGGTAGGAAATTTATGGGGGTTTCTCTTATCCGGCAACAATCACTTATGAGCTACTGAATGTACAACAATCCCGCTGATGTTACCACAGTCGTTCTAAACTTTCCAGGTAGGGAACGCTCAAAAACCATATTAACTCATCTAACATGGATTCAAACTCAATAAGTCCTCTATTGTTTCAGTGACTGTTACTCTCGAGGGAACCATAATATATGTTATGGTTCTATGCCTCACCTACATTTGGCAACGTAGTTTGACGAGTTCAAGTTGGAATAACTCTCATTCTTTCAGTGCTCGATACTCCTCCCATGACTCAGTGCTCATAAAACCTCCATCTCAACCAATCTCATAGGGTTTCGAACCCCGTCAACAACCGGTATCTAATAGGGGCTTTAACCCTCTCATCAATCAATCTCATCAATGACTCAAGATTTAGAACAATTATTAGGAAGCAATAAAATAGACACATTGGTAGAGTTCATTTATAGGGACTCATAAAACAATCAAATTCTATCAACTCATCATTACAATCAACAATCAACAATCTCAACTCAAGGCACTAGACTCAATTCTCAAGTTCATTACGCATGCTTTTCAAATTCGTCATATAGGGCTATGCAAGTTCTCATGAAAAATATTCAATTCAAGAAAACAATTAGTATGATGATCATCAACATGATAACATGTAATTTTAAATCAATTTTTCAAGAAAACCCCTCAAGTATTCATGCATGTAGACTCTTCAAGCATCAACTCATCTATGACCATCTATGGGGCACATGAGAGAACAATCTCATGCTTTTAGTTTAGTCTTACATACTTAGAAAGTTGATATTACGATCGATATTTGATGAATACTAGCCTTCTTGGAGAAAACCCTCGATTTCGGTAGTTCTCTTAGAGTGGAAGAACTTGGAAAGACATTACTTAAAGGGATTATCGTTGATTCTTGAATTCTTGACTTAGAATCTTTAGAGTTCTTAATGAAGAACCCTAATTCTTGAAAGAGAAGAATCAAGGAATCCTTTCTTAGAATTCTTGAATTCGTTTTCTTGAAACCCTAGGTTATGATTTAAGAATCAATTAGAGATTCATGAATTATGAAGATATTTGGGTTAGGTAGATTGAAATTTATGAAGAATAACTTACCTTGATGATGAATCTTGAAATCTATCCCTAACTTGATGATTTTCTTGATGATTCTTGAGCGTTTATGTTTAGGAGAGAAGGAGAGGGTTTTAATTATGAAAACTCTCACCTTTTATGCGTTTTCGGACCTTAAATAGACCTCCAAAGGTTTTAGGATAAAAGTACCCTCAAAATAAAATAAAAGGACGTCATTTATCTTATCCAGAAAGGGTTTGCGATAGGTACGCGATGTGGAACTGTCGCGGATCTTCAGACAACTCTGCAGGTGTTCAGTGAAATGGTCATAATTTTCTACTCCAAACTCTGAGTAAGGCGAAATAAGATGCTTTATAAAGCTAATTCAATGATATTTAATTTGATATATTATGGGTCACCTAACTCATTATACTTTAGGAGATATGGTCAGTTGAAGTTGACCCTTTAATTAACTCATACGAAAACTTAGTCGATAGAATTTCCTTGGACTTGAGTTGATGTAAAAGATCCCTTATGACTCTAAATCACATCTAATATACTTTAAATACTTAGGAATTGATCCTAGCATGTATATACAACCTAAAAGTCATTGTTCCATATAACCTTTACATTAGAACTACGACCTTTTATTATCTCAAATTCTATTCCACACTAAGAAATTGTCTTTAACATTTGTGCTCAATCAAGAATCATCAATTAAAATCCTATATCATATGAAGGATGACTCGATCTTAGTTTAGAAAAAATTTAAGGTGTTACACTTGAATCAAGTCAAATCCAAAGCTTTCCCTTCCTATGATACTCTAAATCACTAAAATCTATTCAAATATAACATCACAATCACATAACAAATCTAATGACACTAAAATCAATCAACTAGAATGAAAAGGACAAAATGGTCAAAAATTCTATGTTGGAAAATTTAGCTAGAATTTGAAAATTAATAGATGAAATAAGGAATCAAAGTCTGAAAAATCCCCCAATTCTCAAATTAAAATCTCAAAATTATAAGTTAAAAAACACAATTTAATCAATGAAATAGGTTAGAAAATAGTTACCTAATCAATTTGCCTTGAAAAACCTTGAAGTTTCTCTCTAAAACGAAGCTTGAAATATTAAAAATGGTGAAAATTGAATAAAAAATGTCTTTAACAAATGGACACTGTTCAGGCAATTTTGGTACTCCACGAACACGGCTAAAGATCCACAAATGCGTAGCATTAATTCCCCTAAACCTCCATGGACGTGTGGGCTCGATCTGCGAACACGGAGGTTATCCTCATAGTGCTTTGCAAACATGGAGGAGAGCTCTGTCACAACTTTATCCTAATCATTATGGCGCCTATTAGATCACATACAGGCAATCCAATTACCTAACCCCAGGTACCTATTCTAGCTCACTAGTCACAAATATAACCGATACAACAATATAAATAACCACAACCTACCCAAAACCTGGAAGTCAACTATACAGAGCTACAATAGACACAAGTATATACCAAAATACATGTATATAACAATAGTCATAATATACAAAACCAGGAGTGATCCTATAAACACAAGATACTATTGTACAAAGCCAAAGTATAGTTACAAAAGACGACCATCAAAAGGGAAAGAGATAGTGAAGTAGTCAGAGCTGCCAGTGCTTACCAAGAGTCTCCTGAGCGCTCTGAAATCCCCCAAAACTCAACGTTCACGGCTAGAACCTAGACCCGCATCATGGAATGATACAGAAGGTAAGGGGGTGAGTATCAGAAAAAGACACCCAGTAGAAGCTCAAATATAAGTGACTGCAGCAAATCCATTAAATCAAGGCCAGACCAATGAGTAAACATATCTAAGAAACCCCTCAACCCCAACTGGACTGAGGCATACCGCTGTACGCGGGTGCAAGGACCTAGTATCTACATCTGTATGCAATCAGGCCCCCATAAGCCCAGAAGGTACACCACGTATAAGCTAACTGAATAAGCATCACTAAACCCAACAAAATCTCCAAAAAACCCCAACTCTCAACATCACATGATCAAGGGGGTCAAGCTGTAAATGGATATAAGGCCCTAATATTTATCCCTGAATGCCCCACGGGCCCCCATAAGTCCAAGAGGTACACCCACGCACAATCAGTGTGTATATAGGTATGTAGATCTATGGGTAATAAATCAGGCCTCCGTCCCCAAAGCATCATACATCAGCTGGCCGGGTCTCTGACCTTTTGTCGGAATGTGACGCCCGATCCAAGTAAACACATACGTTACGGTGGGATGAATCCCCTGCAGGAGGAAATATTCCCCTAGCATAACTGATAGGTTCCTTGACCCAAAAGATCAATCAACTAGGCCTAGCCCCCATGTGTACTTGATGGGGTCCCAAACTCAAAATATCAGCAAGTGCTCGGACCCCTTTAGAATTGGCACCCAAGCCTCAGACACTCGGTCATGGCCACCGAAGACTCGGACCACGAGACGTGTTACCCGAGTCTCAAACACTTAGATATGGCCACCAAATACTATAGACTGCGGCGTGCATTATCTAGGTCTCGAAGCATAGGAATAGTCAACCCTTCTGTAGTCTATCTAGATTTTAATCACCAAAGTCATACTGTCCCTCAAGACAAGAATCCTATCCCTTCAACCACGTATAACCATCGCCTCTCTCAGATAATGACAAATAACCCCAACCTCTGATACAGAGAAACCAGTACATAGCAGCTGACAGCAGTATACAAGAGTATATATGGGTGTACATGTGACCAACCCATGCAAAACTTGGCCTAACAAGGCTAATTACATCACAATCCAGCCAACCACAGGTAATGAGAATAAGGTGGGCAACTATAGCTTTATCACAAGTATCTACACCAGAACAAAAACACAAAATGGCATATAATTTACAAACAATCTCACAGACAGCAAATCTCAGTAGCATCGAGTAACATACCCACACAAACAAGAATTGGATCAGAATACGTACCTGCCTCATGGCATCAACCCATATATGGACCTGACCAGGCCTCCCTATAGTCAATAATACCGAATTACAGCTAGTACAACTGCCAACATAGGGGTACAACCCCGCAACATTCTATACTACACACATGGAGTACGACCAGTCACATACCACACATTTCAACTCAACATGCACATAAGCCAGCTCAGTCTAAGATCTAGGGAAAGCCTACCCTACCTGGGAGTCGATGTCTCGCATCCTAAATCAATCCAGCTCCTATTTTAGATGGAGTTGGAATATCTGAATATGGATATAATTTTATGAATGATGGGGGAAGAGTTAGTTGGACATGCCATGTGTACTATGAATTTTTGTTTTGCTGATTTTGCGGCCAACAGGTACGTGTATTGTACTATCTTATCCTCTTCACCTGTTGGTATTTTTTCTTATGGCTGAGTTGTGATACATATTGAGATTTTTGGCTGAGAATGTCATATATGTGCATATCTATGCAAGTAATGTTAGACCTAAGTCTAGGCTTAGACCAGTGATGGTATAGACCGCAACATTCAGGGCCGATAGACTGATTATCTTCCACTCGGTGTACTTGAGAGGTGTAGGTCTTTCCAAACTGATACAACGGAGTTGAGTCTAACATATTTGAGCCTTAGATAGGTTGTGACTTGACTGGGGCCTTGCTATATATATTTACCTTATCTTAGTGTTGATTCATTCATATTGCGGTTTATTTCTGAAATTGTACCTCTTAGCTAGGTTTTTGACCTCAGACCCATTACTAGCAGTTTCGGGTTATGGGATGGCTTACCTCTTGGTGGGACATGGTAGTGCCGTTATGACTCGAGATTTAGAGTCGTGACACTATTTTACTTAACTTATTTCACATGACGAATAAAAAATCCACTTTTAGGGTTTTCACGAGAAAACTTATAAGTATCCATAATTGTTATGGAGACAAGATTCTAACAACTAATAGTTATTTTACTAATGTAATTTCTATTATTCAATCTATTAGGATTTCATTGACACAATAAAAGAGTCTCACTTTTTAGTAGATTAAAACAAAAAATTTAATTACATAGATCACAATAATTTTATCAAGATTAATACTATAAGTACAAGTAAACGACTAGAGAATTTATTTATCAATTCGCAAAATACAACAAACATCTCTAATTGGTTCATTCAATACATATGAAATGTACTAGTACAAGAAGTTGGAATTTTAACAATTCTCATAACTAAGATCAAATTACATTTAATCTTGTGCTACAATCATTCGGATGTTTGTCCAACTTCATATTTAATTGTGAACATTTAATTTATAACTTATACAAACCAACAATTTTAATCTCCCGAGTATGAATTAAATTACTCCACAAACAAAATTATCTACGATAAGCAATGGATATACAAATATATACACAATGATCTATTTAAATAAAGATTTTATTATAATAGATAAAATAAAATAAAAAAGTCTTTAGAAGGGATTATGTAAAATACTATAACTCAACTACATGGTTAATAGTATATCCTACAATATATACAATCTAAAATCAATGGATCACCTATTTTTATAAAATTTTATATCGAAACTCAATCGGTAATAAACTTTTAACTCAACTTTGTGCTAGAGGATTTTTGTAACATTAATCCATCTCCAAATCTATTCCAACATTAAAGAATTGACTTCAGCACCTATGCGCAATTAAGGATCATCGAATACAACCTTATAATATATGTAGAATAGCTCAATCTTAGCTTAAAAAAATTTCGGGATGTTACATGGGGCTCGGATCCTATGGAATCAAATACAAAATAATTTAATTGTAAAATATAATAAGCAAAGTTGGTGATTCTAAAATCAAAGCAGACAACCCATTGCTGTTGTACGTGCAGATACTTGTTCATGATTATGTTCAGATTGACTTGTCTTCTGCATATTTTTGTACCAAATGATTATTACACCTGAACATGTGATGATAACATTAAGATTTATGTAAACATGGAGACTGAGAGGATGTGGTTTAGTTTCTACACTATTCTTTCCGCAAAAGTAAGACAAGCTGTATGTATAATTCTGCCTTCTTCATCATGTGTACTGTATAAGAGCAGACCTTTGTGTTAGGATATTAAGCAGAGACAGTAACAGGGCAGCTCTCCTTTGGCGTGTCAGTTGAAATATGTGATAAACTGAAGTGGAGTCAGATACTGATATACATATATAACTGCATGCCAATAGAGAGTAGCCCTACCACTATTTCCCTTATTAGTTATTATCATTCACTAACTCTTTTCTTCATCATATCTGTGCTTCTGGTTCTTCACTATAGTTCCCTTCCTAGCTTTTATAGTGCACCCCTTCTCAGTTTATTACTCTCTCCATTTCAATTTAAGTGACACGCTTATTTTTAGTTCATCCAAATAGAATGTCACATTGAATGTTGAGAAACTAACTTTAAAATTCTCATTTTATCCTTAGTAAAATGATTTATAGTCACCACAAATTGTCAAGTATTAAACTTCTTGTCAAGTTTTATGATGCCTCATAAATTGGGACAGTAGGAGTAAATGGAATAAACCATTGAGAATTGGCATATCCTATAAATTTTGTGCTATGGCCTGTATTGCTTTTTTTCAGTCAGAAAATGGGGCTAACATTCTTATCCATTTAAAATTGCATTTACAATTACAATTGTATGATTTTTCCTGCAGTGTGCTATTTGACTCTTCGAGTTGTGAAAGAAGTCATAAGCTCATATATTTTTTAAGATTCCAAATCTTTAAGATGCTGGTAAATCAAGATTGCTTAATTCCTTTCATAAATATTACTCTGGTGTGTCGTCATTTATGCGCATTATATATCTACTAATTCTTTTGTCGTTCAAGCATTTTTTTTCCCTTGAGTTCAAGAAATTAAATTTGTATTGATTTCCATTAAGTTTTTCATGAGTTTCGACATTCTTTGTTTGAGTTACCAAAAATTTCTCCTTGCTTTCATGCCATAGATCAAGACAGACACAAAGTAGAAAGGAATCTCATTGTGAGCTTGCCTAGCTAGTGAGCATCAATATCCCTAGAATTCTATCCTTGAATTAGTTTTTGCAACTTAGAAACCCCAAAAAATTCTTGAATTTGAAATGATAAATATTAAACTATCTCAAGATTTTCCGTGTGTTAGCTAGGTGTATTTCGTTCAAATTTTATATTCTTATTAACAAGCGACTAAATGTGTGTGTGTGTGTTGGGGGTTGGGGGGGGGGCATTTCTTATCTTTAAAATAAATATAAGTTTACCTATGTCCATAAAACAAGTGGCTATGGAATTTCAGTTAAATAATGTAAAACTGACTATAATAGGACAGTGAATATACATTGTTTAACATAAACTTAATATTTATGTTAAATACAATGTTTGTAATTATTGTTTACACAGATCATTAATTTAAAATTGACTAGAATAAGACAGTGAATATATTGTTATCATTTGGGGAAAATGACGACATTTCAAGTAATTAACTCAAGAAATTCATGGACTTTAAGGAAGTTGGAATCTTAAAATATTCAAGCATAAGCAAGAATGACATGCATTCTGGAAATGGAAAAGCTACATGAAAAGTAAAAAAGACTTAAATAAGAATATGATGAAGGATATGCTCTTTGAAGATCCTTGACTCCTAGTCTCTCAAGAATCAAATGGCGGACTTCACAAAGGGATAAAATCAAGCCGTATCTCCACCTTTCAGCAATATTTTTCTGTGTCCGATGAAAATATTCTTTTAAATAGAGCACTCACCAATTGAAATTTGTAAAGTATCAGTATGTTGCCCACCAATGCTGTGTAATGACTCTCTGGGTCATTTTTATATTTCTATGCTTATTTGTTGATTTGGACTTATGTATGGTAACCTCGGGCCATTTATGACTTGTTGGGGGTGTAGGGATAGTTATTGGTTGTAAATTACATGGATTTTGAGTTAACGAGAAGTTATAACTGTAAAAATGAGATTTCTGATAAAGTCTTAGCAAACGACCTCAGAATGGGATTATGACGGTTCCATCGGTTCCGATACAGCCAAATTAAGCTAGGAGCATGGTTGGTCTGAGGTTTGGAGGTCTCGGTGTGAATTTGTGTCAAAAGTTGCAAGATAAGTTCGACCAGAAGCTAAAAAGTGCTTTTCTATAAAAACCTAGCTAAACGCTCTTAGAATGGAAATCTGACGGTGTGGTCAGCTCCAAAACGTCGAAACTATTCTAAAATGATCTTTCGTCGGTTGACAGGGGCTTTCGATTGTATTTTGATCCTTTGAGTTCTTTTAGCTAAAATTAGCCGAAAAGAAGTCGGACCCTCATTTTCTATGAGATGCTATGTTGGAAATTCCGACTGCACCGTTGGATCCTAATTGTCAGAAATGTGGTTACAATATTTATTTGAGTAACACAGACATCAGACTACCCGGGAATGCCCTGGACATGTTTTTGGAATTGATGGTGCCAACCGCAAAGGCCAGAGCCCCACGTTTGCGGGAGCCTTGGCGCGTCCGCGTGGGCAAAGCCTGATACTTTTGACCCAAATTTAAGAAGGATTTCTTAAAGAAACTTACGGTAACTTTGACCAACTTTTATCTTGCAACTTTCTTGATTCCAAAACTTAATGTATGACCTTTGTGCTATTAAAATAACTTTTAAAAAATCCATTATTAGCAAATTATAAACTTTTAGTCCCATTCAAAAAGTGAAACCTAATTTAAACCTTCCGAAAAGTGAACCTGGAAAGACTCCTGTCAGGTTGTTATTTCTGAGATACAATTTCACTAACTTCGTTAAAGATCCAACTTGGTTAGGAATCTGTCCCACAAGAGTGTTGTGTTCCAGGTCAAGGCTCTTGAAACTGAGATATTTTCATCTTTTATTTTTTTGAGTTCTTTCATCTGTTGACAATGTTGGAGACCATACTACTAAAGAAAATAACTTACCTTCATCTAGAATATATGGTGCACCACAGATAAGTAAATGGAAAAAGGGAGTAGGAAAAGCCAGTGAAAATTTAATATCCTCAATTACCTTAGTAGTTTCGGTAGAAAGGTCGTATTCTTCTTATTGACCATTTTAACAGACACTTATGCATAAGTATCTGATTCTTAATCATCATAGTGATAGAGAGGGAGTTTTCAAAAGTTTAAATAATAGCATCATCTGCAAAAATGAGATGAGTAATAAGAGGACTACCTTTATCCATAGAATAGGGAATAAATTTGTCCTGAGGAAGTTCATCCATTAATTTAGATATCAGTACTGCTCTGATAACGAATAGGGAGGGACATAAGGGTTCACCCTGACTCCATTAATAATTATGTAAAACCAAGTATTAGAGATCAATCCAGAGCTCAGAGAAGCCTGGTTGGCTCATAACTAAGCATAGAAAGTTCAGAGCAACTCTGTCAAAGGACTTAGCCATATTAATTTGAATTCCACATAATCTCTGTTCGAGTTGTGAACTAGTTCCTGAGTTAGAGACATTGTCAGAAATAGATCTAGCTTGAAAAACCCAACCTGATTAGCGGATATAATCTTGTTTGTGATTTAATATTGTTCGTAATCTTTGAAGAGCCTATTATTAAGCAACTTAGAAATGACCTTAGAAAGAAGGTTACTTAAGCAAGCAGGCCTAATATCAGTAAACTTTTGAGGATTGTCAATCTTGGGGATCGGTACTAACTTGGTAGGGTGAAGGACCTAGGAAGATGTTTCACTGTCAGAACATTAGCCTTAGTAAGTCGTATTACCTCATGTTTGTTCCCCATGTTCTTTCTCCATAAGTTCACTGATTCAATTTAGGATATGCTGGATTGCGATATTTCTCATTCTTAATAAAATTCCCTTGCCTTTCTTTCCTCTTTTAAATTCAACTTCTTTACGGGAAGAAATTCAGACAATTCACAGCATATGTATGTGCATCTATTTATAAGTTGAAAGTTGTGGATTTATATTGAATTGCAATGTCTGCTTACCACAACGGTGGTTCTTGGCCAATAGAAAGTGTAGAAAGACGGTAACTAATGTAACTCCAGTCAGTTCTATTCTAAAAAAGTTTGGAACGAAGTAATAGCTCCACAGAAAAAGAGATGGAGAATTGGTACCCCGGTCATATATTTGATGCCTCTCTTGTTGGAACCCATGTAATTATAGTTATATTTAAATACTTTCTTGAAGATTAGAAATTTAGATGTCAAGAAACTATCTCATATTTCTATTTGATTTTTTTAAGTTCAATCAAATCATGTCAAGTAAATTTGAATGGAAGATACGATTCACCAAACATCTTCCTATTGTGATGCTAAAACCATTCATTTATGTGAACTCATCACTTGAAATGTGCAGCAGTTGCACTACCTTAAAATACAAAATTGAACTAAAACTAAATGGTACCTTTGATAATAAATCTTCTAATATCATCCAACCTTGCAGCAATATACGTCTGCTGAGAAGTCGTTACATCATTGAATGGCGTCTTATGGACAGAAGCTAATGTCGGATGGAAGCAACACATAGGATAGGCAACTGTGTCCAGCACTGCAGCTTTTTCATTCCCATGGATGTTAGTATCACACGCGTATAGATCATGATACTATGTTGGGGGACGTTGTACCAGAAAAGATACTTGCTTTTTATCGATCCAGACTAGAAAGTTGATAATAATGCCTTCTGGATCTAAACTTAAGTTGTCCAAAGTGTGGGAAACCCTCCAACAGTTGCTTGCACTGTCATAAGCAGCAATGACTACGTACTTTTTGAAAATGCATACAAGGGTAAGTAAACCTTGCGTCCCCCCAAGCAATATATTTTTACCTATCTAAATTTTACCGTAGCTGAGATTAAAATGATTAAGAAACTCAAGATGGTCAATTAGTATAGCCTCCTTTATGTTTGTATCAAAAGTTAGAACACTACCATCACTTCTAAGAGAATATGGAGAATCGCGCCAATAAACAGCTGGGCTACTGAAGGGTAAAGATATAAAAGTAATGATTCTCAATTGGATTTCACACCACAAGCTAGATCACTCTGATGAAAGTGGGTGAAATTTGTTGAACAAGTTGGAATTTTCAACCAGGTTACTGATGGTTACCAATTTTTTGAAATCCATCAATAACCCATTGAAAATTCCAACTTGTTCTACAAATTTCTCCTACTGTCATTAGAGCGGTCTGGCTTATGGCGTGAAATCCAACTGAGAACCAATACTTTCACATCTTTACCCTTCAGTAGTCCACCAATTTATTGGCGTGATCCTCTGTATTTTCTCAGAAGTGACAACAGTGTTCTAGCTTTTGATACGAAGAGAGAAGTAGCTATACGAATTTGCCGTCCTTGGTTTGTTGATCTTTTTTTTTTATCTTTGGCTACAATAAAATTTTGACTAGTCAAAATATATGGCTAGGGAGGCGCACGGTTTACATACCACTGTATGCATTTTCAGAAAGTCCATTGCCATTGATGCTTATGACAATGCAAGCAACTGATGGAGGGTTTCCCACACTTTGGAGAAGTTTGTTTTAGATCCAAAAGGCATCTTTTCGGTCTGGATCGATAGAAAGCAAGTGTCTTTTCTGGTACAATGGCCCCCAACATGATATTATGATCTATATACGAGTATATATACTAATATCAATTGGTATGAAAATGCTGTAGTGCTAGAGACAGTTGACTGTCCCATATATTGCTTCCATCCAACATTAGCTTCTGTCCATAAGACACCCTCCAATAATGTAACAACTGCTCAGCAGGCATATATTGTTACAAGGTTGGATGATGTAAGAAGATTTATGATCGTAGGTACCAGTTGTCATATCCCATTTTAACCCAACGTTAAATGGTGTTCAACATAATGGTGATTCCTAAGTTCACTAACTTAACTTAAGAAGTCACAACCTAATTATTTATAAGGTAAATTAGGATAGCTATTTATTTAACTAAAGTAATGCTAAAAATAACTTCGATTAATGATTACTTAACTCATGTCATTTTAGGTAGGATTTTAGTAATACTAAAAGGAAGGGGTTAAGCATACTTTATGATTTGTTAAAAATGATTACGGACCAAACTTAGGTTAGTAAAAAAATGTCAGACACTTATTCACTAAGTATATAACACATAAATGGTTTGCTATTTTTTTTTTAAAAAAATAGATAAATAAAATTAAAGTTTCAAGAGTAACACAACAAAATAAGTTCACTAAAAAGCTTAAAGTACTGGGGATGAACTTTCAGTTTAGCACTTTAACTTAAGTTAACTTTATGAGAAAAGAATTCCAAAAAAAGGTTGACTCAATATATCTTAACTTAAGTAGTAAGGTCGAAATATGTGAATCTAATAAGAAGGTTAAATAGACGGAATGACTTAATTAATTTTTTTAAAAGACAGTAGATTTTTCTGCTTATAAAATCGTAATTAGATTTTGATTTGGGGAAAACCTTGAATATGAAAAAAAAAAGGGCCAAGTCAAATGCCTATCAATGCAAAGGAAAGTCTTGAAGTATTTATTTTAAAAAAATATTATGCTTAACCAGATTAAAACTAATAAATAATTATATATTTCAGACCAGAACAATAAACAACTTGCAAAACTTAAAATTGTGAATCAAATTAAAACAGAGTTCATTCATAAATTAAAATATTTTATGATAATTTATTTGAAGACTAAAGGAAAATCCTACTATTTGAAATCTAAAAGGAAATGAACAGATTTCGAGAGAAAACTTAAGGACCCTATTAAGGTCTTAAAGGAAAATTTGTGTCTTTCATTTAACTCATATGCAAAAGAAATCTAAGTTGAACAACACTTATAGCTACTTAGATTAAAGTTCAAGGAAAAGTTAATCAGTCAAAATTAGGGTAATTTAAAAGGATACTAGTTTTTTGAAAATTGGTGAATATGTTAAAACTTGAACAATATAAAGTAGCAATTGAGTGTTAAAAATAATTAAGCAAAAGTAAAGGCGTTGTGACAGAGGAAAGTGTAAAGCAATACCCTTGACTTAATTATGGCCAAATAATTAACTAAAATTGGTAATGTAAATAGAATACCATGAAGGAAAAATCATTTTTTTTAAATTGAGTTAAATATTTTACTAGTTTTGAAAATCTTTTGAAAAGTGATTCTTTAGACATAAGAAATTGTAAAGAATATGTACGCCTTTTTCCATTTGTAAACATTTGAACAATACCTAAAGTAAACTAGATTATGAATTTGGAAAACATTTAATTTAAAAAAAAATGAACTTGAAATCCCCGTTTTCCCTTTAAGTTCCATTATTCTATGGCTAACTTGTTTTAATAAACGAATAAAGTCATAGATAAGAAAAGTAAAAGATTAGCTAATCCATCATAAGCAAATATACCTATCGCCCTCCCACTTATTTTCTGCCAGGATTGTTGTGAGAGGCAAGAGAAGTATGTGGCTTAAAGAGTGTTGTATGCTTGAGCTCTAGCGATGATGTTGTGTCTCGTTGGAACTCCAAACGATTTCGAATGTCATGCAAAACAGAGAAAAGTAAGAGGATAGTTAGAAAAATATATTGGTCCCTTAATAGTAGGCAACAATATAAACTAAACAACTATAGAACTAACTATACATAAATACATCCATATATACTAACACTAAGAAGATGTAGATACAACAAACTAATATAATGCTTATATAACTTTCATATTCTAAATGTAAATGTATCACTGGAAATCTTATGAAAACAAACATAATTTAATACATTATTTCAACTTCTATGAAGATTTCTGTAGCGTGCTCTTCTTAGTATGAAAACAGACATAACTTAGTACCAAATATTTATAATACAAACTTTCAAAAATCAGTTTTTTTATAACACAATAAAATTCATATTGTGCCATCACATATAAATTATGTGAGTCATATGCATGTCTATGTAATTACAAAAATAAATTTAAAAGAGAGTTGTAAATCAGATAATCGCAAATATGCTACTAAGTCTTGTACGTTACGATGACAAATCCTCAAATAAATTAATGAAAGATTTGAAATGCTACATAACTAAGTCTAAATGATGATATTTCTAATTAAAAATGTGTAGTTTCTTCAATAGAGCTTCACAACAACACATATGTCTAACCATTGTGAGACATGATTTCTAAGGTAGGGATTAAACTTCCATGGTCAAATTTGAATACAAAACAGAGGGAATGAAACTTAAGTTATGGACAATCTACGGCTTAGGATTCACAACACAAAATGAAGTTACCAACATAAATAAACATTTTGTACAACAAAAAATCTAAACACGTCAATTCTAAACAATATTCTAACAACAAAAATAAACAGAATAAAAGTTAGCTTTTCACCTTTTATGGGGCAGTGACGTAGGCTTTGAGGTCTCATATTCACAACTCTTTACAGACACTGAAATGAGATTTAAAACTTGTATAAACTGAAAAAAGCAAATAGAGTTTATCTCTGGTCTAAAAACCTTGTCATTTGCTGAAAATAGGGGCATCAAACCCTTGTCAATGGCGCAAGTGCCTAAAGTTTCACTTGAAGGGGAAATGGGGACGAGCGGCACAACTCCAAAAATAAACCCTAGCTTCTAATGATAGTAAATTTATTTGGGTAAAGAGAAAGGGTTGTGCGCTGGCTGGCTTTAGTGAAAATGGGCAATTAATTGGGTAAGATTTTGGACAAATTTGATATTAAAAATGGGCTAAAATCTGAAGATATGGTTTGATTTGGGGGCTTTATTTGTCCGAATTTTGTGGTCTTTTCCTCCTTTAAATTAAGAGAAATTTTCAGAACAAAAACAAATTCCAGGTCCTAATTACTGCTCCTTGGTTGTAGTTTAAATATTGATAATCCGCAGCTATATTTTTGGTTTGCTATCTCTTGTACTCATTGTAATTTTTAATAATTTTTCTATAAAAATACAAATACAACTTAACTAAATTGAGTAAAAGAAGTAAAAGATCTTTTCTTATATGGTAGTAAAATAAAATACTCCTTAAAGACATTTCTATTTTAATTGAATCATTCTAATATAGTAATAGAATAAATCACTGTCTAAAAATAATTCTATTTTAAATTGGACTCTCGGGTTTGTGTATGACTAGGAGTGGCAAACGAGCAGGTTAGATGGAATATGAGTCAAACAAATACAAGTTAAGTAAAAACGGATAAAAAACACCCAGCTCGACTCATATTTTAAATGGATAAAAATGAGTTATCCATTTGATAATATAGGTAAATATGGATATCCAAATTATAGTAGAGATCACGTTGAAAGTTTCAAAACCAAATCCTTTTACGTGCTCCTCATTCCCACTCCCATTAAAACAAAATTTAAAAGTTTTAAATTTTTTCTTCAAAATAAAATTATCACCCCTCCCCTGACCTAGCCTCCACCCCCCCGCCAGCCCATCCCACTTGCCACCCTAACCCCCTCGAAAAAATTAAATTTACTTTTTACTATTCCCTACCCCTACCCCTACCCCCACCCCCACCCATAATCCTTCAACCCCCATCCCATCCCCCGAGCACCCCCCCCCCCTCCCCTCCATTCTTACCCAAAGAAATATGAAAAAAATTTAATTTGCTTTTTTTTAAAAAAAAATTCTTAAACTTTTTATCCATCTTAAATAGGTTGGGTATCCACTTTTTATCCATCTTAAATGGGTTGGGTGCCCAACTCGTTTAAAATCGATAAATTTGGATAGGTACCCATAAAATTTACCCATTTCATCACCCATATGTGTGACTCATCATTATTTTAGAGAATTCAAAATTGAGTATAAAATCGGTCAAATTTCTTGTATTCATTATATATCATCATTGAATATATGAGTCATTTGTCTTCGAATGCTACCCCATTTTTGGTTTTTGATTACTTTTTTTGGTAAAGAGGATTTCTATTGCATGGCTTATTAAAACATAAGGTCCTGGCTACTGCCGTCGGGCATATTACATGCTACTGTGTTCGCAAAATAGTTGTTTAGATGGGCCACATCCCGGCCCGAGGAGGAAGTGTTAGTAGAGTTTATTATCCTAACATAACTAGTTCCTAAGTTGTTCGCTTCCATCTAATTTTGTACAAACATAAGAGCAACTATAAAAGCGGATATGTCATTAAAGCTACCACTTCTTATGCCTTCTTTTGCCATTGCATCAGTTACTTGGTTCTATTCCCGAAACACATGTTGTAGTTTCCATGCCTATGAACTAGGGGCTCTGATACCAAATCTTCATGATCCGAAATTTGAGTGTGATGGCACGCACCTAACCCACCAAGGCGAGTCAGCCCAAACCCTAAACAACTCAACATAATAATAAAAGTGAAAGATAGAAATAGTCTAACAAGATAGATAAGAATAAGAAATCAAAATTAAAATCTTCCTAGAACTAGTATCACATATTCAAGCCTCTAAATATTGAATACTCAAATGAAATACATGTCTCAATGTCTAGTTCTCGAATAGAAAAAAAATAAAAGGTAAAATCTCTAAAAGGTTGTCGAAGGAACAAGTAGATACCTCTCAATAGATCCAAAGCTCAATCCTGAAAATCAGAAAGCTAGTAGGGGGACCGGGCTCAAAAACTACAAAAATTTAGCACGGAGGTAAGTGCCAACAACAAGGTATTCAGAAAATGCAACTAACCTAGAGTAAAGCAATGAAGAACACAAGTAATCCTTAACACCTAACAACATACCACCAAACTACACACCTGCACTCATGAAAGTCCCAACACAATATAATATATAATCAGAAGAATATAGACATAACCATCGCATAACATCATATCTCAATATACCTCCAACAGATACTTAAGTCAAATGATACGTACAATAGTTATCCAGTCTCATTGACAATTCATAAGATAGTATCAAAGTAAAAATGATATGGATGCCATGAAATGTAAATAATGAGATGTAATGCCAAATAATTATGATGCATGTCTATGCTGCGATGCACATCCACCGATCAATAAATATATACCAGAACGTAACCCATGGGGGTCTCACATAGACAATGTATCCATGAACATTGCTGGCAATAAACTTAGTCAATGCTGACCCATCCGTAACTAACCTCGGACCGATCCAAAAATGACCTCGGACCCAATATTAGCATGTATATTACTTCAGAACGTCAGCAGAAACCTCGACTAACATCGACCGGTAATGACCTCGGCCACCAACCCATATATTACCTTATTCGTCTCACGGCCATAACCATCACACATATTAATGTACAGGTAATAATAGATGCAATGTGCATGATCATAATTATATCACAGTGTCAATATCGTAATGATTTCAATATTATCATATTATCAATGTCATCAATGCCTCGATATTATCAATATATCAATATCATCAGTGTCAAAATATCGTCGAAGTCTCAATTTATATCATGCTCATCTCAACATAGGCATCATCTTAGTATCAATATCAAATCATTTACAAGATCACAAGTCCTACAGATTCACAGTTAATTCACAAGTCAATATTTAATGTAAGAACAACTACTCAATCCGAAAACCTCAAAATCAAAGCCAATGTGATACAATTCTATCCCAAAGTACTCAATTCCATACACATAAGAGCGTGCATGGTTCAATAATACTTAACAAAAGGTTAGAAGTCTACTTGCCTTAGATAGAGTCTTGAATTAAGTCAAATCCAAAGCTTTCCCTTCCTACGATATTCTGAACCACCAAAATCTATTTAAATATAACATCACAATCACATAACAAGTCTAATGGCACTAATTAAAATCATTCAATTCGAATGAAAAGGACAAAACGGTCAAAAATTCCATGCTGGAAAATTTAGCTGGAATCTGAAAATTAATACATGAAAACGTTCCCCAAGTAATAAGGAGCTCAATGGTGAAATCCATTTTCAAAACGGATTTAAAATGAGGTAGAAATCATCAATTTAATATAAGGAATCAAATTCTGAAAAATCCCAAAATTCTCAAATTAAAATCCAAAAATTATAAGTTAAAACCAAAATTTACTCAATGGAAATCAATAAAATAGGCTAGAAAACAGTTACCCAATCAATTTGCCTTGAAAAACTTGAAGTTTCTTTCTAAAATGAAGCTTGGAATATTAAAAATGGTGGAAATTGAATAAAACACGTCTTTAATAAATGGACATTGTTCAGGAAATTTATGTACTCCACGAACACGGATAAAGATCCGCAAATACGGAGCATTAATTGCCTCAAACCTCCGTGGACGCGTGGGCTCAATCAGGAACACGGAGGTTATCCTCACAGTGCTCCGCAAATGAGGAGGGGAGCTCTGTCACGACCCGGTCGCCTATTAGATCCCCTACAGGCAAGCCAATTACCTAACCCCAAGTACCTATCCTAGCTTACTAGTCACAAATATAACCAACACAACAATATAAATAACCACAACCTACCCAAAACCTAGAAGTCAACTATATAGAGCTACAATAGACACAAGTACATACCAAAAATACATGTATATAACAATAGTCATAATATACAAAAACAAGAGTGATCCTATAAACACAAGCTACTACTGTACAAGGCCAAAGTCTAGTTACAAAAGACGACTACCAAAAAAAAAAGAGACTATAAGTAGCCAGAGTTGCCAGTGCTCACCAAGAGCCTCTTGAGCACTCCAAAATCCCCCAAAACTCAAACTTCACGGCTAGAACATAGACCCGCATCATGGGATGATGCAGAAAGTAAGGGGTGGGTACCAGAAAAAGGCACCCAGCAGGCATTATCGGCCAATTGGTAAAATAATGCAAATATAGAAGTTCAAATATAGGTGACTGCAGTAAATCCATTAAATCGAAGCCAGACCAAGGAGTAAACATATATAGGAAATCCCTCAACCCCAACTGGACTAAGGCATACCGCTGTACACAGGTGCAAGGACCTAGTATCTACGTCAGTATGCCAATTGGGCCCCCAAAAGCCCAGAAGGTACACCCATGCATAAGCCAACTGAATGAGAATGCAGTCAGCCCTTCCCTAGTCTATCTAGATTTGAATCACCAAATTCGTACCGTCCCTCAAGATAAGAAATCTATCCTTTCAACCATGCATAACCATCGCCTCTCTTAGATAATGACAGATAACCCCAACCTCCAATACAGAGAAATCAGTACATAACAGCTAACAACAGTATACAAGAGTATATATGGGTGTACTTGTCACCAACCCGTGCAAAACCAGGCCTAATAGGGCCAATTACATCACAATCCAGCCAACTGCATGTAATGAGAGTAAGGTAGGGAAACTATAGCGCTATCACAATTATCTACACCAGAACAAAGTCAGAACATGGCATATAATTGACAACAACCCCCACTGACAACAAATCTAAGTAGCATCGGGTAACATACCCACACAGACAAGAATTGGGTCAGAATACATACCTGCCCCATGGCATAAACTCGTATATGGCCCTTACAAGGCCTGCCTATAGCCAATAATACTGATTAATACCGAATTAGAACTAGTACAGCTACCAACATAGGGGTACAACCCCGCAACATTCTATACTACACACATGGAGTACAACTAGTCACATACCACAAGCTTGAGTCTGACATATTTGAGCCTTAGATAGGCTGTGACTTGACTAGGGCTTTGCTATCTCCTATGCCCCCGCTTTACTCTATTGAAACGTGTTTCAATCGTTTGTTGGGGTTTACCAGGCTTCAAAGATGTTTTATGTTTGCCTGACGGTCCACGTTAAATCTATTGGGAAAGTTCATTTGGGGTTAAAAGTTTTTGTTCATCTCTTGTTAATTACTACCAGCCTCCTATGAGTGAGTCGACTATTATGAGCTGCATTGTACTTCGCATGACCCATATTACGATGGTAGGTCTGGGCTCTGGGCTCCTCCTTTTCGGCATTATATTTGATGAGGCCCACATCCATAGTGAAAGATTCAGGCTTTGTGCTTCCCTCTTTTGTTATGCATTCGACACAATCGACATTGTACGTAAAAGGACCTATATCTGTGTGTTGAAGGTCTTGACTCTTTGCTCCCCTCCTTCCTTCTAAGTTTTGATTACTAGTTTGGCCCACTTGATCATGCGGGTTCGATGTACCCATAGTTGGCTACCTTGTGTGCACGTGTACCTACTGGGCTTATGGGGGATCGATGGGCGTATAGGTTTAAGTTAGGTAATATCCTACACCCATACATATGCATATTTTGTTATGTTCTGTAATGTTCTTTTCTATTGTTGTGGTGTTCTATTCTAGTTATTCCTATTTTATTTTTTATTTTTACTCAGTTGGTCTATGATGCCTACTGAGTATCTTTTTCTAGTACTCATATTACAGTGTGCAGCAGCTTCGTGATGCAGGTCCCAGCACGGGTCGACAACGCTGATTCCTGCTAGCCAGTATTAGATTTTTTGGAGACTTGGGTGAGCATCTGGCAATCTTGGATCATTTCAATCTCCCTTAGCAGCTATGGCACATCTTTGCTTTTTCTCGTGACTTTTAGGTTTTGGGAGAGATTATTTTGTCATATGTATATATATTTACCTTATCTTAGTAATGATTCATTGATGTTGCTGTTTATTTCTGAAATTGTACCTCTTAGCTAGTTTTCTGACTTCAGACCCATTACTATCAGTTTCGGGTTACGGGATGGCTTACCTACTGGTGGGACATGGTAGTGCCGTTATGACTCGAGATTTTGAGTCGTGACATTATTTTACTTAACTTATTTCACATGACGGATATAAAATCCACTTTTAGGGTTACACATGAAAACTTATAAGTATCCGTAAAATAGTGTCTTCAACTCAAGATGGAGACACGGTTCTATCAACTAATTGTTATATACTAATGTAATTTCTCATTATGCAATCTATTAGGATTTCATTGACGCAATAAAAGAGTTTCACCTTTTAATAGATTAAAACAATAAATTAAATTACATAGATCATAATAATTATATCAAGATTAATACTATAAGTACTGTAAAGGACTAGATAATTAATTTATCATTACACAAAATACAACAAACATCTCTAATTGGTTCATTCAATACATATGAAATGTACTAGTACAAGAAGTTGGAATTTTAACAATTCTCATAACTAAGATCAAATTACATTTAATCTTGTGCTACAATCCAGATGTTTGTCCAACTTCATCTTTAATTGTGAATATTTAATTTATAACTTATACGAACCAATAATTTTAATCTCCCGAGTATGAATTGAATTACTCCACAAACAAAATTATCTACTATATAAGCAATGGACACACATACATATACACAATGGTCTATTTAGATAAAGATTTTATTATACTAAATAAAATAAAGTAAAAAGTAGTCTTTAATTACTAGGGATTAAGTAATATACTATAATTCAACCACATGGTTAATAGTATATCCAACAATATATACAATTTAAAATCAATGGATCACCTATTTTTATAAAATTTTATATCAAAACTCAATCGGGTAAAAAAGTTTTAACTCAACTTTGTGCTAGAGGATTTTTGTAACATTAATTTATCTCCAAATCTATTCCAACATTAAAGAATTGACTTCAACACCATGCTCAATTAAGAATCATCGGATATAACCTTATAATATATGTAGAATGGCTCGATTTCAGCTTAAATTGTTTTTTGGGATTTTACATGGGGCTCGGATCCTGTAGAATCAAATACAAAATGATGTAATTATAAAAAATAATAAGCAAAGTTGGTGATTCTAAAATCCAAGCAGACAACCCATTGTTGTTGTACGTGCAGATACTTGTTCATGATTATGTCCAAATTGACTTGTCTTTTGAGATGATGTGGTTTAGTTTCTATACTATTCTTTCCGCAAAAGTAAGAAGAACTTGAAAACAATATGAACGTTTAAGGCAAGCTGTATGTATAATACTACCTTCTTCATCATGTGTACCGTATAAGAGCGGACCTTTGTGCTGCGATATTAAGCAGAGACAGTAACAGGGCAGCTCTCCTTTGGCGTGTCAGTTGAAATATGTGATAAACTGAAGTGGAGTCAAATACTGATATACATATATAACTGCATGCCAATAGAGAGTAGCCCTACCACTATTTCCCTTATTAGTTATTATCATTCACTAACTCCTTTTTTCCTCATATCTGTGCTTCTGGTTCTTCACTATAGTTCCCTTCCTAGCTTTTATAGTGCCTCCTTCTCAGTTTATTACTCTCTCCATTTCAATTGAAGTGACACACTTATTTTTAGTTCATCCAAATAGAATGTCACATTTGAATATTGAGAAACTAACTTTAAAATTCTCATTTTATCCTTAGTAAAATAATTTATAGTCACCACAAATGGTCAAGTATTAAAAACTTCTTGTCAAGTTTTATGATGCCTCATAAATTGGGACAGTAGGAGTAAATGGAATATACCATTGAGAATTGGCATATCCTATGAATTTTGTGCTATGGCCTGTATTGCTTTTTTTCAGTCAGAAAATGGGGCTAACATTCTTATCCATTTACAATTGCATTTACAATTACAATTGTATGATTTTTCCTGCAAAGTGTGCCATTTGACTCTTCGAGTTGTGAAAGAAGTCATAAGCTCATATATTTTTTAAGATTCCAAATCTTTAAGATGCTGGTAAATCAGGATTGCTTAATTCCTTTCATAAATATTACTCTAGTGTGTCTTCATTTATGCGTGTTACATATCTACTAATTCTTTTGACGTTCAAGCATTTTTTTCCCTTGAGTTCAAGAAATTAAATTTGTATTGATTTCCAGTAAGTTTTTCATGAGTTTCGACATTTTTTGTTTGAGTTACCAACAATTTCTCCTTGCTTTCATGCCATAGATCAAGACAGATACAAAGTCAAAAAGAATCTCGTTGTGAGCTTGCCTAGCTAGTGAGTATCAATATCTCTAGAATTCTATCCTTGATTTAGTTTTTGCAACTCACAAACCCCAAAAAAGTTCTTGTATTTGAAATGATAAATATTAAACTATCTCGAGATTTTTCGTGTGTTAGCTAGGTGTTAATTTTGTTCAAATTTTATATTCTCATTGAAAAGCGACTAAATGTGTGTGGGGGTGGGGGGGTGGGGTGGGGTCTTATCTTTAAAATAAATATAAGTTTACCTATGTCCATAAAACAAGTGGCTATGGAGTTTAAGTTAAATAATGTAAAACTGACTAGAATAGGACAGTGAATATACATTGCTTAACATAAACTTAACGTTTATGTTAAATACAATGTTTGTAATTATTGTTTACACAGGTCATTTAAAACTGACTAGAATAGGACAGTGAATATATTGTAATCATTTGGGGAAAATGACGACATTTCAAGTAATTAACTCAACAAATTCATGGACTTTAAGGAAGTTGGAATCTAAAAATATTCAAGCATAAGCAAGAATGACATGTATTCTGGAAATGGAAAAGCTACATGAAAAGTAAAAAAGACTTAAATAAGAATATGATGAAGGATATGCTCTTTGAAGGTCCTTGACTCCTAGTCTCTCAAGAATCAAATGGCGCACTTAACAAAGGCATAAAATCAAGCCGTACCTCCACCTTTCAGCAATATTTTTTTGTGTCCGATGAAATATTCTTTTAAATAGAACACTCACCAGTTGGAATTTGTAAAGGATCAGTATGTTGCCCCCGGATGCTGTGTAATGACTCTTTGGGTCATTTTTGTATTTCTATGATTATTTGTTGATTTGGACTTATGTATGGTAACCTCAAGCAATTTACGACTTGTTGGGGGTGTAGGGATAGTTATTGGTTGTAAATTATGTGGATTTTTAGTTAACGAGAAGTTATAACTGTAAAAATGAGATTTCTGATAAAGTTTTAGCAAACGACCTCAGAATGGGATTATGACGGTTCCATCAGTTCCCAAATGGCCAAATTAAGCTAGGAACATGGGTCCGAGGTTTGGAGGTCTCAGTGTGAATTTGTGTCAAAACTTGCAAGATAAGTTCGACCGGAAGCTAAAAAGTGCTTTTCTGTAAAAACCTAGCTAAACGCTCTCAGAATGGAAATCTGACAGTGTGGTCAGCTCCAGAACGTCGAAACTAGTCTAAAATGATCTTTCGTCGGTTGACAGGGGCTTTCGATTTCGTTTTGATCCCCTAAGTTCTTTTAGCTAAAATTAGCCGTAAAGAAGTCGGAACCTCATTTTCTATGAGATGCTCTGTTGGAAATTCCGACTGCACCATTGGATCCTAATTGTCAGAAATGTGGTTACAATATTTATTTTAGTAAAACAGACTACAGACTGCCTGAGAATGCCCTGGACATGTTTTTGGAATTGATGGTGCCAATAGCAGAGGCCAAAGCCCCACGTTTGCGGGAACCTTGGCGCGTCTGCAGGGGCAAAGCCTGATACATTTGACCCAAATTTAAGAACGATTTTTTAAAGAAACTTACGGTAACTTTGACCAACCTTTATCTTGCAACTTTCTTGATTCCAAAACTTAATGTATGACCTTTGTGCTATTAAAATAACTTTTAAAAAAATCCATTATTAGCAAATTATAAACTTTTAGTCCCATCCGAAAAGTGAAACCTAATTTAAACCTTCCGAAAAGTGAACCTGGAAAGACTCCTGTCAGGTTGTTATTTCTGAGATACAATTTCACTAACTTCGTTAAAGATCCAACTTGGATAGGAATCTGTCCCACAAGAGTGTTGTGTTCCAGGTCAGGGCTCTTGAAACTGAGATGTTCTCATCTTTTATTTTTTTGAGTTCTTTTATCTGTTGACAATGTTGGAGACCTTAGTAAATGGCGCACCACTAAAGAAATCTCTGTTTCAAGAGCTTTGTCCAGGAACACAACACTCTTGTGGAACACAACACTCTTCTAGAACACAACACTACTCTTCTAAAGATATAAGATTTCCAATAGAACCTGGAAAGACTCCTATCAGGTTGTTATTTCTGAGATACAATTTCACTAACTTCATTAAAGATCCAACTTGGTTAGGAATCTGTCCCACAAGAGTGTTGTGTTCCAGGTCAAGGCTCTTGAAACTGAGATGTTTTCATCTTTTATTTTTTTGAGTTCTTTCATCTGTTAACAATGTTGGAGACCATACTACTAAAGAAAATAACTTACCTTCTTCTAGAATATATGGCGCACCACAGATAAGTAAATGGAAAAAGGGAGTAGGAAAAGCCAGTGAAAATTTAATATCCTCAATTACCTTAGTAGTTTCAGTAGAAAGGTTGTATTCTTCTTATTGACCATTTTAACAGACACGTATGCATAAGTATCTGATTCTTAATCAACATAGTGATAGAGAGGGAGTAAGAGACATTGTCAGAAATAGATCTAGCTTGAAAAACCCAACCTGATTAGCGGATATAATCTTGTTTGTGATATAATATTGTTCGTAATCTTTGAAGAGCCTATTATTAAGCAACTTAGAAATGACCTTAGAAAGAAAATTACCTATGCAAGCAGGCCTAAAATATCAGTTAACTTTTGAGGATTCTCAATCTTGGGGATCAGTACTAACTTGGTAGGGTGAAGGACCTAGGAAGATGTTTCACTACTGGAACATTAACCTTAGTAAGTCGTATTACCTCATGTTTGTTCCCCATGTTCTTTCTCCATAAGTTCACTGATTCAGTTTAGGATATGCTGGATTGCGATATTTCTCATTCTGAATAAAATTCCCTTGCCTTTCTTTCCTCTTTTAAATTCAACTTCTTTACGGAAGGAAATTCAGACAATTCACAGCATATGTATGTGCATCTATTTATAAGTTGAAAGTTGTGGATTTATATTGAATTGCAATGTCTGCTTACCACAACGGTGGTTCTTGGCCAATAGAAAGTGTATAAAGACTGTAACTAACGTAACTCCAGTCAGTTCTATTCTAAAAAAGTTTGGAACGAAGTAATAGCTCCACAGAAAAAGAGATGGAGAATTGGTACCCTGGTCATATATTTGATGCCTCTCTTGTTGGAACCCATGTAATTATAGTTATATTCTAATACTTTCTTGAAGATCAGAAATTTAGATGTCACGAAACTATCTCATATTTCTATTTGATTTTCTTTAGTCCAATCAAATCATGTCAAGTAAATTTTGAATGGACGATTCACCAAACATCTTCCTATTGTGATGCTAAAACCATTCATTTATATGAACTCATCACTTGAGATGTGCAACAGTTGCACTACCTTAAAATACAAAATTGAACTAAAACTAAATAGTACCTTTGATAATAAATCTTCTAATGTCATCCAACCTTGCAGCAATATACGTCTGCTGAGAAGTCGTTACATCATTGAATGGCGTCTTATGGACAGAAGCTAATGTCGGATGGAAGCAATACATAGGATAGGCAACTGTGTCCAGCACTGCAGCTTTTTCATTCCCATGGATGTTAGTATCACACGCGTATAGATCATGATACTATATTTGGGGATGTTGTACCAGAAAAGATATTTGCTTTCTATCGATCCAGACTAGAAAGTCGATAATAATGCCTTCTGGATCTAAACTTAAGTTGTCCAAAGTGTCGGAAACCCTCCAACAGTGGCTTGCACTGTCATAAGCAGCAATGACTATATACTTTTTGAAAATGCATACAAGGGTAAGTAAACCTTGAGCCCTCCCAAGCCATATATTTTGACCTATCGAAATTTTACCGTAGCTGAGATTAGAATGATTAAGAAACTCAAGATGGACAATTAGTATAGCCTCCTTTATGTTTGTATCAAAAGTTAGAACACTACCATCACTTCTAAGAAAATATGGAGAATCGCGCCAATAAACAACTGGGCTACTGAAGGGTAAAGATATAAAAGTAATGATTCTCAATTGGATTTCACGCCACAAGCTAGATCACTCTGATGAAAGTGGGTGAAATTTGTTGAACAAGTTGGAATTTTCAACGAGGTTACTGATGGTTACCAATTTGTTGAAATCCATCAATAACCCGTTGAAAATTCCAACTTGTTCTACAAATTTCTCCCACTGTCATTAGAGCGGTCTGGCTTATGGCGTGAAATCCAACTGAGAACCAATACTTTCACATCTTTACCCTTCAGTAGTCCACCTATTTATTGGCGTGATTCTCTGTATTTTCTCAGAAGTGACAACAGTGTTCTAGCTTTTGATACGAAGAGAGAAGAGGCTATACGAATTTGCCGTCCTTGGTTTTTTGATCTTTTTTTATCTCAGCTACAGTAAAATTTTGACTAGTCAAAATATATGGCTAGGGAGGCGCAAGGTTTACTTACCATTGTATGCATTTTCAGAAAGTCTATTGTCATTGGTGCTTATGACAATGCAAGCAACTAATGGAGGGTTTCCCATACTTTGGAGACGTTTGTTTTAGATTCAAATGGCATCTTTTTTGTCCGGATCGATAGTAAGCAAGTGTCTTTTCTGGTACAATGGCCCCCAACACGATATTATGATCTATACGAGTATATATACTAACATCAATTGGTATGAAAATGCTGCTGTGCTAGAGACAGTTGACTGTCCCATATATTGCTTCCATCCAACATTAGCTTCTGTCCATAAGACACCCTCCAATAATGTAACAACTGCTCAGCAGACATATATTGTTACAAGGTTGGATGATGTAACAAGATTTATGATCGTAGGTACCAGTTGTCATATCCCATTTTAACCCAAATTTAAATGGTGTATAACATAATGGTGATTCCTAAGTTCACTAACCTAACTTAAGAAGTCGCAACCTAATTATTTATAAGATAAATTAGGATAGCTATTTATTTAACTAAAGTAATGCTAAAAATAACTTCGATTAATGATTTACTTAACTCATGTGATTTTAGGTAAGGACATTAGTAATACTAAAAGGAAGGGGTTAAGCATACTTTATGATTTGTTGAAAATGATTACGGACCAACTTAGGTTAGTAAAAAAATGTCAAGACACTTATTCATTAAGTATATAACACATAAATGGTTTGCTATTTTTTTAAAAAATAAATAGATAAATAAAATTAAAGTTTCAAGAGTAACACAACAAAATAAGTTCACTAAAAAGTTTAAAGTACTAGGGATGAACTTTCAGTTTAGCACTTTAACTTAAGTTAACTTTATGAGAAAAGTAATCCCCAAAAAAAAAAAGTTGACTCGATATATCTTAACTTAAGTAATAAGGTTGAAATATGTGAATCTAATAAGAAGGTTAAATAGACGGAATGAGTTAATTAATGTTTTTTTTAAAAAGACAGTAGATTTTTGTGCTTATAAAATCGTAATTAGATTTGGATTTGGGGAAAACCTTGAATATGAAAATAAAACGGCCAAGTCAAATGCCCATCAATGCAAAGGAAAGTCTTGAAGTATTTATTTTAAAAAATGGCATGCTTAACCAAATTAAAACTAATAAATAATTATATAATTTAGACCAGAACAATAAACAGCTTGCAAAACTTAAAATTGTGAATCAAATTAAAACAGAGTCATTCATAAATTAAGATATTTTATAATAATTTATTTGAAGCCTAAAGGAAAATTCTACTATTTGAAATCTAAAAGGAAATGAACAGATTTTGAGAGAAAACTTAAGGACCCTATTAAGGTCTTAAAAGAAAATTTGTGTCTTTCATTTAACTAGATGTAAAAGAAATCTAAGTTGAACAACACTTATAGCTACTTAGATTAGAGTTCAAGGAAAAGTTAATCAGTCAAAATTAGGTTAATTTAAAAGGATACAAGCTTTTTGAAAATTGGTGAATATGTTAAAACTTGAACAATATAAAGTAGCAATTGAATGTTAAAAATAATTAAGCAAAAGTAAAGACGTTGTGACGGAGGAAAGTGTAAAGCAATACCCTTGACTTAATTATGGCCAAATAATTAACTAAAATTGGTAATTTAAATAGAATACCGTGAAGGAATTTTTTTTTTTTTTAAGTGAGTTAATTATTTTACTAGTTTTGAAAAGTGATTTTTTAGACATAAGAAATTGTAAATAATATGTACGCCTTTTTCCATTTGTAAACATTTGAACAATACCTAAAGTAAACTAGATTATGAATTTGGAAAACATTTAATTTATTTTAAAAAAAAATGATGAACTTGAAATCCCCGTTTTCCCTTTAAGTTCCATTATTCTAGGGCTAACTTGTTTTAATAAATGAATAAAGTCATAAATAAGAAAAGTAAAAGATTAGCTAATCAAACACAAGCAAATATACCTATCGCCCTCCCACTTCTTTTCTGCCAGGATTGTTGTGAGAAGCAAGAGAAGTATGTGGCTTAAAGAGTGTTGTATGCTTGAGCTCTAGCGATGATGTTGTGTCTCGTTAGAACTCCAAACGATTTCGAATGCCATGCAAAACAGAGAAAAGTAAGAGGGTTGTTAGAAAAATATATTGGTCCCTTAACAGTAGGCAACAATATAAACTAAACAACTATAGAACTAACTATACATAAATACATCCATATATACTAACACTAAGAAGATGTAGATACAACAAACTAATATAATACTTATATAACTTTCATATTCTAAATGGAAAGGTATCACTGGAAATCTTATGAAAACAAAGGTAATTTAATACATTATTTCAACTTCTATGAAAATTTCTGTAGCACGCTCTTCTTAGTATGAAAACAGACATAACTTAGTACCAAATATTTATAATACAAACTTCCAAATATTTATAACACAATAAAATTCATATGTGTGCCATCACATATAAATTGAGTCATATGCGTGCCATCATATATAAATTGAGTCATATGCATGTCTATGTATTTATAAAAATAAATTTAAAAGAGAGTCGTAATTCAGATAATCGCAAATATGCTACTAAAGTCTTGTATGTTAAGATGGCAAATCCTCAAATAAATTAATGAAAGATTTGAAATGCTACATAACTAAGTCTAAATGATGATATTTCTAATTAAAAATGTGTAGTTTCTTCAATAGAGCTTCACAACAACACACATATCTAACCATTGTGAGACATGATTTCTAAGGTAGGGATTAAACTTCCAAGGTCACATCTTAATACAAAACAGAGGGAATAAAACTTAAGTTATGGACAATCTACGGCTTAGGATTCACAACACAAAATGAAGTTACCAACATAAATAAACATTCTGTACTACAAAAAATCTAAACACATGCATTCTAAACATTATTCTAACAACAAAAATAAACAGAATAAAAGTTAGTTTTTCACCTTTTATGGGGCAGTGACGTGGGCTTTGAGGTCTCAGATTCACAACTCTTTACCGAACAGTGAAATGAGTTTTAAAACTTGTATAAACTGAAAAAAGCAAATAGAGTTTATCTCTGGTCTAGAAACCTTGTCCTTTGCTGAAAATAGGGGCATCAAACCCTTGTCAATGGCGTAAGTGCCTAAAGTTTCACTTGAAGGGGAAATGGGGACGAGCGGCACAACTCCAAAAATAAACCCTAGCTTCTAATGATAGTAAATTTATTTGCGTAAAGAGAAAGGGTTGTGGGTTGGCTGGCTTTAGTGAAAATGGGCAATTAATTGGGTAAGATTTTGGACAAATTTGATATTAAAAATGGGCTAAAATCTGAAGATATGGTTTGATTTGGGGGCTTTATTTGTCCGAATTTTATGGTCTTTTCCTCCTTTAAATTAAGAGAAATTTTTAGAACAAAAACAAATTCCAGGTCCTAATTACTGTTCCTTGGTTGTAGTTTAAATATTGATAATCCGCAGCTATATTTTTGGCGTGCTACTCATTGTACTTTTTAATAATTTTTTTATAAAAATACAAGTACAACTTAACTAAATTGAGTAAAAGAAGTAAGAGATCTTTTCATATATGGTAGTAGAATAAAATACTCCTTAAAGATATTTCTATTTTAATTGAATCTTCCTAATATAGTAATAGAATAAAATCACTGTCTAAAAATAATTCTGTTTTAAATTGGACTCTCGGGTTTGTGTGTGACTAGGAGTGGCAAATGAGCGGGTAAGATAGAATATGAGTCGAACAAATACAAGTTAAGAAAAAACGGATAAAAAAACACCCAGCTCGACTCATATTTTAAATGGATAAAAATGAGTTATCCAATTGATAATATAGGTATATATGGATATCCATTTATAGTAGAGATCATGTTGAAAGTTTCAAAACCAAATCCTTTTACCCACTCCTCATTCCCACTCCCATTAAAATAAAATTTAAAATTTTTAAATTTTTTCTTCAAAATAAAATTATCACCCCCTCCCCTGACCTGGCCTCCACCCCCCTGCCAGGCCATCCCACTTGCCACCCTAACCCCTCGAAAAAATTAAATTTCCTTTTTACTATTCTCTACCCCTACCCCTACCCCCACCCACAATCGATCAACCCCCATCCCTTCCCCCCAGCCCCCCCCCCCCCTCTTCCATTCCTACCCAAAGAAATATGAAAAAACTTTAATTTGCTTTTTTTTTAAAAAAGAATTCTTAAACTTATAATCCATTTTAAATAGGTTGGGTATCCACTTTTTATCCATCTTAAATGGGTTGGGTGCCCAACTCGTTTAAAATCTGACAAATTTGGATAGGTACCCATAAAATTTACCCATTTCATCACTCATATGTGTGACTCATCATTATTTTAGAGAATTCAAAATTAAGTACAAAATCGGTCAAATTTCCTTGTATTCATTATATATCATCGTTGTATTCATTATGAGTCATTTGTCTTCGAATGCTACCCCATTTTTTGTATTTAATTACTTTTTTGGTAAAGCGGATTTCTATTGCATGACTTATTAAAACATAGGGTCCTGGCAACTGCCATCGGGCATATTGTATGCTAATGTGTTCGCAAAATAGTTGTTTAGATGGGCCACATCCTGACCCGAGGAGGAAGTGTTAGTAGAGTTTATTATCCTAACATAACTAGTTCCTAAGGTGTTCGCTTCCATCTAATTTTGTACAAACACAAGAGTAGCTATAAAAGCGGATATGTCATTAAAGCTACCACTTCTTATGCCTTCTTTTGCCATTGCATCAGTAACCTGTTTCTGTTCTCGGAATACATGTTGTAGTTCCCATGCCTATGAACTAGGGGCTCTGATACCAAATTGTCATGACCCAAAATTTGAGTGTGATGGCACTCATCTAACCCACCAAGGAGAGTCAGCCCAAACCCTAAACAACTCAACATAATAATAAAAGCGAAGATAGAAATAGTCTAATAAGATAGATAAGAATAAGAAATAAAAATTAAAACCTTCCTAGAACTAGTATCACATGTACAAGCCTCTATATATTGAATACTCAAATGAAATACATGTCTCAATGTCTAGTTCTCAAATAGAAAAAAAAATTAAAAGGTAAAATCTCTAAAAGGCTGTCGAAGGGACAAGTAGATACCTCTCGATAGATCCAAAGCTCAATCCTGAAAATCAGAAAGCTAGCAGGGGGACCAGGCTCAAAAACTACAAAAATGTAGCAAGGAGGTGAGTGTCAACAACAGGATTACGCAGCAAATGGAACTAACCTAGAGTAAAGCAATGAAGAACACAAGTACTCCTTAACACCCAACCACATACCACCGACTACACACCTGCACTCATGAAAGTCCCAACACAATATAATATATAATCATAAGATTATAGACACAACCATCGCATAACATCATATCTTAATATACCTCCAACAGATACTTAAGTCAAATGATACGTATAATAGTTATCCAGTCTCATCGACAATTCATAAGATAGTATCAAAGTAAGAATGATATGGATACCATGAAATGTGAATAATGAGATGTAATGTCAAATAATTATGATGCATGTCTATGTTGTGATACACATCCACTGATCAATAAATATATACCAGAACGTAACCCATGGGGGTCTCACATAGACCATGTATCCGTGAACATTGTTGGCAATAACCTTAGTCAATGCTCACCCATCCGTAACTAACCTCGGACCCATCCTAAAATGTCCTCGAACTAATATTAGCATGTATATTACTTCAGAACGTCGGCAGAAACCTCGACTAACATCGACCGGTAAAGACCTCGGACACCAATCCATATCTTACCTTATACGTTTCTCGGTCATAACCAATCCATATGTTACCTTATTCGTTTCTCGGTCATAACCATCACACGTATTAATGTACAGGTAATAATATATGCAATGTTGATCATAATTATATCACAGTGTCAATATCGTAATGATTACAATATTATCATATTATCAATGTCATCAATGCCTCGATATTATCAATATATCTATATCATCAGTGTCAAAATATCGTCGAAGTCTCAATGTATATCATGCTCATCTCAACATAGGCATCAACTTAGTATCAATATCAAATTATTTACAAGATCACAAGTCCTACAGATTCACAGTTAATTCACAAGTCAATATTTCAATGTAAGAATAACTACTCAATCCGAAAACCTCAAATTCAAAGCCTACATGATGCAATTCTATCCCAAAGTACTCAATTCCATACACATAGGAGCGTGCATGGTTCAATCATACTTAACATAAGATTAGAAGTCCACTTGCCTTAGATAGAGACTTGAATCAAGTCAAATCCAAAGCTTTCCCTTCCTACGATACTCTGAATCACCAAAATCTATTTAAATATAACATCACGATCACATAACAAGTCTAATGACACGAAAATCAATCAATTCGAATGAAAAGGACAAAATGGTCAAAAATTCCATGCTGGTAAATTTAACTTGAATTTGAAAATTAATACATGAAAACGTTCCCCAAGTAATAAGGAGCTCAACGGTGAAATCCATTTTAAAATAGAGTTAAAATGAGGTAGAAATCATCAATTTAATAAAAGGAATCAAAGTTTGAAAAATCCCGAAATTCTCAAATTAAAATCCAAAAATTATAAGTTAAAAACAAAATTTAATCAATGGAAATCAATGAAATAGGTTAGAAAACAGTTACCCAATCAATTTGCCTTGAAAAACCTTGAAGTTTCTTTCTAAAACAAAGCTTGGAATATTAAAAATGGTGGAAATTAAATAAAAGACGTCTTTAATAAATGGACACTGTTCAGGAAATTTATGTACTCCATGAACACGGATAAAGATCCACAATTACGGAGCATTAATTCCCTCAAACCTCTGTGGACGCGTGGGCTCGATCCGCAAACACGGAGGTTATCCTCATAGTGCTCCGTAAATACGGAGGAGAGCTCTGTCACAACCCGGTCCCAATCATTATGGCGCCTATTAGATCCCCTACAGGCAAGCCAATTACCTAACCCCAAGTACCTATCCTAGCTTACTTGTCACAAATATAACTGTCACAACAATATAAATAACCACAACCTATCCAAAACCTAGAACTCAACTACACAGAGCTACAATAGGCACAAGTACATACCAAAAATACATGTATATAACAATAGTCATAATATACAAAAACAAGAGTGATCCTATAAACACAAGCTATTACTGTACAAGGCCAAAGTCTAGGTACAAAAGACGGCCACCAAAAGGAAAAGAGACTGTAAATAGCCAGAGTTGCCAGTGCTCACCAAGAGTCTCTTGAGCACTCCGAAATCCCCCAAAACTCAAACTTCACAGCTAGAACCTAGACCCGCATCATAGGATGATGTAGAAAGTAAGGGGTAAGTACCAGAAAAAGGCACCTAGTAGGCATTATCGGCCGACTGGTGAAATAATGCACATATAAAAGTTCAAATATAGGTGACTGCAGTAAATCCATTAAATCGAAGCCAGACCAAGGAGTAAACATATATAGGAAATCCCTCTACCCCAACTGGACTAAGGCATACCGTTGTACACAGGTGCAAGGACCTAGTATCTACGTCCGTATGTCAATCGGGCCCCCAAAATCCAGAAGGTATACCTACGCATAAGCCAACTGAATGAGAATGACTAAACCCAACTGAATCGCCACAAAACCCAACTCTCAACATCACAGGATTAAGGAACAGTCAGCCCTTCCCTAGTCTATCTAGATTTGAATCACCAAATTCGTACCATTCCTCAAGACAAGAATCCTATCCCTTCAACCATGCATAACCATCGCCTCTCTTAGATAATGACAGATAACCCCAACCTCCAAGACAGAGAAATCAATACATAACAGCTAACAACAGTATACAAAAGTATATATGGGTGTACATGTCACCAACCCGTGCAAAACCAGGCCTAATAGGGCCAATTACATCACAATCCAGCCAACTACAGGTAATGAGAGTAAGGTAGGGAAACTATTGCTCTATCACAATTATCTACACCAGAACAAAGTCACAACATGGCATATAATAGACAAACAACCCCTACAAACAACAAATCTAAGTAGCATCGGGTAACATACCTACACAGACAAGAATTGGGTCAGAATACATACCTGCCCCATGGCATCAACCCGTATATGGCCCTTACAAGGCCTCCCTATAGTCAATAATACTGATTAATACCGAATTACAACTACTACAACTACCAACATAGGGATACAACCCCGCAACATTCTATACCACACACATGGAGTACAACCAGTCACATACCACAGACTTGAGTCTGACATATCTGAGCCTTAGATAGGCTGTGACTTGACTAGTGCCTTGCTATCTCCTATGGCCCCGCTTCACTCTATTGAAACGTGTTTCAATCATTTGTTGCTGTTTACCAGGCTTCAAAGATGTTTTATGTTTGCCTGATGGTCCACATTAAATCTATTGGGAAAGTTCATTTGGGGTTAAAAGTTTTGGTTCATCTCTTGTTAATTACTACCAGCCTCCTATGAGTGGTCGACTATTATGAGCTGCATTGTACTTCACATGACCCATATTACGATGGTAGGTCTGGGCTCTGGGCTCCCCCTTTTCGGTATTATACTTGATGAGGCCCACATCTGTAGTGAAAAATTTGGGCTTTGTTCTTCCCTCTTTTGTTCGGCATTCGACACGATCGACATTGTACGTAAAGGGACCTATATCTGTGTGTTGAAGGTCCGGGCTCTTTGCTCCCCTCCTTCCTTCGAAGTTTTGCTTACTAGTTTGGCCCACTTGATCATGCGGGTTCGATGTACCCATAGTTGGCTACCTGGTGTGCAGGTGTACCTACTGGGCTTATGGGGGATCGATGGGCGTATAGGTTTAAGTTAGGTAATATCCTACACCCATACACCTGCATATTTTGTTATGTTTAGTTCTATTGTTGTGGTGTTCTATTCTAGTTATTCTTATTTTATTTTCTATTTTTACTCAGTTGGTCTATGATGCCTACTAGGGCTGGGCATTCGGTCGGTTCGGTTCGGTTGTGAAATTCGGTTTGGTTTTTCGGTTTTCGATTTAAGAAAAATATAAACCGAAACTGAACTGAAATAAATTCGGTTCAGTTAGGTTTTTGCAATTTCGGTTCGGTTAATTTCGGTTTAATTTTTCGGTTTGAATATTATTTCTGACTCTTTTTTTTCGATGAAAAGTAATTGATTACATACAAGAAAACATTACTACAACTCTATAAATATAAGTTACTCTATATTAGTAACCAATTAATGAGGCCATTATTTAAAAATGTGGACAGTTACATGTATTGAATTACTAGTTGAAGTGTCATAACCTATAAATCAAAAGTCTACCATTTGATTCCTTCATTTCTTGACATATATGTTCTAGGTTAGCAATTAGGATTTAGGAATTTTATTTTTCACTAAAGTAGTAAAGTAATATTATTGGGAACTGAAATTGGGCGTTCAGTAAAATATATGTTGCCCGATTGGGCTTGGAAAATTACTAGTTCATGTTGGGCCTACACTATATGTATTATAATTTATAAGTTATAACATATGTAGGCAGCCAAAACTAATAGGTAGTCGAGCAGAGGCGAGTTCTCTGGAGCTCCTGCAATATTCTCAGTGAACTTAACCACAATATCATCTTATTTCTGGCCAAGAAGGTATGGCAAGAATCTATACACACACACACACACATATATATATATATGTATGTATGTATGTATTCATATTTTTCGGACTTGTCGAGAAAGATTAGTTATTTTGCCACTGTCGCTTTGATGTTTCTAAGACATATTATCTTAGGATGTCTGTATACTCTTTATATATACAAGGACACTCTTCCAAAGGTTGTACTATAGCATTTTTATTTTTCCATCAAAGAAGAAGTTTATCTGGACATAAAAAAAATTCGGTTTTTTGGTTAATCGAAATAAAAAAAATTAAAACCGATAACCGAACCGAATTATCAATATTTTAAAATTTAAAACCGAAATCGACTGAATAAACTGATTAATCGAAACCGAAATTTAAAAAAATTTGGTTCGGTCGGTTTTTTCGGTTCGAACCAAATAATGCTCAGCCCTAATGCCTACTGAGTATCTTCTTCTAGTACTCATATTACAGTGTTCAGCAGCTTCGTGATGCAGGTCTCAGCACGGGTCGACAGCACTGATTCCTGCTAGCCAGTATTAGATTTTTCGGAGACTTGGGTGAGCATCTGGCATTCTTGGATCATTTCAATCTCCCTTAGCAGTTATGACACATCTTTGCCTTCTCATACTTTTAGGTTTTGGGAGAGATTCTTTTGTCATATGTATATATATTTACCTTATCTTAGTGTTGATTTATTGATGTTGTCGTTTATTTCTGAAATTGTACCTCTTAGCTAGTTTTCTGACCTCAGACCCATTACTAGCAGTTTCGGGTTACGGGATGGCTTACCTACTGGTGGGACATGGTAGTGCCGTTATGACTCGAGATTTCGAGTCGTGACATTATTTTACTTAACTTATTTCATATGACGGATATAAAATCCACTTTTAGGGTCACACGTGAAAACTTATAAGTATCCGTAAAATAGTGTCTTCAACTCAAGATGGAGACACAGTTCTATCAACTAATTGTTATTTACTAATGTAATTTCTCATTATGCAATCTACTAGGATTTCATTGACGCAATAAAAGAATCTCACCTTTTAATGTATTATAACAATAAATTAAATTACATAGATCATAATAATTTTAACAAGATAAATACTATAAGTACATGTGAAGGACTAGATAATTTATTTATCAATACGCAAAATACAACAAACATCTCTAATTGGTTCATTCAATACATATGAAATGTACTAGTACAAGAAGTTGGAATTTTAACAATTCTCATAACTAAGATCAAATTACATTTAATCTTGTGCTACGATCATGCAAATATTTATCCAACTTCATCTTTAATTGTAAACATTTAATTTATAACTTATACGAACCAATAATTTTAATCTCCCGTGTATGAATTAAATTACTCCACAAACAAAATTATCTACAATATAAGCAATGGACGCACATATATATACACAATGATCTATTTAAATAAAGATTTTATTATAATAAATAAAATAAAATAAAAAGTCTTTACTAGGGATTGAGTAAAATACTATAACTCAACCACATGGTTAAATTTTTTTTGGGGATTTTACATGGGGCTCGGATCCTGTAGAATCAAATACAAAATGATGTAATTGTAAAAAATAATAAGCAAAGTTGGTGATTCTAAAATCCAAGAAGACAACCCATTTCTGTTGTTCGCAAATACTTGTTCATGATTATGTTCAAATTGACTTGTCTTCTGCATATTTTTGTAGCAAATGGTAATTACACCTGATCATGTGATGATAACGTTAAGATTTATGGAAACATGGAGACTGAGATGATGTGGTTTAGTTTCTATACTATTCTTTCCGCAAAAGTAAGAAGAACTTGAAAACAATATGGACGTTTAAGACAAGCTGTATGTATAATACTACCTTCTTCATCATGTGTACCGTACAAGAGCGGACCTTTGTGCTACGATATTAAGCAGAGACAGTAACAGGGCAGCTCTCCTTTGGCGTGTCAGTTGAAATATGTGATAAACTGAAGTGGAGTCAAATACTGATATACATATATAACTGCATGCCAATAGAGAGTAGCCCTACCACTATTTCCCTTATTAGTTATTATCATTCACTAACTCTTTTTTTCCTCATATCTGTGCTTCTGGTTCTTCACTATAGTTCCCTTCCTAGCTTTTATAGTGCACTCCTTCTCAGTTTATTACTCTCTCCGTTTCAATTTAAGTGACACACTTATTTTTAATTCATCCAAATAGAATGTCACATACATTTGAATATTGAGAAACTAACTTTAAAATTCTTATTTTATCCTTAGTAAAATGATTTATAATCACCACAAATGGTCAAGTATTAAATTTCTTGTCAAATTTTATGATGCCTCATAAATTGGGACAGTAGGAGTAAATGGAATAAACCATTGAGAATTGGCATATCCTATAAATTTTGTGCTATGGCCTGTATTGCTTTTTTCAGTCAGAAAATGGGGCCAACATTCTTATCCATTTACAATTACAATTGTATGATTTTTCCTGCAAAGTGTGCCATTTGACTCTTCGAGTTGTGAAAGAAGTCATAAGCTCATTTATTTTTTAAGATTCCAAATCTTTAAGATGCTGGTAAATCAAGATTGCTTAATTCCTTTCATAAATATTACTCTAGTGTGTTGTCATTTATGTGCGTTACATATCTACTAATTCTTTTGACGTTCAAGCATTTTTTCCCTTGAGTTCAAGAAATTAAATTTGTATTGATTTCTAGTAAGTTTTTCATGAGTTTCGACATTTTTTGTTTGAGTTACCAACAATTTCTCCTTGCTTTCATGCCATAGATCAAGACAGACACAAAGTCGAAAAGAATCTCATTGTGAGCTTGCCAAGCTAGTGAGCATCAATATCCCTAGAATTCTATCCTTGAATTAGTTTTTGCAACTCAGAAACCCCAAAAAATTCTTCAATTTGAAATGATAAATATTAAACTATCTCGAGATTTTCCGTGTGTTAGCTATCAAATTTTATATTCTCATTAAAAAGCGACTAACTCTGTGTGTTGGGGGGGGGGGGGGGGGGAGGGGGGGGGGGGCATTTCTTATCTTTAAAATAAATATAAGTTTACCTATGTCCATAAAACAAGTGGCTATGGAATTTCAGTTAAATAATGTAAAACTGACTAGAATAGGACAATGAATATACATTGTTTAACATATACTTAACATTTATGTTAAATACAATGTTTGTAATTATTGTTTACACAGGTCATTTAAAACTGACAAGAATAGGACAGTGAATATATTGTAATCATTTGGGGAAAATGACGACATTTCAAGTAATTAACTCAACAAATTCATGGACTTTAAGGAAGTTGGAATCTTAAATATTCAAGCTTAAGCAAGAATGACATGCATTCTGGAAATGGAAAAGCTACATGAAAAGTAAAAAGACTTAATTAAGAATATGATGAAGGATATGCTCTTTGAAGGTCCTTGACTCCTAGTCTCTCAAGAATCAAATGGCGCACTTCACAAAGGCGTAAAATCAAGCCGTATCTCCACCTTTCAGCAATATTTTTCTGTGTCCGATGAAAATATTCTTTTAAATAGAGCACTCACCAATTGGATTTTGTAAAGGATTAGTATGTTGCCCCCCCCCCCCAATGCTGTGTAATGACTCTCTGGGTCATTTCTGTATTTCTATGATTATTTGTTGATTTGGACTTATGTATGGTAACCTTTGGCCATTTACGACTTGTTGGGGGTGTAGGGATAGTTATTGGTTGTAAGTTATGTGGATTTTGAGTTAACGAGAAGTTATAACTGTAAAAATGAGATTTCTGATAAAGTCTTAGCAAACGACCTCAGAATGGGATTATGACAGTTCCATCAGTCCCGAAACGGCCAAATTAAGCTAGGAGCATGGTTGGTCCGAGGTTTGGAGGTCTCGGTGTGAATTTGTGTCAAAAGTTGCGAGATAAGTTCGACCGGAAGCTAAAAAGTGTTTTTCTGTAAAAACCTAGCTAAACGCTCTCAGAATGGAAATCTGACGGTATGGTAAGCTCTAGAACGTCGAAACTAGTCTAAAATGTTCTTTCGTCGATTGACAGGGGCTTTCGATTGCGTTTTGACCCCCTAAGTTCTTTTAGCTAAAATTAGCCGGAAAGAAGTCGAACCCTCATCTTCTATGAGATGCTCTATTGGAAATTCCGACTGCACCTTTGGATCCTAAATGTCAGAAATGTGGTTACAATATTTATTTGAGTAAAACACACATCAGACTACCCGGGAATGCCCTGGACATGTTTTTGGAATTGATGGTGCCAACTGCAGAGGCCAAAGCCCCACGTTCGAGGGAGCCTTGGCGCGTCCGCGGGGCAAAGCCTGATACATTTGACCCAAATTTAAGAAGGATTACTCAAAGAAACTTACGATAACTTTGACCAACCTTTATCTTGCAACTTTATTGATTTCAAAACTTAATGTATGACCTTTGTGCTATTAAAATAACTTTTAAAAAATCCATTATTAGCAAATTATAAACTTTTAGTCTCATCCGAAAAGTGAACCTGGAAAGACTCATGTCAGATTGTTATTTCTGAGATACAATTTCACTAACTTCGTTAAAGATCCAACTTGGTTAGGAATCTGTCCCACGAGAGTGTTGTGTTCCAGGTCAAGGCTCTTGAAACTGAGATGTTTTCATCTTTTATTTTTTTGAGTTATTTCATCTGTTGACAATGTTGGAGGCCATACTACTAAAGAAAATAACTTACCTTCTTCTAGAATATATGGCGCACCACAGATAAGTAAATGGAAAAAGGGAGTAGGAAAAGCCAGTGAGAATTTAATATCCTCAATTACCTTAGTAGTTTCAGTAGAAAGGTTGTATTCTTCTTATTGACCATTTTAACAGACACGTATGCGTAGCGTAAGTATCTGATTCTTAATCATCATAGTGATAGAGAGGGAGTTTTCAGAAGTTTAAATAATAGCGTCATCAGCAAAAATGAGATGAGTATAGGGAATAAATTTGTCCTGAGGAAGTTCATCCATTAATTTAGATATCAGTACTGCTCTGATAACGAATAGGGAGGGACACAAGGGTTCACCCTGCATAAGACCTCTTGTAGATTTATAGAATGCATACCTGACTCCATTAATAATAATGGAATACCAAGTATTAGAGATCAATCTAACAATTATTTCAATCCATAGCTCTGAGAAGCCCGGTTGGCTGATAGAAAGTCCAGAGCAACTCTGTCAAAGGACTTAGCCATATTAATTTGAATTCCACATAATCTTTGTTCGAGTTGTGAACTAGTTCCTGAGTAAGAGACATTGTCAGAAATAGATCTAGCTTGAAAAACCCAACCTGATTAGCGGATATAATCTTGTTTGTGATATAATATTATTCGTAATCTTTGAAGAGCCTATTATTAAGAAACTTAAAAATGACCCTAGAAAGAAGGTTACTTAAGCAAGCAGGCCTAATATCAGTAAACTTTTGAGGATTGTCAATCTTGGGGATCAGTACTAACTTGGTAGGGTGAAGGTCCTAGGAAGATGTTTCACTGCCGGAACATTAACCTAACTAAGTCGCATTACCTCATGTTTGTTCCCCTGTTCTTTCTCCATAAGTTCACTGATTAAGTTTAGGATATGCTGGATTGCGATATTTCTCATTCTGAATAAAATTCCCTTGCCTTTCTTTCCTCTTTTAAATTCAACTTCTTTACGGGAGGAAATTCAGACAATTCACAGCATATTTATGTGCATCTATTTATAAGTTGAAAGTTGTGGATTTATATTGAATTGCAATGTCTACTTACCACAACAGTGGTTCTTGGCCAATAGAAAGTGTAGAAAGACTGTAACTAATGTAACTCTAGTCAGTTCTATTCTAAAAAAGTTTGGAACGAAGTAATAGCTCCACAGAAAAAGAGATGGAGAATTGGTACCCCCGGTCATATATTTGATGCCTCTCTTGTTGGAATCCATGTAATTATAGTTATATTCTGATACTTTCTTGAAGATTAGAAATTTAGATATCAAGAAACTATCTCATATTTCTATTTGATTTTTTTTAAGTTCAATCAAATCAGGTCAAGTAAATTTTGAATGGACGATTCACCAAACATCTTCCTATTGTGATGCTAAAACCATTCATTTATATGAACTCGTCACTTGAGATGTGCATCAGTTGCACTACCTTAAAATACAAAATTGAACTAAAACTAAATAGTACCTTTGATAAAAAATCTTCTAATATCATCCAACCTTGCAGCAATATACGTCTACTGAGAAGTCGTTACATCATTGAATGGCGTCTTATGACAGAAGCTAGTATCGGATGGAAGCAATACATATGATAGGCAACTGTGTCCAGCACTGCAGCTTTTTCATTCCCATGGATGTTAGTATGACATGCGTATAGATCATGATACTATGTTGGGGGACGTTGTAGATCATGATACTATGTTGGGGGACGTTGTACCAGAAAAGATACTTGCTTTCTATCGATCCAGACTAGAAAGTCGATAATAATGCCTTCTGGATCTAAACGTAAGTTGTCCAAAGTGTGGGAAACCCTCCAACAGTGGCTTGCACTGTCATAAGCAGCAATGACTACATACTTTTTGAAAATGCATACAAGGGTAAGTAAACCTTGCGCCTCCCAAAACATATATATTTTGACCTGTCGAAATTTTACCGTAGCTGAGATTAGAATGTTTAAGAAACTCAAGATGGTCAATTAGTATAGCCTCCTTTATGTTTGTGTCAAAAGTTAGAACACTACCATCACTTCTAAGAGAATATGGAGAATCGCGCCAATAAACAGCTGGACTACTGAAGGGTAAAGATGTAAAAGTAATGATTCTCAATTGGATTTCATGCCACAAGCTAGATCACTCTGATGAAAGTGGGTGAAATTTGTTGAACAAGTTGGAATTTTCAACCAGGTTACTGATGGTTACCAATTTGTTGAAATCCATCAATAACCCATTGAAAATTCCAACTTGTTCTACAAATTTCTCCCACTGTCATTAGAGCGGTCTGGCTTATGGCGTGAAATCCAACTGAGAACCAATACTTTCACATCGTTACCCTTCAGTAGTCCACCTATTTATTGGCGTGATTCTCTGTATTTTCTCAGAAGTGACAACAATGTTCTAGCTTTTGATACGAAGAGAGAAGGGGCAATACGAATTTGCCGTCCTTGGTTTTTTGATCTTTTTTTATCTCGGCTACAGTAAAATTTTGACTAGTCAAAATATATGGCTAGGAAGGCGCAAGGTCTACTTACCATTGTATGCATTTTCAGAATGTCCATTGTCATTGGTGCTTATGACAATGCAAGCAACTGATGGAGGGTTTCCCACACTTTGGAGAAGTTTGTTTTAGATTCAAATAGCATCTTTTCGGTCTGGATCGATAGTAAAAGCAAGTGTCTTTTCTGGTACAATGGCCCCCAACACGATATTATGATCTATACGAGTATATATACTAACATCAATTGGTATTAAAATGCTGTTGTGCTAGAGACAGTTGACTGTCTCATATATTGCCTCCATCCAACATTAGCTTCTGTCTATAAGACACCCTCCAATAATGTAACAATTGCTCCGCAGACATATATTGTTACAAGGTTGGATGATGTAACAAGATTTATGATCGTAGGTACCAGTTGTCATATCCCATTTTAACCCAAGGTTAAATGGTGTATAACATAATGGTGATTCCTAAGTTCACTAACTAGACTTAAGAAGTCGCAATCTAATTATTTATAAGGTAAATTAGGATAGCTATTTATTTAACTAAAGTAATGCTAAAAATAACTTCGATTAATGATTTACTTAACTCATGTGATTTTAGATAAGGATTTTAGTAACACTAAAAGGAAGGGGTTAAGCATACTTTATGATTTGATAAAAATGATTACGGACCAAACTTAGGTTAGTAAAAAAATATCAGACACTTATTCACTAAGTATATAACACATAAATGGTTTGCTATTTTTTTAAAAAATAAATAGATAAATAAAATTAAAGTTTCAAGAGTAACACAACAAAATAAGTTCACTAAAAAGTTTAAAGTACTAGGGATGAACTTTCAGTTTAGCACTTAAGTTAACTTTATGAGAAAAGTAATCCCAAAAAAAAAAATAGTTGACTCAATATATCTTAACTTAAGTAATAAGGTCGAAATATGTGAATCTAATAAGAAGGTTAAATAGACGGAATGAGTTAATTAATGTTTTTTTTAAAAAGACAGTAGATTTTTATGCTTATAAAATCGTTATTAGATTTGGATTTGGGGAAAACCTTGGATATGAAAATAAAACGGCCAAGTCAAATGCCCATCAATGCAAAGGAAAGTCTTGAAGTATTTATTTTAAAAAATGGCATGCTTAACCAAAGGAAAGTCTTGAAGTATTTATTTTAAAAAATGGCATGCTTAACCAAATTAAAACTAATAAATAATTATATAATTTAGACCAGAACAATAAACAGCTTGCAAAACTTAAAATTGTGAATCAAATTAAAACAGAGTTCATTCATAAATTAAGATATTTTATAATAATTTATTTGAAGCCTAAAGGAAAATTCTACTATTTGAAATCTAAAAGGAAATGAACAGATTTTGAGAGAAAACTTAAGGACCCTATTAAGGTCTTAAAAGAAAATTTGTGTCTTTCATTTAACTCAGATGTAAAAGAAATCTAAGTTGAACAACACTTATAGCTACTTAGATTAGAGTTCAAGGAAAAGTTAATCAGTCAAAATTAGGTTAATTTAAAAGGATACAAGCTTTTTGAAAATTGGTGAATATGTTAAAACTTGAACAATATAAAGTAGCAATTGAATGTTAAAAATAATTAAGCAAAAGTAAAGACGTTGTGACGGAGGAAAGTGTAAAGCAATACCCTTGACTTAATTATGGCCAAATATTTAACTAAAATTGGTAATTTAAATAGAATACCGTGAAGGAAAGTTTTTTTTTTTAAGTGAGTTAATTATTTTACTAGTTTTGAAAAGTGATTTTTTAGACATAAGAAATTGTAAATAATATGTACGCCTTTTTCCATTTGTAAACATTTGAACAATACCTAAAGTAAACTAGATTATGAATTTGGAAAACATTTAATTTTTTTTTTAAAAAAAATGATGAACTTGAAATCCCCGTTTTCCCTTTAAGTTTCATTATTCTATGGCTAACTTGTTTTAATAAATGAATAAAGTCATAAACAAGAAAAGTAAAAGATTAGCTAATCAAACACAAACAAATATACCTATCTCCCTCCCACTTCTTTTCTGCCAGGATTGTTGTGAGAGGCAAGAGAAGTATGTGGCTTAAAGAGTGTTGTATGCTTGAGCTCCAGCGATAATGTTGTGTTTCGTTGGAACTCCAAATGATTTCGAATGTTATGCAAAACAGAGAAAAGTAAGAGGATAGTTAGAAAAATATATTGGTCCCTTAACAGTAGGCAACAATATAAACTAAACAACTATAGAACTAACTATACATAAATACATCCATATATACTAACACTAAGAAGATGTAGATACAACAAACTAATATAATACTTATATAACTTTCATATTCTAAATGGAAAGGTATCACTGTAAATCTTATGAAAACAAACATAATTTAATACATTATTTCAACTTCTATGAAGATTTCAAATATTTATAATACATACTTCCAAAAATCAATTCTTTTATAGCACAATAAATTTCATAGGTGTGCCATCACGTATAAATTAAGTGAGTCGTATGCATGTCTATGTAATTATAAAAATAAATTTAAAAGAGAGTCGTAAGTTAGATAATCGTAAATATGCTACTAAAGTCTTGTACGTTACGATGGCAAATCCTCAAATAAATTAATGAAAGATTTGAAATGCTACAAAACTAAGTCTAAATGGTGATATTTCTAATAAAAAATGTGTAGTTTCTTCAATAGAGCTTCACAACAACACATATATCTAACCATTGTGAGACATGATTTCTAAGGTAGGGATTAAACTTCCAAGGTCACATCTTAATACAAAACAGAGGGAATTAAACTTAAGTTATGGACAATCTACGGCTTAGGATTCACAACACAAAATGAAGTTACCAACATAAATAAACATTCTGTACTACAAAAAATCTAAACACATGAATTCTAAACATTATTCTAACAACAAAAATAAACAGAATAAAAGTTAGCTTTTCACCTTTTATGGGGCAGTGACGTGGCTTTGAGGTCTCAGATTCACAACTCTTTACCGACAGTGAAATGAGATTTAAAACTTGTATAAACTGAAAAAAGCAAATAGAGTTTATCTCTGGTCTAAAAACCTTGTCCTTTGCTGAAAATAGGGGCATCAAACCCTTGTCAATGGCGTAAGTGCCTAAAGTTTCACTTGAAGGGGAAATGGGGACGAGCGGCACAACTCCAAAAATAAACCCTAGCTTCTAATGATAGTAAATTTATTTGGGTAAAGAGAAAGGGTTGTGGGTTGGCTGGCTTTAGTGAAAATGGGCAATTAATTGGGTCAGATTTTGGACAAATTTGATATTAAAAATGGGCTAAAATCTGAAGATATGGTTTGATTTGGGGGCTTTATTTGTCCGAATTTTATGGTCTTTTCCTCGTTTAAATTAAGATAAAGTTTCAGAATAAAAACAAATTACAGGTCCTAATTATTGCTCCTTGGTTTTAGTTTCAATATTGATAATCTGCAGCTATATTTTTGGTGTGCTATCTCTTGTACTCATTGTACTTTTTAATAATTTTTCTATAAAAATACAAGTACAACTTAATTAAATTGAGTAAAAGAAGTAAGAGATCTTTTCTTTTATGGTAGTAGAATAAAATACTCCTTAAAGACATTTCTATTTTAATTGAATCTTTCTAATATAATAATAGTATAAATCACTGTCTAAAAATAATTCTGTTTTAAATTGGATCCTGTAGAATCAAATACAAAATGATGTAATTGTAAAAAATAATAAGCAAAGTTGGTGATTCAAAAATCCAAGCAGACAACCCATTGCTGTTGTACGTGCAGATACTTGTTCATGATTATGTTCAAATTGACTTGTCTTCTGCATATTTTTGTACCAAATGATAATTACACCTGAACATGTGATGATAACGTCAAGATTTATGGAAACATGGAGACTGAGATGATGTGGTTTAGTTTCTATACTATTTTTTCCGCAAAAGTAAGGAGAACTTGAAAACAATATGGACGTTTAAGACAAGCTGTATGTATAATACTACCTTCTTCATCATGTGTACCGTATAAGAGTGGACCTTTGTGCTGCGATATTAAGCAGAGACAGTAACAGGGCAGCTCTCCTTTGGCGTGTCAGTTGAAATATGTGATAAACGGAAGTGGAGTCAGATACTGATATACATATATAACTGCATGCCAATAGAGAGTAGCCCTACCACTATTTCCCTTATTAGTTATTATCATTCACTAACTCTTTTTTTCCTCATATCTGTGCTTCTGGTTCTTCACTATAGTTCCCTTCCTAGCTTTTATAGTGCACTCCTTCTCAGTTTATTACTCTCTCCATTTCAATTTAAATGACACACTTATTTTTAGTTCATCCAAATAGAATGTCACATTTGAATATTGAGAAACTAACTTTAAAATTCTCATTTTATCCTTAGTAAAATGATTTATAGTCACCACAAATGGTCGAGTATTAAACTTCTTGTCAAGTTTTATGATGCCTCATAAATTGGGACAGTAGGAGTAAATGGAATAAACCATTGAGAATTGGCATATCCTATAAAATTTGTGCTATGGCCTGTATTGCTTTTTTCAGTCAGAAAATGGGGCTAATATTCTTATCCATTTACAATTGCATTTACAATTACAATTGTATGATTTTTCCTGCAAAGTGTGCCATTTGACTCTTCGAGTTGTGAAAGAAGTCATAAGCTAATTTATTTTTTAAGATTCCAAATCTTTAAGATGCTGGTAAATCAAGATTGCTTAATTCCTTTCATAAATATTACTCTAGTGTGTCTTCATTTATGCGTGTTACATATCTACTAATTCTTTTGACGTTCAAGCATTTTTTCCCTTGAGTTCAAGAAATTAAATTTGTATTGATTTCTAGTAAGTTTTTCATGAGTTTCGACATTTTTTGTTTGAGTTACCAACAATTTCTCCTTGCTTTCATGCCATAGATCAAGACAGACACAAAGTCGAAAAGAATCTCATTGTGAGCTTGCCAAGCTAGTGAGCATCAATATCCCTAGAATTCTATCATTGAATTAGTTTTTGCAACTCAGAAACCCCAAAAAATTCTTCAATTTGAAGTGATAAATATTAAACTATCTCAAGATTTTCCATGTGTTAGCTATCAAATTTTATATTCTCATTAAAAAGCGACTAACTCTGTGTGTGTGGGGGGGGGGGGGGGGGGGGGGGGGGGGCATTTCTTATCTTTAAAATAAATATAAGTTTACCTATGTCCATAAAACAAGTGGCTATGGAATTTCAGTTAAATAATGTAAAACTGACTAGAATAGGACAGTGAATATACATTGTTTAACATAAACTTAACATTTATGTTAAATACAATGTTTGTAATTATTGTTTACACAGGTCATTTAAAACTGACAAGAATAGGACAGTGAATATATTGTAATCATTTGGGGAAAATGACGACATTTCAAGTAATTAACTCAACAAATTCATGGACTTTAAGGAAGTTGGAATCTTAAAATATTCAAGCTTAAGCAAGAATGACATGCATTCTGGAAATGGAAAAGCTACATGAAAAGTAAAAAGACTTAATTAAGAATATGATGAAGGATATGCTCTTTGAAGGTCCTTGACTCCTAGTATCTCAAGAATCAAATGGCGCACTTCACAAAGGCGTAAAAATCAAGCCGTATCTCCATCTTTCAACGATATTTTTCTGTGTCCGACGAAAATATTCTTTCAAATAGAGCACTCACCAATTGGATTTTGTAAAGGATTAGTATGTTCCCCCCCCCCCCCCCCCCCCAATGCTGTGTAATGACTCTCTGGGTCATTTCTGTATTTCTATGATTATTTGTTGATTTGGACTTATGTATGGTAACCTTTGGCCATTTACGACTTGTTGGGGGTGTAGGGATAGTTATTGGTTGTAAATTATGTGGATTTTGAGTTAACGAGAAGTTATAACTGTAAAAATGAGATTTCTGATAAAGTTTTAGCAAACGACCTCAGAATAGGATTATGACAGTTCCATCAGTCCCGAAACGGCCAAATTAAGCTAGGAGCATGGTTGGTCCGAGGTTTGGAGGTCTCGATGTGAATTTGTGTCAAAAGTTGCAAGATAAGTTCGACCGGAAGCTAAAAAGTGTTTTTCTGTAAAAACCTAGCTAAACGCTCTCAGAATGGAAATCTGACGGTATGGTAAGCTCTAGAACGTCGAAACTAGTCTAAAATGTTCTTTCGTCGATTGACAGGGGCTTTCGATTGCGTTTTGACCCCCTAAGTTCTTTTAGCTAAAATTAGCCGGAAAGAAATCGGACCCTCATCTTCTATGAGATGCTCTGTTGGAAATTCCGACTGCACCTTTGGATCCTAAATGTCAGAAATGTGGTTATAATATTTATTTGAGTTAAAACACACATCAGACTACCCGGGAATGCCCTGGACATGTTTTTGGAATTGATGGTGCCAACTGCAGAGGCCAAAGCCCCACGTTCGAGGGAGCCTTGGCGCGTCCGCGGGGCAAAGCCTGATACATTTGACCCAAATTTAAGAAGGATTACTCAAAGAAACTTACGATAACTTTGACCAACCTTTATCTTGCAACTTTATTGATTTCAAAACTTAATGTATGACCTTTGTGCTATCAAAATAACTTTTAAAAAATCCATTATTAGCAAATTATAAACTTTTAGTCTCATCCAAAAGTGAACCTGGAAAGACTCATGTCAGATTGTTATTTCTGAGATACAATTTCACTAACTTCGTTAAAGATCCAACTTGGTTAGGAATCTGTCCCACGAGAGTGTTGTGTTCCAGGTCAAGGCTCTTGAAACTGAGATGTTTTCATCTTTTATTTTTTTGAGTTATTTCATCTGTTGACAATGTTGGAGGCCATACTACTAAAGAAAATAACTTACCTTCTTCTAGAATATATGGCGCACCACAGATAAGTAAATGGAAAAAGGGAGTAGGAAAACCAGTGAGAATTTAATATCCTCAATTACCTTAGTAGTTTCAGTAGAAAGGTTGTATTCTTCTTATTGACCATTTTAACAGACACGTATGCGTAAGTATCTGATTCTTAATCATCATAGTGATGGAGAGGGAGTTTTCAGAAGTTTAAATAATAGCGTCATCAGCAAAAATGAGATGAGTATAGGGAATAAATTTGTCCTGAGGAAGTTCATCCATTAATTTAGATATTAGTACTGCTCTGATAACGAATAGGGAGGGACACAAGGATTCACCCGGCCTAAGACCTCTTGTAGATTTATAGAATGCATACCTGACTCCATTAATAATAATGGAATACCAAGTATTAGAGATCAATCTACTCAGAGAAGCCCGGTTGGCTCATAGAAAGTCCAGAGCAACTCTGTCAAAGGACTTAGCCATATTAATTTGAATTCCACATAATCTTTGTTCGAGTTGTGAACTAGTTCCTGAGTAAGAGACATTGTCAGAAATACATCTAGCTTGAAAAACCCAACCTGATTAGCGGATATAATCTTGTTTGTGATATAATATTGTTCGTAATCTTTGAAGAGCCTATTATTAAGAAACTTAAAAATGACCCTAGAAAGAAGGTTACTTAAGCAAGCAGGCCTAATATCAGTAAACTTTTGAGGATTGTCAATCTTGGGGATCAGTACTAACTTGGTAGGGTGAAGGACCTAGGAAGATGTTTCACTGCCAGAACATTAACCTAAGTAAGTCGTATTACCTCATGTTTGTTCCCCTGTTCTTTCTCCATAAGTTCACTGATTAAGTTTAGGATATGCTGGATTGCGATATTTCTCATTCTGAATAAAATTCCCGTGCCTTTCTTTCCTCTTTTAAATTCAACTTCTTTACGGGAGGAAATTCAGACAATTCACAGCATATGTATGTGCATCTATTTATAAGTTGAAAGTTGTGGATTTATATTGAATTGCAATGTCTGCTTACCACAACAGTGGTTCTTGGCCAATAGAAAGTGTAGAAAGACTGTAACTAATGTAACTCTAGTCAGTTCTATTCTAAAAAAGTTTGGAACGAAGTAATAGCTCCACAGAAAAAGAGATGGAGAATTGGTACCCCCGGTCATATATTTGATGCCTCTCTTATTGGAATCCATGTAACTATAGTTATATTCTGATACTTTCTTGAAGATTAGAAATTTAGATGTCAAGAAACTATCTCATATTTCTAGTTGATTTTTTTAAGTTCAATCAAATCGGGTCAAGTAAATTTTGAATGGACGATTCACCAAACATCTTCCTATTGTGATGCTAAAACCATTCATTTATATGAACTCGTCACTTGAGATGTGCAACAGTTGCACTACCTTAAAATACAAAATTGAACTAAAACTAAATAGTACCTTTGATAATAAATCTTCTAATATCATCTAACCTTGCAGCAATATACGTCTGCTGAGAAGTCGTTACATCATTGAATGGCGTCTTATGACAGAAGCTAATATCGGATGGAAGCAATGCATAGGATAGGCAACTGTGTCCAGCACTGCAGCTTTTTCATTCCCATGGATGTTAGTATGACATGCGTATAGATCATGATACTATGTTGGGGGACGTTGTACCAGAAAAGATACTTGCTTTCTATCGATCCAGACTAGAAAGTCGATAATAATGCCTTCTGGATCTAAACTTAAGTTGTCCAAAGTGTGGGAAACCCTCCAACAGTGGCTTGCACTGTCATAAGCAGCAATGACTACATACTTTTTGAAAATGCATACAAGGGTAAGTAAACCTTGCGCCCTCCCAAAACATATATTTTGACCTGTCGAAATTTTACCGTAGCTGAGATTAGAATGTTTAAGAAACTCAAGATGGTCAATTAGTATAGCCTCCTTTATGTTTGTGTCAAAAGTTAGAATACTACCATCACTTCTAAGAGAATATGGAGAATCGCGCCAATAAACAGCTGGACTACTGAAGGGTAAAGATGTAAAAGTAATGATTCTCAATTGGATTTCACGCCACAAGCTAGATCACTCTGATGAAAGTGGGTGAAATTTGTTGAACAAGTTGGAATTTTCAACCAGGTTACTGATGGTTACCAATTTGTTGAAATCCATCAATAACCCATTGAAAATTCCAACTTGTTCTACAAAATTCTCCCACTGTCATTAGAGCGGTCTGGCTTATGGCGTGAAATCCAACTGAGAACCAATACTTTCACATCGTTACCCTTCAGTAGTCCACCTATTTATTGGCGTGATTCTCTGTATTTTCTCAGAAGTGACAACAGTGTTCTAGCTTTTGATATGAAGAGAGAAGGGGCAATACGAATTTGCCGTCCTTGATTTTTTGATCTTTTTTTATCTCGGCTACAGTAAAATTTTGACTATTCAAAATATATGGCTAGGAAGGCGCAAGGTCTACTTACCATTGTATGCATTTTCAGAATGTCCATTGTCATTGGTGCTTATGACAATGCAAGCAACTGATGGAGGGTTTCCCACACTTTGGAGAAGTTTGTTTTAGATTCAAATGGCATCTTTTCGGTCTGGATCGATAGTAAAAGCAAGTGTCTTAATTTTCTGGTACAATGGCCCCCAACACGATATTATGATCTATACGAGTATATATACTAACATCAATTGGTATTAAAATGTTGTTGTGCTAGAGACAGTTGACTGTCTCATATATTGCCTCCATCCAACATTAGCTTCTGTCTATAAGACACCCTCCAATAATGTAACAATTGCTCCGCAGACATATATTGTTACAAGGTTGGATGATGTAACAAGATTTATGATCGTAGGTACCAGTTGTCATATCCCATTTTAACCCAAGGTTAAATGGTGTATAACATAATGGTGATTCCTAAGTTCACTAACTAGACTTAAGAAGTCGCAACCTAATTATTTATAAGGTAAATTAGGATAGCTATTTATTTAACTAAAGTAATGCTAAAAATAACTTCGATTAATGATTTACTTAACTCATGTGATTTTAGATAAGAATTTTAGTAACACTAAAAGGAAGAAGTTAAGCATACTTTATGATTTGTTAAAAATGATTACGGACCAAACTTAGGTTAGTAAAAAAATATCAGACACTTATTCACTAAGTATATAACACATAAATGGTTTGCTATTTTAAAAAAAAAAAAAATATATAAATAAAATTAAAGTTTCAAGAGTAACACAACAAAATAAGTTCACTAAAAAGTTTAAAGTACTAGGGATGAACTTTCAGTTTAGCACTTTAACTTAAGTTAACTTTATGAGAAAAGTATTCCAAAAAAAAAAATAGTTGACTCAATATATCTTAACTTAAGTAATAAGGTCGAAATATGTGAATCTAATAAGAAGGCTAAATAGACGGAATGAGTTAATTAATGTTTTTTTTAAAAAGACAGTAGATTTTTATGCTTATAAAATCGTTATTAGATTTGGATTTGGGGAAAACCTTGAATATGAAAATAAAACGGCCAAGTCAAATGCCCATCAATGCAAAGGAAAGTCTTGAAGTATTTATTTTAAAAAATGGCATGCTTAACCAAATTAAAACTAATAAATAATTATATAATTTAGACCAGAACAATAAACAGCTTGCAAAACTTAAAATTGTGAATCAAATTAAAACAGAGTTCATTCATAAATTAAGATATTTTATAATAATTTATTTGAAGCCTAAAGGAAAATTCTACTATTTGAAATCTAAAAGGAAATGAACAGATTTTGAGAGAAAACTTAAGGACCTATTAAAGTCTTAAAAGAAAATTTGTGTCTTTCATTTAACTCAGATGTAAAAGAAGTCTAAGTTGAACAACACTTATAGCTACTTAGATTAGAGTTCAAGGAAAAAGTTAATCAGTCAAAATTAGGTTAATTTAAAAGGATACAAGCTTTTTGAAAATAGGTGAATATGTTAAAATTTGAACAATATAAAGTAGCAATTGAATGTTAAAAATAATTAAGCAAAAGTAAAGACGTTGTGACGGAGGAAAGTGTAAAGCAATACCCTTGACTTAATTATGGCCAAATAATTAACTAAAATTGGTAATTTAAATAGAATACCGTGAAGGAAAAATCTTTTTTTTTTTAAGTGAGTTAATTATTTTACTAGTTTTGAAAAGTGATTTTTTAGACATAAGAAATTGTAAATAATATGTACGCCTTTTTCCATTTGTAAACATTTGAACAATACCTAAAGTAAACTAGATTATGAATTAGGAAAACATTTAATTTTTTTTTAAAAAAATGATGAACTTGAAATCCCCGTTTTCCCTTTAAGTTCCATTATTCTATGGCTAACTTGTTTTAATAAATGAATAAAGTCATAAATAAGAAAAGTAAAAGATTAGCTAATCAAACACAAGCAAATATACCTATCTCCCTCCCACTTCTTTTCTGCTAGGATTGTTGTGAGAGGCAAGAGAAGTATGTGGCTTAAAGAGTGTTGTATGCTTGAGCTCTAGCGATGATGTTGTGTCTCGTCAGAACTCCAAACGATTTCGAATGTCATGCAAAATAGAGAAAAGTAAGAGGGTTGTTAGAAAAATATATTGGTCCCTTAACAGTAGGCAACAATATAAACTAAACAACTATAGAACTAACTATACATAAATACATCCATATATACTAACACTAAGAAGATGTAGATACAACAAACTAATATAATACTTATATAACTTTCATATTCTAAATGGAAAGGTATCACTGTAAATCTTATGAAAACAAACATAATTTAATACATTATTTCAACTTCTATGAAGATTTCAAATATTTATAATACATACTTCTAAAAATCAATTCTTTTATAACACAATAAAATTCATAGGTGTGCCATCACGTATAAATTAAGTGAGTCGTATGCATGTCTATGTAATTATAAAAATAAATTTAAAAAGAGAGTCGTAAGTCAGATAATCGTAAATATGCTACTAAAGTCTTGTACGTTACGATGGCAAATCCTCAAATAAATTAATGAAAGATTTGAAATGCTACAAAACTAAGTCTAAATGGTGATATTTCTAATAAAAAATGTGTAGTTTCTTCAATAGAGCTTCACAACAACACATATATCTAACCATTGTTGAGACATGATTTCTAAGGTAGGATTAAACTTCCAAGGTCACATCTTAATACAAAACAGAGGGAATTAAACTAAGTTATGGACAATCTACGGGCTTAGGATTCACAACACAAAATGAAGTTACCAACATAAATAAACATCTGTACTACAAAAAATCTAAACACATGAATTCTAAACATTATTCTAACAACAAAAATAAACAGAATAAAAGTTAGCTTTTCACCTTTTATGGGGCAGTGACGTGGCTTTGAGGTCTCAGATTCACAACTCTTTACCGACAGTAAAATGAGATTTAAAAACTTGTATAAACTGAAAAAAGCAAATAGAGTTTATCTCTGGTCTAAAAACCTTGTCCTTTGCTGAAAATAGGGGCATCAACCCTTGTCAATGGCGTAAGTGCCTAAAGTTTCACTTGAAGGGGGAAATGGGGACAGCGGCACAACTCCAAAAATAAACCCTAGCTTCTAATGATAGTAAATTTATTTGGGTAAGAGGAAAGGGTTGTGGGTTGGCTGGCTTTAGTGAAAATGGGCAATAATTGGGTCAGATTTTGGACAAATTTGATATTTAAAAATGGGCTAAAATCTGAAGATATGGTTTGATTTGGGGGCTTTATTTGTCCGAATTTTATGGTTTTTTTCCTCCTTTAAATTAAGATAAATTTTCAGAATAAAAACAAATTACAGGTCCTAATTATTGCTCCTGGTTTTAGTTTCAATATTGATAATCTGCAGCTATATTTTTGGTGTGCTATCTCTTGTACTCATTGTACTTTTTAATAATTTTTTCTATAAAAATACAAGTACAACTTAATTAAATTGAGTTAAAAGAAGTAAGAGATCTTTTCTTTTATGGTAGTAGAATAAAATACTCCTTAAAGACATTTTTATTTTAATTGAATCTTTCTAATATAGTAATAGTATAAATCACTGTCTAAAAATAATTCTGTTTTAAATTGGATCCTGTAGAATCAAATACAAAATGATGTAATTGTAAAAAATAATAAGCAAAGTTGGTGATTCTAAAATCCAAGCAGACAACCCATTGCTGTTGTCGTGCAGATACTTGTTCATGATTATGTTCAAATTGACTTGTCTTCTGCATATTTTTGTAGCAAATGGTAATTACACCTGATCATGTGATGATAACGTTAAGATTTATGGAAACATGGAGACTGAGATGATGTGGTTTAGTTTCTATACTATTCTTTCCCAAAAGTAAGAAGAACTTGAAAACAATATGGACGTTTAAGACAAGCTGTATGTATAATACTACCTTCTTCATCATGTGTACCGTATAAGAGCGGACCTTTGTGCTACGATATTAAGCAGAGACAGTAACAGGGCAGCTCTCCTTTGGCGTGTCAGTTGAAATATGTGATAAACTGAAATGGAGGCAGATACTGATATACATATATAACTGCATGCCAATAGAGAGTAGCCCTACCACTATTTCCCTTATTAGTTATTATCATTCACTAACTCTTTTTTTCCTCATATCTGTGCTTCTGGTTCTTCATTATAGTTCCCTTCCTAGCTTTTATAGTGCACTCCTTCTCAGTTTTATTACTCTCTCCGTTTCAATTTAAGTGACACACTTATTTTTAATTCATCCAAATAGAATGTCACATACATTTGAATATTGAGAAACTAACTTTAAAATTCTTATTTTATCCTTAGTAAAATGATTTATAATCACCACAAATTGTCAAGTATTAAATTTCTTGTCAATTTTATGATGCCTCATAAATTGGGACAGTAGGAGTAAATGGAATAAACCATTGAGAATTGGCATATCCTATAAATTTTGTGCTATGGCCTGTATTGCTTTTTTCAGTCAGAAAATGGGGCCAACATTCTTATCCATTTACAATTACAATTGTATGATTTTTCCTGCAAAGTGTGCCATTTGACTCTTCGAGTTGTGAAAGAAGTCATAAGCTCATATATTTTTTAAGATTCCAAATCTTTAAGATGCTGGTAAATCAAGATTGCTTAGTTCCTTTCATAAATATTACTCTAGTGTGTCGTCATTTATGCGTGTTACATACCTACTAATTCTTTTGACGTTCAAGCATTTTTTTTTCCTTGAGTTCAAGAAATTAAGTTTGTATTGATTTCCAGTAAGCTTTTCTTGAGTTTCAACATTTTTTGTTTTGAGTTACCAACAATTTTCCTTGCTTTCATGCTATAGACCAAGACAGACACAAAGTCGAAAAGAATCTCATTGTGAGCTTGCGTAGCTAGTGAGCATCATTATCCATAGAATTCTATCCTTGAATTAGTTTTTGCAACTCAGAAACCCCAAAAAATTCTGAAATTTTAAATAATAAATATTAAACTATCTCTAGACCGGGGGGGGGGGGGGGGGGGCATTTCTTATCTTTAAAATAAATATAAGTTTAGCTATGCCCATAAAACAAGTGGCTATGGAATTTCAGTTAAATAATGTAAAACTGACTAGAATATGACACTGAATGTACAATGTTTAATATAAACTTACAGTTTATGTTAAATACAATGTTTGTGATTATTGTTTACACAGATAATTCAAAACTAAACAGTGAATGTGTTATTATCATTTGGGGAAAATGACGACATTTCAAGTAATTAACTCAACAAATCCATGGATTTTAAGGATGTTGGAATCTTAAAATATTCAAGCATAAGCAAGAATGACATGCATTCTGGAAATGGAAAAGCTACGTGAAAAAGTAAAAAGGACTTAAATAAGAATATGATGAAGGATATGCTATTTGAAGGTCCTTGACTCCTAGTCTCTCAAGAATCAAATGGTGCACTTCACAAAGGCATAAAATCAAGTTGTATCTCCACCTTTCAGCAATATTTTGCTGTGTCCGATGAAAATATTCTTTTAAACAGAGCACTCACCAATTGGAATTCGTAAAGGATCAGTATGTTGCCCCCCAATTTTGTGTAATGACTCTCGGGGCCATTTTTATATTTCTATGATTATTTGTTGATTTCGACTTATGTATGGTAACCTCGGGCCATTTACGACTTGTTGGGGGTGTAGGGATAGTTATTGATTGTGAATTATGTGGATTATGAGTTAACGAGAGTTATAACTGTAAAAATGAGATTTCTGATAAAGTCTTAGAAACGACCTCAGAATGGGATTATGACGGTTCCATCGGTTCCGAAATAGCTAAATGGTCACAGTGTGAATTTGTGTCAAAAGTTGCAAGATAATAAGTTCGACCGGAAGCTAAAAAGTGTTTTTCTACAAAAATCTAGCTAAACACTCTCAGAATGGAAATCTGATGGCGTGGTCAGCTACAGAACATCGAAACAAGTCTAAAATGATCTTTCGTCGGTTGGCAGGGTCTTTCGATAATTTTATGTTCCTTAAAAGTTTCAAATATATATAATTTTATAAAGATCTATTAATTCAACGTACAATAGTAATAACTAATTATTTTTTATTATAATTATTTCATATGATATAGACAATCTCTTCACACTAAGCAAGAGTTTTTTTTTTTTTGGTCAAAATTTAAAATGATGGGTCTTTTTTTCAAAATATAAAACTTTTAGGTCAAGTTTATATTTTAAAAAATTGATTTTCTGCAAGTGAAAGTTTTCTTTCTTTAAATCAAAACTATAAATAAAGGTGGATGGTAAAAGGAATATGACGGAGAATGTGCTGTTTGAAGGTCTTTTGCAAACTTTTTCATGGACAAGGCAACTGGGAATCTGATGAACATATTTCTTAAAGGGAATTGTAAAGGGAAAAGAAAGTTATCCCCATTTTCTGGCCCTAGCATAAAAGCTAACACAGGCTATACAGCGTAAAAATCAAAGGATATGCCGATTCTCTAACGGTTTATTCCGTCAGGAATACTCTATAAAAGCGCGGAAACACTCTTTTGTGATGAATCAGAAGCAGAAAAAAATGAGAAAGACGCGTGAGTTGGTATAAGGGAAATAGTGATAGGGCTACTCTCTATTGGCATGTGGTTTTATGTTTGAGCTGACACGCCAAAGGAGAGCTGCCCTATTACTATCTCCGCTTAATCTTGATACATGAAATTTTGCAAATACTTGATTCTATTGATTATCAAATAGCGTCTACACTTTTTCTACTATAAGAGTTGGAGAGAATTCGATGCTAAGGGCAGTTTAAGGTACTTTTATAGGTAAAGTCTACATTGGTTTTAGTTTTGGTGTACATATTTTGAGTATGAATGAAAATCCCTTACAATTAGGTGTAATTGTTACGTTTTTATCTGAGCCGAGTACTTTTGAGGTGGAACATATATTTATATAAAAATTTACTAATGCTACAATAAATAAAATTGATATTAACCTATAAATTTAATTTGTTAAACTGCCAAATGTATTAAATATAAAATATAACACTAAAGTCTGTATTGAAAAGTAATTCTCCACTGAAAATTAAACCACATTCTCTCAAAAACAGTTGTTTGAGATCCTTAATTTCAAAAGGGGTTGGGACTAAGGTTGGTTAGACCGTTTGGGTATTATTGGTACGACGAAAGATATCTGTTTTGGGGGTTGTAATTTAACTTATATTTAAAGTTAAATTTTTATTTACAAGTTTATCCATTTTAGAAATAACCTTAGACATACGCGATTGGAGTTGTAAAAATTTGTATCTAAAGTTTGACAAACTTTGGATATTTTTATCTAAAACCTAGCCTTGTGAAAGTCAAACATCAGACATTTCTGCATAATATTTAATATAACTTGTTAAGACCAAACTTTAATATCTTTTATTGAAATTATATTGTCTTTGCAAGACTTTTATATATATATATATATATATATATATATATATATATATATATATATATATATATATATATATATATAGACTTCACACATTTTGTTTACTGAAGTTATGGGCTTGTTGGTTTTGCAAGGCCTATCTTCAGATATTTTCTACTGATGTTTTGGCTTTGGTAATATCAAAGTTTAGATATTTTAGCATAAGGTCAGCACATATACTTGGCTGTTTCTTTTTCGAAGTTCAATAATCAAACACATGATTTAATATTCAAATCCACCTAAAAGAAGTTCAAATTTGAAACAGGTGATTCTAGAAACATAGGGCGCATGTGTTTGATACGGAGGAAAACGTTTTTTGTAAAATATTTTTAATTTGTAATTTCTAAATCAACTCATTTTTCTCAAGTTTAAAAAAAATGAATCCCTTTCGAAAAATTAAAGAAAAATTTTCAAATCCAATTAATGTTTTTTCGCGCCATTCCTACCATGACTAATAAGGAAAACATTTCCAAAAACTAAGAAAATTATGTTGATAAGGTTTATAAAGAGGGTAGGTTGGACCAATAATATTATTGGGATTTCTCTGGAGATATGAACTCATAAAATTTAACTGGCTAGTGATTGTAACTCAAGCATTGAAAATCAACGATTGCTTAGTCCACCTAAGCAAGAAGTTATGAAAAGGAAGATTATGAAATGGTTTGAAGCGAGAGTGGTTTATCGAATGATTGATAGCAAGTGGGTAAACCTCGTTAAATGTGTCCCCCAGAAATCCAAATGAAATAAATGAGTTTCTTCCTATAATATCATTCTTAACCAGTTGGAGAGATTACTAGAAACTAATTTTTTGGACCAAAAAGGACAATTTTTCAATGTTTTATCATATTAAGTGCTTAATCAGTTAGCCAGAAGGGGATGATATTATTTTCGAGATAGATACTTGGGTTATAATGAAAAGGATCATTTTTCGATGCTTTTTATGGACTAAATATTTGGTCAATTAGCCGGAAGGGGATGATAATATTTTCTAGATAGATACTCGAGCTATAATCAAATTTCAATTGCACCGGAAGACTAAAAGGAAACAACTTTCACCTATCCTTATGGTACATTTGCTTCTAAGAGGATGTCCTTTGGGTTGTGTAACACACTAGCTACATTTCAATTATACTAGTTCTTGGACACGTGCGTGTGTCCCATGTTTCTTTTTGTAGATTTTGAAAGATTAAAATTCTATGAAATTATGAGCGCATGATGAGTAATAAAATATAACAATTATAAATTAATATTTAAAAGTATGATAAGAAATATCAAACGAGCAGCGTATTTTGATCTTTAAAATTAATTTTTTTAAAGCAACCAATTGTAAAGTTTGAACCTTAGTTCAAATAAAGTCACAATGGGCTACTTTGAATCCAATGAAATTATAGACTTACAACAAGTAGAAATTCGTAGAAATTAAATCAAAGATGTCTAATAGAGAAAACAAATAAAAATAAATAGAGAAGAAAAAATACAATGTACACATACTTCTTAAGACTTTAGTCATAACAATATAGATGGAAAAAATAAAATAGATATATAATTTTTGGAGTTCTTGTCGACATTTTCTCCTACAAACAATCAAAATTCAAGAGTCATCTTCACCAATTCAAGCTCGAGCTTGAATCAATAGTACAATAATAATATAAGCTCTTCACAACTTTAACTATAGAATGAAAAGGATAAGTTTGGGTAGGGTCTCATGAAACAAAAAAGATGAATTTATATAAATAAAAATTAAGGAATACCAAAAGATATTTTAAAATTTGCAATTCAATATTTAGAGGTTATGAATATGAAATGGTAGTTATAGATATTATAAGTAGTAATTGAATTAAGTAATTATATATGAATTATGAAATTAAATATTTATAGCAAATAAAAGAAGTAAATGATAAATACATAGATTCCTACACTTACTTATATGTTTGATTTTTTAGCCCTACATAATTTCAATAAATAAAGGAGTAGAAAAGTCACCAAAGTGACTATTGTATTTTTTATGTATTCTTTTTTTTCTTCATTCATTAGATGAATTTCTTCTTACATTTAAGTCAAATGAAGTTAATTACTGATTTAGTAAAATTTTTGTGTGTTAATTACTTTATTGTGTTAAGAAAATTAAAGGAGAAAAATAAAAAGAAATACAACAAAAAGGAAAAAAAATAAAAAAAGTAACTAATTTAGTTTTTAAAAGAGCAAGATGGTATGATTACTATTCATATTTATCTAATTAAATATGTTTTTATAACATTTTGACTTAGTAGGGGCTAAGATAAATGGGTATATATAGCATTAATGAGTAAAATAGTTTATTCATATAAATTGTAATATTTATGATAGAAGTTACAAAAAGAATTACGGGAAAAGGAAAAGTTGAGTAATTTATATTGAGTTTTTTGAAATTATTAATTTAAGCTAATGCAATTGTCATTTTTCTAGATTCTAGATGATAAATCTTATTATTAACGTAGATATTTATTTAGGAATTAATTCAAAGAAGTTCAAAAGTTATTAATATTTTAATTAAAATGATATATATATATATATATATATATATATATATATATATATATATATAAAATAAATAATTAAATATTTTTTAATATTTTAATTTATATTAGAGGTAAATGTTACACCCGATAAAACTATCAAAATATCCCTAGATGAGAGACGCTGACATAACGTGTTTTCTAAATCTTTTTGGCAAATTCGAGGTCATAAATGCGATCAACACGAAAAATTGTGTGGAGAAATGGTGTGGTTGATTTTTAGAGCAATCGGATCGAAAGATAACTTTTCAAAGCAAGAACGTAATTCCAGAAAAGTGCACGACATGTCCGTGTTGCGGACTTGTCGCGGATTTGCACTTAATCCTGGTTTCAATATTTTCTACAAGATTAGAATATCAATTGAAAAATTTTCGATGAAAGTGCACACAAAATGACTTTTCTTGAATTTTTAATTTTTTCGAGGGATATTCCAAGACTTTTCTCATCCCTCATAAATTTAAAACATGACTAATATAAGTCATTTTTTATCTAAAAAGGATTTCTAAACCTATTTTTGAGGATAATTGGTTACCTCATCTGGAGCCCACAAACATCACATCCAGGGGCCTTAGGGGAAGGAGAAGACAATCTCAGGGTCATAGACCTTCGTAAGGAAAATCAGTGGGACTTTTCTAGCCTGTCCCTAACCATTCCTCATCATATCCAAACGGCCATTAAAAACTTCATGCTTACAAAACACCCTAAAAGAGAGGATGAAAGGGTATGGGGACTCACCCACAATAGCAAATTCTCCGCTGCCACAACTTACAGTCACATTGCCACCAAGGACTGCCAAACGGAAACACAAGTAGTGGCTTAGAAATTCCAGACAATCTGAAAGGCTCGCATTCGAAACAAGCTAAAAACCTTCTTATAGATCCTATATCATAGGAAAAACCCCTCTAACTACAGCCTTCACAACAAAGGAATTCAAGTCCCACCCCACTCCCAACCTATAGAGATCCCAAGGAAGACATCACTCACATTTTCTTCCAATGTAGGGTGGACAAGGAATTTTGGGTAGCAGGCTGTAAAACACCCAGCACCAATAACCACAGTATCTATACTATCACGGAAACATATGGATGAATTAGTGGAGAAACCACATGCATAATCCTGTCAACCAATACCTAACATGGGGCACCCTCCTCCCATACTGTCTTTGGAACATCTGATTGAACTAGAATGCTAATATCTTTGACCATAAAGAAGGCCTTGCCAGCTTCTATAAAGCCTGTGAACAGGCAATGGAGTACTCTGCAATCATCTTGAACCACAAAGGACCAAACCCCAGCACCAGTGAGCTCATGTCAAATGGGAGAGGCCAAAAAGAGGTGTAATCAAGCTAAATGTAGATGGTGTTGTGAAAGATAGTCCAGGGCCTGGGGGATTTGGAGGAGTCTTTAGAGACTATGAAGGGAATTAGCATTTAGCTTCCGTGGTGCCACCCCCTTTGCCAGTCCTATAGAAGCAGAACTCAAGGCCATTTTGCGAGGACTCCAGATTGCAATACGACACAACTTCACCACCTTGCATATTGAAACTGATGCCAGGGAGGTGATCGACCAACTCAAATCAGGTAATTCCCTATACACTAACATTATTTGTGAATACAGGTTATTGCTGAACAAATTGGAGGAATGGGAGTTACGACATGTGTTTAAGGAACAAAACAAGTCAGCTGATTTAAAGACAAAAGAAGGCCTCAAACGTAGCCGTTTTGATGACACATCGCTTTTTGTAGACCCGTCAGTGTTACCAGTTGAATGCAGACACTGTGAAAACTAGTTATGCTAGGAAGAAACAGTTAAATTCCTCCTATGAGGGCCGGGATGTGGCCCAAACATATTATTTATCGTCTCGTTCCATTTTGTTAAGTAACTAGCCTTGTACTAGTGGCCAAGACTATGTACTAACTTTACTAATATAAAATCTCTTGATAAACAAAAAAAAATATATTGCCTTACTGGACAAGACAAGTAGAACATAAAATGAGCATAAGAACAAGATATTAAATTTCTTAAGCTTAAGCTTGTTGTTTGCATTCATAACAGTAAATCAGAAAACAGAAATAAAGGAAAGAAAAAGAAGAAATATTCGAGTGCACAAATTTCATCAGGTATCCTTAAGAAATTTGATCTCCTCATTATATCTGAGGTTGTAAATTATTTTCTCATAGGCTGAAACGAATAAACTATTAAAGAAATAGCGGTACTTCAAACTTCAGCAAGCAGCAACGAAATCACGCAAAGACTCTACTTTATTTATAAGAAAACGTATGCACAAGAATGAGGAAAAATTCAACACTCAAAAATGAGAGAAAGCCCCTCTATTTATAACCAATAAAGGGTGCTTATGTTGCCTTATCGAAAAGGCCACAATCTTTTGGAAAAGTCACAACCATCTGTGAAAAAGCACAACTTTTTGGAAAGTTTACAAGTACTCTTTAGAACAGGCACGATCCTTTAAAAAAGTCACAACTTCCAGAAAAGTCACATCACTTCGAAAAAATCCCGACTCTTTAGAAAAATCACAACTTTATAGAAAAGTCACAACCCTTCATTTTCATCATACCTTTGAAAATCCAACATTTTCAAATACACATAATTTTATAAAGGTTCACTAGTCGACGTACAACAGTAACTGATTATTTTTTAATATAATTATTTCATATGGTATAGACAATTTTTCACGCTGAACAAGAGTCTTTTTTATTTTACAAAATTAAAATGATGAAATTTTTTCCAAAATATAAATTTATAGGTCAAATTTTATATTTAAAAAATAATGCAATCATGATTTAGGATTCCAAATCATGTTTTGAAAAATTTGGTATATGTTATGTGCCAAATGCTGATTTGATATCATAATTTCAAATCATGATATGTAATTGCTGACAAAAGAAAACAGTATTTATCAGAATTTTTTTACAACAACCTAACACCTTATGATCAGCTTCTAATATTTTTATTTAAATCAAATAAAGGAAATGATTTTCTGCAAGTGAAAAATAGTTTTTCTTTCTTTTAATCAAAACTATAAATAAATGTGGAGGGGAAAAAGAATATGACAGAGGATATGCGGTCTTTTGCAATCTTTTTTCTCCATTTCACCAACAAATTCATGGACAAGGCAACTGGGAATCTGATGAACATATTTCTTTAAGGGAATTGTAAAGGGATAAGAAAGCTACCCCCATTTTCTGGCCCTAGCATAAAAGCTAACACAGGCTCTACCGTAAAAATCAAAGGATATGCCGATTCTCTAATGGTTTATTCGTCAGGAATGCTCTATAAAAGCATGGAAACACTCTTTTGTGATGAATCAGAAGCAGAAAATAATAAAAAGACGCGCAAGTTGGTATAAGGGATATAGTGATAGGGCTACTCTCTGTTGGCATGCGATTTTATGTTTGAGCTGACACGCCAAAGGAGAGCTGCCCTATTACTATCTCCGCTTAATCTTAGTACATGAAAATTTGCGAAGTATAATTTGATACCAATGCCAGTTTTAAGCTACTTTTACAGGTAAAAGTCTACTTTGGTTTTAGTTTTGGTGTACATATTCATCATTGTTGTATATATTTTGAGTATGAATGATGACCTATTACAATTAGGTTTTTATCTGAGCAAATTCCGTCTAGTAAGCTTGGAGATCTTACAGATGTTGTTGAGAATCGAGTACTTTTGAGGTAGAGCATAAATTTTTATATAAAAATTTATTAATGCTACAACAAATAATATAGATATTAACCTATAAATTTAATTTTATTAAACTGCGAAATGTATTAAATAATACAATATTACAAAGTCTGCATTGAAAAGTAATTCTTTACTGTAAAATTAAACCTCATGTCTTTCAAAAACAGTTGTTTGAATTTTATTATGATATTATTTAGAATTTAGTTTTATGTATGTTGCATTCTGGAGAAATTGTAATGAGATTATTTCTTCAAAATATATGCTTCATTCACTCAATTAATCTTTAGATCTTTCAATATACAACAAATTGTATTTTGGACCATGATTAATAGAAGGGAGTTTTTTTTTAAAAAAAAAGTTAGTTTTATTTACAGGCACTATTCGAATAAGTACATTAATTTCAAAAGGGTTAGGGTTGGTTAGGCCGTTTGGGTATACTCGTAGGACGAAGGATACATGCTTTTAGGATTGTCATTTAATATTCGAAGTTAAATTTTTATTTACAAATTTATTCATTTTAAGAATAATTTTGAACATACACGATTAAAACTATAAAAATTTGTGTCTAAAGTTTGGTGAACTTTGGATACTCCTTGAGAAGGTCAAACATCAGACATTTCTGCATAATATATATATCACACATTTTGTTTACTAAAGTTATGAGCTTGTTGCTTTTGTAAGGCCTAGCTTAAGATATTTTCTACTAATGTTGTGGATTTGGCAAAATCAAACTTTAATATTTTAGTATGAGGTCAGTACATATATTTGACTGTTTTTTCTTTGAAATTTAATAATCAAACACATGATTCAACACTCAAATCTACCTAAATAGGTTCATATTTGAAACATAGATTCTAGAAACATAACCTCAAATCGTGATTTCAAAGCTTTATTTTGTTGTCGAAATTTGAAGTCTGCTAATTAATTGAGCAATATGCTTTTGAGCTCAAATTCAAAGTTGAAAACTGATTTGGAGGAGATCTTCTAGTGAATTTCTTTCTACTCCTTTTTATTTTGGTTTGTTCTTTAGCACATAGCTTCACAAGGATTATATTTAGAATCCTCAGTAGCTTATGTATTTCTACTAATAAGCTTATGGATTCTATGAGTTATGCAGGGGAAGAGAAATTAGTGAATGTTATGGGAGGACATGAATATAACAAATATGACATTTGAAGAAGTAAGTCAAGCAGAAATACAATTGTATTTCCTGATTCTTGGCATTTTTTCATTACCACAGCACTCAAGTAAGCAATGGCTCTTCAGTAAGAAAGAAACATGCAAACAAAAATTGAAGTGGATTTGCCCTTTGGCTACCTAAGATAATATATATGGAGGCAAAGTTTTGCATTTTCAAAAGAGCAACTTAGTTAGAAAGGCTAGGCTTTACTTCTAAAACCAACAACACTCCAAAGAAGTCTTCTATTCCCATTCGCTTTAACCTTCACCTTTTTTTTATCATTGCAATCACATTATAATAAAGTTGCTTTCTATCACTTCGAAACAATTTCATGTAACTAATGGATATGAAGCCAGACTGTAATTCAAGAAAAGACATCACATTCAATTAAATAATTTGAATAATGTATCCTAAAAAAATCTTGTAAAATGCTTCTAAATTAGCCCCAAAACTCCATCATCAAAGCCCTTGGGGCATCGATACCCAACTTTATTCACTAAATTAAAATCAATAACAACAAGTAGAGACTTAAACTCTCTCTATATAAATTTCTTGAACAATTCCAAAAGCAAAAATCATAGAATTAAACAGAACAGAAAAGAAGTCTTAAGATAGTGGACTTCAGCAGATTCTGACAGAAAAATACCTGAATTGTGAATCTGAAATATCAATTTCACGAGAGGGTTTGCTGCTGATGGACGAGGAGGTTTGTTGCTGATGGACGAGAGGGTTTGTTGCTGATGGACGGCAGTCGGAACTCGATTCCAATGTTGCTCAGCTGATGTAGAACTCGAGATTGTTGCTCAACTGATGGAGAACTCGATTTTTGCTCAGCTAGTGATTCTGTGTTGCTACTAATTGTTGCTCAGCTACAGTCGGAACTCGATTGTTGCTACTGAATCTGTGTTGCTCAGCTACTGATTCCGTATTGCTGATGAACTCTTAAGTTCTCTTCCAGAGAGAATTGATAGACGGTGTTTGAAGACTTGAGGGTGTTTGACGTGTTTCCAGAGAGATTTGAGGAATATAATTGTTCCAGGAAAGAAAAGATTATTTTAGAGTTATTTTTTTGACCAATTAAAAATTAGAGGGAGAGTTAAATGTTTGGGGGGGGTGGAGTTGGGGGGGGGGGGGGAATATTTTGATAATAATATTATGAAAATTATAAGGCCACACCTCATAAAATGTTGTTCTTAAAATTATAAAATAGCACATTTTAAAAGTGTAGTCATATGTGTAAATAAGTGTTGTTAATTACATTATGATATAGCAACATTTGTCAAGTGTAGCCTATATAACTAAAGAGTACATTTTACAAACATTGCTAGTAATACTGTGGCCAAAAGCTAAAAAATAAGGCTACACTTTAAAAGTGTTCCCCAAAATATTTTAGGCAACACTTGCAAGCGTTGTCCAGATTTAGTGTGGCCTTAGGCTTGAAATGTTGTAGTGAGAGGGGACTGGATGAAGAATTTGAAATTCATTATTGGCCAAACACATATAGACCCTTATACTTTTTCCTAAATTTCATTTTGGCACTCTAATACAATATTGTTTCATTTTAACTCTTCAACTTAAATTTTCATGTTCCATTTTGATATTTCTGTCCAAATAAGTGACAAAATGAGAAGAGTGTATTTCACATGCTATGACAAGGTATAAAAACCAATTAAAGACACATGCACCACCCCTTTAACTTGCCCTCATTTTACATTTTGACACTCTATCTTACTTTTGTTCTATTTTAATATTTCAACCTATTTTTGATGTACCATTTAAACACAAATACTAATTTTATAATTTCTTTATTTTTATATATATTCCTTATTTCTATTTTTGTCATTTTATAATCCACGTTTGTTGGTTAGTTTTCAAAAAGAATCTTCAAAAATTAACAGATAAATTTTTTTTCTAAAAAATATTATACTTTTATAGCTTCTTTATCTTTTTTTTTTTTTGAAAAATAACCAAGGAAAATGTGTCGGTTTCTTTTTTAATCAATCAATTAAATTAAATAACATCATATATTTTAATTTTTTTCATATTCAAGCTATGTGGATTTAACTCAAATACTAGCTTTCTAGTTTTTCATTCAACTCAATAAAGGTAAAAAGAAGAGAGAAGTACTAAAAACACCCTCGAACTTGACATGAATTATTAGTTTCGTCCCTAAACTATTGATAGGCTGAAAAAAACCTCTCAACTTGGCGAACTAAACTTAAATACACCCTCGAACTTGGCACGAATTATTAATTTCGTCCTTATACTATTGATAGGCTTAAAAACACCCCTCAGTTTCATGTTTCTGAAATTTATTAAATTTTGATTTGAAATTTTGTAAAACTTCATTTGCTGCCATATTTATACAATCCCAAAATCTTTTTACGATATTGTCATCCGACCATGAAATTTTCTACATTGCCGGAAGTCCATATTGACAAAAAATAATCATAAACAAAATAGGAAAAGAAAGAGAATCAAGCAATTAAAAATGAGAATGAAAAAAAATAGATCTTGCTTTGAGATCACCATTGATGGAGAAAGGGTAATGTGGTAATTAAAAATTGAAGGGAAATTTTCTTCTCTTTTTTTTTTTAAAAAAAAAGAAAAAATTAAGGCTAATGTGGTCTTTTTTTAACCTTTCACGTACTTTAAATAAATTGTACTCACTTGTTATGTCATGTGGTATGGGTGTATCTAAGTTTAATTTGCCAAGTTGATGGGTGTTTTTAAGCCTATCAATAGTTTAGGGACGAAACTAATAATTTGTGTCAAGTTCGAGGGTGTATTTAAGCTTAGTTCGCCAAGTTGAAAGGTGTTTTTAAGTCTATCAATAGTTTAGGGACGAAACTAATAATTCGTGCCAAGTTCGGGGTGTTTTTGGTACTTCTCTCTAAAAAGAATCCTTCTTCAATACGAATAAAAAAAACTCTTGTTCATAGCTAATAACAATGCTAAAAGAAAAAAGTAAAACTCGATAGCCTTCATTGAGTTGCTATTGATTTTTTTAGAAAGAAAATAAACGCACGTTCATTGGTTATTTTTCATGCAAAAATACAGAGGAACTCTTTAAAAAAATTAAATAATGTTCATCCATCAAATTTTATTTTATTTTTTATGAAAACTAATGTACGAACATCAATTTTTAAAATGCAAAATTGCAGTTGAAGCACATATCTAAAAAATTATAAAACTAGTAGTTTGTGTCAAAATTATACATAAAAAAATAGAGTTAATGGTTAAAATAAAACAAAACCAATAAGGAGTGACGGAATTAAAATTAAGGGCAAGTTAGAGGAGTTGTATGTGATTGGCCCCAATTAAATAATTGTTGCGTAAACTTTTTATTCCTAAATAAAATTTTAAAATCTTTCGATCAGAAATTTATTTCAATGGATCCAGTTTTACGGGTGAGGAGTGGTGGTATTGAGGATGACAAAAAATAAAAAAAGACATAAAAGTGGATTTTTTTTTAAAAGAAAAAAAAAACCTTTTTTGGCTTCACCCTCTTAGAGAAAGTGTGATGCACATACTTTGCCACATCATTTATTTGTATTTAGAATGTACACTTTTAATGATGTTACAATGTCTACTTGAAACAACCTATAGTTAAGGTGTCAAAATGAAAAATTGTGACAAGTTTAAGAAGCCTCTTATGTGTTTGGCCTTTATTATTCTAGGACCTGGAAGAAACATGTCATATTTCACATGTATATCATATGTATATGTTTGTTTAGATTCATAAGTTGTGCATGCATGTCATGTGCAGCAGTTATATACATGACATACATATAATTAATTTTCTTTAACAATTGTGTCTGCATTTTCATTTGACTGGCTCAAGGTAAGAAAAGGAGACCGCAATTACCTGCTTTTTTAAAAAAAAAAACATTATTTAATGGAAAGTTACATACAAATTATTTTTTATGATATTTCATGAACTCATAAAATAAAATTTTGATCCGCTTATATCTGTTCTAGCTACCCAACAATATTATTGTTCAAGGTATAGAAGATGTTTTGGAAGAACTAATAATATGAGATTCATTTATTATGATCTTTCAAATGAGTCTTTGTGCATATTTTTATGTAGTTAAGTAACCAGCACAAGTAATCCTCTGAAGCATGTTGCCATCTTCATTTTTACTTGTTCATTTTGGACTTTGCACATGGCTTAAGAAATAATAATTTTTTTTTATTGTAATTATATTACCAGATATATCAATATGTACATTTTTTGAAACCTAGGAGATGGACATACCCCATTCTCTAGGCTTAACTATCAAAACTCCTTTCTCTATACTTTAGGACATTCTATGGATAGTAATTTAGATTAGTCACTGCACTTATCAATCCAGGAATTAAACTACATCTACAATGTACCTTTTGTATTATCTGCCTCACCAATTGTTCTATGCTTCTACTCCTTTGCTGAAAAATTCTACAGTTCCTTTCTTGCCATACAAAGTAAACAGATGCTGCCAAAGTCGCTCTATATATGTCTGAAATCATGGCCTTTTGTCCTGCATTCCTCACAGCCCATGTTATATCCTCTTCCCAACCTTTGCATTGCCTGTTGATAGAAAGCCAGCTCAACATTTGTTGCCATATCTGTTTGGATAAGTTGCAGGCAAAATAAGTGTTGGTTGTTTCAGCATCATTGTTACAGAGAGCACACATGGTGTCTGTGGTGATATTCCACTTCTCTAGCCTGTCTCTTGTGTAAAGTCTTTCTTGAAGAGCTATGTATAGTATGGACACCCATCGAGGACTGCCATAGTTGTTGCATATCAACCTTCTCCAATGCACTTTGTTGTATGATCCTCTTAGGAGCTTGTACATCTGTTTAATTGAGAAGTTTTCTGCATCAATGATTCCTTCTTTTTGTATGTTTGCTTCCTCCATCCAAGCACCTGCTTGTAGTATTTTTCCAACTGTCCATGAAGCTTGCTTGACTTGGATTTCCCATGGCATTTTCCCCTTAAGGTAGTATATAGTCACTCATTCTATCCACAACTTATCTTTCCTTTTTTGCTAGATTCCACAAGTTCTCCTGCCACCTTAGGCCTGCAAATTACTTCCCATGCAATTGGAGCTTTCCCTTTGTTTTGCTGATCTCCTGTCCATAGGAACTTCCTGCATATTGCTTCCACCTTTTAAGGACTTTTTTAGGTATCAAGAAAATTTGGGACCAGAAAGTCCGGATTGAAGTGAGCACACTTTGCACCAGCTGAAGTCTTCCTGCATAAGAAAGGTATTTAACTGTCAAGATTTGATTCTCTCCACCAACTTATCAAGCATTGGTTGGCATTGATGAACTATTAGCCTCTTGGAACTTAATGGTACTCCCAAATATTTGAATGGTAAAGAACCTTTTCTGAAGCCTGTGTGTAGAAGTACTTTGTTTTGCACCAGTTCAGTGACTCCACCAAAGTAGATATTGCTCTTATCTTGATGGGCTATTAGTCCAGATACTATAGAGAACTCCAGGAAACACAACAAAGTTACTGATGGCATGTCTCCTCTACTAACATAAGAAGATCATCAGAAAAACTCAGCTATATAATCTGTTGTTTCTAGCATTTTGGGTGAAACTTGAAGCCTTCCTTCATTCTCAATATCTTTAGAGATCTAGTCAGATACTCCAGTGCTAATATAAATAGATAAGGTGACAGGGGATAACCCTGTCTAACCCGTGTTTTTGCCTTGAAAGGAGCAATAGGAGATCCATTCACCATAATGGCATAAGTGACTGTTGTCACACACTGAATGATCCAAGTAGTGAATTTAACAGTTGCAAACCCTTCAACACCTCATCAAGGGAAGTATAATTCTATTGAATCATACGTCTTTTGCATGTCTATTTTTATCATACATTTTGATGATATCCCTTTCCTTTCATATCCCTTAACCAACTCATGACTTAGTATCATGTTATTAGTAAGCATTCTACCTGGGACAAATGCAGCTTGACTAGGATCCACCAGGTAATCCATAACACTCTGGAGCCTCTGAGTAAGCATTTTAGATATGATCTTATAGACAGTAGTGTAACATGATATAGCTATGTACTCCTTTATTGACTTAGGATGCTTTATCTTTAGAATTGGTGTGACTATAGTTCTATTGATAGATCTGTACATCTCATTGCATTGGAAAAACTGAAGTACTGCTTCTATAACATCTTCTCCAATAGTAGGCCAAGCTTTCTTGAAGAAGTATAAGTTGAAATCATCTCTTCCACGAGCTTTATTGTCATCAATACCTTTGAGGGTTGTCAGGACATCTTTCTTGGTGAAGTCTTTGATTAAGAGTAGCTGCTGGTCTCTTGTAAGTACTGGTCCCTCTTTCATAATACTCTGATTTGCTGCTGGCAATTTGGAGCTTGATTGTCCAAGCAGTTGCTACTAGAATCTCACAACCTCCTCAGTGATTTCCTGTATTTCTCTCAGCACCCTCCCATCATCTGTTGTTAGCATGGTAATCTGATTGCAAGCTTTCCTATTCATCATACTGGCAAAGAAATATTTAGTATTGGAATCTCCCAGCTTAAGCCACTACACTCTTGATTTCTGTTTATATACGTATCTTCCTCAATTTGACTCCATTTCATTAGTTCTTTCTTAGTATCTCTTTCCTCATCAATCATCTGTTGTGGTACAGGAAGTATAGTCATTTGCTTTTGCCTTTCCTTCAGCTGTTTTCTTAACTGGTTGACCTTATCTGATACTCCTGAAAACTCACTCTTATTCAGTATTTGCATTTGTTTTCTCACATTCTTCAGATTCTGCCACACACCTTTCATTCCTATTGCTTGTCTTTGCCAACCTTGTGCTACTTTATTTTGGAAACTTGTATGTTGTGTGAAACAATTATAAAACCTGAATGGTGCCTTTTTGCTTGCACTTTGTTGTTCCATTGTGAGCCCCAGATGTGAGTGATCTAAGAATAGTGGCTCCATTATTTGAATTTGTATTGGGGGCATTCTAATAATCCATTCTGCATTAACTAATGCCTTGTCTATCCTACTGAACACATGTCCATTTGTCCAGGTAAAGTGCTTTCCCAAAGTTGGTAATTCAGCCAGATGACATTGTGTTATGCATTCATTGAAGTCTCTAGTTTCTGATTCCTGAACTGGGCTCCCAACGAGTCTATCTTCTGGTGTCAATATAGCATTGAAGTCCCCCATAATTAGCCATGGTTCAGAGACAAGTTGATTCAGGTTCTGCAAGGTTTCCCATAGAGGTCTTCTTGTAGCAATGGTTGCATTCCATAGACTGCAGTGAACTGGAATTGCTTGCCCTCCTGGATCAGAGTTTTTATGCCATGTATGTGTTGTGCCGATGTATCTTTGCCTTCAAACTTGACTTTTGTAGTGTCCCAAGCTATCCAAATTCTTCCTCTAGTATTGCTATCTGCATTAGTATTCCATTCCAATCCTGGCATGGTTTTATTGATACTTTTACTTACTTTATCACTCCTAACTCTATGCTCATATATTGCTATGCATCTTACCTTATTTCTTCTTATGAACAACCTAATTTCTTTATGCTTGACCCTTTAATTGAAACCTCTAACATTCCAAGTTACAATCATGTATAAGTCGTATTGGAGAGTCTTTTCCACTTGCATCCTCTGTTGTGCCACTACATTGCCCATTTCCATTGAACCTCACAGCATTTCTTGTGTTGCTTGACTGCATATGACATTCTTGAGAACTTCTTTGTTTTCCTGATCTGTGTCTAACTGTGTGCCATTCTTCTTCATCATCCGCATTTTCATCCACTTTCTCCATCTCTGCAATGTTCTGATCTTGTTGTGTGTTGGCATTATTTTCCTGATTCTGTCCTATTGGTTTCCATTCCTTCTTTTGGCCTTGCTTCTGTCCTTTCTTCACCATTGGCATTGCCACTGGTATGCTTTCTCCTGGCTGAAGTTATAAATTCTTAACCATAACACGAAAATGTTTGTAGTAAATACGTCAACTAATATTTATGATGTCTTTAGTACGTAACTAAATGCAAGTACAACTGCCATGACTAAGCTATAGGTACTTTATCTCTTTATATTTTGGTAGAAAATATTAGAGAAAATAACATAATTTATAGTCTTCGTATAGCATTACTCTTTTTAACTAAATAACGCAGTTGATTTATTAACTTCTATTGAAACGATAAAAATATTGTAAAATAAGTCACTATAATAGTTAAAAATTACTTTCCTAATATTTTTGTTTTAAAAAATTGCATTGTCAACACATATAGGGAAAAAAACATAAAGTCACACTTGAAGTTGTACTGAAAAGTAGATTAAACGCTTAAACTATTGGAACGGCCTATTACACACCTATTCAAATTGAAAGTGATATTATTACGACACTCAAAGCTGACGTAGAAACAGAATTAAATAAAGAAAAAAATAGGCGTGTTTGGTAAAAATAAAGTCAAAGAAAATATTTTTTCTCCCACCCTCAACCCCTTCTCCTACTTTATGCTCTTCTTCTTCTTCACATAACCCATCTTCTCCTTCAATTTTCTTATGCAAACATAATATAAACTCAAAAAAGACCCCCAATTTCTTATTGATTTTTCTCTTCAACGGCACCAAAGGCAGAGAAGAAACCCGCGAAGAAAGCTCCCGCTGAGAAATCAAAGGCCGGTAGGAAGCTGCCTAAGGACGCCAACCAACGTTGCTGCTGCCGGAGACAAGAAGAAGAAGAGGTCAAAGAAGTCGATTGAGACTTACAAGATGCGTTGATTTTTTGTTGTTTGGTTTATGATTTCAAGTAGCTTTTGGAAATGTAAAGAACATAAAAATTGAGTATAGAATAGATCTAAATGAATGCAAAAACTGAAATATAGGATTTTTATTCTATGCACACATTCTTCTTTCTGTGGCTTATGAAAATAAAAAACAAGATTGAGGGTAGAAATCGATTTCTTCAATCTTTCTATGTTGCTTGGGCCCATTTCTTTTTTTTTAAAGTATTTTTACTAGGGTTTCGAAATTGAAAATTGTTGTTGAATTAGGACTTTAAGGGAAGTTGTTACTAGATCTTTATGATTATGATTGTGATGAATTTCAATGGTGGCAATGCTGATGACTTGATTTCGATGATGAATTTAGTCGAATTTATTATGGTTGTTATCAATTTTTTTATGATGGCAGTAATTGTGAGAAGATTCTGATGGTGAATTTAGTTGTGGGTGGTGAAATATATGGTGATGGAGATGTAAATATGATTATACCGGCAACAATGGTGGTGGGTTCATGATGTATAAGGAAGAAGAAGCCATTTAGATGATGTGGATTTTTTTTTAATCTAACATAATTGTTGACATGGCAATGATGTGGTGATGATGTTGTGCGAGTGTGAAACACTCTCCATCATGTGATTGGTTGTATGTGCGTCAGGTAGAAATAAATTTACTTTTAAGTAATTCAGGTGTGTAATAGGTCGTTTTAATAGTTTAAGCGTGTAATCTACTTTTCAATACAATTTCAGGTGTGACTTTATGCTTTTTCCCATATATTTATATATACTAGTTTAACACATGTGCTTTAAACGTGTGTCTCAAGTCAATCAATAAAATCATATAAAAAAACAACAAACTTTTTATATATTAGCAGGATATTTTCTTAAAAGAAATAATGCATCTATCTAAATGATAAGAATTTCAAATAGGAAATTTAGAAAGTTATTTAAAAAAGCAACATGAACCTCTTTCTTTAATATTTTTACTTATTTGTATTAATTACCACAATTTAAATAATATAAAAAAATTAATTTTATAATATTCAATGTTAGGACTTCTAATATAGTTCAAATATGAAATGGTTAAAGAAGCAAAATTTTATCAATTTTAAAGTACTAAATATTAGGAATTCTTACCTATTATTATTAAGTAAAGATTCAATAGCAAAAAATTTAATTAATTTTAACATCTTAAATATTAAAAAAAATTGTTTGAAATTACGTGTATTAACTTAATTTAAATACAAGATAAAGAAAATAAAAGATTCAAAAGAATTAAAAACTTCAAAAAAAATTCACTTAAAGAAAAATAAAAAAAATATTATTTATTTACTGACATGGTCGTGCGCGTGTGTACAACACAACCAACCTGCTTGGTTGAAGGTGTCCACGCTAGCATAAAAGGTGCACAAAAATACAAAAAGAAAATGAGTTTATGAGGATAATAGAATCGTAGTTAAGTTGAGGTATGTTATCTAAATTTTGGTCATAAGGATAATTATGCATTATCCCTATATATACAATTACACAAATAGATAGTCAATTTGAATATCACACAGACTCCTATATTCATCATTCATCAATTTCGTTTATTTAAATTTCTGAGCTTATCTTTTCTTTTTTATAAATAATTACTATAAATTTACTGCTGAATTGATCCAAAATTTATGTGGCACACGACTAATTAAAAAGTATAATTTGTTGCTCAAACTCAATAATCTGATAATTAAAATTACAAAAATTATATTCATCTCATTTCATCACGTGATTATTAGTTTTGTCTTTGATTTTGGAGCTTCTTTGATCTGTTCACCAAGTCAAATTATAAAAATATAACCTAAGGTGATAAAATAGAGGAAATCACCATCTAATGTTAACAGTAGTATTTGTGATTGGTTAATTAAAGCAAAAAGTCAACTAATATATTTATATGGGGTATTAGCATCACTACTGACCACCCAAAGATAATCTTACCTATAAAAGTATATATATATATATATAATCATGGCCACATAATGTGCCATTGATATGACATATGATTTCTCCTGTTTTCTTAAATGTTAAGTATTATACATATAGAGGGAGTCTAATCAGAATACCTTCATGAATTTCATATTCCTAGAGCACAAACATCTCTATGGTGGTCCTTGAGGACCTCTTGAATTTTGGTTATAAATAATGAATGGGGTTACGCTGATTTGATTGGATTAAAATGAATTGAGTTAATAAATAGATGAATCGTGATATAAATCATAATAAATTAAATTAAAACGAGCTAAATAACATAAATTATGATTTAAGTATTTGAATTATGATCAAAAGCGACATACTTTAATTTAATTAGGATCTTATTACCTCCTAAACTATATTAAAATAGAATAAATACACCATAAATGATGGCATGACATAAAAGCTAAGAATTTGTACACTCTCTTGAAGGCAAGTGATTGAGCAAAAAATTGAACATGTATACTATATTAATTGGTCATTTAACAATTAATTTGTACACATAATTGTTGATATTAAAACTTATATATATTTAAATTATTTTTAGTTTTTTCTTCTTTAAAATCTTTATTTTCCTCCGCACTCTTTTTTCTAAAAAAAAATCGCTCTTTCATTAATTTACTATTTTTTCACTCTATTTTTAAAAAAGTTCACCAGTATTTATAAAGAATAAAAAGGTGTCCTTTAATTTTACCATTTTATTTTTTTAATGTTTTATTTGATTTTCTTCACCTGTATTGATATTTGTTTAAAATTAACTCATTTTAAATATAAAAAATTGTAATAAAATTTGAAATCAAATCAAAAGGTATGAAAAAAATAAAAAGAATAAATAACTCAATGGAAAAAAAAGTGAAAAAACAATAAATGAAGAAAAGGATTTAAATAGAAGGCCCTTTTTTTATTAAAAAAAATCACATGTATTAACTTAATTTAAATAAAAGATAAAGAAAATAAGAAGATTTAAAAAAATAAATATATTAAAAATTTTAATTTTTAAAAAATATATACACATGTGGAGAGACATGTTAGTAAAAATTTCAGCTAATTTACTTGGTTAAAAGTGTCATATCAGTACAAAATAGACAAAAATAAAAAATTGAACTGAAAAATAAGAAGTTTCATGGATTACTTTGAACTACATTGTAGGCCAACTTTTAGTTGGACAAATTAAAATGATTGAGCTAATAAATAGTTTATAAAATTGAACCAATATATTTTCATGGAATTAATTCTTTCAGCCTAGTTATTTGACATGAGAGAATTGGTTACTTTGACTTGTTTTCTTCTACTTTTTATTAAAATTATTTATTGCGTTAAAGTTGGGCGAAGATGCTTTGAAAATTATTATTATTATTATTATAAACTTTTAATAGCTCAAATTAATTTATCATATAAATTTTCACCCTGTTCCTGTTGTTGCTGTTTCGATTTTTCACTCTAATCTCTTGCTTTATTTTCTTTTTCCCTACCCCATTTGAGAAAGCCAAAAAACAAAGATTTAGAATGGTAACTATACTGTGAATATATACAAGAGATTGAACGAGAAATTTGAAATATCCCTCAAGAATTAATTCATGAGTGACCCTGCATATTTTGATGTTTAATTATATTTATTTACTGTGCAGTTTCAAATAGTATTACTTCAATAACAAAAAAAGAAAATGGATAGGTTTAGTCTAGGTTTAGCTTCTCTTCTGTACGGGGGACAAGTACCCCAGCCCTTCTAGATTGTCAACTTGAAAATTATCATAAGATAGAGATAAGATTTATGTCTCTTTTTTATACTTTTGCTTGGGAGTGTGTGGCTAAATTTTTGACCGCTTCGAGGGATGAGATCCTTGAACTAAGTCCATTTAATTAAAAAAAAAAGAACCATTGATTCTGAATAGAGTAAAAATTTGTAAGCAAATAAAAATTAAAAGGGTATGGAAAAGCTGGTGGGAAAGTCCATGACCGACCAAATCTTATTATTGGTAAGGAGGCAGTGGCTAAACTGTACATAATGATCGATTCAATGTAATAGCTCCCTCCAAAAATTAAACTGCTAACGTCAATTACACTCTTAAGTTATTGAATTTCTTTGATGCAAAAGAAATTTGCTAATACAATTATGACAAAAATGATTTACCAATCAATTGCTTTAGGCGGCTTTTTTTTTTTTTAAGGTAATTCAGTTTTATACTTTCTTCTTTTAAGACTCTCTGGTTAAGAGGAGTCAAAATCTGTTTGATTTAGTTTACTAGATTTGTAAATTTTATCAACTTTTTCCGAGTCGAATTAGGGCTATTAGGACTTGGATGTCTTTTTTGGGTGGAAATTCTTAGTAATGGTGACTTTTCCACTCTTCCACAGATTGATGCATGTGCTAAATGTTCGTATAAAATTTATAAAATTTGAATTAAAATTATTAAATTCAGATAAAATTTTACATTTTGTATATAGCATCAGCCCCTAAATAAGATGTAAACAATAGAACGTAGTTTGCACACATCTTAAAAAAGAAAAATAGAAGCACATGACAGCATCAGCAATATTTTGCTTGCTGAATGGCTCTGTTTTTTTCTTCTTTTAGGAAATGCCTCTTTTATTAGAATAAGAAGAAAAAATTATCTTTTTTTCAAGAGTTTTTACGATTAAAATCAAAGATTTTTATAAAAAAGTTATAAATTTTATAAAGAGCTAGAAAATTATTTCTTCGGATTGGATCATTTAGGGTGTATTTAGTGTGGAGGAAAATATTTTTTTATTTTTTAATATTTGATTAGATAAAAATATTTCTTTTAAGAACAAGAAAGAAGATAAACAAATTTTATAAATGACGTTCTATTTTTTATATGTCCTCTCACCCACCTAACACTCCCGATTCCTACCCCTTATCATTCCGCCACTGCCACCCTCGAGGCCCAATACTCCACCCCTCCTACCTCTATAACTTTTTGCTAAAATACATATACATATTTTTGAAATAATATTTTTTGCTTACTTATCATATACTAAAAAAAAGTAATAAATCGATTTATTTTCATACCAAACACACCTTTAATGTCCTTTAAGTTGCCTAACTTTATAAATCATGGCTGAACCTACAGTAGAGTAGGCCGAAAGGTAAGATTAATTAAACGCAGACAACATGATTCATGAGCTTTTTTTAAAATAAACCCCTCTTAATTTTGCAAGTACATTAAACACACAATACATGTTCTGCGTCAACATCATATCTAAGAGTGTCAAGATTTAAAATGTATGCAAATTGACATAAAATAAAATTTTGTTTCTTATTCTTCCAGAAGTTTCAATAATGATATACTGAATCTACGTTGGAGGAATCTCTATTTCTACCATTTTTATCAACATTGAACTTATCGGAAAGTTAAATTATGGGTTCAATTTCAGTATTTTTGAAAATTTTACTAAAATTACATATATACATATATATATATATATATATATATATATATATATATATATATACACTTTATATTAAAGTCGTGAATTCAGATAAATTCATCTTCAGAAAAGCTACACCCACCCGATATAAAAATGCTTAATTTTATCATATGCCGTGTGAATAGAGGGAAGGATTTAACTAGGTAATACTATTAGAACAACAATAACAACATACCTAGTGGAATCCCACAATACCTAGTAAAATTCCGAGGTCTGGAGAGGATAAAATGTAAACAGACTTTATCACTAACTCATAGAGATAGAGAGTCTCTAAAAGAATCAAGTTCCATAAGCAAGAGACCAGGTATAAACAGAGGGGAAAAAAACAGAAAGGAAATACTATCAGAAGAAGCAAAACATATATAAATATATACTTAATCTAATGATTACAAGAGTTTTTCAGTCTTACCATCTTTAAATTCTTATTCTTTATCATTCATGTACAAAAATTTGAAAAAAAAATGGAAAAGAAGAAAACGTTTTAGTTCTATAATCTCCGCGAGAGTACTCTGTTCGCAGGATTTAAGGTAAAAAAAAAAAAGAAAAGGAAGACTGGTTACAGAACTATCTAGGCTCTGTTTCTAGGAGTGATCTTGATGACAAGACCAGGAAAAACATCATCAGGATCATGAATATGTGGATTTTCCTCAACTATAAAAGGATCACCACACTTATCACTAATCGTATGTAACGTTTCTCCTTCTCCGACCACATATATTTCATCGCAAGGCCGGTTCAGGAAGTGATTTCCTTTCATGACGGCTCCATCTGTTGAGTAATTCTCTTTCACTGAGCTAATTAAAAGCAGACCCAATATGACCATAGCACAGTACATGGAAGCTGCATCTGCTATGGCTACTAATTGTGCTCTGCTCGATTTTCCTGATACCAGAAGGAAACCCATAATTAATTGTTTTTTTTTATTGGTTGAGAAACAGAGGCAAAAGGATGATTTTTTTTTTATTTAGTTTCAGAAGGGATTTAATTATATATAGAAAGAAATTTGGGATTGTAATTTGGGTGGGAGGTGGGAGTTGGTGTTATTTTCAGTCGTGTTTGATGGTTAATGGTTTAGGCAGTTGAATTCAAAGTCGTCTCAACTATATATTTGATCTACTTATGAAAATATTGACTGATTAAACGCGCCATCTTTCTGGGAGATTTATTTTAATTGGAGAAAAATTACTAGTGGTAGAATTAGGTTATTTATTTTAGTGAATTTTTTTTTCTATTGAAGTCATTAAAGTAATTGTTGTAAAATTCACTTTTATGATTGCAAATTTTTGTGTTAGCTAGTAAATGCGAAATAGACACATGGCATGCATGAAAATAATAGGAATTGATATTAAATGGTTACTAATGTAGAAGAAATCAATTCAAGATGAATAAAAACATTTCTATTGATATACAAGTGGTTGACCAAATATTTTGTAGGCAAGGTGTCAGCTGATTAGGTGTCCAAACCATTTGTTTGGTGAGTTAAAATAATTAAGTGCGGGGCGTACTAAGTTTAGTTCGTGTAGTGTTTGCGACTCAGTAGGACGCGTGGCGTATACATTCCTTTTGCCGATTTGATTTGACACAATATTTAAAAAAAAATATTTTTTATTTATAATTTAAAATTATCTATAAATATTTATATAGTTACAAATTTAATAATTTTTATTATTTTTAATTCTAATATTTTTTTCAGTAGTTATAGAATGATCACGCAAAGCAGATGAGTCATGTAGGTTGTCCACACCGTGAAGCCATGTCATGTTTGATTTTGATTTCTACACGTCTTAACTTTATATCAAAAATAAAGAAATTGTCATGTCGTTTTGTCACTAAAAGAGTGTTTAGACGAAGAGGGGTTTTCAGACCGACTCCTTAAGTAAAGAGGGGATGATTTACACGAATAGGATTTACTCCATCAGTTTTTATGATTTAATTTGATATAAAAAAATTATGATTTAAAATAAATAATAGATATTTATGTCGTTTTGAAAATTATTTCACTAAAAATAAAATGAGTATTTTGAAGTTAAATTATTACTTTTTTTGTTCCATTCTATGTGGCACTATCTGACTTGGCACAATATCTAAGGAAAAAAGGAAGACGTTAGAAACTTCTGTTCTAACACAATACTTAGATATTTGTACGGTTGGAAATTATTTCAATAAGAATAAAATAAAAATTTTAAAGTTAAATTATTTTCATTTAGCGTAAAGTGACATTTTCTTTTCGACAAAGAAATGATGTCACATGAAATGAGACACAATGCACTTGTGTGAGCACCAACAAATCGAAGCAACGAAGGCACAAAATGAAAACAAACCCATAAAAGCAAGCGGCAAAAGGTGAAATTCCGGCGACTGCCCGAAGGGAGCATTGCCAGACAAAAGCTGAAAAATGAAGGAGCGGAAGAGGCAGAAGATACTAGAAGAGGTTTCCTAATTATAAAGATATAGAATGTTTTAGAATTTGGGCCTCTGGCCGAACGATCATATATGGTAAATTTATGAAAATTCCAACATTTTTTATTCAAATATCAAATTTTCTCAACTTTTTATAAAAATTACTAAAATCCCAATTTTTCTAAAAATTTCATTTATTTTTGATACCTTATTATTATATTTCTTATTAAAGAATATAATTAGTACAATTTTTAAATTTAGAAGTCTATTTATTGTCAATCACTTTTTACATTTTAATTTTTCCTTTTTTAAATCAGTTTTTTTAAAATTTTTATATTTTGATTTTTATCTGTGTGACAGTTACCATTTAAATTTTAAATGTTCCTTTTTCAGTTTTTTCCACAGAAACGTTTCTCCATTCTCATCTCCATCTCCTAAACTGTATCAACTGCTCCATCGAACAAGTACATATCAATCTTCATCTTTGTTTTCATCTTCAACTACTGCACGAGCACCATTGCCCAAGGTAATCGTTTTTATATTCACAAACGCACAAATACACAAATTTGTCGTCGTTAAAAATCTCTGATTCATCTTTCTTTGTTGTATTAATGAACAAATTTAAACTTTTGTTGCTTGTAAAATTGATACCTAATTTTTTGGGGATTTTGAAGTTAATGTGTATACCTAATAATGTAACTATGTTTGATACTTACCCAATTGATTTCTTGATATTTACACTGATAGGTTGGTCAAAATGATTTCTAATTTTTGGGGATTTTTGAAATTAACTGTGGATACCTAACAAATTAAGTAATTTGATACCTACATAACTGATACAAATTATTTGGGGGTTTTGAAAGTTGATGTAGATACCTATCAAATTAATTGGAATTGATACTCAACTATTTGAAGAAAATTCGAAACCCTAAAATCAATGTATTTTGATTGTTATTATTACAAGGAAAGTAATTATTTTTTTTGTTGTTGTTATTAATTGTTTTGAGTGAAATTATGATTTCATTTTTTTTTTATGTTAGGAGAAGTTGATACCTAGTGATGATAATAAGCAAGGAAAAACCACCAGAACCACTTGATTTCTTCATTTGGACAGTTGAGGTACTTGGGATTTTTTAAATTTTGTTGTATTTGAATTCATGAAGTTCCACTTTTGTAGATCTTGTGAGTTTACTATTATTTTAGGGATTAATTGCATAATTTGTAACTTACAGCCTTAATTTAAGGGATACTGCTAGTTGGCAGTAATTTCTTTTCCTTATTTAACGTTTCAGCATTAATTTTCAGTTACAATTAGGTAAGTATCAAGTGGCCTCAGAAGGTATCAAATAAATGTCAAAAGTCGGGATTTTTTGTAATTAGGTAAAGATTCGGAATTTTTAGAGATTTTTTAAAATCGGTATGGGATTCCTAAAAAATATACATCATATATTAATAAAATGGCCCATAAGGCCACCAAAAATTTATATTAAAAAAAATTATAGCAATGTGTCATTCTTTATAACTGACTAAAACGAAAAATGGATTATAAAAATTGGGATAGAGGGAGTAAGATGTTTTTAGCTGAAATCTTTGTTCTTTGATTTTTGAGTATGTATAAATAGCCACTTAAACTTGTATAAAATGGAATAAGTAGATAACATTTTACGCTGCATAATACACATCACCTGTCATGTAAGGTATGTGTATGTCACATGACTTTCATGTAGGACATGTATATCTGTTTGTTCAATTTTATACAAGTTTAAATGTTTACTTTTGCTCACCCAAAGCTGGAGGATTTAATCTGTCACGCTCCAGGAGGGTACCCTAGGTGTGGCCGTCACTCAAAGATTATTGCTAGTCTCCAAGCGAACCACTTGGCCTTATCACGTTCACTCATTCAACATAACTAACCAATCAGCGAAAGACTAAAGATAATAAATAATGGACAATCTAAGTCCGAAAAAGCATATCAAATAAAACGGCTATTGTGAAGGAAACTAACTCAACATAATCTCCAATCAACAACTCGACTCTAGTCTATGAAACCTCTATCACTATCAAATGGTGTCAATGACAGACCCATGACTACTTCAACTAAAAAATATAGCTAGTCTAAAGTTAGACTCTAATAGCTAGATGAAAATAAAATAAGGATCCTCTGAAGTAAGTGAGACTCACCAACTCAGCTGACTGCAATAGATCCAACGGTGCGCCTATTGACAATCTTTAGTACCTGCCTCTGCATCATAAAACGATGCAGTCCAAATGGACGTCAATACGTGGAATGTACGAATATGTAAAATGACTGAATGAAACAGATATAGGCAGAATAATATAGAATAATATCAACTCAGAAGATAATCAGAATGTCAAATATCTATCTAAAGCAAGAATAAAGAGTAGACAATGACCCATCACTACCAATCCAACCTCATCCAATCAAATCAATTCAGAGTACTATCAATGTTGGACCTATTTGAGAGTTTCTCTTATCCGACAACAATCATTTATGAGCCAATGATTGTACAACATTCCCACTGATGTTGCCACAGTCATTTCGTACTTGCCAGGTACAGAACAACTCGGACCCACAAAGGATCTGGTCTCTAAAGTCCTTTATTGCTTTTAGGGACTTTAACTCAAGAGGGAACCCCTGATGTAATGTTCAAATCCTCACCTACGCTTGGCGATATAGTTAATGAGTGCGAATTAGATTGACTCTTACTTATTTTGGTGCGCGATACTCCTCCCAAGACTCCATGCTCATAAGACCATCCATCTTAATCAATCATCTCAATTAGTCTCATGGAGACTCTCATCATCTCATTAGTTCTATCTCAATTGGGCCTTACAACATATTATGTCAATCACCTCATAAACTCAATTCTCATTCAATATCTCAAAGACTTAGATCAATCATTAGAAGGAAGTCAATTAGACCAATTCTCTAGAGTTCAGTTATGAATGCTCATGGGACCATCAAGCTCTATCAACCTATCATCATGCTCATATTACAATCACCATCAACATTCTCAAGTCAAGGCTCTAGACTCAATCCTTAGGTTCATTCATGTAATCTTATGAAATAACATATAGGGTTTATGTAAATAACTCATGAAAAGTATTTAATTAGTAAAATCAAGTTTATGATGATCATCAACACATGAAACTACATACAAAATATATATAATTTACAAGAAAACATTCATGGAAAACATGCATTGTGACTCAATACGTTACTCTATCAATCTCTCTCCATCAAGGGTCACATGAAAGAACAATTCCATGTTTTAGGTTAGCTTTACATACCTGGTATGGAGCTTTGACAATCAATCTTGCTAGAATTCTCCTTAATTTTCTCGAACCCTAGCTCTTCCTCTTTTCTTTTTAGCCCTAGTTTTTGTTAGAAGCTTAGAAGGACTTACGAATGGGGATTAAAACCCTTTTTACGCTCAAAACGACCTATTTTGATCATGTTTTAAGTTTAGAAGGGGTTGAAAAAAGTCAGGAATGCCCCTCACGGAAAGCTGAAAAAAGTTTCGTCAAAGGAATACCCAGTCCACATCGCAGACCTAGGTACTTTTCGTATTTTTTCGTTAAAAATTTTCTGATTGAGTTTTCTTATCCCGTAGAAAATATTGGAATCACATCTAAGTGTGAATCTGCGACAAGTCTGTGACGCGAACATGTCGCGCACTCTTACTGGAATGTGTTTTCACATTCAAAACACCTAATTTTTCATGTTGATCAGATTTTCAGCCTCAGAATTTTCATCGGAGTTTGGAAAGATGCGTTTTGCGCACATCTCTCATCTAGGGGTATTTTGGTAATTTTATCGGGTGTTACATTTAGGCCAAGTATTACATATTGTTAAGTTTAGCTACTCAATAAATATTGTATTTACTTCATGTTAATTTAGTTGTCATATTACGGTATTCTTGTTGGATTGCTTTATTGTAGTTTTAGTTTTAGTTTGTACTTATAGCTTTTACAACTTTGTAAATATATGTAATTTGATTAACATCAGAAATTTCATACTAAGTTTTGAATGTGACATGTAATTTTGTATCTTTCGTTATATTCTCTTATTGATGTAACTTCTTATTATCTTTCATGTTTCACTATATCAAAGCATGTATAATTGATTTGGTTGTTTCATTGCATCTCTTTGTTTCATTATATAGTGTCAAATTGTTAGAGAAGTCATACATTTATTTGATTATTTTTTTAATTAACTAAATCGAAAATCGAATTGTTAAACCAAAAATTCATTAAAATATCTCATTGATTTGTTATCGATTTAGAATATTTAAAAATAAAAAATTAAAAATATACAAAATTAAACCGAACAGACCAATCCACACCCCTAATTTTGACCTCATTAAAAATTGAACTTTCATATTAAATAGCTAGCCGAATTCAGTTTTTACTTTGTTTTAGATGATATACATTAATTATATACATATACATTTGTCACTTATTTTTAACCTAACTTATTGTGCAGATGACTATTTAGATTTATTTTTTAAAACAATAATTAAGGAAAAAGTAATCATTTCACCAAAATCAAAAGTTAAATTCTGGAAAGTCAACAGAAGACTTGTCTTAATTGTAAATTATGGTGATCATCATAATTTTTTGATTAGTTTCTAATAATTACCAGAATATGTTATGTACAAATTGATCAACAACACTACGTGTTACCTTGATTACTAGAATTTGGCCACTAATCTTAATGGATTGCCAATTTTTTTTTCATTTTTGAATAAAATTTTATTGTTTCATCATAATCACCATAATTTATTGTAGAGAAATATTAACATGGTGGTGTTTCTTCAAAATTGATTCAAATCAACTTCAAACATGAATCCAATCTTCTAATATCACTTTCAATAATTTTCAATTGTTAAATTCAACGCAAAACCTTCAAAAATCAAGGGTGTTTTACACAATTATACAAAAAAACGTTGATATTTACGAGCTCCTATCAACTTTTGAATATTTACCATTAATATATCAACTTTATTTACAAAATAGGTAAGAGTAGGTGTTTTAGATTAATTAATATTAAAAAAGATATGATGTGATTTGTGTTGAGAAATGAGAAATGGACTATTATGATCAATAAAATAAAAAGAGTAATTTGTATCTAAAAATTATATAATTGTGTAAAATTTCCAAAATCAATAGTCTCACTTTTTCTTCTTCTTTAAAAGAAAAAATAGCTTGATCAAGTCATTTCAACAACAAATTATCTAAAATAAATTAAATAATGAATGTTAACTTTTTTTTACTGCCCATATGAGGAAAAAGAAGAAAATGGGCTGGAGGTAAGATTTTTTTTCTTTTTCTATGATTGTTATTATCTTATTTTTTATTACGCATTCGATATTTAGTGTCTGTATTGGAGCTCGATTACTCTAAATTTGTGCCGCATAGGATCCATTCGAAGGAACGCTCTCTACCAAAAAAAATTTCATATCCAAAAACTTGAACCTAAGACTCTAATCAATAGAAGAACAACTCCATCTTCTGTACCACATCATTCGATGATTTTATGAATGTTATTAAGCTAAAGTACCCCCACAATTTTCTTCAAAAAATTGGGCACCCAAGAAATGCTTATGATGGACCCCAACAGGTACCGGCCAATATTGCCAAATTAAATGAATAACCTAATTTACCAAACTTTAACCAACCTTTAATTGGAAAAAAGTTTCAACAAACCGTAACTGACCCAGTCGTCACTCAAATCTTTAATTTTCAAAATAAACCTAAATTGTATGGTTAAGATCATGACTTTTCATTAAATTGCCCATAAAAAAATAAAACTAAACTAACAAAATTTAAGACAAGAAGGACATTACTTCAGGAGTTCAAACTTCACTTTGGCATAAAAGTTAAATTTATATATTACTAATAAATAAATTTATATAAAAGGGAAGATGACTTTGTCAAAAAGTTTTAAAGTAGGAGCGAAATTCAATTCATAACTATGAATTGAATGACCCAGAGCCACCAGCAGGAACTTGGGGCTTCAACTATTACTCCTACGAATACATATATATCATGTGTTTGAATCAGAGGTCAATCGATGTAATTATATACATATAAATGAGTATTTTATAATAAAGTGTTGGCGTGCATCATAGTATAATCAACTTTGGTCCATTGGTTAACCATGAAGTGCCTATACTTAAAGAGAGTCAATCAAATTTTTGTCTGATTCTTAAATATTTTTAGTTATTAATTATTAAAATTTATAATATTTTTTATGTAATTTATAGATAATATATGTTATTTTTTTGCCTCAATTTATTTGGCACAAGCGAAATTTTGAGAATCAACTAAATTTTTTAATATTTTAAAAATACATTATTAATTATTGTGTTTTATATAGTATCATTTTTTTCATAATTATTAAATACTTTACATACTATGAAGAAAAGTAAAACAACTAAATTAGAACGGAGAAAGCACTAAATATAAATAGAGGAAAATGAAGTAGAAGGGCAAATCGGTTAATTCACTGATTGACCCTAAGTTCACATTTTCTTCTAAACTTCTTATATGATTTTCAAATATTTTAATTAAGTTGTTAATTATGCTGATTTATGTTTTTTTTAACATAATTTTCAAATAATATATGTTGCTTCCTCAGTTTTTATATAGCACATGTGAAATTTTGAGGGTCAATCAAACTTTTCATATGCTTTTTAAATTTTCAATTGTTAATTATTGTGATTTATAATGCTCTTTATTAACATAATTTTGAAATAATATATGTTACTCTTTCTGTTGTAATTTATGTGACATATGTGAAATTTCGAGAACTAGCTAGCTAAATTTTTAATATTTTTAAGTTATTAATTATAATTTTTAAATAATAGTATATGTTATTTCTTCTATCTTATTTAAGCATAAATGAAATTTTAAGGATTCATCAAAACTTTAATATATTTTTAAAATATTTTAATTTATTAATTATTATAATTTATAATACTTTTATAAATATTAAATATATAATATATTAAAAAAATTGAAAGAAAAAAATTACTAATACTATATTAAAAGCGTGAAGGTCCTTAGAAATGTTATTTGAACTTTTTTGCCCTTTATTAAAAGACTCCTATTTAGACAAAATTGTCTTTTTACTATTTTTCTTAATTAATTTATTTATGTAGATTCAAGATTCACTTTTGGATTAGAATTTCTTTATATTTAGAATTCACTTTTGATTTAGGACTATTCTATTTAAATAATTAACTAAAATTTTGATTATCATATATTGGAAATATTAAACTACTCTTTTTATATTTTGGAATATTTAGTTATATTAAATTTTATTTAGTTAATTATTTAACATCTCATTATTCAACTCTAAATTATTACTTTATGTATTAAAAAATTATTAACATATTTATATTATAAGTAATTGAATTGATTTTCTCATCTTTACTGTTCCATACTAGACTAAATTATTGCATCAAACTAATTGTATTTATTTGATTTTGTTTACATGAATATTGTATTTATTTAATGGCAAATACTATTTATATACAATTTTTAAATTGATGCGACACATACATGCAAAGCACGTACGCTAAACTAGTAAATATAAATAAAGGGAAGGAAAAATTGATCAATTCAACCCCATGAGCCTCTATTCGCTATTCTATTATACGGCTATACCCATCTAGGGATGGCAATAGGGTGGGGGGGGGGGGGGGGGGGGGCGGATACAGAGTGGATTCAAAGTTATGCCGGGCGAGGTAGGTTTAAAGTTATGTGGGGCGGGACGGGTTGAAGTAGTTATTTTTAAAACTAATGCACGGCGGAGCGGGTTGCGGGTTTAAAAAACCTAATAGAAACTTGAAGAAACTAAATTTTTGTAATTAGTAAAAATCAAATATATATATAAACTTTTTATATTAAACATTGACTTTATTTTATTTTTTAAAAAAATTAAACTAGACATATTCGGTAAATTGTTAGTTGTTAAAATGTTAATTAGAAATTTTTTAATTAATTGTCACGGCCCGGGAGGGTACCCTTAGCGTGGCCAGCACTCAAAGACTATTGCTAGCCCCCAAGCGAACCACTCGACCTCATCACATTTGTTCAATCACATTCTAATAGCGGAAGACATTAGTGTATAAGAATACGTAAAGAAAGGAAATGTCAAATGATAAATAAAGGCTAAACACCAGACATCTCATCCATAAACTAAGCAAGACTAGTATGAAAGGAAACTAGTCAACATAACATCCAATCACAACTCAACTGTCTAGTCTATAAAGCCTCTAAAACATCTAAATAATAGTGTCAATGACAGACCCATGGCTACCTCTAAAACTCAAAGCTAGAACAGAGATATGATATCCTCGGAAAGTAGGGGAGGGCTCATCAATCAGCTGAAAGCAAATAGGTCCTCAACGGGGCGCCTGCTGATGGCCACTAGTACTTGTCTTGAAAATATGCAGGCCCAAATGGATGTCAGTATGTGGAATGTATGAGCATGTAAAATGATAGAAAGAAACATGCAAAGGAAGAATAGCATCAACTCGAATAGCTCAACTCAAGAAGAAGGGAACTCAATCATCATGTCAAGAGCCTAAAGTAAGAGTGCAATTTAGAAAATGACTACTCATCCATCATCTATGTATCATCCACTCATAGTACTATCAAGACCTGATTGGAAGTTTCTCTAACCGAACACCATCACCTATAAGCCGGTGATGATACAACGAAGCGATGTTGTTGCCACATCCATCTAATACCCTGCCGGAGGTATAGGACATCCCATCAATAGATCCAAAATTAGTAACATCAAGTCCTCATTTGGGGACAATAGGAAACATCCGATTTTACCGTTCAATCCTCTCCTACGCTGGCTACGTAGTTATTGAGTTCGAGTTGGACTTACTCTTACTCAATTCGGTTCTCAATACTCCCCCCAAGACTCAATATGCTCATAAGACATCAACCCTATGATTAACTCATTCATCTAGTCTCATTGGACATTCATCAACTCAACTCATCATATCAATTATCGACCATTTGGTTACATCATTTTTAGGTTTAGTTCTTGACTCATTAGGATTCAAACATGCATCGTTCTAACTTATAGCCTTTAGGAGAACAAATGTAGAATTTAGCAACTTAGGGAACCATAGAATCTTCAGGCTCAAACAATGCTCATGCATGCTCATGTAAGTAAAATATATTAAAAATCATAAGAAATCGTACTAGGGTTCATGTAGTAAGGTAAAATCTACAAGTTCAAGTAATTAAATCATAAAAATAGTAATTCATGCAAGATTATATAGAATTACATTAGATTTTAAGAGAAACCTTCAAAAACGCATTCATGGGAGACTCAATTTACTCATACCACCATTAATTCGGGTTATGGGGCACACGAAAGAACAGAATCCATGTTTTGGTTAGCCTTACATACCTAGGAATAGAAGAAACAATAAATCTTTGATTGATCCTCGCATATGAATTGAAACCCTCGCCCTTCTCCCTCTTCTAGTGTTCCTCAAGAAATCCCTAAGCGTGAAGAATGGTGAAAATATCTTTAGGGTTTTGTTTTAGGACTTTAATTAAGTATAAAACATCCTAGGGTTTAATAATTAAAAGGGATGGGAATAGGCAAAAATACCCCTCTTAAATTGTCGACTAGGTCTACGAGACCCTGTCTACGGACCGTAAACTACTTCTCGTCAATAAGGGGTCCTGAAATTTGAGTTATTGGAATTTGATACGAAACCTCTTCTATGAGCCGTAAAATGTTTTACGAGTCGTTTGATAACTCGTAACTCAAGATACTGAAAAGTTGATTTTCGGACCATCAATTCACAGAACCACTTTACGGGTCGTAGGTGGTCTCGCATGTGGGCCTCGGACTTAGAAAATTCTACCAAGTCATTTGGGGGGAAGGGGGGGGGGGTACGAGACCTCGTCTACGGGCCATAGGTCTCTCTACGGGTTGTAGATGGCTCTCGTGGACTCTCTTTCAGCAACTTTTTCTCAGTCATTTTCTCTATACATCTTCTCAGACTAGGTGGAAGGAATTAGGGGGTGTTACATTAACGATTAAGAAACAATTGTTAGAATGTCAACTAAAAATAGTTAATTAGTTATTGAGATGTTAATTAGTGAAAAAAATTATTCATTCAAAAAATAAAATAACTTAAAAATTTAAGTGAGACGGGTCTATGCAGGACGGGTTGAAAATAAAAGAAATCATCATAAGAAACGGTTTAAAAAATTTGCGGGTTGAGCTCAACCCGCCACGCACCATTCCTACACCCATCCGACAATGCTTTTTCTCCTTTTGCTTTTTCTTTTTCTTTTGTCTCTCTCTTTTTTTTTTTTTCAAATGTCCCTCTAATTTATTGTTGAATTTTCAACAACATATTTTTATTTTATGAAAATTCTACTACCCCCTAAATCTTTTAAAAGTGAAATATATATCATCTTAAAGTAACAATGGAATTTGTATTAAATGGTGAATTACGTGCGCGTCTGCCACGTAATATTATTTTTAATTAATTTTTATATTTATTCTGTTATGTTATTTTATATTCTCCTTTTTTTTAAAAAAAATATCTTTTTTCTTTCTTTTTGGAGTAAATAGTGCTGAAACAAATTAAAGTTAGTAATAGATTTCGAAGTTTGCAGCAAGAGAATAACGAAAGATGAGTGTGATGCTTTTTTTTAGAAAGATGAAGGATATTGTTGGAGTTATGTAAACGTCCAGAATGGACTTAAAATTGAGGGAAAACTGATAGATTAGATTATTTTTATTCAAAAATTAAAATATTTATCATGTTTGTATAGTTAATTTGTGAATTTGCATAATGACTATATGTTTTTTTTTAACTTGTATTGTAGATGGGAGGGCAAAAGTCCCTTGTCGAGTTATTTATTCTAAATTTTTGTAGAATTCATTATAAGTTATAATTTTCTAGTTATCATGATTTAAGTACACTACATTTGAATTGAAGGGGTTTAATTGTATGTTCATTTTTTATTGTTATTATTTATGTTTCTCTTTTTATGTTCGAAAATAGATCGAATTGTATATATAAAAAAAATGATAATTGTGTATTATTTATGTACAAAAAATCATATAAATCAAACTAGATTAGCTTAAAATGAATTGAAGTGATTGAATATGCGCCCTAATTTGATGGCAATCACTAGCTGTCAATTTGTATTAAAGATAGCGGCATTCGCAATTTTTAAATCTTAAATTCACTTTTAAGTTGAATACAAGAGTTCAATCATAATTAATTAATACATATTTTCACTTTCAAATCATTAAAAGAATTTAAAATAAAAAAAATAAACTTCATAAATAACATTTCACATTAACCGTCTGTCAATATATCACACGCTCAAACCCCACCCTATAGACCCTATTGTCACCACCCACATTTTGAAGTGGGAAAAACAAATGTTCCATAAATGTTTGCCTAGATTGTACTAAATATTTTTGAGACAACATATTTTGCTTCCTTATTAGTTATCAAATAATAGAAAACAAAATAAATACCCCCACCCCACCCCCACCCCCACCCCCATATTGTAACAATTCTTATTCAGCTCTTAAAAAAGGTAACATAAAAATGAATCAAGATTTAAATTTTGAAAGAATTTGAAACTGAAATTCTTGTGATAGATGAACTTAAACTTTAAAATTGAACTTCTGTTCAAATATCATAAACAACCATGAATATATCAGATCAAAACTTCAAATTGCATGGACAAACAGTCCTTGAATAAATTGTCAACACATGATACGATCCAAGATAAAGAAGAAAGAAGAAAACAAGTTGAGAAGCAAGATGTATATACGTATAATAGATGTATTACTCTTCAATTTCTGTAATAAATGCTCCCCACATAAGTTTTATTTCTATACACATACAGAGCAATTATTCAGCATTTATATATATTGTTGAGAAAAAAGAGAAAGCAAAAAATTCATTAAGTACTATCTGAATGACTTTTTGTGGTTGTAAGGCACAATCTTGATGACAAGACCAGGAAAAACATCATCAGGATCATGAATATGTGGATTCCTCTCAACAATATAAGGATCACCACACTTATCACTAATCGTATGTAACGTTTCTCCCTCTCTAACAACGTATATTTCATCGCACGGTCGATTTCCTCTTACCACAGAATTATTTTGTCTAACAGAACTCATTAACACAAGTGCCATGAGGCTGATTGCACATAGCCATGAACCTACATCAGCTATCAGTATTGAAGCTTTTATTTTGGAGTTGTTTTTGTTGGATATAAAAGCCATTAATGTATAGAAGATATAGATGATGAAGAGGTTAGTATTTATATGGATATTTTAGCGTGAGAGTTTTTTGTGTGGGCTTTAATTTTTAGGTTGATAAGACTTTTTGGTAATATTGGTGTTGAATTAGGCAAGTTGAGTACGTTGAACTACAATTTGGCGTCTACTTTATGTGTTCACCAAATTATGCTAGACGGTTATTATTGATGAAAGGTTGATTAGGTAATCGGACCTAAACATCTTTGTGAGATGGATAGTCACGGAGTCGGAATTTTTTAAAAAAAGAGAGTATAAAATTTGAAAAAGTAAATTAGCCAAATAGGATTCAGCATCTACTATATATACACAAAAATAATTTTAATTATATATAAATAGTACTCCCTGCGTTTAAAAAGAATGACTTCTTTTCCTTTTTAGTTTGTTTCAATAAGAATGATCCTTTTGTTCTTTTTTGGCAATATTTTAATTTCACGAAGGATGTTTAAGGCCATAAGATTAAACGGTATTTTGGTACATTTGACATAACTTTATTTTAGAACTACAAAATCGAAAAGTCTTCTTTATTTCTTAAACTCTGTGCCAAGTCAAACCAATTTCTTTTTTTTAAATGGAGGGAGTATAATTTTCCATCGAAGTAGATTCGAATGAACCGCCTGACCCCAAGTTGACTTCGCCCTTAGCTTGGAGACAGATCTTGAGTCTCACTCAACCCCAAAGCTAGAAGATTGTCCACACAATATTATTAAAGAGACTACCTGTTGAAAAATAAGAATTGGGACGAGTCATGCTCTAATACCATGTAAAGAAGAATGAATTTTGGGCCTAATTCAACCCTAAAAATTAGCTCACGAATAAAAAATTGTTCAAACTATATTACAGAAGCCACTTATCCTTTAAACCACCAACGTGGAACACTTCACGGTTTGACTTATGAAAAAGTTTTATTATAACTCTCTAGTACAATTTAATATAATGTTCCTCCTTGGATGGATGGTGCCTTTAAATAAGTCATATGTGAATAATATATTTGGCTGTTAACTCTTAAACTCTAACGACATTTCAATTAATAAAGTTAGAAATGACAAATAATAATTTATAAAAACAACATGATTAATTCTAATCAATTGATTCCTTTCTGATAACTATTTGACTAAATACAAAAAGGAGTTTAAATAAGTGATGATATATACTAATACTTAACAATTTCAATAGTATTTTCCTTGCAACTAACCTGGCATCAGCAGAATGGACAGCTTCTATTTATCACCAAATACATATAGTTATAATAATATACCACTAAAACCTCACGTTGAATAAACAAATACAAAGAGAAAGTACCAAATAATAACAAAAACAATTAAAAAAATTCTAAATGTCAACGTGGCGTACGTACTAAAATAGCGGCCAAGGCCAGGTCTAATGGTCAATATAGTAGAAAGAGAAAGAGAATTACGAAGCTCAAGTTATAAAAAAAATATTAGATGATTCTTTCTCATAAGTTTGATCTTAATAGTAATACCTCTAAATTTGTTGATCAGTACTAGTAAATATTTGATGAAATAATTGAGATACGTAAAAATTGATTCTGAACCCGCAATCACTAATAAACAAGAGGAGTACTAATTGAACAAGTGGGGAATGACGTGAAGGAAAGGTAATTAGCTCCCCCATTACTTTAGACCAATTCTTCAAAGCTTTCATAATCAACAACTAACCAAACCCTAAAAGCTAAGTCCCTATAAGTCAATAATTGTAATGGGACCAAATGCACACTTTCTTCTACAAGTTTATGTTTTGGCCTATTGCACTTGGCATGCTAAAACAAGTTTGGCCACCATTAGAGCTTCTTGACCTTGTCAATCCCTCTTCTTTTGACTTGATGACAGTGATTCCCACTATTTCATGCAAATATTCCTCCTTTCTTTGTCATCGATTCCTTTTATATGTCATCTTTCGTGATTGTACTTGCATTAAAAAAAATGACTTCAATATTTTACCCTTGTTTAATGTACATTGATTGTTTTTTTAGTTCTTCTAGTTCTTTTCAAAGCTCATTTATTATCAAGGGTCAAATAGGAAGAACAATGTCATTTATGCATTGATTTTGTGAAATGATATATATTAAGGACCATCTATCTATAGTAAGAACGACATATAAAAGGGACGGGAGAGAGTATTGAGTAATATTGGTACTCAACAATCAAGCATGGAATTTAAAAAGTGGTGTTTACTAAACTTTTTCGACCTTTGTATCTTTATGTAACAAGTACCAATCATTCTTAAACAAATTTCTTTCCCGGGGAAAAGAGCACAGACTGTCATACAGGAAGAGTGTATTTAGTTATTCAATTTTATACAAATTTCAATAATTATTTTTGTAACTCAAAATTAATGGAGAACACATACATCAGTTGACGCCAAGTTAAAAAATATTTTTATCTATAATACCATTATCAAATATTTCATTCATTCACTAGTATTCTCCAAAATAATACGACAAATATAAACAATAGGAATACACATATGCCCTTATTTTGTCTTGGTCTTTAATGTAAGTCAACTGTCTTAAATTTAAAAAAACAATGTGTAATATAAGTATTTTTATTTTTAAGGAAACATATGTATTTAAGACTATATTATAGGAAGACAAGTTATAAACATATTCTTTAATAATTATTAAAATAAGATTCTAACAACATATTATATAAAATTATTATAAATCATATTAAAATTATTTTATATTTAAATTAATATTTATTTATTTTGTCTTGTATGTATCGTATTTAGAGGGTTAAAGAAGCGTGCTTAAATTTTCTTGTTTGAGAAAAACTGATAATTACTAATTCACTACAACTAATTATCACCTTACTATATTTTAGGAAATAGTTGAGAGCACATTATATTTATTTTTTTTATTGGGGTTTTCTTTTTTAAAAAAAAAAAATTGCTTCTTCTTTGTTGAATGTTTCAATTTGAAAATCATAATCTAAAAATTGTGAATTCCGAGGTTGTTTTACACCCAATTATACACTATATATTTTAGGTTATCAATGTTTATATTTTTTTATTTTTGTGACGAGGGTTTTCAGGAAACAGTCTCTCTATCTCTATGAGGTTGTGTTAAAGTCTTCGTACATTCTACCTTCCAGACTTCACTTGTGCGATTCTACAGGTATGTTATTGTTGTAATGTTTATATTTTTACTACTAATGCATACGAACTGTTTAAATTATTATTTCATTAGCTTTAGTTTAGTATAGTCTTTAGAAATTAGCTTATATACACATTATATACAAATAAATTTATACAAGTTTGGATTCATGATGTATGAACTAGGCATTAGAATAGGTATAATGCCTCTTTTCCATTGAATTCTGATCTATTGAAATATATTTAAATACCAATTCTATACACTACGGATTCGTTTGATAACTATATAAAGTTCAACATAATACATGACTAATTTGATTATTTATGTGTTAATTTTATACATTGTTTGATTTGTAAATAGAATAAAAATAATTCATGTATTAATTTTATACAATGTTTGATAGCAAGTTTCAAATATTGTATAAAAGTTATTCGTGTATTAATTTTATACATTGTTTAATTGTGTTTTAGTGATCTTCTTAACTACTACTTACATAACCTGTGAGAAAAATCTACGTATAATTTTATGCACTAGATGGTACAAATATTGTGAAACCCCGTGTTCCTCGTCTTCCCCATATATATATAGCGTGGCGTGTCATATAAGACATATATGACTTTGGATAGAACCTAAGGATAATAAGGTTGCCAATAAGTGGTAATGTCAAGGACCTAAAGTTTTAAGCCAAAGGAATATCCTAAATGCACATTCGGGATTAAAGAAATAACCTGAGTGGCGAAACCAAAGGAATACCCTAAATGCACATTCGGGATTAAAGAAATAACCTGAGTGGCACCTCTCCCTTTTCGGAAGGTTTAAATTAGGTTTCACTTTTCGGATGTGACTAAAAGTTTATAATTTGCTAATAATGGATTTCTTTAAGCTATTTTAATAGCACAAAGGTCATACATTAAGTTTTGGAATCAAGAAAGTTGCAAGATAAAGGTTGGCCAAAGTTACCGTAAGTTTCTTTATGCAATCCTTCTTAAATTTGGGTCAAATGTATCAGCTCATACCTCCCAAACTATAAGAAGTTAGAAGGTCCATGACCTATCAAATTGAAGATCTATGAGTCTAGTTTGCAACGCACAAAACCGGGCATCAAACTGACCTCAGAATAAAGAGTTATGACCGTTTTACTGAGACTGGCCGAGTTGAAAACCGGGTCATGGGTCGGGTCGGGTTGACCCAATTTAATGTCGGCTATTTTGACACTTTAAAGCTCAAAAATGAGCCATTTTCGTCCCAAACCAGTGTGAAACTGAAGATAAAGCTCCCAAAGGTTCCCTAAGTGATTTAGGTAAGTTTTTCACGTTTTTACCGTTAAAATTCGTCCCTGTGCTTAGAAATGCATTCCTTACGCTTTGCAATTATTTTTCCCTCGTATTAACTGTGTTTGGAGTTGTTTTTGGGCTGTAAAAAAAGTGGTGTTCTTGCTGGTATTATTGGTTTGCAGCTGGTGTGTTTAGGTAATAATTTTGAAGCTCTTCTACGGTCATTTTTACGAAGTTTTACGGACATTTCCTCGCGTAAATGCTCCTTGTTGAATCTGGTCTTTAATGCTGAATTTTTGACTGTTTATAGGTGTCTTTAAGTTGCGTATATATAGTCGTTGTGAAGCTTAGGATGTAAGGAACAACTTTCGTGAAGAAACTTTTGGCAATTGGACGTTCGTTGGAGAGGTATGTTAAGGCTAAGCTCTGTCCCTTTTTTTAGCACGAAATCCGAGAAGTTTCCCAAAACGTCAAATACGATATCTTACTATTCTGTTGCTAGAAAGACCTTCTGTGACAGGCACTGGGATTACAGCTGAGTTATTTTCATTATGGTATTAGGTTGAAATTCCATTTATTCGCTTAAACTGGACATTCAATTTCTACATATCATTTTATCGGTTTCCCGGGTACCTATTCAAATGTTCGAGGCGTTTTTCTTCTTGGTGTAGTGCTATTAAAATAAATGTAAAATGCAAAGGGAATGTAGTATTCAAAATTAGTCCTTTTAAACAAAAGTATAATCGAAGAATTTAACAAGTAACGCGTTGGTTTCCAATATTCTCAAGTGAAATGCTCCTGTCTAAACTACTAAGGCACTTGATCCTGTTTAAATACATTCTTTTACTAATTAACATAGGACCAAATATAATCATTATGTAAAGCACCTTTATGAACATTTTCAAAGTTAAGGCTTCACTCTAAATGTTGGGTTAAATTCCCAAACTTGTTTAAAAGACATGTATGATCCCACGAGCCAAGATTGGCTGAATGATAATGATTATGATGCTATGAGAATAAGTGTACCAATGAGCCAAGATTGGCTGAATGACAATGATTATGATGTTATGAGAATAAGTGTACCGATGAGCCAAGATTAGCTAAATTCTTGCTATGGCTTACTATGTGCATTCAACATTCATATCATACATTGCACGTTATGCATGGACTTCGAACTATAATCGAAGGTATGGGGCCTATTTGCCCAACTATATATATGTATATGGTACAGATGGCCACAGATTGGCAGATATGATGCCGGTTAGCTACCAGAAAGGACCACCAGTGCTAGCATTTGGTTAGGTATGTCATGCATTTGCATCTATATATATGTATTCACGACATGCGATACTCGAGCATACCATGTATTTTTTTTATCACTAGGAGGTGGCTTATTAGCCATTAAGGCTATTTGAGTTTTGGTTACAAGTGGTATTTCTATTAACCTTTTCACTACGGTTATCTTTGATTTTACTTCCTGCCTTACATACCAGTACATGTTTATTCGTACTAACGTCCCTTTGCCTGGGGACGCTGTATTTTATTTCGTGCGTGCAGGTCCAAGTAGGGGTTCTGATTTACCCCTCCACTAGGAGCCCATTCAGCTATGAGTTGGTAAGCTCCACCTCTTCCTGGAGCTTTCACAAGATGTTTACTTTTTGTTGTACAGTTGGGTATGTCGGGGCCCTGTCCCGACAGTGTTAGTGATTCTCATAGAGGCTATTGTGGACATGTTTTTGTGGGTTGGTCCTTTTGTGTCTTTCAGTCTCCAGTCATAAGATTGGCATGTATATATAGTGTGTGCCTGTACCTCTGTGGTGGCAGCCTTGTACTTCATCGTTTGGGTTTACTTATCTGGATGTACGTGATTTACTGTTGACCAGGTCATGACCTAAAATGTCCAGGCTTAGTCATTTAGACGTTATGCTGTCCGATTTTCTTCTGGTCCCTAGTTTAGTTAACTAGCATGTTTAGTGGCTTACTCGGCCAATAATGGTATCGGGTGCCAGTCGCGCCTCCCCTCACTTTGGGGCGTGACAAATATATTATTCAAGTTACTATCGGGTTATTGGTTAAACTGTTAAGAAAAAACCTAAAACCGTGAAGAATCAATAGTCCAATAACAAAAAAATTTAAACCGTTATCGAAACAGCTAAACCGATAACTCATTATTGATAAGTCCATAACTTTTTTTCGATTCGAATAATCTTCAGTTTGATTTTAAACAGCCCTAGAAGTAGGTACTAAAATAGGTGTTAAAACTTTTTTTTCGTAGGATTTTGATTTGTTGAAACTTGAAGTTAATTTTTTAACCAATGTATAGAAATTGAATAAATTTGCCTGCCTTAACATAATTTAAATCTAATCTGTTTAAATCAGTTTCTATACACATTAGATACACTAATATATTTACATGTATTTATTAGAACATAAAATTCTTATTTTCTAGTTTAATCAATCAGATTGAAACCTTTATATATAGAGATTTCATACAATAACTAAAGACTACTATTTTCTATGATAAAAGTTAAAAATTTCTCAGCAACTAGCAAGATTCAGAATTTCAAACTAGAAGAAAAAACTGGGTTTTTTTCTAATAGAGTTTCAAAGCAATAAGAGAAAATCAATAAAGGAAGAAGGAAAACCAACAAAATTATTGGGGAAAAAAAATCATTGATTGATAACAATCAAAAAACAAGACCAACTGATTGAGAAAAAAAAAATCATATGATTGATAAATCCTTCTAGTTTCAAAACACTACATTTAGAGAAATTATATTCATTAATTATATATTGTGTTAATTTCAAAATGCTATATTTATGAAGAAGATATTAAAAACTAATTACGTTACAAAATTATTCAGTACGTTTTCCTTTTTTATTAAAATTCATTTATTAAATTATTTAAGTATTAATAGAAATCTAATGCTATGTATTAAAATTAGAAAGTCCTACTAGAATTTTAAAATATTTACTTACTTTTATAAATGTTATTTATGTTGTCTTTCTCCTTTTTCTTATTTAGATTACGATCCATCTACATGGCTGAATTCCAGAGAAATGTATATTTAATATTTTTGTCTTAAGAATCCTTTTCATCTATCAAAACTACAAAAAGAAATAGTAGATTAGACCAGAATTGTCTTATTATAGAGCAGCACAAATCGGTGTAATTTCAGCTTGCAAATCTTATTCAAGGAACACAAGATTTTTGAGCTAACTTCGTGAAAAACAATACAGGACAACAGACCAGAAAAATGTCCTCCACAGATTTACACGAATATCATGACTTTTGAGTACAAACCAGACTAGGAAAAAATATGCCTGGAACCCATTAAGAGCTCAATAGTTAAAACGGCAAGGCTCTAAGCTATGCTGCGAGCTGAAAATCAAAACCGCTACTTCTTTCTATTATTATATCTTTCCTTGCTTGTTACATTTTCTCACCAGGAGAAGAAAAATAACATGATTGCTGGCCAGCAACTAAGAAATGTTATCGCTGTTTCTAACCCTCTCAACTTGTACTGCTGGACTCAGTTAACCACTTCCAAACTCTAACTTGACCTGATTCATCACCAGTAAAAAATAAACCAGCAGGACCGATCTCGATTCGACGGACACCCTCCTTAGAGAATATCTTCCCCCTCTCGGAAAAGCTAACCAGAAGAAGCATTGGTGTTAAAGATACACTCAATAATAAGAACAAAATATGAGTTGCAACAACATAGAGACAGTGAGTGAAGCTTACGATGGCAAATCATAAACGCGAATGGTGTTGTCGTTGCAAGAGCAGAGCAATACAGGCTTTGCTTCTGAATCATGCATGCCACAGAGAGTTAGCAAACCCTGAAGAAAAGACAATATTGTTAAATGGGAGAGAGGACGTCTCCAAAAACATAACGCTCATTGTTTTGTCAAAAAAGAACCAAAAAATTTGATATGAATCTAATAATAAATCATTGGAGTTTGACCGGCAAAGCACCAAGCTTAATTTTCCTGCTCTATATGCAATCTACTCAAATTACCAAAACAGTTTAGAAAATTTTAGTAGTAGTTTAGAGTTTCAAAGTTGTCACCACAATTATTTCCTCCCAGAAATGTGTACAACATGATGTTAGAATACAGGATCAAACTCAAAAAAAGTGTAAATTGTTGGCTCATATTGGGCACCAACTTGCATAACTAATGCAGCATTTGGTTTGTGGTATTTAATAATATCCATACTAGGTAATGCGGGACTCTATTGAGCGTTTGGTTTGTGGTATTAAATAATGCCCATACGAGGTAATGCGGGTATCCATTGAGCGTTTGGCATGTGGTATTAAATAATACGCAATACTAGGTAATGCGGGAATCTCTGTGTTGTTTTTAAATTCTACGCAGGATGAAATGTGAGGATAGCCTTTCGGAAACAGCCTCTCTCTCTCCAGACCCTACTTTGTGAAATTTCATTGGGTATGTTATAGGGTATGAAATGTGAGGATATGGGTATTTGCAATATAGGATTAAACTATTGGAAGACCAAAATCCTTTAAAATAAGCAATTCATGTAACAAACTTTCTTTATTAATCAATAGCATAATGAATATCGACATAACTAGTAAATGAACTAAACAACTCTCTTAGTCCCTTATAACATTCATGTTACAACAGTACTTCACATTTTATCAACATCCAAACTTTAAGAATGATGCTCCTCAAAGAATCTATGATTGTTTTTCATGACAAAGCATCAAAGATATTCTAAAATGAATCCAGAGTTTTCTTGGTCTCTTCCATCTGGATAGCAAGTTCCAAATTTAATGGATGTCCTCCATTAAATTTGAAGAACATACACCAGCTTCACCACATACTTCTACAGTGCAGAAAATTTGAACTGTTTCTGTAAAGTACTCATAAAACATGTTCCATTTGTCAAAAATGGGCACATGTAGCAAAGCAAGTCAATATTATTGATGCATTGTTTTTCTTATCTTCCACCAAGGCTATATATTTAGACTTGTCTCAAACATGACCATACAGAAATTTTGTCATTCCCTCCAGCCATCCACTTTAAAAAAGAATCATCTTGGTCTTCAATCAACCTCACCTCCTTTTAACTGTTCTACAAGAAACGCAATGCAGCCAATTGTCCACTTCCAATCTTTTTTTGAATAAATTAACATATCCGTTTGCGTTAACAGTCGAGATGGAATAGCACCAGGGATTGATGCCTAGCTTATTTCTATTTGACTTGGTGATGGATGAATTGACGCGACATATTCAGGATGAGGTGTCATGGTGTATGTTATTTGTAGATGACATTGTTTTGATCGAGGAGACTCGCGACAGAGTTAATGATAGTCCGCAGGGTGGAGACATTATGGAGTCTAAAGGATTTAGGTTGAGCACCCAAGACAGAATTATTTGGAATGCATGAGGCAGGCATGGAAGTGAGACTTGATACATAAGTTGCCCCCCAAGAGAGAATGATTTAAGTATCGAGGGTGTCCCACACTGAATTGGTGCGGCATGGATGAAATGGAGGCTTGCATCCAAAGTCTTATGTGACAAGAAGGTACCATCAAAACTTAAAAGGTGAGTTCTATACATTTGTAGTTAGACCGACTTTGTTGTATGGGGTTAGAGAGTTAGCCAGTCAAGAACTTCCAAGTTCAAAAGATGCAAGCGGCGAAAATGAGGATGTGGGCATACTAGGAGCGATTGGATTAGGAATGAGAATATCCAGGATAAAGTGGGAATGATCTTTGTGGTGGACAAGATGATAGAAGGAAGAATAGATCGTTTGGGCATGTGAAAAGGAAACGTGTAAATGCCCCAGCGAGGAGGTGTAAGAGATTGAATATAGTAGGGTCGAGGAGAGGCAGAGGTAAGCCAAAGAAGTATAGAGGGAGGTAATCTGACAGGATATGAGCATCTTTAGCTTACTGATGACGTGACCTTAAATAGGAGGTATGGAAGTCACACATAAGGGTAAAAGGTTAGTAGATGGTTAAAAGTTGTCATAGTACTAGCCTATTCATGTTTTGGTCTGGTAGTAGTATAGAACATCATGTCGATCGTTCTTTGGCCTTTGGTATCATCATTTGTGGTTTACTACATTTGGGTGATCGCACCTTCTTGTTATTGTTACAAATCCTCGCATATATGCTTCGCACCTTTGATTCACTTAAGCCAAGAGTCTTTCAAGAACTTCTCTACCTCAGAGAAGTAATGGTAAGGTCTGCATACACTTTATCCTCCCTTCACCCCACTTTGTAAAAGTTCACCGAGTATGTTGTTATTATTGTTGTTATTGTATCTATTATAAACAAAGAACTACACCAAAAAAGTACCTTCATAATAATTACAGTAGTAGTCAAAAGAGCAAAACCTACCACCTAGATCCCTCATAAACAGTCTAAAACATGATTTTTGAATTTTCCAAATCCAATCCCCCTACTGAGATATTCTACATGATATGTGTCGATAACCATCTTCCACACCACCAAGCGCACCTCCTTTAATGTTCCAAAAGAAAAATTAACTCTATCTACATCCCAGTCATTCTAGTTCCTCATAAGTTAGAGAATACAGTTGTTCCTCACTGAGACATACTGGTAGACAGCTTTCTTCATTAACTACAATCATGTACAGATCTGGAAACCTGTCTTTCAAAGTAATATTGTCTATCCATTTGACCGACAGAAAATTTATCCTTCTTTCCAATCGGATCATGCCCTATCTAGAAACTCTTCCTGGAGACTCTTAATACACTTCCAAATTGCAAGGTACCAGGTCTAGCACACCAGTCTTTTCAATCAGCCGATCTTGAAATATGTTTGCACTTGGTCTCCTTCCCACTCCAGTAAAATAGGACATAGATAATCATCAGACGAAATTCCAGACAGCGCTCTTCAATTTAGAAATTTTGGAAGTGTCATCATGTACATTTGATAGCGAAAAATCTATTATTAATTCAAGAAGCAAAGGTATATGTGCACAATTACTTCTAAGCAATGCATATTGTCCTCCATGAAGAGGATCAATTGGAGAGAATCCATAATTATTTCTGAAAAATTTAATTTGGCTATATAATTCCGAGAGCACCTGTCCACACTAATATTCCCTCTGTCCCATTTTATGTGACAACCTTTGACTTGGCACAGTGTTTAAGGAAAAAAAAACTTTTGAAACTTGTGGTGTAAAACAATCCTTAGATATTTGGGTGGTCGAGATTCATTTCATTAAGGGTAAAAAAGAAATTTTAAAATTAAATTATAACTATAGTAAGGTGACATTCTTTTTGGAACAGACTAAAAAGGAAAGTGTGCCACATAAAATGGGACGGGGAATACTAGTCTTTGTTGGTACTGAAATCAACCCCAATGACTCATGATCAGCTCCATAACCCTTTCAGTGTGTGAAGTCTAACAAAAAGCCATCCGTTCTTTTCTTGAACAGGGCCTAATGTGCCAGGAAATACCTTAAGTCTAGTGTTTATTGACTTAAATAGCAAGCAACCAATTTTTCTTAACACTCCTAGATTCTCCTGTCCAACATCACTAAAAACTTGCTCACAATCACTTCCATTTCCCACTAAATCGACCCAAATGTTTAGCTAATCTTCTATTGCTCAAGTGTATCTTATTCTTTTTTCGATAACTTCATCCACAGAAAAAAACTGTTGATTCATAAACAACTATCTTATTTCTTTGTCGTAGATAATATCCTTGTATCTTTTCTTATTAGAGCTAACTAATAAATTAACTTCTAGATTCTATCTATTTTTCAAAAATCCAAATAATTCAAACTTTTTTGTAGAAATTAATTAATACTTTAGCTTATATAGTTTGTAAAGTATATACTGGATTTATTTAGCAACTTTAATATAATCATTATACAACAGAGGAGCAAAACACACAAGCTTTCAGAATTCAATTCACAATAAATAAATTTCACTCACAGGTTTTGTTTGGACAAAAGGTGATGTAGAAGGATTTCAATACTTACTCCCTTATGAACCATTTTACAGGAGTATACTAATATTTGGATATTCACATAACATATTCTTTTTGCTACAGCTTTCTCAAAAAAATTTCAAATATCTCAATTTTAAAGGAGTGCTTTCTAATGTTTTTATGCAGTACTACGCCTTTGTATTTTAGACAAAGTAGAGTCAATCATCATCCGGGTCCAAACTAAAAGTTAAAAAGATATAGTTTCATGCTTTAAACTACATTAATTTGGTACAAGAAGACACCTTTGTTAAAAATAGTTTGTACCATGTAAACAAAACTCTTTTAGTAATTAACTCCAGAATTTTCAATAACGTCAATGTAGTATGACTTTCAGTTCTAGGAAGTATATTGACTCACAAGTATAAGTTTATTTACTAAGTACAATTGTTAAAAAATATTTCATCGAAAATAAGCACAAACTATTTTATGATTCTCTTCCCTATCAAACAAATTGATAATTCTAAGCTTCTGTCAATTTTGCTCGTGGTATTACACCGGATATGTTGTTGTAAGCTTCCGTCAATTTTTCTTTTCTATTTTCTCTAACATATCACTTCCAAAAGGTAAATTTTAAAACTTGACCTTGACCAAATGAGTTTCTTTTAGGTTTGACTTAATTAATAGTCAAGCCATTTTTCTAGATGATATGTGAGACCAAAGCATAATAAAGTAAATGTTGACAGACGAAGTAGTCTCACTTACACGTTCCTCTTGATGAGTATACGTAACCTCCAAGTTCCCACTCTCGTTAGCAGCCCAAACCTATGAAAACAAGCACAATCATCAACACATGATCGGATAAGCTTAAGAGGGCTAAATTTTTCAAGAAAAAAAAAACATAAACCTTTATAGTTTTGTCTAGTGAACATGATAAAAGAAACTGATCCCAGCATAGAACAGACATAACAACACTTGTATGATCTGTCAAGACCTGTAAGCACTGCAACGTTTCAAGGTTCCATACCTGAAAATACAATAGCAGCAATAAGAATAACAAGGTAGCAGCTGCAAAGTCTAGGTCAAAATGCAGAACTCTCGATTCCTAACATTCTCTAGGCATCGAGAGGAAATAGAAAAACATAAGATGACATGCAAATCCACATCACCTCTCTGACCAACTTACTCTTATTGAATTGTCCATGGAACCAGAATATAGTCTATTAGCTCCAACGACCAATGATACCACATGATGGGTGTGTCCTGTCAATGCTTTGACTGGATCAAAGTTGTTGGTGCTCCCATTATATTTCCATGCCAATATTCCATCCTGCAGTACTCTCCAGTTAATTTACAGACTGAGACGCCAGGTTGCATAGACATATACTTATGTTCCATACCATTTTCTTCTTTTTCTTTATTTAGTAAACATATAACTAACCATACACACTTACCTCCGTACCAGCAAGGAGCATGTCATTGCCAACAACAAGAGCATAGACTTGTCCAACTGGCCCATTAAGACTGAGGTCAGTTCCTGTTTGAGTATTCCATGCCTGCAAAGTTATTAGACACATCCGTGAAGAAAGGAATAAGGGTGTTGAACATATATCTATGTATGGGATGCCCAAAGTATGGAGAGAGAGAGAGAGATGAACTGCCAGTAAAGAAAAAGAAGGATGATAGAATAATTCTGTCTGAAAGCTCACCTTGACAAGATTAGTTAAACCCACAAAAATCCATGGTCCTTCACTCAGCATAGAACCTACTTCACCATCAAAATTGACAACCCCTGCACACTACAACAGGAGGAAACCACTTCATAAAAATTCATTCATGATCCTCCATAACTAGAAACACACAAAACATCACTGCGGTGGAATTTTTTGGCAAGAGACTGCTTGACTATAATTCAGAAGGAAATCTGGAAGAATGTTTATCACATAGACTATCTGTCCTTTAGGTTCAACTTAAAAAAATTATTTTTTTCTCTTTCTGGGTAGCTTAGTGTTTCACACCTTGTTTTCTTACAACTGGTCATACTGAATCAATTTTCTCTTTCTGTTTTACTTCTTTCAGTAAGGCAGAAGCTTCATATTTTATGATCTTAACAGGCTAAATGGAGAAAGAATTCTCCTTATTCTTGGGTTGGTGTATGCTATTAAGATCTGATGCAACAAAAAGATAGCATTACTATTCAGGAGAAAAGTGATCAGTTCACATAGTAGGGTCAGAAGTAGAGCCTAGGAAGTGACATTGTTAGTTTTTCCCAGTGAATATTTATACAATACGGGGATTTCAAGCAAAGAAGACAACATTTTCCTATTCCAATTTTCATGTTTAGTATTCTTGAAAAATATAAAAGGAAAAAGTATGAGGAGAACCTGGCCAGACTGGCAATCCCACACTCGTACAGTCTTGTCCGTACTGCCTGAATAAAGCTTATCGGAGCCTGATGGCAGAGCAATCCCTGTAACAACCTGTTTCAAGTACCATTTAATTAACAATAACAGTGTTCCAATCCAATACCGAAGAGCAAAGGAAATTGTCCTGCCCCTTCAATGAACAGCAGAATCGAACATTCTGACACAAAACCAGAACAAGCTTTCACATTCTTGTTAGACAGTATAATCACCTTTTGGTGCCCTTCAAGTTGTGTCAATAATGTGAAGCAGTCCCCAGTAGTCCATGAATGCAAATACCTACAGGTGTTTCCATATGTACAATTCCCTTTAACCCAATAATTACAAACTTTCTCTGTTTTCCTCACAACTGCACCTCCGCCAGCAGTAGTTCTCCCCCATGTATTATTGAAATTTGGATTTCTCCGCATTCCCGCACCTCGATTATCATCAGAAAACCCATGAGGCCGCTTAGACGACGACATCCCATTCCCTGCCAAATGCTGCTGCTGCTGCTGTGGCGGTCCCGGTAATTCTCTATGTAAAAAGGGACATGGAAATCTGTTACATCTTCCAGCCCTCCAATGAAAACAAACTTTTTGCTGTTTATTATTACTGTTGTCCCCTTGTGAAGGACCCAACCGCTGGAACACACGCTTGCTTCCATCCATTTCCATAACCTTCTGTAATCTTGAATGTTCGAGCCTACTCTCTGTCTGTGTGTGGTTTTCAATTTGCAAATTTTTCGAGGATTTTTGGGAGATAAACCCAGTGAACTTTGAAAATTTGAGCTTCTGATGTGATCAGTGGATCTTCGGGAGATAAATCCAATGACTTAGAACGAGCGAATAGGGTTTGATCATGACAAGAGGGGACTGAGAAGCTCAATGAATTGATGATTGGATATGGAGATACAATAAAGGGGAGTTTGAAATCGATTATTAGGGTTTTGATAACTGGAAACCCTAATTTGGGAGTTGCAGAAAATTACTAGAAGTTTGGGGGAGAAGGATCCCCAATTTGTATACTACACGACAGCGTAAACTTTACGACCAGGGTAAGTAACGGGATTATTTCTTCTTTCCAATAGAAATAAAATAAAACTATTTTCTCTCTTTTTCTTTATTTTATATCATAATATATTTATATTGATATTCTCTTTCTCTTATATATAGTAAGAGAGAGTTGAAGTAGAAGCTGAAGCTGAAGCACACCGTTTATGTATTTAATTTTACCTTAATTCAATTAGTTGTACTATTTTATTAAATTATGGGATTCATCTTAGTTATGATTTTTAATTTTAAATTCATATCCTTCACAAGCAAATCACTTAGCCTCATCACATTCATTCAATCATATAACTCTACTGAATAGCAAAATTAAAAATAAGTAAATGGGCACATCTCCTCTAAAGCTTCAAATGTTTAGAAAATAATAAAGGCTAGTAAAAAGAACTAGCTCAAAAATAAAAGAAATAGTTTAATCTAACTCTAAAGCATGATGAAATAAAAATAGTGGATCCTCCGAACTAGATGAGGCTCACCAATTAACTTGAATCTCGGATCTTCAACGGAGCCTCCGTTGACGATCTCTAATACCTGCATCTGCATCATAAAATGATGCAGTCCAAAAGGGACATCAATACTTGGAACCAACTGGTATGTAAAATAGCTGAGTAAAACAGAAACAGGTAGAATAATATGGAAACAACATCAACTCAAAATAACATCAAATTGTCAAATGTCTATCTATGCAAGAACGGAGAGTAGACAAGTGACCCGTCAACAACTCGAACTCATCGCATCTCAGACTCATCTCGAAGGACCTCACCTCCTCTCATCTTATCTCGTCTCAGAGGAGCTCACCTCCTCTCATCTCACCTCAGCTCAACTCAGAGTACTCAAGGTAGGAAATTTTTTAGAGTTTCTCTTATCCGACAATAATCACTTATGAGTCAGTGAATGTACAACAATCTCATTGATGTTGCCAAACTATTCCAAACTTGCCAGGTAGGGAACGATCGAAACCATATCGGCTCACTCAATATGGAGTCAATACTCAACAGGTCCGCTATTGCTTTCAGGAATTGTTACTCACGAGGGAACCATAATATATATGTGATGGTTCTAAGCCTCATCTATGTTTGGCGACGTAGTTTGACGAGTTCAAGTTGGACTTACTCTCACTCTTTCGATGCTCGATACTCCTCCCATGACTCAATGCTCATAAAACCTCCATCTCAACCAATCTCATAGGGACTCGAACCCCGTCATTGATCGGTATCTGATAGGGACTCGAACCCTGTCGTCATTCAACTCATAGGGACTCTAACGCTTTCATCAATCAAGCTCATAAGGATTCTAACCCTTTCATCAATCAACTCATAGGGACTCTAACCCTTTCATATCAATCTCATCAATGACTCGTGATTTAGAGTTATCATTACGAAACAATCGAATAAACACATCGATAGAGTTCATTTATAGAGACTCGTAAGGCAGTCAAATTCTATCAACTCATCATCATTCTCTCATCACAATCAACAATCTCAACTCTCAAGGCTCTAACTCAGTTCTCAAGTTCATTATGTATGCTTTTCAAATTAGTCATGTAGGGTTATGCAAATTCTCATGAAAATGTTCAATTTAAGAAAACAATTAGTATGATGATCATCAACATAGAAAAATATGTAATTTCAAATAAAATTTTAAGAAAAACCATCAAGGGTTCATGTATATAGACTCTTGAACCATCAATTCATCCATGACCATCTATGGGGCATATGGGAGAACAATCTCATGCTTTTACTTTAGCCTTACATACCTGGGATGAAGCTATCAACCAGTCACGTCAAGGATTTTCTTCTCAAATCTCTCAAAATCAAGCTCTTCTCCTCTTTCCTAAAGCCCTAGCCTTGTTAGATTATGGAATAGGACTTAGAATGGGGGTTTTAGACCCTTTTTACGTCAAAACTACCTGTCACACCCCGGGAGGGTACCCTAGGCGTGGCCGGCACTCAGAGACTATTGCTAGCCCCCAAGCGAACCACTTAGCTTCATCACATCATTCATTATAGACATTGCGGAAGGAAATAGTAAACAATACTTTAAAATAGTGGGCCAATGGCCAAACATCAATTTGATCATCAAAACCAAGCAAGGAATTATTGCTCAGTTGTCAAAATATTCACCTTGACTACATCTTTATGTCTACGAAGCCTCTAACATTATCTAAACCGTCTAAGAAGGGGACCATGACATGCCATGGCTACCCGACTCAATGAAATAATAGGATAGCATCAAATAAAGGTTTCCTCCGAAAACAGGGAGGCTCACCACAGTCAGAACTTGCAAACACTTGGCTTTAACGGGGCAGCTACTGAAGTCCTCTAACTCCTGTATCTGCATCATAAAACGATGCAGCGCCAAATGGCGTCAGTACGTGGAATGTACTGGCATGTAAAATAGCTGAATCACATCATTAGAATCATCCGAACATAACGTACATCATCATGAGACTTTAACATTTATATCAGGGAAACATTAACATTGACCTTTTACATTAACATTGACCTTTACATTAACATTGACCTTTGCATTAACATTGGCCTTTACATTAGAGTACTATTAGGGAAACCTTTTCTGAGAGGCCTAACTGGGAGTTTCTTTAACCGACAACCATCACTTATGAGCCAGAGATGGTACAACGAAGCGATGTCGTTGCTACATCCGTCCAATACCCTGCCCGGGGTAAAGGACATTCATTAGAAAAGAAACAGTAGTCCTCATTGGGACAAGAAAGGTGCCATCCGCATTGCGGTTCAATCCTCTCTTCCTACGCGGGCCACGTAGTTAATGGATTCAGGTGGGACTCACCTTTCTATCCATTTCGGTGCTCGATACTCCTCCCAGAACTCGACATGCTCATAACACATTAACATTCATTAGTCCCATAGGGACGCATTTCATCATCATTAGTCCCCATAGGGGCATAATACATTATCATTGGCATCAACATTCATTTGTCCCATAGGGACACATTACATTGTCATTAGCATCTCCTTTACATCAACATTAACATCATTGTCATTCCATCTCATTAACATCAACATCATTGACTTTAGGGACACTAGTTTAGGAACTTTGACTCTCAACTTAGAGACAATCCCACACTCACATTCTCAACATTCATCATTCATTAATTTTGTCATTACTCTAGACTCTACACACACACCCATATTCATCATGCATGCCTTTCTAGAATACATATGCGATAGATATAAGGTTTTCAACTAAATGCTTTTCAAGAAAATAGTTTAAAAGGATGCATGAGGGTTTTTATGAGGGTCATCATCAATGCAGGAAAATATGTAGGTTTATGCATAAAATAATGGCATTTGTTCATTACATTACATGAGTTAACATGTTTCACTTCATTACCCTAACATCATTCACCATTAGACTTTAATACCTTACTCATGGGGCACATGGGAGGACATTCCCATGCTTTAAGTTTAGGCTTACATACCTGGAAATTTGATATCACAATCAAAATTTGATGAATAATCGTTTTCTTGGAGAAAATCCTCAACCTTGATAGTTCTTTTAGAATGGAAAAACTTGGAAAGACATTGTTGAAGAACTTCTTTTTGATTCTTGACTTCCTGACTCAAAATCTTTAGAGTTTTTTTGGTAAAGAACCCTAATCCATGGAAAGAAGAATCAAGGAATCCTTTCTTGGGATTCTTGAATTTGCTTTCTTGAAACCCTAGGTTAGGATTTAAGTGTCAAGGCCCGATTTCTCGAACCCTGATGGCGTCTACTAACCCCACGTAGACAAGCCAAAACCCTACGGCCCGTAGCATACGCGGTGGGCCATACAACACTCACAATAAATAATAATAAATAAAGGAGGAATAAATAAGAAATGCATAAGCAAATCATGACATAAGTAGATACAAAAGCTAATTCCCGACCCAAGAATAGTGATGTGGCAAAAACAGGAGCTAAATAAGTACAGTATCCAAAAGAGACCCAGACATATACAGATGATCAGACTGAATATAAATGGGTCTAAAGTCTGTCAAGAAATAAATGACAGAATAAACAACTCCTGAATAAAAGACTCGATCAGCGGGGCGGCAGGCTCACCGAATCCTCCAAAATGTGACTCCTCAGTCCGCACGATCGCGATGCCTACGCTGACCCACACCTGGCTCTGCACCACGAGAAGGCACAACAAGTGTAGCATGAGTACCACAATAAAGTGATACCCAGTAGGCTAGGCCGACTAGGATCAATAAATATAACATAATAATAACGAGGTAAGTAAAACAGGCAATATCAGTGAGAAAACAAATACCAACATGATGTAATGTAAATACCCAATGGACAACAGTAGTAACAAACTTGGGCACCCCTAGCCCGAATAATAAGAAAAATCTCGAAGCCACCGCTAGGCAAATAATACCATACCTCTATCACAGCCCGAACCAATATAGTATCGAATACCGAAACGCAGGAATAAGTAAGTAAGTAAGTAAATGTAGAAAGTAAAAACGAATATAACAAGCAAAACTTACCTAGCGTCCCATACCACCGGCAAGTACAAACAGTCAAAGCAAAACCCACCGTGACTTCCCCCGTAAGCCCGGTGGACACAACAAGAATATAAGCAAGGAAATGGGGGCAAAAATTAAGTAAGTAGAACCAAATCCGTCAACTAAAACAACACCCGCTCGAGCGAAACACCCACCCCTAGGATGACGCGAGCCACAATCCATATAAACCAACCTCTATGGCAATATGCGCGAACATGCTCAGTGTAGGTCGACCTCTACGACGACATGAGCAAGGGATTAGCATAGCTCAATCTCTATGAAAAATGCGAGCTAAGTAGGGCGTGCGCGTCAACCGCTATGACCGCTATACAAAGCAACATCAACAACAATCTCAAAAAAAATATTGGAATCCTACTACTAAGGATCTCACGATGCAACCCTCACAATAGATGATATCCACACATCCCATACTCTACGTGCCCCCCCCTACGACACCACAAGCCTACCGGACACAACTCAATTTGTCCCGTCTACGTCCCGCGATGGGACCCTAAGTTCACTAGTGAGGGGTAACAATATAAACGAGGTCAAATCAACCTAAAGATCATCTCATTCACTAGCCATTATCATATTACATTTATTCAAACCAGTCTCACATTGCTACGAGGTAAACCGAGCCTACCTGGGCGCCGACGATAGCCAAAACGAGCAAGAATAGCCCCAACGTTGCAACCCGGCTCACAAATCAACGAATACCTATCAAATATATATTCTAGACATCAATAGGAGCGTTTTGATACCCATATTGCAATACAAAAATTGCCGGGTCAAGCGGGCCTAAAAATGAGCCCCCGAGCCCGAAGCTCCAAAAAAATATTTCGAACACACCGGGTCGTCCCTCATGATTTATGGGACTCATGGTTCGAATTTGAGCTCCAACGGACCACCAAAAGGTCCTCAAACGCTCCAATTACACAAACTAATTAGCGCGAATTGACAATACGGCGTTCAAAAATTTCGAGACTTACCCGCGGTGATCACACTAGCTCCAAGACCAAGAATCAATCCTCAAACACCCAAGAAGCTAGCAAAAATCATTGGGTTTAATTATAGTTAGTAAACACCCCCTAAAATTACTAAAAACGAGTTAAGGGCGAAGAAATTACCTTAATACCGCGATAACAATCGACCCCACACGTTCCAATATCGACACCCACGAATTTCCACTCAAAACCCACCAAAAATCGTCACCCTAACCCTTATTTTCTTGCAAAAGTCGAAATAATGAGACATGGGGGGCTAAGGGACTGTTTTGGAGGGTTAAATACGCTGGGCCCAATTGTTTACCCATATTAACTAAAACAAAACACATATGGCATAAGGAAATCAGTAGCCCAGGTGGCCTTGGGCCAAACTATCCTCCAACACGGGCCGGGTTCGAATCTCACTAGCAGCGCCCCTTTATACAATTTTTTTTTCCATTAACAGCAGCTAAAAACAACTTCTTATCAATTTCGTTGGTTATTTCGAAACTCAAACGGAGTCCGATTTTAACAAACTTCATATGCACTTATATGTTTTTCGACGTTCCGGATCCAACGGAACCATCCGTTTTTTCATACGACGCTCCGATATGGCTGAAATAGCAAAAAGACAGCAGCTGGAAACAGCTTTTTATCAACTTTCTTGGAATTCCGTCGGATATTTCGAAACTCAAACGGAGTCCGATTTTAACAAACTTTATATGCACTTATATGTTTTTCGACGTTCCGGATCCAACGGAACCATCCGTTTTTTCATACGACGCTCCGATATGGCTGAAATAGCAAAAAGACAGCAGCTGGAAACAGCTTTTTATCAACTTTCTTGGAATTCCGTCGGATATTTCGAAACTCAAACGGAGTCCGATTTTAACAAACTTTATATGCACTTATATGTTTTTCGACGTTCCGGATCCAACGGAATCGACGAAATCGCGATCGGAGGTCGTTTGCTCAAAAAGAGTCATTGAGTTCCTTTAACGAATAAGGAACTCGGGGGGCCAAAATCACAACGAAAACCCCGGGAATCGAAACGACACCTCCCCTAGCCTAAAATCATCATTTAAAACTGTTAGGAATCGACGGAGAGGCAATAGGACGCACCGTTTGACGGGAAATGCAATATGGCTCCACTTTTACCGGTAAACTTCAAAACTTACAAAATCGAGCCTAAAATCAAGCCGAACTCATCCGAAAGCAAACCAATAGTCTATCTTGACTATTTTCGACGTTACAGAGCCAATGGAAGTGACGGAAACAGGTTTTGATGCTCCGATCAATAAGTGCTCCCTTTTGGGCCATTTCCTTAAGCCTTAAGAACTAAATTTCCATATTTTAGTTCAAAATCTTTCGTGAGGTTCCGGGAACCAAACCGAGACTTCACCTAAGTCATATTCGATATTTCGGAGCTAACGGAACTGTCAGAGCTCGATTCTGACATCGTTTGCTAAGATTTTACTTTTTGGTGCACTTAACTTAAGCTTAAGTTCCAAAAATGAGGAAAAAGAGATATTTATAAATTTAGTCACCGGGGCACCGGACTACCGGTCCCAGCAGGTCGTATATACGACCTGGGGTAACTGTATATACGCTCTAAATATGAAAAAAAATATATATATATATACATGAAAATATAATTTTGGCCATACGGGTCATCACAATGTCCCCCACTAAATGGGACTTTTGCCCTCAAAAGTCAAAGTGAGAAAGGTACCTGGAGTCTCAAACAAGTGTGGATACTGAGTCCGCATGTCCCGCTCTATCTCCCAGGTAGCCTCCTCGATTGGCCTGCGTGCCCAGCGAACCTTCACAACCGGAATCTCCTTAGTCCTGAGCTTCCTCACATCTCTAGCAATAATAGCCTCAGGCTGCTCAATGAATGAAAGTTGGTCATCAACCTCCACCTCAGTTGTATCCTGCCGAAGCACATGTGACGGGTCCGATACATACTGTCGGAGCATGGAGACATGAAATACAGGATGTACTGCTGACAACTCAGGTGGTAGGGCTAGTCTGTAGGCAACCTCCCCAATCCTCTCAAGTATCTCATATGGCCCAATGTACCTCGGACTAAGTTTGCCTCTCCGGCCGAACCTCCGTATGCCCTTCATGGGCGAGACACGCAGAAACACCCTATCACCCACACTAAACTCCAACGGTCGACGCCTACGATCTGCATAAGACTTCTGCCTACTTTGGGCCTCACGAAGTCTATCCTGAATCACACGGACCCTATCAACAGTATCCTGAAGTAGCTCAGAACTCTGGTGCGTCATCTCGTGACCGCTAAACCAACCAATCGGCGACCTGCAGCGTCTACCATATAATGCCTCAAAAGGAGCCATGCCGATGCTGGAGTGGTAACTATTATTATAAGAAAACTCCGCTAATGCCAAGTACCTGCTCCAACTACCGCCAAAATCAAATACACAAGCCCGCAACATATCCTGTAGTACCTGAATAGTCCGCTCGGACTGGCCATCTGTCTGGGGGTGAAATGCTGTGCTCAACAAGACATCAGTGCCCAACTCACGCTGAAATGCCCTCCAAAATCGAGAAGTGAACTGAGTACCACGATCTGAAATGATAGAAACAGGCACCCCATGCAATCTCACCACCTCAGAAACATACAACTCCGCCAACCTCTCTGCTGTCCAAGTCGTCTGAGTAGCTAGAAAGTGTGCGGACTTGGTCAATCGATCCACGATGACCCAAATCTGATCATGACCCCTAGGCGAACGAGGAAGACCTGTGATGAAGTCCATAGTAATGTTCTCCCATTTCCATAAAGGAATAGGGAGGCGCTGCAACTCACCGGCCGGTCTACGATGCTCAACCTTAACCTGCTGACAGGTCAAGCACCTAGACACAAAAGTAGCTATCGAGCTCTTCATGCCCCGCCACCAATACAATTGTCGAAGATCCCTATACATACGAGCCGTGCCAGGATGAACTGAGTACCTAGTACTATGGGCCTCTCTCAACAAGGCCTGGATCAAATCACCAACCTTAGGAACCGCAAGTCTACCATGAACCCAAAGTACCCCGTCAGAATCAATCTTAGCCCACTCGAACTCACCGCTAGCAACCCGCTCTCTCAGCTCAACCAAACTAGGATCCTCGAACTGGCGACGACGAATCTGATCATATAAGGCCGAGCTAGACTCAACATGAGCTGTAACTCTATCTGGAGACGAAAGATCCAATCTAACCAAGCTGTTAGCCAAGGACTGGACGTCCCGAGCTAAAGGTCTCTCCGAAGCTGGTAAGGCTGCCAAACTACCCAAGCTGACCGCTCTCCTACTCAAAGCATCCGCTACCACATTAGCCCTGCCCGGATGATAAAGAATACTCAAATCATAGTCCTTCAGAAGCTCAACCCATCTCCGCTGTCTAAGGTTAAGCTCCCTCTGACTAAGAATGTACTGTAGGCTGCGGTGGTCAGTGTAGATATCACAATGCACTCCATATAGGTAGTGTCTCCAGATCTTGAGCGCAAATACTACCGCCGCCAACTCTAAGTCATGAGTGGGGTAGTTACGCTCGTGAGTCTTTAGCTGGCGAGAGGCATAAGCAATCACGTGGCCCTCCTGCATCAAGACACAACCCAACCCAATACCTGAGGCATCACAATATACGACATACGGCTGACCCTCGACCGGTAATGCTAACACTGGGGCTGTAGTCAATAACTCCTTTAGCTTTAGAAAGCTGGACTCACACTCCGCGGACCACTGAAAAGACACCTCTTTCTTCGTCAATCTAGTGAGGGGTGCAGCAATAGACGAGAAACCCTGAACAAACCGACGGTAATACCCGGCTAGACCCAAGAAGCTACGAATCTCGGTAGGAGTAGTAGGTCTAGGCCACTCACGAACGGCAGCCACCTTGGCTGGATCAACACTAAGCCCAGCACTCGATACGACATGGCCAAGGAAAGCAACGGACTCCAACCAAAACTCACACTTTGAGAACTTAGCATAAAGTCGCTCAGTCCTCAAAGTCTCCAACACAATTCGTAGGTGTTGCTCGTGCTCTACTCGACTCCGCGAATACACTAGAATGTCATCAATGAACACAATCACGAAGGAGTCAAGGTAACGCCTGAACACCCGAGTCATCAAGTCCATAAATGCGGCAGGAGCATTAGTCAACCCAAAGGACATGACTAGAAACTCGTAGTGACCATAGCGGGTCCTAAAGGCTGTCTTTGGGACATCCTCAGCCCGAATCCTCAACTGGTGGTAACCGGACCGCAAGTCAATCTTAGAGAACACGGTGGCTCCCTGCAACTGATCAAACAAATCATCCACTCGAGGCAAGGGATATTTGTTCTTTATGGTCACTTTGTTCAGCTGCCTGTAATCAACACACATACGCAAAGATCCATCCTTCTTTTTCACAAACAAAACCGGAGCACCCCAAGGAGATATACTAGGACGAATAAAACCTTTATCAAGTAGATCCTGAAGCTGGGTACTCAACTCACGAAGCTCAGCAGGAGCCATACGATACGGAGGAATAGAAATAGGTCGAGTACCCGGCTCAAGGTCAATTCCAAAATCTATATCACGCGCGGGAGGCAAACCAGGAAGGTCAGCAGGAAACACATCAACATACTCACAAACAATAGGAACAGAAGCAGGAGACAATACATCAGCACTAGTATCACGGGCATGCGCTAAGTAAGCAAGACAACCACTAGCAACAAGTCTACGAGCCCGACAACATGATATCACCCTCACTGATGTACGACTAGTGGGTCCACACCACGTCACCGGGGGCACACCAGGCATAGAAAAGGTCACCGTCTTGGCATAACAATCCAAGACCACACGATAATAAGATAACCAATCCATGCCCAAAATCACATCAAAATCAAGCATGTCTAACTCTATCAAGTTTGCCCGAGTGTCACAACCCCGAATAGTCACAATACACGATCTATATACACGGTCCACCACGAGGGCCGCCCCAACAGGAGTAGATACACTCAAGGGAATAGATAGAGGCTCACTAGTCAACCCCAAACGAGAAGCCAAGTACATAGACACATAAGATAGAGTGGAACCCGGATCAAATAGTGTAAATGCGGAATGCCCACAAACAGATAACATACCAGTGACGACATCATCAGCACCCTCGGCCTTAGCCCTGTCAGGAATGGCATAAAGCTGCTGCGGTGCTCCCTCCTGTCTCTGACCACCCCGGCCCCTCTGACGTCCCCTCTGACCTCCACCCCTAGCTCCCTGAGCTACTGGTGGTGCATCTCTGGCTGGCGGTACTGCCTGAATAGGCTGTGCAGGTAGTGTGGCAGTACGCTGTGGCCTACGATGAGGACAGTCTCTCACGTGATGACCAAGATCACCACACTCAAAGCAACCACGATCGCGACGACCCCCAATCTCACTAGGACAATCTCTAGAGTAGTGACCAACCTCACCACAACTATAGCAAGCCCCTCTCTCTCTGGCTGTACCTCGAGAACCCTCAGCTGAAGTACCAGAACCGGAACTCTGGCCCCTGGCGGGCTGGCTAGACTGACCCTGCTCGGAAGTATGTAGTGCAGCATGATAACTCTGGCCCTGACGGCCCTGTGACTGACGAGACCTCGAACCACCACTTCTGTGACCACCACCTGCTGACCGGGTACCCGAAAAGCTACCCTGATGTCGTGCCCTCTTATCGCCGGCCTCTCGGGCCCGACGATCAAAGAGCTCCTGCTGGCGAACCTCCTCAATGATCTCAGCGAGGGTACCACCTCGCGCAACAGTACGGTCAACCTGTCTCTGCCTCTCCAAAGTCAACCGGTCAACAAAGAATCTAACTCTGGCTTGCTCAGTAGGTAAAAGATCAGGAGCATAGCGGGCCAATCTCGTGAACTGGGCCTCATACTCGGAAACCAACATCGACCCCTGCTGCAACTGTAGGAACTGAGAACGAAAGGACTCTCTGACACTGCGGGGTACATACTGGTCCAAGAATGCATCTCTAAACTGCCCCCAAGTAGGAGGGGGCGATCCCATAGGCCTACAATCCATGTATGAACGATACCAGTAACCCGCCTCCTTATCCAGGAGGTAAGAGACAAAGTCCGGCCCATGCGACTCTAATACCTGCAAAGTCCTCAGTCTACTCTCAACAACGGTGATGAACTCAGTGGCATCCTGAGATGGAGCTCCAGAAAACCGTATAGTGGCAATCCTCAAAAACCTGTCCAAGGCCTTCCCGACCTCAGACGCCGGGAGAACCGTAGAAGTAGTGGTTGCGGCGGCACTGTCATCTGGAATAGGCGCCTGAACCCTCTCTGGTGGCGGCTCAGTAGATGGAGCCTCAGCGGTATGCAACACAGCTCGTGCTGCACCCTGAGAAGAAGACTCCGGAGTAGATGTAGTGGGGGCGGCTGCCCCGCCAATCATCTGCATCATCTGCAGGAATAATGTCTGGAATGCAGGAGACTGGAATAAAGACGGCGCAACCGGTGAGACGGCTGATGCCGACTGGGGCACTATAGGCGGGTCTGCCACTCCCGCAGGTGCTGTAGTAGTAGTAGTGGTAGGCGGAGGATCCTGAACGGATATATCAGTCCTCTCAACTCCCTCCGTAGCCGGTGGAGGAGTATCCTCTCCCTGGGTAGCTCGCGTGCGTGCCATCTGCGACAAGAGTAAAGCCGATAAGCTATATTCAAGAAACTGACTCAACCCATTCGCACGAAGAGATTAGAAAGATCAACTACTTTCTTAAAGCGCCATGTAGCTTCTCGTGAATGAAATTCCAGGCGTCCCCGAAACCATTCACAAGACTCTACCGACACCGCTCCTATTTGCCACAAAACTACAAGAACCTAAGCTCTGATACCACTCTGTCAAGGCCCGATTTCTCGAACCCTGATGGCGTCTACTAACCCCACGTAGACAAGCCAAAACCCTACGGCCCGTAGCATACGCGGTGGGCCATACAACACTCACAATAAATAATAATAAATAAAGGAGGAATAAATAAGAAATGCATAAGCAAATCATGACATAAGTAGATACAAAAGCTAATTCCCGACCCAAGAATAGTGATGTGGCAAAAACAGGAGCTAAATAAGTACAGTATCCAAAAGAGACCCAGACATATACAGATGATCAGACTGAATATAAATGGGTCTAAAGTCTGTCAAGAAATAAATGACAGAATAAACAACTCCTGAATAAAAGACTCGATCAGCGGGGCGGCAGGCTCACCGAATCCTCCAAAATGTGACTCCTCAGTCCGCACGATCGCGATGCCTACGCTGACCCACACCTGGCTCTGCACCACGAGAAGGCACAACAAGTGTAGCATGAGTACCACAATAAAGTGATACCCAGTAGGCTAGGCCGACTAGGATCAATAAATATAACATAATAATAACGAGGTAAGTAAAACAGGCAATATCAGTGAGAAAACAAATACCAACATGATGTAATGTAAATACCCAATGGACAACAGTAGTAACAAACTTGGGCACCCCTAGCCCGAATAATAAGAAAAATCTCGAAGCCACCGCTAGGCAAATAATACCATACCTCTATCACAGCCCGAACCAATATAGTATCGAATACCGAAACGCAGGAATAAGTAAGTAAGTAAGTAAATGTAGAAAGTAAAAACGAATATAACAAGCAAAACTTACCTAGCGTCCCATACCACCGGCAAGTACAAACAGTCAAAGCAAAACCCACCGTGACTTCCCCCGTAAGCCCGGTGGACACAACAAGAATATAAGCAAGGAAATGGGGGCAAAAATTAAGTAAGTAGAACCAAATCCGTCAACTAAAACAACACCCGCTCGAGCGAAACACCCACCCCTAGGATGACGCGAGCCACAATCCATATAAACCAACCTCTATGGCAATATGCGCGAACATGCTCAGTGTAGGTCGACCTCTACGACGACATGAGCAAGGGATTAGCATAGCTCAATCTCTATGAAAAATGCGAGCTAAGTAGGGCGTGCGCGTCAACCGCTATGACCGCTATACAAAGCAACATCAACAACAATCTCAAAAAAAATATTGGAATCCTACTACTAAGGATCTCACGATGCAACCCTCACAATAGATGATATCCACACATCCCATACTCTACGTGCCCCCCCCTACGACACCACAAGCCTACCGGACACAACTCAATTTGTCCCGTCTACGTCCCGCGATGGGACCCTAAGTTCACTAGTGAGGGGTAACAATATAAACGAGGTCAAATCAACCTAAAGATCATCTCATTCACTAGCCATTATCATATTACATTTATTCAAACCAGTCTCACATTGCTACGAGGTAAACCGAGCCTACCTGGGCGCCGACGATAGCCAAAACGAGCAAGAATAGCCCCAACGTTGCAACCCGGCTCACAAATCAACGAATACCTATCAAATATATATTCTAGACATCAATAGGAGCGTTTTGATACCCATATTGCAATACAAAAATTGCCGGGTCAAGCGGGCCTAAAAATGAGCCCCCGAGCCCGAAGCTCCAAAAAAATATTTCGAACACACCGGGTCGTCCCTCATGATTTATGGAACTCATGGTTCGAATTTGAGCTCCAACGGACCACCAAAAGGTCCTCAAACGCTCCAATTACACAAACTAATTAGCGCGAATTGACAATACGGCGTTCAAAAATTTCGAGACTTACCCGCGGTGATCACACTAGCTCCAAGACCAAGAATCAATCCTCAAACACCCAAGAAGCTAGCAAAAATCATTGGGTTTAATTATAGTTAGTAAACACCCCCTAAAATTACTAAAAACGAGTTAAGGGCGAAGAAATTACCTTAATACCGCGATAACAATCGACCCCACACGTTCCAATATCGACACCCACGAATTTCCACTCAAAACCCACCAAAAATCGTCACCCTAACCCTTATTTTCTTGCAAAAGTCGAAATAATGAGACATGGGGGGCTAAGGGACTGTTTTGGAGGGTTAAATACGCTGGGCCCAATTGTTTACCCATATTAACTAAAACAAAACACATATGGCATAAGGAAATCAGTAGCCCAGGTGGCCTTGGGCCAAACTATCCTCCAACACGGGCCGGGTTCGAATCTCACTAGCAGCGCCCCTTTATACAATTTTTTTTTTCATTAACAGCAGCTAAAAACAACTTCTTATCAATTTCGTTGGTTATTTCGAAACTCAAACGGAGTCCGATTTTAACAAACTTCATATGCACTTATATGTTTTTCGACGTTCCGGATCCAACGGAACCATCCATTTTTTCATACGACGCTCCGATATGGCTGAAATAGCAAAAAGACAGCAGCTGGAAACAGCTTTTTATCAACTTTCTTGGAATTCCGTCGGATATTTCGAAACTCAAACGGAGTCCGATTTTAACAAACTTTATATGCACTTATATGTTTTTCGACGTTCCGGATCCAACGGAACCATCCGTTTTTTCATACGACGCTCCGATATGGCTGAAATAGCAAAAAGACAGCAGCTGGAAACAGCTTTTTATCAACTTTCTTGGAATTCCGTCGGATATTTCGAAACTCAAACGGAGTCCGATTTTAACAAACTTTATATGCACTTATATGTTTTTCGACGTTCCGGATCCAACGGAATCGACGAAATCGCGATCGGAGGTCGTTTGCTCAAAAAGAGTCATTGAGTTCCTTTAACGAATAAGGAACTCGGGGGGCCAAAATCACAACGAAAACCCCGGGAATCGAAACGACACCTCCCCTAGCCTAAAATCATCATTTAAAACTGTTAGGAATCGACGGAGAGGCAATAGGACGCACCGTTTGACGGGAAATGCAATATGGCTCCACTTTTACCGGTAAACTTCAAAACTTACAAAATCGAGCCTAAAATCAAGCCGAACTCATCCGAAAGCAAACCAATAGTCTATCTTGACTATTTTCGACGTTACAGAGCCAATGGAAGTGACGGAAACAGGTTTTGATGCTCCGATCAATAAGTGCTCCCTTTTGGGCCATTTCCTTAAGCCTTAAGAACTAAATTTCCATATTTTAGTTCAAAATCTTTCGTGAGGTTCCGGGAACCAAACCGAGACTTCACCTAAGTCATATTCGATATTTCGGAGCTAACGGAACTGTCAGAGCTCGATTCTGACATCGTTTGCTAAGATTTTACTTTTTGGTGCACTTAACTTAAGCTTAAGTTCCAAAAATGAGGAAAAAGAGATATTTATAAATTTAGTCACCGGGGCACCGGACTACCGGTCCCAGCAGGTCGTATATACGACCTGGGGTAACTGTATATACGCTCTAAATATGAAAAAAAATATATATATATATACATGAAAATATAATTTTGGCCATACGGGTCATCACATTAAGATTCTATTAGGGATTTCATGAATAGATAGAGAAATTAGCTTAAATCTTATGAAGAATAACTCACCTTGATGAAGAATCTTGAAAGTTAATCCTAACTTGATGACTTTCTTGATGATTCTTGAGCGTTTTATGTTTAGGAATGAAAGAGAGGGTTTTGACTTATGAAACTGACGTATTATGCGTTTTGGGACCTTAAATAGACCCCCAAAGGCTTTAGGGTAAAAGTACCCTCAAAATAAAATAAAGGAATGTCGGTTAGCTTATCCAGAAAGGGTTCGCGATAGGTCCGCGTCGCGGAGCCGTCGCGGACCTTTAGACAACTCTGCAGTTCTCCAGCAAAATGGTCATAACTCTCTACTCCGAACTCCGTTTAACGCGAAATAAGATGCGTTGGAAAGATAATTCAAAGATCTTTAATTTGATATATTATGGGTCACCTAACTCATTATACTTTAGGAGATATGGTCATTTGAATTTGACCCTTCCATCAACTCATATGAAAACTTAGTCACTAGAAATTCTTTGGACTTGGCTTGATGTAAAAGATCAATTATAACTCTAAATCACATCTAATATACTTTAAATACTTATGAATTGATCCTATAATATGAAGGATGACTCAACCTTAGTAAAAAAAAAGTTGGGGTGTTACACTACCTTATTAGATCGTGTATAGAGTTTAGAAGGGGTTGGGAATTGACCGGAATGTCCCTTGTAAAAATTAGAAATTTTGAGCTCGGAAAAGACCCAGTCTGCGACATAGACTTGTCGCGCACAGTCTATTTTTAGAAAAAGTTTCTGAACGAGTTTTCTCAATCCCGTCGAAAATTTTCAAAAAAATATAAGTGTTGGTCCGCGATGGAGGCACAACGCGCTCCTGTCGCGCACCAACACCGTTTTGCGCTTCAGATAAAAAAATTATCTTTTGATCGGGTCACTCTAAAAATCGATCGAGACCATTTTCCCACTCAATTTTTCGTGCTGATCACAAATCCAGCCTCAGATTTGTCATACGAGAATTGGAAGATGTGTTACGCGCATATCCTCCCTCTAAGGATATTTTGGTAATTTTGTCGGGCATTACAGAACATCTCAAGAGATCTCTTTACATTAGATTTGCACGAAAAGAAAGAGATTATTTACTACCACACATACACACACATATATATACATATAAATATATACATATAAATATATATATATATATATATTAATGTATTTTAGCATAAAAATTTTAAATTGTTTAATCAATACCACTTAAAATTTACCAATATGAATAATTTTATCAGCTATTTATTACATTTAATGAGATAATTTAATATCATTTAATTAATCTATATTTATATCTATACTATATTAAAAGTGTGAAGGCCCTCATGAATGTTGTTTGAACATTTTGCCCTTCATTAAAAGATTTCGCTTTAGACAAAATCGTCTTTCACCTTTTTTCAATTATTATATTATTATTTTAATAATATTTAATGTTAACTATAATAAATATAATAAAATTAAATAGAAATTTTTTTTTATTATGATTAAATTCATACATGAAGAACGTTTTTCTAACTAAAATAGACTTGGTAAAAAAAAAATATAGTCAAAAACGTTTCATAGGCAAAACATGTTTGAAAAATGTACCATAAAAATAGGAAAAAAAAGTTTAAAAGAAACATCCATACTAAAAAAGAATAAGGTCCAAAAAAATTGCTTTAAAAAAAAAAAAAAACAGACTAGCTTAAAGTAATTTAATAAGTTGAAAATCCTAGAATTGTAGGAGTAGAATTTGTGTGAAATTAAAGATAATTTAATTTTCCTTTTAAGTGCAAAAATATTAACTTAATATTCTCTTAACATTTAAAAATAAAAATTCAATTATTTTTTTAAAAAAAATTGGAAGTTTTTTTCGTACATGTTTGGGAGATTTTTTCTTAATTCCCTACTTCTTTCAATTATGACTTTAAGTTTTGATTTTTTACCAAAATTACTTTGGCGTAAAAGGATTGAAAAAGAAAAGTTAGAATTTTACTTTGTAAAAAAAGAGTTTCTATAATTCTATTTAATTAATATTTTGATCAGATTTTACCATAAAAGTAGGTTAACTTTTTCTTCTTCTTCTACTTTTATTTTTCTTCTTATTTTGATTTTTATGTAGGTTATCTTCTTTAATGTTTCATATATTAGCATCATCGTTAATGTCTTTTTTTATTGCTTTTAGTTAATAAATTTGAAGATTATATAAGAATTCAACATAATCAATAGTGGATATTGAATTAATCCCATTTTTGCTAATTTCTTGTGTTTCTCTTTCAGTTGGGATTTTTTTATCAAAGAATTGAACAAAGCAAGCATGTTGACGCCGAATGAAAAAGTCAAATTTTTTTATAGTTTATCTCAATCTCCTGAAATATCAAAGGTTTATTTCTTTCTTTTTTAAACATTTTTATGGGAATAATCATTTTGACTGCCATAATTTTTTTTTCTTTTTCATGATATTAAAAAACAATTAATAAATAACATTCAATTAATAATAAAGTTCTAAATATTAGGAAAAACACTTAAAGTGCTTTAAATATTAAAATAGTCAAATTTTAGTTAATTATTTACATAGAATAATTCTAAATCAAAAGTGAATTCTAAACATAAAGAAATTCTAATTCAAAAGTGAATCTTGAAACTAATTAAACAAAAGATTAAATAATAAATTTAAAAAAATTGTGAAAAGACGATTGTGAAATAATGAGAATGATACTCATTGATACTTGTTGACACACACACACACATATATATATGTGTGTGTGTGTGTATTGTGATCGAGTACTACTGATGAAACACTGATGAGAAATAGGGTACGGGCCACACAGGGCCACACGAGTCGTGGCATGAAACACAAATGAGAAATAGGGGACAGGCTACACGAGTCGTGGCATGTGACATTGATTATATATATTGGGTTCGAACCTCACGAGTCGGGGCAGGTACATAGATAAATATGTCCCCCATGGGTTCTGAACTGATTATATCAGTGGATATGTATCGCAAGACAGACATGCATCATGATTATTGCATTCACATCATTTCATTCCATGACATATCATACCGTATTACCTTGTATTTATGACTTGATTCAGTTATTGTGGATGGATTATGTGATGGTTAAACTTGATTTATACTTGTTAAGTATTCGAAACTATCTGGAGATATATGTTGTGTGACCAAGCTGCATATTGATCTTAATTACAGGTTTGAATATATGCGTACTTGAAAAATTGAAAGGTAATACGTATAATCGTATGGATAAATAAAATTTTAAAATAGCATATTTGCTCAGGTTATTCAGGGTCTGCTAATAGACAAATTCAAAATAAGTATCTAGGTTGTAATGTATTTGTAAGGACCCGAATTTTTCGAGCGGTGTCACCAAATCTCTTGGAATTGTCCCGAGTGAACTGCCAGGCATCACTCCACGGAAGGCCCACTCGGGCCGTGTGAAGCCACACGGACCCTGTGGCCTCCCGTGAAGGGACACTTAGTCCAGTTCACAGTAGGAGCAACTTTGAGACGGAGGAGATCTTTCTTTTGACCAAATGAGGGCACACGGCCACTCACACGGTCCGTGTGATGTGTCACAGACCGTGTGGCCCTCCGTGTAACTCACTACGTAAATTTTTTCTAAGTATGGAAGTACCATCTCGTAACTTTGTCATGCGAAAATTATTTCAAGTGCTGTCACACGGTTGAGGTCACGACCCGTGTGGAGTCACACGGACCGTGTGGTACCCCTTAGCTATGTGTGAATTCCCTTTGTGAAATTTCTAAGTGATGGTTCACGGCCACTATTCATGGTCCATGTGACGTCTCACGGATCGTGTAGTGGACCGTGTGGACCTGAAGGTTCCAATTTCTGTCTGGCTAATTAATGACGTTTATGTAATTTCGATTTATTTTAATTATGAATTATGATATTTTACCTACCCTAAACCCCTAATTCAGCTGATACCCCTCCCCTCTTAAATCATTCTCCTAAAACCTTCTACCCCTCATAAGATCACCTCTCAATTCCTCTCTACACTTTCCTCTAGTAGGTTCAAGGATAGGGTTCAATTGAAGTCTAATTCAAGCTAAGTTGTTCCCTCAAATTCAGCTCCTCAATCAAGGTATGTAGGATTGATTCTTGGTCCCTTTCAACCAAGAAGACCCAAAGATTTTCAGTCTATTTCATGAATTTAGTGTACTTTAAATATGAGATTTAAGTACTTGATTTATTTAAATCCTATTGATGTATGACTAGTATTCTACCTATGATTTCAATTCACTTTGATCACTATTATGATGATTTACATTGAGTTATAAAGTATGAACATGCATGTCCCCTTTTTAAAGTTGATTTATGCATGGGTGACTTATATTACGTTTTAGATGTTGATTTGATTATGGAGTTACTTAATTTAACATTACGATATTGATTTTAACTTGAATCTAAGTTACCCATGCTACCCTCACATCATGCATTGCATTTGCATTCATGTGTATTGGTGTACATAAAAATTATGATGTGGGTTAAGCCCAACTATGTTTTATGAAATGATTCCGATAAGATATTGGCTATGACAAGAATGTGATCACATACATGTCTATGATTCCGGCTCTTTGAGCCTTTTGGGTACTTGCACCATTCTGTATATGTAGATGAGTTATTCCTTGCATGAGCATTATGATTATGATTCATGATTTGACATTTGAGCCTAAATGGGTATTGAACGATTTGAAATGGGCATTGTATCTTCTGAAAGCACGTATATGTATAAGTATTCACGTGGGATGTTATTGACTTAGCATCGATAGATTGGGGGCGTTAGGGCTATCCCTAAGGGCCCTCTCCCTTTCCTTGAACTATGTGCCAACATAGGAACGTTAACCATTACCGAAATGATCGGGTCGTAAGGAATGATTATTCGTTTATAATTCTGATATGTTATGTATGATTCTAGAAAATTCTTCCGAAATAATGAGTTCCATAAGTAAGGTGACCATCCACCGAAATGGTGAGTTCCGTAAGGTGTGATGTAGATTACCTTTGGCAAGTAATCTTCTCCTACCGATGAGAGGTCTTTATCAGACTAATTCATATAATAGCTTGCATGGATTTGATTTGTCGGTTATAGTCCATCCCCACTATATATGAGCATTTGTTGCATTTCATGCATCATAAATTTCATGGCATCTTGTATACATTTCATAAAATATATGATTCTTTCTATATTATGTGCCCTTGTCATCTAACATTGAAATGTAGGTTTGGTATGCCCGCATACTTAGTACATTCAAACGTACTAACGCATACTCTATGCCTACATGATTTTACCATGTAGGACTGAGCACTTTGATTACCAACCGGTTGACGAATAGTCTGATCCAGAAGTATACTGTGGTGAGTTCCATCTTCCAAGGAAGAGCCAATCGCCTTCCTTATATGTTATTTCAGAATGTTCTTCCTTATTTGAGGGTGAGCCCGAAACTTGTCCCGACCCCCGTTCCGTTTTCACTAGAGGCATATGTTGGATATCATGTAGACTCCTTAAAGTCTTTATGCTAGGCGAAGTATTTGATTTACGTATTCCTATGAATGGATTTATGGAAATCTCGTACTTTGATTATATGTTTATGGATATTGTTGTGGAAAGTCCCAATTTTCCGTTTTGCCCCCATAGCGTGAGTCCTATTTCCTCCGTCCCTTAGAACTATGTATTACTATTTGGATGTTTTCTTGAACCGATGATGTGGTTATGGATACTTGAGGCTTGTTTGGGGACCCTCGGGTTCCCAGTCGCCGTGTCACATCTAGGTCCTAACCCCGGGTCGTGACAGTATCACTTTTTATTTTTTTATTTTTGCACATTTATTGCTAATTATGATGTAAATTATGCAGCTTAATTGTAATTTTAGTTACTGATTTAGTGATAAAATTATCTCATATTAGCCTCTTGATAGATTGTCACAACCTAAAATTCGAGGGTGATGACACTCACCTAACCTATCAAGGCGAGTCGGCCTAAAACTGAACAACCCAAAAACAATAACAAAGGCGGAAGATAAAACAATCTAATCTTTCTATCTAGCTGCCTATTTCTATATCTATCTATACTATATTAAAAGTGTGAAATCCCTTAGAAATGTTGTTTCAACTTTTTGCCCTTCATTAAAAAAATTCGCTTTAGATAAAATTATATTTTCACCATTTTCTTCAATTATTATATCATTAGTTTAATGATATTAAATATTGATTATAATAAAAGTTAAATTGAGAAAATTTTCTTATTATAGTGTCACGCCTCGGGAGGGTACCTTTGGCGTGGCCGGCACTCAGAGACTATTGCTAGTCCCCAAGCGAACCACTTAGCCTCATCACATCATTCAATCAAATAAACTCTATTGAACAACGGAAATTATAGTAAGTAGTGAACACATCTCATCTAAAGTCTCAAAAGAATATATAAAATAATAAATGCTAGTAGAAAGAACTAGCTTACAATCTCAACATCAATACTCGACCATCGTCTATGAAGCCTCTATCACTAATCATGTGGGTGTCAATGACAGATCCATGGCTACCCAAATCAAAATAAAAGAAATAGTCCAATCTAACTCTAAAGCATGATGAAATAAAAGTAGTGGATCCTCCGGAGTAGGGGAGGCTCACCCAATCAACCTCGAGTCTCAGATTTTCAACGGAGCGCCTGTTGATGATCTCTAGTACCTGCCTCTGCATCATAAAATGATGCAGTCCAGAATGGACATTAGTACTTGGAATGTACTGGTATGTAAAATAGCTGAATGAAACCGAAACAGGTAGAATAATATGGAAACAACGTCAACTCAAAATAAACATCAAAATCACATCAAATAGTCAATTGTCTATCTATGAAAGAATAAAGAGTAGACAAATGACACATCAATAACTCAACTCATCAATAGTCTCAAAGTCATCTCAAAGCTCAACTCAGAGGAGCTCACCTCCTCTCTCTCAGCTCAAAACTCATCTCAGAGGAGCTCACCTCCTCTCATCTTATCTCAAAACTCATCTCAAAGGAACTCACCCCCTCTCATCTCATCTAGACTCGGAGTAAGGTAGGAAATTTATGGGAGTTTCTCTTATCCGACAACACTCACTTATGAGCCAGTGAATGAACAACAATCACCCTGATATTGCCACAGTGGTTCCAAACTTGCCAGGTAGGGAACACTCAAAAACCACATCAGCTCACTCAATATGGAGTCAAAACTCAATAGGTCCTCTATTGCTTTCCAGGATAGTTACTCTCGAGGGGAACCATAATATATGTGATGGTTCTATACCTCTCCTACATTTGGCGACATAGTTTGACGAGTTCGAGTTAGGCAAACTCTCACTCTATCGGTGCTCGATACTCCTCCCATGACTGAATGCTCATAAAACCTCAATCTCAACCAATCTCATAGGGGCTCACTCCCCGTCAACGACTGGTATCTCATAGGGACTTTAGCCCTATCATCAAACATCTCATAATGACTCTATCATCAAACATCTCATTGGGACTTTAACCCTATCATCAAACATCTCATAGGGACTTTAACCGTATCATCAAACATCTCATAGGGACTTTAATCCTATCATCAAGCATCTTAACAATGACTCAAGATTGTTTAACAATCATTTAAAAACAAGTGAATAGACACATCGGTAGAGTTCATTTATAGAGACTCATAAAACGATCAAAATTTCACCAACTCATCATCACAATTAACAATCTCAACGCAAGGCTCTAGACTCAAGTCTCAAGTGCATTATGCATGCTTTTCAAATTAGTCATCAAGATTCCATCAACTCATCATCACAATCAACAATCTCAACTCAAGGCTCTAGACTTACTTCTCAAGTTCAATATGTATGCTTTTCAAATTAGTCATGTGGGGTTATGCAATTTCTCATGGAAGTATTCAATTTAAGAAAACAAATAGTATGATGATCATCAACATTGAAAACATGTAATTTCAAATCAATTTTCAAGAAAAACCATCAAATATTCATGTATGTAGGCTTTTCAATCATCAACTCATCTATGACCTCTATGGGGCACATGAGAGAACAATCCCATGTTTTTAGTTTAGCCTTACATACCTGGGATGCAGCTATCAACCAAGTACGTCAAGGATCTCTTCTCGAATATATCAACTTAAGCTCTTCTCTTTTCTCCTCAAGCCCTAGCCTTGTTAGATTATGGAATAGGACTTAGAATGGGGGTCTTAGACCCTTTTCACGTAGAAACGACCTTATTAGATCGTGTATTAGAGTTTAGGAGGGGTGAAAAATTGATCGGAATGCCCTCATAATGATTTAAAAATTTTCAACTCGGAAAAGACACAGTCCGCGATGCAGACTGGTCGCGAACAATGTATTGTCAGAAAAGAGTTTTTGAACGAGTTTTCTCCACTCCGTCGAAAAGTTTTGAAAAAATGTAAGTCTCTCTGCGATAGGTGCGCGACGCGCCTCTGTCTCGCACCGCCACTGTTTTTCGTTATGGATCGAAAAATTATCTTTTGACTCGGTCGCTATAAAAATTGACCGAGACCATTTTCCCACTCAATTTTTCATGCTGTTCACAAATATGGCCTCGGATTTGCCATATGAGCATTGGAAGACGCGTTACGCGCATACCCCCACTCTAGGGGTATTTTGGTAATTTTACCGGACATTACATATAGTTAAATTCTTATAAGAAGAACTTTTTTTCCCACTAAAATAGACTTTATCTAAAATAAATAGCCAAAATGACTTTCAAAATAATAGGCAAAAAAAATTAGTAAAAGGTTGAAAAAGAAAAAAAAAACAAAACAATACACAAAAATAAGAAAAAAATTTCAAAAATCATTTTTAAAAAAGGCCTAAAAAATAGGAAAGAAAAGTAAGGGATAAAAAAAATACTATATATATATATATCTTCTACTTGATCAATCCCCATTATTTGAGGGAGCTAGCAAATACGCAAGGCCGCTAAAATTCTTCTATAAGGTGGGCTTTCTTGTGGCCCAATGGTTTCCAGTATGTGGAGATAGGCCGCATAGGTCTTTTCCATTAGGAGCTTCCCCTGAGGATAAAGGACAAAGTCTCGAATTAGATTCCTGTTATTGATTATTCGACACTAAATCCATCAGATAGCAGCGCGAATTTCAATTTTTTTCAACGAGAAGTTGTTTCTCTATAATGGAATTTATCTTGTATAAGGTCCAGTGTGTGTGTGTATATATATATCCATCATTGTGAATTTCTTTTCATATACTTTCACCCGAGTTGTTTAAAAATTTTCTACCACCTATTGATATTTTTTAATTAAAATTATTGTTCAACAGATCTTTGACTATGTTTATGACACCTACTTGATCTACTTCATGCTGCTTTAGCATGATTGTTTATGTTGTTGCTAATTTATACAAGTAATTGTGTTATATTACTATACTCATTATAACAATTAACATAGTTCATTTTTCATATACCTTACTATTTAAAAGATATTATAGAATCAAATGTAGGAATATTTTCTCTTTGATAAATAAAAAAGTAAAAATTTATCAAAACTATCTTTGTAGTGATTTTTTTACGTTCTTATAATAACTATTTTTGTTTTGATGATATAATAATTAATTATTTATAAAAATTAAATTTTTAATATTATCTATAATAGGTTTAGAAAAATTGATACTTTAATACACTTAGGGGTCGTCTGGTGTGAGGTATAAGTTATAATAATTCCGGGATAAAATATAGAATTATTTTATCCCATGTTTGGTTGGAGGTATAAGGTAATCCTTGGACTCTTTATCCCACTATTTTTGTCTTAGTGATGGGATAAGTTATTCCATATATATGGTGGGATAACTTATCCTACACTAACTTATCCCGGGATTAATAATCCTGGGATAACATGTTGTCAACCAAACGATCCCTAAGTAACAAAGAATATTATATAAATGTGGACAATATTCTTTCCACACAATTGATTTTATTAATATGTTTATTTCTTGATTTGTTATTTAGAGATAGAAAGGTGCCAAAAAACAAAATCTTAAGCAAAGTATACATAAATGATTTATAAAAATAATATTTTTTTTCAAGAGACCTGATTTTTTTTCACTAATTAGCAATATGCTATAACATCTAATTTTTTAAGTTTATACTATTAAACTGGGAAACACGTGCAACACATGTGTCAAGAAACTAGTATAACATAAAAAAATAAAGTTATAAATAAAAATTGGGCACGTGCATAGCACGGAATTATTATAACTAGTATGAAACTAAGTGCTTGTTTAGGCATGACTTAAAATCAAGTTACTTTGAAGTTAAATTATCTTTGTATTTTTAATTTGAATCTCTTAAATTGTATATTTTCTTATAAAATGACAAACACATAATATATTTTGCCAATACTTCTACAATTTGTAAGTTTTTTGTACTTTAAAGCCTTAGAATTCTAAGAATTTACAGGTTAATCCATCTAAGCAGTTAAGAGGCTAACTATATACTAGGAGTAAGATTACATGCAAATCATCAAACATAATAATATACATGATACTTGAACATATTATAACATATTTTTTGGGGAGAAAACAGGAAGTAAAATGTAAGAACTTACATGACTTAGATTGGGAGAGGTTTCCCTTTTGAGAAACCCGACGGACTCTTACACACTTGTCAAATTACTAAGCACATTAATTTACAACAACAAGTTTTATTTAGCTAAGAAAGTTTTTTGGTTGGGAAAAAGTTGAATACATAAAGGTAGATGAAAGGGAAGGAGAATATGTTGAAAGGGAAGGGGAATATGTTGTTAGGAAAGAGGAGTTTTTATGTCTTGCTACTCTCTTGCACTCTATCTTCTTCAACGCTTGATGTGGTATTTATAGGCTGTCTTGGACTTGAAATCCGAATTTCAAAACATAAGACTTGGACTTCAAATACAGATTCCAAATTAATATTTTCCAATTTGAAACTTGGACCATTTTATTTTCAACCGCGCATCTCTTCCTATCATATTTCACTATTCCTGACCCTTCACATGGTCACCTTAGATTCTTTTTTCTGATTTTTACACCCCACATGGCGGCCACAATATTCTTTGTCTTCCACTACTTCTTGCTCCTTTACATGGTCATTATATAGTCTTTTTGACATTTTTCTTATTTTGTCGTCTTCTACAATATTTGCTTACATGTCAAAATTGTGTAATGCGACCAAATTAAAGCTCATTCCTGAATCATCGCATCTACATCGTGAACTTCTTCATCTGAATTATACTGGATATCTTCTTCCTTTATGTCTTTGTACTTGTCTTGAGGCTTGGGCTCCTGTTTATTCGTTGTATTTTATAAATATTTTTGAAATGTTTTTTCTATTAGTTTTTCCATTCTTTCGTTCATTTGCTTAATTTATTTACCTCTCTTAGATGATTTGTCCCTTAATGTTTCGGGGAGTATCCATAATTTTCTCTCGTTGGTTACACTTTTTGGCAAAGTGTCAGCCATTAACGGATTTGATGAGTCTTTACCGACCACCTTTTGAGTCGGACTAGCTATGTCTAAATTTGACACAGTGGATCTTTTTGCATTCATTGGGGAAGCACACCCGTCAAAGAATTTGATAGGTCTTTACCGGCCATCGTTTGAGCCAGATTAGCTGTGTCTAAATTCGACACAGTGGATCTTTTTGCATTCATCGGGGCATGACACTATATCATTAAATTTTTAATTTTTTTCCTTAAGATATTACACAATTCTCGTTAAAGAATATTTTAAAAAACCTTTGTAAAGAGTAAATAGTAAAGAACAACTGAAAAATTAATTGATAAAGTTTACAGGGCAACTTAAATTTAAAATTGTTAATGATTTAATACAAGTCAATATTTAGAGAAATGATTAAAATAAAATTCTAAAGCTAGTTATAAGAAGTTGTAGCATCTTTTTCTCCGCTGGTTTTTAATTTTCTCAATTTTCTCTTAAAATCAACGCTATCTTCGCCTGTTATGATACTTGGCTCTTCTTTTATTGAAAGATTCATATTTGAATCTTCGTCAGTTGATTTCCAAGTATGTTCATCTTCAACTGGTGAGATTCTGTTAGTACACTGCAAAATATGAAGATACTTAATGAGATAATCAAAATAAGCCTAACAATTTCTTCTACTTTTTCAAATATTAAAGAACCAGGAGTAAAAATGGAACAAACTATTGTTGAATAATATACTAGAAGCTTATTGAATATACTTAATATTAAGATAAGAAGATAGCCATAAGGTTTATATGAATTACCTTATAGAGGTTAATAGAACGAAATTTTATACTCCTTAGTGTTTCTTACATGATACGATAATTTCCATCTTTTTCGTCTCTTCTCCAAACTTTTGAGACATATTAGTATTACTATCATTTAAAATACGATCAAAATTATCTGGGAGTCTATCTTTGCACGTAACTCTGTTGAGATCAGCCTCACCTGAAAATTATATGTAACTAAATGAGATGGTATGGTATACATATGATTCAAAAGTTCTCATAAGTGATGAAAAAGATGAAATTAGTCAATTTTGAGATATAAAATCTAATACCATTGATATGGTATTCTCTTTGTTGTTGTTGGTTTTGAGGTGTTTTCTCCTTTTGCTTTTCTCTTTCCTTCTTTTCTTCAAGTCTTTCATTTTGTGTGATCTCTTTACAAAATTTTTTTTATCTTTGTCTAGTAGCTGGAGATAAAAAAAAATATTTGTGATAAAAGTTGCACGATCATCCGTAAAATAATAAGTTATATTTTATAGTAGAAAGAAAATGAAGAAAAAAAAAGAAAATGACAAAGAAATTAATTGTAGTATTTCAATATCAATTTAAGTTGATCCATAAATTGAAAACAAAGAAAAAGAGAAAATAAGTAGATACGAGTTACCTTAAGTGCAAGGTCATAAGTATCAAAACTAAACATTGTATTCTCTGATAATACTTGTTGTACACATTTGTTTACATTCTTCTCTTTTTTCCTTGGGGATTTCGAACTGCTCCCCTGATTCCATTTTACTTGTCCAGATTGCATTTTGCACTCTTCTTGAAAAATTATCAATTGGATATTTATTTTATTAAAAAAATTCTTTTAATAATACTCTTAAGAAGCTAATTTGACTACTTATATTTAAATTAATTTTATAAAATATTACTCAATGACAAAATAAAAAATTAAAAAAGAATTAATTCTCTCTTAATCTATAAAAGTGAACAAGTAAAAATTAATTATTACTAGTCAATTATAATACATAAAACTTATTAATCAATTATGTACCATGAATAGTTTTTCTCTTTTCTTTTTTTGACAGTGTCTTTGTAAAAGACTCTTCTTGGACCTTTTTGCCTTTATTGTGTTCTTCAGATTTTTTCTTCTTTTTGGCATCCTCTTTATCTTTCTTTTATAGTTCGAGCATATTGAATGTATACCATGAAATTACATACAAAATCAGGTTCAACCAATTATTTAAAGTTATAATTCATGCTTACACAAAGTAAGACCCCCACATTAATAAGTTCAAAGTTAAAAAACAAACGAAATCATAGAAATTTAGAAAAAAAAATTATTCGGACTTTTTTAATATGAATTATGAATTAAAAAAAAGGGGGATTTTTTTTGTTCTCAATCATCTATATACTTTCTCATATAAAACTTAAGTTAGATCTAGTATAAATTCATACAAAATAGTAATACAAAGAAATAAAACATTTGAAATATATTTGCGGTTGTCCAATCAAAATCTAGAACTAACTAGAAAAAAAATTGGTACAAAAAAAAAGAAGAAGATAAAACTTTGTTAAATCAAGTTGAACTAGATATATGTTTGTACTATTTGCTTGAAAAATGAGCACTTGCAAATAAACTATTGTATTTTAGTGAGATTATTCATATATTTTAAAACACATTGTGCTCGAATGAATAAATTAAACAAACGAAAAAAAGAGAAGAAAAATGTATCAACCATTTGTCAATCTTATTATTTGTTTGTCAAAATTTATTAGAGATGTTATGCGGATTTAGAATAAGGAAAAAGAGAGAACAAACCAAAAGAGATTGCAGATCTAAGCGCATATCTCATAAAGCAGAGATACTTGATAAATCAAATCATCAAATGCAAGAGCGAAAAAATTAGAAACAAAATGAGATTCGATAAAATCAACCTTACCATCACCCAATCAAGGTCCTTCATCGTAAGAATTAACAAGCAAAAATAGATCTATTTCCTTACAATCTTGAATTAACTGTAAAAATAACTCCCTATCGTCTGCGTTGATTTAATTCTCTCCTCATGAACACTTAATATTTTTTGAAAAACTTGAAACTAAAGTAAAGAAATAACTCAATCAGTGTCTCACGTTTTATAAGTGCACATTTGCTAAGCACTTTCTTGAAAATAACGCCTATTCAATTTCAAAAATTAAAATTATTTTTTGGTCAATATAGAGGAAAATGGCTTTTAATATATGAACAGATAAGTATTTCAAATGAATTATTATGAAGAATCTTCTTTTATTGTTATTATAATAGTTATATTTTACAATAAATGAGGAAGTCCTTTAAAATTTATCGTTATTTTATTTAAAATCTATCATTTAAAATTTAACATTTTTTGTATTTATGTCTTAATTTAATCACGTGTTCTTTAGCTACTTTGTAATGATACCGAAGGTCATTTTTAGTTAAACTAGCCTCTTGACACGTGCGTTCTACGTGGTATACTGAATTTTATAATACAGGATCTAGGAAAGAAGAGTACTATTATTTACACCAATCTTTGATTTAATTCTCTCCTCTTGAACACTTAATATTTTTTTAAAAACTTGAAACTAAAGTAAAGAAATAAGTCAATTAGTGTCTCATGTTTTATAAGTGCACAATTGCTAAACACTTTCTTGAAAATAACGCCTATTCAATTTCAAAAATTTAAAATTATTTTTTGGTCAATATAGAGGAAAATGGCTTTTAATATATGAACAAGTAGGTATTTCAAATGAATTATTATAAAGAATCTTCGTTTATTGTTATTATAGTAGTTATATTTTACACTAAATGAGGAAGTCCTTTAAAATTTATCGTTATTTTATTTAAAATCTATCATTTATTTTTAACATTTTTTGCATTTATGTCTTAATTTAATCACGTATTCTTTAGCTACTTTGTAATGATCTTGAAGGTCATTTTTAGTATTTTTAGTTAAACTAGCCTCTCGACACGTGCGTTCTACGTGGTATACTAAATTTTATAATACAGGATCTAGGAAAGAAGAGTACTATTATTTACACCAATCTTTGATTTAATTCTCTCCTCTTGAACACTCAATATTTTTTTGAAAAACTTAAAACTAAAATAAAGAAACAACTCAATCAGTGTCTCACGTTTTATAAGTGCACACTTGCTAAGCACTTTCTTGAAAATAACGCCTATTCAATTTCAAAAATTAAAATTAATTTTTGGTCAATATAGAGGAAAATGGCTTTTAATATATGAACAGATAAGTATTTCAAATGAATTATTACGAAGAATCTTCTTTTATTGTTATTATAATAGTTATACTTTACACTAAATGAGGAAGTCCTTTAAAATTTATCGTTATTTTATTTAAAATCTATAATTTATTTTTACATTTTTTGCATTTATGTCTTAATTTAATCACGTGTTCTTTAGCTACTTTGTAATGATCCTGAAAGTCATTTTTAGTATTTTTAGTTAAACTAGCCTCTCGACACGTGCGTTGTACGTAGTATACTGAATTTTATAATATAGGATCTAGGAAAGAAGAGTACTATTATTTACACCAATCTTTGATTTAATTCTCTCCTCTTGAACACTCAATATTTTTTTGAAAAACTTGAAACTAAAATAAAGAAACAACTCATTCAGTGTCTCACGTTTTATAAGTGCACACTTGCTAAGCACTTTCTTGAAAATAAGGCCTATTCAATTTCAAAAGTTAAAATTAATTTTTGGTCAATATAGAGGAAAATGGCTTTTAATATATGAAAAGATAAGTATATCAAATGAATTATTATGAAGAATCTTCTTTTATTGTTATTATATTATGAAGAATCTTCTTTTATTGTTATTATAATAGTTATATTTTACACTAAATGAGGAAGTCCTTTAAAATTCATCATTATTTTATTTAAAATCTATCATTTATTTTTAACATTTTTTGCATTTACGTTTTAATTTAATCACGTGCTCTTTAGCTACTTTGTAATAATCCTGAAGATCATTTTTAGTATTTTTAGTTAAACTAGCCTCTCGACACGTGCGTTGTACGTGGTATACTGAATTTTCTAATACAGGATCTAGGAAAGAAGAGTAATTATTTACACCAATCTTTGATTTAATTCTCTCCTCTTGAACACTTAATATTTTTTGAAAAACTTGAAACTAAAGTAAAGAAACAACTCAATCAGTGTCTCACATTTTATAAGTGCACACTTGCTAAACACTTTCTTGAAAATAACGCCTATTCAATTTCAAAAATTAAAATTAATTTTGGTCAATATAGAGGAAAATGGCTTTTAATATATGAAAAGATAAGTATTTCAAATGAATTATTATGAAGAATCTTCTTTTATTGTTATTATAATAATTATATTTTACACTAAATGAGGAAGTCCTTTAAAATTTATCATTATTTTATTTAAAATCTATCATTTATTTTTAACATTTCTTGCATTTATGTCTTAATTTAATCACGTATTCTTTAGCTACTTTGTAATGATCCCGAAGGTCATTTTTAGTATTTTTAGTTAAACTAGCCTCTCGACACGTGCGTTGTACATGGTATACTGAATTTTATAATACAGGATCTAGGAAAGAAGAGTACTATTATTTACACCAATCTTTAATTTAATTCTCTCCTCTTAAAAACTTAATATTTTTTGAAAAACTTGAAATTAAAGTAAAGAAACAACTCAATCAGTGTCTCACGTTTTATAAGTGCACACTTGCTAAGAACTTTCTTGAAAATAATGCCTATTCAATTTAAAAAATTAAATTAATTTTTGGTCAATATAGAGGAAAATGGCTTTGAATATATGAACAGATAAGTATTTCCAATGAATTATTATGAAGAATCTTCTTTTATAGTTAATATGATAGTTATACTTTACACTAAATGAGGACGACCTTTAAAATTTATCGTTATTTTATTTAAAATCTATCATTTATTTTTAACATTTTTTGCATTTATGTCTTAATTTAATCACGTGTTCTTTAGCTACTTTGTAATGATCCTGAAGGTCATTTTTAGTATTATTAGTTAAACTAGCCTCTCGACACGTGTGTTGTACGTGGTATACTGAATTTTATAATACAGGATCTAGGAAAAAAGAGTACTATTATTTACACCAATCTTTGATTTAATTCTCTCTTCTTGATCACTTAATATTTTTTGAAAAACTTGAAACTAAAGTAAAGAAACAACTCAAGTAGTGTCTCACGTTTTATAAGTGCACACTTGCTAAGCACTTTCTTGGAAATAACACCTATTCAATTTGAAAATTGAAATTAATTTTTGGTCAATATAGAGGAAAATGGCTTAATATATGAACAGATAAGTATTTCAAATAAATTATTATGAAGAATCTTCTTTTATTGTTATTATAATAGTTATATTTTACACTAAATGAGGAAGTCCATTAAAATTTATCGTTATTTTATTTAAAATCTATCATTTATTTTTAACATTTTTTGCATTTACGTCTTAATTTAATCATGTGTTCTTTAACTATTTTGTAATGACCCTGAAGGTCATTTTTAGTATTGTTAGTTAAACTAGCCTCTCGACACGTGCGTTGTACGTGGTATACTGAATTTTATAATATAAGATCTAGGAAAGAAGAGTACTATTATTTACATCAATCTTTGATTTAATTCTCTCCTCTTGAACACTTAATATTTTTTGAATAACTTAAAACTAAAGTAAAGAAACAACTCAATCAGTGTCTCACGTTTTATAAGTGTACACATGTTAAGCACTTTCTTGAAAATAACGCCTATTCAATTTAAAAAAATTAAAATTAAGTTTTGGTCAATATAGAGGAAAATGGCTTTTAATATATGAACAAATAAGTATTTCAAATGAATTGTTATGAAGAATCTTCTTTTCTTATTATTATGATAGTTATACTTTACACTAAATGAGGAAGTTCTTTAAAATTTATCGTTATTTTATTTTAAATCTATCATTTATTTTTAACATTTTTTGCATTTATGTCTTAATTTAATCACGTATTCTTTAGCTACTTTGTAATGATCCTGAAGGTCATTTTTAGTATTTTTAGTTAAACTAGCCTCTCGACACGTGCGTTGTACGTAGTATACTGAATTTTATAATACAGGGTCTAGGAAAGAAGAGTACTATTATTTACACCAATTTTTGAGAAAATGATTATCAATGAATGAATAGAGTAAAAGTTTTTGTGAATGAGCAATGTAGATTGTCGTATGTACACTTATTTGTCAAGGTCATACGTATTATATTATAGGAACCTATGAAGATATAAGTTCATAATTTAATTAAGTATATAAAATAATTATACTGCCTTGTTTGTATGAGGTGTAAATATAAAATAAAGTGTATATCACACTATTCCTATTTAGACATCACCTATAAATGAAAATGAATTGTTCTCCTCTGAAATCCTCTTTCGACCACCATAATATGTAGCATACTTATTTTTTTTTACAAGTATTCAATTGTTAGTTACACAAGATAACTTGTTACATCTTAAAATATACGTCACTCTTTCTTAAGATTCGTGATTAATTAATCAAAGTTACTTCTCTGTGTCAAAATAGTTATTTTATACCTTTTGAAAGTCAAGTTAAATTAAAGTTACTTCTCTGTGTCAAAGTAGTTATTTTATACCTTTTGAAAGTCAAGTTAACTAATTTTTAAAGCTGGATTAAATTCGACGAATAAAGTTTCTTACAATTAAAGTTTGTGTATTGAAAAAGCTTTATATGTTTCAATTTTTTTCATATTAATTTGATGAAAGAATAGTTTTTCAAAAAAGTGTTTCAAAATCTTCCCAAAGAATTTAAGGGCAATTAAAAAAGTATAATTAGGTTTTGAAAGGATAAGGTAATTAATTTAACCTTTATGCTAAGAGCAAGAGTGAAAAAGTGCCTACTGATTAAATTATGTTTAGATTCAAAATCCACCTATCAGTGTCACGTTTCTGATTTAATCAAAAGGTACAATAATATACTACTTTTTTTTTTCCTCATAAACTTAAAACCATTTCTTACGAGAAAAGAAAGTTTCAAATATTCAGCTATAGACGGAAAAGATTATTTGTCCGTTAACAACATAGGCGCAGGGTATAAGAACATCACAATCATGAGTTAGCAATTCATCCGAACTCATTACATCACCACCGTTGAAATCAATTAGTTTCCCTGTTGTTTCTTTATGTCTAAGCAAAGCTGGTATATCAAGACCATTTTGATTCTTGACTGCTCCAGTTATATCACTAACTGCAACTATTTTGCCACCTATCTCGTGAATAAGCTTTGCTACCCATGATCCTATGTTCCCGAACCCCTGCTCAGCAAGTATAGCTTCTGCAGCATAAACAACACACGGCCACTCGTAGCTTCCCTATCCAATGAACCAACAAGATCAACTGATTTCCCGGTCACAACTGCAGGAGAGTGACCATGAAATTTCGAGTACTCGTCCAAAATCCAAGCCATGGTCTAAGCATTAGTGCCCATATCAGGTGCAAGGGCATCAGTATTAATTCCAATAAGGTCATGAATTTTCTGTGTGAATACATGCGTAATGCGCTCCAATTCACTCAACTCAACTCTTTTGGAACACACCCAATCCCACCCTTTGCTCCCCTGTATGGAATATCTGCTACAACAGTCTTCCAAGTCATTAGTTGAGCAAGGGCGTTCACCTCATCAAGATCGATCAACCTCAGGATGGTATCTGATTCCTCTTTTGATGGGTCCGCGAGCATTATTATGCTGCACTCTAAATCCAACATAGGAAACTAACGTCCCATCGTCCTTGGGAATTGTGCATTCCACCTTAATTTCTCTACAAGGGATCAAAAGACTCCTTTCAAGTTTGAAGTCCAAACCAAGAATCCTAGCTGCTTGACGAAATTTCCTACTTGTAGCTGCAAGTGCATTCATGGCTGCCCTCTATATTCTTGAAAAAATGAAAAACAAGAACACCCAAAAAAAACCTAGTAGGATCAAGATTGTGAAAGAGAGAAACACGAGCTTTAACAATTTATTTCGCACATAGAACACAGAGTGTTTGTAAAGTAAAAGTTTAACTTTCTAACAAGAAAATGCCTCTACAATGATGATAAAAGTGCATAGAATTGCAGAAACGGGGACATATACAGATACCTACACTAGATCAGGAAGCCAAGCGCGACATATTCTACGACCATTTGCTCTTAGTGCACATCCACAATTCTCAAGCAGCACATGGTAACAGTAATGGATAAGGTTTGATTTGCTAAGGCAATACATGTGAACATTTAAATAAGCAAGGGTAACAGTGTTGTGCTACCTGTTTGGCAAATGCAGATATTGGATGTTTCATTGATGGAAATCAGCCATTTGTATTAGATTGTTTTATAGAGTGAAAAGCCAAGGGTTGCGTCTAATACTTGGATACTGGTGTCTGTCTAAAATGCAGAAAGCGGAAGAAGCGATTCTTGGTAGAGAGTTTGTAAAGAATGGGTACTGTAGGTGGGAAAGGGCCCAACGAATTTAATGCTATTAGGTATTTTTAGACAGAGTATTTTAGTAATTTCACTTTAAGTTTTTTAGGATAGGGGTATTTTAGTAATTTGACTTTTAATTTTTTGAGTTCATGCTTTTAAGATAATATAGATAGATATAGATTACAATTTTGCCCTTCCTAAAAGTTACTTTGAGTCATTTTTAGATGAGTTGAAAAGTCAGATTTTGAAAACCTTGTGAAAAGTTGAAATTTTGCTAAATAAAGAGTTTTCAAAGGCTTAAAGTTTGAAATTTTGAGTTTTGAGGTCATCTTGAGTTTTGGGTGTCAGGATGCGATTCCGTTGATTTTATTAGCTTTAAAATGTGAAATTTGGTCTAAGAAAACTGCCGAAACTAAATTTGGAGTTAAAAAGAAGACGTTGGACCCTAAGTTGCATTTTTAGTTGAATTTGGATCATCATTTGGCTTTGGTCAACCTTAGGAGTTCGGAAGCTCTAATTAAAATTTTGATAGTTTCAGTGGATCCAGACGGTGAAATTAACACTAAAAATGGTCTAGTTTTAATTTTTAGAGCTTTCGAGGTCATTTTGGATATTTGAGTTTTTTTAATTAGTTTGAATAAGTTTTATTGGGTTCGGGTCAAGGAGACCTCGAAATCAAATTCTGATAATTCGATTGAGTCCAAAATGTTATTTCTGATAGAGTTGCACATCTAGTTTTTGTGTATTGGGTTTCAAATAAACGCTCGGAGTTCGCTCTAAAATTTTAAAATAGCTGATTTTCTGAAATCTGGTGCAGGAGGAAAGACCTCCACACTCGCAAGTGTAATGACCTCAAAAGTCATTTTTGGTATTTTCGACCAAATTACCATGTTGCCCTTCCAGAAAGCTGCCTTGAGTCATTTTTTGTTAAGTCTAAAAGTCAAATTTTGAAAACCTTGTAAAAGTTAGAGTTATACAAAAAAGAAGAGAGTTTAAAAGGGCTTAGAGTTGGAAATTTTGAGTTTTGAGGTTATTCTGAGTTTCGTGAGTTAGAATTTGATTCCGCCGATTCCATTAGTTCCGGAATGCCAAATCTGGTCTAGGAGAACTTGCAAAATTGAATTTGGAGTTAAAATAAAGGTTTTAGGCCCAAAGGTACATTTTCAGTTCATTTGGATCATAAGTTTGACTTTGGTCAGCATTAGTTCGGAAGCTCGGATTGGAATTTCGTTAGTTCTAGTGGTTCCGGATGATGAAACTAACACTAAAAAGGGCTTCGTCGTAATTTTTAGAGCTTCATTGAATATTTTGAGTTTTTGAGTCCGAAACTAGTTTAAATGATCATTCACGGGATCTGGATCACGGAGGTTTCATATTCGAATTCTGATGGTTCTATTGAGTTCGGAACATCGTTTCTAGAAGGGTTCCTTGTTTGCTTGTGTTCACGTGTGTCGAACGAATCCCCAGGTCCTAGTTATGATTTGTTTTTGGCTATGTGTTGCTGGTTTTAGAAATTTTAGTGCAGGTGAAGTTACTCTCCACGTTTGCGCCTCTATCTCCGCGTTCGTGGAGGTCAATTTATTTAGACCTCGCATTCTCGGGAGAGGGACCACGTACTCGGAGTTATGGGAGCTAGGCTTCATAAGCCTCCGCGTCCGCGGAAGCTTCTTTGCATTCACGGGGTTCAATGACTGAATTAGCCTCCGTATTCGCGGATTCTCGTCCACATTCGCAGAGTATTAATTATGCCTGAACAGTGTAGTCTCATAAAAGACGTGTTTTATTCATTTTTCACCATTTTGAACAATCCAAGCTTCGTCTTAGAGAGGGACTTCAAGGTTTTTCTTGGCAAATCGATTGGGTAACTATTTTCTAACCTATTTCATTGACTTCCATTGATTAAATTGTGATTTTACCTTATAATTTGAAATTTTAATGGTGGAGTTTGGGAATTTTTTCGACTTTGATTTCTAAACTTAAATAGATAATTCCTCCCCCATCTTAACTCCGTTTTCAAAACGGTTTTCATCGTTAAACTCCTTTTTACTTGGGGAATGTTTTCATGTATTAATTTTCAGATTTTGGCTACTTTTTTTTGGCATGGATTTTTTTTTTACCATTTTACCTTTTTCTCCGAATTGATTGATTTTAGTGTCATTAGGTTCATTATGTGGTTGTGATGATATTTTTTTTAATAGATTTTGGTGATTCGGGGTACCGCGTTAAAGGAAAGGCGTTGGATTACACTTGATTTAGGACTTATCTAAGGCAAGTGGACTTCTAACCTTTTGTTAAGTGTGATTGAACCTTGTATGCTCCTTTGTATATATAATTGAGTACTTTGAGGTAGAATAATATCTCGTAAGGTTGATTTTGAGGTTTTCAAAATGAGTAGTTGTCCTTACATTGAAATATTGATTTGTGAATTTAATGTAAATTGTAAGACTTGTGATATTGTGGATGATTTGATATTGATACTGAGATGATGCTTATATAAATGTATATTAAGACATTAATGATATTGAGACACTGATGACATTGACCATTGATGATAATGAGACACTGATAATATTGACATATTGATGATATTGACGCATTATGACATTGATACTATGAAAGTATTGAAATTATTATGATATGGACACTATTATTTAAATGTGATCATGATCACTACATCTATTATTACTTGTGCATTGATATTTGTGATGGTTGCGATCGAGAGATGATTAAGGTAACATGTGGGTTGGTGGTCGAGATCTTTACTGGTCGATATTAGCCGAGGTTTCTGCCGGTGAGCCGGAGTGATACTCTGGCAGATATTGAGTCCGAGGTTATATTCTGAATGGGTCCGAGGTATTTTTCTGACGAGCGAGCATTGTCCGAGGTTTCTGTCGGCAATGTTCACAGATACATGGTCTATGTGAGACCCCCATGGGTTTTGTCTGATGCATATATATATATATATAACCCAAAGGCTTTGATAGTGAATATATATCGTAGGACAGACATGCATCACGATTACTTGACATTGCATCGCATTATCTACATCTCATGGCATCTGTGTCATCTCATAACATCCCTACTTTGATGCTATCTTATGAATTGTTGATGAGACTAGATATTTGTTATACTTTTTTCCTCATGTAGCAGTTGTACATTTTGAGATATATATATAAGCCAAAAGCTTTGATTAGTGGATGTGTATCGTAGGATAGACATGCATCACAATTACTTGATATTACATCGCATTATCTACATCTCGTGGCATCCACATCATCGCATATCATCCCTACTCTGATGCTATCTTATGAATTATTGACGAGACTAGATATTTGTTGTACTCCTTTTCTTATGTATCAGTTGTATATTTTTTGATATGATGAGTCTATATTATACCTTTGAATGTTTATATTGTGTGTGTATATATAATGTATTGAGACTTTTCTGTGTGCAGGGTTGTAGTTTGGTGGTATATGGTTGGGAGTGAAGGAGTTACTTAAGTTCTTCATTGATTTGCTTTAGGTTAGTTTCCATTTGCTGAGTACCTTGTGGTTTGGTGCTCACCCCTTGCTACATTTTTATAGGTTGTGAGCCCCGTCTCCCTTGTTATCGTCTTTTATTCAGGATCAAGCTTCAAGATCACTCGTGAGGTAGCTACTTGTTCCTTCAGTAGGCCTTCGATGATTTTTATTTTATGTTCTATTTGAGAACTAGACATTTGAGACATGTATTTCATTTGAGTATTCTGTATTTAGAGGCTTCTACATGTGAAACCCGCTTTGGGAAGGTTGTAGTTTTGATCCCCTATGCCTATCTATCTTATTAGACTGGTTATCTTCCATTTTTATTATTATGTTGAGTTGTTTCGGCTTTGGGCTTACTCACCTTGGTGGGTTAAGTGAGTGTCATCACACCTAGATTTTAGGTCATGACAATTTAGTATCAAAGCCCTTGGTTCATAGGTCTCACATGTGTACAAGCCCAGTGGAGTAGAGTCTTAAGGATCAGCGTGGAGAAGTTAGTTACTTATCCTTGAGAGGCTACAGAGACCGTTAGGAAATTCTCTTTTGCTTCATTCTAATCAATTCGTACGTGGGTTTTGTTTAAGTGTTGAGTGGTCACGTGTCCTTTTGGCAGATGGCGAGGAATAGAGCTACTATTGTTACAAGACGAGGAGAGGCAGCCGTTGGTGTTGCTATTGAGACCCCAACTAGGGGTAGGGGTCATGCTAGAGGACGAGCTAGACACCAGGGCCGAGGGGCCACACCGACAAGGGATTATGAATGGGGTATCTCCCCCGAACCAACTATGAAGCCTAGGCAGAAGAAGGTTCCTCATGAGTTTGCTGCAACATCCCTACTCCAGGACACACGATAGAGAGTTTTGGGTGTATTTGAGACTTTGGCGCGAGCAGGTAGCCCAGCTAGTACATCTGGTACTTCATAGACTCGAGTTAAGGTTCAACCCCATGCAGTAGGCCCTTGAGGCCTAGGTTCAGGTGGAGCAGCCACTAGCAACATTGGTTATTAAGATTCCACCAGTAGGCACCTTCACAGAGGAGGAGCAACGCAAATATAAAATGTTTTGGAAGATTGATCCACCTTCGTTCTAGGGTGGCAAGACAGAGGATGCACACAAGTTTTTGGTGACTTTTCGGGAGTGACTTGAGACCGTATAGTTGCTAAAGACTCATGGTATTTTCTATGTTTCCCTCTAGCTCTGTGGGCTAGCCAGGGAGTGGTGGAGGAACTATTTGGGATCAGTCCCAGTGAGGGCTTCTCTAATGAGTTAGGAGACATTTTCTAATGCCTTTTATAATCGGTTTGTTCCATGAAGTGTCCCTGAGGAGAGTCGTTTGAGATTCAAAAGTTTGAGGTAAGGCACGATTATTGTTACGGAGTATGAGGTTTGCTTTTGTCAGTTGGCCCGTCATGCTATAGTTATTATTCCTATTGAGCTGGAGAGAGTTCGACGATTTGTAAGATAGTTGACTTATTTTATCAGGCAATCGGTGTTTTGGGTAGCCAGAGAGAGTGCTTCTTTTTAGTCAGTTGTTAGTGTCGCCAAAGAGGCAGAGTTGATGAAGATAGAGGATTTTGTGGACTCCAAAAGGGTCCGTACATCAGGATAGTACTCAGATGCCTTATCTGGAGATAGGGGCATGACTAGAGGAGAAGGATCGTATCAACATCACAGGGTCCATGCAGCCTTTCCATCTTCAAAGGGAGGATGAGGTCCTCGTGATTCTTATAGTTTAGGTCAGGGTTCATCTAGTTCTCAACAGAGGCCTGCCAGCCGGGAAGGCAACAACTTTCCTCCTGCTCCATCACAACAATTGTCCACCCTTACATCTTGCTTTGGGTGTGGATCTCCTTATCATATGATTCAACAGTACCCTATATAGACTCATTCTAGGCCCCACCATTCATACTCCCAGCACCGGTCAGAGATGTGGCACAAACAGCCAAAGGTTCAGCCCCACAGACTACGGGCCATAGTAGAGGTTAGACTGATAGAGGTGGACATGCAGGTAGAGAGGAGCAGGTGATATGTCTTCTCATTCTAGTGGTAGAGGGCATTTTTTACAAGTGAAGGTCGAGGTGGCCATTGTTATGCTTTTCCACCTAGACTTGAGGTTGAGGCCTCTAATGCAGTGATTACAGGTATTGTTCCTGTTTGCCATCGCTTGCATCCGTATTATTTGATCCTGGCTCCATTTATTCTTATGTATCTACATACTTCTCCTTAGGTTTTGACTTGTCATGTGATACTATTTCTGTGCATGTTCATGTTTCGACCCCAATAAGTAAGCCCTTCATAGTGGATCAGGTGTACCGATCCTGTCTTGTGGCCTTATTAGGCTATGAGACTTGGGTTGATATGATTATTCTTGATATACTTGATTTTGATGGTATATTGGGAATGGACTGGCTTTCTCCTCACTGGTCTATTCTTGATTGTTATACTAAGACAGTTACTTTGGCTATTCTGAATTGATCGGGTATTATATGGCAGGGTTTGAGCGGATCCTATCCTTACAAAGTCATATTTTACGTTCGGGCATGGAGGTTAGTGGAGCAAGGTTATCTTGCATATTTGGCTTTTATTCGTGATTCAGATTTTGAACCACTACCAATGGGTACTATTCCTATTGTTCGGGAGTTTGTTGATGTGTTATGTTCAGATCTTCCTAGAGTCCCTGATGACATGGATATTAATTTTTGAAACGTCTCGAGATCTTCAACCAATTATGCGCTTCAATATAATTACCCGGAGTAAGCGTTATAGCCTGTTTCCAATGCTTAGCGGCTTGATCGAACCAAACCTCTGCAATTTCAGAATCTCCTGCACAAACCTCCATTTCTCCTACCCACTGCTCCTTACCATATGGCTCCAGTAGAATTGAAGGAGCTAAACGAGCAGCTCCAAGATCTCTTGAGTAAGGGGTTCATACGCCTTAGTGTGTCTCCATAGGGTGCCCCTCGTGAAGAAAAAGGATTGCTCTATGAGGATATGTATTGACTATACGCAGTTGAACAAAGTGAAAGTCAAGAACAAATATCCCCTCCCTAGGATTTATGATTTATTCGACTAGCTTCACGGTGCAATCACGTTTTCTAAGATTGATTTGAGATCCGAATATCATCAGTTGAGGATCAGAGCTTCAGACATTCCTAAGACACTTTCAGGATGAGGTATGAGCACTATGAATTCCTTGTTATGTCCTTTAGGCTGACCAATGCCCCAACCGCATTCATAGAGTTGATGAATAGTGTGTTTCGACTATATTTGAATTCTTTTTATTTACTGTTTTCATTGATGATATATTGGTCTGCTCTAAGACCAAAGAGGAGCATGAACAACACTTGAGGGTTGTACTTCAGCGGCTTAGAAAGGAGAAGTTACATGCCAAGTTCTCCAAGTGTGAGTTCTGGCTGAGTTTGGTGACATTCCTGGGTCATATTGTGTCTACAGAGGGTATTCGTGTTTATTTGGCGAAGATTAAGGTGGTTCAGGGATGGACTAGACCTACTTTAGCCACTGAGATTCATAGTTTTGTGGGCTTAGCTGGTTATTATAGGCGTTTTGTTCAGGGCTTTTCTTTCATAGCAACCCTACTGACTAGGCTCATTCAGAAGAATGTACTATTTTTCTGGTCGGATGAGTGCGAGGATATCTTCCAAAAGCTCAAGTATTTGTTGACTACAACTCCTATTTTGACATTGCTAGCGAAGGGATTGGACTTCATAGTCTATTGTGATGCATCTGGGGTTGGTTTGCAATTGGGGCAAGGGGCGTTCTACAATCAATAAGTCCCTCTTTAAGAACTTCATAGGTAAGGTCCCTATCAATTATCCTATGTTGGCGACATAGTTATTGAGTTCAAGTTGGATTTACTCTCACTCAATTCGATGCTCCATAATTCTTCTAAGAATCAATGCTTATAAAACAATCAGTCCAATTAATAAGTCTCATAAGGACTCTTATCAATCCATCACAATCAAGCCTTTCGGCCTATCAACCATCCAATCAATCTTCAATCATATCTTTCAAGAGGGATTTAGATAACCGTGAAGAGGACTACCAATTTAGACTAATCATTTGAGTTCAATTATGAAGACTCTAAAAACCATCAAGTTCTTTCAACATTATCATCATGCTCAATCACAATCACAATCATATCACAATCACGATCATACTGTCAAGGTTCTAGACTCAGTCCCTAGGCTTATTCATGCAATTCTTTATTAAATAATATCTTGGATTTTATGAAATATATCATGTAGAAATACTTTTTTAGTAAATCAAGTTCATGATGATCATCAAGTATGTGAAAATACATAGAATATATAGTTTATAAGAAAACCTTCAAAGAAACATGCACAAAGACTTAATACTTTCACAATCTTTCTATTATCGTCAACGGAGGCACATGAAAGAATAATTTCATGCTTTAGTTTAGCCTTACATATCTGGGATAAAGTCAGACAATCAATTCCCAAGAGTTAATGCTCCAATCACTTGAATCCCTAGCTCTTTTCTCCTCTTCTTAGCCCTAGTTTCTCAGTTAGAACGTATAAAGGACTTAGGAATGGGTTTAAAAATCCTTTTTAGGGAAAAAAAAACAAGCTATATTAGTCATGATTTAAGTTTAGGAGGGGTAGAAAAAAGTTTGGAATGCCCCTCGAAAAACTGAAAAATTTGAACTATGGTAAATGGGTCCGCGTCGCGGATCTGGTCCCTCCTAGGACATTTTTGTTACAAAAAAAATTTCAATCGAATTTCTAACTCCATAAAAAATATTAGAAGCAAACTTAAGTGCAAATCCACGACAGATCCGCGACGCGGAGGTGTCGTGCACCTTGTTGGAAATTTTCTTTGTCCCAAAAAATTATCTTTTGCTCTGGTTGGCCTAAAATTCCATCAAGACCATTTCTCCACTCAATTTTTTCATGTTGATCGTGATTCTGGCCTCAGATGTATCGAAAAAGTTTTGGAAAATTATTACATGGGTAATATCTCATCTAGAGGTATTTTATAATTTACTGGGTATAACAACTTCATTGAGGATCTTATGTCTATCAACTGATTGGTGAGTCCTCCTTTACATTTGGAGGATACCACTTATGTCTCTCTTGCTTCAAGTTTAGAATTTATTATGATTTAAGGTAGCCAAATACCTGTCATTTACACCATTTAGATACTTAGAGAGAGAGATGTCTTAGACAATGATGGATTAGAGTTGATGTTTTCAATCTTAAGACTCGTACTTTTCAAACTATTTCCGCAATATTGAATTTATCTGGATTGTCAGTTTTAAACCATTATTTTACCGAGTCTTTAATTTATTAGCCCACTAGAATGTTCCTATGTACATAACCTGTGTCTTTTGTAGTTGATTGAATGAGTGATCGAGCAAAGTGATTCGCTTGAGGACCAACAATGATTTCTAAGTGTCGTCCATGCCAAGAGTACCCTCCTGGGGTGTGACACTCCAACACATCATTGGATCGGTTGTCACATTCCGGCACACAACTTGGTTGAGTGTGAGTACCTTGAGAAGAATAGTGTAGAATTTGCATTGAGGTTGATAATTATGGAATTGACATATTGAGCATGAATGATGCATTTGTTACTTCTTTTCTATATAAGTATGATTTACTGTGTTATAGGTTCTTGATATATTTCGTTTATTGGAATAGCTGTTGATTCTACCAGTATGTCATTCTTATGTGTATTAATACTGCACTTGCTCTTTTTTTCGGGAGTACAGGGCATCTTTATGCGACTACTGAAATACCTTAGCAAGGAGACTAGTGATATACTAAATTCAAGGGTGAGCTAACTTGTTCAGGCTATCGTGAATTTGCTTTTATTTCTTTGTCCATTTGTTCGGACTCGGACACTTAGTTACAATTTATATTTTCTGGTTGCATCCCCTTAGCTTGACTTGTAGTTAGCGTTTTGCTACATTAACTTTCAGTTTTGGATAGTGTGTTATATTATGTTTCTGGTTGAGTTTATGGGAATTCAATTCATTTATTTTGGTGTTTAAACCTACTTTCGTACTTAAATTTCTTGTTCATTCTTAGTTTTGTTAGATTGGATTTGTATTGATTCTCTCACTGGAGGGTAATGTGGGTGCCGCTCATGGCCCATTTCAGGGCATGACACTATACCAGCAAATTTTTAATTTTTTTTCTGAAGATATTACTCAATTTTCGTTAAAGAATATTTTAAAAAACCTTTGTAAAGAGTAATGATAAAGAACAACTGAAAAAATAATTGATAAAGTTTATAGGCGACTTAAATTTAAAATTGTAAATGATTAGATACAAGTCATTATTTAGAGAATGATAAAAATAAAATTCTAAAGCTACTTATAAGAAGTTGTAGCATACTTTTCTCCACTAGCTTTCTAATTTTCTCTTATAACCAACGTTGTCTTCGCTTGTTATGATACTTGGCTCTTCTTTTATTGAAAGACTCATATATGAATCTTCGTTAGTTGATTTCCAAGTATATTCATCTTCAAGTGGTGAGATTCTGTTAGTACACTGCGAAAAATTAAGATACTTAATGAGATAATCAAAATAAGCCCAACAATTTCTTCTATTTTGTCAAAATGAAAGAACCAAGAGTAAAGATGGAACCAAGAGTAAAGATGGAACAAACTATTATTGAATAATATACTAGAAGCTTATTGAATATACTTAATGTTAAGATAAGAAGATAGCCATAAGGTTTATATGAATTACCTTATAGAGGTTAGTAATAGAACGAAATCTTATACTCCTTGGTATTCCTTGCATGATACGATAATTTCCATCATTTTCATCTCTTGTCCAAAGCTTTGAACCATTATTAGTGTTACTATCGTATAAAATACGATCAGAATTATCCGGGAGTCTATCTTTGCACGCAACTCTGTTGAGATCAGCCTCACCTGAAAATTATATGTAAATAAATGAAATGATATGGTATACATATGACTCAAAAATTTTCATAAGTGATGAAAAAAATGAAATTAGTCAATTTTGAGATATAAAATTTAATACCATTGATATGATATTCTCTTTGTTGTTGGTTTTGAGGTGTTTTCTCCTTTTGCTCCTTTTGCTTTACTCTTTCCTTCTTTTCTTCAAATCTTTCATTTTGTGTGATCTCTTTATAAATATTTTTTGTATCTTTGCCGAGTCGCTGGAGATAAAAAAAATATTTGTGATAGAAGTTCCATGATCGTCCATAAAATAATAAGTTATATTTTAGAGTAGAAAGAAAATGAAGAAAAAGAAAAATGACACAGAAATTAATTGTAGTATTTCTAAATTAATTAAAGTTGATCCATAAATTGAAAACAAAGAAAAGAGAGAAAATAAGTATATATAAGTTACCTTAATGGCGAGGTCATAAATATCGAAATTCGACATTATATTCTCTGATAATACTTGTTGTACATGATTATCTACCTTTTCCCCCTCTTTCCTTGGGAATTTTGACCTGTTCCCCTGATTCCATTTTACTTGTCCAGATTGCATTTTGCACTCTTCTTGAAAAACTATCAATTGGATATTTATTTTATTAAAAAATACTTATTAATGATACTCTTAAGAATCTAATTTGACTAGTTATATTTAAATTAATTTTATAAAATATTATTCAATGAAAAAATAAAAAATTAAAGAATAATTAACTCTGTCTTCATCTCTAAAAGTGGACAAGTAAAAATAATTAATATTAGTCAATTATAAGACGTAAAATTTATTAATCAATTACGTACCATGAATAGTTTTTTGCTTTTCTTTGTTTGATAATGTCTTCTTAAAAGACTCTTCTTGGACCTCTTTGCGTTCATTGTGCTCTTCAGATTTTTTCTTCTTAGCATCCTCTTTCTCTTTCTTTTGTAGTTCGAGCACATTGAATGTATACTATGAAATTACATACAAAATCAAGTTCAAACAATTATTTAAAGTTATAATTCATACCTACACAAAATAAGACCCGCACATTAATAAGTTCAAAGTTAAAAACAAATGAAATTATAGAAATCTAGAAAAAAAATTATTCAGCCTTTTTTAAATAAGAATTATGGATAAAAAAAGGGGGATTTTTTTGTTCTCAATCATCTATATACTTTCTCATATAAAACTTAAGTTGGATCTAGCATAGATTCATACAAAATAGTGATACAAAGAAATAAAATATTTGAAATATATTTGTGGCAATCAAATCAAAATCTAGAACTAACTTGAAAAAAATTAATTTACTACAAAAAAAGAAGAAGATAAAATTTTGTTAAATCAAGTTGAACTAGATATATGTTTGTACTATTTGCTTGAAAAATGAGCACTTACAAATAAATTATTGTATTTAGTGAGATTATTCATATATTTCAATACACATTATGCTCGAATGAATAAATTAAAAAAGGAAAAAAAAAAGATATCAAACATTTGTTAATCTTGTTATTTCTTTGTCAAAATCTATTAGAGATATTATGCAGATTTTGAATCAAGAAAAAAAAGAGAAAACAAATCAAAAGAAATTGCAGACCTAATCGCATTTCTCATAACGCAGAGATACTTGATAAATCAAATCATCAAATACAAGAGCGAAAATATTAAAAACAAAATAAGATTCGATAAAATCAAACTTACCATCACCCAATCGAGGTCCTTCATCGTAAGAATTAACAAGCAAAAATAGATTTATTTCTTTACAATCTTGAATTAACTGGAAAAATAACTTCCTATCGCCTGTGTTGATTCAATTCTCTCCTCTTGAACACTTAATATTTTTCGAAAAACTTGAAACTAAAATGAAGAAGCAAATCAATCAGTGTCTCACGTTTTATAAGTGCACACTTGCTAAGCACTTTCTTGAAAATAACGCCTATTCAATTTTGGAAATTAAAATTAATTTTTGATCAATATAGAGGAGATGGCTTTTAATACGCAACAATATGAACAAATAAGTATTTTAAATGAATTATTTTGAAGAATCTTCTTTTATTGTTATTATAATGATTATATTTTACACTAAATGAGAAAGTCCTTTAAAAGTTATCTTTTATATATTTTATTTAAAATCTATCATTTATTTTTAACTTTTTTTGCATTTATGTCTTAATATAAATTTTCAAAAAATTTCACGTGTTCTTAGCTACTTTGTAATGACCCTGAAAGTCATTTTTGGTGTTTTTAGTTAAATTACTATTTTGCCCTTCCTAGAAGTTACTTTGAGTCATTTTTTGATGAGTTGGAAATTCGAATTTTAAAAACCTTGTGAAAAGTTAGAATTTTGCTAAAGAAAGAGTTTTCAAAGGCTTGGTCATCTTGAGTTTCAAGTATCGGAATGCTATTTCGTTTGATTTCATTAGCTCCACAATGTAGAATCTGGTCTAGGAGAACTAACAGAACTGAATTTTGAGTTAAAAAAAGACTTTGGTCAACATTCGAAGTTCGAAACTCTAATCAAAATTATGATAGTTTCAATGGATCCGGGATGGGGAAACTAACACTAAAAATGGTCTAGTTTTAATTTTTAGAGTTTCTGAGGTCATCTTGAATATTTGAGTTTTTTATTAGTTTTAATGAGCTTTATTGGTTCTGGGTTAAGAAGACCTTGAAATCAAATTCTGATAATACTATTGAGTCCAAAAAGCGTTATTTCTAATAGAGTTGCATATCTAGTTTGTGTGTATCGAGTTTCAAATGAACCCTCAGGGTTCTTTCTGAGTTCTTAAAAATAGTTTTTTGAAATCTGGTGCAGGAGGGAAGACCTCTACATTCATAGATGTAATGACCTAGAAGCTTATTTTTGGTATTTTCAATTAAATTATCATTTTGCCCTTTTCGAATGCTGCCTTGAGTTTTTTTTGTCAAGTCTAAAAGTCAAATTTTCAAAACCTTGTAAAAAGTTAGAGTTTTGCCAAAAAAAAGAGTTCTAAAATGGCTTAAAGTTGAAAATTTAAATTTTGAGATTATTTTGTGTTTCATGTGTCAGAATTCAATTATGTTAATTCCATCAGTCGCGGAATGCCAAATCTGGTCTACGAGAACTTGCAGAATCGAATTCGGAGTTAAAATGGAGATTTTAGACCCAAAGGTGCATTTTTTTGTTTATTTTGGATCATAAGTTAGTTTGACTTTGGTCAACATTTGAAGTTCAGAGGCTCGGATTGAAATTTCGTCAGTTCCAGTGGTATCGGATGATGAACTAATGCTAGAAATGACTTCGTCGTAATTTTTTGAGCTTCCGCGAATAATATGAGTTTATGAGTCCGAATCTAGTTCAAATGATCTTTCTCGGATTCTGGGCCATGGAAGTTCCGGATTCAAATTCTCATGATTCCATTGAATTTGAAACGAAAACTCAAAGATGACGAAAAGAATTATTACCATCAACATCATCATCATAAGGCATGAATAGGTAAGGGTATCTAGCCTCATATCCTTTATAGCTTCCTATGTATCTTTCTCAATAGAATGATTTCTCCACAAAACTTTGACTGATGGAACATCTTTAGTTCTAAGTTTGCGAACCTGACGATCAAGGATTTGGACAGGAATCTCATCTAAGACAAACAATCTTTCACCCTAACACTCTTAACAGGGATGACCAAGGAAGGATTTCCCAAACACTTCCTTAACATCGAAATATGAAACACGGGATGAATGGCCATTAACTCTAATGGCAGATCTAACTCATAAGTTATATTACCTACTCTCTTTACAATTTGGTAGAGACCAATGTATCGAGGTCTCAACTTTCCTTTCTTCCTAAATCTCATTACACCCTTCATGGGTGAAATTTTCAAATACACCCAATCATTCACCTCAAACTCTAAATCCCTTCTCCTGACATTAGTATAGGACATTTGGATACTCTATGCAGATCAACCTCTCTTGGATAATTTTCACCTTCTCCGTAACTTGATGCACTAATTTCAATCCAATAAACTTAGCTTCACCAACCTCAAATCAACCAAGTAACGATCTATATCTTCTCTTATAAAGAGCTTCGTAAGGAGCCATTTGAATACTTGAATGAGAACTATTATTGTATACAAACTCAATGAGAGACAAGTGGTCGTCCTAATTACCTTTGAAGTCAATAACACAAGCTTTCAACATATCCTCTAAAGTTTGAATGGTATGCTCTACCTAGCGATGTATTTGAGGGGTGGAAAGCGGTACTAAGGTTTCCTTTGAATTTAGACCTTTCTAAAAACATTTCAAACTAAGCAGTGAATTAGGCTCTTATGTTTGATATTATGGACAAAGGAACTCCATAAAGCCTGACAATCTCTCGGATATACAATTGAGCATAGTCCTTTACTGTGTCAGTAGTCTCAACTGGCAAGAAATAGGCTGATTTGGTCATCCTATCCACAATCACCCAAATTGAGTCATGCTGCCTGCGAGACCTTAGTTAGCCTATAATGAAGTCTATATATGAATCATCTCTCACTTCCACTCTGGAATCTCAAAGTTCTGCACCACGCCATAGCCTTTGGTGCTCAACCTTGACTTGTTGGCCATTTGAGCACTTAGAAACAAATTTTGCAATGTCTTTCTTCATCCGACTCTACCAATAGACTTCTCTCAAATCATGATACAACTAAGAGAACCTGGATAGATGAAATATTTGGAGATATAGGCTTCTATCATGATATTTCTCAAATACCATCAATACTTAAACACATAATCTGCCTTAGTACCTCAACACACCATCTTCTCCCTTGGAGAAACCCATAACCTTCTATTTATGCACATCTACCTTGAACTAGATCAGAAAAGGATCTTGGTCTTGCTTTTCCTTCACCTCCACCACAAGAGATGATCCAGACCCATTTTGAACGATGACTCCACCTTCACTAGAATCAATGAGTTGAACTCTTAATTGTGCATATCTATGCACCTCCTTAGATAACTCCTTCCTCTCCTCCGTAACATGTGTAGTGCTCTCCGCAGATAACCTGCTAATAGTATCATTAACTACAATAGCTTTACTTGGATAGTAGAAAATGCTCATATCATGGTCTTTGAGCAACTCAAATCATCTCTTTTACCTTAGGTTGAGCTCTTTCTTAGTGAAAATTTATTGCAAGCTCTTGTTGGTCTGTGAACACATCTACGTGCACTCCATACAAATATTGATGCTAAATTTTCAATGCAAAAACTATTGTTGCCAACTCGAGGTCATGAGTTAGATAATTCCTCTCATGGGTCTTGAGCTGTTTGGAAGCATAAGCCACAACCTTGCCTTTCTACATCAATACACATGCCAAATTAACTCTGGATGCATCACAATAGATCACAAAACCCTCTGTCCCATCGAGTAGGGTCAATCTGGAGTAGTAGTCAATTTTATCTTAAACTCTTGTAGAATTTCCTCACAAGCATTGGAACTTAGCGTTCTTCTGAGTTAGCTTAGTCAATGGTGATGATATAGATGAGAATCCCTCTACAAATCTTCGGTAATAACCAGCCAAACCCAAAAAGTCTCTTATATTAGTCGAAGATATGGGTCTAGGTCAGTTCTTTACTACCTCAATTTTCTAAGAATTAACTCGACTTCCCTCACCCGATATAATATGACAAGGAACTCAAAGTGACCATATCAGGTTTGAAAAGTTATCTTCAAGATGTCGCATTCTCTCACTTTCAACTAATGGTAGCCTCAAATGCTATCAAATTCTTAATTACCAAGTCCTAAAATAGGACTTGAAAGCTGAAAATGCGCATTTTAAGATTCTGGTCCCGGTGAATTTGACCTTCGAAAACATGGGGACCTAGTCCGCAATTATGGAGCTCACCTTTAAAGCCTTCATGAATGCAACCCTCGAGCCCGTGATCATGATGGCCAACTCCTCTGGGCTTCCACGATCGCGATGAGGTGCCCGCAAGCGCGAATCATTAAAAGGGGCTGCCCCAGTAGTCATTTGTTGCTGAGCTTAACAGAAAAGCAGAATTCTTTCAATAGGTGTCTGTAATTCATTCTGAACCCCATCAACATAAATGGACTATATTATCCAACTGAAAATGGTATTTCAGACTCAAGAGAATCAACAAATTTATCAACAGAGGTAGTTTTGTTGAGATGTTAACCAAATTCAACTATAATTTCAAGAATGAACCTTAAAACACCTCGGGCCGAAAACTCATTTTGAGCATCTCAAAAACTGAACCAAGGATCGTTATAGACACTCGACATTTCGGAGCTAATCACGCTGATGAAATTTTTATCTGAGTGTGTTTATCCAAAATATTGATCGAAGTCAAACTGGCTAAGATATTGATCGAAGTCAAACTGGTCGGGCTAAAATATTAAAACTTAAATGACTTTTTGCACAAACTCAAAATGAAAGCCTCAAAACTCGAATTAACCTTCCTTCTAGACCGAAATAGACCTTCTAGAGTTGATGGGACTGCTGAAATTTTCATACGACACTCGGATCTCCGAATGTTGACTAAAGCCAACCTTTTTTACTTAAGACTTGTAAAAAAAAGGAAAACTCACACCAAACCCACCCAACCACCTTGGGAAGCATGCAACCCATCCCGATACCACACAGTGACTAGAAAGAAGCTATGAAGAGGAATAAAATGGTAAAATTATGCAAAGATACGAAGATGACCATAGAGATCATTACAAAACCACATCCTCTACGTGGTCTTTCAATTCATTTTTTCTTCTCTCAGCAAAATACTTGTCACTCTCAATTTATGTGAAAGGCACTTTCATTTTTAGTTTTTTTTTTAATGAATGACATATTGTTAGATTTAAAAATAATTAATTTTTCATTTTTGATACTTTTAATGAATTTATTTTAATGATCACATAAATATCATACCATGCAAAATGAGTAATAAATTTTTTTAAAAAAATCAAAACCATATAAATATATGATGTGTTGAAAATTACTTTCTCTGTCTGATTCTATGTAGCATTTTTTTCTTTTTAGTTCGTCCCAAAAAAAAGTCACTTTATTATAATTAAAAATAATTTAATTTTTAAATTTTCTTTTTATCCTTAATTAAAATTATTTATAATCACATAAATATTTAAGTATTGTTTCAGATCATAAATTTAAAATTTTTATTTTTTTTATCGTGTTAAATCAAATAATATCATATAAAATAAGGTAAGACGGATGGAGTATAAATTTTGAAAAATTGTATCCATTCAAATAATATATACTTTACTTTACTACTACTAAGTACTAACATAAATTGATATTTAGGGCTACCTAAAATTAGGATTCTAAGAGCTGACAGATGATGTCACGTTTAAAGGGTATCTTCATTATTTATGTACCTACATACACAACTCAAAAAGGTTGGGCCAATGGGTATCAAAAACCTTTGAAATTCAAAAAGCAAAGGAACCCAACAGAACAACCAAGCAACAATGAGAAAATCAAATGATGCGATGTATTGGATGAAGTTGCTCTTTTTATAAATAATATTTTAATTTTAAGTTTTGAATAGAAAAAAGTTCTCATCACAAAACGTTTTATATGAATGCATTTTATCATTTCAAATCGAATTAGGTAAATTTTAAAATATCGGTACCAGATACCGCGAAAAAAAAGAAGAAAGAAATAAAAATACAGCACAACGCAAAAGACTCCGCGTACACAAATCAAATTAATTTTGTGTAGGGTGTTGGGTTTAAGCTAGAAGTTTGAAGGCGACCAGACAGCCCCACTCCACAGGTGGTCTCTTTCTCTCCTGTGGGTTGTGGACAAACAAATTCGATAGCAACTCCGACCCATTACCCTTCTCTGGTTCGTGATTTTGGCTTATCCCTTCTTCATATCTCTATCTTTTACCTTTGATTTGAAAAAAAGTTTGTCTTTTTATGCTTTTCTAGAGAAAAAATGGATCTGGGTCTTTTTCTGTTTACGAGGTGAGTTTGAATATGTTTCTAGGAGCCATCTTTCTTTTTGTATGTTTTCTGCTTGTGGGTGTTTGCTAGTTTCTTTTTTGGGAGTTGATCAGGGTGCTGAATTGTTTTTTCTTGGTGAAGTATGCTGTGATTCTATTGGGTGGTTCGTAATAGTCGTGAAAATGTGTAGACTACAGTGTCGTTTCTTGAACTATTAAATCTTTTTTCTTTTTGTTTGTTGTTTTCGTCTTACTAACAGACTGATAGTTGTGGGATCTGTCCAAAATAGGCTTAGCTGAATTTTGTCTGGCACTGTGTTTTTCTGAAAGTTATAATCTTTGTAAAGAGTTAGAACCTCCATTTCCAGTATGTAAACTTGAAATTGAGTTGGTGCACCTTTTTTTGACTTTTCAGATCCAGCTGATTTTCAAGTTTGCAGCTTAGAGTTTGATCTTCTAATGTGATGAGGTTGGTTATAATTGAGCATAATGACCAGATTAGTTGAATACCTTGCGTAGTCACAGACTTCACCATCTGGTTGTTGGAAGCTTCTTTTAGTATATTGACCAAATTGATATGGTCCATTCTTATGTGAACCAAAATCAATTACTTTGACTTGAAAATTTTGCTTTCCTACTTGTTGGAAAGGATAATTTCGACAAGGTAGTTTGCAGTTTCGAGATTGGAGAAATAAAATTTGAGATTTTCGTTGGTATCCTCTGGTTATATAGGGTCCAATTCTCGTATGGCTGTTGCCAAGAGCAACAGCAACAATGAATCATCATTTTATACATCATGTTGCTATAAAGTTGCAAACTTGAGTGAGACCATTTTGGATGCGAATCATACTGCTAATCTGCATGATCGTTACATTCTTGGAGAACAGCTGGGTTGGGGCCAGTTTGGGATAATCAGAACATGCTCTGACAAGTTCACTGGAGAGGTGTTGGCCTGCAAATCAATTGCTAAAAATAGATTGGTGACTCAGGAGGATGTGCAAAGTGTCAAGCTAGAAATTGAAATAATGACCAGGCTTTCTGGCCACCCAAATGTTGTAGATCTCAAGGCAGTTTATGAGGAAGAAGATTATGTACATCTAGTAATGGAGCTTTGTGCAGGGGGAGAACTTTTCCACCAGCTGGAGAGGCATGGTAGATTTTCTGAGGCTGAGGCCAGGGTTCTCTTCCATGACCTAATGAAAGTGGTGATGTACTGTCATCATAAAGGCATTGTACACAGAGATCTTAAGCCAGAGAACATTCTCTTGGCTATTAAGGGTTCTTCTTCTCCAATAAAATTAGCTGATTTTGGTCTTGCAACATACATCAAGCCAGGTAATTTCCCTTTTCCTCTGAAAAACCTAATATGCAATATTATTATATCTATTCTTGATAATTTTATGCATCAGCCACTTTCTTGTTCCAGGTACAAGTTTGCATGGTACTGTTGGCAGCCCATTTTATATAGCTCCTGAGGTCCTGGCAGGGGGTTATAATCAAGCAGCTGATATCTGGAGCGCTGGTGTTATTCTTTACATTCTTCTGAGTGGAATACCACCATTTTGGGGGAAGACAAAGTCAAAGATCTTTGATGCTGTCAGGGCAGCTGATTTGCGGTTTCCTTCTGATCGCTGGGATACAATATCATCTTCAGCGAAAGAGTTGATTAAAGGAATGCTATGTACGGATCCTTCTCAGAGGCTTACAAGTCAACAAATTCTAGGTATAATATGCAAGATATAATATCAAACTCATTATACTTGTTAACTAGATAGAACTGATGAATGACGTTTGATGCATTAGGAATGCATATTTATTTGTGTTTGAGATGAGTAATTGATTGAGAGGATAGAAAGATCAACACATCAGCTTGTGAATATATAAAGAACCTACGAAGAGTAGAAGTGGATAGTAAACTGTGAAACCCAAAATATCTAGAATTCATTAGAGATGTTACTGCATCAGAGCTGTAAATTTCTGAAGGATTTATTACCTTATATTCTTCTCAAAATTATTTTTCTTTTCCTGTGGATATGAAATTGGGGGTAAATATAGATGGAGCGCAGCTGGACCATATTTATGACTTCTACAACATGAATGATATATCATATTTATCAGCCTGCCTCTCAAGATGATAAATCTTCGAAATTCCTCAGTCAATGGATTGGATTTTTCTTATGTAAGCTTGAATCTAACTTTGGAAGATCCAATTCGTAAACTGATTTTCTCTGATTGATATGTGTTTTACAATTCTTAAAGGTTTTTCCTTTTTATCTAAGTAGTGAAGCAGTTGAGGATGCATCAGTTGCGCAGCTTACTTCTTGTCTTACCTCAAACTTAAAAAATTTTGATACTTAACAGATCATGCTTGGGTACGGGATATCTCACCGCATTTCTATGAGCCATGCCTAAAAGTGCATTCAGATGAAGGCTCTGGCTGCTCTTCTTTTATGACTCGGAATCAGGATATCAGTTTTGGCACAGGTTCTGCCGTTTTAATTGATGCCCAATCACCAAAATTCATGTGCAAATCATCGTTTTCTACTTTAGTAAATGAACAATCGACAACTTCCTATGGATCCGCTGTATTCTCTTTCAGTAGTACTGTTGGATCAAATGGTCATGACTTTGCTTCTCCTGTTCAAACACTGCCTAGTTTTACATTCTTCGGCTCGAGTTTAGTTGTTGATCAAGGGAGTTATGAAGTTGATTTATCTGTTACAGCGTCTGATGTTGATTTACTTCATAAAGGTAATTTTCACAGTTTTCTGTTTTAATTTCATCTTAACATGTAAATTGCTATATCCAAATTTATGTGGTCGTCTGGAGTCCTCGGATATAAACCTATTTGAGTTATGCCACAGATGCCAGTGTGGGAAAGGTGTTTATGTTGTCAGACTCTCCTGTAAGCTTTGAGCAAGTGGTAAGAGATAAGACAGAAGAAGTTAGAAAGAGTGGATCAAATGGATCTAGAACCCTAGGCATCCAAAGCAGGAGGAACCATACAATTGGTCTTGGTGAATTTGAGCAGATAGATATTGTGGTGACTGAATCAGTTATCCGATGGGCATCGTGCACATGTCTTCCTACCGCCACGTCACTCAGGTCTTCTCTGGTCTGCTGAAAGTGTAGATGATTTTATGGCTTGACTTGCCAGTCGCCTGTGCTGAGAAAAAGAGTCATTAACCTTTATATTCACTTACTGAGGTCATGTAACATGTTAGATTCATGAGCTTCTGGACTAAACTCTCAAGCTTTTTCGCAACTCACAAGTTTGATTTTGGTAATGTCGTACCATAAAACAATGCTTTCTCGAGTTACAAAGCTTTTGTCCATCATTAATGTGAAGGGGAGTGAGTTCATTGCTTATGAGGCTTTTCCATGTGTACAATGTTTATAAATCTTGATAGTCAATGAGTTTGCATGGCCATCTAGCATCTGTGTAGCATTTAATTTGCCTTTGTCCTAATGTGGGTGTTTGACATACATTTTGACTAGATGCATGAGCTTGCTTTCTCAAATGCTGAAGCGTAAATAAACAACAATAGCCTTCTATTACTGCAAGGTCTTTAATTAGAGTTTGAGCTTCAAGCATGGCTTTACAAGATGAATGCAATTATCTTTAGGGGGTCATTTGGTAGGATATATCAGAATCTAGCACATGTATTAGACATGTTATATTTAATCCTTTGTTTGGTATTATAGGGTAAATTATCCTTAGTACACCAAAATCAAACAGTGGATAAGATATAATTATAGCATATACACCCTATTCAACATTATTCTTATTTACTCTACCAAACTACCCCAAGAGTTTCAAGTTATATAAGTCCATCGGGTAAAAATTACACCATTAATGCAATGTGATCGGTTATTGCAGGTTATTACTCTGTTTTCTGAGTCACTATTATCATTTTTATACAGAGAGCTTACATGTTATTGTATGTCTACTTAACCTAGTTGTGATCACTCTACTTTTAAATTTCTGACGTGGTTTGTTTTGTACTGTCACTTGAAGAATACAGTTAGTCCTTTCCTGTGTTTGCCAAAGAGCTGACTTTAGAGTTGTTTTTGGCATGAGTTTTTTGCTTTTCAAGTAATATAGTAGTTTAAGTTATCCATTGTGCAACCATGTGAGGAGGTGGTAGACAAAATGATGGAAAGTTTTCAGCGTTGACATGTCCCAAACTATTAATTAAACTATACCTTATATGGGGTTTGGGACTTTGGGGGAGTGGTCTTGCCCCCCCACCACTCCACATGGCCATGGAGAATGGAATATTGGTGCAAATACAATCAATTAGGCCTAGACCTTTGACTATAATAATTGTGGGAAATGTGGATATGAATGGTGGAGGGACCATCCAACTAAGGATTATTTTTTTTCTTTTCTTTCACAAGGGACAAAATCCACTGTCATAATTTGTCTTGTTCATGCTTTCCAGGACTCTATGATCCTTTTTTGCTTCTGTCCTTGTAGGTACTCTTTCTTTAAAGTTTTGTTTCAAAGTAAAAAATCATACCAGTGGCCACTTATAGGGATACCACTTGGAATGTGTCCAAGAGTCTTATATATTGTGTCATGATCACTTCGTATTGATAAAAAAGTCTGGAGAACAATCTTTTTATGAAAAATCAAGGAGGAAATTCCTGGTCATATGTTGGTTAAAAAATAACCACACTTGAAGTTCAAAATTGTACAACTGAAACTTGTCGAGGTTCTTTGGGGTTATTGTATTGGTTCCTCATTATTAATTGAAGACAAGTTAGGGACAGACAAACAAGCACACATGAAAGATTGGACAGGCCCCAAGGCCTAGCTCAAGTGGCAAAGAGGTAGGATTTGTGGTTGAGGTCATAGGTTCATGCTTCACACCATGCAAAACGAAGCCTGGTATTTAAGTGGAGAAGCGTAGAGGGGCGAGCCCATTTTATCCATCGAGTTTAGAAGATGGTTTTCTCGATTATCAAAAAAAAAAAAAATTGGACAAAAATTCTCAATGAACTTTCTCATCACTTCGTATTGATAAAAATGATGAGAATATCTTGAACGTTAAACTTATTTATATACGTAATTCATGACACTGTATTGGTGTTTTCACATCACAGAAGGGGTTACTTTTAAATGAATTTTTAGACACGGATTATTTCCTAAAATTTGGTCTGATAAGTTTTTAGCCCGTACAATATTTACCATTTGAATGAGATGATAAAAATCCAACTTTAAATAAAATATTTGAACTATAAATAGCTAATATAATGTTCATTTACAAGATTTTTTGATGTAAAATTCTAGACGAGTTACGTCATTAACCAAATGTGGAAGAGTCTATTTGAGATATGACAATATTAAAAAAAAAAAAATGGCAAAAGTTACAAGCAATGTGAAACATAATTCTGTTACGTGTTTTATGGACAATTGGAATTAAATCAGTGACTAAGAATGGAAAAGTTTTCTTGCCTTCTATTCATTCAGCTATAGCTGTGACGTATATATACAAGATTTCCTATTTCTGTATGAAATCTGATTGGGTACCACCACAATCCAATTTGGATGCGTAGAAGGAATGCTATGGACAACTTGGGACATTATTAATACTTAGATTTCCTAGGGGTAGGTCATGTATGGTTTATTTTTGCTTTTTGTAGTCGTTAATTGTTGTCGTAATGATACTTTCTTGATACCTTTATAACTGAAATCTACCTTTAAAAAATATGTTACTAAGATTTTAAAGTCATATTGTTATTATACAAGATTATCTACTTCGAGAGTTGTAATTACGAGTAAGTCAACGATTATTAGTCGCAAAAATCTTATAAGCAATTTATTAAATCGCGACTTTCTATTACTTATTATATATATTCCTTTCGTGCCATTTTTTTCCTCCTAGTCCGTCCCGAAAAAAATGTCATCTTACTTTAAATAATAATTTAATTTTAAAATTTTTTTTTTACCCTTAATGAAATGATTTTCAACCACACAAATATCTAAAAATTATTCTAGACCACAAGTTTTAAAAGTCTTTTTTCGAAAAAAAAAATCATGTCAAGTCAAAGAATATCACGTAAAATGAAACGGAGGGAGTCCTATATATGAAAAATCTTTATAAGTTTCCCAAAGTATTCGTTTTTCCAAATATCCAATTTTTAATATTAATATCTCCAAAATGCACGGTTGCAATTATGCACAAAGACCCGACCACTTTGTCCACCTTGCAATGATAAGGTCCTAACTCGTGGACACTAATTGGCCTCGTCTACTCCAACTTGAGGCTCACATAAAAAGCAAAATTACTTCAAACTTACAATTTTTAGACTCGAAGAAAATTACATCTCCATTTTCTCTTCAAGACACAACACTAACAAAATGGGGTCTCAAATTTACTCACCAACTCCTCAATTCTCCTGCCAATTTCCCAAAATCAAATCAAGACAAGTATCTTCATATTCCTCACTTCAGTTAAAACCAAGAATCAGCATCATATGTTCTCAGCAACAGCCACAGTCTACTGGTGTTGTTACTGAAACACCAATTCCAACAACTGCTACATATAATGTGGACTTCAATACTTTTGATGCTTGCAAACTTGGTATTTCCAGATACCCAGATTTTGTTTATAATGCCCAAGGGGGTACAGGTACTGGAACTGGAAAAAGAATTGAGTCGAGCGATGAAATTTTGATTGACTTTGACTTGGAAAAGTTGTACATTCCTCCATTAACATCTGCAACTGCTAAGTTCTTGGGATTGCCATTGCCCCCTTTTCTGAAAATTGATGTTGAACCCGAGCTCCTTAGAGGATATGTCAATCAAGAAAGTGGCAAGGTACATATTGTTTAACCCTTTACTATGTTGCCCTTAACAGAAACATATGAAGTCATCTAGGAGATGAGAAAAAGAGATTTGATTTCAAGCTTATACCTATTACAGGTTAATCTGGAGTTCAAGGCCAAGTTCTGGTTTTCAGTTGGAAACATCTACAGAGCGCCACCACTGCTTGTGGATACGATTTTAACGACTGACGAATCAAAGGGAAGAATTAGAGGAGGAAAAGGGGAGAGGCTAAACGAAGAAGGAAGGTGCAAACTTGTTGGAGTGGCAACATTGACACCTATTGACGACTTGTTTATGAATACATTCCTTAGCCTTCCAACAGAATGTCTTGCAAAGATGAATGCTAAAATCTCATTTTCCAGTGCCTAGAGACTTTGCTAGGCAATAGTTATGTGAGATCACACTGTATAGCTCTCAAACATTAATATATATAAAGAGGAAGGCCATTGAATTGCATACTTGAAGTTAAAGAACATTCAATATTGGATTTTGTAATACAGACTGTAGAATTCATGGGAACCTGGACGTGAATGTCCATTGATACAGGATTTACATTACACTGCAATTGTACCAATTTTTACATCAGCTGTTTATAGCATGTCAACTTTGTATACTTAGCTGTATTCCGAAAGAAAAAGGGAGGACTTGTCCCTCTGTTCTTCCTGCTATATCCATCCATCCACCAGCCTTCCAATATTCAATCCGTAATAATTGCCCCTTCAGTGCATAATATCATGCTGCATCAAGGAAATAAGGGTCAGAATATTCACGCATGGTTGAGCAGAGTCATTGAAGCACGAAAACAAATTTAAATTACCATAACTCAAATGTGCCGCCTCTGACATTGTTTTGACAAACTAGCAAAATACATTATTCAAATGCGAGCCTCTGAGTATCTACCAGAGAAGCATATTGACCCTTCCTTTCCAATAACTCTAAATGTGTTCCCAACTCTGCAATCTTCCCATCAGAACACAAAGCAATTTGATCTGCATTCTGAACTGTGCTCAATCTGTGAGCAATTACCAAAGTTGTTCGTCCCTTCATCAGATGGTCCAGGGCTTCTTGGACTAGACGCTCACTTATCGTGTCTAAAGCACTAGTGGCCTGCAGAAAACACAGAAAGCAAGACCATATTCACCAAATAGCCATAGTATCACAATTAAAGGTGGATCCAGAATTTGAACTTTATGCATTCGAGCTTGGACTTTTACCACAACCCATTTGATCTACTGGGTTCAATCTTTTTTTTTCAGGGGCGGTTGGTTGGGGGGAATAACTAAGAAATATTACCATAACACACAAAAACATTACATCTAAAGAGCACCTAGAAATCATATCCACTTTCCAGGAAGGGTAATAATACTAAGTAGGCCTCCAACAAAACCAAAAAACTAAGGAGTCAGGTAGAGTGCATTGGTAAAAACAACACATGCATTAACTTTTTTTATTAATAATACCTTAATTGGTACACATTTTCATACTATATATAACTAATGCAAACATTAGTTATACATCGTGTATTAAGGTGTGCATTACTAATACCATGGATTTCTAGACATTAGTAATGCATTGTTTTTAATGCATGCATTAGAATGGTTAAAGACCACATTATCCCTCAGTCTTTTTACATATTTTCCACCATAATTGTGAAGGGTATCTTCGTAAATAATTTTTTAATGCAATGCATGCTATTTTTGATACATCAAACCAAACAATACATAATACAAAGTCTATGTATAATTAATGCAAGTATTAATAATATACTCTATTTAGCATCATTTTTATACACTCTACCAAACGAACCCTAAGAACATAATCTTTGGATAAAAAATCTACATCTATGAGCTTTTCTAGACCCCTGTAAGAACTCTATCCTTTCTATGATGTCTGTCTTTATCTGTGATACCACAAAACTGGTATTTACATTTTCACCTCTAAAAACTTCTAGTCCCTTGCTCGTCAAGTGTGGTATATCATAGCACCCAACACTGCTGCCACCACTTCCTTATTAAACTGCATCCCTCTTTTCTTTTTGATCCATTCCAGGCATAGTTGTATTAGCCTCTTTATGTTTTAATGATGACAAACTAATCCCATAAACCTACTATGCAAGAGGGAGATAAAAGCAGCAAGAAAGATTTCTACTCAAATACACAAGGAAAGAGAAGCAGTCATGGAAGGTTGACAATCAAGGAAGACTTCCACTCAACTACACCGAGGAAAGAGAAGCAATCCAAGAAGATTGTTACTTGGCACAACACAAGGAAAGAAGACGCAGGAAGATCCAAGGCAGATCCCAGAACAGAGGAAGAATAATGCTCGGCAGGGTATGCAGCTGCACAAGGAAAGGAAACCAACACATATGGCACATCCTAACATCAGCTACCTCCAACCTTTCAAATGTAAGTGTTTGATATACAATAATGGTAAGAATAATCTGGGAAAATTTGACCCTCGTAGTGAAGAAGGTAATTTTCTAAGATACTTCCCCTCCAATAGATCTTTCAAAATTTTCAATAAAAGAACTCTATGCGTCGAAGAATTTGTACATGTGGTATTTGATGATTCTAACCTAGAGCCTATTTGGATTGACTTTTGGCTTTTGGTTTATTTTTATCACTTTAACTTAAAACCACGTGCTTATAAGCACTTCTAAGATTTACCCAAACAATCGGAAAGTGTTAAAAGCTATTTTAACTTGAAAACACTTAAAATAAGTCAATCCAAATAAGCTCTTAGTGTTCAGAATTCTAGAAATGAATGTGCTGATCCAGAACATGTTGTTCAACAATCCTCTGAAGAAACAAAGCAATAACCCAATCCAAAAATTGTTGAGGAAATAACTGAGCAGTCAACTATCTCGGACGGAAAAGTCAATTGATCCATCTGAACCACCTAAACTCTCAATCCCATGAGAGTGGAGGCACAATGCAAGCTATCCAAACGACTTGATTCTTGGAGACCCAAATGAAAAAAAGCAAGCCAAAGCTTCCATGAAAAAAATAAAGCATTCTCGTCACTCATATCACAACTAGAACTAAAACAAATTGATTAAGCACTAGGTGATGAGTCCCGGATGAAGGCTAAGAAGGAATAACTCGATGAAATCAAAAGAAATCGGGTGTGGACATTAATGAAACAACCAAAAGAAGTCTTTATGATAGGAACCAAATGGGTCTTCCGAAACAAGATGGATGAAGAAGGCAAAGTCATTATAAACAAAGCAAGGTTAGTCGCTCAAGGCTATTTGCAATAAGAAGGTATTGATTACGATGAAATGTTTGCACCTGTGGCAAGGTTAGAACCTATTTGAAATCCTATTAGCATACGCATACTTAAAATGCTTTAAACTTTTTCAAATGGATGTAAGAAGTGTTTTCTTAAATAGACTTATAAAGGAAGAAGCCTTTCTTAAGCAACCTTCAAACTTGAGAATCCCTCCGGTTTAGATTATGTTTTCAAACTAACTAATGCCCTCTATGGTCTCAAACGAACCCGTAAGGCTTGGTATGAGAAATTAAGTACCTTTTACTTGAAAAAAATTCCCAAAGAGGAAAAAATCGATACAACTACTTTCATACAAAATCAAAATCTAGCATCCTTATTTTTTAAGTTTATGTGAATGACATTATTTTTGGAAGTTCTAATGCTAGTCTCTATATGAAAAGGAGAAATTGTATGAATTTTATGGGAGAACTTACATTCTTCTTGAGACTAACAATCAAGTAGCCGACTAAGGGTACCTTCATTAGTCAAATCAAGTAGACAAAGGAGCTTATCAAAAAATTCGAGGTTGAAAAAAGTAAAGTTTTTGAGACTCCTATGAGCCCCTCAACTTGCCTCAAAAGATGCGGTAGGTAAAAATGTTGATGAGAAAATGTATTTGGAGATGACCAGATCATTGTTACATTTGACAGCCAGTCGACTAGACATCATGTTTAGTGTTTGCAAATGTGCGAGATTACAGTTAACTCCGAAGGAATCTCATTTCGATATGTAAAGAATCATTCAATATCTGTTAGGATCGACAAGAATCAAGTGTTTATGCGGAAGCTAGCAAAGCAACCTCGAAAGACCATGAGTATGAAGATAAACGAGAAACATATCATACAGAGACACAAATATTTAACGTGGTTCGGTTAAACGACCTACATCCACAAGAAGAGATGAGCAATCCACTATATAAAAGAGAGTACACAACATCGAGAGAAATAACTTCACCAATTCACTCTGAATACAAAGAGGTTCACACAAGTGTTAACATAACACTTGTGACTCACTGTTTCTCTCCCTACACAAGACTCCCAAACCTTATGGCTACATTGTGAATGCTACCAAGTTAGAAGGAATGAGCCTCTATTTATAAGTCATAAACCTTTTCCTACTAGACTAAGGATTTGCCAAATATGGAGAATTTCTATTTTACTTTTTCTAAAAGAAAAACCCTAATTATAGCAAGGAATTCAGGGCAAATACCCAACAAATCTCCCCCTTGCCCTGAATTTCTGACAAAATAAATTTGCTCCACCTTTTTCGCACAATCTTCATCAGGTTGAATCTCCTCTGCAAAATCTCCTCTGCAAATTCCATGTCCTGTCACAGAGAACCTCTCTGAAAAAGTTTCTCCTACAAAATCTTCATTATTGCCAAATATGTTGCGTCTAGAACTGAACCCGCCAAGATGAACAATTGTTCTTAGCCTCGTTTTGATTCCACTTGTTAGGACTGCACGTACCGCCACCCTAACTCCATATAAGTATGATAATGTTTGCTTTGGACCAAGCCCTCACGGATTTATTTTTGGGCACATCCCAAAAGGCCTCATACTAATGGAGTTGGGTGAGCACTTATATATTAGTACATTTTTTCTTCTTCATCCGATGTGGATGGGGTTTATCATACCCAACAATCCTCCCCTCGGACCAAGACTACACAATTCGTAACCTCCCCTTTAGGGATAATACATTTGATCTGCTAACCATCTTGCACCGCCACTAGCAACCAGTGGGACACGCCGCTTGACCACCACTTTGACAAGAAGACTTTCGACACAAGACATCCCTGCAGATCTCTGGTCCTGTTGTCACACCGGGAACTTCTCATAAGACACAATCCCCTAGTTCGATATACACGAACCTAGGCGCTCATTCCACTTGTTAGGATCGACGGGAATCAAGTGTTTATGCGGAAGCTAGCAAAGCAACCTCGAAAGATCATGAGTATGAAGATAAATGAGAAACATATCATAAAGAGACACAAACATTTTATGTGGTTCGGTCAACCGACCTACATCCACAAGAGGAGATGAGCAATCCACTATATAAAAGAGAGTACACAACATCGAGAGAAATGACCTCACCAATTGACTCAGAATACAAAGAGGTTCACACAAGTGTTAATATAACACTTGTGATGCTACGTTTCTCTCCCTACACAAGACTTCCAAACCTTATGGCTACATTGTGAATGCTACCAAGTTAGAAGGATTGAGCCTCTATTTATAAGTCATAAACCTTTTCCTACTAGAAAGAGGATTTGCCAAATATGGAGAATTTCGACATTCCTTTTGCTAAAGGGAAAACCCCAATTATGGTGAGAAATTCAGGGCAATATCTCATAAGGACCCAAGATTACAGATTATTATATCCTCATTTAACAAATTTTGATTTAATTGGATATTCAGATGTTGATTCATATATGATAACAATGATAGTAAAAGCACACAAGTGGTACCTGTCAAAATTCTTCGCAAAGCAAAAATCAAACTTCGGTGGCTCTATCGCCCACTGAATTAGAGTACTTAGCAGTAGGGAGTTATTGAACTAAATTGTTATGGATAATGCATCACTTACTTGAATTAGAGTACTTAGCAGTAGGGAGTTATCTTATGCATCGCTACATATTTTATGTGATAAAGTGATAATACTAGTGCTACCAATCTGTCCATATATATTGTACGTTATTCTAGAGCAAAGCATATAGATATTCAAATATCATTCTATTACAGATCATGTTGAAAATGAAAATTTCATGTTAGAATTTATTGATTCTAAAAATCAATTGGCTGACATTTCTCATAAAATCTCTTTTGGAAGATCGATTTTGTTTTCTCCGCGAATGTCTTGGAGTTTCCCTTTCAAAATCATAATTCTCTGCACTCTCTTTAATGCTTAAAATTATTGCATTTAAAACCATATTTTGCAAAAAGTTCTTTTTTTGTTGGATGAACTATTTTGCAAAAAGATTTTTACCATCATTACTTGATTCTTTTATGCACTTTCCTTTTCCCATACTCTTTTTCCTTTTCCAAAGCATCATGCTGCGCAGCTTTCACATCTTAAACCCTCCATTTTTTTATGACAAGGGAAACCTGCGGCCGTTACCCTTTGGGTACACACAGTGTAAACCCCTGCTCTTATGCAATAGCTCGCAAACCACATAAGAGAGGTAACCCCTTCCTCCACTCTCTCTTCTTATACTTCCTTCTCTCATTAAATTTCTCCACAACTCACTCTCTTTCCTCTCCTCTATGAGAAAAAGATCTTCCATGGTTTCATCCACTAGACATTTCAAGTAAAAGACTCCCTAACCCCTCTGAAGCCGAATTCATGCCTCCCGTTTCAGACTCCTTTGATTCTGAATCCAAAACCCTTCCTTCCAAACCCTCTCCTAAAAAAAACCTGCTCCGTCACAAGGAAAACGTCAGCCTAACAAAAAGCTATGGTCGGGAGAAGCCAATGATTTCACTCCGACAGACGTGTCTTTTCTGGAGTGCAGACCACAAAGGCAAGTTCTTGGACTTCATGAATTGCCCAATCATGACGTGAAGGGTGATAAATTTGGAACAAATGGAGGCTTCTCATTGAGCTGAAAGTACTTATTTTTAAGCTCAGGAAGTGATAAATTTGGAACAAATGGAGGCTTCTCATTGAACTGTAAGTACTTATTTCGAAGCTCAAGAATTATCTCCATTCTTTCAGCTTTGTGGTTTAAAAGTTTGAGGAACCCGTTCATATGTTTCATTCTAATCTTAGAGTTTCTAAGGACAGTGGGGAAGTAGAAACCCTCGTCCTGGGAAATCAAATTATTCTGAACAATGTTTTGTTCCTACAAATCTTTAGAACCAAGTTCTGTGTTGTCATTCCTTTCATGACTGGGTGTTGGCCTGATGACTTTGAAGTAAAACTCTAGATGAAGCCAAAATCTTTGTGGCTGAATCTGAGTTGGACCCATCTGATTTTGGTCCTTCCAACATCTGCCTTGAGAATCCTATCTTGGCTCACATTATAGCAACTACTCTGCTCCCCGGGGAAGGATCCCAGAGAAATATCACCAACAGGGATGTTTTTGTCCTCTACTGCCTACTGAAGAAGTATAAGATAAACTGAGTCGAATGTTTCGGACCTATATGATTGAAAGTGCTGCTGAATCTGGTACTCATGCAAGTCTCCCCTATGAATTGATCATCTCCCGCATCCTGATTGACTTGAACATTGATCTCTTTGACTACAAGCCTCTTGAAGTCTCCGCAACCTATAACATTCAAATTTTTGCTACCATTGGATACCTTCTGATTGATGGAAAATGGTTGAAGAAAGGCTCTGTCAAGGTGAAGGTCAAACAGTCTTGGAGCAGTGAGATCACGGCAAACTCAGCCACAGATTTACTGAAAGAAGTGAGTGAGATTAAGGAAAGACTATCAGCTTTAGAGGATGGAATGCAGCACATGCAGGAGAAAATGGACAAGATCCTTCAGCTATCAAAGGATACAGGTACTGATGTGGAAAAACTACAGATTTCTATGGATAGCATTCAGCAGCAAGGGATTAAAACCGTCAACAAACAGTCTCAGAGCAGCGAGATCACGGTGGACTCAGCCACAGATTTCCTGAAAGAAGTGGCTGAGATTAAGGAAAGACCATCAGCTTTAGAGGATGGAATGCAGCACATGCAGGAGAAAATGGACAAGATCCTTCAGCTATCAAAGGATACCGGTACTGATGTGGGAAAACTACAGATTTCTATGGATATCATTCAGCAGCAAGGGATTAAAACCGTCAACAAACTGATTAACCGAGTTGTTGACTCCCTTAACCATGGAGCTGGCTCCTCTCAGATTGAGCTTGCTGAGACTATTCAGACTTCTTACTCCAACCTTGCCCCGAACATTGAAAGATCCTATAACGAATTCTCCAAAAGGGTTAATACCCTTAAGTACTTCTTGGCCAAGCATTGATCTACCTTTATTTTTGGTGTCCTCTCTTCAAACTATCTGTTACTGGGACCATTTGTCCCTCTTAAAACAATCTGTTTTTGCTTTGTAACAGGGGACGTTTGATTACCCAGGACCTATGTGCTCTGCATGCTACCGAGCTATGTCTGCTTTTCATGTTTAGTTATTGTTCCTATCTCTGCACATATTGATCTTTTTTGCTCTTCTTTCTTTTCGATAATGTCAAAGGGGGAGAATGGAGCAAGAAAATTCAAGTCAGCTACTGAAACATGGCATAGAGGTAAAGGGGAGAATATCCCATCAAGGAATTTAACCTGCCTCTTAACTTTTTTTGGTAGTCATCATTAAAAAAAGGGAGATTGTTAGCCTCTATATGTTTTAATAATGACGACAAACTAATCCCGTAAACCTACTATGCAAGAGGAAGAAAAAGGCAGTAAGATTGTTACTCAAGTATACAAGGAAAGAGAAACAGTCATGGAAAGTTGACAATCAAGGAAGATTTCCACTCAACTACACAAGGAAAGAGAAATAATCAAGGAAGATTGTTACTCGGCACAGCACAAGAAAAGAAGACCCAGGAAGATCAAGGCAGATCCCAGAACAGACAAAGAACAATGCTTGGCGTGGTATTCAGCTGAACAAAGAAAGGAATTCAACACAAACGGACTTATCTGATACAGGCATATAATATCAATCATGGACTATGATCATATCCTTGATTGAAGGAGAAAATTTCCTTGGGTTATCCCTAAGAGCAAATCTTCACAAGTCAGTAATCACAAATCAAATTAGGAAAATTTGATTTCAGCAATTGCTCAAAATCAGTTTCGTCATCAATTAAGGCAACGAGATTTTCTTCAACAACAATCACAAGGCAGCACCTATAAAAGTAGATCCAGATCGAATGAGCAAGGGTGCAACTTCATTTGAACAAGAATCAATATTCATCTTGCAAGAAGCAATGTATTCATTAGAATTTACTAGTGAGCATTGAAAGAGAAAGAGGTTGTGGCCACAAGAAGAAATCTGGAACTGTTCAAATCAAGAAAAACCAACACAATCTGTACAATCAAGTTCACACAAAGCTCTAAAGGAAGCCCTTGTAACCCAAGGGAACTGGACTAGGCACCACATCAGTGATCCGGCCAGTATAAAATCTGTCTCCATTTATCTTTCAGTCATTTATAATTCATAATAGTCTGCCTATTTAGTAAGTCGACTGTTCACGATCAATCCCCCCCCCCCCCCCCAAGTTTCAGCAACCCCATACTGCTGGCACCACTTCCCTATTCAACTGTCTCCATCTTTTCTTTTTGATCCATTCCGGGCATAGTTGCACCTCCTGTAGTTGGCCAGTTACTCCAGTCCATGTAATGAGTGTGCGTCTTACCTCTTTTATCCAGCTGTAGTCAACAAACAAATGTTAATGTGTTTCATTATGCAATCCATCACATAGACAGCATGTGACATCCCCCACGGGGATATTCATCCTTGCCATTCTATCCTTTGTAAGCAGTTTACTCTGAGTTACTTACCACAGTACAACCCTATGTTTAGGTTGCATAACTCTACTCCATGTCAAATCTGCTACCTGTAGTTTAGTCAGATTGTCTTTCAGAGCAATATAACTGCTACCAACTGAGTACGTACCATTAGATGTCAGTAAGTCTTTATCATTCAAATACCAAGCAGTCATGTCAAGTTTGATCATATTTAACTTCCCGCACCAGCTACAGTCCAATGGAGGGCTATGTGTCCATAAATCAGGTTGAGCCTTCCTAAAGAGTACACGTACCCATTTAACCCATAGGACATCCTTCTTTGAGGCTAATTGTCACAATAATTTGCCCACAGAACCGACATTCCAGAATTTACTACTTTTGATGTTGAGCCCCCCGTATTTACTACTTCTGATGTTGAGCCTTCCTAAAGAATATACGTACCCATTTAACCCATAGCACATCCTTCTTTGAGGCCAATTAACACAATAATTTTCCCACAGAAGCGGCATTCCAGAATTTACTACTTTTGATACTGAGCCCCCCATATTTCTTTGGCACACAGATCTTGTCCCATGGTACCACTGCGACTTCTTTCCTCTTTTCAGTTGAGCTACTCCATGGATAATTTCTACATTTCTGATCCATTTGGTGGATTTTCTTATACATACACATGGTCAAGCTATAGGATTCAAACGAACTGTAACTAATGCACACGGTCCACCCCTGATCACAATATCACCTGATACCTAGGAATTTGTCATACATACTTATACTGTTCTGAATTGAGCTGGATGGATGTAATTTTATGATGTAAATAATGACCACGGTCCTCCTAGAGCAGACTAGGAAGTATGCTTGCAATGCTACAACAAATAAAAAGTTTAAATCTGCCTATGCAGGCTTAAACCAGAATTTACAAAGAAAAAGAAGATACTAAGGCCACCCACAGAAAATCACCAATTTTCAAACAAAAAAGATTTAAAAAAAAAGAAAAATAATACAAAGGCCATCCACAGAACTGCATACATTGTGAAAGTCAATGGACACAGGGATCAAAGGGGGTCAAAAATTACCTCATCAAGAATCAAAATAGGGGCATTCTTCAGTAGGGCCCTTGCAATAGCAATTCGCTGAAAATGAAAAGATGGTATAATCAATATAACTCTGCAAACTTGTGAAGAGGGAAAAAGTAATGAAAAGCTATGATAAGTGCATGCATAAACAGCACAGCAATTTACTACCTGCCTCTGTCCACCACTCAATAAACCACCACGTTCACCAACCAATGTGTCATAACCCTGTCAGTTTCTTGATAAATAATTAGCAGATATAAAAGTAAATATTAAATAGAGGAATGAAAGAAGCAGCCTTTCAGAGATGACAAACCTGTGGCATTGAAATTATGAACTCGTGTGCATTGGCAGCCTTGGCTGCCTTTATCACGTCATCCTTGGATACATATTCATCAGGGAGAGCATAAGCAATATTTTCTCCAACCGAGACAGAGAAAAGAACAGGTTCCTACAAGCGAGATTTTATGCATGTCAGAAACAAATAGAAAGTGATTGCAAGGCTCAGGACAATCAATTAAACCATCCAGAATTTCAAGTCAAATCTTCGGTCAAGAGAATGAGCCTGAGAATAGTGTCTCACTGCTTAAACAGTGAGTGTTGGAGAGAAAAGAGCAATACATACTTGATTAACTATAGAGACAACCCGTGCCCACTCGCTCTTATCAAATGTTCGCAAATCTTCTCCAGCAACAGTTATGCGACCTCGAGTTGGCTGCAAGGTCAGGTTATTGGCTGATACATTTACCTTTAGAACTTCCTAGAAGGACCATAAATACTTGTATTCAGGACTATTCAAACAGATAATAGAAAGTAGACCTCATAGAAACGAGCCAATAGCTGTACTACTGTACTTTTCCCTGCACCACTTGGTCCCACCAGAGCTGTAACAGTTCCACATTTTAGGGTTAAATTAAGACCACGAAGGATTTCCACATCAGGCCTCACTGGATACGAGAAATCCACATCTGCATGCGAAATATGGAAAACATTTTATTAATTTACAAATGGTGCATTTTCCGTTACTTCTTCCCACTGCCTTTTTCAGAAAATGGAAGAGTGCCAAATTTCTGAAACCATAGATGAACAGACAAGAATATGATCTGTTCCTCCTAAACAAAAGAAGGCTCCATAAGCAAAACATTTTACTGAAAAGCGACCAGCAAATCTCCTTGATAAAAAAGTTACATAAAGATCTACCTTATAGATTTACCCTTCTAAAAAGAACTAAATCCATTAATCAAACTTATTATCTATACCCAGTTTATCAACTTATCAAAATTAATACTATCCACTTTTTCTAATTTGTACAAGCAGCACAAAAAAACAGATATGGCAAAAGTATATACCCTCAAGACAGATATCACCAGTCTCCGCCAGTTTTCGAACACTGCTACCAAATTTTAGTGTAGACATGTATCTTGTTTTGGTGGATTTCTTTTTCTCATTAGAATCATTCACCATGTATAATTCTAAAGTCTCATCATCGACCTGCTTTTGGTTCATGTCTTTCTCTAAAGAACATGCAAGTGCTTCATCAATTTCAGCATCGGATAAAACAGAGTTAATTCTCTCAGTTGCTGCAAGAGCTGCACGAAGGTCTCCAAAGGTATTTACGAGTCCTTGAACCTATAATGCATAATATGTTAAGTAGATGATGGAAGATAAAATGGGGGAATAAGTGAGCAACATCAAAAATAGTTCAACTCACTGCAAAAGTTAATGTAAATGTATATCCAATAAATGAAGCCACAATTCCCACTGATAATTCACCCTGCATATGATGTAATTTGAATGATCAGTTAATAGGCATATAAAGTCGAATCCTTAGACGAAGAGAGTCCAGATATAAATTTAATAGTGGATGGAAAAAAAGTGCTGCCAGATGTAATACTCAAAACTTAAAAACAAATTACATCTTAAGATGGAGAAACTCTTTAAGACATAAATATCCATCTTTCGTTTTTTTTTTTTTTGTAGGTAAGATTAAATATCCATCACTTTGCTTAAACTACTTACTGCCTTTACTTTGCTTCCACCAAGACAATATAAAGCCATCAAGGAGATATAAATTGCCACTCTTGTCACTGACTCATTGAAGGATTTGAAGGTTCCAAGCTTTATGCTACTACTCTCATACTCGAGTACCTGTCACAAATACACTCTAGCATCTCTAGAACATCAAGCATGAAAATTCTAGTCCCTACTAAATCTAAGGAAATCAAATATCTCTAGATTACCTGGCGAGCAAATAGTGACATCTGACGCTTCTCCCCACTAAATGACCTCACCTACAGAAGAGGTCGGTTTAGTCGTATTCATTACCAGAAAGAAGAGTAAGGGCATCACAGGACAATCTGACACTTAGCAAAGTTACAGAAGTTGAGGTTAAGATCTGAATTAGCCATAGACATGAACTTACAGTGCGAATGGCAGAAAATGATTCAGTCACACAATCAGCTATTGATGCTTGGACCAGTCCATGAGCTTTGAAGACTTTTACAGTTGAACTCTTGTACAGAGCTAATAAGTTCATAAACATTAGAAAGGTGTGCATACAACTCAAACAGAATCAGTCATTACTAAGACCCAAAAATTATCTACTTTCTGCATTTTCATTTCAACTTATTACTTGACTTTGGTATCATATCAATAAACAATTTTTGATATGGTATTTTTTCCTCTTTTTGTGCATGCCAAGATACATTTCCTTGAGAAATATAACTAATCGCGACATAAGGTCAATACAATCAAGCTAATATGACAACAGTAAAACAACTATATACCCACTGTGATCCAACAAGTGGGGTCTGGGATGTGACAAAGTAGAATTTATAAATTATATTAATTAAATTATACAAGTCAAGCTGAAAATATATTAGCGTTTTATTATGATTACAACAATTAAGTGCATACCGAGAAACTGAGAATTCAATAAAGGTATTTCCCATATCTATAACTTGTTAGAGTGCACAGAAAAACCAGTATATCAATAATAAAATATTTACCGACTAAAATAGATACTGCAAGTATGAGTAAGCCCAGAATTGGTGCAAGTTGGGGAGATAGCACAAACAATAAGGATAATGTTCCCACCACCTGCATGAAAAAGAGAATCCAACTATGTAAAAGATCATGATGCAAGGTACTCATTAAGAAAAAGCAGGTGGACGGGAGGAAGGAGAAAGAAAATTAATGGACAGTGCATTCGAGTTCATCAAGGGAAAGCCGGGAGCTGAAATTTGGAGTCAAGAAATATTCAATTGAGGCCACACCGTGTACATATTTGCAAGATAAATCAGAAAAGAGTGGTGTCTATATAAGGGATCTTAAGAACCAAAAATTTTGGAAACATAACAGCGGGAAATTTTACCCAAGAAAAAGAACACTCGAATCGTTCTAATGATCCAACATTGAACTCACTTTGCAATCAAAGAGAAAGAGAACTGATTCAAAATAAATATAAAGCTCACTTTTGTTTAGTGAGAGTAGCTTGCCTCTGATAGTGCCCTAAAACCACGATCCCGTGAAGTATTCTCACTGACAATATTTTTGAGGGAACCCAGATCAGATGTTAATAGAGCTGTTAATTCACCAACCTACAAATAGAAAACTAAATGAATAATAGGTAGGCATGCGAAGAGCAGTAAATCGAGATGCCAAATATATAAGTCTTAAGTAGACAGTCAAACTTGGAAGGACTAGAAAAGAGCAAGACCAAGTATACACTGTGTAGTCCACCCTCCCTAACAGCATCCACACAGGTCATAATATCATCTGCTCAGGGTTATATGATCTCTTCTAACTGAAAAACCTAATAAAAATCTGCAAATCTACAGTGCTAAAAGGCTGCCTTAGAAGTTACATACTTACATTAAGTACGTACCACGAGACATTTTTTAGAAGCTTTAAGCAAACAAAATTCCAAGACAAACCTTCTGGATGCACTATACTAATAACAAAAGAACTTCTGGTTCTTTGGAAAAAAGATTGTACAGAATCATGAAGTCTTCCTTTGCTTTTTCCTTGTTTTCCAGTCTCTGAAGAAGGTTATTCAGCAACTAGAAGTATTTGTCTATAATTGAAATGAAAAATACAGAAAGAAATACATATAGAACACTAAAACAAAGAATAAATCAAAAACCATTACAACCACAGGTGTAAGAATTTTTCCAGACAAAAAAGGCACTTTGCTTCCTTAATAGTAGAAGAGTCTTCCTTGAAATAAAACAGGGAAATTTTACAGCAGCATGTGTGAGAAAGGTAGTTCTCTCAAAACCTGCAAGTATTTAGACCAAGATGGCCAAAACAAAGGGACCTAAAAAGCAAGCAAATTTAACCAGCACATTCTTAGACCTTAGGACAAATAAAAGTAAAATCTATTTGGAATTAATACAAGCACGCAAGGGCAGCTACGGCCTTGTATGATGAAATATATAGAACAATAAATGAAGTATCGTACCTTGTAACGGTCAAAAAAGTCAACCTGCAAAAAGAAAGAGAGGCAACGCGTTAACAAGGATTTGCTGAATAAACTTGCAAGGGTAAATCTTCGAAATCATTTCCAAAGCAGTTGAAGCCAAAAGGAGATACATATGTTCTTGTACGTCAATAACTATTTTAATAAATCAATTGATTTATCTTTCCCATGCTATCATAAGGCAAACATTTCCAAAACAGTTGAAGTGAAAAAACAACATGTCTTTTGGTAGGTAAAATAACTATTTTGTAAGTCAGTTGATTTACTTTCCCATTACAAAAAGGCTATAGGCAGTGATTATTAACAAGGTTAGAAGAATGTTAGAGTTACCAAGGAATCATGAGAAATAAAGTAGTTAAAAGATGTGTTACCTTAAATCCATGAGACTAGTGTGATACCAATTCTAAATTGTCCTAGTCACAAAAGTTACTAAAGCATATTAAGTTTGAATGCTGATAACTCATGACCTTAGCATTCCAAAATTTTAGATGTCACTTATTAACTATCATCTTATAACAAATCAATATACATCCATTTAAAATTTGGACAGCTACCTAATCTGGTTTTAGCTCTCACCTTTTGAATCAGTACTCTCTGAAAAATTTGAGCCCTTAAGGTGGACATAACTTTCTCCCAAATGGAATTCATGTTCACCACATAGATAATTGTAAAAATTGGCTCCAGTGTATATAGAAGTCCCACTTTAGCGAGAAGTTCCAACAGAGAATCTGGTCTTGTTCCAATTAGTACCTCAAAAAATCTTCCTGCAATGATAAGGTCAAGCAATTGTAAGGCCTACGCAGCATAAATTTTATAGTTATTAAACATAAAGTATACTCCCTCCAGTCCAAAATAAATGAAATTATAACACTTTTTCTATGTTTCAAAATAAATGAATTTTTCAAAGTCCAAAAAAAAAAAAAGGCAAGCTCGGTGCACTAAAGCTCCCGCTATACGCAAGGTTCGGGAAAGGGCCCGACCACAAGGGTCTATTTATGCAATCTTACTTGCATTTCTGCTAGAGGCTTTTCCAAGGCTTGAACCCCTGACCTACTGGTCACATGGCAACAACTTTACCAGTTACTCCAAGGCTCCCCTTCAATTTTGCAAAGTCTAAAGATGTATTAATTTACTTTTTCCAAAATTACCCTTCTCTTAAATGGGTTTTTCAACTCTCTAGTTTACAAAAAGCTTAAGAAGAAACAAAAGGATAATATTAACAAATTACTCATTAATTAAGTTTCTTTTGGGTTGTGTCACACCCCCCAATAAACCATTTATTTTGGGATAGAGGGAGTATATTCACTCTCGTTTATGTGGTTCCACATTCAATTGTATCGCAATCATAATTTTAACAAGTATTTCAAGAAATTTGGTCTAGTGCCACCACTCTATCAAAGTGTCTTTTCTCTTGTGCTGAAATAGTGAAATTTCACCTACAATCTTGCCTAATATGGACGATAGCATCTTGAACTACTAATATAATTGACTTGTCGCTTTCATTTTCTCTGCTCCAAAGGGCGGAAAGGGGCGGACAGATTTTCATCTGCTTGATTTTCTGATAATGTAAGTGTTAGAATAGGAATAGGAACAAGAATAATATCTACAATCCTACTTCGAATAGGAATAGGAATAAAGAATTGTATTATAGTATTCTACTTGATAAAGAATTGTATTATAGTATCCTAGTTGGAAAAGAGTCTAATATAGTATCTATAAATAGGGTCTCAATGTAATAACACACAACAATTCAATAATATTCTTCTCCAATATTTTTCACATGGTCTCAGAGCTTCTATGATCTTGGTAGAAAATCAACAAGGCTTCCATTGCCGGCGGGCGGCTATGATCCATATATGCCACCCATCTAGCCATTGGTTATGTTAACAAAAGTAGGGCCAATGATATATGAACCCCATGTTCAGGAGAAGAAAACTCAGTTAGACAAGTCACCGTGCGTCAATTTTCAGTGACTTTCTAGGGTTGTTTTGTGTCAACCCCCATAGGTCCATGTTTGAGTAGCACCGTGTCATCTTTCCGGTGACTAATTTACCATATTTAATATATGTAGCATCGTGCCATATTTTTTGTGACTACTTTCTCATATTTAATTTGCGTCACACCGTGCCATCTTTCTAGTGACTACTTTCTTATTTGTGTTGGGTCGTGCCATCATTCAGACCATACACATATAATTCTCTTTCTCAATAAAGTCATATCATCATTTTGACCCTACCCATCTAATTTTATTTCTCAATTTGTGACCACTTTCAGCCATCAAATCTAAGAATTCAGCGCATGAGCAAGTTTCGACCAATTTTAAAATGACTTTCTTGGAGCAATTTCGAGATGATCCATATTGTCATTCTCCATTCACCTTTTAATCAATTGAATATTAAGAATGCTTTTCTCCGTGATGATCTCGAGAAGGAAATCTATATAAAGTAACCACCTGATTTTGTTGCTCAGAGGGAGTCTGGTAACCTTGTATATCGATTGTGTAAGTCACTTTATGGTATGAAATAGTCTTCTGAGCTTGGTTTGGGAAGTTCAAAACTGCAATTCAGGAATTATTTATTTGTGTTTTATCGACATTATGCATCAAATCCAGTATTTCATGAGAAGATTAAACACATTGAGATTGACATACCAAGCTCTTCATCGGTCATCGTATTAATTACATTTGTAACAAGCTAGGTACATACACCAGCTTGATAGGGAGTGTTAGAATAGGAATAGGAACAAGAATAATATCTACAATCCTACTTCGAATAGGAATAGGAATAGGAATAGGAATAACGATTGAATATAGAATCCTACTTGAAAAAGGATTGTATTATAGTATCCTAGTTGAAAAAGAGTCTAAATATAGTATCTACAAATAGGGTCTCAATATAATAATGTAGAGACAACGATTCAATAATATTCTTCTCCAATATTTCTCACAGTAAGTAACACACCCAGCATTTCAACCGAAATAAGAAGACAGAAAGGAAATTGGCAACTCAGATCCTAAATTGGCTCTGATAGGTCAAACAACTTTAACATGCCACATCTAAAACTTGCACCTTTCCTGCGATAAAATTATGTACTCACACGTATTTGGTTCAAATTTTGGCTGGAATAGTTATATGATTTACATATGCAACTGCCCTGTAGTATTGACCAGCCCATTGCCAAACCAACCAATGAATACGCAAACTCTTTCATACTTAAACTTGTCATTATAAAAATTTAAGCGAACTAAACATACTTACAACTTCTCCATATAATTGTATTATCTCTAGCATTAGCATATTTAAGAGAGAAATAGCCATCATCTTAAAATGTTGTTGCTACAGGTGCTTAACATAACCCTAAGCTACTCCACATGTGGACAACTGTTCTTGGATGAACTGTATTCAATAGAAACAGAATTATGCATATTGATATAAAATATCCCACATTTTCACTCCTGAAATGTTTGATAAAAATTGTCTATGCAGAAATATAATTCTCTAACGCAAATTGCTTTAGAAATAAGGCTAGACGTAACTATCACTAGTATTCATTAACTCTATCTTTTATCACTCACAAGCAATGGTGGGACAGAAATTTTAACAAGGGGAATAAAAAAATGCTAGAATGCAACAATTACCAGTTGTCGAGGGGGTTCAATAATGTATAAATATACAAAAAAAAAAAAGTTCTACTTTATCTAAGCAATACATGTTTTTAACAAAGGGGATTCAATTGAATGCGAATGCTAACACACACAAAAAAAGTAAACATTTCCACCATCTTACAGTTGGTGAAAATATATCTTTTGTAAAAACTGAATATTGAAATTTGACATGAAAAAATGTGATTTGTGTTGTCAATGCTCTTTCTTATAAGAAGTCAAAGTAAAAAAAAAAAACTAAATAAGGAGTACTCCTTTTCAACTTATATTCCAATTTGTGACGTTACACAACATCTAATACTGTTCTAATTTATTCAACTTCCACTAATTAAAAGCTATTCAAGTTTTTGACTTCGAGGTAGAGTTTCAGTACAATATCATTGACATCATTTAAGCACCATCCAATAAAAGTATATACTCACTCTTTTCACCTTTTTATGACTGTGATATTCGAACCAGCTTTCACACACTCGACTAATTGGATGGAGACCTCACGGCTCTCAATCACTTCATTAACAATCAGGGCACATCCTTGGGTGCCTCTTACCTTTTACTTTTACTTACCATGTTCTGCTTTAATGAAAGTCAAACTGCATTTACTTTGAACAATGATATATTTTTTCATCATTTTATTTTAACATGATAACAGTGACAACTTATACTATATTTTTTTAATTATTTTCAAACATCTAAATTTGAAATATTAAACTAATCTATCTAAAAATTAATCAATCTAACTCTTTGTAAAGTAAAGCTCTGACAAGTAAAAGTGAAACGATTGGAGTAGTAGAGCATATTATATCTTTCCCAAATCAGAAAAATGCATACCGGAAAGTAAAGGCAGGGAGAGAGAACAAGTGGTGCAGACGAAAAGAGAGAAAACAGAAACAAGGAGCCTCAGCTTGTGGCGAGAAACTTGTTTCCACAGAAAGCCCCAACTGATAACTTCAATTGGTTGAACCGCCACTACGCTAGCATCCGATTCTTCAAATTTAGGTTCGTTTTCCGAAACAAAAGCATCAAAAGCAGGGCCTGTAATGTAAGCGGAAGAGACGACGGACTGCTTCAGTTTCCGGCACCTAACAAATTGGGGACGAAATGGTTGTGTTGATGAGATGGAGAACTGAGGAGGTCCACTGGAACGGTGGAGTAACAGCCGGTGATTTCGCCGGCGTTGTGTAGTGAAGGGCCTGAGGGGGAGACAGAAGGTGTTGGGTGCAGTAGCCATGTAGTACTATTGTTGAAGTTCGTTTGGAAATTTAGTTTCTTTTAGATCTTTTATTTATACATACCTACACCTACATACAGCACGCATAAATGGCCAGGAGAAGAGGGAAGACGCATGCCTTGCCTTTATCCGGAAGTACCCAAATTTCAACTTGTCCTCTTAATTTTTTTATTTTCTTTTAGTTACACTATCTAATCTATAATCATCCTAAAATGTTTTTTTAAAAAAAAAAACTTTTTTAATCAAATAGTCAACTTTTTTTTAATCTAGATGTCTATTAATTTTGAAATAGGTTTTGTTTAGCTTTGGATCACTTTAAAATCAGGATTCCTTTAACTAGTTATTAATGATAGTTGTCTGTCTTTATTTAAGTTTAAAGTATTTTTCCACAACTACCACAAGCAGGGAAAAAAGTTAGGCATGAATTAAAATTTTGATGGTATCTATGATTCAAATAGATGATTTAATTGTGATTTGAGGTAAGCTTTTAAAAAAAATTATATATTTTTCAAAGTTTATAATAAATAAATTATCATGTATTTTAATAGGTAATCACTAATTGAAAAATTATTATGAAATCTTAAGATAGCCGGTGTTTAAAGAGAAAATTTTATTTATGATTTGAGGTAAGTTTATAAATTTTTAATATATTTTTTATGTTTACAATTTTGATAGGAACTATGACTAAAGAGAAAAAATTATTTGTGATTTGAGTTAAGCTTTCTAAAATTTAATATACACTCTTTGAAGTTTACAACAATAAATTATCTGGATTTTTTTATATAGACAATTGCTAATTCCTTTTTTTTTTTAAATAAATGATACAATCTATGATTGAAAAAATAAATTCTCTTCTGATTTGAGGCTACTTTTTTAACGTTTTGGTATTTTTTTTTTTTTTTATCTTTACAAAAATAAATTGTTATGTGACAATTGCTAATCGGGAAGTTTCTTTTGTAATTTTAGTATGTTCTTAAAATTATAATAATAAATTGTCATATATTTTTGATAAAAAGATGCTAATTGAGTTTTTATTTTTAATTTATATTTATAATAATTCATATACAATTAATACTTTAAAATTGAATTGTTTATAATTTTGACTAGATTTTTGGGATCGTTAAATCATCACAAGAAAATGATTAGCCATTCTAATTCCATAGGAATTTTCTCTTAAATTCAATTACATAAAAATTATTTTGATTGTGAATAAAAACATATTGTCATTATTTTCAATAACAGGTTCTATTGATTGTCTCTTTGTTTTTTTGGCAAATTATATCATTTAATATGTAAAATGTATTTTAATGACAGTTGATATTTTTTAATAATGTTGTTTTCTCATATAAGTTTTATTGATTGACGTGAGATTCACATGAAAAGTGCATACTTTAAAATCTCTTCTTTAGATAAAATCATCTTTTACTATTCATTATATTGATCGTTGGGTCTAATTTGGGTGGAATACGACAAGGATTGTGGTAGTGGTGTCGAAATTGATTGCAAGCACTCTGTTCAAGGTAAATATTGTAATTTGCTACTGATTTGGGTGAGTTTTTGGGACAGAATTCTTGGAAACTTTGGAGTTAAATTTGAAGGGCATTTTCAAGGGCAATGTTGGTGATTCTTGGGTCTAAGTTATGGCATTTTTTCGCAAGGATCATGTTTGCGGAATCATAAAGTGACTTTGGAGTTTCGTTGGGGAGATTCCTATTTCTAATTGTTGCATTTCCTAATTTTGGATTGGAAATCATAGAATTTTTGAAAATTCATAACTCGATCTATATAGGTTATAATCGAGTCATTCAAAGGCTTAATTTGTGAATTTTTTGTGGTGATCGTCATGGTGTGGTTTTTTTCAGCTGAAGGGGTTTCGTTCTGGTAATTTTTTCCAAATTAGCTATTGCCCCTTTTTCGTGAATTAGCCTAATTTTGAAATTTTGATAATTATCCATTTCTTGGCATTTTTCGATCCCAAATTTAGTTTCAAATTGTCAATTGAGCTCAGGGTGATATTTTGAACCGATTCTTAAGGTCAATTCCAAAATTTTCGGCTCGGGTCCCGCATTTCTTGTTTTAGATCCTGAAATTGGTCCATCTTAGTTTCTTATGAATTTAGTATCTAAACGGCTGTAATGATGTTGTGAATCTGTTTTTGATAGCGTGGCAATACTTAGAGATTTTTCAAAAAGAAAAGGCTCGGCGAAGTGAGTTGGAGTCATCGTGATTGGCCCATAGGTAGGCTACGATTTTTTTTTTCTTTAGATTGAGCTAGTTTGTGTAAAATCATGTTGAATTAGCTGGAATTTGGGTAGGATAGCTAAATTGCCTGTCTTAGGTATTAGGATTTGTGACTTAGGCCTTTATCTGTATTTCTGAGCAGTTGCAAGCATGTATGTGATCTTATTAGGTTAGATTAATGTTAGTAGTATCATCTCTTGTATTCTGGTATTTTGTTGCATGGTGAAAGTGTTAAAATTTTGGGGTTGGGTAGATAAATTATATGCCTCAGGATTAGAATCATGTTTAGGCCCCTTTATGGGTATTTTTCGAGTAATTGCTAGCATGTGATTTCAGTTGTAACTTGGAAACTCTATTATCAGTATTGGTTTCTTGTTGTTGTTACTGTGAAGCTAGTTGGTCTTGACGTAAGTGATAGAAACTTGCTTTAGATGTCATGGGTCGCTCAAGTGGGCTTAAATCCTTGTATAATGGCATAACAGACTAGAGTCTGTAGTTGGACCTTAGTTAGGCAGTAATTGTACTCTTATGAATACCACTATCCATAACTTCCCGAGTTTTCACAGCTTTGAGGTGCGTCAGTGATCCTAGACCTTGTGATCGATTTGCTCTGGTTCTGCCTAAAGCCTAAGTGGAGACATTAAATTGATTTTGTATGTAGGGAGGATTTCAAATTTTATGTGTATGCTCATAGACTTAATTTAGATATTTAAACATTGTTTCGTCCGGCCTAGATCCTTGTAGAATGGTGTAGTAGACTAGAGTCTGGTAGTTGAGCCTTAGCTAGGTAGTAACTTGCTCGAATAGACACATCATCATCCATTTCTTAATATTGGGAGTTAGCCTCTATTTCCAAGTTTGATTTCAATGTTGATTGATGACTTGATGGTTATATTGGCCTCGTCCATTGGGTAAAGCAATATGACTCGATGGTTATGAAGGCTCCATTCATTGGGTAAAGCATAATGATTTGATGGTTATGCTGACGTCGTTCGTTAGGTAAAGCAGTATGACTCAATGGTTATGTTGGCTCCATTCGTTGGGTAAAGCAGTATGACTTGATAGTTATGTTAACTCCATTCTAAGGTAGTATGACTAGATGGATATGTTGGTAAGGTTAGGCCTCGTATCATTTCGATTCCAATTTCAATTAATAAATAGAAGATTGCTTTGGTCTTGTTCATTTTGAAAGACGGTCTTTAGTAGTTAGTGTCGTAGAAATGGAAAGAAAGAAAGTTCGGCACCTCCAGCTAGTTCTAAACGAGCATCTGGGTAGTAGTAATCTTGGCCTCAGCCTCCCATATGAATCAGGCGAGCAACCAGGTAGCAATAGTCTTGGCCTCGGCCTCCTATATAAATTCGGCGAACATTCGGGTAGCAGTAGTCCCGGCCTTCGTACCTAGTTCACTTTGAGTCTCCAGCCCCCAGGTATTCATGGTTCAGGATTGGGTTCGCTTTCTCAGTTCTCAATGAGGTAGGTTCTTTATTCCCTTAGAGTTGATTTTGGTTCCTTGGATTATAGCATGGTAGATTCTTTACTTTCTTAGTTTCATAGTTATAGCTATTTTGTGTCCCAATTGGACTCACACAGGCTTGATTGGGTGTAGCTAGTATAGTTCTTCACTTAGATTTCTTTTGCTTGTGTGGTAGTTAGTTCCCTTTATCTTTGACAGTTCATTTGACTTTGATGCAGGTTTATTCCTTTTTTTTCATATTGTTTTTGCATTTCTTACTCAGTCGGCCTATGATACTTGCTGAGTACCTATTGTCTTGGTACTCATACTACACTTTGCATTTATTTTCATGATGCAGGTCCGAGCAACAGTCATTAACGTTGATTGATCAAGCTTGTAGAAACATACATCGGAGAGCAGGGTGAGCATTCATCGTTCTTGGATCATTCGGCCTCCTTCAGCTTGGTGGCCCATCTTTTTATATATTTTGAGACTAACTAAATCTTATAGATATTTTTATCCACTTTTAGGACTTTACTCTTTATTTTGTTGTAGTAGCTTTGTACATGTGACTTTCAGGTTTTGAGAGGAATTTTTGTATACCTTTAGTTCAGTCCCTGCTTTTACTTATTTGTATTGTCTCATGTATGTTGTTTCTATCCGTTCCCGCCTCCCTCCGTCCATTACTTCCAATTACGATTGGCTTAACTATCGGCGAGTTATGATAAGTGCCATCATAACTTGAGAAATGAGATTGTGACATCTAAGTCCTATGTATTACTCTTCTTTCAATCGCTCTATGGTTGGGAAAAATGAATAGATGATCAGGTCGGGAATACATAAAAATAAGATGTCGAGTCAAAATATATAATAATTTTAGAGCAAGTTTCACAAGGCACACCATTATAGGTATTAACTACTCAATGCATCGCTATATTCAATAATTACATATCTTATCTAAGCTGGCTCTGTATACTCTATATCTAGCGAATGTATCTCACCTTTCTCCCTCTCTCGCCCCTCTAATTTTTTTTATATTTGTATTTCATTATATATATATGTTTCATAATTTTATTTATTTGTATATCCAGTATTAATTATGCAGTGACATGTTCAGGATATCTGTATAGATCAATTTTATTTAATGCGTCCAAAATCAAATATCCAATGTATCTAGTATTAGTTTCATATATGCAGAATAAAAAAATGCACTGATGTATCCAATATATTATGCATAATTACATATTGATTTTGAGAGGACACTGATATATCTGATGTATCTGTGCATAAATATATTTGTCTGATATTAGATTTGTGATGTATTAGATTTGTGATGTATTTGATATATTTTGCGCATAGATAAATAATTTACTTTTAAGCAAAAAATGAACAAGAAGATATATTTATCCAACTACATATGTATTTGATGTAATTATGCTTTAACTAATGATTCTTTAATGACTATCGGGTATTAATTATGTAGTCATTATAAATTCAAATTCAACTCAATTTTTTTTTTAAAAAAGACTTGAAATCATTGTAATTTGTAAGGATTACAGAAGAGATACTATTGTTTACATCTTATCTATTGACTACATAGTCTTCAATCATCTATTAATTTTTACTTGCTTTTTCTTCGAACGAGAAACACAGAATAAAATTAAGATTAAAAATATGAATGTGCATAAAATTGCCTTTGAGTGCCATCACCCCAAGCAAAAAGAGGGGAGAGGCAGAGGAATGGAAAGAGCAAGAGACCAAGAGAAAAGGGGGATAGAGAGAGAGCGGGAAGAAAGATTTGCCCAAGAGAAAAAGGAGGCAAGAAAAAAAGTCCATTTACATAAATAATATATTTTTTAATATAAATTATAAGTTTTAGCATAATTTTAACTCTTATTGAATATAATTATGTTTTTATTATCAAAAATAGCAAAGAGAAAGAGAACCTTTCTCTCCAATTTCTCTTTATTACTCTTTCTCTTTCTTTTAAAAATATTAATTAATTATTTTAATGTAAAGTTTAATTTTAGATTGAATATTATGCAAATGATGTTTTTACTATTCTTTAAACTATAAGATTTGTTTTATGTAATTTTTTTTAATATATAATGCACTGACACAATTTTAATATATAAACATATAAACTAATTTAAATAGTGTTTAGATATTTAAAATTCAGATATAATATTTTTTGACATCATTAAGAAAAATAAATAAATAAAAACTACAATTTTAATACATTTTGAATTCGACACTTTATATGTATTATAGACATTTTTTAATGCACGTGAAGAATATAAGTAATATATTTTTAATATAATAATTATTTTAACATCATTAATAAGAGAAAATAATAAAAAATATCTATAATATATTTTAAATTCAGTAAATAATACATATTATAAGTATTATGTGTGAATTTTAAATATTTCAATATGATTTAATTAATTTTACATTATTACAAAATATATTATATTTATTGAAATAATAAAATTCATAACAATGTATAATATTAAAAATGATGAGCTGAATGGGAGGGAGAAAGAGAGAAGCCAGCCAGAAAAGAAAAGAGAAGAAAGAGGGAGAAAAAGAAGAAGAGAAAGAAAGGGAAGAGATTTCTTATGATTTATTGGTAAAATATGATATAGAGCGTAATAAAAAATTCTAAAAAAAGTAATATTTGATATATATTATATTATTTATGTAAATATTTCAAAAAAATCCGGTAGAAAATTATTAAAGGATGACTGATTATGCAACTTTTTTAAAATATAATGAAATTGAGTAGGTATGATAAATTTATTTATCTAATTAAGTAGTTTTTTTTTTTATTATTTATCACTCTGCTCATACCGTGTAGTTTCTCCTTCTTTTAATGATTAGCGGTACATGAGAGCAAAATGTAAATACGTATTCATTTTACATGAAAAATCGTAGATTTACTCTCTCATCTCAATTTATATGATATAGTTTAACTGCACATAAAATTTAAAAAAATACGTAAAAAGATTTTGCAAGATATTAAATCTATAAAATGATTTTTTAAATAAAAACGTATATTTTTATAGATTTTTGTTAAATAAATAAGACTCAACATAGATATAATAATGATGATCATTAAATATTTATCAACTAAAGAAATATGTTTATTTTACGGACTAAAAAAAGTGTATTATATAAATTAGACAAGTATTTTCTTTGATTAAAAAAAAGAAGGCAATTTAACTTGTCAACGCGATCAATAGCGTTACGGGTTATTTGGTTGGAACAATTTATCTCAAAATTTTTTATTTGATTATGTATTATCTTCATTTTATTCTCAAATTATTATACGTGGCGTATCAAATGTTGAGATAAAGCTTATCTACAGCATATATCATTGACATTATTCGAGTACCATGGTATAAAAGTAAACAGTCGAGTGCATTATATCTATCTCAGAGTGCAAAAAACCACATACCGGAAAGCAAAGGCGTGGTGAGTGTACAAGCTGCACAGCCGACAAGTGAGAAAATAGAAGCAAGGAGTTTCCATTTGTGGCGATAAACAAGTTTCCACAGAAAGCCCCAACTGATAACTTCAATTGGCTGAATTACCACTACGCTATCATCCGATTCTTCAATCAGCGTTTCTTCAGATTTAGGATGATTTTCTGAAACAAAAGCAGGGCTTGTAATACAAGCCGAAGATATGACGGATCTCTTCAGTTTCCGGCTATTAACAAATTGTGGACGAAAAATTGGTTGTGTTGATGAGATGGAGAGCTGAGGAGGTACATTGAAACGGTGGAATAACAGCCGGTGGTTGTGGCGGCGTTGTGAGGTGAGTGGGGTGAAGGGGAGACGTGAGAAGGTATTGGGTACAGTAGCCATGTGTTAATTTTAATGAGTAGTTCGTTTTTAAATTGAGTTTCTTCTACATTTTTGATTTGTGCATAGTGTCATGCATAAATGGCCCAGCAGAAGTGGGATGACACATGCCTTACCAGTACTCGGAGTACCCATATTCAACTAGTCTTTTCTTTTCTTTTTAATTTAATAAAAACAATTAAAGGTTTTTTGGTACCCGGTTAGAGTAATTAATTGCAACTGAGGTAGAGATTAGTTATAAGAAAATTTGCTCATTCTTTTTAGATTTTACGTAATATAAAATATGCAGAGTTACTTATTTAGGTATAAATTATTTTATATTTTGATTTATATAAAATAATGTATAATTTTTTTTATAATTAATATGTGTGTGCCCGCATTGGAGTCTGAAAATTCTGGATTCGGTTAAATAAGGGTATAATTGGAAAAAAAATAAGGAAATCATGGGATACCACCAAATTGGTGGTTTCAAAAAGTGAGGGTTTTCATGGTTACAGAACCATGAAACTAAATCATACCATACCATATAATTAATGAAACAATCAAAACAAACATGGTTGGTTCTCTTACTAACTATACCATACCATACCATCAAAAACCACCATCCAAACAAGCTGTAAAGCAAAAAGTATTACCTTCCCTTGATTGATAAATTCTTTACCATTTTCTAACTCCCCCTTTCAACGTTTTAAGACCATTTCCAACTCAATATCAAATTTTACATTAAATTTTATTTTTGGTATAAAAGTTGATGTTTTGGTGCTCCAATCGAACACCAAATTTGATGTAACACTGATCAACACATCAATTTACTTTTTGAATATTTGAATTTTATTTTATTATACAATACTTTTAATTAAATATTATATAAATTGTATGTTTTAACTAAATATTTCATTATTTTTATGTAATATTTTTATAATATTAATTTTAGATTTAAAAAGTTAATTTTTTTATAAATTATTTTCTATAGACGACTTTTTTAAAATCAAATTTATGTTGATTCTACTATTAAATATGCAAAAATATAAAAATTATTAAGCAAAGAATACAATGTAATTTAGAATTATCGAAAATAAACATTCAACAAACTAGTAATTGATATATATATTAAAATTGAAATATAAAATACATCATCATAATGTTAAAGAATACAACAAAATATAACAATTTACAATATTGTTATGTTTGACTAAAAAAAAGCATGGTAAGTGCTGGTATTAGTTTGGCGTTTTATTGATCATAAATTACGTGATATCAACTAATCAATATTTTGGTAATCCACTTACTAGGATGGATTCAACAATTAGTGCTTTTTTTATTCAAAATAATAATAAAATAAAAAATCCATAAAGAAACGTATCCCATTTATTATCATTAAATAAAATAATGTGGATTATTCCAATTCTCTCAATTTAATTAGAAGCATTGTCTCTCCCTCTTTTTATTTTTGACTAGATGTTGGTGCCCGTGCAAGCACGGGCTCATTATTTGTTATTTTTGCATCTCAATTTTTGTGATATAGATAAAATTTAGAAAGTTAATTAAATTTTCATATATTTTTTCTATATTTTAAATTATTAATTATTGTGAATTATAGTGCTTTTTTACATAATTTTTAAATAAAATATGTTATTCCTTTTGTCCCAATTTATGTGGCACTGATAAAATTTCGAAAGTCAATTTTTTTATGTCTTTTAATTTTTAATTTTTTAAAAATATTATGATCTATATTATGTTTACATCATTTTTACATAACATATGTTATCCATCTATCCTTATTTATGTGACACTGATTCGAGTGTTAATTGAACTTTTTGTATATCTTTTAAATATTTTAAGTTGTTAATTCTTGTGATTTGTAGTATTTTTTATTTAATTTTCATATATAGATATATTACTATTGTTAATTATGTAGATTTATGGTAATTTTTACGTAGTTTCCTAATTAAATAATACATGTTCTCGCTATGTTCCGAAGATAAAGAGAGAGGGGGGGGGGGGGGGGTCAATCATCTGACATTCAAGAAAATGTACTAGGAGGACTAACTCTTCATGTGAAACTTATTGATGCAATCAACTTGTCATCAAAGCTACTGGCAAAGTTTGTGGCTCAAAATACACCTCAAGATATGCCACTCCCTACAAAACGTACAAAAGGCTTTGATCTAAATGCTTACAAGTTACTTGCAATGGCTAGATACAACCTTAATGAGCCATCTAAATTAGGGAAACTCCCATCAGACGATATCACCAGGCAAACACGTGAGGGTTTAGGCTATAGCCAACCACTGCCAATCCGTATCTCCATAAGAAGAGCAAGTAATAGTTGTGTCACCCTAGAAGATGAGTCTGCTTCATATAACAAAAGGCTTTTGATCTTCGATCGACTTAGAAGACCCACTACAAGAACTTCTGTGTTTGAGAGGTTGAGACAATTAAAGAAAAAAAATAAGAAGCATCGGAGAAGTTACCTAAAGGTGATGACACTTTCTTCGCTTATCTAAAAGAACATCCAAAGAACAATTTCCTTTAGGATGAAGCAAAAAGTAAAACTTATGATTTCATGTGAAGAGGTACTAAAAGCAAAGACTCACATCGTGGTTTACACCAAGTAGCGCGAGTAAGATAAAGAAAGTGTAGACTCCTCGTATCATATTACAACCTTAAGGAAGCTCGACGCCTCATCTCAAATGAAGGTTGATGGAGGATCAAAATACATTCCTTGGTGCTACCATATATATGTCAATGAGAATGATCCAAAAGAAAAAAAAGCTGGAGATGCTCCACCAGAATTGGAAGAAGGAGTGAAAGCCACAATATATCCTTTAAACAAAGTTAACCTTGACATTGATAAAGATCTAAGACCAACTTACTTGAGCGCCTTTCTAGTAGCAGCTGATGAAGAAAACAATTATATAAATCTACTCAAAGAGTATAGGGATGTCTTCGCTAGGAGTTACAAAGAATTGCCTAGCTTAAATTCTAAAATAGCAGTCCACCAATTGGCAGTCAAGAATAGTGCTCGCTCTGTGAAGCAAGCCTAAAGATGTTTTAGGCCAGACTTAGTCCCACTGATCGAAAATGAAGTTAATAAACACATTGAGGCAGGCTTCGTTCATGAAATTAAATACCTACATGGATTTCAAGTATCGTTCTCATGAGAAAGAAGAATGGTCAAATTCGAATTTGTGTTGACTTTAGAGATCTCAGTAACACATGTCCAAAAGATGAATTTCCACTTCATATTCCAGAGTTGATGATTGATGCTATCACTGGCTATGAAGTAATGTCATTCACGGATGGTTCTTCTGGCTATAACCAAATCCGCATGGCACCAAAAATTGAAGAACTCACTTCAATTTGCACCCTTAAAGGTATCTATTGCTACAAAGTGATGTCTTTTGATCTAAAAAATGCTGATGCCACATAGAAATATCTCTTCAAATCGTCTTTCTTATGGTGGGAATATGTATCCATTCCTCTCACCATAAGGATCTCTTCAAATCATCTTTCTTATAGTGGAAATATGTATCCATTCCTTCTCATAATAAGGATCTCTTCAAATTGTCTTTCTTATGGGAATGATATCCATTTATTTTCACCAAAAGGATCTCTTCAAGTTGTATTTCTCAGGGTAGGAATGCGTATCTATTCCTTTTAACCACAAGAACGTCTTCAAATTTTTTGGGGTGGGAATATATATCCATTCCTTTTCACTATAAAGATCTCTTCAAATTATCTTTCTTAGGGTGAGAATGCGTATATATTCCTTTTTACCATAAGAACGTCTTCAAATTTTTTAGGGTGGGAATGTGTATCCATTCTTTTTCACCATAAGGACATCTTCAAATTGTCTTTCTTATGGTGGGAATGCATATCCATTCCTTTTCACCATAAAGATCTCTTCAAATCTTCTTTCTTATGGTGGGAATGCATATCCATTCCTTCTCACCATAAGGATCTCTTCAAATCGTCTTTCTTATGGTGGAAATGCGTATCAATTCCTTTTTACCATAAGGATCTCTTCAAGCTGTCTTTCTTAGGGTGGGAATGTGTATCCATTCCTTTTCACCAGAAGGACGTCTTCAAATTTTCATTCTTAAGGTGGGAATTCGTATCCATTTCTTTTCACCATAAGGACATCTTCAAATTGTTATTCTTAAGGGGGGAATGCATACACATTCTTTTGTGTGATAAGAATTACCATGAAATTACCTTATTGTTAAGGCGGAGTGTGTATCCATACCTTTGCGCAATAAGAATTGCCATGAAATTACCTTGCTTAAGGTGGAGATGCGGATCCATCCTTCACACCTTAAGACCATATTCTTGTGATACAATGAAGCTTAAATTCACAATCCTGCAAAAAAAAAAGGAGAGAAGGAATGAGACAACACACACAAAAAATAAAAAGATATTTGTACCTCGCACTTTGATGCTCCACGTCTAATTCTAAAGATTGTTTGCAGAGAGGAACTCTAAATCCATGAATATTAATGCTAAACGAATAAGGAGCAAGGTCTATTTATAAATGTCAAGAAGGGATAAGGAAGTCCTTATCCGAGGATGACTTGAAAATCTTTTTATGGATGGACATTTACTTTTCCATGTCCTAATTGGTAAAGAATTGGAATGTGGAACAAATTTGTTTTCCATGTCAATTAAAGAATGACGTAATAAAACACAAAACAAATGAAATTAGATCCTGGAGGAAATACACCCTACCCTTGTTCTAATTGGATTAGGTTTGTTTCCCACAAACATCCTATTATTATTATATTTGGGAGCTAGTGGACAGAATGGCAAAGTCATCCGTAACCAAAGATGCCCAAGCTCTTTTCCATTCTCTCCATTCTACTTATGCCGCAACACTGACGAATCTCAAGAGTTAGTGCTCCATTTGGTGATCCTGAACTTTCTTGGCTAGAGTGAGGCATCAAATCTCGAAAATATGTTGCTTTTACAAATCTTGGTGATTTACATGTAAGAATAATATAGAGTCAATCGTAAGGATTTTTTAGACCTTCAGAAATATTAAGTTTCTCAAGCATGAAATCATAACATGCATGAATATTATAGGAGTATCTGTAAGTAGACAAACTTTGGCCTTTTTGACTCCTTTAGCCAAAAAGTATAAAAAGAAGAAGAAGGGCATGGCACGTGAGCCAAGAAAGATGCCCACATAAATTTAATCACTCACTCCGAGTAAGGCATCTCTAATTATGTTGAGATACATCAATCAAATACACTCAAAATACATGGTATATAATTGTCATGTAATTAGTACTTCTAGTCTAGAAAATTTTAGATGGCCTTCGTGGGTATCTACAAGGCCTCATCTATGGGCTGTAGATGGCCTTCGTGGTTTCTTTCAGTAATTTTTCTTAGTTTTCGTTGTGCATCTACTCAGACTAGATGAAACAAATTAGGGGGTATTACAAGAAATGACCTTCGAGGTCATTACAGAACTTAACAATAAAGTTCTTGACATAATAACAACAACAATAAGGATTTCACAGTTTGGTTCTAGAATTTCTCCATGAGATCATAAGAATGAAATTGACTTGACTTTTGACTAGAATTCTTAATAATAAATATGGATTTGGCACGAAAATAGAATTTTAGGTGGTCTTACATACCTGGGCACAATTTTCTTGAAGAATTTGAGAGATTTTCTCAAACCCTAGCTCTTCTTCTTTTCTCTTTAATTGCTTTTCTCTAAATGAATTAGGTGGAAGTGAAAGAGAATGAGCATAGGTTACTAATTTAGGTAGAAAATAACCTCAAAACGATGAGGTTTTAGTCTAGGATATGTGGAGAAAAGACCAGAATGCCTTTACTTTTAAAATTGAATGTCAAGTACCGTGATGGAGCAAGTCTGCGATGCAGACTTGGCCCATTTTAGTTCATTTTTTGACGGAAAAACAAAACGCACCCAAAATATGTTTTTCTATGAAATAAGGCATATATCGCATTCATTGAATGCTTTTTATGTGTATTTTTATAAATCTCACTTGTCCGGTGCCTTTTATAAAATAAAACTAAAAGATGAACTATGATGGAGCGGGTCCGCGACGCGGACCTATTGTGTACTCTTCTGGTTGGGCGATTTGCTCTAAATAAGTCATCTTTTGATTTGGTTGGCCTAAAATTCAATCGAGATCACTATTCTATACAATTTTTTTTGTCCTAATCAATATTTTGACCTCGGATTTGCCAAAAAAGTTTGGACTAATGCGTTATGCGAGCAATCTTTCGTCTAGGGATATTTTAGGGTGTAACACAATAAGATAGCCATGCTTCACAAAATTAAAGATATGACTTTTGTAAAAATAACAAAATTTGAGAGTTTTAAAATTAATGTCACTAACAATTTTTTCGAAATTATAATGTTTTTTGATGATTAATCATATATCACATTTGCTTAGTTTTGCATTATTTTTTTGTTACCTTAATAATCAATACACTCTCCCTCTAATAATAGTTGTCCACTATTGACTTGACATAGAAATAAAGTAGTAAATAATAAGGAAAATTTTACCAAATCATCATTTGAATATAATTAATACAATGTCTTAAAAATGTAATAGAAAATGCTATAATTAATGATAAAGGTAAAGAGCAACGAAGTGTAAAATTATCTCTTGATTTTATAATGTGGACAAGTATTTTTGGATAACTTTTTTTAGTATAGTGAACAAGTAAAAGATATGTGATGGAAATATCATCAATAACATAATGTAATGAATGGGACTGATCCTCCTTTAATCAGAAATGTTTGTCAAGTACTCTCTTCGCCCATCTTTACTTGTCCCTTATTGACTTGTCACAGAGATTAAGAAGAAGTAAATGATATGAGTAATTTTACCAAATCACCATTGAATATAATAAGTACAATGTCTTGAAAAATATAATAGGAAAATGTCTATAATTAATGATAATGATAAATTAGGAACTCAGTATAAAATTAGGGTCCGTTTGGTGGCTGGTTAAGTCTCAATTTAATACATGAATAACTTTAGTGATTCATGTATTAACTTTATACATTGTTTGGTTTGTAAATAGAATAAAAGTTACTCATGTACTAATTTTATACAATGTTTGGTTGATAGGCTTCAAATGATGTATAAAAATTATTAATGTATTAATTCTTTGTGGTGTTTGGTTGTGTTTTAGTAATTCTACTTTATTGAAACTCATATAACTTGTAAGGAAATCTATGTATAATTTTATGCGGGATTGAAGGTGGAATAAGTTATATTGGTATTAGTTATACATAGATTAAAATAATAAAATTACATATTTACCCCTATCAATTTACTTTCAAAATCTTTCTTTTTTATTTGATTTAAATATGCGTCCAACGGAAAAATATTTATACTAGACGTAGATCAAAATTGAATAATGTTAACTGAGAATTCTTTTAGAATAGGCGGTTTTTTTTTTATTATGTATTATTTTTTTAAAAAAATATACTATTTATTTACTATTTTCTCTAAAGAGTTGGAAGTCTTACCACCTTCAACTAATCGAATCACTGATTAATTTAAATTATATAATATATATGTGTATTTATTGATTTGTTAATAACGTATATTAATTTACGGTAAATCAAATATTCAATAAGCAATAATTTATATATTGTAATTTCTACGTGACTAATACTTGAATAACTAATACATGCATAACTCTAATCTTTTTTATCAATCCATTTTTTTTTAATCACAAAATACTTTTTAACCAAAATATAATTTTTGTATCGAAGTTAAAAAATGTGAATTTAATCAAAATTATCTGAAGTTTAGTGCCTGAAATTAAACTAAAGTTATTTTAGGTATCTAAAGTTAAATCAAAATTATTTTTAAACTAAAATAAAATATCATTTTGGATATAGAATACTGATTTTTTTTTTCAAGAAATTATTTTTTAACTAATATAGAACATTTAACAATTTTTATTTTTAAAAATAAATAACTTTCGATAAAAAATAAACAAATGAAGATATAGGGTATATTTAAAATTGAGAATGAGTTATTTAATTTTGCGCTTTCTACATGTTTCTTTGTTAACATTCAAGGTAAATTTATTCTAAAGTATAATGAGGGGTGTATTTGGATCAAAAGTACAATGAAAGGCTTATATTTAAATTGAAAGTATAATAGATATATTTAAAATATTTCTAATAGTGCAAGAACATATTCAAGGTCGTCTCAATAAGCTTGGGGCCTAAAGCCGAACTTCATGGAGAAGCCTTATATTTTTTAGTCAACATATGTAAATAAATAATTATAATATATTCAGGATAATCTTACAAATAAGATCTGTAGGGATAAGACCTAAACCCCACATAATTGATACCCGCATAACTCTAATCAATAACCAAACGGCTCGTTATTTCTTAATTTTGTAAATTAAATAAGTAATATTAAACACTGCTTCAAAATAGCATAGTAAATAAGTAAAAATGGACGGAGTAAATATTATGGAAAACAAACTAGCGAAAATAAAGAGGCGATGGAGGGTAAATACGAGACAGAAAGATACTCCACGTGTCTTATCGTGAAACGTCCTTAGGTAGTGCTCTGTTCACGAGATTCCGTAACACGCAGCTCCTCACGCTTTCGAGCTCATCCCCATAACCCCTCGATTATATTTCTCTCTCTTGGTTGTTAATCACGTCGCTCATCAATTCCACATGCTTGTAGTCAAATTAACTCATGGATTCATCATTGTTCTGGGTAATATACAAAGATATTGATGGAAATTAATCAGTCAACTCAGTTAGAAAAGTTTCACTTTCATCCTTTGTTTTTGTAGCAAAATTCTTCCCCTTTTTGACTTTTTTACGATGCCGCCGTCTCCTTTGCTTCTCTTCTTTGCTGCCTTTTTCTCCATTTTTGGACTCCTTCATGCCAGTGCGGGCGATGCGGATCCGATTTACAGGTTTGCTTTTTTCACTTGTTCACATTAATTCCAAGTATAAACCGGGTTTGTTTTCAGTTCTAGCTAATTTCTGCTCAATAATGTAACTTGTAAGTTTTCCCTTTTTTGGGGGATGACGATGCTCGATTTACAATTTAGAATTCACGGAATCAATCGAATGCTAGTATTTTCTGATATTTCTAGAATCAACGGCTGATGAGCCTTTGTCAACGAAGGGTGATGGGCCTAAGTTACCTGATTTAGTGTGAGCTTGGACATAGAAATGCAAGATGAGAAGCATCTTCTGTTGTTTATTGAGGTTAAAAGCTAATTTGTAAGATATAAAAAAATTTAGCTCTATATTGTGGCTTGAAGCTACGAATTGTTGGTTGTACTGTGCAAGTTTTCATGTTCCTCCTCCAAATGGAAAGGCTTAGATTCAGTTACTCGATACCTGTACTTATGTTGGAAGGATGTGGGTATGAAATAGCGGAGCTGTGTGTAATGTGAAAAGTAATGAATAGACTTGAATTTGTAGTCTAACTGCTTAGAGATTTTCTCAGTCTTATTACTTGGAACAAATAGAGATTTTCTCGATAGAAACCCATATATTATACTTCTTGATTAGTTCATGGGGATACTTTATTCTGGATTGGAACGTTGTTATCAAACAACCTGTTACTATGAAAAAGAGCTGTTGATCTTTAATGAACAACAATTGGAGATAACTTTCCAGCCATGTGGGACTTTTTTTGAAAACCGTAGAAGTTAGATCTGCTATATTTGACCTTTCGATTTAAGTTCTGAATGCTATATCATACAAGTAGGTGCTTATCCTAATTTTACTATTGGATGTATCTTGTCAGTGTTCTTTGCATTCCTTAGATTATGAAGTGTTTCTCAATGCTGAACTATCTGTAGATGGGCCACTAGATGATATTCCCTTTTAGATGGATGCATGAGTTTATTGAAAATTAATGCATCTAGGCCTATAAGTTTTGTCTTGTATGTTACCTTGCTAGTTTGGTATAATCGAACTTATATAGGCTCACCCCCAGTATTCATTTTACCTTTGTTAACTTGTTTTTTATGAAGTAAATCAGATAGCCAAACAGCTAAGCACTTGCACAAAAGTTTCACCTCATTTTGGTTATTTCAACTTTTGTAACGTCGGGATTTCTTTTTCTCATCTATTTGATTGGATTAATAAATTTAGAGAGTCCCATAATTGTGTTTTATTGAAGTTCTTATTTGATGGATGATGTACTTACATATTGGAATTGTAAAAAAGAAAAGAAGAGAAATTATAGAGAAAATTGATGCCCATGAGTTGCTTTAGGTTGTCTGTATTTATTAATCACTGGAGGTAGCCTCTGGAACTATGGTTGGTTATCTTCACTCCTAATGACAGCTCCTCTAAGAATACCTAATTAATGCCCCTTCTCTTCCCCTCCTCCATTACCACATGGAGAAACACTGTATTATCTGGCATCACGAATGGTCCAAAAGTGTAGGGTGAAATCGAAGTAGATATTGCGCCTCAAAACTTTTATATTTTGTTGGATGGAATACAACTACAGAAAATTGTAATAATCAACTTTCAAAGGCCTGTATAATCCTGTTAGCTACAGCTTCTTGCTTCTGTGCTGTAACATAACTTGATGCAAATCATTGCTTCGTATTTCTAAATTCTTTTCTGGTTTATGTGAGTTTACCAATTGTGACATACTGTCAAAAGCGCAACGAACCTGGAGCCCCCCCCCACCCCCACCCACAAATCCCAAGATGTGCTCCTATGGTCAAAGCTTGTGTGGTGCCAAAACTAGTGAGGAAATGAAACTACATATCTGCTTTGGCAGACAAGTGAGGTTGGCTCCGGTAGGCTCTCGTGAACATGGAACACATTAAAGAACTTTAAGGATTGTATACTCTCAATCCATATATATGTATAGCCATATTTTCTCTAATTTCTGAATCATATTGTTCTATTTTTCTATGGGAGAAATGAAATAAATGAAAGTACTGCATGTCTATCCTCTAGCTTGCTTTGATCCATGTCCGAGTCTACCTACTGGTGTCTCTGGAAGTTTAGAAGCACCTGACTTTTACTAATTTGCTTGTTATATGGGCTGAATCCCAAAATAAATTCAAGTATCTGTTGTTAGTCTACAACACTTCCTTTTGATGTCATGCTCACTCTTTGACTTTGAAATTGCTGGGTTTACAGAGCTTGTGTTGATCAGTGTGAAAAGACTGGATGCGTGGGGGATGAATGCTCTCAACATTGTAATTTTACTTCCGGGGGTATTCCCATTGATGGTCCATGGTATCTGCAGGAACCGCTTTACCTGAGATGGAAACAATGGGACTGCCTTAGTGATTGTCGTTACCACTGCATGCTTGCCAGAGAGGAAGAAAGGAAGAAAGTTGGTCTTAAGCCAGTCAAGTATCATGGAAAATGGCCTTTTCAGCGTGTTAATGGAATCCAGGTTCTTCACACTATTAAGTTAGCATTTCCTCCTAGTTAAGTCACGCTAGTTCTAGGATGTATTGTTGTTAGTATCCTAAACTAAGTCTTTCATGGACAGGAACCTGTTTCTGTAGCTCTTTCCGCTCTTAACCTTGCTGTGCAATTCCACGGATGGGTGTCTTTTTTCATTTTTGTGAATTACAAGCTGCCCTTTAGGCCAAACAGAAAGCCATTTTATGAATACACCGGCTTGTGGCATATTTATGCTATTTTTGCAATGAACTCCTGGTTCTGGAGTGTTGTTTTCCATAGTAGGTGAGATATTGTTTATTTCTATTTCTTTCTTTTGCAAGTGATTGTGTTGTCATTATCTGTCGTATGTGTTACATATTGACATGTGCTTTTCGTTAATAGTCGCTCTTTCTGTTCCCTTTCCTTTCCTTTTTGTCATATCTAGCTTATTCTGCTTAGGGATTTTTAAGACATGGGTTCCCAGGAAACAACCTCTCTACTTCTATGAGGTAGTGGTAAGGTTTGCGTACATTCTACCCTCCCCAAACCCCACTTGTGGGATTCCACTGGGTATGTTGTTGTCTTTTGCAAGTGATCTCTGATTAAAACTGTTGCATTTGGTGTACAGCATTTGTGCATAAATCAAGTAGCTTGACACAGTTTTCTGAAGATATTTAGTTTCTCCCTCTTGGTTATTGACTTCTCATTAGTATATTATTATTGCCTAAAGTATGATTTTTTTTTCCACTGATAACAAGCTTGTCTAGTTTGGTCATGGATAATTGTGCAAACATTTTGAATTTGTTAGATACATCCTTGAATGTATAGGTTTATCTGAATTTTCAATTGTCAATTTCCCAATTTCTAGGTGTTTGTGCCACAGAGATCATATGAGTGCCCCCAAGCAGGTGCAAATTATTATTTTGGTGTTTGGCAGTCTGAGAAATGAAGACAATTTATTTCTATAGCTTCTCCTTATGAGTGGAATTGTTAGGATACATAGTGGGCAGCATTGTTTGGTGTGCGTAGAAGTAGTTGCTTGCAATTGTTCAGTTCTGTAACTGTTTAATTCTGGGTGTTGTTTGAGTCCATTGCTTCTTTTAGTAATTGAGATGAAAAATTAGACTAGCTTCTTACTGCAGTAACACAATCCCGAATTATTGTATGGTTTACTGTTATAAGAAGCTAGTGTAACTTTTCAGCACAATTACTCCCTCCATCCTTTTTTAGTTGTTACAGTTTTTATTTTTAGAGTCAAATTATATAAACTTTGACTAACATTTTAGGATGTATTTTTTCATTATATTGATATGAAAAAATGTGCTATTAATAAAACTTTTCTTATAGTTATTGAATATCTAAATTTTTATTTTTAAATATCAAATTAATTTAATCTAATTTAGCTTTGAAAAATAGTGAAATTGACTTTTGAAAAAAGCGTAATCATGACAACTGAAAAGGGACAAAAGGAGTACTAAAGAAGTAATGGCCTCACTATTTCTTCTGGGGCAATATTTATGTTTGGATGTGATAATGTTCTAGCTTGTAAAATTACGAAAACAACAATTACACCTCAATCCCAAGCTAGTTGGAGTCGGCTGTATGAATCCCTATCAGCATAGATGCTTTGTTTGGGTCCATAATATTTCAATACTTTGTACGGAAGGATTATCTAACACTAAGGTTCTCTAATATACTCTAATCTTTATATCTGTAATATACTAAGAGTCTTTTAATAAGCATTAATCGTCTAGTTGGTATCACCTATGCAGATTTTCAACTTCCATTTTTCCCCCAGTTTTTGCTAGATATGCCCCAGATTGTAAGATTTCTATATATATTTTTTAATTTTTTTGCAATTAACTTCTCTTCAGGTGATATAAGCCACCTTTCCCTCTTTTTAACACTTCTAGTCATCATGTTTTTGCATTGAGGAACCAGTGCACTTGGAGGCCTACGTAACATGTAGCCAAACCATATCAAGCGACATTCTCTTATTCTATCCTCTATGTTACTTGCACCTTCTAACATATATGATAATATCTTTTCTTATCCAATCTTGTATTACCACACAATGCACATCATGTTAACATTCGTATCTCTGTGGCAGTCATCTTGTAGATAAATTAGGCTTTGGAGGCCCTCCACTCACTCCCATACAACATTCCTGACCTTACTGTCATTTATAGAACTTGCCTTTCACTTTGGTAGGCGTCAACTTATCATATAACAACCCCGTGACACTTTTCAATTTCAACCATCCCAATTTAATCTTATGTGTAGCATTTTCATCTATCATTCCGTTCTCCTGGAACACTAAGTCCAGATATCTAACTTGTCTACATTTAGGTACCTTAATCCCATCTAATCTCACTTCAACTTCACTCCTATATTGCTGGCTAAACTTGCAGTAGAAGTAGTCTATCTTACTCTTACTTGAGCTTTGATTGAAGCTATGATTAAATTTTCATTAGTTCCATTAATTAACGCTATATCATCTCTGGTGACTTCATTAGTTCCATTGATTAACGCTATATCATCTCTGGTGACTGTCATGGAAGCATTGCACCTCTTTCTAATGAGAATTTTAATGGCACCCCTTCTCTTTGGCTAGTGTTTTTGCAACTCATCCAGTGATGATTCCAATCATTGCTCTGGCACTTTCCAGCAACATCTTGTCGACCTGAATTTTCCTATAAGATCCCAGTGGCTAGGCTTTTCCAATGATTTTCACACAGGTTTTCCATGGCTACATCAAAGTGATTTTTTCCCCAATGAGTTCAATTCTATTCAAGTGATTACTTACAATTCCAAAGGTTGTTTGCTCTTATGTGTTGTCAAGTTAAGTAAATTGGTTTTCCAATTAAATTTGAGTGTGCCGTTGAGATATAAGAACTTTTAAGTTCTTAAGTTCGTTACTGCCCATATATTATTGTACCCTTCTAAATAGATGTGTACTTTTTTTTGATAAACGAGAAATCCCTGGGCTAGTCCAGCACGCGGTAGATAATGGTCCACTCTCTACCCTTCTCCACATAATTCCAAGCTTTCATCTTTTAGCGGGATTTGAACCTGTGGCTTGTGGATTATGCCCTCTTACCAGTAGACCACTCAGTCAAGTCATCCACACATCTTCCGGTCTCTTATTTTCTCACATAGCTTACAGTTTCTCATTTGTGATTTTCCATTTTCTTATGTTTTGCAATTATTTGTAGAGACGTAGACTTGACTGAGAAGCTAGACTATTCGTCTGCTGCTGCATTGTTGGGGTTTTCGCTCATCCTCGCTATATTGCGAGTCTTTAATGTGACAGATGAGGCAGCAAGAGTAATGGTTTCTGCTCCGCTTGTTGCATTTGTGACAACCCACATCTTGTATCTGAACTGTTACCAGCTTGACTATGGTATGTGCACTTTCACAATTTTTTTTTTTTTAAGAAAAGGACTTCCACTTTTGCTTTATACAGGATATGTATGCTCATGATCAATTGCACCTTGTACAATTTCCTGCTAATTGAAAATAACACAGCCAATGAGTTTGCAGCATATACAAAATTAGTTTGTAACATCAATCAGCGCCATTAGTTTCCCAAACATGTTCTGTTTTAGCTCCTTTATCTTTCTCTCATTTGAATTTCTAACTTTGTTTAATTTCTCAATGATCAGTAGCATCATATACTTGAAACATTTTGGTTCTATTTTCTGTTCATATAATTATGGGAGCAAAGTAATATAAATGTCCTAATTACAAAAATATTAGTTACTCCGTATGTAACTATGAACTTAATAAATGAACTAATAACCATAAACTTATTATATTCTGTGACCCTAAATCTATTAACAATATTTGAAACATTATGAGTCTAGTTATGAGTTTATGTGGTGTTCCTTAAGGTGCTCGTGAATAGTTTTTTGGCTATAGTAAGTGATGGAAAAATAAGTTGTATGTCAAAAATCAAATAATGATAAGAAAGTGCAGAGACTGTTGGAGCAATTTGTGTTTGAACTGAAGAAAGAAAATATGTTACAGACAGCTTAATTTCTTCCAACTTCCAAATTTAATTGTTGATACTTGCCTTTGTGTCACTTTTTTGAAGTAACAATGGTGTACGATTGTTGTGGCTCTTTGGATTTCATGAATATGCCCAGTTTTGTGGAGTAGGAAAGCTGATGTTGCTCAATCACATTGCAGGGCTAAACATGAAAGTCTGTCTGGGTATGGGAATACTGCAGCTCCTATTATGGGCTATCTGGGCAGGGGTTTCTCGCCATCCATCGCGCTGGAAATTATGGTTTGTGGTGATTGGTGGAGGTCTGGCTGCACTCCTTGAGATATATGACTTTCCTCCTTATAGGGGATTTGTGGATGCCCATGCTCTATGGCATGCCACCACCGTTCCTCTGACCTACTTGTGGTGGAGCTTTGTGCGGGATGACAGTGAATTCAGGACAACAACTCTCATCAAGAAAGCAAAGTAGATTGAAGAATCATGTGCTTCTAATTGCTAATCTGTGTATGAAATCATTGCTTGTTTAGGTCTTTGTTAGTTGTCACTAGGCTGTCCTTTTTTTCTCGCAATGTGCATTTTCTTGGAGATGTCTGGCCATGCGAGTTTCTCTATTTCCAGTTTCAGTAGGTCTAGGTCGGACTCGTCCTTTGATTGTCACGTTGTAACATTTGATACTCTCTGTCATTGCTTTTTGTGGCTTGAACTTTACTTGCGCTGGGTTGCACGATAAATTCATTTGAATTACGTATAAGGTGTGTTATCCATATTTTTCATTGTGTTCTGTGAATCACGTTTAATATTTTCACTGGACATTGTTGTTGCCTGAGGTCACTTTGTTTCGTGAAATACTATTCTTTGCTATCTAAAGTTGTCAAATGATTTCAGGTAGGCATGTCAATTTTAGCCCATATAAGTGAAAAGAGTCCATTTAATCCATCCTTTTTTAAATGGATCACTCATATTGTTAGGGGTAATTTCAAATATGCACCAAAAAATTACTAGTTTACAAAAATATAGCTAAGAAAATAATTAGATGAAATATAGTCAAATTTCTTATTTACCCATTTACCCATGGTTGATCTCCAACATCATTTTTTTTCTTCTTTTTATTAGTCACTGTTTACTTTTATTTATTGCTAGCTGCGATTTGATTGTAGCTAAACAACTAGTTTTTTTTTAAATAACTAATAGTTAATTAGTGTATATGAAATATATCAATATTGTATAGATAGTGTATAAATATGTATTACAACAACAACATACCTAGTGGAATCCCACAAGTGGGGTTTGGGGAGGGTAAAATATACAGGCCTTACCACTACCTCATAGAGATAGAAAGGTTGTTTCCGGAAAACCCTCGTCTCTAAAATCAAGCCCCATAAGCAGAAGATACTAGATATGAAAAAAAGGGGAGAAAGAAAAGAAAAAAAAAGACTAAAATGAAAAACAAATGATAGTATGTAATATACGATAAAACTAACAAATATAAGATGAATAATAACAACATAGGATACAAAGACTCGAGTAAACCTACTAACCTACTATATCACAAGGCCAGACATCAATCTGCCCCTACCAGCCTATTAGCCTTCTACCCTAATACGCGACCTCCTCCTTTCTATCTAAGGTCATGTCCTCGGTGAGATGAAGTTTCACCATATCTTGTCTGATCACCTCCCGTCAATACTTCTTCGGTCTACCTCTGCCCCTTCGTGTAACCTCTAAATCTAACCTCTCACACCTCCTAATAGGACCATCAGTACTTCTTCTTTACACATGACCAAACCATCATAGTCTCGCTTTTCTCATCTTGTTAGCCACAAGGGCCACCTCTATGTTCTCCCGAATGGTCTCATTCCTAATCTTATTAGTCCTGGTATGTCCACACATCCATCTCAACATCATCATCTCCGCGACCTACATCTTCTGAACATGTGAGTTTTTGATTTGCCAGCACTTCATCCCATATAGCAAAAACGGTCTAACCATCATTCTATAAACCTTATCTTTAAGTTTAGGTGATATCTTTTTATCACATAATTCTCCAGAGGCAAACCTTCATTTCGTCCATGCTGCCCCAATACGATGCGTGACATCACTATCGATACCGCCCCTATTATGGATGATGGACCCAAGATATTTAAAGTTTTCTCTCTAGGGAATAAATTGAGTGGCAAGCGTCGCTCTAATATCTCCTTCATCCCTCACAACATTGAATTTGCACTTCAAGTATTTAGTTTTGGTCCTGCTCAGTTTGAACACTTTGGATTACAAAGTATGTCTCCAACCTCTAATCTATCGTTAAGTTTAGCCTGAATCTCATCAATCAGTACTATGTCATCTTTAAATAGCATACACCATGTGACCTACTCCTGGATATGTATAAATATATATTAATATTATATAAATAGTTATGTAGCATATATATATATATATATGTAATGTATCAATATTGTATAAATTGTGTATAAACATATATCAATATCGTAGAATGGTGTATACACACATATATACATACATACAAATGTTTTTATTATTATTATTTTGAGCTTTATATTCAAATTTATTCTGTCTTTTGCATGTGGTTTACTCAAATATTTAAAAGGTTCACTTATTGAAACTTCCGCATCTTTGTTGGGTCTTCGGTTTAATAGTAAGCCAAGGTCAAGGGTTCTCTTAGAACCAGAAATGATTTTGAGTACTGGTCAAGTCCAGAATGTAGACTCGAGGCATAACATCATGCTCCTATCAAATATATCGAGCTTGACTATCATTTTGTGCGCAAGAAAGCTTTTCAAGGGTGTGACTATGTTTACTCGGTCATTGCAACAAATAGAAGATGTGTTCACCAAGTCCCTGTCCCAAAGTTCAATCTAAAATTCTGGGGAGCAAGTTTAGCTTGCAGTTATGCAAAAATTGAAATCCCAACACCAGCTTGTGCGGGGATGATGGACAGCAATATGACATCATGCTATATTCAATGACCTTTAGGCCTGGATTAGTCAATAACCATCAGATATCAAATCATAATTATTTTGAAGCTACAAAAAAAGAATTATGAGACATGCAAGTCATGCTTAATAGTAGGTATAATTTTATGCTATATTCAATAGAGTTATCTAATTGGATTATTCTAGATATCATTGATGGAGATGTTTTGCTAAACAACTCACTGAATCCCGAATGTTTTACATCAGATAGAGAGAATTGATAATGATGGATTTGGAAAATGTTAGCTTCAAATGAGTGGTGCATACACATATATACAGAACTGACCAAATTTCAATGAAAATTATTTTGACTTGTTTATCAATAATTTAATAGAATGGTGAAGCTCCGGAGTAGCTATTTGACTGTGTTTTGACTTTGAGATAGCATACGACTTTCTTCTTTTAGACTTTGTTTGGTTGATTTTATATGAATTGAATGGTTTTAAATGATTAGGAGTAGATTATGAGTAATTTCGGATAGCCTTGAACTCTTGGAATTACCATCATCTAGGTGGGTAAAATTTTGGAATTTGACTAGACAACCTTAGTTTAATTCTTATTGTTGTGATGGAAGTTATCCTTAGAAATTTCTTATTAGGAGATTTAAACTTAGGCTGGTGTGGTGATTTTTGCCAGGTTATTTCTTTATTTTATTTTCATAATGATGTTGCATACGACTTGTAAACTTGATGAAAAATTTCTAGAATTGGAAAGTGATCAATATGATGAATGTATATTGCATTTGCATATGTTTATTGGTGATATTGGCCTAAGGTATGTAAAGTAGAATTTTGAAGGAGATTATGGCATTATAAAAAAACTATCAGAAATAATAGAAAGATGGTATCTTTATGCTTTACAGATGATTAAATAAATAAATTATTTATATCTAATAAACTCGATGACATTCCGAGCGCCCTGTGGGGGCACGTGGTGTCCACGGATGGGATTATAGTAGATCCAGCTAAGGTGAAGGCAGTTCGTGCTTGGGCTAGGTCCACTTCTCCTATCAAGGTTCGTAGCGTTGTTAGGTTGCCAGGTTACTATAGACGATTTGTGGAATGATTCTCTTCTATTGCAGTGCCTCCGACTAGATTGACACAGAAGAATGTTCCTTTCTAGTGGTCTAATGAGTATGACGACGACTACTACTACTACGCGACAGTTCAACTCGGTAATAATAGCAAACTCTTTCATGCCAAAACAAACAGGCATGCCACAAAAATTGACCCAAAAATCATTCTCGCTACTTATCCAACGACGAAGAATCTGGTACATCAGCTTCATTTGAAATCTCAGGGTGTTCCTTTCACCTATGTCTAGGTATAACTTCCCAAATATCGTAGACCTAAAATAGCTATCCAATTCTTCTTTCACTAAAAAATTTTTAAAATCATAAAATGATTTTTCAAGTTCAGATTTTATTCCTAGATCACCGCTCTCACCCTAATTCAAAAACCCGGGATCTCAAAGCCATAATCGTTATACCTGAAAGCCACAATTGTGGAGTATCTGTAGCAGTTGAGGGAATGTCAGTAGCAACTGGAGGGGTCGCTGCAGCAGCTGATGGACTATCTTCACCAGCTGTGTCACTTGGTGTAGCATCTAAGGGACGTAGTTCACCAGCTGTGTGAGTCTCTGCAGCATCTAAGGGACTGTCATCACCAGTTGTCTGACTTGGTTCAACAGCTGAGGTAGTGACACCAACAGTTGTGGGGGCACCAGTACTTGAAGGACTGTATACAACAGTTGTTGAATTGGATCCAGCAGTTGATGTACTAGGTGCAGCAACTGAGGTACCACATCCAACAGCTGATAGACTGGGTGCAGTAGCTAAGGGACTCTGTCCAGCAGCTGCAAGGCTGGCACCAACAGTAGCCTGAGCAGTGAGTTCTTAATAAGATGTAGCAGCTGTTGTTGTGACTTATCATCTTCTTGTTCTTCCTCAGATATAACGAGCCTCCTTCTGGAAGCTCTAGTAGGTGCATTGGGTTCATGATTTTTTCGTTTTGATCGTGTCGTTAAAGTAGATAGTCCTATCACAAAATAGGTATTATCTATTAGTTTGATCAATCACTCTCAATAAGCACAAGAAAAACCAATGCTGAAAAACCACTCTACATGAACATGTGTTTTTTTCCCAAAAAAAAGTACAACAACATCAACAACAAACAACTACACCACCCACATACTCGAAAGTATATCCTCAAAGAATCCAACAAATCAAACAACACCAACAAAAACAACCCTACCAAAGTAGAAACTAGGGCATGCAATACGTTTTTCTAACAAAAAACATAACAACTAAAATCAAACAAAAAAATAACCACAACAGTTGTTTTAGTTTGTTCAACATTTGTTGCCAATACTTTAAAATCGACCAACATTTGTTTCTCACAAAGTACTACAACAACAAAAATCAAACAACACCCACACCTAGCTATGCAGTTGTTGTAATACTTAAACTATTGATGTGAACCCTACTCGAAATCAACCAAACCCAACCCCAGCATTTTGCTCGCAATGACTACAACAATAAAAATCAAACAACAACACCCATACCCGAAATCAACCAACCAACCCAACATTCAACAAAAATCAAACAACAACAACACCCATACCTGAAATCAACCAACCAACTCAACATTCAATAAAAATCAAACAACAACAACACCCATACCCGAAATCAACCAACCACCCGAATATATTTCTCAAAATGACTACAAAAACAACACCCATACTTGAAGTTGTCTTCTTCAAAGAGTACAACAACAAATCAAATAACACCAACTTGAGATTAGAGTACGCAATAACAAAATACATACTTTTTCATTTTCCTAAACTTAATAATCATTTGTACAACAAAAAAAAATCATAGCAGTGGAAAAATAAACAAAATCTTACCTTTAAAGAAGATGACGACGGCGCGGGAAAAGTTGAGAACCAACGACGGCCGAGAACAATGACAACAGTGAAGGGGCGACGACGACGGCGAAGAAGAATAAACCTAATGGGTAGGTCTGAAAATCCTAAAAAAAACTCACGCCTAGAAGAAGAAGAAGAAAACTGAAGGGTGATGGTGAGGGGAGTTGAAGAGTTTTGTGTGATTTGATTTTGAATTGATGGAAGTATTTTTTTTATTTTTTTTTTAAGTTATGGAAGTTTCTTTTAAGAAGAAGTAGTTGCTAAATTTTTTAAAATGTTCCCTTTGGTCTCTCATAATGTTAATCAAGATTAGTGACTCACCTTTTTTAATTTTAAGACTTGATGGATACCTCTAGTTCAATTTTCACCAACTACCTCTTATATAATACTATTTACAAAAATCCCGTGATATGCATGGACCTAATATTTATTTATAAAATTATTTTTTTGTGTTATATCAATTTAGTGAAATTAAATTATATCATTAAGTGAAAAATAAATAGTTGACAAATATTACTAATATTGATAAACTTTAAGTGGTATTAATTTAAATAATTTAAATTTTTACTCTAAAATATATTATAATATATATATACCTAAGTAAATCGTCTCTTTTTTCATGCAAATCTAATATGAAGAGGTCTATTGAAATGTCCATAGTTAAATATTTTTCGTCACTGATCGTTATCTTTTACTCAAGCACTTATAAATATACACAAATATCATGAACATTCAAAATGATAAAATTATAACCAAAGGGTATGAAAAACTAAAAGTCATAACTAAAATGGGGCCCATAATTTAATAAAATTGTACAACTAATTAAATCAAAATAAAATTAAAAAAGAATAACTTTTCTCACTTTTTACAAAAATACCCTTAATATAGACATGTCTGCTTCAACCCCTCGACTCCTTCTTATGTAACAAGAGAAAGAGAAAGGAAAACATAAAACAATCTAATTTAGTTAGTTATTATATTTGTTTAAATCAATTGGATGTAAGTCATTTGAACAACAATATAATTTTTTAATACTATATTAGTTTATTTTTTTATTTAATAAGCAGCTAAGTTGAGCAGCTTAGGGTTATCGTACTTACTTCAGTTGTCTGCTTCAACTGCTTAAAGAGGCAGTTGACTATAATGTGTCTGCTTAATTTCATGGTGGCTATTAAAATGTCTATTGAATTTTACTATGCCTAGTAATTATTATTTAATTATTTCTTCATCAACTTCAACTATGAAATTACAATAACGTGTCTGTTTAATTTTACGAAGGCTATTAAAGTGTCTACTTAATTTTATTATATCATTTTTTTAATTATTATTTAATTATTCCTTCATCTACTATGAAATTACAATAACGTGTATGCTTAATTTTACGATGACTATTAAAGTGTCTACTTAATTTTACTATGTCATTTCTATTAATTTTTATTTAATTATTTTTTTATATACTTCAACTATGAAATTACAATATTACTAGTAATAAATTATTTTCCTGTGTCTGACTATAACGTGTCTCCTTAATTTTAAGGTGACTATTAACTTGTCTATTTATTAATATTATTATGTCATATTTTATTAATTATTATTTAATTATTTTCTTATCTACAATTTCAACTATGAAATTACAATATTGCCAGTAATAAATTATTTTCCTTAAAAGCAAATATCGATTTATGTGTCTGCTTCAGCTACTTGATATTACGATATTACCCCTAATGAATCAATCCTTTGACTAATGCAGCTATGAATAATTTGAAATATTTAAAAAAAATATATAAAATAATTTCTTGACTCTCAGAATTTTATATGTGCAACAGAAATTGGAACTTAGGAGTAATGTCTATTATTGAAAAACTGCGTTAAAATATTGTAAATTCAAATAATGAAAAATATATTAAAATTATTAACTCTCCAAATTTTACTAGAATCACAAAAATAAAAAATAAAAAAAATAATATATATTGAATCCGTGCAACACAGAGTCTTGGTCATTAGTATTTTAACATGTGACGGAAAATTGGCTTTTATTTTAATCGAATTATTAGATTGATGTTTATACTGAAATCTATCTATAATTATTGAATGAGTGATTTAAAATCACTTTTTGTCTGCTTGATCTTTTAGCATATTATTATAAATGATTAACTAAAGCCATTACGTTCACTGTAACCACACACTTTATCCAATAGAAATATAATTCAACAAACACGGTTAGGAACTAAGGAATTAGCGATAGAAAATTTTGTAGCTAAATAATAAAAATATCATGTTAATTTCAGTTATCTACAAATTAGTGATAAATTATAAAAAAATCCAATTAATCCTGAGGTTTTTTACAATGAATTAGCTAGGGATTACCTACAAATTTAGTAGCTAATTCCATGTATTCTGTAGTGAAAAAAAATATTTTCTCCATCTCAATTTATGTGAAATCATCATACTTGACGCAAAATTAAAGAAATAAATGATTTTTTAAAAAAGAAAACTGTGATCTAAAATACTTTTAATCATCTATATGGTTATACACCATTTCCCCAGACCCCACTTGTGGGATTTCACTGGGTATGTTGTTGTTGTATGGTTATACACCATTTCACTAAGAATAAAAAAAGAACTTTTAAAGTTAAGAATTACTCTCTCCGTTCCCAAAAAAATTATGTAAAGAGAATTTATACATAATCTAGCAAAATAATATGATTTTTTTAGATATAATATTATGTAGTATTATAAATTAAAATACATGATGTAATATTTTAATTTTGGACTATAAATCTTTGGAAATTTCAAATTTTGTTCATAAATCACATTCTACTACGGAAAAATTATCTAAGTGAAGGCCTTTAAATTACTATTTACCAAAATTAAATATACTTTTATTTTATTACCATCTATAGTAAAAAATAGCAAAATTGGAGATTGGAGAGAATTGAGGCAATTTTAACAGAAGTATTGAACAATTCAATCAATTTACTATGTATGATAAAAAAAATTATATTACTATATGTGATAAATATTTTCTTAATATGAGATAGTTATATGATTTCCCGCGCTTTACGCCTTGGTGAGTGATCTTCATGTGTTATATATGACAGTGAATATCAATAATGAAAGGTAGACATTAAAATAGTGAGTGGAAGGTGAAGGGCTAGTTCCTTTTTGAGTTTGTAGTGTGTTTGGACAAGATGACAAATTAATTGTATCATAGGAGACTCCGTATTAAAGTTAGAAAATTGACCTTTCAAATAATATGGAGTCATCAATATGGTCCTAAAACTATAGTCCTATTTCATTCACTTGCACTAACACACGGTTTTGACGGTTAATATATTTGAAACAAAAGAGTGAAACACAGGAAATAGGAATCTTGGATTAGTATTTGAATGGTACTAGGAAATAGGAACCTAGAAAGTGAAACGTCCTTTCCAATAAAATCTTGGACCAAGGGTGTTTTTTTTTTTTTTTTTAATGTTTGATTGGTTTCCAAAAAAAAACATTTTCTTCGTACCAAACACATTCTATAAGTGACTTCCTATATTTTACTTTTTTATGTTTTGCTTAGGAAAATAATATGTGTTAGGATCAAACGTTTACCATTATGTCAAAAGCTATAGTTGATAGCAAAAGGCGCAACTTTATTTCTTAATCAAGTCCACCATGCAAGCGTTATGTTCGATCATGACTCCGACCCGAGCTACCCCAACCCCCTCATGGAACTTGCTATAGACAGGATGTTGGCGTTACCCAACAATATGGCTCTGCGAATGCTTGTAGTGAAGACACAAACTTGATTGTCTGTAATAAAATGTGAGCAACGGTATTTCAACATGTTGCACATTTTTCGCCTATTAAAAACTTATGTAAACCTAGTTAGGTTAGAATTAGTAATAAAATATTGACATAGTTAAGATTTAATTATATTAATTACTAAGATTGAGATTATAGAATCCAGCCCCAGTCTAAATGGAGCAGGTCTGCATAACTATATATTTAGTGAAGACATTATCTCAAGTAGAGAGATCCATATAAAGAGTCGTATTTTTATCCTCAGTATTATTCATAATCTTCTTCGTATAATTAGTCACTAGGTTGTGATTTTTTAATATAAATTAATTAAATGGTAGAAAAATACATTAATATAAAGAGCAAAATATTATAGTTAAAGGTTATTAGTTCTAAATCTAGAAATTTTTTTTTGAACATTCTGAGGATATATAGATGAAATAGCTGGTAACTTGCTCACTTCCTTGAAAATCAAATATTTGTCAACATTAGAAATTAGTATACTAGTATAATTCTATCATCAAAATACTGAGTACCAAACTACTTATTAAAATAATTTACATAGAATAATTCCATAAAGGCATGTAAGCATCAGGTAATTCCACATAATGATCTCCCATTTCTAAATATTGAGGTGGAGGTAGCATGAGTCCTTCAGCCATATCTGCAAGTAATCCCGGCATGTAGAACAACTCTTCCTCATCCACGAAGAAGGTATTTTCTGGCGTTTCAGTAGTAGTAGTACTACATTCTCCTGAAACTCTTTCAGACTCTGATGATGATGGTCGGAAGGCTTCGATAGCCTCAACAGCCGCCTTTTGAATATCCTTAGAGTTGGAGGAAGCCGGTATACGCAACCTCCAAGCAGAGTCAGCGAAATTCAAGCAAGCAGAACGGCCCCTTAATGCTAAAGCCGCCACGTCATGAGCTCTAGCCGCCATTTCTGCTGTGGGGAATGTGCCGAGCCAAATTCTGGACTTCTTATTGGGTTCTCTGACTTCGCAAACCCACTTTCCTGAATTCCTCTTCCTGACTCCCCTGTATACTGGATGTCGAGTTTCGCGAAACTTCTTCCTGCCAGCTGGCTTCTTCGGATTATTGGAAGCTAACATAACTTCCTCATCAGAAAAAGTATAACTGCTATTATCATACATTGATGATGATGATGATGATAATGATTCCGAATAATTGCTTGGGAAGATATCCATTGCTATACTCTTATTTTTGAGCACTGACTGATGAAAGAGTAAAAGGTAGTGTTTGGATGGATTGAGGTAGAGGTTTTTGGTTTATGGTGAATATGAAAGTAAGTGGGTTTTCTATACATATATATAAGTGATATGATAAGAGAAGCTAAAAAGGAATCACACGGAGTTGAAGGTTGATAAGGAGACAGGCTGGAATTTTAAAATGTGCAAAATGTAAAGCCCAGTTGTTTGAAGTGTGTATAAGTCGTGTAGCCTGGAAACTTTTTACTTTTTGCCTTTTGCCTCCTTCCTTCCCTTTTGGAATACAATCCGGTACGATTAGAGTGTTTTAATAAAAATAATGCGTGTATAAACTTATAATAGCGTATTAATAATATTTTGTTTGATACGTATTAGGATGTTTATTACTAATATTACGAATTTTTAAGTATTAGAAATACGATCTTTTAATACATGCCATTAACATGATTAAAAAATTAACTGTCCCTCAAAATTTTTTTCACATTTTTTTCTACCATAATTATGGAGGATATATTTGTCAATAAATTTGTTCATGTAATGAATGTCATTTTAAATGCATCAAACTAGACAACGGATAAAAAATATATTCTATGCATAATCGATGTAAGCATAAACAATTACATGCATTATGAAAAATTTTATGATGAAAGAAGCACAAGTATGAGTTGGTATGTGAGGGATTATTTTTTAATAAAAAAGTGAGTCCAATCTCTTTTTGTTTCTTTCTCTTCTCATTTACTCCTCAACCTTCCTCTTCTCCATTTCTTTCTTCTCACTTTTCTTTTAAAAAATTCTTGTTTTTCTAAATCACTTTTTTAGTCGTGAATTTTATTTATCCAATTATTTATATATTTATTTTTTATTTGATAATTGATAAGTATTTTTTATATTAGTTTGTTTTAAATTTAATTATATCAAAAATATAAAAATAAAAATTGGTGATGAAATTACAAGATGGAGAATCCGATTTTCACTCGAAATGAAAATCTAGATAGCCAATCAACTAATCTATAACATTTTAACATTATATTTTGCCTAGAAATCTTGTCTTGCTGTCATATATATTCACTTAAATGAAACAATTACACCTATAACGATTTCCTGTCCCTAATAATAATTCATCTCTTTTAATCAACTTTTCTACTATATAATTAAAATAAATATTTATATATATATATTTTTTTTCTTTTCTATTGTGGCATTACAGTTAATATTTTTATAGATAATTATATGTAATGTAGTTTATTATAGAAATTTAGTATGTGCAGGTTTTAATCTACACATACCAAATGCACATACATTATTTTTCAAATTCAAAAAATGAAGAAGGTACGTAAAGTGAAATTAATCTTAAGTTTAAGTTTGAATATTGCATTTGTTTGCTTCATACCTAATTTAAAAACACCTCATTTGTTACTTTTCTTCATTTTTAAATATTTTTTTCTAATATTGACATATTATCTTTCTTCAAATAATATATCAATCTCATGATGTATGCATATAATTTATGCTAGATATATCATTGGCCCATTTTATTAATTTTTACAGCACTTTATAAGTGTAATATTAAGTTGTACATTTAATTTCAAACTTTTTCTTTATGTATGTGGAATTAAGTAACTTCCTTCCTCCTTGTTATTATTGTTAATTTTTAGTACTTTTTATTATATTAAAATAAAATGGTGGAATATTTCATGAGATTATTTTATCTAATCTTATATATTTTCTATATAAGATACTTCCTCTATCCCAATTTATGTGAGACCTTTCTAATTTCGAGATTCAAACAAGTCTATCTTCGACCGTAAATTTTTCATATATCCTTTGAATAATTTAAATTGTCAATGATTGAGACTTTTAGTACTTTTTACGTAGTCTACAAATATATAATTTCACTTAAAAAAATTAAAGATTTTGTGTGCAAACTTTTGGTCAAACTTAAATTGCTTAACTCTCAAAAAAACAAAAAAATATCACATAATTGAGATAGAGGGAGTAATAATTTTACTATTTTAATATAAACTATGGAATAAAATACTTCTACAATTAGCTAATACTTCAAATTAAATTTGAGATAAATATTAATTTTAAATTTTATCCTGATATTATTATCTCTATTCCAACAATTAAATGATCACCTAAAAAAACTATTTATTTTACATATTTTATATAAGTAATATACAAGAGAATATTGTGAGTAGGAAGAAAAATTCAAAATGGATAAAAAAAAGGAGGAGGATGACTCCAACTGCCTGCCTTTTGCAAGAAATGATGAAAGCTTTTTGTCCCAAAAATGTGTCATCCACGTGGCAGCATTTGCAGGTCCCCACAATCTTATTTTAATGTTTCCTGTTAGATTTTCTTATCTATGTTATTTATTTTTGGAAAGTTTTTCTATATTTGTTGACATCAATAAGTTATTCTATTTCTTTTCACTTTATTTCTCCGTATATATAACATTAATACTGTTTTGTTGAATAACAAATTATTCTTATATTACAATTTTAAAATGTATACAACAATAATATATTCAGTGAAATTTCACAAGTGGAGTCTGCGGTAGACCTGAAAAATGTATCAAAACATGAAAAACGTCCTGACATATAGTTGGGGTTTTTTTTTTTTTGGATAATTTCTTAATATTGAAATTCTTAAATGATGAAATACATAAATTTGGAATTGAAACTTATAATTTAATTTGATGTTTGACTCATACTGGGGACCCCTTCATTATTTTTTGAATGGACTATATACCCTGCCAATATAGTACTTTTATAGTTTCCAAATGCTAGAATATTAGTCAACGTTTACTGATTATAAAATTAGAAAGACAAATATTAGTGAATGTTTAGTGATTATAAATTTAGAAAGACAAAATATATTTCACATTCTGAGATTACTTGAGCACTTCAATTCATTCAAATACGACGGCTTGAAATTGACAAGTGTCGTAATGTTGGTGGCGCTACTATCCACAGAACTAAATTACAATACTAGTGTACATTCGTACCATCCAAATACTAAGTACGAAAACTACCAAAATCTTCTAAATCCTAGTAATTTAGCAAACTGTCCTAAGTTACATAAATGGAAGTAATAACTAAATCAATTATTTATATAGAATAATTCCATAAAGGCATATAAGCATCAGGTGATTCCACATAATGATCTTCTACTTGTAAACACAGAGGTGGAGGTAACATTAATAGTCCTTCCGCCATATTCGCTAGTAATCCCGGCATGTAGAACATCTCTTCTTCATCAATAAACAAGGTCGAATCTTCTAGCGTTTCAGAAGTAGTACTGCTACATTCTGCTGAAACTCCTTCCGACGACTCTGATGATGATGGTCGGAAGGCTTCGGCAGCCTCAGCAGCCGCCTTTTGAATATCCTTGGAGTTGGAGGAAGCCGGTATAGGCAACCTCCAAGCAGAGTCAGCGAAATTCAAGCAAGCAGAACGGCCCCTTAATGCTAAAGCCGCCACGTCATGAGCTCTAGCCGCCATTTCTGCTGTGGGGAATGTGCCGAGCCAAATTCTGGATTTCTTATTGGGTTCTCTGACTTCGCAAACCCATTTTCCTGAATTCCTCTTCCTGACTCCTCTGTATACTGGATGTCGAGTTTCGCAAAACTTCTTCCTGCCAGCTGGCTTCTTCGGATTATTGGAAGCTAACATAACTTCTCCTTCATCAGAAAATGAAGAAGATGATGATGTTGAAGATTCAGTTAAAAGTGGGTCTGAATAATATGTTTCCATTCTTGTTGAGAGAGTGCTAATGGAAGTGTTGGATGTTAATGGATGTTGTTGTAGATGTATATTTATAGTGGAAAGTATGAAAGTGAGAGGAGAAGGGAAGAGAGAGTGATGAGGAGACAGGCTGGATAAGGCCAGCTGTTTTACTTTATGGGACAAGTTTGATTTTTGTGTTTTAGAAAAGTAAAATCCAAGTCCAAAGTGAGTATAACTCGTGTGGCGGTGTGGGGATGCGGCAACTTGGGACCCTTTCCTCTTTCTTTCTTCCTTCCTTCCTTCCTTTTTGGTACTTATTATCTTATCTAAACTATGACCACTTACTTTACTATTTTAATCAGCTACTAATTACTGACCAATCTTTGACATTTCCACATATATATATAACTTGTTCATGTTGCATCTATTTTCAACTCATCACCAATTCAATTACCCCATGAATCTTTGGGGATTCAGTGTACTATTAGCTGTCAAGGCAAAGGTCATCAATTCTTTTTTTTAATAGCTTTATATATTCATTTTTATTTGTCCGCTATAATAAAAATAAATGTTCAATAATATTTGTTCAATTTATAAAATCAAGAGATAATTTTATACTTAGTTCCTGATTTATGCGTATTATTAATAATCATTTTCCTATTACACTTTTCAAGATATTATATTTATTATATTCAAATGGTGATTTTTGATAAAATTACATATATCATTTATACTTCTTAATCCTTGTACCAAATCAATAGTGGATAACCATTGTTGGATGGAGGTTTATACTCCCTCCATTTAAAAAAGAATGACTTTTTTGTCTTTTTGGCAGAACTTTAATTTTAACTTTGTACGTGGCACATCTAAGGCCACAAAATTAAAGAGCATTTTTTTTTTACATTTGATAAACTTTAACTTATAATCACAAGATTGTAAAGTTCCATTATGAATATGTAAAAATAAAGGGAAAAAACTGTATAAATTCATTACATTTGGAGAAAAAGGATAAAAAATATCCCTATTATTCTTATTTGTTAGTTAAATTTTTCTAGTTTGTTACTCCCTTAGTATTCAACAACAACAGAAATAGTGAACAAAGAAAAATTAAACGAAATATAAAGCAATTTGAGTCCACAAAATACACTGTGTATTCTTAAGGAATTTGCTTTCCTCACTGTATTCGAGGTTATAAATTATTTCCTCCCAGGATAAAATAGATTAACAACTACTGAATAGTGGTACCTCAAATTCTTGTAGTTCTCAGCAATCTCAAGAACCAACAATGACTTTTACACAGACTCGAATTAGAATTTATAAGAAAATTTATGCAGAAGAAGAAGAAGAAGAATTTTCAATTTTTCAAAAAAAATGCAGAATGATCTCTATTTATAGGGAACGTCAGGTGTGAATCCACCATTTCAGAATAGTCTCATCTGTTCAGAACAGACATGGTGACTTTTCGAAAGGAAGGTATCTGTTCAAATAACAATTTTACGCGTGAATTTCAAAAGATAGTTAAACTAACTAATTTCACTGTATTTAATTAATAAATAAATAATTCACAAACAAATATCAGAAAAAGAAAATTTGAGATTGGTAAAATAAATTTTGTCCAAAAAATTTATCAATCACATCATTTGCCGAAGTCGAAGTCGAGCGAGCGACAACGACGGCGCGAGGGAGTTCCCTTTACTTGACTCTTTAAGAGTTACAGTGAGTGTATCCTGATATGAAGACAACATTTTTCCTCTATTTTAGATGAGGGACAAATGACATTTCATTTCCCTTTACTTGATTACCCTCACATTTTCCTTATTCTTTCAACCTTTCATTTCCTTTCAATCTTCATTTCCCAATTCACACTTGTTACTTAAACCCAACCAAACGTGAATGGGGAATTACCCTTTGTTTAAAACATATGCATGAAAAACATATGTGATCCATAAGTAAGGATTAATGAGATTGAGACAATGCAGACCTTGAGGAGTTTTGTCAATCTTAATTCCTAATATCAAGTCAGCAACTCCTAGGTTTTTCATATCAAACTTGCTAGCAAGCATACACTTAGTAGAATTTATGTTAGCAATATCCTTACTCATTATTAACATATCATCCACATACAAGCAAATAATGACAACTTTATTTGGAGTGTTCTAATACATTTTTCACGCTCATTAATTTCGAAACCATTTGACAACATTGTCTGGTCAAATTTTGCATGCCATTATTTGGGTGCCTGTTTGAGTCCATACAAAGACTTAACAAGTCTGCACACCTTCTTTTCATTTCCAGGAATTATGAACCCTTCTTGTTGCTCTATATAGATTTCTTCCTCCAAATCTCCATTTAAGAAGGCTGTTTTGACATCTATTTGATGAATTTCTAGATCATACACCGCAACTAACTCTATTAACGTTCGAATTGACATAATTCTCGTTATCGACGAGTATGTATCAAAGTAGTCAAGACATTCACGTTGTCTAAATTCTTTAACAACAAACCTCGCTTTGTATTTGTCAATAGTGCCATCAGCTTTCATTTTCCTTTTGAAAATCCATTTAGACCCCAGGAAGATCAATCAATTCCCATGTATGATTATTTATTATGGACCTGATTTTGTAATATTTTTGTTAGAAAATGAGCCTCGAACCTTTAAAGAAGTTAAGACTTCTTCAGAAGCACAATATTGGAAAGAGACAGTAAATAGTGAGGCAGTCATGTATGATTATTCATTATGGATTCAATCTCAATAGTAAAAAAAATTATAAATTTCAAATTATTAATTTATTTCATGTAGGTTATTGGGTAAGGATAGGTAAGATAAGAAAGAAAATAACACTCATTCTAAAGCTAGAAATTAAAATTTTTAAATTTTTCTAAAAAAATGTTAAATTTACACATTTTTACATTTTTTTTTGGGGGGGGGGGGGGGGGGGGGCATTTACTCGAAACTGCTCGACTTCGATTTCTACTTTCCGTAAGCGAGAACAAGCTTTTTCGACGATTATTTTATTTTTTTTAAAAAAATTAAAACTTTTAAATTTATTTTTAGTGTAGGTGGGGTTTGAGGTGGGATTAGGGAGTGGGAAAAGAATTTGTCTCTAAAAATTATAATATAATCCCTATTATAATATGAATATTCATATTTATTCATTGACTAATTCAATTTTATCTATTTAACATATGCATCAAATCAAATATCTTATGTATTATTATTTAATTTATTTTTATCAATTCATATTTGAAACTATCCGCTTTGCCTCGAAAGATGAAGCGTGAGTGATTCCTAGGACAGAATATCTCTGTATATTAAAATAGCCGCCCCACGTAATCCAATTGAAAGATAAGTTTGAAAATTGACTTATAAAATTAGTGTTCCTAGTGAAGTACCACTGACTCATTATTCAATTCACTCAATAACACGCTTTTGACAGTTAATATCATCATTTGCAACTCCAACAAAGTAACCACTACTTTTCATTTCTCACGCGGGAAATTAAACGCGTGGACCACGTGCATCATTTCCAGCTCTCAGTATTGGACTAGGAATCTTGGATTAGTACTACTAACGTACAACCAGAGACATGTCTGTATCTCGAAGGATTCGTCCTGGTTATTCATTCGTTCTAGAAAGTTCTACAATCATAACATTAACAATTCAGAGTGGCGGAATCAATATTTCAATTAAAAAGGTTCAAAAAATGAAAAAGTAAAATTAAAGGAGGTTCGACATCTACTATACACACATACAAATTAATTTTAACACTGTAAAAATAGTATGATTTTTCGTCGAAGGGAAGTTTGATGATTTCCTCCACCCCTTCAATTTAGTATCACCGATAATTTGAAAACTATTTATATGACCAAAAAAAAAGAAATACTTCCTTCGTTTAATTTTACTTGCATTGTTACACTTAAACTTGATAATCTCATTAAGAACCAATGATTAATATGGTACACCAAATCTATTAATTAATGTGTGATGTTAGTTCTTGAAATAAATGATTTGGAGAATAAGTAATTAATGTTAAAGATAAAATATGAAGAAATAATGATCTTTACTTGATAAGTCAAAAATGAGATAATTTGACTAAAATATCAGGCAAGGACATTTTTAAATTAAAATATTAAGGACAGTCTTCTTGAATGCTCCTATATAGGACAGTTATATTGGCAGTTGAAAGGGGTACTTGCCAAAAGATCGTTATTGAAAATTCAGATGAAAATAGTTTTTCAACAACTTGGGCATTTATTTCATTCAATTCAAATACAATGGCCGGCTCCACAAATCTACTTTTCACTTGCCTAAACCAGAAAAAACTTTAGATTAGCTTTCATAAAACACAATAATTTTATGCCCTGGGTCTCTTGGCCAATGATTTTCATTTAGCCAGAACCACTTTCTCATATATATGTTATACAACAATATATATATATATATATATAATATAGGAATTAATATATACATAATTCGTACCATATCCAAATACTGAGCACGAAAAATATCCTTATATATTTAAGGAACTTCACTCTCACCACTATACTTAATTGGTCATTTAGATAGAATAGCTCCATAAAGGCATGTCATCAGCTTCCCCATGATCTCCCATATCTGCACATTGTGGTGGAGGTACCATTAATCCTTCCGCCATATTTGTAAGCAATCCCGGCATGCAGAACAGCGCTTCCTCATCCATAAAAAACATATTCTCTGAAGCACAGGATTCATCTCCTCTAACCTGTGATCCTTCCGACTTTATTGGTCGGAAGGCTTCGGCGGCCTCAGCGGCCGCCTTTTGAATATCCTTAGTGTCAGAGGATGCAGGTGTAGGCAACCTTCCAGCAGAGTCCGCGAAATTCAAGCAAGCAGAACGGCCCCTTAATGCTAAAGCCGCCACGTCATGAGCTCTAGCCGCCATTTCTGCTGTGGGGAATGTACCGAGCCAAATTCTGGATTTTTTATTGGGTTCTCTGACTTCGCAAACCCACTTTCCTGAATTCCTCTTCCTGACTCCCCTATACACTGGATGTCGAGTTTCTCGAAACTTCTTCCTTCCAGCTGGCTTTTTTGGATTATTTGAAGCTAATATAACTTCCTCATCAGAATGATTGGCTCTATCAGGGCTGGTAGTATGAGAAAATGATGAGGAAGATTCTTTAAGTGGGTCCAAATAATAGCTTCGAAAGATATCCATTAATTAAAAGACAGTGTAGATGTTTTTGAGGTAAATGTGAAAAGTGGGTTTTTCTATATATATATAGTGAAGGGAGGATTAGTTAATGAGAAGAGAGATGCTAAAAAGAGTTTTTAATGAGGGGGAAAGAACACGGAGTTAAGAGGGTGATAAGGAGACAGGCTGGATGGGGCAGCTATTTCTATGAGACAGCTGGTGTGGTTTAAGAAAAGTAAGTTCCAACTTCTAAATCTTTTCTGTGGGTTTCTAGTGATGTGGCAACCTCTCAATATTTCTTGTTTATTCCTCTCTTTTTTATTTAGAATATATCCTACACTACGTATCTTGCCCTACTAATTATCAACATTGACATTTGAAATTGACTAAAAATCAGTAATAAATTTATTGTTGTCAAGTCAAAGGATACTAGAATATATTAAAGACTATTCTTCTTACTCCATCCTCCATATTTATTTATTTATTGTACTAAAAATAGGTGTTCAATAATACTTATTTATTTTGTGAAATCAAGAGATAATTTTACACTAAATTTAATTATTTATAAGGAATATATAGTCAAACAACGCTTTAATTAATTTTTTTTTTGTGCCAAACCTTATCATAACAACTAAAATGGGACGGAGGGAGTGTTTAATAACAATAGACACAAAATGATCAATATTCATTGATTATAAACTAAACATGTATTATTGGACATTCCAAAATGGTATAATGGACAAGAAAAAATAGACAGAGGGAGTAATTACTACTGCTTCATCCAGCCCACTATACTAATCGTCATGAAAAATGATCAAGAATACTCTTAAATTAAATAAAAATGTCATTCGTTAATTATTGATTTAAACATGTATCTGCCGCCAATACTTAGTCTAAAAATACATTACTGCTAATACTTTAATGTAAAAATGCTTTTATTGTTAGTTTTGAACCAAAATACCCTTTCCTAATAAATATATTGTCTTTTTTTTTTAACACATTATTTTTCTACTAAAATATTACTTTTAAAGAGCTTTCTATAATATTTTTTTCTTTTAAAATCTGTTTAACTAATAAAAATGAAAGTAATCTTTTATCTTCTTAATCTCCTTTTATCAGTCAATAGAATTACCTCATATATTTTTTAAACTTATAATAATATAAGTTTTATATAAGATCATAGTAGCCTTATCAATAGTTTTCATTTAGATGGTAATTACAAAAATTTAATAAAATAAAAAGTATTTTTATTTTTTAATCCTTTTTTGAATGAAAGTAGGATAATTATTAATTTGCTAATATATTACTTGTTTTTAAAGTTAATATGAAAAAGGCTAACAATGATTCCCTGGACGATATTTTACAGAAAATTTGTGATTTGAAATTGATGGTTTTACCTTACAACATGAATCCTAGCATGAATCCTTGTTACTTTTATATAATTCACTAAAATTGGTATGCATAAATATAATTTCAGCCTTAATAGTATATAGAATTCCTAAATGCTTTAACCTTACTTTGTTTTCCCAAATATTATGAGTTGGAATGATGCATGATAGAGAGTCTTGATGAGTCATGAGCTAATCCTAAAAGAATGTTTCAAATCAAAGAGTCGATAGTTGATGTGATGAATTGAGTTGACAAATGTCTAATGAGACTAGTTGATTGACAGTGATTATCTTATGAATATTGAGTCTTGGGAGGATTATTGAGCACCAAATTGAGTAAGAATAAATACAACTCGAACTCAATAACTACATCACCAAGCGTAGGAGAGGATTGAAACTGTTGAGTCGGATGTCCCTCTTGATAGGTCCCTAAAACAATAGAGGAATTGATTGATTGGATCTATTATGGATCGATCCGTTCTTTACCCTGAGAAGTATTGAACGGTTGTGGCAACATCAACGAGATTGTTGTAGCATTCGTTGACTCATAAGTGATTGTCGTCAGATAAGAGAAACTCTAGATAGGTTCCATACTGATAGTACTATGATTGGATTAGATTGACATGAATTGTCTTGATTGGTCATAATCTACTCTTTATTCTTGCTTTAGACAGACATTTGACATCTTGATTGAGCATTTATGAATTATTGTTATTCTACTTATATTTGTTTCACTCAGCTATTTTACATACTCATACATTTCACATACTGACGTCATTTGGGTCTGCATCTTTTTATGATACAGAAACAGATACCAAAGATCATCAACAAGCGCTCCACTGAAGATCTTCTTCTTATTCCAGTTGATTGGTGAGTCGAGTTCGGGGGATGCATACTATTTTATCTAGCTTTAGAATCGAACTTTTAAACTTGTTTTTTTTTTTTTGAGGTAGCCATGGGTCTGTCATGGCACCATATAGACAGCTTAGATAGAGGCTTCATAAACTAGATTTGGGACTGATGACTTGGATATTGTCTGACTAATTTTTTTCATACTAGTCCTGTTGATTTGTTTTGATTATCTTTAATTGAGATTGTCCACTTTTATTTATCCCTAGTCTTCCGTTAATATGATAATTGTTGATTGAACGAGTGTGATGAGGGCAAGTAATTCGCTTGAGAACTAGCAATAGTCTCTTAGTATCGATCACGTGCAGAATATCCTTCGGGGCGTAACAACTAATTTAGTATAGAAAATACAAATGACGAGCACCTACACATCAATATTGTGATTGCTTAGATTAACTTTCTTTTATTTATCGGAGAAAACATATTAATTGATGAACCAAGAAAGTAATCAATAAAAATATAATAGTTAAGATACATAATTTCTTAAGGAATGTGTAAATCAAAATGGATTAAGTAAAATGGAACGTAATGGAGTATTAGGATACGTAAGATTTTTCAAAAGCTAATGTATTTCTATGTCTGAAAGTAAGATTTTTTTTCTTTGTTTCTTGAAATGATGCATTAACAGACTCCAGTTTGTCAGAATTTAAATTCCCAAAGTGGTGGAAATTCATAAATATCGATGTGTTTTCTTAACTTTATGCATCATCAAATTATCTTGATCTAGAATACCAAGTAACTTATTTTAAAAAATAAAGAAACTAATATTCCTTAGCTCAAGGCTTTTTCTTTTCTTTTTGTCAATTGAGTGTTTAATTTGTTTTAGTCGTGCGTAAGCTAGAATTTCATCAACTTCAATACGATACATGTTATTATTTTGATATTTGCCAAAACATATTTTTATGTGTACACATAAGACACTTTTTAGTTTTATACCCAAAAAATTATTTTAAAATATCATTTTATTCTATTTATAAGTGATCAAGAAAATTGAATTCTCCCACAATTCACTCGTGTATCATTTGATGCACTTGCTACCTACGTGCTAGATAAATTCATACATTAAATAATATCATATAAATTTATCTGAGGAAATTAAAATACATGAAATATTATGCACAAATAATAACACTGTCATATATTAAAAAGAAAATACAAACTTTTTGATTAAATTATTTTTTAAATATCTCGTATCAAGGGCCCCTCACTTGGGAGTACGAAGACACGGTTTTTTGACAGTTAATAAGATCTCCAACTGTTTTTTGTTTCACCGCGGAAACGTGTGGACCACGTGCTATAATTCCCAGGGGCAGAATCTTATACTCCGCACTAACATACAAAACTCAGAATTTTAGATGATTGAATTCCACTTATAGTAAGATCTTTCTATTTCTTTCACTCCGTTCTTTTTATATATCGTTCTTATTATATATAAATAATTTTTAATATATTCTATACATCATTTTTATTATAAATAGATGGTTCTTAATATATGTTATTTTATAAAATCAATATCTAAATAATATTATTCTTCTCATTTTACCTTTGATAGTTAATGAGCTTTGAAAAGATATATTTGGCCAACTAGAAGAACTAAAAAGTAATTAGTGTAGGGCAAAATAGTAAAGTCATTTTTTTCTTAATGCAAGTTCAATCACAAAAGGTGACATATAAAGAGATCGGAGGGAGTATATGTCATTTCATAAAATTAATGCATCAATGACATTATTCTTCCTATTTTACCCTTGAAAGTTAATGAACTTTGAAAAGATATATTCCTTCTATCGTATATTATATGGACACTTTCCATTTTACATGGTTATTAAGAAATCATTAATGAACTAGTAAACTTTACCATTTTATCCTTTCTTTATATCAATGTACATTAAATTAAGTTAGAAAAAGTCATTATTACACTAATTAATGGTAGGGGTAAAATGATTTTTTTTTTTTATCAATTCTATCCTAATTTAGTAAGTGCTTATATAATATGGGACAAATATTAATAGAAAGATGTCCATATAATATGGGACGGAGGTAGTATTTGATCAACTAGAAGAACTACAATAACAATTAATGTACATTAAATAAGGGCAAAATAATAAAGTCACTATTTTTCTTAATGTAAGTGCCATCACAAAAGGTGAATATAAAAGGGACCCGAGGGAGTATTAAAAATATTTATTTTAAAATAATTTTAATTTAAATAATTAAAAGAAAAGCAAATATTTTTTTATTTTATTTTTAGTATTAATTATTTTATAATATAATAGAGAGGCATATAAATAAGTAAAAATTAAATAATTAATAAGGAATATTCTTTAAATTATATTCCTAATTAATATTTTTAAGAATTCACAATCTTATCATGATAACTAGAAAGGGAAGGAAGGAAAATATTTTGATTCATTATATTAGAATTTTAAATATAAAAAACTGTAGCTTATAAATTTATATTTTTTTGTGTGTGTCAAAGACATTCTTCTTACCCGAGACCTGAGGCCTAGGACTCGATCCAATATTCAAAACTGACTTCAGAACCTTGATATGAAATCTGGGACTCAATAAGAAACTCGGGATTTGAGTTGTGATTAGATTTGAGATTTGAGTTTGATCTTTTTGGGATCTAAGATCTAATTTTATCTTAAATTTGAGATTCGGTCCTACTAAATCACTGAAAATATTTGTGGCAATCTAACAATGATAAAAAGCAGGTTAAAATTAAAAATTAAACTAGGTATCATTTTAAAATGATTAATGCTTGAATGAGTTAAAATCTTATTCAATTTTAAATTGTTTTCGATCTGATCCATAAAATTTAGACAAATTATTTATTTTTGGGCTAAGTTTGACACCTTTAGATTGATCAAAAAAAATTTCAATGAAAGATTACTTTTATTTGTCATATTTTACCTTTGAGAATCAAACTAAATTAATTTTGATCAATATTTTAAGATAAGTTTTTTTTCACCATATTAATACGACAATAGTTACAATTTATACTTCCTCTGCCCCAATTTATATGATTCACTTTTCTTTTTAGTCAATCTCAGAACAAATGACACATTTTTATATTTAGCAACAATTTAACTTTATAAAATATTTATTTTATGCTTAATGAAATGATTTAGCTACACAAATATCTATCACTTATTTTAGACAATACATTTCAAAAGTTTTTCTTTTTTTCCTTAAATTTCGTGTCCAGTCAAATTAAATGCATATAAAATGACACAAAAAAATAATAAATTTTCATATTTTCAAAATAAAAATCAACATAGATGACTTTTCGATGATACGAGGTGACAATTGATGTCTGTATGACAAATATTTTTTTTGTATGTGTAGATTTTCTAACAGGTAATATAGATATTTTCAATTTCCTTGGCAAGAAAATCAATGGAAACTTCTTTACCTTGGACTTCACACGGAAGCGCGTGGACCACGTGCTTATATTTCCTGGTCCTCCTTAAGATTTTCTTCTAGATCATCTCCAATTCAATAAGCTATCTATTTTTTCAAAAAATAATCTAATTTAACTTGAAAAAAATTTAAAAATATTTTAATTTTGTGGTCCTAAATTAAGTTATATTAAATGTATCAAAATATTTTTTAATCTAGTGGTATTAACTATGTTACGTGAAAAATTAAAATTAAAGTGTTACTAAAAAAGGAAAGAAACCATTCTTTTTAAAACAAACTAAAAAAGAAAATAGATCGAGAGAGTATCATATTTTGTGCTAAATTTAGAATTTCAATTCAATATCAAATTCTACACTATTTTAATGTGTGAACAGTGTTATCCTAAATTTTGTGTAACACTATTCATCATATCAATACACTTTATTGAATATTTTAATATTATTTTATAATACAAAACTTTTAATTTAATATTATATAAATTTTATATTTTAACTAAATCTCTTGTATATTTAATTATCATTTATGTAATATTTTTATAATATTAATTTTAGATATAAAAATTAGCTTGTTTTTTATAAATTGATTTTCCTATTATACTCTTATGTTAAATAGGTGAAGGATATTTTCCCTTTATGCTAATTGATTTCTTTGTTTTGTTTGCCGCCTGAGTCTACGGGACTCTTTCGCACCTTACATTTTCGAATGGGCCATGGAGCCCTACATTAGTATCCCTTCGAGTTAGTCCCATCAGTTTATAGGATTAAGGAAGCAGGTTTATAGGTCTTGAAAGCTGGAAAACAGGTTGTATACATCGATATACAACCGGTGTATATATAGCGAATTTGAAATGGACCAAAGGCCCAAAGAAGTGCAGCAGTAACAGAAGTGGGACAACGATCCAAAGACAACAGCAACAACTTATTTAGATTTAGGACAAAGAAATGGGCCAAAATCCCAAAAACATAGAGAAGGGCCTAAGGTACGGGCCCAGGCAGACAACAACCAGTCTTGGGCCCATTTTCTTCACTCTTTCTTTCGTTATTATTAGGAGTATTTACATAAATAATATATTATATATCAAATATTACCTTTTTTTAGAATACTTTTTCTTATTACGATGGGTAGTATATTTTACCAAAAAATAACAAAAACACCCTTCTCTTACTTCCTTTTCTTCTCTTTCTCCTTCTACTGCAATTTTTTCTCTTCTCTTTTCTGCCCTCCAGGGCGTCTTCTTTTTCTCTTCTTTTTTTCCCTTCAACTCCTCATCTTTAAATTAGAACGATTGCCGGTGGATACAAGTCCATACACACAATATAAGAATTTGGAGGATTCTAAGAAACAGGGGTATGGAACACAAGGCCATCAACAGCCAAATCCTGGATGTGGTGCTGTCAGTTCAACTGACGTTCCGACACTCTCTGTTGGTTCTGCTACTAATAACGACGTTCCGACACTCTCTGTTGGTTCTGCTACTAATAACGTCAATCGCCAAGGCCTTCCTTAATATCTACAATATTGAATTCGTTGTTTCTAGTTTAAATAATAGGATCATTCTGAATTAGCGATTTGTCTATGGTGGGTATTGTTTTTTTATTGTTCCTTTTTGTTTTATTGTCTTGTAGCTAAGAGATCTTTTTGAAGAATTTAACTAGCACACATAATTTTTGAAGTTCTTAAATTATATTTTGGATGATTGCAAATCCTTATATTGTGGGTGAACTACATGATGATCTAATTTTGGTTGGTTGGAGCTACTGACAATCTGATGATGGTTTGGTGGTGGTGATTCACTGGAGAAGAAGAGATGAAACTTTGAAAAATTGTATTACAGTTGTATTAAGATTGTATTAAATATGAACAATATTTGTAATACAATTTTAATTTAATATTATCCATTTTTATGAATTCGGTTATTATTGTTCTAACAAATATAATACCTTTCTTACAATATAAGTTAAGTTAAATAATACTGGAATATTAAAATTCATATATAATACTTGTGATACTTTTCTTCTAATTTTTTTTTAGTTAGATATTCTCTATGTGCATTGAAACATGCTTATAATATATATAATATGTTGAACTCAAAATGTATTATAATTATGTTTTATTTTTTCTCTTATTAAAGATGCTAAAATATATTATTGTATTTCAAAATATATTCCCTACATGTATTGAAATATGCATATAATATGTTTAATATATAGAATTCAGAATGTATTACCATTTGCCGTTTATATATATATATTTTTTTTTTAATAATGTCAAGACATATTATACTCGAATTTCAGCCATTTAAGAACTATTTAAATTAGTTTATGTTAGTATACAAAAATTGTGTTATAAACTCATATATGTATTCTTATAATACAAATTTAACACATAAATGATTTTGTGATAGAAGTTGGAGCCATTGAAAAATTACTAGGAGAGAAAAAAAAATTGCAAAAGTGAAAATTTATTAGGAGAGAGAAAAAATTGCGAAAATTGATGGAAGAAAAAGAAATATTGTAGAAATTAATGGAAGAGAGAAAAAAAAATTGATAGAAGAAAGAGAAATAAATAAAAATTAATGAAGAGTGAAAAATATTATATAATATTTTGCCTATTTCGACTTTTTTTGCTAAAAAAGTTTAGCTATTTTGGCTAAAACTAAAACTTAGTGCTAAAATTCATAATTAATACAATATAATATACTATTTAAAATTTATCTCTTAAAATAAATTGAAACGAGAGTAATAAGTTTGAGAGGAGGTGGTGGTAGATATATTCCGAAAAGGCTGAAATGAAAGCAGAGGATGAAAAGTTGCTACGTTGTCTCACCGGCAGCCATTTGAGCTACTCTTCATCTCCCAGCTTTCAATTTTCTCAAACTTGTTCATCAGGCCATGAGAATCCTCACTTCTCCTTTCCCAGTGTTACCCCCTCACTCTAAATCCATCAGAACTAAATTTCATCAATGCAGAGTTTCTGTAAAGCCACCCCCACTCAACTTTGATTTCAAGACTGAGTTTTTCAGCGCCTCTCGGGATGCTATTGAAGAAACCCATCCGGAGTTGCTCGATTTGGCTGATAATGGAACTCTGTTTCTCATCAAGAAGAACCAATTCGGACCTGTTCCATCATGGAGAAGCGAGTTTGTGGAACCAGAAGCTATTTGGCTGATTGGAACGAACCATCTTTCTACGGAATCAGCTGTGGATGTTGAAAGGGTCATACGTACTGTCAGGCCGGAGAATGTCGTTGTGGAGCTTTGCAGAAGCAGGCAAGTGGCTATCTCTGAACAAAATGTAATAAAATTCTAGCTCAATGCTTATTGTTCATGAACTAATTGGTTTGTCTTCCAACTGTTTGTATAATTTCCAGTTTAATAAGAATAACTGATTCTTCTTTCGTGAAAAGCTGCTGTCTATGGGGTCCTTTGTTAGTGTGTATTAGGTAGCTTTATGCGGGTATTTGATTTAGTACTTACAGTGTTTGGTTGCAAATTTAAGTCTAGTACAACTAATATCAATATTTCTTACACGCTCTATTCAATATCACTCTTATGCATAGTAAACCATGACATTAACAATTCCATTACTATTCTTATACTTTATACCCTATTCAGTGGTACTATTTAGAAATTATGTAATGCATGTTAATTTTAATACCACAAATCAAATAATCGATGAGAAATAAAGTCAGTGTAATTAATCTCGTTACTATTTGTCTTCGAATCAAATGACCCCTTTGGGGTTGCCAATATCGTCTCCATGACCAATGATTGTGCCATTCTTGCCCCTTCTAGCTGGGAAATGATTTATAACAGGTGTGATCATAAACTTGTTCAATCTCCATTTTTGCTTAATTTCACTTGTTGCAGAGTTCAGGGCCGGCATCATGTACACTTCTGACGATAGTGATCTCAATCAGCCCTTAAAATCAAACATGTTCTCTTTGAGTGGGACTGGATTTTTCAGTGCTGTTGGTCGTAGCATAAACTTGGGTAGTTACTAACCTTTAGCTTTATGTGCAATGTATGCTTTCGGAGTATGATTTATGAAGCTAACTATTTGATGTGATAGGAGGTCAAACTGCTCTGGCATTACGCGTCTTGCTGGCATTTTTCTCTTCAAAAATGTCTTCAAATGCTAATCGTCCCTTTGGAGATGAGGTAGTTCTGTGGACTGTGGAAGATGTTCCTCATTAACAATTTAGATCTTTCCAAAGACTTAGTGAAGCTTTCTGTTTCTGTTTGCAGTTCCGTGCTGCCCGAAAGGCTGCTGAGGATATCGGCGCTCAGATTGTATTGGGGGATCGGCCAATAGAAATAACTGTATGCTGCACTTTACACTTAGTCCAATGCAAATTTCCTATCCTAGTATACTTTTGAACTTTATGGAGTGGTAAAGTTACTTTTCGATTACTAGAAAGAACGATTGTGATGACTTTTCTTTTATTATATATTAGATGGACTACCTGGTATTGCATGTAAAGTAAGAGTAGTTAATGTATTTGACACTTATTGTTTCTCCTAAGTGCATCTATCAGATGCACAATTTGGTCTTACGGAGTCACATGTAATGCAGAAAGTTTATTGTTATTCACTTGTGTTGTCAGCTTGAACGAGCATGGACTTCACTAAAATGGAAAGAGAAGATGAGCCTTCTGCTCTCTGTCTTTGGCGGAATAACCTCATCTGCTGACCTATCAACAAAGGCATTGAAGGTTTCCTTCTCCTATCTATGAAATCTATTCGGATACTAATGATTATTGTTGCTCATCAATGTTTTCAAGCTTTACCTCTTATTTGAATATTATAGATCCTTCATTGAAAAATGAAAAGCTTCAAAATCAATTGAACATTTATTATCAGAAGTGAATTTATGCACAATTAGTGAATTACAAGAAAGAGTTTGGAACAACTAAAACATTTTTTAGAGAGAAAATGAAGAATGAGTAGAGAAAGTGTTATTATTTTAGTATAGGAGATGGGTAGTTGATTACCATTACCTACCATAACAGGATCAGTACCATTATAGGTCTTAACAGAAGAGAGATGTGAAAGATTGGGTGTCATTTGCAAGGAGAGTCCATTGTCAACATACCAAGGAGGGTTTCCTGCCGGAGTATATGAATGTACAGAGGAGGAAGATTGAAGATCAGAAAAGAGTGCTGTAGAACTAAGAGATGGACAATCTCTTGCAGTATGAAGGTTGAAAACATAATTGGCATTTAAAGGAGAAGGCACTGCTGGATAACTAGGATAGAAAGGAGAAGTACTAATGTGTGGAGCAGGACCTAGAATTGAAGGAGCATTTGGATGTGGAGCAAATTGGACAGGGGCAGTGGAATAATTTCTATGGTAGCCGTTGTTGTTGTTGCGGCCGTTACCACGACCACCATTGGCATATCGACCACCACTAGAATTTCTTCCACGTCCACGTCCTTGAGAGGACGAATTTTGTTTAGCTAGTAAAGCAGTAGAAGAATCTGATGCGTCACAGGAAACACCATTTAATTGAGGTTCATGAAGAAATAAAAGAGATCTAGTCTCAAAAAAAGTAGGAAGTGGAATTTTGGTAGAGATTGAAGTGCTAATAGAGAGATATTTGGTAGGTAGGCCAGAAAGAACTTGGAGAACAAGATTTGACTCAGTGATAGGATTAGCAATTGAGGTCAAGGCATCCACAATGGATTTGAGGCGGTGCACATAATCAGAAATAGAAAGGGAACCTTTCTTAAGGATATGAAATTGAACCTTAAGTTGGAGAGTTCTGGAACTACCATGAACATGGAAAAGACATTTAATCTGTAGCCACACCTCGCGAGCAGTAAGAGTGCTGTTAGGACGAATAATAACCTGAAGTATCTCTTGAGAAATTGTGGCTTGTGTCCATGACAAAACAATGGAGTCAAGTTGGACCCATTGTTGAAAAATTGGATTAACAGTCGAAAGTACCGTTCTCCATGATTAGAGTAGGTTATGGACATGGATGACTTCCATCGATGAAGCCATAGACACCATGTCCTTTAATACGGGAAGAAATAACTCTCTCCAAAGCATGTAGTTTGTATAATAAAGAGTGGTGTGAATCAAGTGTATTTTGATGTTAGAAACAGAAACAACGGAATTTGGAATAGGAGATGCAACGGGAATGGTAGCCATGGAAGAGGAAGAAGAGGTTTGAGTACCGAGGAATGTAGATGAAACCATGATGATATGTAGGAGAAAGGAGTTCGAAAGCACCTGACTATCTGATACCATGAAACAAGAACTATCTTAATAGATACATTAAACAGTTACAAGAGGTATTTATAATATGTAATGTGATACAAAAGACTAATAATCATCCTTCTAGCTATACAAATATATCTATAAGTATAGGACCTTAGTTAGCAAATTAATAGGCTGATGAAACCTAAGTGGATTATATACATGGATTGTTGTCCGTATTGTGTAAAATATCAATTACAAAATGGATTAATTGGTGCATACGCTGTCATAACAATTGCCTGCTTTAGAAATGACTAAGCGTTCAGGTGCCTATAGGACCAGCCCTCCCTCTCCAGCCAATACTACTTAAAAAAGCCAAAACAAAAAGGAAAGAAAATGATTTTGTAACCTTATTTTTGTCTATTACTCTATTTTAAGAGCTTTTCCTGTTATATCCTCTCTTCGGGGGGCAACTAATGCCGATAACTATACATGCAATAGTTTTATCCAATATGGTGACCTCTATCTTGTTAGTTCTTCTTAATTCTATTTTCATTTTATTCTACATTGTGGCAGGAATCAAGTTCTGATGATAGTAGCTTTCAACTTTATGAGAAATTAAGCTTTTCATATCCATCACTTCTGCAGCCACTCCTACATGAACGTGACACGGTTAGTTGCTTTTCCATCACGAACAGTCTCTAGTAACTCAGAACAAATATTTCACTGTCAAACGGCCTTCTTACTGGTAGATATCATGAAAAAATGAATGACACTCTGTTTTCAGGATCAAATTGAAAAGAGGACTGCTATTTCATTGATTTATCTGTAATATTATTTGCAGAGTAAAAGATGGTTCTGCAGCTGTCTATTGATTTGAAACCATTTAGATCAAACCCTTTTTCCCTTTTCGCCAGTGACAGTCTTTCTTGTTTTTCCATGTGACTGTTCCTTTAGTTTCTTGCTTGGTCTCTGAAGAGAAGCAAAGCTGTGAACAACTGTAAGCAAGTTGTCGGAATTATTGGGAAGGGCCACATGAATGGAGTAATATACTCCTTGGTGTCTGATCAAGGAAACTTGCGTTTTCGAGATCTAGCTGGGAAGAATCCTTCAGGGGGGCTCTCTGGCTGGACTACTACCATCTTCGGAAACCTGGTTAGAGACACTATCATTGGTGTCTTCCTGTGGCTATTGTATGAACAACTAACCAGTGGTTTGAAGATGATTGATTAATCTGCAAGACCAACTTGAGGATTCCTTGCACGATTCAGAAACACTCAAGTTAATTCTCACAGAGGACTGAGTGCTCCTATTTGGACAGCCATCCAGAAAGAATAGTAAACTTTATTCTGGTTCTTCATTTTCGTAGAGCTATTATTCAAGCAAGGTAGCGGATAAGTCATGGAAGAGTTATGAAGAATGGAAATAGTTTTAACAGTTATCATGCTAAGCTCTTAGATGGTAATAAAGTATCTTTTCAAGGAAATGTGCATAGAGTATTCAAATACTACAATGTGCTACAATATGCTCATGTTTTAATGGGAAATCCTTAGATACTAGAAAAATTAATTGATTTTGGTTGGATTAGTGGTAAGGAAGAGTACTACTCCACAAAATACTGATCTTGTAAGTATTTTGATGATCATAATAATACTTGATGAACCTGAATTCTCAAATTAAATGCAAGCTCTATCCCTTAAAGTGGTACTTAGCTATGTTTTATTCAGTGCACATCGAACATACCATCTTTGACTTGGCAATTTGATACTCCCATGTCACGGTAATTCTATAAAGGGAGGATTTCAAAAATGCCCATTCTAGGGTATGAAATTACAAGCCCTTACCAACTTGGTTAAAATTACCAACTTTATACCAACTTTTATTAAAAAGTAGGAAAGAGAGTATTATTTTTTATAATAAAGTTGATTAAAGTGTGATGTGATAGGTGGTGAAAAGGAAGAATAAATTGATGATATTTAAAAGATTTAGAAGTTGGTGTAGGAAATGGGTTTCTTGTTTAATTTTTTAATTTTTTTTTAATAATTAACAAAGAAGTAGTATGTTCTTCCCAATTGGAGAATAAAATTTTCAATGTATAAACGTAATGTAAAGCGTAAAATGATTGTACTATGAACAAAAAAATTTGGTGTTCACGAAAAAATTAGTCTTACGTATAATTGATATTGTCATAATAGAAAAAAATTTACAATATAAAAAAATAATTGATAATACAATTTTTTATTAAAAAAAAAAATAAGAAGGTAATTGTAGAAAATTTCGTTGAATTAAATATTTATTAAGATGTTCCTACATATTTGTCTTATTCTACACAACTAAAAAATGTTATGTATTAATTATGGTATTTTAAAAAATATTTATGGGAAATGTATTGAAAATATTTATTAGAAGTAGACCCATCAAATCAAATTAATTGATTTGATGGAATGATGGCAGCCTACCACACCCTATAAAGGGAGGGCACATCAATGCGGTACGGTTGGGGGCCTTTGTCCTCCATTTTTTTCATGCATAATCTTTACCCAAAAGATAAAATGGAGGGAATGTTTTTGGGGTATTTAATAAGGTGTTGACCAAAGGCTTTTTTATTGGATGGGGTTTGGTCAGCCTAGTGTTTGATACAATCCTTTGCAAGTATTAATAATATAACAATGATAAATATTTTCCATTAGTGAAGAGACCAATTCCAGTTGTTTGGTGTTGTTTGTGGTATACAACATGGGTTCCATATTGGTTTTGTGAAGGATTTGTAAAAATTGGTAAGGAGGTTAATTATTCATCCCATTTGACATATACGTGTGGGGTAATTATGCATAGTGCCTGCATAAACGTCACGAAATATCACAAACATTTATTTTATTTTTTTTGGGAGTGAAGATCCTAATAGTATTTCTTTGGTATACTTGTGATATTACGAATGGTTTTCATTTAGGTGTAATGGGGATGTTGTGAAATAAATTTAAAATAAAAAACATGTCAGTACGCATAGCTTTAACCTGGGACAGTGAAACATGCAAATTTACACCAAATAACAATTGAAAAAAAAACAACTAGAACGAAAAAATGGAAATTTAATATTAAAAATCAATCCACTGGGAAAAAAAATATACAACATTGTTCACAAAAATCTGCGGGGGGGGGGGGGGGGGGGGTATATTATGTCCAACAATACAATTAAAAACTACGATTTCCTCCTCGGAACATACTTGGATGCCGATACTCTTTCACTTTGTCCAACATGCTCAACCTGCCTCCTCGGACCACCAAAGCGGCTGACCACCTTCCCCGTCACCTCACTTTCACTTATGGCACCATTCTCATTTTTTTGGTGCCATAATCCCATAATAAAGTGCCATAACATAATCGACAGAAGGCTGGGTCAAAAGACTTTGATCCGATCTGAACATAATCATACCCATTAGCTATACCAAAATAGCTAACATACCAAAAACCATCCCGTTACCAAATTAGCATACAACCTTACCATCAGCAATACCATATAAAAATACCAAATCTGACAATAATGAATAATACCATAAACTACACCAAAAAAATTACATCTGTCATACCAAAAAACAGTAAAAATGAACAAAACCATACAAACTACCATCATGCATACCAAAACAGCAAACATAACAAAACCATCCAATTACCAAATTATCATACAAACTTACCATCAGCAATACCATATAACATACCAAGTGTGACAATAATGAAGAATACCATAAAATGCACCAAAAAATTACATCTTTCATACCAAAAATCAGTAAACATGTACAAAACCATACAAACTACCATCATGCATACCAAAAATAGCAAATATACAAAAAACCATCCCATTACCAAATTAGCGTACAACCTTACCATCAGCAATACCGTATAAAAATACCAATTCTGACAATAATGAATAATACCATAAACTACACCAAAAATTTACATCTTTCATACCAAATATCAGTAAACAAAAACAAAACCATACAAACTACCATCATGCATACCAAAACAGCATACATAACAAAAAACATCCAATTACCAGATTAGCATACAAACTTACCATCAGCAATACCATTATCCCCAAACCGGCATCCATAGTTGGACACCATAAAAAATACCAACTCACAGCCATGCCTAATACCAAAAAAAAATACACCAACATTTGCAATACAAACAAACATTTGCTGCAAAAAAAAAAACAAATTACATACAAACAAGAGGATATACAGCACATGCTAAAGTCAAAGACCCCCTAATTAGCAGTTGCAAACAAAAAAATAAAGGCCATCTAACAGTGAAGGAAAATAACAGTGAAAGAAGAACGACATGGGATGCAAAAAAAATTCAAAAAAAAAAGGTTGAGATAAGCTTTACACAAAATGGGAGATGACCATTACTTGAATCTTAAGATTATTGAAAGCAACCCGCAATGCAAAATACCAAGAACCCACTGAAAGAACAACAACAAATCCAAAAAATTTCATAACTTTCGAAAAAAACGAAAAAAGAAGTTGGAAGGAAGAACAACGACATTGAGTGCAAAAAAAATTAAAAAAAAACGGGTTGAGATAACCTTTACAAAAAATGGGAGATGACCATTACTAGAACCCGACTCAAAACGAAAACCAAAAAATAAAATTCAATAAATACATACCTGAAGATGAAGGAACGTTGTGAAGAAGAAGGAGAGAAATTCTTGCTAAACAAATAATAATACAACAAAGAAGAAGATGAAAAATCAATTTTAACATAGTACATTTTGTTTATTAAAAAAAAAAATTGAAGTGGTGCATTTAATAACCCTCTGACCGCATTTAATGCTCCATTTAATGAAGTCTGATTAAATGCGGGTCTACATCACCTTGTCAAAAATTTAAAAAAAAAAAGAAAATGATTAAATTAATTGAAAAGTCAAAATATATGACTTGGTAAATATGTAAAATAATCGGTATTCAAGTAAATAATTTCGGAAATGTAATTTCAGTGCTCAAACTTGTATATTTGCTTAAAATTTCCTTCTATAAATTTTTTGTTGTTGTGATATACACGGTATACACTGTGATATACATACATCGTAGTGACATTTTTTTATATGATTTTTACTCATATTTCAAATCACATATGATCTTCTCAATCTTGGGTATATCATCGTCCAAGTGTTCTCGAAGCATACCACTCACTCCCTTTCGATTCAACAAACATAAGAAAAAGAAAGTTGAATACATTCTTGAATGGATAAATTGCAGCCCCTCATCGACTTTTACTCAATAAAAAGTAGAATACCTTATATTTATTTATTTTTGGCTTATAAACATTCAGAAATTTTATCTACTGATTGTGACGAAAGAAAAGCCTCAAAAACGCTCTCTACCTCGTGAAAACCCTAGGTCGCGTCGAACTTAAAAGTTTGCCTAACCGGTGCTCATGACCGTTCGGGCCAGTGGGCTGCCACATTGGATGGGGGACCACCTTGTCTAGTTAAATCGTTGCTGAAACAATTTAAAGTGCAAGTGAGATCTATACAATGAGACCTATATTGTATTAACATGGGGAACAACTGATGATTTGGGATCAAGCCGAAATTGATTAGATGATTATCACAAAAATCTGGAATATGCTATGATGGGTAAATTTTCTTATGGGTGGCCGGATATAGGTGAGTTGCGAAGAGTAAACCAAAGCAATGCGAATTAAAGGGGGAGTGCAAGATTGGTTTATTGTGCAATAGGCATGTCTTGATCAGGGCTTCACTATTGGAGGACTATGTGCATCTGTTATCGAAGCCCGCTTTTCATATTACTGTAAAGAATAATTCTTTCCCGATGAGAACATTTAAGTTTGATCCTATGTTCAATGCAGAAGAAGAAACTACAACAACGGTTGCATAGGTTTCTTTTCCCTCTTTGCCACCAAACGTTTTTGGTGAAGATGACATCTTCTCATTGGCAAGTGCGGTAGGCAAGCCGTTGCAAGTTGATTTGGCTACAAAAAATCAAACCAGACCTAGTTGTGCCAGGGTTAAAGTTGAAGTCGATCTTCTGAAAGAATTCCCTTAGAGGATAGAAATTGGGGTGAGAAAATCTGAGGACATGATTATAGAAAGGTGGATCACAATTGTGTATGATTACATGCCGAGATACTGTCAAAGTTGTATGATCCAAGGACTTGACAAAAATCAATACTACGTGTTGCATCCTGAACTATATCCGGATAAAAGAAATAGGGCATCGCAAGGAAATAAGATCCAGAACAAGGGAGAGGAATCAAAAGAGAAAGAAGAGGTGGATAATGATAGATATCAGGGCTAGACTAAAGAATATGACAATTACAAAAACCCTACGGTGGAACAACATAATCAGAGAGGAGGACAATGGCGAAGAAAGAATGGCAGAAGACAGGAGTTATCTTCAAAAACAGTTTCATGGCTCTACAATATCAGAACAATGAGGAAGAAGGGGACCTGAAGGAGCAGGAGAATGAGCAAGATAAGGAAAAGGGAGAAATCGAGAAGACACCAATAGCAAGAGAATGTAACATCAAAGGAAAAAAGGTGATACAAGTAGATGATACGGATGGGACTCCTATAGTAAGGTCGAGTAACAATAAGTGAAGGAAGGAAGTGCAAACATCATCACCAATAGGGGATACTAAGGGCTCCAACAACAAGGTTGACATAATTAAGGGGGATAGTATGGGGAAGAATGACGAAAGGGGTCACTAGCTTAGCAGAGAGAGATCATAACAATCTAAAGATGAGGAAGTAGAAGAGGAAGCAATTTGGGAAAAGGGGACAAAGTAAATCTAATATGAATAATATGGATGAGGGGAGTACTAGTCACACTTCTGCATTACATAATACAGGCCTTGACCTGATTGAAGAAGAAGAGAAGGAGATTATGGAGAGACAACATAGAGAAGAAGATGATGATATAGAGTACTATATTCAACAAATTAGTAAGGCGGGAAAGGCACACATCAAGCTTGAAGAATAGTGCTAAAAAGGGTAGGTCAGTGATCCCTCTCCAAGTGAAAACAAGGTGGAGCAGAGATAAGATATCATCCAGTGAACAATGATTGAATAAAAAACTATTTCGGAACATTAGGTCTATTAACATAAGAATTCATTGGATCGACTAATGAATCTGAATAGAAGAAATGATTATTCATTTATTGCATTGATGAAACCTTTTCAGGATTTATCCAAAGTTGAACAATACAGAGTCTAGCTGGGTTTTAATAATGTGGGGATTTATTGATCGGTTAAAATTTGGTATTTTTGAAGAGATGATTGGAAAATAGTATCCGTGACAGATTCCATACAACATGTCACCATTAGGTTCAAGTGGAATAACAATGCTTTCTGGATTTCTAGGATATATGCAAGGCGTAGTGCTTTGGAAAAATTGGAGTTGTGGGATGAACTACTGGAACCAAAATAAGAGTGTAATCATTCGTGGATATTGGGGGGGGGGGGTAAATGTAATTCTAAATGAGGAAGAGAAGCTAGGTGATTTGGAATTTGAACAGGCAGAGGCTATTGACTTTGGCTTCTTTATTAATAATTGTGAGCTAGAGGAGCTTAAATTTACAGGGAGCAAATTCACTTGGTGGAATGGCAGGATAGATGGAGAATGTATATTTAAGAGATTAGACAGAATATTGGTTAACCAAGAGTTTATGGATCTTTTCCCTGCATCTGAAGTGGTGCACTTTGTTAGGAAAGGTTTGGACCACGCCCCATTGCATCTGATATGTAATTCGGATCAGGAGCCTGTTAGAAAACCTTTCAAATTTTTGAGCTTTTGGACTAAACACCAAAATTTTAAGGATGTTGTAAGGGAGAATGAGGTTGTGGATTTTGCTGGAAAAGCAAAATTGAAGAGGGTTAAAAAAGTTTTATCCAATTAGAGCAAAGAAGCATTTGAAAACGTGTTCCATTAAATCTCCACAATAGAAGACATCATTCGTGTGAAGGAAATGCAGCTGGAGATGAACCGAAGTTGCTAATAGATCTGATCTTAAAAAACAAGAGGCGGAACTCAAGAAGTTTCTAAAATTAGAAGAAGATTTCTGGAAGCAAAAATCTGGGATGTGATAGCTTAAAGACGGCGGTAGAAATATAAAATGTTTTCACTCCTACGTTAAAGGAGGGAGGAAAAGACTTCATATGTCAGAGATTCAAGATATGCAAGGGGAGGTGATGAATACTCAGGATCAAATTGGGGAAACTGTTGTGTAATTCTTTACAAAACAGTTCATGAAGAATAATGAGAATGCAGATTTCTCCATGTTGGAGAATATACCAACTTTGATTACTGAAGAAGACAATAACTTGATCACAAGAATGCCTGATAAGGATGAAATTTGGCGATGGTTCAAATTAAATAGAGAAAGTGCTTGCGGACCTAATGGCTTCACGGGATCCTTTTTCCAGGTGTGTTGGGAGATGGTAGGAGATGATATCACTAATGTGGTAAAGACATTCTTTTGTGGGTACGAGTTGACCAGATTTATGATAATTGATACACACAAATTTGGTCCTGATTCCTGAAGAGGAAATAGTGAAATCCTTTTCAGATATGAGACCTATAAGTTTGACCTCCTTTGTTAATAAAATTATTTTAAGAACTTTGCATGAAAGGCTGGAAAGAGTACTTCCCAAGATAATCTCTCAGAATTAGTCATTACGTATGTAAATAATTTTTTGTTATCAATTAAGATATATTATATGCCGAAATTCATATTTATGTTTCTTGGTTCTAATTCACACTTGAGCAATAAATTTAAAATTTTGATCTTTAAAATAGTAACACACAATGAATTGTGATTATTATATAATTTAATTCAATCTAATAAATAGATTAACTTCGATTCTTGATAAATTTATGTCATATGTGGTGGTAAAAAATAAATTAAATGATAGATCACAAAAGTTTCACAGTTTTATTATTCCAATAATAAATGTCAACAAAATATAGATCAAATTACCATATTATATATTTTACAAATATTTTTTTAAAATAAGCAAAATAGTAGGACATATTGGACCTATTTACATACCTTAATTTATCTAATATCATAAATATTCAGCAAAAAAATCTATTATTATTATTAATTGTAAATATTTTCCTAATACGATATATCTTCGTTAGATTTCCTTTTATTTATAGTCAATTGACTATAGCATATGAGCAAAAAAGGGTAAAAAGAAATAAATGCTAAGAGAAAGTAGCAGAACTTGGTGAGGAAATCCAAGTAGATTTTTTTCCTTTTTGTTTTTGCCAAAAATGAACTGATTATATGGTAAGAAAGTAGAATATTCTCATAAACTATTTTTCTTTATAAGTTTGTGTTCCCCTTTCAACAAAAACCATCTAAAACATCTACAATCGTTTCTTTTTTTGGAGAAGATTGTCAATGGAGGAAGAAAATAAGTGTGCTGACAATGAATTTTCTGAAAAAATAAGCATTCTGGTGGTGGATTATGATACCAATTGCCTTATCATTACTTCTGATTTACTCAAGAAGGAGAAACACAAAGGTACTTAACGTCTCTTTTTCTTTTTCCTAATTTGGTGTTGTTTTTCTTTGTAAAGTAGGATTTTTTTCTGTTCTTTTCATGTTACCATTTCCTGATTTGACATTTGTGTAAAAGTCAAAATTGATATCAAATGAATTATTTAAAGGGATTTTGAATTTAATTTTCAATCTTCATAAAATTAGATAAAGAGGAATGCCATTTGCTAATCTTGTCGGGATACTTGTGCATCCTGAAAAATTAGTGGTTCATTTGGTACCAGAAATAAGGAATAACTAATCTAGGAATTAATTTAGGTTGAGCTTATTCCATGTTTGATTAAGATAAAATTACAGGATAAATTATTTGAGAATTATAGTGTTATTTTTATCCTATATTGAAAATGATATAACATTCTTGAGATAATTGATTTCAGAATATTTTGTTCCCCAACCAAACAAGCCCTAAGTGTTCTAAAAAGGGCGAGATATAAGGTGGCAAGACGTTTTGTAGAGAATCTCACAATGTGAATAAGGGGCAAAGTCAGATAGCGTTAAAAGGGTTTATCCGAACTCTTTTTGCCAAATTTCTGGCTTCTCACCTGATGGTGAATCCCACTATTTTCTCCAATCACTTTACCGTCCCATTATTTTAGTATGTGTATATATATAATGGAATGATTTCTTATATCGAATTTAAAATGTATCAAATAAATTTATAAAATATAAAAGATGTGCCAAATTCAAAAGCAAATTTTAACAGTCTAGGAATTTAAAAAAAATGTACTTTTTCCTCGAATTTATACCTCTAAATAGAGAGTCTAGCAGCTTTTAATAAAAATAAAAAACTCTCACGGATAAGTACAAGTAAGGGGGCTAGACCTTACTTTACCAAATTCTAATGAAATATTAAACCTTTACTAATTAACAAGCATGAAGAAAATAAGAGCCAGAAAGAACTAACTATTTTATAATCACCACAGAGTTTGTTACATACTCTATGGTGACATTACAAATAAAGATGCTTAGATACTCCAAAAATATTAAACCGAGAAGAAAGTTAAGTTTTCAAACTCAAACTTCCTTTTATAAATGTACAAATTTAAAAAGATAGATTTGTCACACTCCGGGAGGGTACCCTAGACGTGGCCAGCACTCAAAGGCTATTGCTAGTTCCCAAGCAAACTACTTGCCCTCATCACATTCATTAACTCAACACTCGTAGCAATTCAACGGAAGACTAGAGATAATAAAGGGTGGAAGTCTAAAAATATATAAATAAAACAGGCTAGTCTGGAAGAAGCTAGCTCAACAGAATCTCAACTCAACAACTCGAGTCTAGTCTATGAAGTCTCTATCGCTATCAATTGGTGCCAATGACAGACCCATGGCTACCTCAGAACAAAATAAAGTTAACTCAAGTGTAACTCTAGAAAGCTAGATGAAAATAAAATAATGATCCTCCAAAATAAAGGAGGCTCACCAACTCTGCTGACTGCGATAGATCCTCAATGATGCACCTGTTGACGATCTCTAGTACCTGTCTATGCATCATGAAATGATGCATTCTAGATGGACGTCAGTACGTGGAATGTACGAGTATGTAAAATGGCTAAATGAAACAGATATAGGCAGAATAATATAAAATCATATCAACTCATAAGATACTCAATCAGGATGTCAAATGTCTATCTAAAGCAAGAAGAAAGAGCAGAAAAATGACTCATCAATACCAATCCAAACTCATCAATCAACTCAACTCAACTCAGAGTACTATCAGTGTAGAACTTTTATGAGAGTTTCTCTTATCCGACAACAATCACTAATGAGTTATCGTACAACAATTCCGCTGATGTTGCCACAACCGTTCCGTACTTGTCAGGTAAAGAACAACTCAAATCCATAATGGATCCAACCTGAGAAGTCCTCTATTGCTTTCAGGGACTTCTACTTAAGAGGGAACCTCTAATGTGATGATTCAAGCCTCACCTATACTTGACGACGTAGTTAAGGAGTGCGAGTTGGACTTACTCTTCATGTTGGTGCTCGATACTCCTCCCAAGACTTAATGCTCATAAGACTCCTCATCTCAACTCAATCATCTTAATTAGCCTCGTAGAGACTCTCATCATCTCATTAACTCAACTCAGTTGGGCTTTTCAGCCTATCATTTCAAATTATCTCATCAACTCAATTCTCATCAATAGTTCAAGGCTTAGATTAGTCATTAGGAAGAAATCAATTAGACAAAACTCTTGAGTTCAATTATGAATACTCATGGTCACACCAAACTCTATTAACTCATTATCATGCTCACATCACAATCATTATCAACATACTCAAGTCAAGGCTCTAGACTCAACCCCTAGGTTCATTCATGCATTCTTTCACAAATAACATATAGGGTTTATGCAGTAACTCATGGAAAGTATTTAATCAATAAATCCAGTTTATGATGATCATTAACATATGAAAATACATGTAATATATATATAATTTACAAGAAAACATTCAAGAAACATATATGTAGATTCATGACACTCATAACTCCTCTATTACCATCAATGAGGGCACACGGAATAACAATTCCATGCTTTAGTTTAGCCTTATATATCTGGTATGGAGTTTTGACAATCAACTTCTCAAGAAGTTAGCCTCAATCCTCTGAACCCTAGCTCTTCCTCTCTTCTCCTTAGCCTTAATCTTCGTTAGGAGTTTAGAAAGACTTAGGAATGGGTGTTAAAACCCCTTTATACTCAAAACCTATTTTAATCGCGTTTTAAGTTTAGGAGGAGTTGGAAAAGGTCTAGAATGTCCCTTGCGAAAACTGAAAAATTTGCACTTCAGGGAACCAAGTTCGCGATGCGGACTTGGCCATTTTGGGGGTTTTTTGGTCAAAAATTCTCCGATCGAGTTTTCAAATCCCATAGAAAATATTGGGATCACATCTAAGTGTAAGTCCGCGGCAGGTCCACGTCGCACACCTGTCACACACTCTTAGTGAAAATCATTTTCGTATCAAAAAATTATCTTTTAATCCGGATGCTCTAAAAATCAACCAAGATCATTCTCCCACACAATTTTTCATGATGATCGCCTTCCATGCTCGAATTTTCCATTGAAGTTTGGGAAGACGCGTTATGCACACTTCTCTCCTCTAGGGGTATTTTGGTAATTTCACTGGGTGTTACAAGATTGCACATCTAAAGTAACTTGAAGTATTTTTCTCTTGTCTTCTTCTTCAAATCTGTCTGATTGGTAGTTCATTATTTCTTCTTGGATTTGCTAGATCTTTCTGAAGGTATTGACATTGTTATATGATTCTGCTTTGCCAAGGGTAGGTGTGTTAGAACAAATTCTCCGGTCACTTTACCATCCTAACTATGTAGTCTCCATGTGTTGTCGTTTTAATTTTGCTACTTCCATTTGTTGCCTAGGTGAGATATCTCCTTTCCTAGCCACTTGATCAAAGCATATATATCTAACATATTGTCTTCCTCATCAACATCAAAGAAATCATCGTCCAAATCAACTGCATACCCGTTAATTCGACTAAGTCCTAAAGCTAACGCCCCTGTTTTGTTTTTCCCTGCAATCTTACTTTCTTCTGTATAGTGTTGATTGCTACCAATTGGAGTATCTATCAAATTTCTAATCATTCCACTACTCTTAGGCACAAAAATAGATGCATATGGTTGAGATTACTCCCGGAAATTGGTGAGTTATTCTCTTGGAAGCTTTCTCTTTCGCTACCATTATTTTGATATTCTTCCTCTTCAGCTTGTTTTGCCCATATCTTGGACTTGGACGAAACCTCATCAATTACCTGAATCATATTATTATTCAGTTGTCCGGGGAGCTTCTTTCTCGTGTTTGTCGAGGATAATCTTTTGCTCATATGGATAACATAGACAAGGTTGATTGAGAAGGCCTCTGAACATCTTGATTGTTTTCATCATGTAGCCTACTTACACCAACTTCTTTTGTAGGCAGTGAATTACTAAATTCATGTGTTGGCGAAGGTACCTCATGTAGTGAAGTATTCCGTAACACAAGAGGTGGTTTAGTTTTAGGATCTAAAGTTTCATAATTTAACTCGGCATGTGACTGCTCAATTTGTAGTATTTAACTACTATGGAGAGCATTGTTAATAATTATCTCCATACTATGGTCCAACTGCTTTTTACCATTTATGAACAGTGGTGCAAAAATATTCCGAGCTGGTAACTTTAAATTCCTAATCTCACCCTTTTCACGGCTTGGAGAATTACCTCGACTAGTAGAGAAACATATATGACTACCAACTGCATTTTTATGTGCAATCGAAGTCCAATTTTTAACTTTATTATCTTCTTCATTGCTGTACTTTTCAGCTTGCAAATCTGTATATTTAATAGTTTTTAGTCGTCCATGTTCATAATTTCCCTATCCAACAAAATTGGCCTTACACAACTCTAAATTTTTAACAACTTCATCATCACCTATAGCAATTATATTTTGCCCCGAATAAGTTATTGATGCCTCTTTCACCACTGGCGATGTACTAGTCATTGATTTCTCACTTGTAGCACCCCTGTTTTGAGGTAGTTTCTGCCCTAATTCGACGCATCGTTCAAATTAGTAGCATTATTATGAACTTTAACTATAGCATTTTCCATAAACTTTCCAGCATTTAAATTTTGTTGAAGATAGTTCAGTCATTTGATTTCTAGTCCTTTTTGCATTTAAAAAAGCTCTTGCACCTCTTTTTAGTTGCTCAACATTGTTAGCCTCAAGAGGAGGTTGTACAAGACCTTGAACGTCGAATTTGAATTTATGCCGACAAGAATTCACCTCATGCCCTTGATGTTTGCAAACTATGCAGTACGGGGGGAGAAAATCATACACGACTACTTGATATTGTTCCAGTACTTTCTCAGTTTTATCATCCAACAACATAACTTAATTCTTTTCAGATGCTTGTCAAGAAAATCAATCAAAACCTTCACTCTTTCCATACTAGGTCTCGATTTAATCTGTGTCTCTTTATCAATTGCTAAATATTTCCCAACGGCTGAAGCAATGGATAATAAAGCTTTTTTTTTTTCGCAAATATACTTGGTGGAAGGCTTGGAAAAGAAATCCATGTCAAAGCTATGGAGGTTTCTTCTTTAGGGTTGAACCATTGTGACCATGGAAACACTCTATATAAGATTTCTTCACTCTTGGATTTCAAATAACGTACAAGAGTAGGAAGTTCTACTACTCTTCAAATTGATCAAATCGAATTAGAAGTGTTTATGGACAAGCCAACCTAACAAACATTTGCCTTTGATGCCAAGTTACTTGGGAATTAAGCTGCGAATATCATTTATATCAGGATGACCGTAAGAGAATTTGATAACTATCGTCTGGTGTAAACCTTCTTCTCTTGTGAATTTAGCAACCTCATCCATAGTAAATTTAATAATAGGTTCACCATGGACCAACTCAACTGGATTTAAAAAATTATTTTGGTTGCGGAATGAGAAGATAAATTATCATGAAGAAAAGATGCATAATTGATTTTAGAAGATGTCTCTCCCACAACTTGAGGCTGGGGAGATGAGGGCGCAACCATGACAGTACTCAAAACTCCATGTCGCTAGAAAGAGCGACCTGGGGTTTAGGGTTTTTTTTCCTAGGCATAATTAAGTAGCCTTATAATGAAATTAAAGTAGCCTCATGTTTAAGGCAGTAATGATTTATTTATGATAATCATAGTATAACTAATTAAATCTTAATCAACATATGCATATATATATTTCACTTAATCTAGTTTCTTCTTTTCCTCAAAAGATTTTGTAAAATGTATCAATATGTAGAGTATCAATCATCCTATCCTTTTGAATTACCTTTATATACATAATTATTTTTGTTTATAATAATCCATTGTTTGGTTTAATGCAGTTGTGACAGTGAAAAATGCAAATGATGCTTTGAGTATCCTTCGAGTGAGTGGCAACTCATTTGATCTTGTGATCACAAATGTCCACATGCCTGAAATGAATGGCTTTCAACTTCAACAATATATAACTAATGAATTTGGCATTCCTGTTGTCTGTAAGTTTCTAATTCCTTATCCTTTTTAATAAGTCATTACATAGAAAGTTATAATTATTTGAATGTGTTAGAAGTGAGAGCTATTAGTCTCAAATAAATCTTTAACAACATTACATAAAAAAGTATCTTTAGCAGCAATTTAACAACAATAGTATAATTATCGCTAAATATATTCTTTTATTGACAATTAGCACTCTTTGAAAATATTTCTAAAACCTGTAGTGATATTGGATCCAATGACAATTGACTAATACTTGTGAAGACTTTAGTATTCTTTATTAATGCGCATATTTACATAAGAGTTTCCATCAAACCTTTTATCTACATAGCTTTTGTTAAATCTAATACTTACATCTTTTATTTTTTTCCCTCAAAGTTATGACTTAAATCTGTATATATTATTGAATATGAGCAGTTATGTCAGATGATGAAACAGAGGATACAATTATAAAAGGATTTGAGAGTGGTGGCGCTTTTTTTATACTGAAGCCCATAACACAAGATGATGTACAGTATTTATGGCAATATGCAATCATGCAAAGGAAGAAGAAGACTATAGGCAAACAAGTTGTTATTCAGAAAAACAACAATGAGAAAAGGTCTGATGAATCTTCGTCGTCATCGTCAATCAATGAAAAATCTTATAAAAGGAACAAGCATGACAGGGCTGAAAACCAGCTGGTGTATAAGCCACCAAAGAAGAGTAAGCTTATTTGGACAGAGTACCTTCACAACAGATTCTTGGAAGCCATTACAAAACTTGGCTTGAAGAGTAAGTCTTTCCAAACATATAAATCATTCAATAGTACTATATAAAAATTTATGTTATCAGGTCATTCAAAGGTTATTTACATATAAGTCGCCTTAAAATATATGACTGAAAAAAATTTGAAAAATGTGACATGATATTGTAATAACTTCTTATATATATCGTCAGGAAATTTTAACATGATATTGGTAACACGTGCATTTTATTATTTTTGATAGTATGAATTTTTGTCCTGCAGGAGCTTATCCCAGGAGAATTCTTGAAGTTATGAATATCCCTGAATTGACTAGAGAAAATGTGGCTAGTCATTTGCAGGTTCACTATTTTGACTCAATATATGCTCTCTTTTTTTAGGAAAAAAATGTTTATTATTCAAAATCGACTTCGTACTTGTAAATTTTGCAGAAATATCGTGCTTACTTGAAGAAAGTCACTACTCCAACTAATAATAATTCAAAGTTGGTTTCAAATTCAAGTAGAACCACATTTGGTAATGCTAATCAATTGCCCACAAGGGAAGTAACTAATCCTATTCCAACTCAGCTCCTGAATATTGCTCCAACTTCAGCCCAACAATTTATGCCAGAAAATTTGAATTTTACTGAGGGAACTGATCATCAATTTGTTGCTGATGATACTAACTTTCAGTCTATTGAAAGAGATAAGGAATTTGAAGACATATTGACTCGTCATTTAAATCAGAAGCATCATCAGATGGTGGACAACATTTATCCTATGCCAAATACAACAGGTGTTTTCAACAGCCAACTGAATGTTCAATCTTCTATGATGGTATATATACTTATGATCTTAGCATGTTCTTAGTATTTCTCGAGTTTGAAAATTAGAAAGTATTTATTTGATGATATTTTTACTGCACAAACTTAACAATTTGTAGGAAAACAATAATATTGAGGAGGGGACAATTCTTAGCTTGGTTGATAATATTAATCAGTACCAACAAGCTTGTTTTTCATGGACTGATCATACATTAGCCGAGGTAAGTTAAAATTATATTGTCTTTGACCATCAAGAATTTCGTATATACTTGTGATTTAGCATATAATTATTTTTTGAAAAGTACACAATATACAAATTTAGGTAAGTTGGCTGGTTAATTTTCTATTTAGTTATTTTTCATATTTTACAGAACACAAATGATCGACCTTTGTTATATGAAAGGTTAAACATGTGTTGAATAAGATAATTCAATAATGAAAATCATAACTATATCATAACCCTGTGAATAAATAGAGTGAAAATAATTGTCAATAGATAAAATTATAATTTTATATGTTATATTTCACTGTGTAGCAAGAAAATTGCGGAGAGGTTAATGTTGAGGAAAGATCGTTTCAGTTTCAAGATGCTCCCTTGAATTCAGAACTTGAGGTAGTTTCTCATATATTTGTATTTGTCACAAAGAATTATGCTCGAAACATTTAATTTTAAGAGACAAGTGAATAAATAAAATTTGTACCCACTATCAATTTTTTCTTTACTTTTTTTTACCCACTTCTCCTTCTCTAGTTATTTCGAAATGAAAGTGATCTCAAATAATTTGATTATTTAATTTTTGATAAAATTATTTCCTATATTTTTGTAGAACACAAATGGTTGATTTTTGTTATGCTAGAGGTTAAACATATATTGAATAAGATGTTCAATAATAAAAACTAAAACTATATCTTAACACTATAATTTATACTTGCAATTTATAATGTCTTATTTTTCACTGTGTAGCAAGAAAATTATGAAGGTGTTACTGCACAGGAAAGATCATTCCAGTTTCACAATGCTCCTCTGAGTTTGGAACTTGAGGTAAGTTGAATAGTGACAATGATCGTATATTTAAGATGAAAGGATTTTAAACTAACTTGACTTGTTAATTTTAATTTAGTTATTTTTTACATTGTTGTAGAACACAAATAATTGATTATGTATGAAAGGTTAAGTTTGTGTTCTATGGGATAATTCAATAATGAGACTCAAAAATATATCATAACTTATGAATACATAGTGAATAATTGTCACTAGATTTTTTTACAGTTTTTGACATCTTATTTCACTATGTTAAAAAAAAAAAATTATGAAGGTGATAGATATCATGGAGGAAATATTATTTCAGCTCCATTATGTTTCCTCAAATTTGAAATTTGAGGTAGTTTCTCATATTTTTATATTGGGTCATAAAGTAGTATATTCTGAAAATGTAACTTTAAGATAGTTTGTACAAATGTCACAATTCGCTTTCTCAGGCCATGATGACACCTATCATAATCCATTGATAGGTGAGTTATCATAAGTAATGAATATATGAGGGAAAACTAACAGAATTTAAATACAAGAGATCATACAGAAGAACAAAAGCAGGAAGAGAAAACTACATAAATATATACAAGATCCCTCCCAAAATTTAGAAATCACTCGTACAGAGCTACTACAACAAAATAAAGAGTACAAGTTTCAAAAGTAGACCAAAAATAAATACAAAATACCGACTAGTCTCAAAATATAGATAAGACGGGCCATCAAGCTGAAGGAAATAGATATGATCCAAAAACGTCAAAATGTTCACCTTGGTCTCCGATGTGAGCTGTTATAAGCTCGATCTATCAGCGCAGTGATTGGTGATCGAACCTGCATCACAAAAGGAGATGCAGAGTTTAGTGTGAGTACCAAATAAAGGTATCAAACTTGCATCACAAAACGAGATGCAAAGTGTAGTATGAGTACCAGATGAAGGTACTCAGTAGGCATCATAGACCGACTGAGCAAGACAGGTAAAAAGAATATGCAAAAGAGGAATAGCCTAAGCTAAAGTCAAGATAAAATATATAAGGTAAGAAAAGAACAGTAATAAGAACATACTGAAACTAACTAAGAGATCTATACTAACTATACCTGGTCAGGGCACACTTGTGCAGTTGTAAAATAAAATCTGAGCGAAACCCCATAAGTCCACCCAGTACACAGAATTACTATATTAACAAGGTTAAGAACTAGGGTTATCCGAGAGTGAATGCCCTAGGGATCGAGGCTGGGCCTGGAACCTTGGCTACTCATCCAATTTCTTAACATGGTGGAGGCAAGGTTTCAAACCTCGATACTCCCCACAACTAGCCAAATCATGAGAAACAAGGTCTCGAACTCCGATCCTCTCTGAAATCATAAATCTTAAAAGGCAAGGCCTCGAACTCTGATGCTCTCTAATATCATAGATTTGCAGAGGTAAGGCCTCGAAACCTAATGCTCCATGATATCGTAAATCTGAAGTGGCAAGGTCTCGAACCTAGATGCTTTCCAATATCATAAATTTGTAGAGGCAAGGCCTCGAACCCCGATGCTCTATAATATCATACATCTGAAGAGGCAAGGCCTCGAATCCCCATGCTCTCCAATATCATAAATCTGTAGAGACAAGGCCTCGAACCCCAGTGTTCTAAGATATCATTAATCTGAAGAGACAAGGATCGAACCTCGATGCTCTAAGATATCATAAATCTGAAAAGGTAAGGCCTCAAACCCCAATGCTCTCCAATATCATAAATCTATAGAGGTAAAATAAATATCTCTCTACGGAGGTAGACCAGGTAGATCGGTAGGAAAGACATCAATACACTCTCGAACCATAAGAACTGAATCAATAGGTGAGGCCTCACTGGACACATCACATAATAAAATAATTATCAGTAAATGTACTTATAATTTATAACTGTCTTATTTCATTGTGTAGCAAGAAAATTATGAGGGTGTTACTGCAGAGGAAAGATCATTCCAGTTTCATAATGCTCCTCTGAATTTGGAACTTGAGGTAATTTCTTATATATCTTTATTTGGTCATAGATATACTCTAAAATAAAATTTATATAATCAAGCAACTAACCATTCCCCCCTCCCCTTCTTCAAGTTGAATAGAGAAAATGCTTGTATATTTTAAGATAAGATGAAAGGATTTCAATTTACATTATTGTAGAGCAGAAATAATCGATTATTGTGTGAAAGATTAAGTTTGTATTATATGTGAGATAATCTAATAACGTGCCTCAAAAATATATCATAAGTTATGATTACATAGTGAATAATTGTCACTAGATTTATTTACAGTTTTTGATGTCTTATTTCACTGTATAGAAAGAAATTATGAAGGTGATACTATAGAGAAAATAGTATTTCAGCTCCATTATGTTTCCTCAAATTTCAGTTTCTCATATTTTTATATTAAATCATAAAAGCATTATATTTTGAAAATGTAACTTATAGAGTTACATAAATTTCCAGACTGCACTTGTGGAATTCTACTGGATATGTTATTGTTGTATAGAGTTACATAAGATAGTAAATATGTTTATAGTTTTTGACGACTTGTTTCACCATGCAGCAAGAAAATTATGAAGGTCTTAATGCAAAGGAAAGATCATTTCATCCCCATATATAATGTTCCCCCCAAATTCCAAAGTTGAGGTAGCTTTTCATATATTCATATTTGATCATAAAGAAATATATTTCTGAAACTATTTACTTATATTTTTATCTTTATAATTTTTTAACAGGAAAAAGGCGACAGTCTCGTGTACTCTGTGCAAGTACGATGATTACATTTTCACCAATAAATTTTTTTATTCGAAATTTGACAACAGCGATCAAAAGTTGAGGAAATCTAAAGTCAATATCCAAAAAAATTTACATAGACTTTTCAGTTATTATTATTAATAGTATAAGCACAACATGAATTTACTTTTTTTTCTTTATAAACGTCATTTTTCATTCAATTGATTTGGAATATTAAGATACCTTTTATCCTATACATTTGTCATCCACCTATAGGTTCAATTATGTGTGTTGATTTGTGCCTAATTATGTTGCCCCAATAATCCTAATCAAAATATATTGACCCTTCTTTACTTGCCTAGTTATGAGTTGCTCAATTTTTTTGACCAGACTAGAAAATTGAATCGCACTTTATGTAATAATTAAAAAATATATATATTTTTCTTTCACCAATTAATTTTCTATGTGCTCTATTGTTTAATTCATAATATTATCACTTATTTTGATTATATTATGGATATTATTTTAAGATGATGAACGTAAATAAGACTTTAACCATTTTATATCTATTAAGTATCAATAAGTTAAAACATATTTTTTAATAACAAGCTTATTTCATTTCTATTGCACATCCAATGAAATTGAACCTTTGATCTTTGATACTTATTATGATATACTTTTTTTTGAATGTCTAAAAAATATCTCACATATGAAATAACGGTAAAATCCTAAATAAATATATAGAATTTACATTAAAGAAAAAATCGTTGAATAATGATATAATAGGAATACCTTGATAGAATTTCTTGTCACTCTAAATTTAGACTTCACTCGTTTACACTTTGTATTGTTTTATAATGTATTGTATTGTATTGTTTCAATGAATATAATATTCGGATAAATTGTGTTATTCTTCGTTCTTACATAATGTTATACATCCATAATTTGAATGGTAAACCTACTTGTAAGGTATATGGTAGATACCATTAATGATAAAATGAAATTATTAAATAATAAATAGAGTAAAAAATGAGAAGGTAATTATTAAAAAGTAACGATTTAACCACATCAAATCGGTCGTTACATAAAATGGATCTTTTTGTTGTTACCTAACAATGGATTTTAAATGATATGATACAATGGAATTTAAATAACAATCAAAATAAACATTGTATTTAACCTAACAATACAATACAACGGGTAACAACCATCCAAACAAGGGGTTAATTTCTTTATATCTTCTTAGTTAGTAGAAGAATCATCATATGTTAAATTCTTCTCTATCTTATACTACTCAAATTTAATTAAAAATAAAAACTAAAATCGTAAATCAGTATAATAAAATTCGTTGAAAAATGAATGAAAACATACCAGTAGAAGAAAATATGTTCAGAATAGAAAGATTTAAAATATAATGACAACAATTAAAAGAGATCATCTCTTAGAACATATAGGCACCAGAATCTCCTTATTCTAACATGTATTTAATATTTTTCTCTTGTGATCAACAAAAAATTCACGATGAAAAAAACATGACAAAGTCTCAAAGTTTATAAGTAAAATATTCCTTTATTTAATTTGAGGGTTTTGATCTAGAAAAGGTATAGGAGTAATGGAGATTATTAAGAAGAGGAGTTATGGAGATGAAAATATGGGCATTAAAAGGACAAGAATAATAAATATTATTAAAATAGTAGTTAAGAATATTATAGACATATAAATTCAATTGAATTTAATTCATATGATATTTGGATTAAACTTGTGTTCATTTGGGTTGAATAATTAGTTTGAGCTATATAAATAAATAAGTTCATTTTATTAAATTCAAAATCAATGTCCAGTACACCTTAAAAGTCCAAATTCATGTCACGTGTCACGATATATAAATAAATAAGTTCATTTTATTAAATTCAAGATCAATGTCCATTACACCTTAAAAGTCCAAATTCATGTCACGTGTCACGATGACCAGGTATTTAAGACCAACAAGAAGATGTCACGTGTCCAAATGATGTGGTACTCATAATCAAATTCAAGAATCGGTCACACTTCGTCAAGTATCAAAATGACATCTTTTGGATGGTCATTAACAACCTTGTCCACTCCCTACAACTATAAATAAGGGATAGACAAGACACTCAAGGGAGGGTTTGGCAAAAACTTCAACAAGCATTGGAGCTAGAAAGCTACATCTTTGTGTACCCTTGGTGTGGCCGGCACTTGAAGAACCATTGTCGATTCCCCAAGAGAACCATCTGGCCTCAGCGTCACATCAACTCAACAGTGGAAGAAATACTCAAATTAAAAGGCATCATAAAGATGGATTTAACTCTACTAAAGCAAAACTTCCAATGAATTAGTTTGGAAATACAAAATACTCAACAAATCCTCTACCCAATATCTATGAAGCCTCTACTCATCAATTTAGATGGTACTATGACAGGCCATGAATAACCCAATCAAAGAAATGAACTACTCGATTGACATCAGAAAATAAAAGGGCTCCTCTGGAAGGCAAGGAGGCCTCACCAACTCTGAAAATGCACCGAACTGGACATCAACGATGCGCGGGTTGAAGTCTTCTATCACCTGAATCTACATCATGAAATGATGCAGATTCAAATGGACGTCAGTACATAGAATACACCAGTATGTAAAATAGCTCAAGAAAGTAAAGCTCAACTCATTCACCTCAACTCAAACAACTCATAACTCAACTCGATAGAAATGCAAGTTTTGAATATAAATCATATTTTTAAAAATAGACTTAGTAGTATTAAACTCAATTTAAAAACATCATGCTCAATCAATATTTGCTTAGGAGTTTCTCTTAACCGACTTTGAATCCCGGCCACCTTTAGTTTAGTGATGCACAATGAAGGCGATGTCGTTGCCACCCCATCCTAAACTTGCCAAGGTAAATGACGACCAACTTTCTCATGGATCCATAATAAATGTCCATCTTTTAGGACATGAGTCGCCAGATCGTGATATACGACTATCCTACGCTGGCAACATAGTTCTGTGGGTTAGAGTAGATATTTACTCGCTCCCAGCTTGGTGCTTGATACTCCTCTCAAGATTAAAACATGCTTAACTCATCAATAAACTCAAATCTCAATAATACTCATATTAATCACTCAAATCTCAACCTCATTGGGTTATCTCAACTCAACTCATCTTAATGCCTCATCAACTCAATCAATCAATAGAAATCAATTAGACTCAACTCAGATTCAAATGGTCATTCGAACTCACTTAATTAGACTTGTCATGAAATACAAGCAAAATGCATCAGTGGACATGAAATCATGATACTATATGCTCCTCATGCTCAATTATGCTCAATTACTCAACTCAGTTAATCAAACTCAAACCTCAACTTAGTCCATGCATAGAATTTAGTAAATCATGCAACTTGGGTTCATACGTCAATGCACAAAATTTATACTTCAATCTCATATCAAAAGCAATGTAATGCATCAATTATTCAGTTTATAATCAGGAGAACTCAAACTAAGTGCAGAATATTTGGTATTTAGGTTATAGAATTCTCAAGACTTAACTCTATTTCTCAATCACGACCCAAGAAAAGAAAAAGGACGTGTGAATGAACATAGTTCAACACTTTAATAAGCCTTACATACCTAGAAATAAAAGAAATAATCAAACCTCAGTCGATCCTCGCGTTTAAACTTGAAACCCTCGCTTCTCTCCCTCCTGATCTGGTGCTCTCAAGAATTCCTAAGCATAAAGAATGGTGAAAAATACACTTAGGGTTTTACTTTAGGACTTTAATTAAGTCTAAAATGTTCAAGGATTAGATTAAAAGGAAAAAGAAATGGATAAAAAATACCCTTCTTAAAACTGCTGACAGGGTCTACGAGACCACTTCTACGGCCCGTAGATCTTTCTACAGGCTGTAGATGACCTCTCGTAGGTAAGGTGTCCAAAAGTTCGAGTTATTAGAATTTGGCATGAAATCTATGAAACCACTTCTACAAGCCATAAAAACTTCTACGGGCCGTTTGATAACTCGTAACTCGAGATACTAGAAAGTTGATTCTTGGATCACGAACTCATAAAACCAATCTATGGGCAGTGGAACATTTTACGGACCGTATGTTATCTCGTACATGAGCCTCAGATTTACAAAACTTCACCAAGTCACCTGGAGATTTACGAGGCCTCTTCTACAGGCCATAGATCAGTCTACGGGTCGTAGACGGTCCTCGTGGTTTCTCTTCCAGCAACTTTTCTCAGTTATTTCCTCAGCTTTCTCTATGCATATACTCATTCTAGGTAGAATGAATTAAGGGGTGTTACAACCTTCTACTACATATTTCTTTAAAAAAGTGGTCGTGTGATCTAGGAGAGACTCCATACTACTCAGAGTAGGTAGAAGAGTTATATTTATGCAACACCTCTCAACGTCACTCGGAAAGACCCCATGATGTATTTTTTTGAATATCTAAAAATTCGTATGTTATTTCACAAATAAGACTTCATATTTTTCTTCTGAAGGTAAATTGTGTAGGAAAACGGTCACCTACGATGTATAGGTTGCCCGTGTTAGAAAATACTTTTTTGATGAAATTGTGCAAACTAGTAGGGTCCATGATAAAGGCGCATCGTGCCCCTGTTCCCCTACAGTTAAATTTTTTTTTTGAGTTTTAATTTAACTCAGGAAACTTAGTTGGGACCTATCCCAACACCTTTGTATACGTAAGCCCTCGAAATATCTCTATTTTTAGGCTATATTTCTCTCTCTAAACACCCCAAAATCCTCCCAAACTTCTCACTAAAATTCTCCATCAAATTCTCTCAAATTCCTTAGAGATCAAGCTTAGCAGGTTATCTATGGGTAGTACAAACTATGTTGAGGCGGAAAAGAAAGAATTGGCTAAGGAAGTGCATCGATTGGCTCGATTGAGAGTTCAGCTTGAAGAATCTAAAGGGGGTGGAGTTAATGTTCAGAATGAACCTGCGTCATCTCTAGTGACAGAGGTGAAAGAGAAGCAAGATCAAGATTGTGTCCTACTTTAGTTGAAGGAAGCTACCTATGAATAGAAGATTATTCTCCAAAAGGGAAGATGGTGTGCTGAGATACCATAGTAGATTGTGTGTCCTGAATATTGATGGTGTTCGAGATAGGATTATGGATGACGCCAATAGTTCTAGGCATTCCATCCATCTTGGATCTACTAAAATGTACCATGACTTGAGAGAAGTTTATTGATGGAGTGGAATAAAGAGGGATATTTCTGAGTTTTTTTCTAAATGCCCAAATTTTCAACAAGTCAAAATTTGGCATCAAAGGCTATATGGATTGGCCTAGAGTTTCGAGATTCCTCAATGGAAGTGGGAGATGATTAATATGGACTTCATCATTGGGTTACCGAGATCCCAAAAGCAGCATGATTCAATATGGGTGATTATGGATAGGATGACCAAATCAGCCCACTTCTTGATAGTTAAGATGACTGACACTACAGAAGATTATGCCCGATTGTGTATAAAAGATATTGTCAGGTTCCATGGAGTTCCTTTGCCTATCATCCCAGACAGAGGAGCTAATTCACATTTCAATTTTGGAGATCTTTTCATAAAGAACTAGGTTCAAAGGTGAATCTTATTACTGTCTTTCATCCCTAGAAAATGGCCAGGTAGAGCGCAAAATTCAAAGATTGAAGGATATGTTAAGAGCTTGCGCCCTTGATTTCAAAGGTAATTGGGATGATCATTCACCGCTCATTGAATTTGCATATAAGAATAGTTATCATGCAAGTATTCAGATGACTCCCTAGGAAGCTCTATATGGGAGGAGATGTAGATCACCAATTGGGTGGTTTGAAATTAGTGAAGCTGAATTGATTGGACTTGATTTTGTTCATCAGTCTATGGAAAATGTGAAGATTATTAGAGAGAGGTTAAAGATGGCCTAGAGCCGTTAGAAATCCTACATGGATGTGAGAAGAGGAGATTTAGAATTTGATGTAAATGATTGGGTATACTTTAATTGAAAGCATGCGATTTGGGAAGAACGAAAAGCTAGTCCCCGCTATATTGAACCTTATCAGATTGTGAAGAGGATTGAGAATGTTGCTTATAAGTTGGAGTTGGCTTTTGAGTTGGCTACGATTCATCCAATCTTCTATGTCTCGATGTTGAAGAAATATTTAGGAGATCCTTCATTGGTGATCCCCATTGATAGTATGGGAGTGAAAGATAGTCCATCCTATGAGGAGATCCTAGTTCAGATTCGCAAATTGAGAGCCAAAGAGATAGCCTCGGTCAAAGTCTTATGGAGGACAATTTGTTGAGGAAGCCACATGGGAAGCCGAGGAGGATATGAAAGATAAATACCCACATCTATTCATGCCTAATGATAAGAATATTGAAGGTAATGTCCTTATCCTTGATTCGAATTGATTGTACATCCTTAAGTTGACTGTTGAGTGTCTAGAAAGTTTGATTGATTGATTGATTGTTGAAATGAGTCTTGATCGTTACTCATGCCTCGAGCCCATTTGTAGTTACTCTTCATTCAGGGAGGAATAATTTCAAGGGGGAGATAATGTTACATCCTGTAAAATTATCAAAATACTCCTAGACGAGAGATTGCTATATATCGCATAATCCCAAACTTTTTTGGCAAATTTGAGACCGAAATCGCGATCAACATACAAAAATTGAGTGGAAAATAGTCTCGATTGAACTTTGGACCAACTGGATCAAAAGATAATTTTCGAGGCAAAGATGCAATTTCCAGCAAGGTGCACAACACCTCCGCGTCGCGAACTTATCGCGAATTTACACTTAATTTTGGTTCTAATATTTTCTACGGGGTTAGATGTCACACCCCTGGAGGGTACCCTAGGCGTGACTGACACTAAGAGACTATTGCTAGCCCCCAAAATGAACCACTTGGCTTCGTCATATTCATTCAATTTAACTAACAACGAAAGACATTAATGATCAAGAAATACTTTATGAAAGGCAATAACAAAAATGATAAATCAAAGGCCAAAGGCCAAACAATCTATTCATTAATTAAGTAAGGCCAATGTGAAAGAAACTAGCCAAAAATAATATTTAATCACAACTCGACAATCTAGTCTATGAAGCCTCTAAATCATCTAATCAAATAGTGCCAATGACAGGTCCATGGCTACCTCAAAATAAAATAAAAAAGCTAAACTGAAAGCTAGAAAAGGAAAACATAATATTCTCCGAAAGCAGGGGAGGACTCACCAATCAGCTGAATGCAAATAGGTCCTCAACGGGGCACTTGTTGATGATAGCTAGTACCTCTCTCTGCATCATAAAAAGATATTGCAGGCCCAAATAGACGTCAATACGTGGAATGTATGAGTATGTAAAGTAGCAGAAAGAAAAATGTAAAGGAAGAATAACATCAACTCAAATAGCTCAACTCAAGAAGTAGGAAACTCAATCAGCATGTTAAGAGTCTAAAGTAAGAATACAGTTTAGACAATGACCACTCATATACCATCTAATCCAATTCACTCAGAGTACTATCAAGACCTATATGAGAGTTTCTCTAACCGACAACTATCACCTATGAGTCAGTGATGATACAACGAGGCAATATCACTGCCACATCCATCCTATACCTTGCCAAGGTAAGGGACATCCCATCAGTGGATCCAAAATTAGTGGACAATAGGAAACATCCAATTTTACGGTCCAATTTCTCCTATGCTAACTACTTAGTTATTGAGTTCGAGTTGGATTTCCTCTTACTCAATTTGATGTTCAATACTCCTCCCAAAACTCAACATGCTCATAAGACAACAACCCTATAGTTAACTCATTTATCTAGTCTCATTAGATATTTATCAACTCAATTCATCACATCAACTATCAACTCTTTGGTTACATTCTTTTACTGTTCAGCTCTTGACTCATAAAGACTCTATCATACATCATTCTAACTCATAACATTTAGGAAAGAAAAAGTAAAGTTAAAGAATTTAGGGATTCCATAGATTCTTTAGGCTCAAATTATACTCATGCATACCCATTTAAGTGAAATGTATAAAAATAATAAAAATTCATGCTAGGGTTCATGTAGAAAAGAAAAATCACCTAGTTCAGGCATTTAATTCATAAAAATAGTAATTCATGCAAGATTCTAGAGGAATACATTAGGATGTTAGAGAAACCTTCAAGGACTATCATGGGATTCACAACTCCATCAATTCGGGTTATGGGGAACATTGAAGAGCATAATCCATGTTTTGGTTAGCCTTATATACCTAGAAGTTTTGAATCTTGAAACAACTTGGAAAAACTCACAAAATTATCTTCAAACCGTAGCCTTTTTCTCCTTTGAAACCTTGTTTTAAGTTGGAAAAGGTGTTTAGCGTAAAAAGGTTGAACTGATATATTTAAAGTTTTATTTAGGTGTAAACATGTCAAGTTTAGGCTTTGAAAGGGTGGGAAAAGACCAAAATAATCCTTCTTAACTAGTTGTCAAAGTCGTCCACAGGCCCACCTACAACTCGTAGAACCTTTCACGACTTGTAGGAACCAATCTGTAAACTTTTGGGTAAATTTTGATGTCTCTGGATCGATTCCACGAGCCCAATCTATGATCCATAAGTTGGTCCATCAAGTTCGGGACTCAAAAATGGATTTTCTGAAGTTTTCCCATGAGTTGACAGTACGGGCCGTGGTTCAGCTTGTAAGTAGTTTTCGTAATTCAACTCTACTTTGGCAGTCTTCAGTAAAATAGCCATAACTTTTGACTTCAAACTCCAAATGAGGTAAATTTAGTTGCATTAGAAAGCTGATTCAAAGACCTTTCATTTGGTAGGTCATGGGACATCTAATTCTCTATGTACTAAAAGTTATGATTATTTAAAGTTGACCCTTGTGTAATCTAATGTGAGAAACTCAATGTATAGGAAAGTTTTGAACTCGGTGAAGTACTACGTGTCTCTTATGACCCTAATCTACTTCCCACATATAATAATGAGGCTTGAGACATAGGTACATGTAAGAATAGAGTTATGGGGTGTCACATTAGAAATTCAATCGAAAATTTTTTCGTAAAAAGATGCACCATGAGGGACCAGGCCCGCGACGCGGATTAGGTCTCCCATAGTTTAAATTTTTTAGTTTTTGTGAGGGGCATTCCAGACTTTTTTCTACCCCTCTTAAACTTAAACCACGACTAATACAAGTCATTTTTTTTTACTTAAAAGGAGTTTCTACACCTATTTTCAAGTCTTTTACGCACTCCATCAAAAGAGACTAGGGCTAAGGAGAGGAGAAAGGGCTAGGATTCAAGGATTATAAGCCAAAATCTTGCCAAATTGATTGTTCGTCTTCATCCCAGATATGTAAGTCTAAACTAATGAATGAAATTGTTCTTCCATGTGTCCCCATTGATGGTAACAGAAAGATTGTAAAAGTATTGAGTCTTTATGCATGTTTCCTTGAAAGTGTTGTTGTGACTATATATATTCAATGTATTTTTATATGCTGATGAATATCATAGACTTGATTTACTGAACAAATATTTTTATATAAGTTATTTAAAAAACATAAATACTATTCAATAAGAGAATTGTATGAATGAACCTAGAGATTGAGTCTAGAGCCTGATTGAACCTAGTGATTGAGTCTAGAGCTTCGACATCATGATTATGAAGATTGTGATTGTGATTGTGATTGTGATTGAACACTTTCTTTGAATACCAGAGGCCCACTTTGTCGAACAAGTTACTACTATTCAACTTTAAGAGAAGGATGAAGGAATATTCATGTTAGACTTTTGATCTTCCCTGATCATTCATTCAATTATGACTCAGGGAAATGTTGCTTAGTCTTCTAAAAACAGAAGGTATATTATGTATCAAATTTTAAAAGTCTTGGTCATCTCATATAAATGGTAGTCTCTTTTGTTTTTCTTAGCTACCTTCCGGTCGGAGCTTATTGCTTCCCACCCTCCTTTTCTCATCCCTTATAACTAGATGTAAGGTTCGATCTACCTATTATATTTTTTTGCTTACATATTACACAAGATAGGAGATCGAGCCAAAGCCCCACAACCACGGGAGGTGAAAGTTTGGGTGGATGAATTTCATAAAAGAAGTATCATATAATTCACTGGCAAGCGGGCTTATTTAGATTATAAACACCCTTCACCTCCAACTTTAATATTAAAGTTTCAAGTTATTAAGAAACTAAAAAAGGTGAAAACTTCAACTGAGGGGTTTTATTATTTAAAAAAAAAACTAATTTAACATACTAAGAAATCATTTCGTGTGAGGAACAAGGTACAATAATTTTTTAATAAAATGCACGATTATTTTATATGACATTTGATTAGAGGTATTAGATAATCCTTAGATTATTATCTCACCATTTATATCATAATTATAGTTAAATAATTTATCTTGAACCAAACAACCCATAAGACCTAAATAAAAAAAGGGAAAAGAAAAAAAATAAAAGTTAGTCCCTAATGTTTAAAAGCAGGATCAAAATCCTTATATTTGAGGGTAGATTCAAAGTATACACTTTAGTATCCATTGAATAGTTTTAGTCTTTTAAATTCACCAAAACTTAACACTTCTAGTCATCCTCAAATATTTGTAATTTATATTTGTAAAATTTGAGGGAAATAGTAGAAAAGAAGATTAATCATAAATAATAAAAAAGTTCTGTAAAATCTTAAAGTGTGTGATATAAAAAATAATACTAGGCAGAAAAAAAAGTAGAAGTTATATCTTAAAAAATTGCATCAAACGGTACACATAAATTAGAAAATAACAAAAACTAAAAAAAAAAAGAAGAAAAACCTCTAAATGTAAGTTACCATTATATTTTTTTTTTCATAATTCATTCAAATGGCAAAAATTTGAAGAATCAAAATTGTTCATTACATACTTAAGGGACTAGTTTTAACTTACCCTCAAAACACGAGGGTAAAACATCATTTTCTGGTTATTGTGGCAACTAGAATAGAAAAGAAAAAAAATGAAGAAGGTTATTTTGGTCAAAGAGGAGGGATGCAGCTTTACTTACACTAAACCTGACTTTTATTACTGTAGATTTTGTCTGAGCCTCCGCGTCTGCGCTTGTTGCTGTAGTTAGGGTTTCCCTGCGACAAGACGAGGTAAAAACTTTCATTTTTGATTCCTTGATTCGATTCACCATTTTCTCACGAACATGTTTTCTTCAATTCACCTTTATAGGACGAAAATGTCGATTTCTCTGTTGAAAATGTTAGAACACAACATTTATTTTATGTAGCTAGTGAAATTTTGATTTGCTAGTCGCTTGAAACGTTGTATCTCTAGTTCCTATTCGGTTGTGGACGCTGAGAGTTAGGTCGGTGTTAAGAAGTGCTTGAAACTGTTGTGTATTGAAATTCTAGATAGGGTTAGAAAAGTAAGTTATTTTTTGGCGTTTGCCTAATCTTTGGTGGACGAAGTTACAATATACCCGCACTGGTGGGAGGGAAGATGAAGATATCCAGGGGAATAGGCAGAAAACATAGGATAATTTATTTGACATTTGAAATTTTTGAGATTGCGAGTTTCATATCTTTAGGAGAATAATAGTTGCGTATTGGCCTTTTTAATGAGTAATTGTTTACTTGGAATTGATATCATTTTAAGATGACTTTAATCTAAGCCAGTGAATTTGTTGTGAAAAAGGGTGCCTGTTGCCACAGGCAAAGGGTTAAATGGTCCTCCCAGGAGATTGGAGTTTGATTCCACCTCAGCGAACAATCTAAAGCCAGTGATAAAGGATCTATTGTAGAGCAGTTAATGTACAAAGTGTTTTAGGTTTAGTTAATGTGATTTAACTTTGTGTGATTTCACGGTATGTTGTTGTAGTTGTAATGCCATCTAATTGATAATTTAATGAATGAAGAGCATCTCCTTTCCAAAGGATGCATATTCACTTTAGGAATGCATGAATGGAAGGATGTAAGCTGAATCTGAACACAATCCATGGATAAATGTTGAATGCTTAACTGTTCTACTGCAATAAATCACATTAGTTATATATATAGGTGAAACTGTTCTTTTCATATTACATGTAGCCATACACATCAACTTGTCTCATCTCAGGTACCAGTCATTGACATCTTCTGTTCAGGAAGGATGAGGTCTATTTTCTGTGGTAACTTTGAGTTTGAAACCAGACAGTCTGAGCTGGAAAGGCTTTTCAAAAGATACGGGAAAGTTGATAGGGTGGATATGAAGTCGGGTAAGATTGTAACACATGTCAATTTTCTTTCAATGCCACTTGTCTCATTTTAAACTTTTTTTTTGTTTTGTTTTGTTTTTCTGAATATGATGGACCCTGTGGGCAAGTTTAAGTTGTGGTGATAACTTATTATGGACACTAATCCCTGGATTTATGGTGTACTACTGTACATGATATAAAATTATATATACTTGATTAGTTGGTTATCTTGTTAGGTGTTAACTGCTTGTATGTGAGGCCTCTTCAATGAGGTCTTGTTATTTCCTTCTGTGCATCTTAGAATATAATTCTTAGTACATGCACATCTTACTACCAGTGAGTTTCTTCCTGCAGTAGGTGCATGGTTGTGATTTCATTTACTAGGATAGTTGTGTACCTAACCAGATTCATTCTTCTGTATAATCATTATTCCTCATGTCTTGTTAACTATGGGCAATAAGTAACATGGCATCAGATGGTCTGGTCAAGTGTTATTTTGCTGATGGTACATCAATTTTATACATACAACAAAACAAAGTTGTCTGCAATCAAGTAAGAAAGAGCTCATCACCATTGACTATCAGTAAGATTAGGCAAGACTATATGCAGTCTGTTCCTTGATAAAGTTCCTTGTAGCGAGCAGCAATAAAGCTGATGGTCGCAAAGCGATTGAGTGATGAAATATGAAGATGGTTATAGCACCCGTTGGCCCGTTCTGTGGTTTCACTACTCAAATGACCGCAAATTGGTCTGATGTGGATGCTGCATTCCATCTTTACATTGTCGCTACGTTAGATGGTAGATCCAGCCAGCTTATTTGGCTCAATGGCAGAAGTCTTGTTGAGTTTTGGTGGGGTATCAGGATATGTTTACCAAAAAAAGTGTATTTTTTTAAAGTGTAGACCCCCATACTCAATTGCTTCTTTGGCGCAGGATAACATTGCAATGTCCATACCAATTGCTGATGGACGGTGTCTATTTTGTTTCATGACCGTGACAACTGACAAGTTTCTCTTCTATTTTCAAGAAGTGCTCTTTGATCCATCATGGCATCACAATCACATATTATTCTGTCACTATTGCCCTCCATTCCTCGTGAATTGTGCCCCGCCTTCATTTTCAGACTTGTTCATAATGCTGTACCTCGAAGCTGAGGCAACAATTTAAAATGGAGAAGGCACTCTTTTACATTATCCCGTCATGTGATATCCACCTTTCCCTGGCATCTTTAGTCCACCACTAAAGGTCTGTTGCTGATTTTAATGGTCAAAGTTCTACATTAGACGAGTGATTGTAATGTGAAGAAATGCTAGATATTTGCACATTTGCTAGATAAAGTTATCTTTCCTTTCTCTTTTTGAGTATTTACTAGTAGTGGAAACCTTCATTGGAGGGTTCTTATTATCACCAACAGAGTTTTTGTTTAATCTTCAGCTATTTCCTGCTTTGCGCTTCAGGCTTTGCTTTTGTTTATATGGATGATGAAAGAGATGCAGAGGACGCTATTCAGGGGCTTGACCGAATAGAATTTGGCAGAAAGGGACGGAGGCTTCGTGTTGAGTGGTCAAAGGTAATCCATTTTTGTGCCTGCACCCCACCCCTCACATTGCATGTGTGTTTATGCTGTGTTTTGGTCGCTGTGCTGCAGGAAGAACGGAACAGGAAGCCTGAGGGCTCTAGAAAATCTTCATCAAGCTTCAGAGTTTCCAAGACCCTGTTTGTCATAAATTTTGATCCATATAATACTAGGACAAGAGACCTGGAAAGGCATTTTGATCCATATGGAAAAATACTCAATATAAGGATCCGAAGGAATTTTGCATTTATTCAATTTGAAACACAGGAGGATGCCACTAGAGCCCTGGATGCTACAAATTTGAGGTATACGCTTTCGTTAATTTTCATTATAATTGGGCATGTAGTTTTTAAATCTGCACATTAATCTGAGCCTTCGTTTGACTTCTTATTACTTGTTTAAATGCAGTAAGTTGATGGACCGAGTTATCACAGTGGAGTATGCAATCAAAGATGATGACGATAGGAAAAATGGATATGGTCCTGGTAAAACCTATGATCAATCGCCCAGGAGAGGTTATGACCGAGGCCGATCTCGTAGTCCTCGTGGAAGAGATAGGCTGAGTCCAGACTATGGTCGTGGCCGAGATCGGGCTAGTCCAGACTATGGTCGTGGCCGAGATCGGGCTAGTCCTGACTATGGTCGTGGCCGAGATCGGGCTAGTCCTGACTATGGTCGTGGCCGAGATCGGCCAAGTCCTGACTTTGGTCGTGGTAGAGATCGACCAAGTCCTGACTTTAGTCGTGGTAGAGATCGGCATAGTCCTGATTATGGTCGTGGCCCTAGTCGAAGTCCTAAGCATAGGGAAAGGAATTCTGAGTATGGCCGTGGCCATAGTCCAGCTGCAGGAAAGGAGAGAAGTCCTGGTCATGGTAATTTTCGTAGCCGTAGCCCTCGTAGGGAAAGAACAGGTCCAGGAAATGGCCTTATGAGCAGTCTGCTAAAAAGCAGAAGTCCTGGTTATGGTGAAAGACCCAGTCCTAGTCCTCAAAGGGAGAGGAGAGAGAAATATAGCCCGGACGGTTATAATCATGGCAGCAGCCCAAGTCCTAAACTTGAACCAGTCAGAAGCCCTGTACATGCTGGGAGGGGAGATTCAGAGCGATACCGGAGGTTTGCACCTTAGTAGTTTACTTTCTTTTTGTATGGCCTTTCTTTGTGGTATCTGTGTGCTCCATTTCCTGTTCTCAATTATGATGTAATCCTTGTCAGTGTTGTACTTCAATCATTTTGTTGCTGATGCAGTCGTTCACCTCCAGCTCGGGAAAGATTGCGCTCCTAATTTACTTGAAGCTGTTTTGATACAAGGAGTAATGGCTGTAGGATGGTTATGTTGAAAGCGGTGCTTGTAGAATTACACCTTGAAGTTGCTGTGGGTTTTAGAACCACTGTAGTATACCTTGGAAATTGATTTTGCTCTTGGAAGTGAGTTAGAACTGCTACCGTGTATTTTCGGTGTTTACTTCAAATTCTGTTTTCCATATGATACTGATCTGGTGAGACTTGGGCCATATCATTCTTAGTTCACAAACACTTTGTTTATGCCCCCGCCTCAATGTGATGATTAGTTAGCAAAATTGTCTCGTAAAACAAATTTTTAGTGTTTGCAGTGGTGAGTTATGTTAGATAAGAATTGATCTAGGATAGTTTGAGATTGACCTATAATGGAAGTTGTTTCATGCGGGTATTGTATTGCGTATGTATATCATAACGCTTTCTACTGGTTGTCAGTTGCATGTAGAGGGAGCCTACTTTGTTTATTTACTCAATTTGCAGAAGAGTGACATTTTTGTCAAGTTGTGATAGGCCTCTGAGGTATAGTCATCTCTGCATTTTTAGGTGCCAAAGATCATTAATTCAGACAAGAAAACAAAAAACGTACAGTAGTTGTTTGGGAGCAATATTACGGAAATGGTGCACTGGTGGTGTTTGTATTGTTGAAATAATTGCATCAAAATTGCAGGTCTTACTTCCTGGATGGACCAACAAATGTGGTCCCTAAATATTCTCTGTACGAACGGTCTAGTGTTATATTTGTGGCTAAATTGGTTATCCAGATTCGAACAATTACCCTACCTTTAGCCTAGTGGGAGAATAAGGAGCGTGGTTTGTTGGAATGTCTGAAACACGGTGTTACAAAAACTCCATTATTAAGCAACCAAAGAAACTTTATCTTAAACGATAAAAATGGCCCCCATCTCCCAGAGTTTTTTCAGACATCACCGCCCCTTTTGCAGGGCCACTTTGTAATGCCTTTGATTTAGATAAGAAGTAACTAAAAAAGTCTTAAATTATGACAAGCAAACTGATAAAAAAAACTCAGAAAGAGTTGTAAACTATGTATTTGGCCTATTTTATATTGGCATCTCTTAGTCCTCAAAAGTCCCTGGATCACAACCTTAAGTCATATGTGGCAATGCTATTCGTGTGTATTGGATATTGGATTGCAGGATCATGTAGCGAGCAGCACCATTAACAACTATTCCCGAAGACCTCAAATGTGAATCGTGCAAAGACGTTATTGATGGCCCAACACCACTTAATAATATTTACTTAATTTCTTCTACTCATTACCTGTTAATCTCTACTTTGTCATTAGAATTCCAAATTAATTGTTAAATCACTAATTTTGGAGTAAACACCACTTTATCATGTGTCTTATACGATTGATTGCCCTGAAATAGGAGTAAGGGAAAATTAGTAAAACAAAATACAACTGTTTCCAGGCTTTATGTGCAGGATCTATTTTTTAGAGAAGAAAATCCAGCTGCAATATTGATTTTTATTTTTGTTTCTACACAAATAAATGCCAAAGTGTTTTCCCAGTCTACCAATCAGCCGTTGGATGCGGCTAAAATCAAAGCATATATCTCAAAAAAGAGACAAATTGCGTAGACTCCCATGCATGCACGCCCCATGCAAATATCAATTTCCCTACTACTTTTCATTATTTATATTTATATATTTAACAGCTTAGTCTTTGGTTTCAGACCCAAATATTTGTTTGAGTCTACGCAGATTGACAAAAGGCAATTGGCTCTTTATAAAGAAACGACAATTCAAAAGATTTTTTTTCCTAATCTAATTTGGCGTTTATACATGTTATAACTAGGACCAAGTCAAAAACAAATTCTTAGTCGATTTTGCTGGCAGTGTTTCCTAAAATTTGTCGTGCGTGTGTGTAAGCAACTTATAATTTAATTACAACCTTTCTTCCTTCGTTTCAATTTATATAAATTTATTTGACTACATGCATGTAATTTAAGAATGTAATTAAAATTTTAGGTACTAATTGTGGTCTTAATAACTACATATTGTAATAAATGCATGAGTACAAGACTTTTGAAACATGTTATAACATTTGTTTGATAATTATTCGAGTATCCGGAAATCCGTTGGTCTATGTTTGATGAAAAAAACTGTGGATTATACTTTATAGCAGAGTCATTGTTCGATTATATCTTTGAATCCAACAAGAATAAACATTGTTATAATTAAGTCCATAACTTAGTCCTTTCCACAAATTTACAAGGAATATGAATACTTATCGTAATTGTTTTCTTCGTTTCAAATAAAGAGAAATTAAAGTTACGTATTGTGTTACCTTCAGTAGTGGAGTCAAAATTTTCATCAGATAATTTAATTTATATATATATGTATATAATAATAATTTTAATCAGGTATATATAAAATTTATGATTCCGATGAATCCCGCCTCTAATGTTGTTAGTGGTTACATTACCAAAATTATGCGTGTTTTGTTGCTCCTTTTTGCACGTGATATTCATTTCTACTAAATTTGCGCGCTTAATGCGTGTTTAAATTACGTGTTCATAGTATTAACGGTTTAGATCTTAATTGGTTAACCGTTAATATCCGTATGCTCTATGATTTCATCATTAGCAAATTCACATACTAATTTAGTTGCATTATTTCTTTTTTAGTCCATTTCAAAAAAAAAAAAAAAACCCTCCTTATTATAACTAAAAAAAATTTAATATTTAAATTTCTCTTTTATAAATGATTATCTGTCACGCAAATATAAAATATAAAAATTATTTTAGATCACAAGTTTTAATTTTCATAAGGAAGGACAAAGTTTATGCAAGTTTCTTTTCTACCATTGGGTCAAGAGACTACTTTGTTACTAAGCCGCAATAATTTTTTTTTCATATATTTAATATTGATTTGTGCAAAAATTACTAAGTTCGCGAAACGCGATCTCACCACCTGATCATATAAATGTTGGAACTGTTCATTTAGCGACGAGATAAGGTTAGAACTTGGAAAAGAAAGACTGAGAGATTCGTTCTTTCGCAGCTTTCGTCTTTTTGATGTGGCATTGTTATCACGTTGAGTTGGAGATAAGCTTTGTCTTTCAAAAAAGAACCCAGAGTATAAATCTCTTCTTTTTTGTAAGAAGGAAATCCTTCACTTGTCTTTGAACAAGAGGTGGATATCAACAAGGGCAGAGCCACCCTCGGCCGAGGGGTGTCAAACGACATCCCTTTATGACAAAATTTAATTTAATAAATATTTATATAAATATTAATATTTTTTAGCACTAGCTAAATATTTAGTATAATGATTAATAGATTACAATGCACTAAAATTTTTAGATCCTAGCTAGAAGGCAAAGTCTTTTTTTTTTTTCGCAAATTGGAATATTAATTAACTTTACGACCATAGTCGATGAGCAAGACTTTTACACCTAAGTCAGCATGATTGGATTAACCCTTTTTTAATTTTAAGAAGGCCAAAATAATGCATGCTTATAAGTTAGTGGGGCGGTTATTGCGGCATGTATATGATAGTAAATTAGTAATGATTCTCTCTGTTGTTTTTCAGTAATCATGTATTTTAATAATATATATTAATTCAAAATATTATTTTAAAAATAAAAATTACAGAATTAATTAAATCATAATTTTTATTAAATTTCTTTTTAAATGGTGTAAAATTTCTTAAATAATTAGGTTCGTTATGAACATATATTACAAGTCTTCATTTTCTAGAATTTGGTAGGGCTTTCAATGGATTCCGTTTTCCCCTTTTTGTTTCCCCCTCATGATTCATTAGTATTATTCCTTCCATTTTAGTCGGTCCAGGTGTCATATTTTTCTTTTTAATTTGTTTAAAAAAAGAAAAATATTATACTCCTAGATATTTAAAATAATAATCTATTTATCTAAATAATAAGAAAGTGCACACACATATTTGGACAGTTGAAGCAATACCTAATTACTTTAACCAGGGAAACTAAAAATAAATTGCGGCTAATTGCAAGACCTATCTCCCTAATTAATTTATAATAACAGTTTAATTAATTTTAAATATACTTTTTAGAATTGTTAATGACATCATAAAAAATGTGTCATAGCTGATCAAAGGCATGTCGACTAAAGCATATGAATACAAATTAAATTGTTTGTATTATTTCAATGTGAACTGAGTGTTTTATGAACAGTGGTCTAAATTGGTACTTATAAAAAGTAACCCCACTTTCATTTATTGTTAAAATTAAAATAAAATATATGAGAAAATTCCACACGTTTTGGTTTCTTTAATTTTCTGTGTGTGTCCCACTAATTTTATTTTGCCCGTGTGACCAGGGCACTGACACCTGCACTGCTCATAAAACTCCGTTACTAGTGACCATTGAATATGATCCAAGGAATTTCACTTTTTTTTTAGTATATGTTAATTAAGTATAATTAATTTTTAATTTATTTTAATGAAACAAATTAAAAAATTGTATGAAACACAAGAGAAAATATTAATTAGTCGAGATTTGTGGTGTTTGATAGAATGAGGGTTGGCGGTAGGACTGCTATTACAAATTCCCTTTCTAGATTCTAAGTGCTGACTTTCCTGTTTTCTTATTCAGACCTTCATTACTCCTTAATTAGGACCATCACAATAAGTCTATGTTTTTGTTTTTAGTACATTTTATGATGTTCCCTTAGGAACAACGGTCCATTTAGAACTTTCACCAAGAAACTTTAAAAGATATTCTCTCCGTTTTAAAAAGGATGATCTAATTTGATTTGACATGAAGTTTGAGAAAATTTTAAAAAGGATGATCTAATTTTGTGTTCTTAAACTTGCCACATGAAAAGTTAAAATTAAAATGTTACTAAAACAGAAAAGAGATCATTCTTTTTGAAACAAACTAAAATAGTGAGTAGGTAATTCTTTTTTAAACAGAGGAGGTAAAAATTTAGTGTCTAGAATTTGAGTTTTGAAATTTTAAGCTCAGGGTGGTTTTGAATCCCTAGATCATTAGTTTAATGAATTCAAATTCAATATATGTACGTAACAAATTTAAAAAATAATCTTTATATATATATTGTAAGTAGATATATAGTCTCTATCGCACTTAAGGGTTATTTATAGTCATATCTATTGATCTAGTATTTTCGATCGTGTTATCAGAGGAGTGTGAGATGGTTGACTTAGGTTTGCTTTTGATTATGACCGGTATTGATTTAGAATTTTATCGTAGTTATGTGAGAAAATCTTTATCCTAATGGTTGAGTTATGTTCTATTGGATTGTTATTCAGATTGGGTTTGACTAGTCTGTTGCTTGAAAATCGATTCTGAATTATAGACTTGTCAAAGTACGATTCGAAAGTTCAGTTCTTAGTGGTTGATTTTGAAGGAATGATCTTAAAGAGTAGTGTATCTTCCTTCTCCTTCTTTATGTTCGAGGACGAACATGATTTTTAGTGATGGATAATGTAATGACCCGTAAGGTCATTTTAAGAATGAATCCTCACTCTTTCATAAAAGACTCTTTTTGTAAATTTAAATTGAAAATTTTAAACTATTCACTTATTTTTGATTATTTATTTGATAGATATTAGAGAATTAATTTAATTGGATCTATCTTGTATTTGTTAAAATAAATTATTATTACTTATCATTTTTAATTTTTAAAAAAAGAAACATAAATAAAAAGGGGTGAAGCAAAAAAAAAAAAAAAAACAGAAAAGAAAAGATAAATAAAAAGAAAGGGCTGAAGCCCTGAAATCAAAAAAATAAATAAAGAAAAAAAAAAAAGAAGAAGAAGGTAAGAATTAAAAAGGGGCTGAAACGCCCACAAACTGCAATCTCCAAATAGACGCTCAGAACGTCAAACTCAGTAAAAAAAATAAAAAAATAAAAAATTACGGGAAAGAAAAAGAAAGGGAAAACTGATTAGAAAAATTATGATTTTCATTTTCAAGCGTCAAAGTGATTGTTTTCGTTCTTTCTATCAAACTTTCATGAGATTATGAATAGATTTTTAGGTGGAAACGTGTACAATTTATATTAAATTAAGAAAATATAGCCAAAATAAAATCTTGATTTTGGGGTCGAATAATGATCCGTTGTAGTTGAAAATTGACATATGAATATATTTTATGATGGGTAAACATAATTTAAAAGAAAATTACAGATTTGGATTCGAGGGCTCGGGGTAACTTTTTGACCCGATTTTTGAGCCGAAAATAAATATAGCAATATGTGTATTATTGGATTCATATTCTTATATAGATTGTGTATTTGAACAGATTTTGATCACCAAAAGCGTTATAAAAGACTCAAGTTCTGAAATGATTGTTTTATTAATTGAGGCAAGTGGATTTCTCGACTCTTGTTAAGTGTGTATAATCGTGTATTTCCTTGTTGTTTGTGTTTGAGATTAATGTGACTTGATGATCGTTTGGTTTGTTCTTATTGAATAATCTTGATGATGAAAAAGGGATAATAAAAACCAACTTGTTTATATATTGATTGTGATACGTCGAGAATGATTTGAGAAGTTTATTGAGTTGTTGTTGATGTTGTATCACGATTGCGTTGTTGTAAATTATGCATAGTTAGAAAAATGATCATCTCCTTATTATTTATGTGAATATGTCTAATTGCATTGATTTTGAGACAAGATTGTGATAAAGGTTATGTGAATTGGGAAAGAATGAGAAACTAAAGAGAATGTACCATTTTCGAGGGATGTATCGCATGCCGCGACGGATAGTATAATTCGAGAGTCATGTCACAAGCTGCAACGAGTACTATGATTCAAGAATCGTGTCGCACGCCGCCACAGATACTATGATTCGAGGGTCGTGTCATACGTCGTAACAGATACTACGATTCAAGGATCGTGTCGCATGCCGCGGCAGATGCATGGACTAATAAGTCTCCCATGGGTCCCGGACTGAGAGACAGCGGGTGTGTATCACTAGGTCAGACATGCATCATCATACTTGAGATTGCATTGCATTACATATCTTTATCACTTATGAACTTGTGAGTGGCTTCTTGTGGAACTTGATCCTTATGTTGTTGATCTATAAATATTGCTATGGTTGTTAATATATATGCTATGTACATCGTGAACTGTTAGGTTGGACTGATTTTATGCAGGTTGTGGTTGTGGAGGTTCGGCTGGAGAGTTAAGAGTACCCGTATTCTATATTACTTGACTTTGCGTTTAGAAGTTCACTTGTTGGGTACCGTGTTGTTGGTACTCACCCCTTTGCTTTTACATTTTTGTAGGTTATGCGCTCGGATCTTTATGATACTATCTCTTCTCTTTTTATCCGAGGCTTTCTATGGAGATTAATGAGGTAGCTATTTGTCATCTCAACGAACCCTCCTCGACCTATTTATGATCTTGTTCTACTTTAGAGATAACATCATTTGAAACTTGTATTTTTCTTTCAAATCTATTGTAACACATTAGAGGCTCGTGCACGTGACAATCAAATTTTGGGGGAATTTAATATAGTTGACTTATTATGCACAGTTAAATTTTTATTATGTATTATCCTTCCGCACTTTATTGTTATAATTAGATTTTCAGCTGACTTGTCTTGGCGGGATAAGACGAGGGCCATCACGTCTATTTTTGGATCGTGACAGAGGTCTGGGGGGTGGAATAAAATATAAAAAAATTTAAAATTTGAATTTTTGTAAAAATAAATTTCTACTTTTTTTTATGGGGGCCAGGGGTGGCAGGGGTGATTTGGGGGAGGGGGAGCAGGGTAAAGTAAAAATTTGAGATTTGTTAGACGTACATGTTACTACTATATAATATTACTAATCATATATTTTCTCTTTTTAGTAATTGGGGCTTTTAACCATTCAAACACCCATGTGTTAAAATGATTAGGTATCCAACTCATTTTAAATGAATAAAATTAAATGAATATGCATATATATTATCCATTTTGCCGGCCCTTAGGCATGCGGCTATGCTTATACCTATAGAGCATGGGAGGGTGCTCAGATTCATCAGAGGCATTGCATTTCCCCTTTCAAGCAGAGGGTCACCCACCTAATTTCAGCAAAGTAGGCCAGTTCAGGCCACTAACTATAGATGGTGGCTTTGCAATGAACCTCCTTGTCCGTCTCTGAGTCCGCTCCTATCATTTTAGATCAAAAAACACGATGACAAAGAAAATCAATCTCTAATCTCTCTTAGAAAAGTAACAACTTCATTATTTTACATTCCTTATTGCTGGTTTAACCGCCACCAAAGGTCATTTAGCTTTTGCCATAACATTCACGACCCATCAATGTAGAGTTACCCTTATTCAAGGAATATCAATTGACACTCATTTACTGGAAAATTACATTCGAATAAGGGTGACACCAATGTTGAAAGGGGGGAGGGTAATAGTGATGGCGAGTCTCCCGGTGTTCCAATAACAATTGTAATACTCAAAATTATGATATGATATTACTTTTTTTTAGTTTGTACAACAACAACATACCCAGTGGAATTCCATAAGTAGGGTCTGGGGAGGGTAGAATGTACGCAGAAATTTGAAAAGCTTGGTAGGCCTTTGATTATGTTTTTCCCTGTCTAATCAAGTTGTTAAGGTCGTGTTTCCATTTGGTTAAGTTGTTAAAGAGTGTGGAACGGTCAGATGCATCACAAAAATGTTGATCAATTAGGTGACAGAAAATATGAATAAGTAAATGGATGATTAAGAGTGTGGGACAAAAATTGAAAAAGAAAAAGAAGTGATAAGGGGGATTCTCTTTTTGGGGATAGAGTAAAATAAACAGATGAGTGGAGATCAGGAGTCTTGGACTTTCGGCTAGTTGTGCTCTATCAAAAATATTATTATGGCTCACCAAAAACTGAAATAACTTATCAATGAGAATTGATTCAAACCTTCTTAGATGAGAGATGTCAGGACAAGATTATATCAATTTCAAAAAGTAAATAAATAGAATTTGTAAGAGATCATATGGATTCACATGACCATAATTCACAGTACATTTTTTGGGCCCCTTCTACAACACACTCGTGTGTTACTGTACTGTTCTAACTGAAGGGGTCGTCATAAAATAAGTTGGAAGTTTATTCAATTTTTTACGCTTATTTTATTATATATAGAAAGTTGAACATTTGTGTTAAAAAGACAAATATGCTAAACCACCTAAAAAAAATGAAAAAGTTCCGCCCCTAAAATCTTAGTTGAAACAAAAATGGAATTAAACTGTAGGCCGGTTAAAGTTTAGAAACAAACAAGGTATGTTGAGACAAAAATCTCCCCCGATAGGTCCTTATATAAACCCCATCACTTGTGAGCCTTTAAATGTGCACAAAAACTTCTTCCTCGTTAACTCTTATCTATTATCTCTTTGCTTTTCTTTAAGAGAAAAAAAAAATGTGCAAGCCGACAACTTCACCATTCACCTGCAAATGCGAAGCATACGGAGAAACAAATTTCGTCTCCGTTAAAGTCCATGAAGAAGCCGACATGTCTACCCCTTTGATACCCAAAAGCCCAACAAATCAATTGCATAATTATGAGGATACTTACCCCCACATAACCAACAACAAAATCACTTCTTCCCATCTCTCCCTTGTTGTCAATGAAGCTAAATCCATTGCTAATATCGCTTTTCCCATGATTCTCACTGGCCTTTTGCTTTACTCTCGCTCTATGATCTCTATGCTTTTTCTTGGCCGCCTAGGTGGCCTGGCGCTAGCTGGCGGGTCTCTGGCAATTGGGTTTGCAAACATTACTGGATACTCAATCTTATCTGGTTTAGCTATGGGGATGGAACCCATTTGCGGACAAGCCTTTGGAGCCCAGAAGTATAATCTTCTTGGGCTTACTTTGCAGAGAACTGTTCTTTTGCTTCTATTAACTTCATTCCCAATTGCTCTGTTTTGGGTTAATATGAAGACCATTCTTCTCTATTGTGGACAAGATGAAGATATTGCTGCGGAAGCCCAATCTTATTTGTTCTATGCTCTTCCTGATTTAGTCGCCCAATCTTTACTCCATCCGTTACGTATTTACCTCAGAACACAATCGATTACTCTGCCTCTGACTTGTTGCGCGATTTTCGCGATTCTTGTGCATATACCCATAAATTATCTTCTTGTTATTAAGCTTAATTTGGGGGTTAGAGGAGTTGCTTTGAGTGGGGTTTGGACTAATTTTAATCTAGTAGGTTCGTTAATTGTATATATTCTTGTTTCTGGTGTATACAAAAAGACTTGGGAGAAGTTGTCGATGGAGTGCGTCAAAGGATGGAATTCGCTGTTGAATTTAGCGATCCCGAGCTGCATTTCGGTATGTTTGGAATGGTGGTGGTATGAAATCATGATTTTGCTATGTGGGCTATTGATTAACCCCAAAGCAACGGTTGCTTCCATGGGCATTTTGATCCAGACGACTTCCTTGATATACATATTCCCATCTTCCCTCAGTTTCAGTGTATCAACAAGGGTGGGGAATGAGCTCGGAGCTAGGAGACCGGGTAAAGCGAAGGTTGCTGCCATTGTAGGCCTTGCTGGCAGCTTCATTTTGGGGATTACAGCTCTCTTCTTCGCGGTGACTGTGAGGAACGTTTGGGCCAAGATGTTCACTAATGACAGAGAGATATTGGCGTTAACATCAGCTGTTTTGCCAATAATTGGGCTTTGTGAATTGGGAAACTGCCCACAAACAACTGGCTGTGGGGTTTTGAGAGGAACAGCAAGGCCTAAAGTTGGGGCAAATATAAATTTAGGATGCTTTTATATCGTTGGGATGCCAGTAGCAGTGGGACTAAGTTTTTATTTGGGTTTTGATTTTCAAGGATTATGGCTTGGACTATTGGCCGCACAGGCTTCTTGTATGGTCACTATGCTCCTTGTTCTGCTGCATACAGATTGGGATTTTGAAGCACTCAGAGCCAAACAACTAACAGGAACCACAATTCTTGATGAAAATACTAAGCAACTCAATGAAAATTCTTTATGTTAACAATTTTTCCTCCAATTAAATTATGTTTTGTATAGAGGGGAGGGGGCAGGGGGTGCATTAGTTCTTTTTTTTGTTCAAAAAAATTATTTTAAAAACTAAGGCTGAAAATGAGGCAGACTCTTTTGGTAATTCTGGTGAGGTCCAAAAATGGGAATATCACAGGAAATGACAAGAGATTGTAGCTGGAAAAACCAGCAAGAAGAAAAGGTGCACTTTGTACTCTAGCTCAGGAAACATATGCTAAGAAAATTACTACAACATCAAATTCTGTTCATTTGCTGATTCAGACTATCACATGTTCCCTCTTTGTATTAATTACTTGCATAGAGTGGTAACAAATTAAACAAGGTAAAAACAAGCCCCTCCCCAAAAAAACATGGTGTCATGCATGCATGGACAAGCTAGCATATGATTTATTCAATTATTATTAACAACAACAAAAAAAAAATCCTAGGTGGCCAAACAGGGAACTAAGGGAGCTGTACAAACATGTTTACCACCAATCATAATACATACCACTATACATCTATTTGTGTACAACTCCCTTGATCAAATTTTCTGAAAAGTTAAATGTACAAACAAGTTATAATCATTTAATTAAAAATAATATTAACACCCTTGCTGTTGCATCCATACAGTTGTTTGCAATGATCAGGTCTAGATAAACAATAATTCTTTGATCACTATCTTCAACAAATATCAGTTGACATTTCAGAATTGAAGAATTTTCAATTTGAAGTATAGAAATTTAAAATTTGCTTATAAGAGATTTGTCAAAACTTCAGTTGGTAGCAAGATGAACATTCATTTGAAATGATATAAGAAACGGCCCTTGTTACGTTCCTTGCTAACTCTTAATTAATTGTTGCAGTATCACATTGTCGAGCTATCTATGTATCAAAATTTTTTAAGGGTATCCAAGATTTAATACATACGTATGGAAAATAGCTTTCAACCTATATACTCTGTATGATTTTCTCTCTATATAACATAAAATTTTCAATGAAGAATATTCAACTAGCCACCCTTCACAACATGTTGCTAAGCCACTATGCGATCTACAGAGTTGAAACTAAAGTCCCTCATTTACTCCTTGTCGTATTCATCATTCTATACTAGAAAACTACCAATTAGCGTTCGGATACCGATTTAGCCAAATTCATTAAACATGTATACAAATTAAATTCAGAAGTATTCGTTTTTGAAGTCGTCATTCTAAAATTCAAAATCACCTGTAAAGTTAAAATCCTAACTCTGGCACGAGTCAAACGGGTATATTAGATTGAGGTGGCAAATGCTGTTAAAAAGCATATATAAGTTGATAAGACTGGATGGATATGTTTGTTTTTTGAGATACAGAGGAGTTTAATGAAAACAAATAGAAACAGGGGACACATGGGAGAAGCATTATCATTGAGTGAGTGGTGGTCGAACCCAAATACAAATACTCCTATAATTATGTAATATGCATGCAAGTTGCAACATAAAATATTGCACCACCTGGTCAACCGCTTAAAATTTTCACTCACTTTCATAAACATTTATAACTTCTTCCTGTTACCTTAATACATATTTCAACATGCACATAACATTTACATCTAAATTAATTATATGTATTAATTCATAAAGATGTACTTTAGTATGATATAACAGGTAATCTATATTATTTTTTAGATAGGTAATACCACTGTTTATAGATGTTACTAGTGGCAAGGTCATTCTCTCGATCTCAATTCACGTGATATTTATCGAATTTTAAGATTCAAATAAATTTATTTTTTATTATAATTTATATATATATTGAATCGTTAATCATTTTGGCTTATAAAACTTTTTATGTAATTTTCAAATATATAATCTTTTTAAACTGTTTGACTCCCCAAAAGTTCAATTATGCCACATATATTAGAAAAAAGGGAGTAATTTTTACTTAAAAAAATAAAAAATTATAAATAAGTAAATACAACAATAAGCCAAGAGGATTCAAAATATTTTTCTTACTTATCTACACAATATAATTCTTCCTCAATTTTGAACACTTGGCAAATTATGTATATAAGTGTTATAATTAGTTATATATTTTTCATAAATAAAATATCAATATTTTGTTAAATTTTAATTAACTTAACTCTTTAACTTTACCACATATATTTGAGAATTTTCTTGTTAATATTTTGGTATATAATATTCTTGAACCCCCTCCCCAGTATAATTCCTCAATTATTGAGATCGGAGTTCTTTTTTTGCTATAAAGATTTGATCTTTTAATTTTTGATGTATAATGACTCTTATTGCTTAATTAAAACACTTTGTTCATATTATAATAACTCTAGTATCCCCTTAATTGCTTGATTGAATCCAAAATAGCTTTCCTATGAATTGCTCATGTACTAGATATCTGTATTCCCTCAACAAATTCATTACCTTCAAACTGAAAAAGTAAAAAGCAAACCACGCCAATAATAACCAAACTAACAATTATTTTTTTGATTTAATTTGATTTTAGAATTAGAAACCCCGAATGAATGGTTATCTTTATTATTTCCACCTGTGAAAAAGAATATTGAAGTTTTAAAATCTTATTATTTTAAAAAAATATTAATCAATCAAATAAGAAAAAAAAATTTAAAAATATTTTTCTAAATACCAAAAAAGGAAAAATTTGCTAGTGTCCAAATAACCTGAAGAAGTTTCATCAGTATTGCACTAGAATATATTTATGTACATGTACTATCATTTGACCTTGATTTTCCTCAATATAATATATGCTCATATAATAGATTTTAAGCTGACCCTACATAAAGTCAGAACACTCTGCCATTAGCAAGTTGTTAATTAATTAAATTTAATTATAATGTCAGATAGTTAGACGAATCATGCAACTTATTCACTTCTTAATTAATTAATTAACACCTAATTACTTTTTTCAAATGATTTTATTAGGGAAAACAAACCTGCAGAACTACGTACACCTCTAAATTAAACGTGATTAGTATTTTATCTTTTTATGATCAGAGTATATATTAAACAAATAATTAAATAAGAGGGTACGTATCTTAGCTTCTTTAATTCCATGCAGGAGAATCAGAATCCACCAGATTTAACTTACAAAAATGTTTGATAATTAATTTAGCCTTAAGACTATACCAAAAGGTGAGATCTCTTTAAGGTTCCAAAGAATCTAGAAAAAATAATGTTATTTAATCACATTACATTACTCTCTAATCACTTAATTATTGGACTTTAATACAGGATCACAATTATATTTCATTAAAATAATTATAATTAGCATGTAAAAACAAGAGATTATAATTAATACCTGTCATCACATTCATGCATTATTGAGTTGTCCTAGTATAAATTTACATGCAGAAACACGCTTTCTTTGAGTATACGGAGTTGAAAGTAGACACTATGAGTAACTGTACAAAGAAAAAAAAAATAGATTTAATTAATTTGCAACAAATAAATATATTAATAAAATACAACAATTAATAATCATGCTTAACCAAGGGATAACATTAAATACTAATTAAAGGGACCTGAATTGTTTCCTAAGGTAAGGCCTACTTCTCTCTGGATCATCAATATTAATTCCCCCCTACAAAATATTCAAATGTTTTTTCTTTAAGGCAATATATATTGAGACGGATTCAAATTTTTTAGTTTATGAATTTTGAATTATGATTCTTTTTTCTTACTATTTTGTACATATTAAACACAAAAAAATGTGTTTGACCTTATCTCCAACGTATATATAATTATAACTATGGCTCCGCTCCTGATAAATATATTTATAACAACTCATGCCTAGTTGTGAAAAATTAAGTCAACAAAATGTTGTGTATATTTATATATTCTAGACTATAATTACAAAATATAAGAATATAATTAACCAAAAATAGATGCTAAATCAACATTAGGAAACTGCAACTATAGGAAAAAAAAAAGACACTAAATTGTGGAGGATTTGGTAATACATATAGAGCCGCCCCATAAGATAAATAATTAATTAAGCAGCCTTACAAGTTTTCGCAGTTTAAAGTAAATATTATATTAATGAAGAGATAAGGAGACAAGCTGGCTAGATCAATATATTAGGTGCTTAATTTAGAGGGAAAAAAATTTTGTGATTATTATTATTATTATTATCTCAGCAACCTTCAAGAAGAAGAGGACTTAATTATGAATAATCTTATCATGATATATACTAATAAATAAATTATAATTATTCTCCTAATCATATTTGTGACCCTTGGCTCTTCAAGGTTTTTTTTGCGACCCTTTGCTAATTACAATTACATGTTGCCTAATCATCCTTTAATGAAATCCCTCCGTTCAACTTTACTTGGTCTCGTCCCTGTTGACATATATTAAGAAATAGTAAATATAGGGGATAATTTTATCAAATCACCCTTTGAAAATAATAAATACAGTGTTTTGAAAAATAAAATAGAGAAATGATTATAATTAATGATAAGGGTAAATTAGGAACAAAGTGTAAAATTATCTATTGATTTTATAAAGTGAACAAATATTGTTGGATATCCCAAAATAATATAGAGAACAAGTGAAGATGAACGGAGGGAGTATATATCAACATTTCATTATATTCATAGTAAATTGGATTCCGAAATAAAGACAATTAATTAATTAAAGAACGCCAAAGAATTCAGCCCCACCAATTTTTGTCCCTTAGTGAGAACCTTGGCATTTTATTTTAGCGTACGTGAAGAACTTAAGTTTTAATAGGAATAATTTAGCAAAAGATATGACGTTAATATAAAGCATTTGCCCCACAAGCACAAATATATATATTTAGGCATTTAGCCTAATCTTTTTTCTTTTTAAAAGACAGAAAGACAACGTAATAATTGTGTTACCCTTATATTCGAAATATCAAGTATATATAACAATAATAAAAATTTTAATATAATATTATGAGTAGGGTCTGAGAAGGCAATGGAAAAAAATACAGAAAAATCTTATAAGTTGCGTTTGCAAACGATAAAATATGTGCAAATTTTATTCTATGATTTGATAAAAAAAGTTATTTTTGATAAATTTATATATATTATAATAGAGAAATACTAGAACTACTTTCTTGCCTATAAAGGGAAGAATGCAGAAGAGAGATATAGGAAATTCCAATATATACGACTAGACATAAGCAATCACAAAGTAAATTTACATGGCAATTAATTGAGCTTTTTCAAACACTCAAATATTTTTTTAATTGCAAACTCAAATTTTGGAAATTGTCACATATACATGATACACCTAAGTACTTAGAAAAGAATAAGATATGTAAAATTTATCTCGAATTAGCTGTACATATAACTCGACTTTCTTCTTTCCACGACTTATCCTGAAATGGAATGATTTCAAAGACTTGAATATTTTATTTATTGCAAACTCAATTTTTGAAAATTGTCACACATATGATACACCTAAGTACTTTAGAAAAGAATAACATGTAGAAGACTTACCTCGAATTAGCCGTACATATATATATAACTAAATTTTCTTCGATCATCCTGATTGATCCTTAAAAAGAATGAATGGTAAAAATAGTATGTCACCATAATAAAAATTTCGGAACAATAATGGCTATATAAAAAAAAGTACAATAAATTGCTCAAGAACACACTTAGCTTTAATTTAGAGTAGTAGTAATTTGTTTGTGTGAGCATTGATCAACAAGTGTTCAAATTAGTAATGGCTTAATCTCCGTATTTGAATAGGAAAAATGCAAGTGATTTTAATTTTTGATACAAGAGAAAGGCCACAAATTAAGCAAGTTGTCATATTGCTTCAAATAAAAATACCCTTTTCATATGAAAATTTAATTCCACGTTCATCTTTTTTGGGTTAATATTTCAGGCCTTTTCCCGTTCTTTAGTGAAACAAAAAGACAATTTGAATATTAAGGAACCAAGTGGATTATTAATTAAAGTAAAACTCACTCCCATAATTGGACAGACAGCCTTACGAGGAACTCTTTTAGATCTATTATTATTATTATTATTATCATTATTATTATCTATATAAGCAAAGGCCTATAAGTTTTTTACAACTCCCACTTCTATTTAACTTGTTCATGTTTGATCTGACATATTTAAAAAGAATAATAAATACTCCATCCGTTCATCTTTACTTGTCCCCTATTGACTTGACACATGGTAATTTACCAAATCACTCTTTGAATATAATAAATACAATGTCTTGAAAAATGTAATAGGGAAATGACTATAATTAATGATAAGGTAAATTAGAAACTAAGGATAAAAATATCTCTTGATTTCATAAACGAGACAATTATTATTGGACATTTATTTTTAGTATAATGGACAAGTAAAGATGGAAGGAGGGAGTATTATATCATCTATAATTTTTACTGTATTAGTTAAGTCACTTAATGAGAAATGATTAGAATTAATTACTAGTTAATAATAAGAATTAAATGGATACAATATTAAATATCAATTAATTTTTTAAATTGAACAAATAAAAGTGAACGTCTATTTTTAATTGATAGCCGAAGTAAGTATCCCTATTTTTTAGGTCAACGGGAGTATGCAACATTTTATCTTAGATCCAGTCTGATTTTATAAATTGTTGACCCCAATGGACTCATTGATCAAATATGTGGGTCAAATATATTAAAATTTAGCAATTTGCAAGAGATAGAGTTGATTCAAGTGCATTTTAAAAATGAAATGATCCTTTTTTTAATACTGATCTTAGGGGAATAGCCAACTAGCCATTGAAAGAAAGGGAAATATAAATTTAAAATGTTCCATCTTCTGAAAAATAGAATAAAAAAGGTGTTGACTTTGGAGGGTTTAATTTACTATTAATGCTTGGTGACCATAGGAGGCTTCGAAAGGCTACATAATTTTGTCATGTTGAGTTTTCCTTCAACAACACTATATTCTACTGATCAACTAATTGATACTGACCAATATTTATTAAGCTTCTTCTCATTTTCTGTAAAATATTGTCTACTTTCTCTTTTATTAAAAGATGAAAGGAACAAGAACATTGAATCTATGCTCAATGTGTTGGATTAGTATTGTGATGGGATAAACAAGATACATTAATCATAATCACAAGTTAGCTTCGGATTTTGGAAACATAAAAGAATTCAGAAGAAAGCGTTTTCCCTTCAACGAGCCTTATAACTACGAAGTTAAATTACTTATGACTGATAAATACTGAAAATCAAGAATCAAAAGGTGTTGAAAAATATTTTGTATTTCTTATCTGCAACTGATGAAACTAGACACTATATTTATACAAAGATCGATAAATACTGTCATGATTCTAACACAATATCATATATTATCTTCCACAATATCAAAGATGTGATTCTGCATAGTTAAAACAAAATATCTTTTGGATTTTTTGAGAATCATATAAGATATTTGAAATCATATCTGATATGGTCAACATCTCCTCTCAAATTGATGCTACTTAACAAGAAGCATTAATTTTGATAACAAGAATTAATGACGGCTCCTTTTTAAATATATCAGTCGATTGCTCATGAGACGTGATATGTCGAAGATTGATGACTTGATCAACAATAAGTGCTCGAATATAATGACAGTCCATTTTGATGTGCTTTGTGTTCTCATAACGGACCAGAATTGTTGCTATTTGTATTGTACATAATGTCAACATGTAATGTAGTGCAACCATCGACAGAGAGATGAAGTTCTGCCAACAATTGACGTTTCAATATAATTTCAGAGCAAGCAGCCTATACTGATCTATATTCTGCCTTTGTTGATGATTTTGAAAATTTTGGCTGCTACTCGCACTTTCATGATACAAATAATTATCTAATTAACATACACCATTTTATCGTAGATTTTCAAGAGTTTGGACATCCTACTCAATCTGCATTTGCACAACCTTCAAGATTTTGAAATGACGCTGAATGAAAGAATAAGCCTCAATCAATTGTACTCCAAACATAGCGAATGATTTTAAGAAGGGCAGACAAATGATTTTGTCATGGATTTGTAACAAATTGGCTCAAGACTTGAACCGGATAAGAGATGTCGAGTTTTATTATTGTCAAATAAATTAGACAATCAATGAGCCTCTGATACAAAGTTAGTTCTTCAAGAGGGTTGTCATTATCATTTTTGTACTTCACATGGATTTCCATGGGATATCTATAAGACAGCGAAGACTGTAATCACTAGTGCTAAGATAGTTGCGTTTGAACGTTTGTATGTTGAGCTAAGAGAAAAAGGCGGAGACAAGAAGTTTTATATGCTCACGAAAGAGAGATAGAAAAGCTCGCGACTCGGATCAAGTGAAGTGCATCAAGGATGAGGATGGTGAGGTGTTGGTAGATGAGACTTCTATTAAGCAAAGGTGGCAAACATACTTTCACAAACTCTTAAATAAAAAAGGGGATAGAGATATCGAGTTGGATGATTTGGCACACTCCGATAGTCGTTGAGATTTTGGTTACCGCATGCATTTCAGGGCTGAGGAGGTTAGAGCTCTATTAGTAGGATGAACAGAGGGAGAGCGATCAGATCCAATGCGATTCCGATGGATTTCTAGAAGAGCACGGACAAGGATAGTATAGAGTGGTCCACTAAGCTGTTTAGTGTCATTCTGAAGACTGCTAAGATGCCCGATGAGTGGAGGAGAAGTACAGTGGTTCCATTTTATAAGAACAAGGGTGATATATAAAATTGTAACTATTACAGGGGTATCAAGTTGATAAGCTACACTATGAAGGTCTGGGAGAGAGTAGTAGAGATGAGGGTGAGAAGAGGAGTGTCTATTTTAGAAAATCAGTTCAGATTCATGCCGGGACGACCGACTACTGAAACAATTCACCTTTTTCGAAGACTAGTGGAGAAATATAGGAAAAGAAAAAGGGACCTTCATATGGTATTCACTGATCTTGAGAAGGTCTATGAAAAAGTTCTGAGGGGATGCACACAAATGCGACTCCCAATCCTCAAAACACCATCAGAATCAAGTACAACTTACCTAGCTTCACCTTTAGCCACCTTGTCTCGAATGATACACAACTTCTCATCCTCAAACTCTCTCACGAATTCGATCCATCAAAGATGAGCAGGCAAGCACTCCACCCCTATCCAAAAGCTATAATCTCACCAACCCAGTGGCCAATCTATGAACATCTCTAGCCCAAGTCTGCTCCTCAACCCGGATAGCCGCAAGACTCCTTATGTTGGAAGTCTTCCTTCTCAATGCATCAGCCATCATATTGGCTTTCTTAGGATGATAGAGAATAATAAAGTCATAGTCTTTCAGGAGCTCAATCAACCTTTTTTGTCTCAAATTCAGATCCTGTTGTGATGGCCAGTAAAGATCTCACAATGGACTCCATATAGATAGTGATGCCATAACATCAATACAAAAACTACTGCCGCTAACTCCAAATCATGAGTAAGATAACTCTTCTCATGGGCCTTCAATTGCCTAGAAACATAGGCAATCACCTTACCTTTTTGTATCAATACTCCACCTAACCTCACTCCCGAAGCATCACAATAAATCGTGAAATCAACACCTTCCTCCGGCAAGGTCAAGATAGGAGCAGTAGTTAGCAACACCTTGAGCTTTTGGAAGCTCGTTTCACACTCATTAAACCAATGAAAAATAATATTTTTCTACGTGAGTCTGGTTAGTAGGGTTGCAATAGTAGAGAAACCCTGCACAAAACCACGATAATAACCAACTAAAACCACAAAACTGTGAATCTCTATAGCTAAGGTAGGCCTAGTACAACCCGGACCACCTCAAGCTTCGTTGGATCAACCCGGATGCCCTCCTTGGACACCACATGCCCCAGAAAATGCCACAGAACCCAATCAAAACTCACACTTGGCATACAACTGTTCCTCCCTAAGCCTTTGGAGCACAATTCTCAGATATTTCACATGATCTTCCTTGGTCTTAGAATAAACCAGGATGTCATCAATGAAGACTATCACAAATGAATCCAAATATGATCGAAATACCTCATTCATCAACTCCATGAATGTTGCAGGGGCGTTAGCCAAACCAAAAAACATGACAAGAAACTCATAATGACCATACCTAGTCTGAAAGGCTGTCTTAGGAATATCTGAAGGTCGAATCCGCAACTAATGGTACCCAGATGTCAAATAAATCTTAGAGAACAACATTGCTCCCTAAAGCTGATCAAATAAATCAGCGCTTCGTTGGATCACCCCGGATGCGCTCCTTGGACACCACATGCCCCAAAAAATGTCATAGAACCCAATCAAAACTCACACTTGGAGAATTTGGCATAAATCTTCTCCTCCCTAAGCCCTGGAGCACAATTCTTAGATATTTCACATGATCCTCCTTGATTTAGAATAAACCAGGATGTCATCAATGAAGACAATCACAAATGAATCCAAATATGACCGGAATACCCCATTCATCAACTCCATGAATGTTGCAGACGCGTTAGCCAAACCAAAAGACATGACAAGAAACTCATAATGACCATACCTAGTCTGAAAGGTTGTCTTAGGAATATCTAAAGGTCGAATCCGCAACTAATGGTGCCTAGATCTCAAATCAACCTTAGTTAACAAAATTGCTCCCTAAAGCTGATCAAATAAATCATCGGTATAAGGAGGTGGGTACTTGTTCTTAATTTTCACCTTGTTCAACTGTCGATAATCAATGCACATCCTAATGGAACCATCATTTTTCTTCACAAATAGTACGGGGGCACCCCAAGGTGAAACACTAGGGCGAATAAACCCTTTGCTTAACAAATCTTGGAGTTGCACTTTCATCTCCTCCAACTCAACTAGAGCTATATGATATAAAGCGATAGAAATAGGCTTTGTGTCTGGCTTAAGGTTGATAGCAAATTCAATATCCCTATCAAGAAGGACTCCAAAACAAGTCAATAGGAAATACAACCGGAAACTCACAAACCATACTAGGATAAGAACCCCTCGAACCTGTCCACTCTATCCTCGGTCTACCTAGCATGGCTAAGGTCACGGTCTTGGCATAACATATCAAGAATAGCACGATACAGAGATAGCCAATCCATACCCAAAATAACATCGAAGTCTACTATATTTAGAATAAGTATGTTCACCTGAGTCTCATAACCTGATAAAGACACGAGATAGGATCGGTATACCTGATCCACTACTAAAGCCCACCTACTGGGGTCAAAACATGAACAGACACAAATATATGATCACATGGAAAATCAAGCCCCGATGAGAAATATGCAGGCACATATGAATAAGTGAAGCCAAAATCAAATAACACAAATGCAAGGCAAGGAAAAGCAGAATATTACCTTGATAACAACATCGGAGACATCAACCTCGGGTCTTCCTGGAAAAGCATAACACTGACCTTCCCGTCCTTCACTGGTCAAAGCTACCCCTCTTCCACTAAACTGTGCAAGGGCATCACCCGCTCCTCTACCTCTCATGTATCCACCTCTATCAGAATAACCTCTAACCGACCCTTAGTTTGTGGGGTTGTACCTCTAGCTGGTGGTGCTGGATCTTTGACTGATACTGCAATGTATGAGTGATGAGACTAGTATGAGTCTCCATGGGATAATGTCGAATCAGATGATCTGGAGATCCACACCCAAAACATGATCTAGTTTGTGGGGTTGTACCTCTATTCTGAATTGAAGGAACTATAACCCAAACTACAAGAATCATAAGGAACTTGTCCTCCATCAAATGCCGGTAGTGTTGCATGAACCCACGACGTTGAAATGATCCACCCCCTGTAGTCATACCTCTACCTCCAAATGATGCACCTGAGAACTAATCGGATCTACAAACCCTTCTAGGGTCCCTAAACTCCTCTCGTGCCATGAGATTTGCCTCCTTGGTGGCACTAACCATTGACTGAAATGAGGCCCCATATCTAGCTACCCAAAACATTGACTACCTAATGGAATACGACAATCCCCTCACAAAATGGAGAACTCTCTCCGCCTTAGTAGAAAGGATGGCTATAGCATGTTAGGCGAACTAGCAGGAGCAGACCTTGTACTCTAAAACTGATATAGTGCCCTGTCTTAGACTCTCAAATTTCAGGAGACTTTCCACCCTGACACCCTAAGGGACGAATCTATCATAGTAAGCACCGGAGAATGTCTCCCAAGTCATCGGAGGAGACCTAGTTGGAAAAGACCCCAAATAAGTCCTCCACCACTCCCTGGCTGGTCCACGGAGCTGGAGAGCAATACACCGAATACTGTGAGTCTCTACTAGCCTAACAGTCTCAAGTAACTCTCTACAAGTAATCAATAACTCATATGTATCCCCAGTCCTCCCACCCTGAAATTGAGGTGGGTCCATCTTTTTGAATCTCTCATACTTATGCTACTCATCATCAGTCAAGGCAGTGATGAACCTAAAAAATGGGTGGTGCTGGCGACACCCCCGCCTGTACCTCGGCCTCAGGAGCCGACTGTTGATCTGGAAGTTGAACCCCCGCTCAGGTCTGAGATGTACCTAGTAAGCCAGCTGGGCTACCTATCTGCCCCATAGTCTTGAGTACACACAAAACCCTCAGAAGTGTGTCTTGTAATAATGATGTTGCAGCTTACTCGGCTAGTTTATTCTGCTTATGGGTTGTTGAGTCGAGGGTCCCTAGAAAATAGCCTCTCTACTTCTTACGAGGTAGTGGGAAGGTCTGCGTACATTTCTACCCTCCCCAGACCCCACTTGTGGAATTTTACTGGGTATGTTGTTGTTGTTGTTAGCATACTCAGGAGGAATTTGCTCATCTCTAGGCTCTATGGTTGGCTCGAAGAGATACCCCGCTCTTAGCCTTTAGCCGGTGCTGCTCCTCAGCCGCAACCCCTACCTCGGCCTTCAACTTGGCCTCGGCCTCTGCCCCTAGTTTGGGCCTTAGTAGCAATCTCGAGGGTTGCCTCCCCTTTTCCAGTAGATGTTGCAGATCTAGTCTTCGTCATCTATCAAAAGGAAACACGACTACTCAACACTTAAATAAGAACTCACGCACAACTTGATTGAAAAGAAGTAAAAGAGAATTTTCTAATAGTGGTCATAGCTTCTCAAAGATAAGTAGCAGATGTCTCCGCAGTGATCCTCATGATTCTACTAGACTGAGCTTGTACACATGTGAGACCTATGAACCTATGGCTTCAATACTAAATTGTCATGACCCAAAATCAAGGTGTGGTGGTACTCATCTATCCCTACAACGAGTTAGCCTAAATCTAAAAATTCCAATATAATAATAAAAGTGGAAGATAACATAGTCTAAAATAGTAGATATGCATAAGAAAATCGAGCTATAACCATCCCAAAATTAGAGTCATATGTATAAGCCACAAGGTAATAACACTTGAAAGAAAAATACAAGTTTCAATGTCTAGTTCTCGAATAGAACACAACATAAATATAGACTCCTCAAGGGTCTACTGAAGAGACAAACAACAAATTCTCAAGAATGCAGAAGCTCGATTTGACTATGAGAGATCTAATCAGGTGGCACCAGGCTCAAACCTACAAAAATGTAGCTAGGGTAAGCATGTACTTCATCCCTTCTATGTCATATTACATGCATACATATTCATAATGGCATATTTTAATAATGTTTGATGCATAAGTTTGAGATTTCATGAAAATGATGTTTAAGTTGCATTGATGCATTTATTTTAGGGCTAAAATTTTCCTTGTTACTCCTCTAAATCATGTTTAATCACATTCGAGGATGAATGTTCCCAAAGGGGAGATATTGTAACGCCCTAGATCTTAAGTTAGCACCCGAGTCGTACCTCGTACGCGTATAAGATTAACTTGATAACATCTAATGTGGTAAGATCAATTTATAGGCACTAAAGTTGATTACATATTGTTTGGGTCATAAGGATTCTCTTATATCGAGCCAAGACCAAAGGATTCCAATCGGCTTAGTTTCGATGTGAATTCTTATAAGGGTCAACTTCAAACGGTCACATCTTTTAGAAAATAATAAAATTAGGTGATCCACTACCTACCGTATTGTAGGTATTCGAATTATCTTTCTAACACATCTGATTTCACCTTATTTTGAGTTCGGAGCAAAAAGTTGTGATCATTTTACTAAAGCTTGTCTAGGCTGTCAGAAAGGGTGATAGTCAATTTGACCGTCGAATTACTCTTAAAAATTTCAAAAATTGTTTAAAAAGGTGGTCTGAAGGTCCCATTCGGCCGTGGAATGATTTGGCGATGGGACCTCTGAACTGCCAATTTCGCCACCGGGATACTTTAAAATATTTTTTTTTACTTTTGATGATATGTTTATATTCTCAAAAGGGGTTTTCGATCTATTTAACCCAAATACACCTTTCAAAGCTTATTTTCATTCCCTAATAACCTTTCTCTTTACTCATTCTAAATTTCTCTCCCAAGAAAGAAGACCCAAATCCTCCATTGAAGAACGAACTTCAATATCTTCCAAGCTTTTCATCAACTCCAAGATTCTCTCCGACTTTCTTTCTATTTTGGTTCAAGGTATGTGGTTCGATTCTTGGTTTCCTTTCAACCAAGAAGTCCACTTCGAAACTAAATTTTGATATACAAATTTTCAATCTTTGATTATGAGTAATTGCATATTAATTGATATTTGCTTAGATTATGGTTATTCATGTATTTTTATGATTACTTGGGAATATCTATCAAAGTTTTACATAATTTAATTTAAGCATTACGAATTTGTATGATTTAACCTGATCTACACTTTTAAACTTAGAACTCCTGTATGGCTTAATATGATTTTGATCCTATGTTACTTAATTGATTATGATTCAATTACACAACTTTAAGGTTATTTGACAAACACTCAACTTTGAATTAAGTTGTTTTATAAATTCTGGATATTGACCCTTATGACATAAATTTGAATATATGATTTTGAACAAGAACAAGAACTACAAGTTTGAATTGATTTTAGGTGACCAAGACCCACTCTGAATCATTGTGAATCTTTGTTAGGGAGTTATTCTTAACTTCAAGTTGAATATGCTTTGACAAGCTAAGACCTTCCGAATTAAGTTGATTTTTTATTATTTCGATTATGCATTGTCTGTTTTCGTGAGATTTTGACTTAGCACCGAATGATTTAGGAGTGGGGCTCGATCTAAGGGGTCTTATATAAAGCTTCTAATCTCATAACTACATGCCAGCGTAGGAGATTTTTATTATGCCTTTTTAGGCCTTCCAACTAGTGGATCCATCTAGTATTTCCATTTCCGAAGTTTACCTTAGTAAGTTAACTCACTCTTTGAGCAGTGTAGAGTATAACATCGGTATTCCATGTTATAACTCATATGATTTTGTCGGTTACAGTCTTATTCCCACACCTATTTGCTTATGTGCTTCTTTTTGCATTACCATAGCATTATTTTACACTTTATTTGAAACTGATTATATTGTTAAAGCTTTGAAATTAGGCATATCTGGTACATATTCTTTGTCATGATTATTTACTTGTTGCATTGCATACCTGCATACTTAGTACATACTAAAGTACTAACCATATTTTGCCTACTTGTTTATAATCATGTAGGGACATATGATCTACCTTATCCTCCTCCTCATGGCTAGATTGATCGTGAAGACTTCGAGCTTTTGGCGAGTTCCCATCCACCGGGAACGGAACCCTTATATTTTAGCTTTAATTTTGATATTTCAAACACATTATGTATTTTATTCTATGACTTTGTATTGAGGCATCCAGAATTGTATTTTTGGTTCTGTTTATTGTCTTTTGCTTAGAAGTGTGTTTGGACTACTACTCACTTTGATTATGTCTTGAACTATTAAGTTGAGCTTCCATTTTTAGCTATGATTTGTCCTTTAGTCACATTCCCCATTTTATATTGTCACTTGTCTATTATTCATTATTTGAACCTATGAGGTGCATGTATAATCTATGAGGCTTGTTTGGGGACCTTTGAGTTCTCACTCGGCGTGTCACACCTAGGTTCTAGGTTCGAGCCGTGATTTATTCATGATCTTATCTTTTAACATTGTGTTCTCAAAAGCCAGAGTATTCAACTTTTCTTCCTAATCAAACAATGGACTTACTAAAAAGATTTTTTTCATTTTGAAAAATTTCTAAAGAATTATTTAAGAATCTTTCTCAGTAGTTAATTCACACAGAGGATCAATCAATATAACAACGAATTTTCTCAACTTCTTAAGAGAGAAAGTGTTAAGAGTTTACTTAAGGTTATCAAGAGTTACCTCATCAGCACCTTCTTCTTCTTCATCGGATTTTGCCATGAAAGAAAATATTGAGTTGTGCACATCATTATCATCATTGATAGCCAACATTGAGGCATCACCAGGGCATTCAAATTCATCATAATCACTAGAGGGATTTCCTCACGCCAAGGGTATTTCTCATAATTTCATCAACAATATATCTTCTTTTATTTTTCTGTGAGACCGGTTCCCTTTTCTTATCTCCACTAGATTTGTCATAATCTTTGCTCTCTTGTTTGAGCATAGGACAATATCTCATATAATGTCCAGGGTTTTCACACTTGTGACATATATCAGAAGGATTAGCAGACTTTCTTCACCCTTCCTTTTGAAATTCATTCTTCCTCACGATCCTTTTGAATCTTCAAGTCAAACAAGCCATATCAACAACTTCATCACTATCTTCACTGGGGTTCACTTTGAGAGCCAAGGACTTGTTCTTCTTTAGCTCCTCCTTGATACCATCGTGTTGCTTATTGAGTTCATAGGTTTCTAGATTGTCAATGAGCTCATCCATAATGAGAGTTTTCAGATCCTTTGCTCCAGTAATAACATCAACCTTGCTTTCCCAAGACTTAGAAAGCACCCTAAGGATCTACTGAACCTGCTTGCTGGTGCTAATAGGTTCTCTCAAACATCTAAGCTCATTGGTTATTGAGATGAACCTGGTATGCAATTCCTGAATCGATTCACATTCTTTCATTATGAAGTTTTCATACTGATTTGTCAACCTATCGACCTTCGATGCCTTCACCTGTGCGGTACCTTCATGAGTTATTCTCAAGCAGCTCCAAATCTCTTTGGTCGTCTCACAAGCAGAGATATGATTGTATTCAACAGGTCCTATCCCATAGACAAGCAATTTTTTTGGCTCTATAGTTATTTTCAACCTTCTTTTGATCATCTTCATTGTACTCCCTTCGAGTTTTTCGAACCAGCCTTGTGATATCACCTTCTTTGACTTCACTCATTAGAACATAAGGACCATCAAGAACGATGTCCCAAAGTTCACTATCTTCAGTGATGATGAAATCGTGCATCCTTGTCTTCCACCAACCATAGAATTCGTCATTGAAACGAGGGGTCCCGTAGTAGATTGTCCTTTTTCAAAATTAGTAGGAGTAGCCATTTTTGAACAAGATCTTATCTAGGTGTTAACCTTTTAGAGAAAACCTGCTTTGATACCACTTAATAGCCTGCACGCGTCTACTCTACCAAGGGACTAGGTCCCTCAATACAAATGACAAAGAAAGACAGAAAGTAAAATACAACAATACCTTCTTTGCTCAAAGAAGGAAAAACATACCTAGTCCACACGAATTCAGCCTAAATTTCATTAACGTCAAGGAGCAAAATGATTATAACCCCTTACAATATTAAGAATTGATCCACAAATCTCTTTTCCCTTTACAAGTAAAGGAAACTCTCTTCGGTAAAGTCGTAGCAATGCAACTAAATCCTAGCTACCCCATGCTAAAAACACAAGCAAGTCACCCAAAAATAACTTCAAATCGAACTCCCAAAATCCCTTATAGATGAGGATCTGGTTCACATTAAGAACAGGGAAATAAGACTAAAGAAAGCTTGAGGTGAACAATGGAAGCTTTGACACCATAGCCATTTCCTCAATGTATTTCCAGAATGATGAAGATAATTTCTCAATTGTGAATATTATTGGAAGTGTTCATCTTCTCTCTTGTTGATTCGCAATATATATCCAAGCCATTAATTGTGGAATAACAACATTTTGGGACCACACGCTGGACCACTCCATTTGGAGAAGTTTCATTGGCCAACATATATACCTACCACACTGTTAATACTCGAGCACTACTGAATTTAGTTATTTGCAGGCACGGGTGATTATTAACTATATATTGCAAGACATTGTGCTTACACTAAGATAGGATCAGATCCCATCCCAGAGTTTGTCAATGCATCAAATCTATTTCAATCTAACAGTCATAGTGTATGCTATTTTATGGATGACCTAATTTTGATTGACCAGACTTGCAATGAAGTTAACATTAAGCTGGAGTTTTGTAGACAAACATATATTAGTGTCTAAAGGTTTTAGATTCAACAAGACCAAGAAAGAATACTTGGAATGCGAGTTCGTTGATGTGGTGCGTACATGACATGAAACTGAGGCTTGATATATAAATGTCATCCTAAAAGAGATGTAGTTTCAAATATCTCAAATTTATTATTAGGGAAATAGGGAGAATGACGAGAATGTCACTCACCGTATTAACACAAAATAGATAAAATAGAGATTTCTATGTAGAGTTGTTGATAGGATTAACTAAAGTATAATTTTTAGGGATCCAATACTGATTTTCCATAATTCCCAAACAATTCGACTCTTTCCCAAATTACTAAAAATATCGACTTTTTCTATTTTATTGATACTTGCAGACGCCACGTTGATACCTACAAATTTATAACCGAATTTACTGTTGTTACGCTTAATAAGGAAAAAAAATTTGTGATTATGTAGATCCCTTGATTGACGCCTAAAACGTTACAAATGATGCAATCAAACCATGAAAAACGTTACAGCCAGTTTAATTTGAAATTCAAAAAATGGATCATGCAACAAACAGTAAAAAAAACGCAGGGCCGCCATTGAAAGAGCTTTGGGAAGGAAAAAAACAACGGGGTAGGCAAACCATGAAAATATCGATTTTGATACATCAAGTGGGCTATGAGAATCTGATGTAGTGTACAGTGGTTATAAAAGTGATGGAATTGTTTATACATTACACAATTTTAGATTAATTGATACGTCACAATATATCACTTGTTTATACATTACACAATAAAACCTCAATTGTGCTCCTATTCCTCAAAATAACTGCCAGATGCATAACCCCCATTGTATTAGGTATCAAAAATTACTCTAACAATTATATATCAACAATTAGTTCCATAATTCACTTTTACTTAAGTATCAACAGTACTGTATTTGTTAGGTATCATCAATCAATTTCATAACTCCAAAATATTAGGTATCAATTTGTCCCAAATCATGGTATGTGTGTCAATAATACTGTAACAATGAGGAATCAACATTCTTTTTGATGAGGCAACAATTGTTTCGCTAAAAAATCATAACAAATTTCCATGTGCGATTTCGCCGGCCTTATCGCCGCAACCGTTGTGGTGGTCGACTTTGGCAATGTCGGCTTCTTCACCGCTTTCAAACTCATCTTGGGTAAGCTCCAGACTAAAAGAAGGCAGTGGTTCCATTGTTGATTGACAACAAAGGAGACGAATTTACTGAAAATGGTGGTCGGGCAATGAGAGAGATGGAACGCAGTGAAGAAAAGAGGATGAATTTGCTGAGAGAGAGAGAAAAGGGGAGATTCTGATTTTGAAAAAAAAATTAAATGGGTACAAATGGTAACTGACAGGAGAGAGAAACACAGAAAAATAAAAAGGAAAAAAAGGAAAACGGGTTTAAAATTGAAAAATATTATAAATTAAATTGTGCACAAATAAATAGTACTAATTATATCTTTTAATAAAAATAGAGATTCTTTAAGTATCAAAAATAAAAGGATAATGATAAAAAGTTGGGATTTTTGTAATTTTTAAAAAAGATAGAGAATATTGAAGATTTAGATAAATAAAGTTGTGTAATTTTATAAATTTTACTTAACTAAATATGTTATTCTCGTTGATAAGTGCTTCATATTTGTCACTTTTCATCCATGTGATACAGGCTTAACTTGTTGTATCCCAAATTAAAGGAGTATTGTCAGCTAACTCCATATATAGGAAATCACTCTTCTGAGAATAGTGATTATATCAACCCTAAAGTCTCTTCTTTCTATACACTTCGTCTACTTTTGTAACGATACTTTTAAAACTAATTTGACCAATTAAACCTAAAAAATTAGAAAATAATACTAGAAAATATTTTACTCCATATATCCTCCACACTTGTAAGATTTCACTAAATATGTTGTTGTTCGTATACCGAGCAAACCCTTAATCTTTTCAGAAAAGAACAAGAGATGGCAAAGACATGTAAATATACCCAAAAATTTATGGGTAACATTTATCGAAGCTAGTTTTGTATGCACATGAATAAAAGGCCGTTTTCTAAATAAAATAAATGAGATAGCTGTTGTTATTTCTCCAGCATTTTGACATGATGACATTTGATGATTATCTCACTCCATCTAGAAAAAATTATAAACAAATAATTGTTCCCGTGAAAATGAACCCTCATGATGAATTTCATGTACTTGGAATATAATATAAAACCATGGAAATGAAAAGTCTATATATCTGACCCACACAACCTTTCTTTAACAGCGTGAAAATGTTGACTTGAAAGAAAAACAAGTGCATGCCAAATGTTGGATGAAGATGACATTGAGATAGAATAATAAATAAAATAGTATATATTACAATGGCATGTATGGCAGTAAAATATAATAAATTTAGCAACAGATAAATATGTAATTTTGCTTTTGAATGACTTTCTAATAAAGCAAATTTTGAAATGACTTAATGAGTTGTGCGACAAATGGGAGGTCGCTTCCTATTCAGGAGACAGTCCATAGAAAGGAACCACACCAATTTTTTTTTTTCATGTTTCGAAGTTTTAATTAATTTATTTTTTTATAATTTTCTTGGTGATGCAAATTTATAATTTTAGAATTAAAAGTGAAACATACTAACCACTTGAATAATTTTTTCTTATCTGAATTTAAGTTTTAGTTACTCATCAATATAGGATATTTGATTTTTAAATCTTAATTAATTGATTTTGATCTGTCATTTTAATACTTCTAAGTTGAAAAGATAAACTTGCTATTAAAGGTATCAGTTGTTACAAGTCAATTTAATACGGAGTATTGATAATTGTTGAGCTAAGCTAAAATTAATTTTGATGATTGAAAAATAATTATAGAAAACTCATGTCCTAAGCAAGTCTCTTAGAGGAATTGAATTGCAGAAATTTTATACACACTGTAAAAAAATGAGGTCCTTTGTGATTAGAAGTGACAAAAGTATAAAAAGAATATTGTGAGAAATTAAGTTAATTGAATAAACACGTGGATCAAGAATTACAAGTTCAACAAATTAAGTCCAAATGGAATTTGTATTCCTTAGCCATATTCCAATGAGATTTTAACAAAGTAACCAAGGAAACTTCAGCCATCACTACTCTAGATAACATCCTATTTATTCTATTGAAGCTTATGCTATTCACGTGAATATATAACTTATATATAAATTAAGCACGCGATTAATGAATGATACTGTAGACGATAAAATTTCGTATCGTGAAAATAATAATCAAGAACGAAAATATCGCAACAATCGTAGTATTTAATTTCAATATGTGAGTGTTACAATCTCTGTGAATCCTCTGATTCGCCTTTTCAAGTGTAAATTCAAGGGCTCTTGATCTTGTTCTTGAATTTGTTCTTGGACTTTGAATTTATTCTTGATCCTGATCTTGAAACTTTGGATTTGTTCTTGATCTTGATCTTGAAACTTTGGATTTGTTCTTGATCTTGAAGCTTGTTCTTGAGTTCAAGAGCTTTAAAGCTTGTTCTTGAACTTGAATGCTTGAATTCTTGAATTTGTGGAGGAATTTGTGGCTTTTGATCCACGAGCTCTCTCTAGCTTTCTGTTAGAATTCTTCTTCTCTTCTCTTCTTTTTTTCTTTTTTATGAAGACCTCTATTTATAACTGTAGAATAGAGGAATTATAATAGGAAAGACTTCCCTTCAGCCAATCGAATTTAAGTGACATGGCATATTGGGCTTTAATGAAATGGGCTTGTCATTTCGACACATGGCATGATCCCATTGGATTCTTTGTTTGACTTGGCGTGCCACATCATTTGACACATGGCGCCAAGTTGGACACTTCTTTGTTTGACTTGGCGTGCCACATCATTTGACACGTGGCACCAAGATTGGCCTCTTGGATGAGAAGATATTGGGCCTAATAAAGTGGGTCATCTTTTATAGCCCAAATAATTGAATTTGGGTATTTAATTAAATCCATACTTTATTGGAATTAATTAACCCAATTATATTAATCCATGATATTTGTTTGGACTAACATATTTCTTGGATTGTCTTTTGTAGCCCAAATAATTGAATTTGGTCTTTTAATTAAATCCGTACTTTATTGGACTTAATAACCAAATTATATTAATCCATAATATTTGTTTGGACTAATATATTTTGAATTTCATATAATTTGAATCATTTTATAAAATTTATATTTCAATAAATTTTATATGATTACAAATGCCCCCTACTTCAAGTCTTGTCGGAATGTTTTATCATTTGAAGACTAGACTTGAAGTATTAATTTAATATTATAATAATAATTATTATTATAATATCATAAAAGAATATTGACATAATATTATACTTTATGTCAAAAAGGAAAATCATTCTCAACTTTACCTTATTTGAAAAAAAAAGAATTTGACCTTCCTTTTTTTTTTCTTTCTTCTTTCTTTTCTTTCTTTCTTTCCTTTTTTTTTTCTTTTTTTCCTTCCTTTTTTTTTTTGTTTTACGTGGTCTTTGACCACTTTTTCTTTCCTTTCTTTTTTTTTTTTTTAAATTTTTTTTTTCTTTCTCTCTCTTTTTCCTTTTTTTTTTTTTCTTTTTCTATTCTTTCCTTCTTCTTTTTTTTTCCTTTTTCTTCTTGGACAGCACCCTATAAATAGGGATATGCTTCTTCATATTTTTCAATCAAGACTGAAGTCTAATCTCAGCTGTCTTTGTTGAGGTATGACTCTCCTTTCTTTTCTTTTCTTTTTTTTTTTTCTTTTTCTTTGTTGTTTTTTTTTTTTTTTTTTTTTTTTTTTTTTTTTTGTCCCCCCTTTTGTAGGTCCAAGGGAGTATCATTTGTGTTTTGCTAATGCAAAAATTTGATCTTGAGGCGTGAGGGAATGTATTCCATGTCCCCTCCTTAAGATCACTAATGCGAGGCTTTACGCTGTTCTACATGTTTAAACATAGGGGACCAACAACACGAGGCTTTACGCTGTTCCAATGTTTAAACATAGGGGACCAACAACACGAGGCTTTACGCTGTTCCAATGTTTAAACATAGGGGACCAACAAAACGAGGCTTTACGCTGTTCTAATGTTTAAACATAGGGGACCAACAAAACGAGGCTTTACGCTGTTCTAATGTTTAAACATAGGGGACCAACAATACGAGGCTTTACGCTGTTCTAAATGTTTAAACATAGGGGACCAACAAAACGAGGTTTTATGCTGTTCTAAATGTTTAAACATAGGGGACCAACAACACGAGGCTTTACGCTGTTCCAATGTTTAAACATAGGGGACCAACAAAACGAGGCTTTACGCTGTTCCAATGTTTAAACATAGGGGACCAACAACACGAGGCTTTACGCTATTCTAAATGTTTAAACATAGGGGACCAACAACACGAGGCTTTACGCTGTTCTAAATGTTTAAACATAGGGGACCAACAACACGAGGCTTTACGCTGTTCCAATGTTTAAACATAGGGGACCAACAATACGAGGCTTTACGCTGTTCTAAATGTTTAAACATAATGGACCAACAACACGAGGCTTTACGCTGTTCCAATGTTTAAACATAGGGGACCAACAAAACGAGGCTTTACGCTGTTCCAAATGTTTAAACATAATGGACCAACAACGCGAGGCTTTATAGTATTCCCCAACGTTTAAACATAAGGGACCCTCAATTCAAGGCCTTACAATGTTCCCAATGCCTAATCATAAGTTGTGAAGAAGCCATCTTAAGGTGCAAAGGGACAATTTTTTTGTCCACCTTAAGGCATGAAAATTTGGTGATCCTTTTAAGGATAAGCCTACGAAAAGGCCAGCTTAAGGTGAAAAAGGACAATTTTTGTCCACCTTAAGGCATGAAAATTTGGTGATCCTTTTAAGGATAAGCCCGCGAAAAGGTCAGCTTAAGGTGTAAAGGGACAATCTTTTGTCCGCCTTAAGGCATGAAAATGCAGAGAGATTCTTATGGCGTAAAGGGATGGATACTCGTCTTTATCCCAAGAAAGACAATTTGAGAGGATTCTTATGATGCAAAGAGATAGTTACTCATTTTTGCCTTAAGAAAGGTGAATTTAAAGGTCAAGGTTTTGAAGGATTTAACTTCTAGGCTCAACAGCTATAAAGAATTCCACTTATAAATATGGTGGATCTGAAACTTCAACTTTGAGAATGAGAAAATTTGAAGACTTCAACTTGCAAATTTTGAGAAGTTAAAGTTTTTAATATGCCTACTTGATTGATTTAAAGTCTCAAATCATGCACTTGAAGAATTTGCATACTTTAACTTACAAACTTGCAAATTATAAACGCTTCGACATGCATACTTGGAGGATTTGAACACGTCAACTTACAAACCCAAAGAATTCGAAGACTTCAACTCGTATACTTGGTTAAATTCGGGACTTCAACTTGTATACTTGAAGAGTTTGAAAACTTCAACTTACACACTTGAAGGAATTGAAGATTTTGGTTTGAATACTTGGAGAATCAAAGACTTCAAGTTTGCAAACTCGGAGAATTCAAAACAAAACTTCAACTTGTATACTTGAAGAATTCGAAAACTTCAACTCACACACTTGAAGGAATTGAAGATTTTGGTTTGACTACTTGGAGAATCAAAGACTTCAATTTTGCAAACTCGGAGAATTCAAAACAAAACTTCAACTTGTATACTTGAAGAATTCGAAGACTTTGATTCGCATACTTGGCCAAATCTGAAAGTCTCAAGCATGCTATTGAAGAAGCTTACATTCCATAGGGCTTTGCCCCATAAGGAAATCAGTAGGGACATATGATTTTTTAACACTCATGCAACTGAACTTGGAATATAATTCCAAGCGCCTACGTACCTCAATGAAGAGGATCAAGTCACAACGTAGTTCTGGAGAGTGTTTTTTTTTTTTTTTTTTTTTTAGGGTGCCGTGCACAGTTTATACTCTTGCGGGCCAGGAGTGTAATGCATTTTTATGCCCAAATTTCAAGGAGCATAATTTTCCTCAAGGATAGTACCTCTTAAGGAATTTTGCATTTATAGGACCGATCCTTATGCCATCTGCATCAACAAGCTTGTAAGCACCATTTGAGTATACTTCTTGTACTACATATGGTCCATCCCACTTTGAGGTGAATTTGCCCCCAGACTTACGTGAAGTGATAATGGGCCTTCTTACTGCGAGAACTTGGTCTCCAACTTGAAAACACCTCAAGCGAACCTTTTTATTGAAAGCACGAGACAAACGAGCTTGATAACATTCAAGATTCTGTTGGGCTTCTAACCTTTTTTCATCCAGTGCTTCTAACTCGGCAAGACGCAGTCGAGCGTTTTCTTCCTCAGTGAGCCCTTCTTGGATAGCCAATCTCAAGGACGGTATTTGATGCTCAAGTGGTAGGACCGCTTCAACTCCAAAAGCAAGCGAATATGGGGTTGCTTGAGTCGGTGTGCGATATGTCGTCCTATATGCCCACAAGGCTTCTTCCATTCTTTCATGCCAATCCCGTTTGGACTTAGAGACCACTTTCTTCAAAAGATTACACAGGGTCTTATTGAATGCTTCGGCTAGACCATTGGCAGCGGCATGATACGCAGAAGATTTTCGCTGCTTGAAGCCAAAGAGATCGCATATTTTATTCATCAACTTGTTATCAAACGGCTTGCCATTATCCGTTATTATATATCGTGGGATGCCAAATCGATAAACAATGTTTACTCGAATAAAATTGGCAACATTCTCCTTCTTGACTTCTTTAAGGGCTACAGCTTCGGCCCATTTTGAGAAGTAATCCGTCGCAGCCAAGATGTACAAGTGTCCACCAGAAGATTTTGGCAATGGTCCAACAACATCTAGCCCCCAAGCATCGAATGGCCAAGATGCGATAGTAGGGTGTAAAACTTCAGGCGGTTGATGTATGAAGTTTGCATGGAATTGACAAGCTTTGCACCTTCGAGCATAATCCAAGCAATCTTTTACCATGGTCGGCCAATAATACCCCATCCTTTTTATGTGAAAATGGAGCTTTGGCCCAGACTAATGTGATCCACATACTCCTGAATGTGCCTCTTGCAATGCTTGAGTCGCTTCTTCCTCCCCCAAACACCGCAAGAGCATTCCCTCAAATGATCTCCTATACAATGTGTCCTTGTAGTAGAGGAAACGAGGTGCCCGACGACGAATGTCAGTTCTTCTTTTAGCATCTTCCGGCAGTATCCCATAACATAAGTAGTCGGTGATAGCTTGTCGCCAGTCCTCTTTATTGGCTTCAGAAACTGCGACAACATGTTCAAGCTTATTCTCCATTTGCCCGTCTTCATCCCACGATGGTACTACCCATTTTTGGCAGATAGTAACTTGCGTCTGATCAGGAAGAGTCAGAGTTGAGGCTAGAGCAGCCAAGGCATCAGCTGTTTTATTTTCTTTCCTTGGCACATGTTGGAGGGTCACATCTCCAATCTGTCCTATCAACTTTTCGGCATAACCGTGATATGAGCGCAACTCAAATTTCCTGACCTCATAGGTTCCCAAGAGTTGTTTAATCACCAATTGAGAATCACCAAAAACTTGCAACTGTAATTGTTTCATGTCAATGGCCATTTCGAGTCCCAGTATTAGTGCTTGATATTCTGCAACATTGTTGGAGCAGCGTTGTTTCAATGTGAAGGAGAATGGTAAGACCTCTCCTTGTGAAGTGACAAACACTACGCCTGCGCCAGCTCCACCACGGTGCGCAGCCCCGTCAAAGTACATTTTCCAAGGGGGTTGGACCTCGATGGCCATTGCGTCTTCATCAGGAAGCTCATCAGTTAATTCCCAATCATCTGGTATAGGATGGTTCGCCAAAAAGTCCGCTAATACTTGTCCCTTCACAGCTTTTTGAGGGATGTACACAATCTCAAATTGTTGGAACTGAAGGTACCACCTTGCTAGTCGGTCACTGAGGACTGGTTTCGACATAACAAATTTGATGGGATTTGCTCTAGAAACAAGATGGATAGTATGAGCTTGAAAATAGTGCTTCATCTTTTGAATCGAGAAGACCAGTGCCAAACATAACTTCTCAATTGGTGAATAATTCAGCTCGTTTGGTGTCATCATCCTGCTCAAGTAATAAAGGGCATTTTCTTTGCCTTCATTATTCTCTTGGGCCAGTAAGGCTCCCACAGACCTTTCTTGCGCTGCAATATAAAGTATCAGTGGTTTTCCAGGTATAGGAGCTGCTAAGACCGGAGGTTTTGCCAAATACGCTTTGATACTTTCGAAGGCTTTGCTACACATTTGATCCCATTTGAAAGGGACACCTTTCTTCATGAGATGACTGAATGGTTGGCATCTTCCAGCTAGATTCGAGATGAACCTCCTTAAGTAGGCTAATTTTCCCTGGAGACTTTTCAACTTATGAATGTTTCGAGGCTCGGGCATCTTCAAAATTGCATCAACTTTGGCTTGATCAATTTCGATTCCTCGATGTCGCACGATAAAGCCAAGAAACTTTCCAGAAGCAACCCCAAAGGCGCACTTTAGTGGATTCATCCTCAGTTGATATCTTCGGAGCAACTCAAATACCATTCTCAAGTCTTTTAAATGGTCGCCCCTTCTTTTCGACTTCACTACCAAGTCATCCACATAACACTCAACATTTTTATGGAGTAAGTCATCAAATATATTTTGCATAGCCCTTTGATACGTGGCACCAGCATTTTTCAAACCAAAAGGCATCACCTTGTAGCAATAAATGCCTTTAGGCGTACGAAACGCTGTGAGTTCTTCATCCTTTGGTGACATGCGAATTTGGTTATAGCCAGAAGAACCATCCATGAATGACATTGCCTCATAGCCAGTTGTAGCATCAATCATCAACTCCGGAATGGGTAGCGGGAATTCATCTTTAGGGCATGCATTGTTGAGATCTCTAAAGTCAACGCAAACTCGAATTTGGCCATTCTTCTTCCTCACGGGAACAATGCTTGAAATCCACGTGGGGTATTTCACTTCACGGATAAATCCTGCCTCAATGAGTTTGTTAACTTCTTTCTCAATTAATGGAACCAAGTCCGGCCTGAAGCGTCTTTGAGCCTGCTTGACAGGACGAGCGCCGTGCCTGACTGCTAATTGATGGACCGCAATCTTGCGATTCAAACCAGGCATTTCTTTATAGCTCCAGGCGAAGACATCCCTGTACTCTTTAAGTATATTCATATAAGCCATTTCTTCGTCAGCTTCTAGGAAAGCACTCAAGTAAGTTGGTCTTGGGTTTTCATCAGTGCCAAGGTTAACTTCTTTTAAGGGATCGATCGTGGTCTTCACCCCCTCTTCGAATTCTGGTGGAGCATCTCCAGCGTCCTCCTCTTCTTGTGGGTCATTATCATTAATAGATATATGATGGCACCAAACAATACCTCCAAGTTCTTCATCAATTCTCAGTTCAGACAAGGCATCATTCTTAATCTGAGTGGTAACATGACATGAGGAGCCTACACTTTCTTCATCTTCCCCGCGCTCCTTGGTGTACACCACAGTGTGAGTCTTCGCTTTTAGTACTTCCTTACATGAAACTACGAGTTCCACTCGTCGCTTCATCCTGGAAGGAATTATGCTTTCGAAATCTTTTTGGATCATATGTGAAGGAAGCATTGTTACTCTTAGGTTACTTCTTCGACGCTTGTTACTCTTCTCCTTCAATGGACCTAACCTTTCGAACACAGAAGTTCTTGCAGTAGGTTTTCCAAGTCGATCAAAGACAGAAGGCCGTTTATTAGAAGAGGAACACCCATCTTCTATAGTGACATAGTTATTGCTTGCCCTTCTTATGGAGATACGCACCGGTGGTGGCCGGCTATAGCCTAGACCCTCACGTGCTTGCCTAGTCGTGGCCTCCGATGGGAGTTTCCCTAGCCTAGACGGCTCTTCAGGATTGTACCCAGCCTTTCCAAGTAACTTGTAAGCATTTGGATCAAAGCCTTCTGTACGTTTCGTGGGAAGTGATGTATTTTGTGGCAGATTTTGAGCCACAAAATTTCCCAATATCTTTGAAGACGAGTTTATTGCATCGATGCGTTTGATAGGAAGTGTCAACCTTTCCAATACATTCCCTTGTACATCATATGATTGTCTTTCCTCTTTCTTCACCTTTGGGACATATCGGAGTGTAGGAGATGGCTTTATTTTCGAGGGCATGGTCTTCCCTTTATTTGGACAAGTACCAGGCTCCCTAGTATCAACTTTGGTCTTTTCGATAGCCGCATTGGTTGCTTTGCCTTTAAGCCTATCAGACTTGGTCAGTTTGACACCCTCAAGCTTTTCCCCTTTCATGACATAATTCTTTAAATAGAACTTTGCATCGGTAAAATGTGATTCCACTTCAGTGAAAGGGTTATTCTCCGCAACTATCTTCCTTTCAGTTCCATCTTCTAGGTACTTCAGACATTGATAGTAAGAAGATGAGACAATTTTGTTCTCGTGCACCCAAGGCCTTCCCAGTAATATATTATATGAAGTCTTTGCATCAATCACATGCATCCATGCACTTGACCGCAAATCGTCCATATGGATATCCAGCTTAATTGAGCCTATGGACCTCTGCCCCCCTTGATTGAATCCTTGTATCAACAAACGACTTTCGCTAAGCTCTTCAGTTGTGATGCCAAGCTCTTTCAACGTGTGGATGGGTAGAATGTTGACCCCAGACCCTTCATCTATTAAAATTCTATTGATCCTCTTCTCTAGCACGTGGCCCACCATATACAAAGGACGGTTGTGTAGAGTTTCACCAAATAGAAGATCATCGTCCGTAAATGTGATTTTTGTGTCACATGCATGTACTTCTTGAAAAGAGGGACCCAAAAAGCTTTCAGAAGATGGCGGATATGCCTTTGACGGAATTTCACCAACTACTTCGTCTTTGTTAGCAGGGGAAACCTTCGATGAAGTTTCATTCGTTGTTTCTCCCTGGTCAGCACTGAAATATGATGCCTCAAGATTGTCTTGAGTGGTCTCCACACAGAACCAACTTGGTAGGAATTCCCCCAATGTCACAGGACGTCGCGGTTTCTGGTGGTGATGCATGTCCACCTTCGGCCCCCTTGGACGCTTGACCGATTTCTGCCTCTTCGCTCTCTTTACTACCCTTTGTCTAGTCGGTTGTTCAAGTGATCCTTTTCGCGGACTTGTCTTGTTGCGTCTCCGCTTAGTCACGAGAATCCAACCTTCATCATTATCCATGCCAACTTGGGACCTTTCTTTCTCTAACGACCCTTCTCCTTTAGGTGTACATATTTGGACTGGGTCAAGCGAGCCGAACATGATAGAGATTTGATTAGAGCTTGCCTTTCCATCATCAAGGACAATCTTCTTTTCGTTAGCTAATTGCATAACTTTGTCCTTGAAGACAAAACACTTTTCAAGAGGGTGACTTATGAGTCTATGATACTTGCAATAATTTGGGTCATCAGTTCTTCCAGCCTCATCGGGTCGTTTCATCTCTGGCAACTCAATGAGCTTTAGCTCAACCAATTCCTCAAAAATTTCAGGAACATCAGAATCCAGAAAAGGGTATTCCTTTTCTTGCATCTCTCTCAGGGTTAGCTTTCGGTTTGAGCGTTCTTGAAAAGTCGTCTTTGTGCTCTGCTTCCTACTCTCCTTCGCAGTAAACTTCACGGGTGACATATTGACATTCATGGATTCTTTGTTGTCATTTCTGGGTGCAAATTTGCTCCATTTCTTGGGTTCCTGTTTGTCCTTTCCTTTGCGAGGATCGTGAACCAACATTCCATCCTTTCCAGCAGAAGACATGCTCAATTCCATATCATGAGCACGAGTCGCTAGCTCTTCAAAAGACTTAGGTTTGATCCCTTGTAGGATGTACAGAAGCCCCCAGTGCATCCCTTGAATACACATTTCTATAGCAGAAGCTTCACTAAGTCTGTCTTTGCAATTAAGGCTCGCGTTCCTCCATCGATTTATGAAGTCGATGACAGGTTCATCCTTCCTTTGGCGAGTATTTGTGAGCTCTACCATGCTCACTGTGCGCCTTGTGCTATAGAAGCGATTAAGAAATTCATGCTCCAGTTGCTCCCAACTGTCAATGGAATGAGGCTCAAGGTCTGTGTACCAGTCAAAGGCATTTCCCTTCAAGGAGCGAACAAATTGTTTGACGAGATGGTCTCCATAGGTTCCAGCATTATTACATGTTTCCACAAAGTGTGCAACATGCTGCTTTGGATTTCCTCTGCCTTCAAATTGCTGAAATTTAGGGGGTTGATAACCGGCAGGCATTTTGAGGCTATCAATCCTTGCAGTGTAAGGCTTAGCATATGTATGGGAAGACCTTGTGGAGACTTCATACTTGTCTTTAATGGTCCCTTCTATGAACTCCTTTAACTGATCCAGTGGGATCATCCCCTCAGAGGAGATTGGCATCTCCTTGATACGTGATGCTTGGTTCATAGGATTTTCAACCTCTTGAACTTCAACGCCTTTTCCAGGTGCATGACTAGATTCTCCACCTAGTAAACCATCCATCCTATCCATCAGCTTATCGATGCGAGATTCTTGACTTTGCACATGCTTGGTCAATCCCTCAATCATCTTTGACAAATTCGTAAGTTGCTCCTCCATAGATGAAGCATCGGTTACCATTGCTTGAATGACCATTGGTGATGGATTTTTGCGCGAGTTAACCCTCAAAGGGCTCACATCATGTGAGCCTCTCTTCGCACTAGAGTTCTTAGAACCAGGAAGCTTGAGTGAAGCTAGGGTCCTTTCTATCTTTTCAGCAATACTACTTTCTCCGTTCGTAACATTTGTAGAGGATCCTTCTCCTCTCAGAGTTGAAGACCCAAAGATAGGAATTGATGTGGACGACACATGAAGTGTTTGTTGTCCTAGCATAGTAGCCTTGCTCCTCGTAACAACACCAAAACTCCCAAAGGTAACACCAAGAATTCCCTCTACTTCAGCAGAGAACTTGGAGTCAGTAGCGTTGGAGAAAGTTGATTGGGAATTAATATTCTTGGAAGCCATTTGAATGTTCTTTGATGCTTGGAAAGTTGAGATGAGAGGCAGAGATAGTCCCACTGGGCGTGCCAGAATTTGTAGACGATAAAATTTCGTATCGTGAAAATAATAATCAAGAACGAAAATATCGCAACAATCGTAGTATTTAATTTCAATATGTGAGTGTTACAATCTCTGTGAATCCTCTGATTCGCCTTTTCAAGTGTAAATTCAAGGGCTCTTGATCTTGTTCTTGAATTTGTTCTTGGACTTTGAATTTATTCTTGATCCTGATCTTGAAACTTTGGATTTGTTCTTGATCTTGATCTTGAAACTTTGGATTTGTTCTTGATCTTGAAGCTTGTTCTTGAGTTCAAGAGCTTTAAAGCTTGTTCTTGAACTTGAATGCTTGAATTCTTGAATTTGTGGAGGAATTTGTGGCTTTTGATCCACGAGCTCTCTCTAGCTTTCTGTTAGAATTCTTCTTCTCTTCTCTTCTTTTTTTCTTTTTTATGAAGACCTCTATTTATAACTGTAGAATAGAGGAATTATAATAGGAAAGACTTCCCTTCAGCCAATCGAATTTAAGTGACATGGCATATTGGGCTTTAATGAAATGGGCTTGTCATTTCGACACATGGCATGATCCCATTGGATTCTTTGTTTGACTTGGCGTGCCACATCATTTGACACATGGCGCCAAGTTGGACACTTCTTTGTTTGACTTGGCGTGCCACATCATTTGACACGTGGCACCAAGATTGGCCTCTTGGATGAGAAGATATTGGGCCTAATAAAGTGGGTCATCTTTTATAGCCCAAATAATTGAATTTGGGTATTTAATTAAATCCATACTTTATTGGAATTAATTAACCCAATTATATTAATCCATGATATTTGTTTGGACTAACATATTTCTTGGATTGTCTTTTGTAGCCCAAATAATTGAATTTGGTCTTTTAATTAAATCCGTACTTTATTGGACTTAATAACCAAATTATATTAATCCATAATATTTGTTTGGACTAATATATTTTGAATTTCATATAATTTGAATCATTTTATAAAATTTATATTTCAATAAATTTTATATGATTACAGATACCAAAATTCAAATTTAAGATTTTTATCGGTTTTTATATCATATGGAATATATGATCCAATCCATTTAAAGGATTGAACGGCGCATGCAACGGCATATTTCTCATGTCAACAATTTGGGCTTTTGGATTTTACTAAAAGACAACCTTATAGATCACTACTATTTCTCATGTCCCTCGTGCTCCTTACGTCATGCCTCACTTTTTATAATTTTTCAACAATCTCAACCTTTTCTTTCCTAAATACATTTCCCTCTTAACTACCAAAATTCATTATTTTTAATCTTTCCTTGGACCATGTTTTTCTTGTTAACGTTGTATCTATTTAATAATTTAGTGTTCCTAATTGGATTTACGGTGGCGGGTGTTGCTTACGGATTCGATGGAATGCAGTAATTTTGGTTTAAACTCTTAGAAATTCATTGAGTGTATATATAAATTATTAATTTAGAAACTAATATAGGAGGGTTTAAATTTTAAAGTTCTTTTATTTTTTAATTAAATTTAGTTTTTTTCGCTAATTAGCGTCTCAACAACTAATTAACTATTTTTAGTTGACATTTTAACAATTGTTTCTTAATCGTTACTTAAAAAGTTTCTAATTAACATTTTAACAACTAACAATTTACCGGACATGTCTAGTTTAAAATTTAGAAAAAAAAATTAAATGAAAGTCAATATTTCGTTTATATCTTTGATTTTTACTATACAAAAATTTAATTTCTTTGAATTCCTATTTAGTTTTTTAAACCCGTAACCCTCCTGCCCTGCCCCGCATAGCTCTAAACTCATCCCGTATAGCTCTAACCTATACCGTACCCGTCCTGTTGCCATCGCTAGATGATGTAAGAATCTCATGAAGATATCGTGAGCTGTCTGTCTTGACTAAGTAATAAATTTTGAACATAGGTGGCAAAAAGTAATAGTTGCCATTTAATTTACTGGCTAGGACGAAAAAGAAAATCTTGGACAAAAACTTTGACCCAAATTCTTAAAAGTTTATAAGATTGTCAGACTAAGAAGAACATTCTTTATCTTTCGGTCAGATTGAATATTGATGGAGTTCTAAATGTACATAAATATTTTAACACAAGCAAAAGTCGTATTCAAAGGTTTTAAAAATGGTAGCCAAAATCCATGACCAACAAACTAGTATAAAACAAATTGTGTCTGTTTTGCGTGAATGATTCAGAGTATTACTTGAAGGATTAAAATCATATACTATTGATAATATGTTACAATCTATCATTTTCCCAAGTTGTCAATTATAGTTATATAGCGTTACTCTCGTAATTGTATTTCAAGTATAAATACTTTTTTTCAAAAATTATCAACGTATAGAATGTCAACTTTGTAGTACAATTGCATAGCAGTTGGATTTCCACATTGACCACCTGAATTTAAAAGTTTTGATGCTATTAAAGTCATAAAGTTTACATCATTTACAGCATTGATCAATTAAAAGTCAAATAATTAACGGTCCCCAGGTAAGTTTTGAGATTTTTTTTTTTTTAAATTAAATAATTAGGATTAATTAATGTACCCCAACTTGGTACTTTGAAATCTTCTATTGGTGCTTAAGGTTTATTCAAATTGGGGTATTATAATTAATGTATCTTTGAAAAGAAGTCAAAAGAAAATACTGAAATGTATGGTTGTAGTTGTTCATTACTAGCCCAATAAAGAATGTTAATGCATGCATGTGTAACCCGCCGAGGAGCCGTCATTTTTGAAACGATTTTTAGTCCTCTATTTACTTCATGATTTACCAAAGAGCATGGACAGTATCACCTAAAAAGTAATTATAATGTCATTAATTTTAACAATATTAAGAGAAAATGAAAAATATAATAGCTATAGTAATATAAAAAGAATGTATAAGTTCGGTTAATATCTATTTCTTTATTGTAATAAGAGTGGTCACTGATTTGTTGGTTAAGTCACCCTATCTTCTGGTATCAGAGCAACGATTCTCTATAAGGTTAACACCTAGAGGGGATCCTGTAGAGACGGTTGTGCCTACTAATTTTTTTTTTAAAAAAAATCAACAACTCAACCTTCTAAATTCAATGGTTAGTTTTATGGGTGATGGAAGACTAGAATGCATGATTTCATCATGCATGGCTGAAGATAGTGAACTATGGGACATTGTTTTTGATGGATCACATGCTCCTATGAATGAAGTGAAGGAATGTGAGGTAGAAAAGACTTACAAGGCAAAGAAACTGCTAGTGTGTAGAATAGGATCTGATGAATACAATAAGATCTCTACTTATGAATCAGCAAAAGAGATCAGTGATTGCTTAAGAACAACTCATGAAGACACTGTTCAAGTGAAGGAATCAAAGGTTTAACATGCTGACAAATCAATATGAAATTTTTACCATCAAGAAAGGTGAATCTATTCAAGAGATGCATACCAGGTTCACTCACCTCTATCACTTGGTCGCTAAGGCCGCTTTTTTTAGCTGCAAGTTCATACTGTTTAGTTTGAAGGTAATAGAAACTAAGATGTTTGGGAGAATCCATCACGAGCAAACAAGTTAGGAAAATTCTCAAGGTACTTCCAAAATAATGATAAAGCAAAGTTAATGCTATTACTGAAGCAAAGGATCTGAAGACCCTCACCACAGATGAGTTAATTGGTAACCTTCAAATTCATTAGCTCAACAAGTAACAAGACTTCACCAAGAAGGAAGTAAATAAGAAGTAAATCTCTTTCTCTAAAGTCGGTTTCGAGTGATGATAGAGAAGGAGATATTGAAATAGCCTATTTGACACACAGATTCAAGAAGATTATCAGGAATCATGGAGGTTTCAAGAAAAAAAAGCTAGAAAAACCAAGAAACAGAATTGTTCTGTGTTACAAATGTAGGAAGCCAAAACATTTCATTAGACATTGTCTTACGTACAAGCTAGAATACAAGGACAATGCTAAGACTGCTGTAGATAACAATAAGAAGAAGTATTAGGTTCCTAAAAAGTCTAAAACAAGAGCTGCAACAAATCAAATTGTGAAGAAGGCTTTTGGTGTTTGGGGTATTTCTCAAGTGAATTAGAGGAATTTGAACATCCCAATGATATATCTACGTTGGTTATTAAAGGTGATGAAGATGTGTTCAACTCAATATTTGCATTGATGGTGAAATATGATAGCAAAGTTGGAAGTGATGAAGAGATAATCCTTGATGATCTTAAACAAAACTAGAATTTTTACTCTCATAAGAAATTGAGAAAATTAATCATGGCATTGATTGATTCTCTCAGTGAGTTGACAAATGAAAAGAATTTTTTGAACAATAGTTTAGACATTTTCAAGATGAAAAAATTCTGTAATATCTCAAAATTGTGAGATGGTAGAAAAATTGACTATTCTGGAATCTAAAAATATAAATCTTGAAGGAAAATTCTTGAAGGAGTTCACATATTATTAGAACGATAAAGGTGAAGTTAGTAATTTACAGCTTGAATTAGAAGATGAGTTTAAAATTGTGGAACTAAAGCTGAATTTGGGCTTAGAAAAAAATGATGTCCTAGTAAGGGACTCGGTCAGGACTAAAGAAGAATCAAATAAATCACTCAAGTGGTCTACGTCTTCAAAAACTTTAGACAACCTTACTAGTCAAGGTTTTAATGATGGAAAGGATCTTGATTATGTGAAGAAAGATTCTCCTTATAATCCTCACAACAAGTATATCATTGTATTTGATAATTTGTTATTCACTCATTGTAGTAGAAATGGGCATCTTAAAAGGGACTGTCTTGCTCGAAAAAGAGTTGAAGAAAGCCTCTTAAAATATGTTGAATAGAAGAAGAAGTTGAAAGTTGAACCTAGTCCTGGGTTAAAATTCAAGAATAATTCTAATCTTAAGAAAATAGTCTTACCCTAGTAGAAAAGAAATACGCTTGTTGCTCCTTTATCTACTTATTAGGAACTCAAACTTAAATGGATTCCAACCTTAACAAGTGATTTATGTGTAGGTGAATGAAGGAAGCAACAGTCAAAGCATATGAATAAAATGTTGAAAGATTCCTCCCACTCAAGGCACTTCAAAGTGGAGATGTCTCATTTTGAAATGGTAAAAAATGGTTACATTCATGAAATCAGGGAGAACAAAGAAGTCTACTATATGAATGGACTGAAATATAGTCTATTAAGTGTATCTCAAATTTGTGACAAAGCGAATAAAGTTAGATTTCATTCAAACAATAACACTCTTACAAATTTGACTTCTCAAGTAGTGATTTTAATTACTAAAAAGGTAAAGAATATGTATGTGACCAATTTGGACACTGTGTAAGGAGATGATCTTACGTGTCTTAGTACTCAAAGTGAGAGTATAGAACTGTGGCACAAGAGACTTCTCTGATGAACAAACATGTGGCTAAGAACCTGGTCGATGGATTGCCTACAATGAAGTTTGTTGATAACAAGATTTGCTAGGCTTGTGTCAAGGGTAAACAAATTAGATTTTTTTTCAAATAGAAGAAGCAGGTCAGAACAATCAGACCTCTTGAATTAATTCATGTAGATTTATGTGGACTAGTTAAAATCCAAAGTTGAGGTGAGAAGAGATACATCTTGGTGGTGGCAGATGATTACTCAAGATTCAGTTGGACTATGTTCTTGAGATCAAATTAAGGATGAAACCTAGGATATCTTGGTAATTTTTATGATATCCAGGTGATCTTTGTGAAAATGATACAGACAAAGCTAAACTGCAAGACAACAAGAATTAGATTGGACCATGAGACAGAATTTGAAAAATGCTAAGATGGATATATTTTGTGTAGAAAATGAGATACATCACAACTTCTTAGCTCCTAGAAATCCTCAACGAAATGGTGTGATAAAGAGAAAGAACAAGACTCTAGTAGATATTGCTAGAATTTTATTGATAGATTCTAGATTTCCAAAGAATCTCTAAGCAAAGGCTGTAAATATTATGTGTTATGTGATCAATAGGTGCTTAATCAGGTCTATTCTCAATAAAACTCCCTATGAGTTGCTAAACAACAAAAACCCAAATGTGAATTATCTAAAGGCTTTCGGGTGCAAGTGTTTTGTTATCAACAATGATAAAGATCATCTTGAGAAGTTTGATTAAAAAGTGATGATGGTGTGCTTGTTAGATACTCATCCTCTAGCAATGCATACAAGGTCTTCAACAATAGAACATAGTGCATTAAGGAAAGTGTTCATGTAATCTTTGATGAATCTGCTAAACTTGAAAGATTGAAAGATCAAGATGAAGCTGAATTTGAAGAGTTGTTATAGTTTCACAGAGATGGAATTAATATAAAATAAGATGATCTTAATGATCAAAATTAGGGTAACAATGATCTTGACTTTGCAGAAGATGCAGATGTTCCCAATAAAGGACTTGGTAAGCCTGATGCTCAAGAACTAGATAAAGCAGATCAACCAAAGAATGCTAATGGTGGTCATGCAGACGTAGAAGTTGAAGAAGGTAACCTGACACCAAGAAGGTGCATATAGAAATAGTAGTCTTCTCATCCACTTGACAATGTTATCTTTTCTTTGGATTTTAGCATTTAAAATAGATCCAAGATGAGGAATATAATGGCATTTTAAGCTTTAATCTCCTCTATTGAACCCAAAAATGTGAAGGAAGTCTTGAAAGATGTTGATTGGGCCAATTTTATGTAAGAAGAATTGTACTAATTTGAGAGAAGTAAGATGTGGCATCTGATTCCTAGGTTATCTGACTGAACCATCATAAGGACCAGGTAGGTATTCAAAAATAAACTTGATGAACATGGTACCATTATTAGAAACAACTCCAAGTTGGTAGTTCGAGGGTACAACCAAAAAGAAGGCATGGATTATGACGAGACTTTTGCACCAGTTACAAGAATCGAAGCAATAAGAATTCTCATTACATTTCTAACTTATATGAGTTTCAAGTTGTATCAAATGGATGTCAAGAGTGCCTTTCTAAATGGCTACTCAATGGAAGAATTTTATGCTAAACAACCTCCTAATTTTGAAAATGTTGATTATCCAAATCATGTCCTCAAGTTGGATAAGACTCTCTATGGTTTGAAACATGCACCAAGAGTATGGTATGAGATATTGTCTAAGTTCTTATTGAAAAATAGTTTCAAAAGATAAAAAATTGATAACATTTTATTCTTGAAGACAAGAGGAAGGGACCTAGTCACAATTCAAGTGTATGTTAATGACATCATCTTTGATGCTATATCAGATTTCTTGTGTGAAGAATTTTTAAGCTTCATAAGAAGTAAATTTGAGATGAGTATGATGATAGAATTGAACTAAAAAAGCAATCTCAAATGGGACCTCAATCTTCTAATAAAAGTACATCAAAGAGCTACTGAAGAAGTTTCAAATGGAGGATGCTAAGCCTATTGATACTCCCATGGGTACCAATTCTAGACTGGATGAAGATGAACCTGATCCCTTTGTAAATGAGACTATGTATAGGTGTACCATTGGTTCATTACTTTACTTAACTGCAAGTAATTCAGATATTGTATTCAGTGTGTGAATGTGTGCTAGGTTCTAAGCAAAGCCTAAGTAATCTTATTTGAAGGTTGCTAAGAGAATCCTTAGATACAGAAAAAAAAATATAGGATATGATCCTATACTATCCTACAGTTAACTCTTTTGAACTATTTGGATATGATAATGTTGACTATGCTGGGTATCAAGTTGATAGAAAGAGCACTTCTGAAATAGCTTACTTCCTAGGGTCATGTCTTATTTCACGGAGAACTAAAAAACAAAATTTAGTGGCTCTTTCACTAGTTGAAGTTGAGTATGTGGTTGTTGCATCTTATTGTGTACAATTATTATGGATTAAGCAATAAATAGAGGATTTTGATGTAATTACCCACACTATCCTACTTTTGTGTGACAACAACAATGCACTTAACATGGCAAAAGATCTAATTTATCACAAAAGGATCAAACATATTGATGTGAGACTACTTTTTGAGAGATAATGTTGAAAAAGAAAATGTCAGCATGCAGTTTTGCAAGATTACAAACCAGATTACTGACAAATTCATCAGAACCCTAAGTAGAGAAATATTTGAGAAGAATGGATAGAAGTTGAGAATGTTGAAGCATTCAAACAACCATGTATAGTCTTCAATCCCTTGTTTTGTTATGATAAGGAAGCATGTATCCTTATTTTTATTATGTATATTTATTCATAAACTCAATTTTATATCTTTTGTAGATATATATGCACAAGGAATTGGCAGAAGTGAGGGAAATTCAGTCAAATCTGAACAGTGACATTCATACTACAAAGAAGGACTTCGTCTCTATTAAGGGTTTGCATTCCATATGTTGTTTTGAATTGATTTTATGAACTAACACGACTGTTATATGCCAACTGTCTTTTTGTTAACCATTGTCCCATCCTTTTAATTTTATTTATCGCATCCTCTCAAGGGACGTGATACGCCTCTTCTATTCAATATAGTTCCCTCTCTCCTCTCATGCCTTTTTTTACTTTTATTTTTTTTCAATCGTTAAACCTTGCTTGTTCATCATTTCTTTATTCTCAAAGTTTCTTACTCTTACTCTTAAAAGATCCTCCCCCCCCCCCCCGACAAAATCTCTCAAATCTTGGAGGTTGCTAATGACTCAAATCCATCTATGGATGCATCTCTCTTACATCCAACTTCTCAAAACATCATCAACCCCATTCCAGAAATCTTATTTCCATAGTCTCTCAACTTACCAAACCCAAATTGCCTGACACAGATAATCCTAATCCAACCCTTATGTACACTCCTACTATAAACCTTAACATCCCTCAGGCCCCTACTTCAAACACATTAGTAGCATCAAAAGTTCATTCTTAAGAAGAGGGACTTGCTTTAGATTTGTCTGAACCTTGTCCCATCATGAGGTGCATTAGAACAACTATTTGAAGGAGGTCTCCCTAAGGGTAAGAATGATGAATCCAATATCTTGGCTGCTTTTAAGGAACTGGTGGTGCAGAATCTAATAGAAATGAGAGATGAGGGTTGATCTATATTTTCTAATTAAGGAATAAGAGTGACGAGAAATAGAAAGGAAGATGAAAGTGTTAATGAAATTTTAAAGTCACCAGAGGGAGATACAGGAGATTCAGTGCTTAAGTTTGACCAAACCCCTATCATTGAGACTTTTTTTCAGTTTAGGATATGATGTTGAAGAAGATGAGGAAGATAACAAATCATTGGTATGGTTAATGAAAAGAAGAATAGTAATCCTATATGTAAAAGGCAAAGAGAAGGTTACTGAAGTGACAAAGGAGATACCTGGTCCCATATTCACCTGAAGTTCTCAAAGAAAACTTCTTCATGAAGCAATGTAAGCAAATAAGTCCTAAACAGTTGAAAATAGGAGAAAAAAAAAGAATGTTTGTGGATAAAGCTCAAATTCCTGAGACTGAAATAGGAGATATCTCAAAGAATAATGATAAGGAATCTGTTGATGTAGTGAAGGCAGTGGAAAAGAGGCAAAGAGGCAAAGGCAAGTTCAAACATGGCATAAATCATCAACAAAATCAAATCCCGAGGAAGTTGAGAAAGACAAGATAGAATCTCCCAAAATGAGGATTAGGGAGATAGCAAAGAGACAACTAGAATCTTCATTTGAAGATCTTGATTTCGCATCTAATTTTGAAGAGGGACTTGGTCCCACAACAGAAAAAATAATAAGAACGGAGGAAAGAATTGAAGTAATCAAGACTAAAAAAGTTTTGAGTGTAAGGGTGTTTGATATAGAATATGTTCACAAACTAGGATGACAAATCTGGTAGATGATGTTAACGTCCAAGGATGGACACATCTAATCGAATGGTCTATTCCAGTTCTATACAAGAAAGAAGTTCGGGAGTTCTATTATAACATGGAACTAGATTTAGATGGGAGTATCAACATTACTGTAAAAAAAAACCAGTTTGTTCATCTGACTGAAGTTTGGTTGGATAAGATTCTAGAGGTGTAGTCGAAAGGGATTAGTTCAATTGCAGGAAAGGCTCCTATATTTGTCTTTGTTGAAGAGATTAAAAAGGTTTCTAAACTGAACAAGGTAGGGGTACCTAAAAAGTTTATGAAAGGTACCTTTCAATTATACTTCGAGTTTGTTAATAAGGCTCTATTATCAAGATCTGAGAAAAAAATTAGCTATAGCTTATGACTTGTTCTTGATGGAGTCTCCTAGCAAAATGGAAGAAATCAATCTTTTTGCTTTCATGTTGGAGCATATGGCCTAAATTATGACTAACAAGGATGGTAAACATGAAATGGTCTATGGGTATCTATTGAAAAGAGCATTTAATCATTTTGACATATAGTTGGAAAAAGAAACCAATGGCACTATGAAGAAGTCATGTCTCGTAACACACTAGTAGAGTGTAAGTGTGTTGAAGGAAGAAAAGTAGAGAAAGGGAAGTCCCAGATCTCTGAGCTCTTGGACACTCAAGAGCAACTAAAAAATGAATCAAAAGAGATGTCTCTGCTTATGGCTGAGAAGGACACTAAGATTGTTCACCTGAAGTCTCAATTTGGTCAAAGTTGCTTAGGAGGGGCTGGGTTCAGACAAATTGTCTACTGTGAGGGCTCAGAATGCTCAACTCATAGCAAAGGTAGAAGAGCTTAAAGACAGGTTTTTGAGAAGTCATGAAAAGGCTGATACTCGCTTATCTCTTATCCTCCAAAATCTCCATCCAAACCTCCTTCTTCCTAGATGTCTCTTGTTTCTAAGTCCCATCTTGTTAACCTCCTCTTTTATGGGAGTTGTTTGATAGTTTTTGGGGATTTTTACTTTAATATTTTCGAATGTAAAACAATAGTATACTGACAGTAACTGCTTTTATGGGGTTGCTCAATTTTTACAATGTGATGGGCCTTTTGGCCAATAGAATTGCTTCAAGTAAAGGAGGTTATCCTATATTATGTCCTATAAATATTTGAAAACATAACCTTTCACGGATTATCTTCTCACAATAAAAAAAGGGATCTGATTTCACCCTCAAAAGATACAACTGAAGGACAACAATGGTACTTGAGTTTTCAATCATCTTATCTTATTGTTTTTAGTTTATTTCTCTACTCGTTTTCATGTAAATTAAGTCCTCATCTATAAAGGAACTTGGTATTTATTTTGAATCATTTTTCTATCTTGTGCAATCTGTAGCTAGAGTTAGTTGTGATAAGGTCTTGAAATCTAGACTGATCTAAGGAGATTGGTTTAGTGGGCAATAGAATTGTTGCTTAATAGCTGAGAGTTTTCATTATCATAATAAAAGGGAAAGGGATTAAGAGGTTAGTCCTTGAGATTGCAAGAGTTTGTAATTATTGTGCTTTTTGAAATTAATAAAACCTTGCTGAAATCCTATGAGACAGGTCGCAATTTTTACTCTCTTGAGCAAGGAGATTTTTCATGTAAAATACTTGTGTCGTTTAGTTATTATTCTTACTTAGTCACTGTCATAAGGTACCTGACCCCTTTATTACAGTAGACGTATTCTCTACTCGTTTTTATGTAAATCAAGTCCTCATCTATACAGAAACTTGGTATTTGTTTTGATTCATTTTTCTCTCTTGTGTGATCCATAGCTAGAGTTAACTGGGATGGGGTCTTGAAGTGTAGACTGATCTGACGAGATCAGTTTAGTGAGCAACAGAGTTGTTACTTAGTAGCTGATCATAAGGGTTTCCATTATCATAGTAAGGGGAGAAAGGAATTAAGAGGTTTGTCCTCGAGATTGCAAAAGATTGTAATTGTTGTTGCTCCTTTGAAGTTAATGGAATCTTTTTGAAATCCTATGAGATAGGTCATGATTTTACTCCCTTGAGCAAGGTGGTTTTCCACGTAAAATACTTTATCGTTTAGTTATTGTTCCTACTTAGTTGTTGTCATAAGGTCAAGACCCTTTTTACTGTAGCAGACGTATACATACCATCATCTTCCTTTAAGAAGTTTGGTGTTGGGGTGGGGGAGATATTTGAGAGAGAAAATAATTACTCAAATCTTATTTTTAGAACGTTCTAATTGTTTATGGTTACATAGAATTGTGCTATTAATGCAATTACAAAGTGGCTAAAATTTAAAGCGGGCTTGCTCTGGACTAAAGATCGGTTCGTTAACATCCTTAGAAGCTTGCCAAGTATCATTATTAAAAAAGATGCCTAAAAATGACGGTCAAATACCACGGACTGAAATAGGAGATGTCTCAAAGAATAGTGACGAGAAATCTGTTGATGTAGTGAAGGCAGTGGCAAAGAGGCGAAGGCAAGTTTAAACAAGGCATAAATCATCAACAAAATCAAAGCCCAAGGAAGTTGAGAAAGACAAGATGTAATCTCCCAAAATGAGGATTAGTGAGAGAGCAAATAGACAACTAGAATCTTCATTTGAAGATCTTGATTTCGCATCTAATTTTAAAGAGGGGCCTGGTCCCACAATAGAATAAATAATTAAAATAGAGGGAAGAAATGAAGTACTCAAGACTAAAAAAGTCTTGAGTGTAAGGGTGTTTGATATAGAATATGTTCACAAACTAGGGATGACAGATCTAGTAGATGATGTTAACGTCCAAGGATGGACACATCTAATCAAATGGTTAATTCCAGTTCTATACAATAAAGAAGTTTGGGAGTTCTATTATAACATAGAACTAGATTCAGATAGGAGTATCAACACCATTGTGAAAAACCAGTTTGTTCATATGAATGAAGTTTGGCTGGATAAAATTCTGGAGGTGTAGTCGAAAGGGATTAGTTTAATTGCAGGAAAGGCTCTTATATTTGTCTTTGTTAAAGAGATTGAAAAGGTTTCTAGAACTGAACAAGGTAGGGGTACCTAAAAAGTTTATGAAAGATACCTTTCAGTCATACTTCCAGTTTGTTAATAAGGCTCTACTATCAAGATCTGAGAAAAAAATAGTAGCCATAGCTTATGACTTGTTCTTGATGGAGTCTCCTAGCAAAATGGAAGAAGTCAATCTTTCTGCTTTCATATTGGAGCATATGGCCAAAATTATGACTACCAAGGATGGTAAACATGAAATGGACTATGGATATCTATTGGAAAGAGCATTTAAGCATTTTGATATATAGTTGGAAAAAAGAACCAATGGCACTATCAAGAAAGTCATGTCTCTTAACACACTAATAGAGTGTAAGTGTGTTGAAGGAAGAAGAGTAGAGAAAGGGAAGTCCCAGATCTCTGAGCTCTTGGACACTCAAGAGTGACTAAAAAATGAACTAGAAGAGATGTCTTTGCTTATGGCTGAGAAGGACACTAAGATTGCTCAACTGAAGTCTTAATTAGACAAAGTTGCTTAGGAGGGATCGGGATCAGACAAATTGTCTACCGTGAGGGCTCAGAATGCTCAACTCATAGCAAAGGTAGAAGAGCTTAAATATAGGTTATTGAGAAGTCATGAAAAGGTTGATACTCGCTTATCTCTTACCCTCCAAAATCGCCATCCAAACCTCCTTCTTCCTAGATGTCTCTTGTTCCTAAGTCCCATCTTGTTGACCTCCTTTTTATAGGAGTTGTTTGTTGGTTTTTTGGAATTTTTACTTTAATATTTTCAAATGTAAATCTCTCTTTGTTAATGAATGATGCTTGTATCTGCTCTCTTTTCCCTTACATGTGTTTTTCTGCTTATGCTTTGTTGTCTTTTGACTATGGATTTATCCTAACTTACTTGATCACTTTCTTGATTTACAGCTTGCCTTTTTTTTATTATGTGAAAAGCGAAAATATATTGTAGGCAGTGTTGGCATAGGATGGTTAGAGACCTAGTTGATAGAGGAAAATAGTATTCATAGGGGGAAGTGAAGTATATTGCATCTTGATTGTGAGAAACTGTGAGGCTGAAACACTTTTGCAATTGTGTTTGCCATTATCAAAAGGGAAGAAATGTTAAAGTGTAGTTTTAATGATATGACAAAATCTGGAATGGGATCTAATCCCATGCTAGAGTTGCTATCACGTATGTGGAAATAGTATATTGACAGTAACTGCTTTTATGGGTGTGCTCAATTTTTACAATGTGGTGGGCCTTTTGGCCAATAGAATTGCTCCAAGTAACAGGAGGATATCCTATATTATGTCCTATCAATATTTGAAAACACAGCCTTTCACAGATTATCTTCTCATAATAAAAAAGGGGATCTGATTTCACCCTCAAAAGATACAATCGAAGGACAACAATGGTACTTGAGTTTTCAATAATCTTATCTTATTGTTTTTAATTTATTTCTCTCCTCATTTTCATGTAAATCAAGTTCTCATCTATAAAGGAACTTGGTATTTATTTTGAATCATTTTTCTATCTTGTGCAATCTGTAGCTAGAGTCAGCTATGATAAGGTCTTGAAATCTAGACTGATCTAAAGAGATTGGTTTAGTGGGCAACAGAATTGTTGCTTAATAACTGAGGGTTTTCATTATCATAGTAAAGGGAAAGGCATTAAGAGGTCAGTCCTTGAGATTGCAAGAGTTTGTCATTGTTGTGCTTCTTGAAGTTAGTAAAACCTTGCTGAAATTCTATGGGACAGGTCGTGATTTTTGCTCTCTTGAGCCAGGAGATTGTTCATGTAAAATACTTGTGTCATTTAGTTATTATTCTTACTTAGTTACTGTCATAAGGTACCTGATCCCTTATTATAGTAGACGTATTCTCTGCTCGTTTTTATGTAAATCAAGTCCTCATCTATAAAGAAACTTGGTATTTGTTTTGAATCATTTTTCTCTCTTGTGTGATCTGTAGCTAGAGTTAGCTTGGATGGGGTTTTGAAGTGTAGACTGATCTGATGAGATCAGTTTAGTGAGCAACAGAGTTGTTACTTAGTAGCTGATCATAAGGGTTTCCATTATCATAGTAACGGGAGAAAGGAGTTAAGAGGTTAGTCCTCGATATTGCAAAAGATTGTAATCGTTGTTGCTCCTTGAAGTTAATGGAACCTTTTTGAAATCCTATGAGATAGGTCGTGATTTTACTCCCTTGAGCAAGGAGGTTTTCCACGTAAAATACTTATATCATTTAGTTATTGTTCCTACTTAGTTATTGTCATAAGGTCAAGACCCCCTTTACTGTAGTAGATGTACATAGACCATCATCTTCCTTCAAGAAGTTTGGTGTTGGGGTGCAGAAAGATATTTGAGAGAGAAAATAATTGCTCAAATCTTATTTTTAGAATGCTCTAAGTGTTTATAGTTGCATAGAATTGTGCTATTAATGCAATTACAAAGTGGCTAAAATTTAAAGCGGGCTTGCTCTGAACTAAAGATCAGTTCGTTAACATTCCTAGAAGCTTGCCAAGTATCATTATTAAAAAAAAATGCCTAAAAATGAGGGTCAAATACCATGGACTGCATTTTTTGGGGCCAAAAAATGATAAAAAGAAGGAACAAGAGTGTTTCTATTAAAAAATAATTTTTAGAACTTTTCAAACAAAGCGATGCAATCTTTCACATTGTTCGTCAATATGAAGAACAAAGTGAGGAATAAGCTCACTTTATTAAACACAAAATTTCAGAAAAGTGACAAATGGAGGAGTCATTGTCTATCATTTTGTTCTTCAATAACACGATCGATAACATTGCTTTTCTAAAATTCTTTTTGAAATATAATCATAATAATATTTTTCTATAAAGGTGAATTTTTTTCTAGAACCAACTATTTCTACTATGTTTAATCTTTTTATAATAATTTTTTTTTAACTATAAAACAATAATCATATTTATAAAAACATGCTCTTTATAAAATTAACTACCCATGTATGATAACTATCTATTTATTTATAATATAATAACCTTTTCTTTTATCGAAATTAAATATCTAAGATTCTAGGTCTATAGATTTTGATCAAATATCTCGATATCTTTATACTTTAGTACACCATTTATAACAAAGATATGGTGTATATAAATTTGATAGGAATGATTTTGGTCCCTTGAAATCTTGTATAAAGAAATGACAAAGTGCTAACATCATCCAGTCTCAGCGAAAGACTCGTGCTCATCAGCCTGATCTAATGGATGTGGAGAAATGGCCATATGTTAATTAATTTTCATTAATTTTTAACTACTGAAATGTGCATATTTTTTTTTCTAAGATTTTAAACATAAGTAAAATTTTCACTTAAGTCTTTTTATAATATTAAAAATGAAAAGAAAAAAAAATTTGTCTACAACTAGAGCTGTCAAAACAGGTTAGTTAAGTCCCACCCAGTTCAAGTCTCGTGGGCTAAGGAATTTGAAGGGTTAGGGCAGGCCGACCCTTCATTTGAAACGACCTTGAAATGTCGAGCCCAACCCAACCTTAGTATTGTCGGGGATTGAGGCGGGCAAGCCCTTTTTATTTTTTTAAATTTTTTTCCCTTTGCAATCTAAATTTGAATTTAAAATTCAGTTAATATGTTAATTTTTTTAAACTTGTTTAATAAAATTATATGAAGAACATAATACTTACAATCAAAATATGCATTATACATATGATTTGCGGTGCTTTTAATTACAATATCATATTTGAAATGTATAACATAAAAAAATGAGAAGATAAATAAAATATAACAAACAATGATCATGAATTTCACTCATCCTACGACTAAAGAATTTCTTTTTTACAAATAAATAAAGAAAGATAATTTGAAAAATAAACTTGTGAACTAAAGAATAATTACGTCTTACGATTTTAATTATTCTAATTCAAATCAAATAATAACTATAGCTCATAGGCCGATCCTGGCCCGGCCTCGATCAAACCTAAAGAGCCATGTGCTTAGTTGGGCCGAACTTATAAGCCCTAATTCTAAATGGGCTTGAAAAATTATATCCATCCTTACTCCAACAACGAATGTGGCTAAGCCGGCCTCATGGACAAAGCCCATTTTGACAGCTCTATCAACAATAGTAAGATAATATTTAAACATCAAATATCATTTCAGATATACAATATCCAAGTGTTATAAAAAATAAAATATCAAAACAAACATGATTATTATAAAGAAATTTGACCATTTATAGTATTAGGAATAAAAATTAAACTCATTAATTACAAGATGGTGCACGTGTGCTCTCGTACAAACTTTTAAAAAGTAAATCTAAACAATATAAAGAAGGAAAAATTATCTTGACAAAGCAAAAATAAAATTATCGCTCACTTTTTTATTTTATTATTATTTTTATTTTAAAAAAGAATTATCTAGTTTGATTTAACATGAATAGTCTAGTTTGATTTAGTATGAATAAATAAAGAATATTTTTTAATTTTGTACTCTAAAGTTAAAGTTATGTCAAATGTATCAAACGACCTTTTAATTTTGAAGCCTTAAAAATGTCATTTGAAAATTTTAAATTAAAATGTTGTCAAAAAAGTAAATAGAAAAAAAAAATTAAAACAGTAAAAGAAAAACATATCATTCTTTTGAAAATAGACAAAGTGTTTATTATATATTACCCCCTTCGTCCCATTTTATGTGGCAGTCTTTGATTTGACACAATATGTAAGTAATAAAGGTAGACTTTTGAAACATGAGGACTAGGGTCATTCTTAAAATTTATTTGATTGAGAATTATTTTATTAAAAATAAAAAGAATTTAAAATTAAATTATTTTTAATTAAAATAAAATAATTTTTTTTTAAAATGATAAAAAAAAGTGTCACGTAAAATAATACAGGAGAGAGTATTTTTTACTCCTATTGCTTTGGTTCACAACTTTGAGCCTACCGTACCGTACGTTCACGGTTCGTCTCCACCAAATTATAATTTTATTTCTATTCACCCCAAAAATATAAATAAACAATTGAAAGTTGTTTACTTGAGTAGAGACAAGATGGAGCAGGAGCGGGCATAAATATGAAAAAAATATAAAAATTGAATTGGATTAAACTAATTTAGTTTTTTGGTTTTTATTTATTTTGTATTGATGTTCTTTTAAATAATTGGTTCTTTGATTTGGTATTCAGTGTAGAAGTCTGAAAATTTTGGTGCACCGAAGAATTGAACTTTTATTAAAAAAAATTAAAAAATTATATATATATTAGACCAAAAATTACACACACATATATTAGACCATAAATCAATTAACAATTGAATCATTCATTAAACAAATATATGGTGCACATTTTTTTAAAATCAAAGATTTAAAAATTTAATTAAACCAAAATTTATTAAAATCGAATCGAATGGTCACCGCGTTGGAGGCTTAATTAATTGAATCATTTCTGCATAATCAAGTAGCTGGAGAGGCGAGAAAAGAAATTACAAGCTAGAAGCTCCTCTACTCTTTCAAGTTATTTGATTTTTTTACGAGATTTTTTTTTATTTTTACATGTAAGTATTTGTAATAAATTTTAAAGTGGTAAAAAAAATAAATTGTAAGAAAAATAAATTGTAAAAAAAATAATTTTATTCATGAACAATATGGTTACAAATCTGTTCGTCCCTTGATTCTTCTCTCCTTTAGATTTCTCCATTATTCGAGGATGGTTAGTGACGTATTTCTCTAAGTAGGATGAATTTGACCTTCTTGAGCCATATTTTGATCTCTTTATGAATATCCCAAAGTTCATGAGAAATTTGAGATGCCTTTTCACAAATATAATACCATTTATATAAGTATGATTTAAGGTTTAGAATAGAATAGTTTTGAAAAAAATTCCAACTTAAATATGACTCATCCTGTAGAATTTTTCAAATTTCGATGTCTACAATAAGATATCTAGACAAAAATATTTTTCTTTATTCATTTTGTTAGTGTCAAAAGGTCATAAATTTTGGCTCAAATTTATAAATAGCATCTCCTTTTTTGGTACACCCAAAGAATTAGGTACCCCGTTTTGAAAAGAGTCTTTTATTGAATTGAATGATTACTTTATGTGCAATTTTAGGTAGATGATCACTTTAATGCAAAGTGGATTCCACAGTTATACGTCAAAACACATTTGTAAGACTGTACAAATCTGGTGCCTTTCACTATCCACGCTCGGATCCACCGCCAAAGTATGTATACCGTTCATTTGAATTTAATATTTTTAATATAGAATATAAATACGTAGATATTATAATTTAAAGAAAGTAATACAAATGAATTCATAACTTACAAAAAAGAATAATGAATTTAGTCTGAAAACTTTTAAAATTAAATACTTAAATTTAAGTTTTGAATCCGCTTCTTATCACTATTTTTGGATTAAATTACTTCATAGTTTTTTTTAAAAAAAAATTCTTTACAATATTCTTTTAGTTTCATATAAGATATTTTTATTTTTACATATATTTCAATAGGTGTCAGACTGTCCATATACAAGGAAATGTGATCTCTTGCTTTTTACAATTTGAATAAACAAGAATTTCCAGGAATATTTAGAACAGTTTGTTTCGGAGCAGAAGAGCCGTTTTCTAAAGAAAATAATATTTCAAATCTCTTAATTGTATTTATAAAAATGAAAATCTCTTACAAAAATATCATTAGAAAAATTATGGAAAAAAAAAACAATTTCTCCCGTAAATATATTTCAAAAGTTGCTGAATAATGACTTTTACAGAAAATGGTATCCTATGCAATCCATGAAGTTTGTGAATGGCCATTTATTAGTGGAAATGAAAAAAGTTATATAGTCTTTTTGATTCTTCGTATCTACCTCTTTTTGGAATTGGAGCTGATATATTTGGCATCTCTTTTACAAGAATGATAACAAAAGAGAAAGGATTAATAGAGATCGAAGGTGTGATCGAATAGTCAATAAAGAGATAAATATTTAAATAATAAATATAAAATAAAATCTTTGTATTGTATTCGTTTATTCGTCCCAAATATCTATATCAAATCATCCTATTTTATGGTAATTAAATTTTTAATTATAATTTGAGAATAAAAATAGGGGAATGATTGCAACAAGAGAGGGAGTGGCTCCCTTGTTTGCAGACAGCCCGTCTTAAATTTCCTTTCACTTTACCTTTCCCTTCTAAAAATCCACACCACCACTTAAATTATTCTCTCCCTTTAATGTTATTTATTCACATTATTATCCTAAATAATTGATTAACTTCTTAAATTTAAATACAGTTAATTAATTTCTTTTCCTTAAAAATGAGCATGTATAATCAAACACTCTATCTAAATTCCGCTAAAGACTTTGACGATTTTGAATGCAATGATATTAACTCAATTACCATCAAATATTTTTGTAGCAATAAAGATTGTTGTTAAAAGGTAAATTTCTCTTTTGTTATAGCGTTTCTACACAAGACACAAGATAAGTAGAGATTGCACATATACTAAGTTATTCAAGATTTATCGTATTAGCTCCTGCATGACACATGATTATTTCGGTCCTAAAAAATTATATTACAATCAAATCATTTGTGTGAAAAATTTATAGGGAATATATATCCTCAAAAAAGATTCACATGTTGCATATTTAAGTTTGCAAAGTAGACGTGTGATTTTAACACTTGCAACAAGTGGTTGTTATCCGCCTTAGTTGAGTTTTGAATGATATTTGCTTATTCAAGAAAAGGAGAATACATTACCAATATTTAGGAAATAAAGTAGGTGAAAAAGGATAGTTTAACGCATAAAGTATTTTGTATTAATAAAATTAAGGGAAGAATCGTATCCCAAAGAGTGATACATAGACTACCTATCGTAGAAATAAAGTAAGAAATTATATTTGTTATTTTAATTTTTATTTGTCATGAAGTTTAAGAAAATAAAAAAAAAACTTTTAAATTTTGTGGTTTTAAATTAAAGATATGTTAAATGAACTAAAATATCTTTTAATCTTGTAGTTTTAAACATATCATCTAGATAACAACTATAATAACATATCCAGTGAAATCGGTCTAGCGAGGATAAAATATATGCAGACCTTACTACTACGTCATAAAGATAGAAAAGCTATTTCCAAAAAACCCTCGTCTCAAAAATATCAAGCCCCAAAAATAAAAAAGTATCATTTTTAAAAAAAAATCAAATTAAAAAAAAATCATAAAATTGAATGGCCGTACGCCTCACGTAAATAACTAAAGTATATGCATAAAATAAAAGATCACGTAAAGGGGAGAAGATGAATAGTATGAATATAGTAATTAATTATTATTCATGTGCAAGGATAGAGACCATTGGAAAAAGATGTATGCCCAATTCTTTGGCTCTAAGTGCTTCAAACTCTGTCTTCCTTACATAAATTATATTCGTGTTGGGATCGGTGAGACACCATTAATGTTTATTTTCATTGAGAGCCCACACAAAAAAATTCTTCATAAAAGTATAAGTTATATACTAAATTTTTGTGGACTATTTTCAATTTTTTCTAAAAAAATTTAATTTGATGTAAATTTAGATACAACCCATCTATCTGGTGCTCGATTATAAACTATGGTTTATAATCCCCCAAGGGACATGCCTTCCTATTATATATCCACTCCCAAAGTGATAGATGTTTTGACTTGGTTCCATTATTAAACAATGTTATCCTATTAATAGAAAAAAGATAAGTTGTTTCCTACAAGTTGAGGAATTGGGGCACTTTTAATATATAATGTCAATTGGGCCACTTATGGGAAATCCCTTATTCACTATTTTTACTCTATCGATAGTGACTTTCTTCTTCAAGAAATTAAATCCTCATCGTAAGAGGTGAATTATTCACTTATGGAGACTTTCTTGTGATGGCAGCTGGGTCACTTTTTTAAAAATAAAAATAGGGAATTATGTATGACATAGGAGACATCTAGCCTACTTAGGTTTTGCTTCAAACTATTATTTACAATTGAATTATTAATGTTAAATCTTCCTTAAATACCTGCAGAATTAGAGACAAAATCAGGAATGGATTCGTACCGTTGTGAATATTTAAAGTTTGGATTGAGATTCGATGAAGTCCAAGAAATAGTACACATGTTACTGTTTCATTCCTTTCACAATTCCACATATTTATACCTTAAACTAAGAGATTTTGAAGATGATGCCAAAAGGACTGAATGAATAATATATTTATCACGGAATTTTACTTACACATTTTAACTATGAAATCTTCTAATTGAACAACTAAATACACGATAAAAATATTATATTATACACTTTTGACATATATTTTGATTTTTTTTTTTTTTGGCTCATATTCACAAGTGTCGACTAACATGGTTGCTCCATTAAAAAAATAAATGAAAAAAATGTGTCAAGTCAAAAATGATCCCTAGTCCTTTAGGTTAAAAAACTCAACATCAACAAGTACATCATTTAGTCGGTGTGCACTATGGGTGCCAGTAAACAATAAAAAATATCTAATTTTACGAAGAGATCACGTGTTCAATGCCCAAAATTTTAGCTATAAATCCGCCATTGAGCGTCTATTATATAGATAAGTTAGTAACATAAAGATTTTGAACATCAACTGAAACGTGCATGAAATTTTATGACTTATTAAGGTTAATGAATATAATTAAAAGATCAGTATATATTTTAAAAGGGACATATGGAAGGTTAAAAACATGCACAATAATTTTGGGGCCAAAAATATCTAATAGATACAATTAATCATATGTGTTAGTGTTGAATCAAAGTAGGAGGAATTTTGTATTTTTGCAATTAGAGAGAGACCCAAGGTGGCCACTTTTAATGTTGGGCTGAGAAGAAGTGACAGTAAGTGGCCACTTTTAATGTTAACTATTTAAAATATAGTCTCAATATACATTGCATTTAAAATCTAGCACAGAAACAGAAACGAACACACACAGAAAGAGAATTCGAAGAAGCAGGATCTGCTTCTTTTTTAAACGTTGTTACTATGTTATAAATACATTGCAAATAGTTGCTATGTTTTAAATAATATTCTTGAAAGTTGGGGTGTACTTAACCCATGGCCTAATAACAAGAAGAAAAGGCATGGGCTAGCTTAGCTAGTTTGTATCATACTATTTAAGGTTTAGCCATTTTCTAAAATCTTGCGTAAAAAGTTATGGAATAACTACCTTTTTGAATCCTTTTTATAAAATATTTATTCGTTTTAAATATATATTTTTATTTATTACCTAGATATTTCAAATTTGAAAAATATTTATCATATATAGCAATTGTATTATCTATAAAAGTGAATTATATACGTATTAAAATGTCTGATAATTATTTTGATTAAAAAACTACACTATATAATAAAAATGAATTATATTTGTAATATAAATGAATTACACTTGGTATAAAAGATATATTAAAATTATAAAAATGTATTATAAGTATCTTAACATATATTGAACTTATATTTTGATAAAAAATATGTATTATATATTAAAAGTGAATTATATATATATTAAAACTGTATTATTATAAATGGTAAATATTTTTTAAATACGATATATATAAGTTATCCAAACGTGATCTTCATCTAACTTTATATATGTGGTCTGACTGCCATGGCCACAAGCCCACACTGTGTCGGAGTCTTTTTTTTAATCATTTATTTTAGAGATTCTTAATTATTAATTCTCTAATACCTTTTATTATCTATTTTTAAAAATATTTCTTTTGCCTATTATTTTGAAACTTTTTTATAACAAACTTTTGCCTATTTTTTGAACTTTCTTTGGGTATATTTCTTTCTGGACGTATTTTGAATATTATTTTGCCCTTTTTGGGACTTTATAAAACCTTTTTTTGCCTTCTAAAAATAAATAATTAAATAATTAGAATTTATTTTATAAAAGGTATAGTTAATTAATGCCCCATAAATTAACGAATCAAGTGTTATTAGAAAACTTTTGCCTTTTTTTTAACTTTTCTATAGAAAAATTTTGCTATTTTTTGGACTTTTTTGGAAACTTTTTTAGGACTTTTTTTTACTATTATTTTACCTACTTTTTTAGTCTTTTTAAAACCTTTTTTTTCTTATTATTTTGGAACTTTTCTACAGAAAACTTTTGCTGTTTTGGGGACTTTTTTGGGCTATATTTTTTTTTTTTAATGTAGATATACATTCTTTAATGTGACTATTTATTTTATTGATTTATTTATATTTTCGCGATTATCATGAACCCAAACTATTATTCTTACATATATTTATCTTTTTCATTCCTCTACCTATTTTTATTCACTCATTATTGAATATCTAAAGTCTACCAAGTTGTGTAACTTTTTGCAATATGCAAAATATATTGTTGTTTGTTTATAAAAAAAAATCAAATTTGTTATTTGGAGTATTTCTTTAAATTTCAAGCACTGCAACTAATTAATATTATTAAATCAATTTATCAAATTCAACACAACTATTTCAACATCATTATATAATTTTTTTTAAATTTTAAGTCAGGTTTAACTATTTCAACTTTATATTATATAATTTATTTTTTTAAAAAAAAATCATTGTTTGTGTTTTACTTCATGTCTGCGTGTTTTCTTCCTTGTCAAGATTTCATTTGTTGAATTACATTGAGCCTAGTTATTCAATTTATATATGACAACTTAAAAAATAATAATAAAGTTTCCCTATGAAATTTGACTCTAGTCCTCCAACCTTATTGAGATGACCCTGGTTTTAGCTAAGGATGTTTTTATCAAAATTTTGTTTTTGCATTCAGGTTCTGAAAGGGAGGATTCGCACTTGAAATTCTAAATGACATGATTACTTTTTTAGAAGCTAAAGTTGAATTACAGAAAAATCTACTCTCTGTGTTTTATTTTATATGACATTTTTTTCCTTTTTAATTTGTCCCTAAAAGAATGTTATCTTTCTATAATTAAAAAATTTTAATTTAAAAATTTCTCTTTACCTTTTATAAAATAATTTACAATCACAAAAATATCTTAGGTTGTTTTAGTGCACAAGATTTTTAAATATTGTAGTTCAATTGTCTGAGGAGGTCATGCGGAAAAAGGGACAACCAACCCCAACAATGTTCCTCGTGCACCGAAAGGGACAATCTTTGGGTAAGGCCACATGAGAAAGGCATGAAGGCTTGTGGCAGCTCAAAGATAGAGTCTGGGAAGTTTCTATAGCAACAGTACGTAGAGGACGTCGCAACATCAGGTGAGAGAGAAAGTCATGACCCACCACTTCACCATTAAGAAGAGGACTAGAGTCTTGGAGAGATTTTTGGAAGACTCTATAACATTGTGGATAACACTTGAAGTGTCACGCCCTGGGAGGGTACCCTTGGCGTGGCCGGCACTCAGAGGCTATTGCTAGTCCCCGAGCGAACTACTTGGCCTCATCATCACCTCATACTCAACAGCGGAAGAAACATCCTCGAGGAAAAGACTTTAATATAATTAAAGTAATCAAGTCTTTATATAAAATGTTAATTTCCAACAAAGAATAGTTGAAAAAAATAATACATAAACATCCTCTACTCAGTGTCTATGAAGCCTCTAACTCAAACATCTAGATGGTACCATGACAGATCATGGTTACCCAACTTAAGGAAAATAAAGTACTACTCAAGCTAGATGATAATAACATGGAAATCCTTCGAAAACAAGGAGGTCTCACCGATCAGCTGAATGCGAATAGATCCTCAACGAAGCACCTGTCGATGATCTCCAATACTTGCCTCTGCATCATAAAACGATGCAGTCCCAGAAAGGGACATCAGTACTTGGAATGTACTGGTATGTAAAATAGCTGAGTGAAACAGATTCAAGTAGAATAATATAGGAATAACATCAACTCAACATCATACTCCATCAGAATGTCAAATGTCTATCTAAAGAAAGAATAAAGAGTAGACAAATGACCCAACTATATCTCATCAATGTATCATCAATACATCATACTCACCTCAAGGAAACTCAACTCAACTCGACTCGACTCGACTCAACTCAACTCAACTCAAGGAAACTCAACTTAACTCAACTCAAGGAACATCAACATCAACTCATCTCAGGGAACATCGACATCAACTCAACTCAGGGAACTCGACTCAAAACATCACATCAACATCAACATCAGAGTCCTATCAAAAGGAACCTAACTGAGAGTTTCTCTAACCGACAATATCACCTATGAGCCAGTGATGAACAATGAAGTGATGCCATTGCCATATCCATCCAATACCCTGCCCGGGGTAAAGGACATAACCTCAGGGGATCCACAAGAAAAACCTCAGTCCTCTTTTGGGACAAGATATGAGCCATCCGCATTGCGGTTCAATCCTTTCTTCCTACGTGGGCCACGTAGTTAATGGGTTCAAGTGGGACTCATCTTACCCATTTCGATGCTCAATACTCCTCCCAGAATTCGACATGCTCATAAAACATCAACCTTATCAGTCCCATAGGGACATAATACCTCATCATCAGTCACATAAGGACATGATATAATACCTCAACATCAACATTGGTCCCAGAGGGACATAGTATAAAACCTCAACATCAACATCTGTCCCATAGGGACATAGTATAAAACCTCAACATCAACATCTGTCCCGTAGGGACATAGTACCTCACCTCATAACTTCAACATCAACATCATGGACTCAAGATACTCTTTTAGAAATCAAATCTCAATGCTAAGACATCATAAAACATCACTCTCATCAATATCATCACCAAGACTCTCATCAAATGTGAAACACAATCACAACATCACAACATCATTATCGTCAAGGCTCTAGACTCATCTCCTAAGATCATTATGCATGCTTTTCAAATAATCATGTAAGGTTATGCAAAATCTCATGAAAAATGTTTACTTCAAGAAAACAAATAGTATAATGATCATCAACATAGAAAACATGTAATTTCAAATCAATTTTTCAATGAAAAACTCTCAAGTATTCATGCACATATACTCTTCAACCATCAACTCATCTTTGACCTCTATGGGGCACATGAGAGAACAAACTCATGCTTTTAGTTTAGCCTTACATACCTGAAAATTTGATATTACAATCGAAATTTGATGAATACTCATTTCTTGGAGAAAATCCTCGATCTTGGTAGTTCTTTTAGAATGGAAGAACTTGGAAAGACATCGTTTGAAGAGCTTCTTTTTTATTCTTGACTTCTTGACTCAGAATCTTTAAAGTTTCTTGATGAAGAACCCTAATTCATGGAAAGAAGAATCAAGGAATCCTTTCTTGGGATTCTTGAATTCGCTTTCTTGAAACCCTAAGTTATAATTTAAGATTCTATTAGGGATTTCATGAATAGATAGAGAAATTAGCTTAAAGCTTATGAAGAATAACTCACCTTGACGAAGAATCTTGAAAGTTAATCTTTACTTGATGACTTTCTTGATGGTTCTTGAGCGTTTTATGTTTATGAGTGAAGGAGAGGGTTTTTACTCATGAAACTGACGTTTTATGCGTTTTGGGAACTTAAATAAACCCCAAAGGCTTTAGGATAAAAGTACCCTCAAAATAAAATAAAGGAACGTCGGTTAGCTTATCCAGAAAGGGTTCGCAATAGGTCCGCGTCGCGGACCTTCGGACAGCTCTGCAGGTCTCCAGTAAAATGATCATAACTTTCTACTCCAAATTTTGTTTAATGCGAAATAAGATGCGTTGGAAAGCTAACTCAAAGATCTTTAATTGGATATATTATGGGTCACCTAACTCATTATACTTTAGGAGATATGGTTATTTGAAGTTGACCCTTCCATCAACTCATATGAAAACTTAGTCGCTAGAAATTTTTTGGACTTGACTTGATGTAAAAGATCCTTTATAACTCTAAGTCACATCTAATATACTTTAAATACTTAGGAATTGATCCTATCATATGAAGGATGGCTCAATCTTAGTTAAAAAAAGTTGGGGTGTTACATGAAGATCCTTAGAAGACTCTAGAATAATGTAGTCAAGTCTTGACAACTTTTAGAACACTCTAGAAATGTAGAGCATTCTAGAGGGAGGACTTATATGTAAATATTGAGGAACTTATAGAGTAAATTCTATTTGCACTTTATCCACTAGCGGGTAGAATAAATAGAGGACCATTCATTTATAGTCATCAACCAAGAAAGTTGTAAGTAATCTTCCAAGTGTTAAACAAGTTTTCTCTTTAAAGCTTTCTTGTCTTCTTCAATCTAGCGTTTAGTTAGTGATCTTAGTTGAAAAGACTTGCTTGAGCTTAAAAGATTGTGAAAGAGTCGTGAGTAAGTTGACAAGTTCTGCACGAAAGTTTCAGTCGAAGTCTAAGTCTGTGACAATATGGTATTAGAGAAAAGTTGTTACAAAGGGAAAATGGCAAGTAAGGGATACTTTAACACCACTAACCCATCAACGTTAGGCCGGATGTTGGGAAGAACCACGAAAAGGAAAAAAGAACTCTAAAAGGAATGAGGAAGTGTCATTCGAACCTGCGCCAAATGACACTAATATTTCATTCACTCTCAACCACTGAAGTGAGTGATGACGAACTCATTATGATCACTTTTTTGAGGTTTACCTTTTCCGATAGACCTCCGATTAGGATATCACTAATTTAAAGTTTGAGAATGTGACATTCTGATCAGCACGAGCTTTCAAACTCATTATGGTCACTTTGAGTTTCTTGTTATGTCTTTTGGTTTAATTGACACACCTATAACTTTTATGGATCTCATGAACCGGGTATTTAATCTATACTTGAATATGTTTGTCATTATCTTCACCTATGATAAATTGATCTATCCTAGAAATGAGGAAGAACAAGTCAATCAATTTTGAATTTCCCTTCAAACTTTCATTGATAGGGTGTCATATGTTAAGTTCTCAAAATGTAAATCTTGTCTTTCATCGGTGGCATTTCTAAGCCACATAATATCTTGTGAAGGTATTGGGGTTGACATCTAGAAAATTAAAGTAGTGAAGAATTGGCCTAAACGTACCTCTCTAACTGATATAAGAGATTTCTTAGGTTTAGCTGGTTATTATCGATGGTTCATACAGGGATTTTCATCCATATTAACCCTATTGACTAAATTGACTTAGAAAAAGGCTAAGTTCTTTACGACCTAAGACTAGCCCTAGGTGTGACACGATGAATGGGTAACCCAAAGGGACCCCAAACAAGCCTCTAAGCATACATTGCACATCCTTGATTGCGGAAGCATAGTCAAACATCAATCATATAATTCTAGGGAAAATAGGACTTTGGACTCAAACTATGGGGATGATATAGGGAAGAGGATTAGAATGAATACATAAAAAATAAAGACCAAGGGGTGGGTAAGTATGACTCATGCTATGGGGGCAATAAGGACTTAAGACTTCCACATCATATCAACAATATGCATAAACATATAAAAAAGGGGATAAGGACTAAGGGAAGTTTTCCATAATTACATAAGCATAAAAGGAGTCGAGATCATAACATACATATCCATATCCAACAACACCTCTACCATGACAGGAATGAGCCCCAAGACATCTCCCAGGCTCACCCTTAAAAGTAAATATCCAAAAGTAAACAAGTATTAATAAAGCATGAAAGAAAAGTGGATATTGTCCCTGAAGTGAAGGACTTACCAAAGGCAATCTTCAACAATCCATCTAGCCACGTAGAGGAGGAGGATGAATATGAGCTCCGATCCCTACATTATTAGATCATGTTGGCAAAAGTATGCGTTAGTACTTAGAATGTACTAAGTATGTGGGGTACAATGCAACAAGGAACATAAGTCATAATTAAACAATATGCATAGTTATAATGAATAGGTATCATATCAATATGACATGTGTGATCAATGCTTAAGTCAAAACATGCATGGAGGTAGTCAAACTTACATAATATATCATGCACATATAGGGGAGACCTTAACCGACATGTACCATGCGAGCTATTACATGGAGTCCCGATGTTGTCTCCACACCGAAAAATGAGAGATCTACTTGCCAAGGTAGACCAAACTCCACCTTGGTGGGTAACTTATCCAAGTTGTGTCCACTAGAAAGAGCCCATTTAGGGAAATAACATGAACCTATGGTGGCACATAATTAAGAGACCAAGACTTTATATAAGGACCCCTTGGGTCAAGCCCCCACCTTAAGCCTCTTTCGGTGTTAAGTCTAGTCCCAGGAATACTTAACATAATCATAAGTGTAATCATAACTTGAGTAATTTGTAAAAACATGTCCACATTGTAAGAGTAGCTCTTTCATGAACTTGACCCCTTCATGTAGACATTATTCATTCACAAGAGGGTAGAGACATATCATAAAGGCTCAAATTCTTGTTTATCAATCATAGGAGCTTTCCATGAGTTCAATATATGCTTAGGAGCCCATAATAAATCATATCATACTTGTCTTGCAAATTATGCATTTGTGTTTCATCAACATATAAAGTCATATCCTGTAATCTTGTCAAAACATGGTGGGTGATGCAATTGAACTTGAAATTATAAAATACAAGAGTATTGAACTTGAATGAACTAAACATGATCAATATAGAAACATTTAAAACAATCCACCAATCATAATAGTAAATCCTTAGTTTAGGTGTCATGAAATTCATCTTAAAAATCCATAATCTTTCATGATTTTCAGATTTCATATCATGCAAAGTTTCAGTAGTCATAAATCAAATCATATGATAGCCTTAAATAGATGTTCATGCATAATCCAATCAATACTTAGTAAATCAAATTTAAAATCATGTTCATAATGCATAATCCCCATAAAGTATTAAATCTTGAAATCATGGAATTTTCATAAAAAATGAGAGTTCGGATTCATGGGTGGAAGAACCCATGGATGAAGACCCACATGCCTCAAACTTGAAATTTCTTGAATGAAACTTGGAGAAGACATGGGGCTTCACTTGAATTCTTGTAATCCAAAGAGAGTTCTTGAGAGTCTTGAGTTTAATTGAGGGATTTGGTGAGGATTAAAGAGGATTTTAGATTTGGAGCTTAGAATGGTTGTACAATGAAGGATTCTCATCTATATAGGTGTTGGGTTATTATCCAATTTCCCTCAGCTGAAACAAAGAAAGTTTAAAAATTTTTAACCTGTGGTAAACCAAGTCTACGACACGGACTTGTTCCTATCAAGGACACTTTTTTGTGAAATTCAATTCTCTCTGTTTTGGTATAGGAATGAGCTTAGGTCACTTTCTTACCAAGATGGACCAAGTTCACGGCGCGGACTGGTTGCGTACTCTTCTGGTTATGCCCCAAATCACCCAAAAAATTATTTTTCAATACGGGTGATCTAAAAATTAAAGACTGCCCCTTTCCTTCACAATTGTACCTTCTGAAAAAGAATACGAAGTCAAATTTTCAGAATCATGCATGGATTTTAAGATATTCAAGAAATACACTATAAGGCATTTTTTGAGTCGTGGGAGAGGTGTTACAATATCTCTCCCTTAGGAATACGTACTTTAGAAGAGTGATTAGACAACTTTTAGCCCACATGAATGCATCAATGCAACTTAAACATTATTTTCATGAAATCTTTCAAACTTATGCATCATAAATCATCAAAAAAATGGCACTTATAAGTATGTATGCATGCAACATGATGTAGAGGGATGAAGTACAAGAGTTGACACCATAGATAGGATCAATTTGTTACCTTAGGCTTGAGTAGAGTGGAAGATATAAGGGTATCACTTCTTCATGTCCGCTTCGGCTTTCCAAGTGACACTTTTAACTTGTTGGTTCCTCCAAAGGACTTTGATGGATGCCACATCTTTGCTCAATATCTTCACTTGTCTATATGGTATTTCCACAAGGACTTCCTCATAAGTCAAGTTATCTTCTACAACACCCACAACCTCCAAAGGCACTCTAGAACTTGGGTCACCTACATACTTCCTCAACATAGATACATAGGAAATCAGATGAATCATACTCATCTACATAGGCAACTCCAATTCGTAAGCAATCTTACCAATTCTTCTCAAGATTCTATACGACCCTATATATCTTGGGCTCAACTTTCCGTTCTTTCCAAACCAGACAAACACCCTTCATGGGTGACACCTTCAAATACTCAGTACCCTATCATCAACACCAAACTCAAGATCCCTTCTTCTCACATTGGAGTAGGACTTTTGCCTACTTTGAACCATTTTCAATCTTTCTCTTATCAGTCTTACCTTCTCCAAAGTCTCCATAAACAAATCCAGGCCTCACAAAGCCATCTACCCCACTTCAAACTACCCAATGGAGGATTTACAATATCTACCATATAGAGCTTCAAAGGGAGCCATTCCAATGCTAGAGTGATAGCTATTATTGTAAGAAAACTCAACAAGTGGAAAATGCTCATCCCAATTACCCTTAAACTCCAAAACACAAGTCCTAATCATATCCTCAAGAGTTTGAATGGTCCTTTTGGCTTGACCATCTGTTTGTGGGTGGAAGGTCATGTTAAGCTTGACTTTAGTACCAAGGCCTTCTTGGAAGGACCTCCAGTAGTGTGAAGTAAATTGAGCACCACAATTCAAAATGATAGCTAATTGGTCCCCATGCAATCTAACCAACTCATGAATGTGCAACTTAGCATAATCTTTGGCACCATAAGTCGTCTTAACCGGTAAGATATGAGCCGATTTTGTCCTTCTATCAATGATAACCCATATGGAAGCAAAGTGCCTCTTAGTCTTAGGCAAGCCAATCACGAGGTCCATGCTGATTTCTTCTCACTTCCAAGCATAGCAACCCACCTTTTGATATTCGGCTTTGACTTGTTGGCAATTGTGATAACAGTCTACAAACTTGGCAATATCTCTCTTCATACCACTCCACTAATACATTTTCCTCAAATCTCTATACATCTTTGTAAAATCGAAGTGAATAGAATAGGATAAATTATGTGTCTCTTCCAAAATCAAATTCCTCAACCATCAACATTGGGCACATAAAACCTACCTTGATATCTAATGACACCATCTCACCCTTGGGAGAAAATCTCCATCTTGCCCCTTTTTACCAATGTCTTCAACTCTAACAATGCGGGGTCAAGGTCTTGTATGGATTTGACCTCTTCAATTCAAGAAGATTTGGAACCATCAACAACCACCATACCACAACTTTCAACCTCATTCAATCTAACACTCAATCTAGCCAACTGGTGAACTTATCTTGCCAATTCCCTCTTAATATTATCAATATGAGCTATACTTCCCATAGACACTTTACTTAGAGCATCGACCACAATATTAGCTTTTTCCGGATGATAATGCACACTCATATCTAATCCTTAAGGAGTTCTAACCACTTTCTTGGCCTCAAATTAAGAACTCTTTGGATGTTTGGAGACACTTGTAATCGGTGAATACATCTACATGAACCCTATATAAGTAATAACATCATATTTTCAAAGCAAAAACCTCGACCGCTAGCTCAAGATCATGGGTAGGATAATTACACCCATGCACTTTTAGTTGTCTTAGAAGCATAAGCTATGACTTTGACACTTTGCATCAATACACACCCCAAATCAATTTTTGAAGCATCACAACATACCACAAATCTTCTAACCCTTTTGGTAGAGCCTAAATAGGAGCGGATGTAAGATTGTCTTTCAAAGTTTGGAAGCTCCTTTCACATTCATCGGTCCAAACAAATTTTGCCTTTTTTGTGTCAATTTTGTCAAAGGGGAAGCAATTGAAGAGAAGTCCTCAACAAATCTCCAATAGTACCCCACCAAGCCTAAGAAACCCTTAATATCCATTGGAGTCAAGGGTCTAGGCCAATTTCTCATCACTTTCATCTTTTTAGGATCCACTTTAATCGTTTCACCTGACACCACATGCCCTAGAAATGCAACTTCTTTCAATCAAAATTCATATTTATCAAACTTAGAAAACAATCTCTCATCCCTCAAAGTTTGCAATACTACCCTCAAATGCTTCACATGCTCATTTTCAATCCGGGAGTAAATCAAAATATCATCAATGAACACCACCACAAATATGTCAAGGTAGGGTTAAAAGACTCTATTCATAAGATCCATGAATATCGACAGTGTATTAGTTAGACCAAATGATATTACTACAAATTTGAAATGCCCATATCTAGTCTGAAATATCGTCTTAGGAATATCACACTCTCTTTCCCTCATTTGATGATACCAAGATCGAAGGTCAATCTTAGAATTGTGACTAGCCCTTTGTAGTTGATCAAATAGGTTATCTATCTTTGGCAAATGATACTTGTTCTTGATGGTGACCTTATTGAGTTGTCGGTAGTCAATGTACATTCTAAGTGAGCCATCGTTCATCCTTACAAACAACACCGGTGCACCCAAGGGGACTTACTAGGCTTTATGAAACCCATATCCATTAAATCTTTCAATTGATCCTTTAACTCCTTTAGTTCCACCAGGGTCACACGGTAGGGAGGAATGGAAATGGATTGTGTATTGGGGATGAGGTCTATACCAAATTCTATTTCTCTTTTGGGAGTAATATCGGGGAGTTCATCGGGAAAGACATCAATAAACTCATTAACCACCGAAACCAACTCAATAGGAGGGACTTTAGAATCAACATCCCTAACCCTTACAAGATGATAAATGCAATCCTTAGAAATCAACTTTCAAGCCTTAAGATAAAATATGATCATACCCTCAACCACTTAATTATGACCTTCTTACGCAGAGACTTCTGTTGATTGAATGAGTGTATTAAGCAAAGTGGTTTACTAGGGAATTGGTAATGGTTTTTGAGTGTCTGCCACCCTCTCAGGACATGCAGAATTATTCCTTCTGAATAATCATCTCCTTCCGTAAAAAATATAATGCTTGTTCTGAACAGATGAGTTTTTACTGAACAAGTGTGTTTGCTACTTTTCATCCCATTTTGTTGGCTATAAATAGAGAAGATTACTGCATTTTCAAAGATCAAATTTCTTTCTTCTTATGCATACATTTTCTTACAAATAAAGTAGTCTTTGTGTCATTTCATTACCAACTTTTGAGTTTGCTGAAGTTATTAAAGTTTTAGATACCATTACTTCTTTAACAGTTTATCCATTTTATTTTGGAAGAAAATAATCCACAATTTTGGGTACAACTAGTGGATTAAAATCCTTAAGGACACACAATATATTCTATGAATTCTGATACTTCTTCTTTCTCCATGTTTCTTTTCTTTTTGATATATTGTTTTGAATATAGGAGACAACAAAGCAGGTTTAAAGTTATGTGTCGCCGGATGGATGAAGGGCGGGCTGAAATAATTATTTTAAAAATTAACGTCGAGCAGAGTGAGTTTTGGGGTTAAGGTACCAAATAGGAATTTGAAGAAATCAAGTCTTTGTAATTGATAGAAGTCCAAGATATAAGCTTTTCATATCAATCTTTGACTTTAATTTTAACATCTGTTTTTGAAAAAAAAAATTAAACTAAATGTGTCCAATGAATTGTTAGTTTTTGAAATGTTTATTAGAAATAGTTAATTAGTGATTAAGACTTGGCAATTAAGAAAAAATATTAAAATATTAACTAGAAACAGTTAATTAGTTGTTGAGATGCTAATCAACAAAAAATAGAAAAGAAATTATGAATTAAATTTTTCACATTAGAATCAATTAAAAAAAGAAAAAATTTAAAAACTTATGTGGGATTGGGCACGACAAGTTGGAATAAAAAAAATATCCGGCGGAGTGGAACAATTTTTAAAAATTATGAATTGAACTCAATTCATCCTACTCCCGCCCCGCCCCCCTCCGCCCTATTGTCATCTCTAGGTATTGAGGTGGAGTTGGAGGCATGAGAGTGATAAAGATGAGACAACCAATATAAATTGTCACTTATAAAATTTATTTTTATCTACATACGTTCTTGAGAAAAATTATTTTCATCGTTTCTAAAAATCTCAAAAATCAAATGTGAAATTTTCTCCACACCAATTATACCTTTAATAAATCTTCATAATTTTTTTGTCTAATAATGGCATTTCAATGTCAACTGTCAAGTCCTTGCTTGCTACACCTAAATATACATATCAAGCATGCCATGTGACGTGCATAAAATTGGAACTTGTATACACGCCATATAGTGATTAGTTTACTCAAATAAAGAATTAGGGATTCTTCATGAATCATGAGTTGTCACACAATTGAACGAAATTAGTTGAAGATAACTAATAATTTGTATGTGGAAAAGAGAATGCAAGTTCATCTATATTTTGTGAAAGTCCCCAAACTCAGTAGTTAAATATTAACCACTATAGTTTGAACTAGAGGTGAACAAAATCAAATTGTAAATTGAATCAAATCGCAAAATGAATCAATTCAAGAAGAAAAATCTGATTAATGATTTAGTTTGACTTCGTTTGGTACTGAAAAAATCCAATTATATTTTGTTTGGTTTGGTTTCAACTTTAAAAAACCAACTCAAGACTAATCCAATATATATATATATATATATACCTTTTAACATATTATTTTAAATTTGACTTAGAATTTTGGATGGTCTAATAAAGGCTATAGTCCAAAAATAAAAGTAGGGATAATTACCTTTTTGAGTTTTTCTTTTAATAAAATATTTACTATTTTAAAATATATTTTTATTTATTATCTAGGTATATCATATTTAGGAAATATTTATCATCATTAGCAACTATACTATGCATTAAAAGTAAATTGTCTATATATAATATATATGTATTATAAATGTATTATATTCATTTGGTTAAAAGAAACTGCACTATGTATTAAAAAAGAATTATGCATGTAATATAGAAGTATTATACTATGTATAAAAATGAATTTACATGAAATATAGATTATTGTAAATGTTTTAAAATGTATTAAACTTATTTTGATAAAAAGTCTAAATTATATATTTAAAGTGAATATACATATATTAAGATTAATTTATATTGTTACAAATGGTAAATAATTTTTAAATATGGTATATTTAGGTAAGTTTTTCATATTAGTAAATCTAAAGCACAAATCAAAAATCAAATCAATACCAACACTACAAAAAAATCCAACACTAAGAGTGACAATAATAATGAATATTTATTCTTTAGTTTTACATTGGTTTAGATAATTAAAATACATAACCTAATTTTTTTTTTACTGTTTACTCACATAATTAATAAGTACTTATTACATTTATTTTAGCTCGATTTAGTACTTTAAAGTTATGATATTTTCATTATGACTTATTTTAGCATGATTTAGTACTTTAATATTATGATCATCTTCATTATGACTTATTTATTTGCAATATTTATATTATGTGATCTCATTATTTTTTTTTTTTGTTAAATGTTCTTGTGTCTTCACTAATATCATATTTTGTGTTTTTCTTAAAAAACATCCTAATTTTTTATATTTTGGTAGGACTAAAGAAATATTTGAATTATAAGTTAATTATATGTTTTATAAATACTTTATTAGAAAATCCGGCAAAAAACTCGAAAACATGAGAATTTCGAAAAAAATTTAAAAATTCGAGAAATTTTAAAAATAACTGAAAATTTTTGAAAACCCGAAAAAACTCAAATTTTGTTGGTGTGATTTGGTTTATATATTTAAATACTAGACACAAATAGTTTGGTTTGGTATTTAAAAAATCTCAACTAATCCAATCCATGCACACCCTTAGTTTAAACTATATTAAAAATTTTAAAAAAAAAAAAAGTCATTGGGGGTAGGAGAAGGGAAAATGGGGAGAAGATTATAATGTGGGGAATCAAACCTTTACCAACAAGGTGAGAGTTCAGGTAGCTAACCAACTGAGCAACTAAGATTTTTAATAATTGAATATCACAATTTACATGTTTGATTATTGTATATGTATATTTTATTCTAATTTGAATTAGAAAATTAACTACTTCAATTTTGATTTGAACATTTATTAGAATGCTATAATTTTTATTAATAATGCTAATTTTATTTGAATATTATAATTTTGAATTGAATATTGAAGTATTTATTCAAATATAATTTTTACTTTGAATATTCTAGTTGTAATTTGATTACTTCATTTTTAACATAATACTGTAGTTTTGAATTGAATAGAATATTTTTAAAATTGAATAATTTATTTTTGAATCGGATATTGTAAGTTCGAATATTGAATAGGGGAAATTTCATATATATACAAAAAAAAAAAAAGTAAAAAAAAAATTACCAAAAATATAGCCTAGTTTTTTCTTTTTTTCCTTTTTAACAAAAGATAACCCAAGAAAGTCATGGACATAACACACCTCAAATCAACCTAAGGTCATTAGGCCTTTTTTGCGGAAAAGTAGCCCAAGGCCGAAAAAATTGCCCTTTTTGTTTTTTTTTTCTGGCAGCATTTTTTAAAAATAAAAAACTTTTTTTATTTTTATTTTGTTGTGGCTTTTTATATAAAAGAAAGGATTTTTTTTTTCTATAAAAAAGCTTTTCCATGTATTTTTTGGGCAGGATTTCATTTGGAAAAACTTATTTTATTTTTATTTTGTTGTAACTTTTTATATAAAGAAAGGAAATAAATTCTTTTTAAAAAAAAACATCATGTATTTTTTTCCATGTGTCGATTCTGTATACATGTGTATTAACGTGTATCAATATTGTATAGATAGTAGTGTAATGTATCGATATTGTATAAATTATGTATAAGCATGTATCATTATTATATAAATAGTTTGTAAATGTGTATCAATATTGTATAAATTGTATAAGAAATGTGTGTCAATATTATATAAATATGTATGAAAAGTAACAGCATTATATAATTGTGTATCAATATTGTATAAATAATTATGTAATGGATCCATATTGATATTTATCTGACTATCATGCATTCCTACCTTAATAAAATAAAAATAAACAAGACATAATAGAATGACATAAATATTTTTTTTTTCACAAAAAAAAGTGAAACGATTTAAAAAGGGAAAAAACTTTTAAAGAAAAGAGCAACAAAATTTTTTTGAATATTTAATTTTTTTTTATGTTAAAAAATCAAAAAGAAAAAATGCAAAATGGAAAATGTAGAAGAAGAAGGTGTGATATGACAGAAATAGTCAAAATGACTATTTTAAGTAATTAAGTAAATTTGAGCTAAAAATATAAACAAAAATTATGGGACGTTAGCTCATGTAATTTCCCCTATTGAATATTGTCAGTATGCAATTTAATATTAGAAGTTTGATTATTGAATATTGTAATTTGTTCTAACATAGAGTAGAAAATTAATTAGTTCAATTTAAATTTGAATATCGATCGGAATAGTATCGTTTCTTTTTAAAGATACTTAACTTTTTATTTGAATATTGTGGGTTTAAATTAGACAGTAAAGTTTTCTTAAATATTGTTATTTTTCCTTCGATTATTTTAGTTATGGTTTGATTACTTTACTTTGGTTAACAAAGAGTACTATAGTTTTGAATTGAATATAATAATTTTAAAAGCTGAATATTATTACAATAATAATCTATTGAAATTTTATTAGGGGTAACGACAGCGAGCTTGTTATACTATCACTCGCTCATAGGTGATGGATGTTGATTAAAGAACTCCCTAAGAGTAACAGTATATAATTTTACTGAATTGTATATGCATATTGAAAATTGATGAGACCGTTTGATGAAAACATCATTTATATTGTTTTACACTTGCATATCATATTGATGCTGAGTTGTCTTTTTCATTGAGTACTTTTGATGAATGTTGTTATATTCAGCCATATCACATACCGTATATTCCACGCCCCGATGTCATTTGATGTTGCATATTTTTATGATGTCAACACAAGATAGGGATCCTCAGCAGACGTTTCATTGAAGATTTTAAGTACTTCTAGAGCCTTGGTGAGACCCCTTAACATTCGAAGGATATCTTTTTATTTCAGTTTACGCCTTTCTTTCATAGTTTGAGGTAGCCTTGAACATATCTTTTCACTTTCTTGATACTTTATAGAGGTTTCATATACAAAGCCAATTGATGTACTTAGAGTATGTTTTTAAACCATTCTTATTGATATAGAGTTTATCAAATGAGTTATTTGTTTAATTCTTGTACTTCCCTCAGCCACATGTATTTTTATTTGATTCTATAGACTCTTCGCAACTTGAGCATGTGATGAGATCAAGTGGTTTGCTTAGGAGCCAATAATTGATATTGAGTGTCGGTCAAGCCTAAGATTTCCTCTCGGAGTGTGACAACTAGGTTCGCGCTCTAAACATGAGGACTCACCAACAATCTTCGAGCAATAGCTAGAAACTAGCTATGTGAAAGTGATAGAGCATATGAAAAAGTTTAAAACGTCATAGTTTAAGGTTGAGTAAATAGAAAAAAGTCCATAATGCCCCTACTTAAAAATTGAAATTGAATGAAAATATTTACCCAAGTCCGCAACGTGGAGAGGATTTACCATAGTACATTTTTTAGTGAATTTCAGTTCCAGACAAATTCGATCAAGGGAAGAATTTGAACTATCCCGAAGCAAGTTCGTGATGCGTTCCTGTCACAGTTTCTTTTGGATAAAGAAATTCTTAAAGAAAAATTCTTTCAAAATACTTTACCAAAATTTTTATCAGGTCATTTTTTTAATGTTTTGCCTTTTTATGCCATATTTCAACCTTCAAATTTGTGGGACATTATAGGTGGTCACTCTCACTTTGTCCCAAATATTCTCATTCTTAAATCTTATTGCTACTAATATATCTGCATATTCATTTTAGCATTCTCATTTACTAAACTTGCATTTTTTAAACATGAAAGTTCTTGACTAGCAAACACTCTACCAAATACTATAAAGATGGTCTAACCTCCACTCTATAGAACTCACCTTTAAGTTTAAGTAGTACCTTTTTATCAACTCATGACTCCAGAGGCAAGTCTCCACTTTATCCATGCTGCACAGTGTGATTTGTGATAACATTGTCGATGTCCCACTTTCTTGAATTACAAACTCAAGATACATGAAACTCTCTCTTTTGGAGATAGTGTATATGTCAAGCCTCACTTCCACATCTACCTTATGTATTACATCACTAAATTTGCTCCCAAACTATTCTATTTTTAATCATACTCAACCTAAACCCTTTAGACTCTAGAGGTTATCTCCACACCTTCAACCTAGCATTAACTTTGTTGTGTGTCTCATCAATCAGTTTTAAGTCATTCATAAATGACATACATCTTGAAATATCATTCTAGGGGTGTGCGATGATCAATTCGGTTCGATTTTATGTGTTCTCTATTTACTTTATCAATTTTTTATTTATCAATATGCTAAATCAATAACCCAATCAATAAGATATTTATTATCGATTTTTCAATCATAAACGGTTCAATTTTTTATTTATCCGATAAAAAAATATTCATATGATCATTTGGACTCGATGTTAATAAAATAAAAAGAATAACAAGAGTAAATGTGCAACACAATTTCTACATTAATCACTTTTGTTAAAGACAAAATTGTTCCAATTCTTTCTAAAGACTCATAATAAATTGCAGAAACAACATTGATTATCTATCTTTGTCACAATCAAATCTAAAATTGAAAAAATAAAAGGTAATATTTATTTGTGTTGGAAATAGACAAGGTATCCCAAAATAGAAGCAGATAAGCTAATTTGTGTTGTGTACGATAAAACAATACTAAAATTTAGGAAACATGGGTTGGTATAATATTTACGTGATATTATATATCATTTGGAGTATAATAGTAATTTTAATACTCTATTGGATCATCATTCATCAATTTAATCATTCACTAAAATTATAAATTAAAAATCAAATTAATAACACAATTAAAAAAATTAATAATTCAATAACTTAATACTTTTTAATTCGATTTATCGATTAAGTTGAATATTGCTCACCCTTACTTATCCTGAATATTCTGTGTCAAAAAACAACGGGCTATAAATTGATCCGTTGTGCAACCTTATTTTAACTGGGAAATACTCTAAATTTCTTCTCACCATTCTAGTGCTGAGTATTGTATTCTAATATATGACACAAATTAATTTTCTAACAAATTCGTTCAGAGAAAATGGAGTAAATGGTACCACAGATTACAGTCGTCGATTTTTAGGAATCAATTCTTAATTAATGCTAAAGTTTAGAAATATTAAAACATAAAACATGTTGCCACCTGTTTTCTATTTTCAGTACGCTAGGTATAGGATATAATATTTGTAAGATGCTCTATATCATTATTAATACTATGGTATACATATTGTGAAAAGCGAGCTGATTTTTTCTCGCTTGTGGATGAAAAGAGGAAAGAAAATCTCGGAGCAAAGATAAAGTTATTTTCGTATACGTTGTCTATAGTATAAAACCTCGATAAGATGATTCATTGGAAAACAGAGTGGTGGAAGGACCAGAAAGTAAGAGGATAAAAGTATATGGTGAAACCACCATAGACTAATCATTAGATCTAGATATCAAGAACCTAGTTATTTTAATGGTTAAACTAAACACATGGTCATCATTTTCCTTTCTTCAGCACATCCCCACTGACCTTCTATCATTTGGATGGGTTAGTTAATCAATTACAAGAAATCCAACTAGTTCATGTTCCCTTTTGTCATTTTGCACCCCCCACAACAAGCAAGGAATAAAGATCAATCATTATTCTTCACCATCATTTTTTTAATTCAAAATCTAAGTAACTAGAAGATTCACATTCTAGCTATAATTTCAACAAAGTAAAAAAAGACAGATACTTTAGTTGGGCAAAGTGCAAGTGTTGTTCATTGAATGTTTTTTTGCTACTTATAATCAAAGTATTATGAATCTACATATTGAATGCCTACTATACCATGGCCTATCAACAAGACAAAACATTACAATCTGGAAATTGGCGATAAGCATGATGGAAACTTATGTAGTGACTCCCAATTATTGCTCAAGTGGATGATAATATGAAACAGGGGAATCTAACAGGACTCTACATACAAAAAAGAATTGGAGAATAGGTAGGTACCAACCAAACCAACTTGTGAAAAGAAGAAATTTCACACCCAAACAGTCCCTCAAAACTAGTAAGCAAAGATGACTTTTCTACTAAGACTTACTACTCCTTCTCAGAGCAAATCCCAGTGGAATCGAGGTTGAGCAGAGGAAGCATGGTTATTGTTGCTCGTTGAGTAATGATCCAGCAATGGCCCTGGGGCGGGATCAAATGTTTCCCACTGTGTAGTTATGACAACAGAACCCGAAGCTGAATGCCTGGATGGCTCCTGATTTTTAGCTTGTGTAGGCGAATGGGCAAAAGGGTGCCTGCCATTCGGGCTTTGAACTGGTGACGAGGCTAGCTCGCTGGAATACCTGCGCTGGTGCTGGTGCGGAGATGGGGAGGATTCCTGTTTCGGAATTTGATCCCCATTGCTCGATGGTGCTGAATTTTTCATCTTCAACACATCTAGTGTTTCAACATATTTTTGCACTCTTTTCACCTGTGCAAAAAGTACCAAAATTAAGTCCATTCCTTCAACAATAAATCGAAAAGCTAAAATCGTTCTAGCGGTGTAGAAATTAATGTAATTACCTGCATTTTTCTCTGCAATTTAACATCACCTTCAGCTACAATTCCATCCAATTTAAGCAATTGATTCATCAACAACTCAATCAACTTAACCAAATCCTTCTCTACAACTTTTGCACCTTTGGAAATTATTGATTCAAACGCAGACACCTAAGCAATCCAAACATAAACATGAACTTACTAAACCAACACGAATATCTCATCTACCTCTAAGCCTAAGCCAATAAAGTAAAGATTTTACTTATATACACCGACAGTCCAAAGAATTTAACCCATCTTATGTACTAATTTCACTTGTTAAGAAACATTATATAGAATTGTTACCTGTCCAGCAAGCCTGTCGACTTCAAAACTGATGTCTGATATAGTTTTAGCAGCTTTCTCCATCTTAGCATTCTTTTTCATCTCAATGTACCGTTTCTCTAGGCTAAGTGGGTCTTCAATTAGAACCATTTTTGACTTATCCTTAACACCAGCAATATCAAGGAAAGCATTGTTGTCTCTTTCTTTGTCTTTGTACAACAACTTCTGATCTTGGTGGTGCAACCCTGTCGGTCCCGTTAACATCTTCTTCAATTCACCTGCAATTCACAAATAATGTAAAGAAAAACAAAAACATGCAAAAAAAAAGGAGAATTTTTTTTCTTTGTTTTGACTTACCAAAGGTTGCTTGAGAACTGATATTGATTTCATGGTAAATTGATCCATACTTGACCCGAACACGAATCGGAGGTGGAGGAGGGCGGTTTTCCGAATCCGGGTTACGCTTCTGGACCAACATTCCACCGGGTCGGACTTCCCACTCGTTTTCGGCACCGGCGGCGGAAGTGTCGTTCATCATCGGAGGTATAGCAGTGGTTTTGGTCTTCATTCGCATCATTTTGGTAAATTGAGAATGATAAAACAGACAATTAATATGAAGAAAATGACTTTTGATTACTGCTGACGTTGAATTATTGAGCAATCAGATCAAACCATTGACTTCACTTCCCAGTACATATCCATTTATCTTTTTCCCTCAAAAAAATCCAATAGCCAGTTAGAAACAGTTGTACTCTAGCGTTTTTGAAGTTGTAGCATTAACACGAGTGCAATAGGTAGCGCCACGCGTGAAGAGAGAAGGAAGAAATACTAAGCAAAACGGTACACGCACTGCCCAACTTTCCAGCTATTATCACTTGTCGCTTTAAGGAAAGTAATAACAAACTCTTACCGGAGAATCAAGAAAACTCTGTCGGCGATAAATGCCGTAGACAAATTGGACTAGAAAAAAATTGCAGATCTCGTTAAGGAATCAAAACGGTAAGCGCCAAAATTACCGAAACTATCTGGACAAATCCAAAATAAACCGATTTGCCCGATCGGAAAATATGAATTTTAAGTTTCAAAAAAAAAAAACTTTCTTTCTTCCAATTGGTTGTTTCTTTTTTCGTTTTTATGTGTGGAGAAGGCTGGAAGAAGATGGGGGACAGAGAGATGGAAAAAAAATGATACTACAAAAATGTATAAATAAATGAATGGACAGCAAACAGAAGAAAAGAAGGTGAGAACTCTACTACACATTTACATTATATAATTTTTAAAAAAGAATTGAATTTTGGTAATGTATTTGATTATTGGTAGGGCATCACTATATATGTATATTTCTAGAGTAAGTCATTACAAATATATTGGAATAAAGGCAGGCAGACAGGGAAGCTGCCAAAAGCCTTGTGTTTTAAAGTTTATTGGTAAATTACCATGTTTGACATAAAAAACAATCTAGAAAAAATAAGCAAACATATTCAAGATTTTACTTAATTTGTCAAAAATGCAATATTTAAACAGTTGAATAATCCCTTTCACTAACAGAGGTTTTTGAGGTTTAGTTCAAACGTCGCCTTTGTCTCTTTTCTACGATAGTGAATTACATTGCACGTTTCAGATTTTTTATTCTTTTATTTCATGATTTTTTTCCTTTTTTTACACTTACATCTTCAAAAATAATATTTTATATTTGAATTGAATTTTATTAAATTGTGAATTAAAAAAAAGTCTCACATATGATACGACTAATATTAGTTGTATAAGACAAGTAATAACTGTTTGGTCAACTTCTTTGAACTAATATGGCTAAATATTTATACACTTCCTATTTTCACTCGACAAAAGAGAAATTAGTCACTTGGGTATTAATTAATACTATTATTATCTTTTCTTTTACTTACTCTACAATTTAAGTTGGTCTACAGTTTTATTCTTTTACTAAACTTTAAATAAATGCATTATAAAAAGAGCTTTAAACTTGACCATAAAAATCACAACATGGCATCCAGCTTTTTGGCACAGTATATATTTTGTCAATTTGTCCATGTGTAAGGTAGACTTTTTTCATGTATAAACTACAATCAAATTTCTCCCCATCTTTTTTACTCATTTCGTTTATTTTTACTTGATATTATTTTAGTTATTAAAATTAAATTATATGAATTTTGATTAATATTTTTTCATCATATATTGACAATTATATGAGAAAGATTGCAACTTATAACATTTTTCCATATAGTTTTCAACCATCTGAATTTTAGATGCAAATATTAAATTTAGCTACTTCAATTTAGTATTGAAGTTTAATCAAGTTGACCTCGAAAAGTGAAACAGTGACAAGTAAAAATGAATAGAGGGAGTATTTAGAGAGCAAGTGTTAAAAACATACTTAAATTACTTTTTTTAGATTCATATCTAAATTATTAAAAATATGAGTTTTATATCTAAATTATTATTCATTAATTTAAAAAAATATACAGTACGGTGTATAAAATACACTCTTTATTTTATTCACGAACACTTGTAGATAGTCACATAGATAAAACATTACATCTTGACAAAATCAAATAAAATATAAGTATTAGTTAAAACTAAAAATTAAAATATTAATATCCCTCTAAAATATTATTTTTGCAATAAAATAAATCTAAAATAATTTTCTTATCCCAATTCACCACCTCCTCCCACTCTTATTTTTTTTCCCAAAAAAATTATTTCATAAAAGTATTATTTGAAAATTTTACATTAACCCCGCCCCTCCAAAACCATCCACCGCTCCTTTTCAAAAAAGAAATTGGATATTATCTTTATTTAAAAAATAAGTTCTATCCCCCTCCATTTAATCCTATACTTTCATTTTTTACACAAATATTTTCTTATTTTTTTTGGTGTATATATATAGAGAGAAGTACTTATTTTTTACTTGTATATCAAATATTATGATAGGTAAAAAAAAATATTTTTCTAAAAATATATATTGTATATTAAAAATAAGATAAGAAAAAAATAGCGAAGGATTAAAGGGGATGGGATAAGATATTTTGTAAGCGACAATAAAAATAATATCTAAAAAGCAAAGAATTAGATGAAATAAAAATAACATCTAAAAATAAAGATTGGAGGGTTTTGGGGTTTGGGGATGAAGCCAAAAAAATAATAATTTTTTCACATAGAAATTTTTTAAAAATAAAAGAAGTTTGGGAAGGGAGTGGGATGGGGAGAATTTATCGTGAGAAGAGGTGGTATAGTTAGGTAAAAAAGATATTTTAAATTTTATTTATTTAAAAAATAAATTTTGATTTTTAACTAATGCTATTTATTTATTTAATTTTTTTAAAATAAAATATTTAATTCATATAGAGTGTCATGTGACAATCATTTATAAATAAAAGAGTGATTATAGTCCACACTATTAATAGACTGTAATAAAAGAGATTTTAAGTAATAATTTTAAATATAAAAGTGATATTTTAATAATTTAAATACAAAATTCAAAAATTATTGAAATATATTTTTGACACTTCACTTTTATTTAAATTTTAAGATATTTTATGTATATGAACAAAAGAAAAATTTACCTAAAAATAAGAAGTAAATTTGGGTAATGTTTTTGTCTTTTAGTGAGTTAAATTTCTATTTCATGTATTCAGCAGCCTTCATGTCTAGTCTCTAACAAAAGTTAAGTCTGCCAGGGAACCAATTGTCATTCAGACTGAAAAGGTTATAGTACTATCAGGTTAACCTTTTATATATTGTGAACTGATTTTTACTTTATTAGATTACTTAAAATTCTATCATATATCTATGTATTATCATGTGTTCTTCTCTTTTTTGTCTGTTTATCATATTTAGCTTATTCTGCTGATAGATTTTTATGACGAGGGTTTCCAGAAAATAGCATCTTTACCTATGTGATAGTGGTAAGGTCTGTGTATATCTTACCCTCTCCAAACCCCACTTATGGGATTCCACTGGGTATATTGTTGCTGTTGTAGATTACTTAAAATTGCTTATTAAAAAAAAAATTACTTAAAGATGACAAGCAATGGTTTTACAATAGGCGAAACTAAATATATAAAATTTTAATTTAAGAGAGTTATCTGTTAAATATATTATATCGCAAAATTCTTTTATTTTATCGATACATACAGAAGATTTAAAAAAGAATAACAGATAAAGTATTTTTTAAATTTAAAATATTTATATTTTTCAATTTTAAATACACACAAACTTGTCACTTAAACTTAAATATAATTGAACAAATAGATTCACATATTTTATTTAGTGTTCTACGTATACAACATTATAGTGGACGTATTTCTACTTATTATTATTAATAATATTCCAAAATTATAGAGTGTTTATTTATTATTAAAAAAAAAAAAATCCAAATTGAAATGCTACGCCAATGTAGCATTGCCAACCATAGGAAACAGTAACACCTACGTCACAGAGCTTTCGCTACACGTGTCAGTTTTCTGAACCATGAAAGCACGACCCGCAGTCGCTTGTGACCGTATCTTTAACCTTACCTCTCTTAGAAGCCATTCCAAATCTCCACCGACACTTTTTGGACGGCTAGATGAGAGCAGCTTTTGCTATCGTTTCCACGTGGCAGATTTAGGACCGTGGATGTGATTCCCACGTGGTCCTCTATTGGCGACCATTTTTCTGTGTTATTACCGTGGTCCGATGGAGACGGTACAACCCACTTGCTTATAAAAAAAGTCAATGTAGAGGGGCGGTCGTTAGTTGCTTTGTCTGTTGACTAATTTATTTATTTATTAGTATTATAATTATTATTATTATGGAGTACTTTATTTTCATAAAATAATTAATATTTCTTCCATCTCAATAAAAATTATTAATTTCTAAATTAATTAGTAGCAACTTTATGTATATAATTTGACATTTAAAACTTGGTCAAACACAAACTACTAACAAAAATACAATAATAGTTAGTCAAAGTACTGTAATTCTCTTAAAGCACGTCTAATAAGAATTACACTAAATCTCAAGAAATTTCAAATATTTGGCTCTGGATTTGTAAAAACAAAATAAATGTATTTTATTCATTATTTTGGTAGTTTGAAACGTATAGAAAAAAAAAAAGCAACTATAAAATATTGCTATCACTCTCTATAAATGGTAATAATTCTGTCAAACAAATTAACACAAAAGAAAATAGCATATGATTTTATCAGTAACTAATTATAAGTATTTCTAGGGTTCTCTAGCTTCTCTTGTGGGCAAGAATATATATTTATTTGGAGTTTGTCTATAATTAATTTAAAAAAGAGACAGGATACCGACACTTTGAATATTTTAATTGATTAAAGTGGTTATATTTATTTGGTAGTAAGTACGTAGCAGTGGTTTCGTCGAAATTCAGTGGGATAAATTAAAGTTCAATTTAATTTACCCAACTATTGTGATGTTGATATTTTACCATCATACGTTTACAAGTGACAACTTGCCAATAGTCGTTTACTTTTATGTTTGTTTATATATGTAGGATGTTAATTCATTTTTACTTCCTCCTAGTAGTGGTTCATATTACTACGTACTTTGCCAACTTTTTTTTAACCCCATCTAACTATCATTCATCTTTTTATCCTATCTTTTTGTTGCTGTTGATGGAGAATATAAATTAGGGTTATTTATCGAAAAAATTGTGTAGGTGCAAATTAAATTAAATTTATAAAAACAAAATTAAACAGTTTTTTTATCTTTGTGAGGTAGTAGTAAGGTCTGCGTATATTTTATCTTTCTAAGACCTCACTTATGGGATGCCACTGAATATGTTGTTGTTTATAAAAACAAAATTAAAAACAAGTGAATTAGGTTCAATCAAGTTTTCTTTTTTATTTTGGCTAGATCAGAGTTAAAAAAAAAAAGGCAAAAGATTAACCAAAAGTAAAATAGACCAATAATGCAAGAAAGATGTGAAAATTTGGAGACAAGTGACAAAAAAGTGTTGAAATTAATTTTGGTGACAAGTTTGACCAAGACTGGTCAAACTTGTCATTAGTTAAATTAATTATTTGATTAAGTTAATGATGGGTGTAAGTGTAAAGTTTTAAAACTTTTGGAACCCATATGTAAAAAAAAAAACTTTTTTTTATTAAAAAAAAATAAAAATTATTTTTTTTAAAAAAAAAATTTAAATTTTTTTTAAAAAAAACAAAATTACCAGCGGTTGATTTCGCATGTTCCGCGACCAGTCCGCGTCGCGCACTGGTCGCGTAGAAGCGTATATGCACATTTCCAGTGCTGAAAATGTTGCGTGATTTTTCGATCGACCCGGGAGTTTTTTTGGGAGTTTTTTTTTGGCGAACCAACATGTCTTAACATATTGAAGGATGTGTAGGTGTTTGTTGAATTTTTCGGGGCACGGAACGAAAAATCCCAAAAATTTGGGACACAAAAACAGTGTGCATCCGCGACCAGTCCGCGTCGCGGAGGCGTCGCGGACATGCACATTTCTAGTGCTGAAAATGTTGCATGGTTTTTCGATCGAACCGGGAGTTTTTTTGGGAGTTTTTTTTGGCGAACCAACATGTCTTAACATATTGAAGGATGTGTAGGTGTTGGTTGAATTTTTCGGGGCCGGGAACGAAAAATCCCAAAAATTTGGGACACAAAAACAGTGTGCATCCGCGACCAGTCCGCGTCGCGGACATGCACATTTCCAGTGCTGAAAATGTTGTGTGGTTTTTCGATCGACCCGGGAGATTTTTTGGGAGTTTTTTTTGGCGAACCAACATGTCTTAACATATTGAAGAATGTGTAGGTGTTGGTTGAATTTTTCGGGGCCCGGAACGAAAAATCCCAAAAATTTGGGACACAAAAACAGTGTGCATCCGCGACCAGTCCGCGTCGCGGAGGCGTCGCGGACATGCACATTTCCAGTGCTGAAAATGTTGCGTGGTTTTTCGATCGACCCGGGAGTTTTTTTGGGAGTTTTTTTTGGCGAACCAACATGTCTTAACATATTGAAGGATGTGTAGGTGTTGGTTGAATTTTTCGGGGCCGGGAACGAAAAATCCCAAAAATTTGGGACACAAAAACAGTGTGCATCCGCGACCTGTCCGCGTCGCGGAGGCATCGCGGACATGCACATTTCCAGTGCTGAAAATGTTGCGTGGTTTTTCGACCGACCCGGGAGTTTTTTTGGGAGTTTTTTTTGGCGAACCAACATGTCTTAACATATTGAAGGATGTGTAGGTGTTGGTTGAATTTTTCGGGGCCGGGAACGAAAAATTCCAAAAATTTGGGACACAAAAACAGTGTGCCTCCGCGACCTGTCCGCGTCGCGAAGGCGTCGCGGAGACGCTGTATAATTCCCAGCAGCTGCTGAGAATTTCCCAGCAGCTGCTGAGAATAATCCAGCAAGTTGCCAAGTTGCTACAACAACTTGTAACAAAATGTTTTCGATCAAGTTATTTCTAGTGTTGAATTGGACCAAATTCCTTATATTCATGTATAACGATGACCGCGTCGACAAATTAATCGAAACAACCACCGAAATAAGTGTGACGTAGATCTGCCAACATTTTATTTGTGTAAGTACTATCTCAATGTATAAGATCACTGTTGATTCCACCTCACGCATAAGATAATTACTAATGTATTACAAAACGTATCGACGCAACCAAGCAATAGTCACTTTACTTTGTCAGCATCACTTACATGTGCAATTGATCAATTGATTGTTTATTACTTCTGAGTAAGTAAAGGCAATGTATAAGATCATTGCTGAATTTACCATTTTAGTTGTAGTCGGAGTAACAAAACTCAACTTATCACTACACATGGACGATAGCATCCCCTTATAGGCATCTTCCAATACGCACTAACGAAAAATCGAAGGTCGGGTCCAGCAGCTGCTGGGAAATTCTCAGCAGCTGCTTCCCAGCAGCTGCTAAGAATTTCCCAGCAGCTGCTGTGTTATTCCCAGCAGCTGCTGTACATTTCCCAGCAGCTGCTGAGAATTTCCCAACAGCTGTTGTACATTTCCCAGCAACTGCTGAGAATTTCCCAGCAACTTGCCAAGTTGCTACAACAACTTGTAACAAAATGTTTTCGATCGAGTTATTTCTAGTGTTGAATTGGACCAAATTCCTTATATTCATGTATAACGATGACCACGTCGACCAATTAATCGAAACAACCACCGAAATAAGTGTGATTTACTTAGTCAGTATCAGTCACATGTGCAATTGATGAATTGATTGTTTATCAGTTTTGAGTAAGTGAAGTCAATGTATAAGAGCACTCGTGAATTTAGCATTTTATTTATAGTCAATGTATAACTTACCACTACACATGGAAAACACTGAAGCTCCGCGACACGTACGCGTCGCGGATGTGTCGCGGAGAAGGTTTTTTGGTGAGATTGGATTTTTTTGTGCAAGAGTGTGTGCAGAAAAAAATTTGATTTACAAAATCATCGCGGAATGCATGTAAGTGATGACGATATCATCCGGCTCACAATTTAATTCACAACTACAAATAATTTGATTTACAAAATCATCGTACGAGATATCTCGATTCACAATCATCGCTATCGTCTCGGCCATTTCTTTGCCTTTCCAACGCCAAATAAAATGATTATTCGACTCAACCCATTCACCATGACAATCAACTCCTAATACTATTCTGTCTGCCATGGTTGATCTTCAAGCTACCTATATAAATAACAGTTAAAAACGCAACATCAGAAAACATGTACAGAAATACAACAATTGCAGCTACTTCATCATATGAAACCAACTAATTCAGTCAAAAACTACAGCAGCTGCTGAATTTAGTCCAGCAGCTGCTGCACTCAGTCCAGCAGCTGCTGCACACAATCCAGCAGCTGCTGAACAGTCCAGCAGCTGCTGCACAGTCCAGCAGCTGCTGCGTCTTCTCCAAATCGCACCCAATGTGCACAAATGGCAACAATGGCCAAATATTCAACAAAACCACAAAACACAAATAAATAGCACCAAATACACTTTTATCAAGCATAATGAGGATGGAAACTTACCTTTCAAGTAATTTCTACGGCTATCCGAACAAATGCCCCAAATAAATTGATTTCTTTTCAACCTAATTTGAAGCACAAATATTGTGTTGGGAAAAATACTAACAACAACAACACAACAACAATACCAAGAAGGAGAACAAGAACAAGAAGAAGAAGAACAACAACAACAACTACAACAACAACAAAAGCAAATGAAACGATGCAAATGGGAGAAAAATGTCGCTGGGGAGGGGCTTCCGCGTCGCGGGGGAGGGTGGGGCGTCGCGGTAATGGAGGTGAAAAAGAAGGGAGGGTTTGGGGGTATTTTGGGTATTTTGTATTGATGGGTTAAAGTGTAACAAATTGAAGTTGGGGACCTTTTTGCAAAGTCAACTTAAACCATTAATCCTTAATTAATTTTTTGTCACCTACACCTAATTCTTAAGACTTGAGTCACTTTTTTTTAATTTTAAAACATTCTTGTCACCCTTAATTAAAAAGCCCAAGAAAGATGAGATGATCTCTACTCTCATGCAAGAGCTTACTTATATGACAAATTCCTTTGATTATAAAATAGAAGGGCTAGTCTCTACCTCAGAAGAAAAAGAGTTATTTTGAACGGCACTCCAGTGTTATCATGTACATGCCAAACATTTGGCTTTGTATTTGTGTACGTAAGATATAGTGACCGTTGCAAATTATCCTTTTAATGTAATGATCTATTCCATCGTTATTGAAAATATCTCAATAACGTTACAAAAATCTCATTCATCATGAGTTTAGGGTCAATTCCTTGGTATACAAGTGTGTTATTTGTGAATGAAGGTCGTACAATGCCCCTATCACAAACTTAAGTTAAAAGTGCCTTACCGATTTATTTTCGAGCATAAGTTTAAACTAAGGCCAACTTCAAATGACCATAGCTCTCAGCCTATAATGAGTAGGTGGCTTAGGACCTATTAAATTACAGGTCTATGAGTCTTCTTTCTGACGCCATCAAGTTTGCGCCATTTGGAGTGCGGAGTAAAAAGTTATGCTAATTTTACTCAACAATGCCCGGGCTGAGTCTGCCATGGTAGGATTAGGCCGCCATAGTAGGACAGCCATGGCGTGATACTCGCTATCAAATGTGTTTTCAGATTCAAAATATTATTTTAATCTCAAAACTCGTCCAAGGTCAAGCTAGGACAATGGAGAGGTGATTTAGACACTTTTCATCGATTTTCTCTCCCAAGGTAAGTCCTTTCATCAAACTAACACTTATTTGATTCTTTAGTTCTTAAAAATGTTATATTGGTCATGGTGGAGGTTGAAAATTAATCTACCCATTTCAAAATATAGAGTTTTTTAGTAGATCGGAGGGTAGAACTCATGGGTTTGAATCCGAAGTATATTTTGGAAGAGTAGTTTGTTACTTACTCTTATAATTGTTACTATTAGATGATTTAGCCTTTGGAAACCATTATGACCCAGAAGGTTTTTTTTGGCATTTTCAGCTAAATTATTATTTTTTTCCTTCCCGAAAGTTGCTTTGAGTCATCTTTGGATGAATTGAAAAGTCGAATTTTTAAAAACCTTATAAAAAGTTGAAATTTTGCTAAAGAAAGAATTGTTGAAAGCTTAAAAAGTTTGAAATTTTGAGATCATCTTGAGTTTCGGTTGTCGAAATGCAATCCTATCGATTCCATTAGCTTCGGAATGAGGAATTTGGTCAAGTAAAGCGACCAAAGTGAATTCAGAGTTAAAACGAAGATTTTAGGCCCATAGTCGGATTTTCAATTGAATTTTCGAAAATAAGTTGACTTGGTCAACATTTGAAATTCGGGAACTCAGATTGGAATTCCGACAGTTCCAATAGTTTCGGATGAAGAAACTAACGCTAGAAATAGTCCCGTTGAAATTTTCTGAAATCCCAAGAGCATTTTGGGTATTTGAGTTTTTGATTAGTTTTTAATGAACTTTATTGGGTTCCAGGTCAAGGAGACCTCGGAATAAAATTCTAATAATTCCATTGAGTCTGAAGCGTCGAATTTGATAGGGTTACATATCTGATTTGTGTTCACAAGGTTCCGAAAGAATTTTGAGCGTTCGTTTCAAGAATCGAGGTTGGCTGGTTTGACTGATATCTGTCACCTGATCAGTTGTTCTTCGCATTCGCGGTTGAAGAACCGCATTCCCGGTGTGTAAGATCTGTGACCCTTCGCATTCGCAGTGTTCTGTCCGCGATTACGAAGGTTAATGTGACCTTGACCTCCGCGTTTATGGGACCAGGTCGTGATCGCAGAGAGTAATATCTCTGTGAACAATGTACGCCTTTTAAAATTACGGAAAATGTTGTTTTCCTCCATTATTAACTTTTTAAAGCTCGAATTGGGGTTTTCACGTAGAATTTTTTGGGTAAGCTATTTCTAACCAATTTATTCAATTATCATTGATTATCGTTGGATTTTAACGCGAAAATTGATGATTTTGAGATAAAAAATTGGACTTTTCTTGGACATTGATTTTTAAAAGAAAAATGGTGATTGTGAGTTCATCTTAACTCCTTTTTCGAAATGATTTTCACTATTAGATTCCTTATTACTTGAGAATATTTTATGTAAAAAATTTCAGATTTAGAAAACCTTTTTTGGTATGAGATTTTTGGACCATTTTGTCCTTTTCACCCGAATTGCTTGATTTTAATGTCATTAATTTTGTAATGTAATTGTGATTCTATATTTGACTAGATATGGTGATTTGGAGTATTGTAGAAGGAGAAAAGGCTTGGATTTGAATTGATTGAGACTTTGATTGAGTCAAGTCGACTTCCAATCTTTTGTTAAGTATGATTGAACCTTGTAGTATCCAATGTGAGTGAGTTTGGGTGATTTGTGGCATGAAATGGGATAGAATTATACTACTATAGGCTTGATCGCGGGATTTTAGATTGGGTAATTATAAATGTTCTGAATTTTTTACTTGTGAAAAATTATGGAGTTATGAATACTTGTGAACTTGTGGATTATCCGATTTTTGATTGATTTGCCTATTGATTGAGGCAATGGATTCTCAAATCTCGTTAAGCTTACTTGAACACTATATTTTCTTTGTTTGTGGAATAAAATAATTGGATAATTGTTGTTGGCTAAATTGAACTTGGTATATTGTGAGAAGTGGATTAAATTGAGAAATTTTCTTATGGTATGAAAGTGAATATTAGAGATTGATATGTATTGACTTGTGAATTGTTATTGAGCAATCTCTTGTGATATAAGAATGTGGATTGTGGATCATGTTGTACTTAAGTATAGTAAATGCTGGATATACCATTGTTAAACATCACTTGTAGGTTAGAAAATTGACTATAAGATTAGAATGGAAAGATCATTATACCTTGTATATTGTGAGATTTGATTTGAGTTGTTATATTTGTTATAATATGGGTATTGCATGCACTTCTTGTGTAATGATCCGGATATTGTACGACTTCATCGAAGCTTGAAAATATCATTTTTGGCAAAATTTGAATCAAGTGTCACCTCAAGGGAGACTACACGGTCCGTGTGGGGTCACAAGGCCTGTGTCGCCTCCAGTGAGGTGACCCTTGGCCTCAAAGTTTGGTGTTGGCCCTTGATGTGGTGATTAAAACTAAGACACATCACACTTGGACCCCTCACGGTCCATGTGACACTTCACGGACCGTGTGGTGGGCCGTGTGATGGCTTTGGGTTGAAATCCCATAATTTTTGGGACCAAGTGTAGTCTCACGGCCCCTCACACGGCTCGTGTAGTGTGACACGACCCGTGAGGTCGTTCGTATAGCTTCCGGAGTGAAATTGTTTTTAAGTATAGAATCATCATCTCGTATAGAAAGATTTGGGAGATTGTAGCACTTCCCAAGAGAAAGAAAGAAATAGATTGTAGATGGGTATATAAAATCAAATACAAAGTAGATGGGGGAGTTGAAAGATTTAAGACCAAATTAGTAGCAAATGGATATAGCCAAAAAGGAGGAGTTAGATTACCAAGAAACATTCTCCCCTGTAGTTAAAATGCCCACTATCAGGGTTGTTATCTCAGTGGTAGCAACCAGGGGATAGAAGTTGTACTAAATGGATATATATGATGTTTTCTTATAGGGAGATTTATATGAAGAAGTATATATGACTAACCCTGAAGGATTTTCTGACAAGGAAAGAAATGTTGGTCAAGTATGTAATTTGTTGAAGTCCTTGTATGGATTAAAGCAAGCCTCAAGGTAATGGAATATTAATCACAACCTTGATATAATGCTCGGTAAAATTATCAAAATATCCCTAGAAGAGGAGTATGCGCGTAAAGCATCTACCAATGCTCGTATGGAAAATCCAAGGCCGGATTTGTGATCAGCACGAAAAATTGAGTAGAAAAAAGGTCTTGGTCGATTTTTAGAGCGACCGGATCAAAAGATAATTTTTCAACATGAAAACCAAAATAGTGTCGTGCACGACAGAGGCATGTCGCGCACCTGTAGCGGAGGGACACTTATTTTTTTTTAAATTTTCTGACGGGATTGGAAAAACTCGTTTAGAAAGTTTTTGGAGAAAAATACACTAGTGTGCGACCAGTCCGCGTCGCGGACCTGGTATTCCGACCCTAAGAAATTTTTAAATTTTGTGAGGGGCATTCCGATCAATTCTCAACCCTTCCTAAACTCTATACGCGGTCAAATTAGGTCGTTTTAAGTATAAAAAGGATTATAAACCCTATTCTAAGTCCTTGAAAAAGACTAGAGTTTGAGGAAAGAGGAGAAGAACTTAAGATTGAAGAACTCAAGAGGAAATCCTTGAAGTGATTATTGAGAGATTCATTCCAGGTATGTAAGGCTAAACTAAAAGCATGAGATTGTTCTCTCGTGTGCCCCTAGACGGTAATAGAGGAGTTGAGAGCCCATGAGTCCCCCATCTTTTTGGGCACAGGGATGCGAGAACCAATCCGAGTAATCAACCACTTTTTTTTTAATCTGCCTCAAGCAAGCCACCCCAACCCTACCGCCAAAAAGCCGTCCGCATAATGTAGGTAGTTGGACCATTTGTTCTATCCGTTCGAGTTTTGCTTCTCTAGAGAAGATGAGAGGCTAAATTGATTTTTGAATGTTTTCTCACAAATTATATCTACACATGTATTTCCATATGTTGGTGATCATCATAGGCTTATTTTCTTGAATTGGATATTTTCATGAGAAATTGCATAACCCTACATATTAACTTTTGAAAGCATGCATGAATGAATCTAGGGGTTGAGTCTAGAGCCTTGTCGTGAGATTGTTGATTGTGATTGCGATTGCGGTGAGAGAATGATGATGAGTTGATAGAGCTTGATAGTCCTATGAGTCTTTATAAATGAACTCTATGATGGTCTATTTGATTGTTCCCTAACGATTGTTCCAAGCCTTAAGCTATTGATTGAGATTGATTGATGAAAGAGTTAAAGTCCTTATGAGTTTGATTGATGATAGCGTTAGAGTCCCTATGAGATACTGATCGATGACGGGGTTAAAGTCCCTCTAAGATTGGTTGAGATGGAGGTCTTATGAGCATTGAGTCTTGGAAGGAGTATCGAGCATCGAAATGGGTAAGAGTGAGTCCCATTCGTACTCATTAACTACGTCGCCAAGCGTGGGAGTGGACTAATTCCGTTAAAGCCAGATAAGTTCCTATTTGGAGGACTAAGTATCCGTTAAAGTCAGACATGTCTCCCTTTTTAAAGTCCCTGAAACAATAGAGGATTCGAGAGACCCGATCCCTTGTGGATCATAGGCGTTCCTTACCTGGCAAGTACAGAACGGTCATGGCAACACCGGTAGGATGTTGTACAATCACTGGCTCATAAGTGATTGTTGTCGGATAAGAGAAACTCCCAAAAAGTTCCTTGATTGATGAGGTTGATTGGTTGATGGGTCACTCTTTATTCTTGCTTTAGATAGACAATTGACATTTTGATTTGATGATTGTTTTGAGTCGATCATTGTTCCATATTACTCTACCTGTTTCTATTTCATTCAGCCATTTTACATACCGTACATTCCACGTACTGACGTCACTCGGCGCTGCATCATTTTGTGATGCATACATAGGGATTAGAAATCATCAACAAGCGCACCGTTGAGGATCCAAGACATTCAGCTGATTGGTGAGCCTCCCCTACTCTGGAGGATTCATTACTTTTATTTCGTCTTGCTTTAGAGTTAGACTAGACTAGCTTTATTTTGATTGAGATAGCCATGAGTCTGTCATTGGCACCACTTGATAGTGATAGAGGCTTCATAGATTAGAGTGGATATTGATTGTTAAGATTGTGAGCTAGTTGTATATACTAGCCTTTTTTTCTGTTATATATATTATTTTGAGAATTAGATGAGATGTGTCCATTTACTTTCCTTAGTCTTCCGCTGATTATCTTGACTTATTTGATTAAATAAATGTGATGAAGCTAAGTGGTCGCTTAGGGACTAGCAGTAGTCTCTAGGTGCCGGCCACGTCTTGGATATCCTCCTGGAGCGTGACACTTCATTTGGATTTTATCAAAGTACAAGAGATTACTCTTTATTCACAAAGGATGAGAGTGAAAAAATTGTTATTGTCTTAATATATGTGGATGACTTGTTACTCAGAGGGAATGATTACTCTATGATTCAAAGCACTAATGAAGTGCTAAATACAACTTTTAAAATCAAAGATTTAGGAGAACTTAGATATTTTTTTGGCATTAAATTTACAAAAAATAAAGATAGAGTCTTGATGCATCAAAGAAAGTATGCATTTAGAATTAGTGACAGATATGGGACCTGCAGGTGCAAAAACTGTTACAACACCCGTGGATCAGAATCAAAAACTCATTACAGTGGAGTTTGACCAACATGTACCACAGAGTAAGAAGATGTGCTATCAAAAGCTTATCGGAAGACTATTATACCTAACAATAACAAGTCTAGACATTACATTTATTGTGCAAAGTCTAAGTCGATGTATGCACTTTCCAAAGAAATCCCATATGAAGGCAACTTTAAGACTGGTCAGATATGTAAAACATGCACCTGGATTAGGAATATTAATGTCTACTACTGGTTATAATCTTCTAAAGGTTTACTGTGATGTTGATTAGAGAGCTTGTATCAAAAGTAGAAGGTCTGTCACTGCCCACTAGTTATCTAGTGCACAATGGGAATATACTTCACCTATTTCTTGGAAGTCAAAGAAGCAAGCCGCAGTCTCTAAAAGTTCAGCAGAGGCTTAGTACAAGGTTATGGTATCCTTAGTTGCTAAAGTAGTATAGACAATTGGATTGTTTAAGGAGCTTGGTGTGGATATCAAAGTTCATGTTTTCTTATTCTCTGACAGTAAATCAGCTCTACAAATAGTTGCAAACCTTGTCTTTTATGAGCGAAACGAAGCATATAGACATAGATTGTCATTTTACAAGGGAGAAAATCCAAGACGGCCTGATTGTTACTACTTATATGTCTTCAACGTAGCAACCTGCTGATATGTTTACTAAAAGTCTTGGTAAATCATTACACGAGTATTTGATATTTAAATTAGGAACGGAAAACATCTTCATAGCTCCTACATTGAGGGGGATTGTGAAGAAGATTAACCAATGTTGTGATGTTCCTTGATGCATGATCAACAAATATTTTTTTCGCTATTTTCTCTCTCCTAGATTTAGCCCCCTCTCTTGCATACTTGCTAAGATGATTATGCACCTTCAATAACTTCACAATATCCACATTTGAGTCTCGGTCAAACTTATTTTTTATTTGTAAAAAAGAACAATTTGTCGTAATTAAGTGCAAAACAATCTGAAATCCTTGCATCTGGATATAATCTATAGTTTCCCAGTTTTAGAGAAACTCCAAGTCAACTAATTATAATCGTAATAATGCATCAAAATAATATTTGTTCCACATTTGATATTCAGTTCTCGTATTAGAATTCTATATCGTAAGTTTTTAGAAAGGAAAGTATTCTTCATAATGATTTTTCATATTTGAGGTTTATTAAAACTGAAAATTTTCTATTGGTACGTTCTTCATTTCATGTTCAACGAATTCACGCAACAAAACTTTTTAAATATATATTTTTAGCAAGAATTTTTTATATCCAAAATATGTAATTATACTCAAAATCCATATTCATCCTATCACAATTTTCGATATGATGCCTATCATACAATATGGTTCTCTTCCAGCTTTCTTTCCAGCAGCTGGCGTCTTTAATTAGTTTAATTAATACTCGTCAATTGTGTTTCTGTCGCTTTATTAATTGCCACCTAACAAACTTTTTTTATACTTAATCTAGAAATGTCCAGACATTGTTTTTTTCAAATTACTTTTGTAATATTAGCAGCTTGCTTTATTTAAAGAGATTACTTCCACATTCCTAATAAGTTTGAATTTTTTCCTCTTATTTATGACAAAAAAGCTTAATTGAAAGAATAAAATGACTGTGTAAAATGTTCAATTAGTAAAAAAAAAATTAAAATATATTTTTCTCTAAGAAAAAAATGATCTTTTTAGTACTAGAAGTAGAGAAAATAAATTTTATAATTGATAACATTGCACATTGATTATGTCGATCTTTATTATCCAAGACACTTTATTTTCATCCATCAACCACACTCCTCCCCACCCCACCTCCTATATCTAGTATTTCTTTAGATTAAATATAAATACAAATATATCGAATAATAATTTGTTATTTACGTCTCAATCACAAAAGATAAAGTAAAAAATATGAGTAACTTTTATTATTTAGTCCATTTTTCATAATTCCAAACTTCTGATCATTCATGTGATGGAGTAGCGATTACTCCAACATCTAATTCAAATAGATTAGAAATTGCGATTTTGAATTAATTTAAATAAACTCATTTTTTTATAAAGAGTATCTTAATTTTAAATAGAATTTTTGACATGATATTTAACCCTAGATGGTAAAGAAAATAATAATTTAACCCACATATGCACGTTACCACTTCTAATTGAACAAATCCTTTATATCTCGTGCTCAAAAAAAAAAAAAAAGAGAACTTCAAGAACGTGTAAGCAAATTAAATAATTTCTGCATATGTAATACATGCATACTTTTTAATATGCGACTTCTAAAGTCTCGAGCTATTAGATACTTGAACCAAATTTTGGTTTTATTCCTTTTCGACTTCACTTTTTAAGATTACTATATATCGGTGGTCGCGCTAGCGCGGATTGAATATCTGTTATTTTTTCTTTTAAGCTAAGTGATATAGATGTAATTTAGAGAATTAATTAAAATTTTAATATGATTCTTAAATGTTTTAAATTATTAGTAATGTGACGTAACATGTTTTTTAGAAATATTTTAAGTCATTAATTATCATGATTAATAGCATTTTTTAACAATAACAAATTACAGCAGAAGAATCATGAAAAATTACGGATATACCTTCAAGCTGCTCAAGCAAGCATGTCGACCTGTTGCCTGTTTAAGCAACTTCAATTATTATGATTAGTAACATTTTTAACACTAAAAATAAGACAAACAAATTACAACGAAAGAACCATAAAAAATTACGGATATATCTTCAAGCTGATCAAGTAGACATGTCGATCTTCTGCCTGCTTGAGCAATTACAACGGAGAAGCATAAGACATTACAAATATACCCTCAAGCTGCTCAAGTAGGCATGTCGACCTGCTGCCTGCTTGAACAGCTTTAATTATCATGATTAATCGCATTTTCAACATAAAAAATAAGACAAATAAATTACAACAAAAGAACCATAAAAATTACAAATATACCCTCAAGCTACTTAAGTAATCATGTCGACCTGCTATCTTGAGCACCTTAACTGTCTCTTTATATGTAGTAAATTATATATAGTAATATTGGCCCCCATTTCGTTTTACTTATTAGAATGGATCAGAAGTTGAATTATTCACATCTCAACCCATTAAATATACATTTATTTTGTGTCTAGGACAACTAATTTCATAGGTATATTAATCTAAATTCATGCACTTTATTAATTAAATTGAAGAAAAAAATTACTTATTTTTATTATTTATTTATTATTAATATTTTGGTCAAATAGTTGAATAAAATCAATTGAAAGGAAAATTACTCCGTCCTTTTCTTTTATTTAATTATATGTCGTAAACCTATACGACAAGAATTATTAACAAAAATTCTTATAATTCAAATTATTTTAACAATGAATTAATAATGAGATGGACTAAGCAATCTAAAGTAAATATTCATTGAGATTAAGTATGATAAGCGACCCTCTTTCAAAGAGAGGAGGATAGGTTATTCACATTTCATTTAATGGTCAGAGGCGAATTGAAAGTTGAGCAGTGGGATTCTAAAGATTCCCCTGGGAAAAAATAGAGATGTCTCCTACGTTATATCCATAATACATGGAAGTATCGACGTAATTTCATAGAGTTCTTCGGTATGAATGATACATGAAGAATATAAGCGAGATGACGAAACAGGAAGACGTAGGATATAGAAGATCATAACATGAGTGATTCGGCAGATTTTGATTCATATATATATCCACCACTTGATGTGGGAAGGATTGCTTGTCCCATGAGTGGACACTATAAGAAAAAAGACTTTAATGGTCATTTCTCAATGAAGGAAAATGAATCTGGTTGCTACAAATATACTTATAGTGACCAATTATTTTTTCGATCGTTAAGGACTAATTTTAATCCAACATTAATAAGGGGATAATATTTATCGTTAAAAAGCATAACACCCCGTCATTAAAATATATTAGTTAGTGTAAAAATATGTTTTAATTAATATGAGTGCAAAGAGATCAGACCAAATCATGTTATAAGTATAACAAGTGACATTTTGTTGATCATTCCATCATCCTAATAAGAATCCTCCATCTCTGAAAAAAGTTTAATAAAAAGAAAAAAAATATATTAATGTATTATTTTCTAATAACTATATCCACCATTCTTATCATATCAATTACATAAAATTTTGAAATATTATAAAAACATTTAGTTACAATATTTTTGGCACAATTTTTTCTAGCCTAAATATTTTCTTGATATAGTTTCTACATATGTTTTTATTTTGAGAGACAATTTATTCATTTTTACTTGAACTTTTTAAAAATACAAGATGAAGTAGGTCAAAACAAAAAATTGTAATGAAATAAAAAATTAATAGAAGTTATAATATTAAATATATAATTATGGCTTATAAGAATAATTTAAGAAATTAAAGAAAAGTCATGCTCAAGAGGATAGATGTTTCTCCACTTGCAAATTAACTCGATCTATAGACTTAAGAATCAATATTCAGTAATAATGTTTCTTCTAATAAAAAATAAATATTGTGTCGATTTTTTTTCATTATTTGTGAAACTAACAAGTGTATACAAAGAAAAATCATTCGTTTGAGTTAAAAAAAGTATAAAGTAGAAAATTTAAAAAGCTTTACATGACATATGATCAACTACTAATCAATTAAGAAATCATGATTTTTTTTCATTATTTAAAATTTAAGATGATATAATTGATTTGTATCTCATAATAATTTTAATGATATTGAATTATTTATATTAGGTGAATACCATTAGTATAAAAACTGAAACTAAAAGAAGTTGAGGGGTTTTATCCAAGAAGCAATGTCTAAAAAATCAATAACTTAAGGTGCAAAATACAAAACAAACAACTTTATATATAGAACTAGAAAGCGCAACTTTCTTTCTATTTGGTTGTGTGAACAGAAACAAATTTTATATTTTATTGTGGTTAATCTTTGATTTTGCAGAAAAGAAAAAAGAAGATAATAGTTATTGGTAGTGTTTTTAATAACCTTATATGAAGGTTTTATACTTGTCTTTTGACAGATCATGCAGTTTGAAGAACTCATCCTCAGAGAAAGTGTAAAGAAGTATAAGCAACGGAAAATGTTGAGGCACAGGAAAAATGCATTTTATATTTCAGAAATTGTTTAAAAATATTCTAGTTTTTCTTTTACTAAGAGTTAAAAAAATATAATATCATATGATTTGTACGTCTATACTTTTGTAACATTACACAATATCATTCTTTATAGTTAACTGTGAAATTTTAGATGAATATAATCAATTTGTATGTTTTCATATGTGCACATATTTGTATGTGTGTGCGCATATATATGCATGTTATTGATTAAATTTGTGGTTATAATTAATATTTTAATAACCAAAACTGAAGGGGAGCCTTGGAATAATTGCTAAAGTTGTTGCCACGTGACCAGAAGGCCACAGGTTCATAACATCCTCTTGCAGAAATGCAAGGGAAGGCTGCGTACAATAGATCTTTGTGGTCGGGCCCTTCCTCGGAAGTGCACCGAGCTTGCCCTTTTTTAAAAAGTAACTAGAATATCAATTAGTGAAGGGAAAATCTGGTTATTAAAAAGAGGTATAACAAGCGAATTTTTATCGTCGTTAAAGCTTTTTTAACTTTTAACGACGGAGCTTTTGAAGATCAGTGACCACGAAATTTTTACCGGTCGTTATTGACTAATAATGACCAGATTTATACTTTTAGCGATTGAATTTTCCCTCGTTAAAGACCTATTTTCTTGTAGTGGGATTCTCGGTTTTTTTAATGAATCCTAACTATTATCATTTTCGATTATGGAGATGTGTGCAGAAGAAACAGTATATTTTTTTTGAAGTCAAAACAGCGATTCGGTTGAAAAAATAAATAATTTCTAACCATCTTATTATCCTATAACACTATAACATAGATCAATTAAATAAAACAGAAAAAAAAATAGAAATCCATTGAGAAGTTTACCCGTATCTAAGGTCTCTTACAATCATTTATTTGCTCGGAATATATTTTGATTCTTTAAAAGTTGTATTAGATCATACAACAATGAAGATAAAAAACACAATAATTAGGACGTTATTTATTTAAAGAGTTCATGCATGTAATATCTTATTACCACTTTCCACCTCCACCAGCGGTCTCTACCACCATACCGATCCATTCTGAAGGGAAGAAGCACACTGCTTAAGATATAAAGCGCAGTGCAGCCACCATAGAGGTACTACTCTGATTCAATTCCTTCGAAACCGAAGAGACAGAGTCTCCTCCGCTTCCACTGGATTACTTATGATTAATATCGGAGTCTTTGACAAATCATACAATTTGAAGAACTTTTTCAAGCCAAAATGTTAAATGGGACAATTGTTTTTTGAAAATTATCAAAATGGACAACGTGCTCATCTTTGAGGGACAAACCTTTTTTAAAATGGTCGTATGGCCATTTATAGGGCGATTTGTATTCTTTAAAAATTTTGGCTCGTCGCTCAGCGGCCTGCATTTTTTTCATTTGCTCATTACTTACGCTATTCACTTCACTCATACCAGTTCCCTAAGTTTTTCACCTTAAAGCATAATAATCCTTAAGTTCTCATGAAAGTTCTCATTTTCTAAACTTACTTTTTTGATATATTACTTGTACACTAGAGTATTAAAAGTACACTTTCACATATTTATCGTACGGAAGCAAAGTCGGCAATTAAGAGTGCTACGACGGGCAATTTTTGAAAGCTTATATATCGAGCTAGGGAAAAAAAGTTGAAATAAGAGATAAGAGATTGTATAGGGTACCAAAGAGAGAGAATAGAGACTTCTTTAGATTATGAATTAATCATGAGACGTTGCACGACTAACAAATAAGTACAAAACGTGTAATCTAGCCGAGAAACAGTCAAAATACATTAGCTACGTACATCAATTTGAATGACTAACCCTAGGGAAAAAGAAGTTGGATCCTGTGTAAATAAGTACTTACCAACAATCAAAATTAAAAAAATCAGATAATTAATTAACTAAGCTACAGAATGATGGATGGTCCGTTAAATACCCTTCATCAAAAAATTATATTATACATATTAACATCATATTGTATACAACAACAACAACATACCCAGTGAAATCCCACAAGTGGGGTCTGGGGAGGGTAAGATGTACGCAGACCTTACCACTACCACATAGGTAGAGAGGCTGTTTCCTGGAAACCCTCGTCACGAAAACCCATCAGTAGAATAAGCTAGATATGATAAGCAGGCAAGAAAGAGAAGAACACAGGATAATACGTAAATACAGGATAATAAACATATAAAGACAGATAATAACATATAGAGACAAACAACTACCACTCCTTCCTATCCACCCTATTAGCCAACTACTCTAATTCTCGACCTCCACTCCTTCCTGTCTAAGCTCATGTCCTTGGTGAGATCAAGTTTCACCATATCATATCTAATCACTTCTCCCCAATACTTCTTTGGTCTACCTCTACCCCTCCTTATAGCTCCCAAATCTAGCGTCTCACATCTTCTAACAGGGGCATCGGTACTCCTTCTCTGTACATGTCTAAACCATCGCAGTCTCGCTTCCCTCATCTTGTCCGCTACAGGAGCCACCTCTAGCTTCTCCCGAATGACCTCGTTCCTAATCTTATCACTCCTGGTGTGACCAAACATCCATCTTAACATCCTCATTTCTGCGACCTGCATCTTCTGAACATGTACATTTTTAATTGGCCAACACTCCACCCCATACAGCAAAGATGGTCTAACCACCATTCTATAGAACTTACCTTTGAGTTTAGGTGGTATCTTCTTATCACACAATACTCCAGAGGCCAACCTCCATTTTGTCCAAACCGCCCCAATACGATGTGTAACATCATCATCTATATCCCCACTACTCTGGATGATAGACCCCAGATACTTAAAGCTTTCCTTCTTGGAGATAAGGTGAGCCGCCAGTCTCACATCAATGTCTGCTTCAGCCCTCGCAACACTGAATTTACACTCCAAGTATTCTGTTTTGGTCTTGCTCAGTTTGAATCATTTGGTCTCCAAAGCGTGTCTCCAAACCTCCAACCTATCATTAACTTTGGTCCGGGTCTCATCAATCAGTACTATGTCATCTGCAAACAACATACACCATGGGACTTCCTCCTGGATAGATCGCGTCAGCTCATCTATCACCAAGGCAAATAGAAAAGGGCTCAGCACAGATCCCTGATGAAGTCCCATCTGAACTGGAAAATATTCAGAGTCTCCTCCCACCGTTCTTACCCGAGTTATGGCCCCGTCGTACATGTCCTTTATCACTCTAATATATGCCATTGGGACGCCTTTCATCTCCAAACACCTCCATAAGACATCCCTTGGGACTTTGTCATGGGCCTTCTCAAGATCAATGAACACCATATGAAGGTCCTTCTTACTTTCCCTGTATTTCTCCACTAACCTCCGAACAAGGTGGATTGCTTCAGTAGTCGACCGACCTGACATGAATCCAAACTGATTTTCTGAGATAGAAACTACTTTTCTCACCCTCATCTCCACCACTCTCTCCCATGCCTTCATAGTATGACTCAACAACTTGATACCCCTGTAATTATTACAGTTTTGAATATTAATTGTTAAATATTCATAGCGGAATTTTTGACTTTGCTATTGCCACCAATTAACCACCTTCACCATCAGCATCCATCGTGCAGCTGCAGCTGCCCCTGCCAGCCATTATGACACCAACCGCAACATTGTTAATCACTATCAACACCACTTATCGAGGGTTTAGCGCAACCCTCGCATTTGGCTACTAAAGGTGACTGTCAGTCGATTTGGTATGATTTTAGACATTTCGATTTGATATGTGTACATAATTAAATTTGTGTACAGTTTGATTTTTTTCTTCGTACCGAATACACCCTGAAGGTGTCCTTTGTCATTTTGGGATCACTTTGATACATTAATTGTGATAAATGAGAGAGCAAGGCGTGCGTGCGTGCGCGTCCCAACAAGGACATAATGTAAGGCAGGAAAACCTTATCTTTTAACACATACAAAACAGTAAACTTTTATCCAAATTTTGAGAAACAGAGTAACCAAAATACTGTAATCATATCTCCATGGCGGCCTTGAGCTGCCAATTTCAACCATCATATTTCATTAATTCTAAGAAAATGATGCACACAAAACCATTCATCAGTTGTTCATCTCAAAACAATGTGAAGGTAATCATAAATGGAGCTGCTAAGGAAATTGGCAGAGCTGCCGTAATTGCTGTCACTAAAGCTAGAGGAATGGAATTGGCTGGTGCTATTGATTCTAATTTTGTTGGACAAGATATTGGACAGGTCAAATTCATTGTTTCATGATTTTATTTTTTTAAGAAATTATAATGATGGGTGTAGAATTCATCTTATTAATTTCAGGTTTGTGACATGGAAGAGCCTCTAGAAATACCAATAATTAACGACCTTACCATGGTGTTGGGTTCAATATCTCAGGTAATAAAAATAAATATGTTGTTCTTGAATTGACCCAATATTGCTTGGTAAGAGAAACAATATTTCTGATCTCTGACATAGTGAAATCCAATCATTGCAGTCAAAAGCAACTGGAGTCGTCATTGATTTCACCGACCCTTCCACAGTTTATGACAATGTCAAACAGGTCCAATTAATCTTCTCAATGGCATCACTTGTTTAACAAAAAGGGAAATGGAGAAGGTTGAAATTTTTGTATTTCAGGCAACAGCATTTGGGATGAATAGCGTAGTTTACGTGCCCAGAATTAAGCAAGAAACTATCATGGCTCTATCCATGTTATGCGAGAAGGCCAGCACGGTGAGGGTGCAGGGTGAGATTTACAAATTTACACAACAGTTTCACCATGTGACCACTCACATTTTCAAACAATATTGATGACAAAATTTCATTTGTCTTGAGAAACAATTCTGGTTGTACTTAATTTAAAAGGCATATGTTTTTGTCAGGGTTGTTTGGTTGCACCAACTCTTTCAATTGGATCCATACTTCTCCAGCAAGCAGCAATTTCAGCTTCTTTTCACTATAACAATGTTGAAATTGTTGAGTCTAGAGCTAATCCACTGGTAAGTACTACCTCTTGTGTGCCATTAACGTTTATATATACAAGGTTAAAATTATTTATCATGGTAACAGTGAATGACTAAAACTTAGACTGAAGAAGATATTTTTCCATGGGGACCAGAAAATAAATTCTGCACGACACATATAACTAATTATATTTGAGGGAATTCTATTAATTTCAACACTAGAAGGGGCCCCTGGCCAAGACCTAACACCATATAATATGTTGCAACGCCATAAAATCCTTCTTTTCTAATAAAATAATAATGATGATAGTAAAGCTTAGTGCATGGGTCCATAATCTAGCTGTATACAGCCTGTGTCTCTCAATTAGGTAACTACCTTTCTGTAGAATTTATTGTCATCTTAATCAAACAGCAAATATTAACAGTGACCCGGTCGTCCTCTCTACATCTTTAGATCTCAAATCTTCTTTATATTCTTTCCCAGTGGAGTAAAATTCATAAATTTATCTCTATAATTGGAAAGTAGTCATTGTCATTAAGTTTTTATTTCACCACCGAATCCAGTGGAGTTTGGACAATTATAAGGTCGAAAAGTGTCCAGTTAATACTATTTCTACTAAGAACCTAAATGGCATTAGCATCAATAGTGTTTTCACTTACCCTTTAATAGTGGTGGAAGTGCTCAACCGCTTGAGCAAACCTCACTTGTCTCTCGTCTTTTGATTCTCTAGATCAGTTAAAGCTGCCTTCTTGATACAAACAAAGCGACTAGAGATTCAACTGATGCATTCTGGAGTAAACTGATCACTAGTATAAATATTCTCGTACATCATGACAGTGATTGTATATAGTAGTTAGTATAAGATATAGAAACCTGTCATTCATTAATGCTACTTATTTAACTACCAAAATTAGTCGTCAAAAGTAATATTGAAATTATTGATGGCTGCAGGATTTTCCAACACAGGATGCAGTTCAAATTGCTAACAACCTTTCCAATTTGGGTCAGCTGTATAATAGAGATGACATTTCTAGCGATATCCCGGTAAGATGGGACAAATCTTACAGACACAGTTGCTACATGCAGTTCATAGTTTTCAAGTTTGTAGTTGAACATAAAGAACTATGAACTGGTAACTCCTTCAAAATAAGCCAAATCAAGTAACATGACAACATTTCTAACCCAGCAGAACTTTAGAGTAATTAAATCTATGGACTAGGCTATTTCTCGACTTCAGGAACATTTTGATATTTGGCTGCTTTTATTCTCTACTCTGCAAGGCAAGGGGTCAAGTTCTTGGGGAAGACGGAGTACGTGTTCACAGCTTGGTTCTACCAGGGCTCCCATCTAGTACATCAGTTTACTTCTCGAGGCCAGGAGAAGTATGTTTCTGAACTGTACTCACAGTTCACTATGGTAGACAGTGGCCATAGATTCCCCTTGTATTATGAGAATCTCATCTACAACTGTTGTTGATCAGGTTTACACACTAAAGCATGATATCACCGATGTGCAATGTCTCATGCCAGGCTTGATTCTGGCCATTAGAAAAGTTGTTCGCCTCAAGGTACCCATCAATTAACCTTAACATATTTCAGCATTGATTTTACAGACTACACGACATACTCTTTGTTTCCCCTTGGCAGAACCTGGTCTATGGCTTGGAGAAGTTTTTATGAGAAGCAGACACTAAGAGGCTAAAGGGACTCTAGGCAACTCTGAAATATCTTGTAAAGAGTACATGAATGGAGAGACATGAAAGACAAATGCAGCCAAGAGAGAAATTCCTAAAATACTACTGTCAAAAGAATGTTACAAAAATGTTGGATCACAATAAGCAACTTATTAAACAGCTAAGAAAATCTGAGAATTTTCTTTTTCCCAATGTCACCTGAAAGCCAGAACATAGAAATTGTACTCACTGAATAATATCTTTCCCAACCCCCAATCCCACCCCACCCCACCCCATATTTTTTCTTGAGGGATCACTTTCAACCTAAATTTGAGACAGTCCTCCATTCTTTTTGCAATTCTTCTTTCCTCCCCCGCCCCGCACCTTGTTCATGGATGGTAATTAGTAAATAGCATTTGTTTGACTTAGATCTCGCCAAGGGAAACTCAAGTTGCATAGAGGTATCAAATCCATCTCCGTGCTCTAGGCCGAGTTTTCAGCCAATGGAGCAGCTAAATCATTGTTGTTATTTTTACTTTTTCCTTTTGTCCTTTTAGATGCTTGCTCCTTGGTTCCGCTGTAAAGATTCATCACTAGTTGTATATTCTTGCACATTACAGAACCAAATTCCAGCTATAGCATTTCGAAGACTTAAAAAGTAGTTGTAGTTCAAATTGCACAACTGACAGTACTCCCTCAAATAAAGAGTCAATCAATAGAGTACAAGGAGGTTTCAAATTTTGTCCAGTAAGGAACAACGAAAGTTGTCACAGAATGCTGTACACTTTAAACTGAAATATCTAGCATTGTGAAGATAAATCACCAGAGACTTGGAAAATAAGAGACTATTCAAACCAAATTTACATATGAACCAATGACTTAACCTTAAAGCTAAAACTAAGACAGTTGGCTTCTAACTGTTTAAGGAAAAAATATATATATATCTTGCACTAGGCACTTCTATAAAGGAGAAATTAATCATAAGAAAGCCTAAAGAACAAAGGGATAATTTTTTTATCTCTGAACTTCATAGAATGTATAGCAATTTCTCATTTGCACAAACCATTCTTACGATGGACCACTGCAATATCCTGACATGCTCAAACAGAAACGATTAATTTGCAGAAAACTAATAGAGAAAGGACAACTAAAGCCAATAAAAGCGTTAAAGAAGTTGTAACCAGATGGGGAGGTCCCAGAGACTAAAGGAAGCCGTACTCTGGGTAATTAATTTGCTGAGCACCACAAAAAAAAAGTTTTGCTAACTTCCCAATTAAAGCTGGGATATGGAATTAAAAATCTCATAAATTTCGTTAACCTCTTTTTGGTTATTAAAGCCTGTAATGTTCTCCAAACAAATGCTATCCAGATTTGGTGTTTAAAGAAAATCTTTAGTGTCGAGATTACATATGTAGTATTATTAAGAGGACAAGCTAAAGTGAATAATTTACACAGCAACACAGAATAATCTTAATGGTTCGTCATAGTGTATGGTGTTCATTCAAAAAATTGGAGCTATTACTTAATATTGCATGAACCTACAGTTGGTCAAAGGTCAATAACTGTATCACCTACATGAATGCAACTATACCAACACTAATGCACTGGGTCTCATCAGAACTCCATAGTGAAGCACTTATTACAAAGAATGTTCCACTTACATTACTTATCAAACAGAAGCTATTGTCACCGGCATTACGCGCAGTTCTATCTACCACATCATCTAGACCCACCATTATCAATACATAAACACTATTTAGGATATCTAGTATTATCTTACGCATGAAGATAATCAATTCCATCATAGTGGCTGGACTCCGTTATAGATTTCTACCGACATTTCCAACAGAGTCCTCTTATCCCTTTGATGTTTTTTACACCTATCCAGATTTAGCAACCTTCAGATTGAAGCAGACAGTAAATGTGGTTTAAGAAATGATTCTTTGTCGCAGAAAGAGTTTTATCCCAGAATATTTCAAACATTATTCAAACCAGAAACAAACTAATTAGTTCAAGCTCCATCTAGAGAATTCAGATGTGAAAGATCCTAATCTTGTTCAGCATCTTGACATCAAAAATTGAGAGGACCAATTGTCCTTGCAGGCCATAACAATTCTTACAGAATTGTGTTAATGTCCTTGTGTAGAAATAGTGGACATAATTAGGTTCAGCATGACCATTTTTCTCTGAAAGTTGTGAGGGCCAATGATGTGTATTACAGGAAATGTTCAGGTGGCATGTATCTCCTGACCATATTATTGCATCACTACTTTATACGACGCTACATGCCTTATCAGGCTAGCAGAATATAGCCTGATTTATGGACAGAAATGAACAAGATTATATTCGGGTGGGTTGAACAAAAAGAGGATCTACGACATATAAAATTTATGTGTTCTATTGCCTGCTGGAGGGGAAAGATTTCAATTAATTAACAAATACCAAGGAGTCTTGAATGCTACTTGTAATATCATAAGTTCTGGATACTTACTGCTACCCTTGCTATAGATAGAAACTAAGCTTTCACTTATTTTCTTTCCATTGTGGGCGAGGAAGGAAAGGGTGGTCTAGCACAATCTTAAATCAGACAGACCAGGCAGAAAACTAAATTACTCCCTCCATTTTAAAAAGAAAGACCTCCTTTCCTTTTTACTCTGTTTCAGAAAGAATGGCTCATTTTCTTTTTTGGCAAAACTTTAATTTCAACTATCCACATGGCATATTTAAGGCCACAAGATCAAAGGACATTTTGGTACATTTAACATTAACTTTAATTTAGGACCACAAAATTGAAAAGTCTTCTTTATTTTTATAAATTCCGTGAAGTCAAACCAGGTCATTCTTTTTTAAACGGAGGAAGTATTAAATATTCAAAATGTCATGAGGATGTTGAGATGGATACATGGACCTACTAGGAGTGACAAGATCAGAAATGAGGTTATTCGAGACTTGGTGGGAGTGGCCTCCGTGGCAGATAAGATAAGAGAAGCGAGACTAAGATGGTTTGGTCATGTGCAAAGGAGGTGTGTCAACGCCCAAGTAGGAGGTGTGAGAGGTTTCTTTTAGGGGTTACGCGGAGGGATAGGGGTAGACCGAAAAAGTATTGGGGAGAAGTGATTAGACAGGATATGGCGCAGCTTTATATCAACAAGTACATGACCTTCGAAAGGAGTAGAGGCCGCATATTAGGCTAGAAGGTTAGTAGGGTTAGAATGTTGTGTTGTCTTGTGACAGTTTTTAGGTTTGTCATAAGATTCGTCGTCCTAATATGATTGTGTCGTTATTTTGCGATTATTTTGATACTTCTATAGTTTTTTTCTGGTAGAATTGACATTGCTCTTCATTTTAGTAGATTTTCTATATCTATTATTTTCTTTCTTTTACTTGGGTGAATACATTTGAGCCAAGGATCTTCCAAAACAAACTCACTATCTCCATAAGGTAGTGGTAAAGTCTGAGTCCACTCTGCCTTCCCCAAACCCTACTTTGTGAGATTTTACGGGGTATGTTGTTGTTATTGTTGTTGTTGTTCAAAATGTCATGGATAATATCTGCTACAAGCTTTATTAAGTACCATCTACCAAAATTTTAAGTCTTTTTTCTTCACTATTTGTTTCACAATAGTGTGTCAAGCATGCAATGATACACCATGGGTGAAGCTTTTTCAAAAGTAAGGCATTGACCAATGACCACTTCCCTGATATAAGTATATGGTAAAGAAACAAGACATCTAGCAGCAAAAAGGTTAACTCAAATGTTTGCCTAGGGCAGCGAGTAAAACCAAGAGACGTCAACAAAAAGGGGAAACTCAACTAGTATACAGCACAGCATATCTGCAACCAAGCTTGCACCTAATTGCAGCTTTGAGCTTCATGGATGTCATTAAATTAGTTCAATGAGCAAATTTGAACAATATCTTTAGATAAGTAATTTTATGCATTTGTTTATAGCATATTTTTTGAAGAAATATTAGAGGCTCTATAAATCTGCATGGATGCACTTACCTTCAAACTTCTTTGCGACAACTCCAACCCAGGCTCTATCTTTATTGTCATATGCGTAACTATTGCTGGAAGCCACAAGCACAAAACCATCACGCTTCCACTTCTGACTGGAATCTGAGGTTTCAGCTTGTATTACAGGTTGCACAAGGAGAGAACGGGTTCCTTTTGGGAGCATCTCCCACAGTTCAGATTCTAGATTATCACAAGAATGTGATGAACCACAATAGCATAACTTAGTTGTAATATAACAGTGTAGTTTTTCACCTCCATTCAAACTGCAGAATGTGTAATTTACTATTTGAATGGACATTGTCCTCATAGAAATGATATTAATAAATGAATACCTGAGACCTGTGGAAAATAAAGTGTCTCCTTCAAATCAAGAAGACCACTTTGCTGGATCTGATTCTCAAACCAGTCATGTAAGTGAGCTTTCAATACATCTTTTGGTGTTCTCCAGTAGCCACGAGCACAAATTGTATCTTGAAGTGAGAAAAGCTACAAAATCAACATAACCTTCCGGTTGTAAGTTTTGAAACTTAAAATTGTGTCCGTACTATCTTCTTGTAAGATCCTCCGGCTACTCCAAGTTGACACAATCTTGTCTATGAATACATACCACTGATATGGTGCTTGTGTTTTGCAACAACACGTAGGTTCCCCATGCCAAATCCTCCTTCAGAATATCTGATATGTTCTCTGAGACGACAAAGGTTTGCTCAGCATCTTCAGGAAGATTTCTTTCTTCTACTAGAACCGAACCCTGAAGCCAATTTAGTAATTAACATATATTACCATTTATGTTTCAATTAACATATCTTCCAGTTTAAGAAGGATGCTATAGACCTCAGCTCTCAAATATCTACATAAAATATGAATACAACAAGTTAAAGAAAATCAACTGCTGAAATGAATATCGTATAAACATGTTGCCAACCCTCTGGTGTTAAGATTAGAAGATGGCTGCAACATGAGTGACCAGATGTAGTTTCAAACGTAAATGAACATCATATAAGCATATCTTCTTCTTTTTTCTAAAACTTGATTGATGCTTGGTTCATTCATTTGCTGGCAAAATCTAAACTGCTTTAACTGAACCCATAAGAATGGCATTTGAGGGGCTGGACATTAAAAGTATCCAAGTAACCAATTGCCCATAAAGTCAATAATAAACAAACTATAAGAATCTTTGTTAGGTAGAAATAACAACTTGGACTACAAGATAGTTGTCCTATGCAGGCAGAGTCCATTTGATTAATAATGTGTTGTTTTCTTTGAAGCATTCTGGTTCCAAATATTTGTTCTGCCCAAAGAAAAGTATTCAAGTGACTGAGGCCACCTGTAGAAGATTCTTATGGACAGGAGGAACTGATAGATCAAAAAGAGCTTTGCTAGCTTGGGAGAAGGTTTACTATCCAAAATCAGCTGGAGGGATTAATATTCTTGATATTTTAACACGGTATAGAACTGCAATTTGCAAATTACTATGGAATGTATGCAAGAAGAAAGATACTCTATGGGTACAGTGTGTACATGTAGACTATGTAAACGGTAGAGTAATATGGGAGGTTGAACCTATACAAACATCTTGAATGATACAAAAGGTTTTAAAGGCAAAGAAATATGAAGATGCTCAAGTCATGGTGTCTGAAATGCAGCAGATGGAAACCTTTTCCACAAAAAGAATGTTCCAAATACGAGGGGAATATTTCAAAAGGTTTCGTGGAGGTTGGTATGTAATAACCATTAACCAAGGACTCCCTAAGTGGATCTTCATCTTGACTTTGGCCGCAAGTGGTAATTGTAGCACTAGACACAGATTGGCTCAATGGGGTATAACAAAAAACCAGGTTTGTCCTTTGAGTAATGTAGAGAATGAGAAATGTGAGTTATCTGCTAGAATTTGGATGAATTAGCTTCAGCAGAATCACATGGGAAAGGAAGAATGCAGCTGCTGAGATCTGCACAATGTCCTCTGCTGGCTGCATTATTTTATATATGCAGAGGAACTGCGATTAGAGAAGCTAAATTTCTATCCTTGAAAAGTAGCTTGGTTACATAGTTGCAGACATGCAACTTCAGTTACTTGTTCTTGTACATGTTTCCACTTGGTAATAAAATCTATCCAGATTTTTGGTTTGATAATTTTATAAACTGACCAGACTCAACTCAAGTAAATTGCTTGATTTGTTCTTGCAGCCAAGAATGTACCAGAAACAGATATCAAGTTATCTCAACAGTAAAATCATAGACATAGAAATTACCTTAAGAAACCTCCCAAGGTAAGGAACTATAACAGAGAACCCAGCCAGAAGAACACCTAAAACTTCCGTTCTCTGTAGAAAACACAACTGAATTAGAATTACATTGGCAGACAACAAATATATGTATAGAATTGAATACAATAGTTGACTCACGAGCTGTGCTGCGGTAATGGCGGATGAGTCTGAACCGAGAAAGTGGTTCAATACCAAAAGAAAACCAAATGCGTAGCCAATATATCTCGGCAAATAAGATTCGTCCAATCCAGGTATTCCTTGGAAGAACAGCCAACACACGCAAAATTTTTAGGCACAAATATGTGTATATAAGACGTGTATGTACTGACTGAAATCGAGAGACTAATAGAGGATTTTTGGAACTACCGAGAGTGAAACGAAGAACGGAAAGATTAAGCTGTTGCTGTTGAGCATTGGTGCTTTCGGTAGACTTATCGAGACGACTGTAGATTGTCATTGACGATGACTTTCTGGTTTTCCGGCCCCGGAATTCTGACGACCGTATGGATTCGCCGTATCTTTTCACGGGAAACACTAACGGCGTTAATGAGTTCAACAATAGACAGGTGTAGCTCATTTTCGCTTGCTTCCCTTCTCCCTCCGCTAAATGGATAATGTTTCAGTAACTGCAGAATCCAGTGAAAAGCTTCGCCGGCTAAGAGTCGCCGGAATGTTTTAGTACCACGCTCCAATAACGAGGGTGTTCTATTGCATTAACTTTTAAAAAAATGGGAGTTTTCCTTTTCTTTTTTTTCTTTTTACCGGATATAAAAAGAATGCACGGAGCGAGGATCCATACGATTATAGAGAAATTTTTATTTTTGTAAGTCACGTTGCTAATTCGATCTATAAAAATCTACACCTCTCAAGTCACACCGAGAAGACAAATAACATGTTGCTAGCTCTAAACAACGCAAGTCTAGGGCATCACTAGTTGAGCTTAGGCTAAGGCCTAGTAAACAGCGGATAGCCAGAAACAAAGTAACTAACCAATATACAGCTCACAAACGATCACAATATGATAAAGAGTACATTTGGCAACTCAGCAGTTTCAACAAATATAATCTCAAATATAGTAGGAAATCAATATACAACCTCAATACAGTCAATTTCATCACCACCACAGCCTTTAATATAAGACATTTAACAAGTATAGTCTCTAAACCTATAAGTATGGCTTCTAGCCCACAAACACAGCAAAATTGACCTCTATTACAATTAACACAGCAAGTGTGGTCATTAACTCAGTGTAACCAACAAGTATGGTCATTTACGCATCAACTCCAGCATATACTCGTGCTTTCCAATCAACATTCACATTTTCAGCTCAGTCTACAAGGAGAGAGAAGCCTAACCTATGTAGAAAGCCAAACATGTATGCTCCAACCTCACTCCACAAGAACCTTGCCTTTTCTAGTAGCCTCCGAACGCTACCAAGCTGTCAAAACAAGACTCGCGATGTTAAAATGGTCATATCAACATTAATATCTCAATAATACAAAAAATATGTTAATTCTACGCTAAATTGAAAAAATGGGCCTGCATCTGAAATTCAGAACTGGCCCTGCATAATGGCCCTCATGACTATCCGAGCCCATATTTCAAATTAGAGTTCAAACCGAGGCTCAAAACAATTCTAACAATCCAAAACAAACAATACATTTCTTTTAAAAAAAAACTCATATATGACATCAAGTTTAGCCTCAATTTCATCTCAAACGAAGCACAATTAGGACAATCAGTCAATACCATTGCGAGCGCCTCGAAAATTCTTTAATTTAGACTAAAATTTCACTAAAATTCTATTCGAAATGACCAAATTATCTCATTTCAAAATTTCTAATAAACAATACCAATATGGCAGCAACTATTTCATCAATTTACCTCAAAATGCAGCAAAATCTGGCAAAATCCGATCACCACGACGTTTGCCTCGAAAAGATCTTCATTTGGACTAAAATTTCACTGAATTTTGATCCCAAACGAAAAAGATATTATTCAACAACAGTATACAATAGAAAATCACAAAATTTACCTCAAATGGCGTGCCAAATGCAATTTTTGACACTTCTACGATGTTCTAAAAAAAATATACAAGTTAGCCTTTTGAATCATCCAAATCCAATAAAAAATGAGGGAGAATCGATTGATAAAAGTTGGGACTTATTTTTTGCTCAATATGGAAATTTGCTTCAATATATATCTGATTTCCACTGCTTGCCACATGGCACCTCCTCATGCGTCCATGTCACCCCCCACCTTTGATTTTTCAACAATCACTTAAATTTAATTTCAATGCTTTGGCCTCATTCGAAGTCAAACTTCGGATTTTTAAATTTTCGTAAGGCTCTCCTGGAATTCCTTCCAGAGCCTGTTGAATAATCTTTATGGATTCCGTCATTTCACTGATTCATATTAAATAACAAGCTAATGAATCCCCTTCTCGTTGCCATTGAACCTGCCAATCAAATTCGTCCTAAGACTCATAATGATCAACTTTACGAAAGTGAAGGACCCACGACAATTAAATAGATTAAAATAAGAACTTGTCCGACTTTAACGGACTTAGTCCCCAAAATAGGAACTTCTCTGACTTTAACGGACTTAGTCCGCTCCTACGCTTGGCGACGTAGTTATTGAGTTCAAGTGGGACTTACTCTCACTCAATTTGGTGTCCGATACTCCTCCCAAGACTCAATGCTCATAAAACAACAATCCAATCAATAAGTCTCTTAATGGACTCTTTTAGCTCATTAGTTCAATCAAACCATTCTTTCAACAATTTGACAATTCAATCCCATCGACCTCTTCAAGAGTGAATTAGACAATCATGCAGGAGGACTTTCAATTTAGACTCAACTTTGGAGTTCAATTATGAAGACTTACAGGATTATCAAGTTTTATCAACTCTTGATCATTCTCACATCAAAATCACAATCAACATTCTCAAATCAAGGTTCTAGACTCAATCCCTAGGTTAATTCATGCATTCTTTTACAAAGTAGCATATAAGGTTTATGAAAAATCTCATGTAAAAGCATTTATTTGGTAAATCAAGTTTATGATGATCATCAATAATGGAAAATACATAGGATATATAAAATTCACAAGAAAACATTCATGAAAAACATGTATGGAGATTCAATACGTTCATCTACCATTCTCGCTCTTCTCTCTTCTCTTTAGCCCAAGGTCTTTTGTTGGAATGTTCAGAAAGGCTTAGGAATGGGTTAAAAACCCTTTTTATAACTAAAACGACCTATATTACTTTTAGGCTAAGTTTAGGAGGGGTTGGGAAAAGTCTGGGATGCCCCTCACAAAAAACTGGAAAAAATACGCCTTGGTGTACGCGGACTTGGTCCATTTTAGGGGTTTTTCACTAAAAATTTTTCTATCAAGTTTTCTAATCCCGTAAAAAATATTGGGATCACATTCAAGTGCAAGTCCGCGACGCGGACATATCGTACACTGTTACTTGAATGCGTTTTCGTATTAAAAAATTATTTTTCGATCCGGTTGCTCCAAAAATCAACCAAGATCATTTTCCCACACATTTTTTCATGTTGATCGCATTTTCGGCCTCGAATTTGCCATCGAGTTTGGGAAGACACATTATGCGCACATCTCTCATCCAGGAGTATTTTGATAATTTCGTCGGGTGTTACACATTTCTCTAGATGAGAATCTTATTTCTATTAGTACATACAATTTTCAAGTTTATTTTATTAGTGTGTTAGATTTTGAAGTTACATTATTACGTGAATCCTAATTTTTTTTTTTAAGTTATATATTTATTTTCAATATTAAAATTCTAATAATACATATATTTTTTTCTCAAGACCTAAACTCTGATTTTATTAATATGTACGTACACCCAAATTTTGTTTTTCAAGTTTATGTTATTTGTATTCATTTATCAAACATTTTTTTGTTAATTATTTGTAGTTGGTATGATTCATACTTCTTTTTGGTAGTTTAGAGTTTGTCGTCCGTTATCACATGATTCATATCTTTTTTTTTAAAAAACTAATTCACAGGCATATGTATCATATGCAAAACAAATTAAATAATAATTTTCACCCTAAAGTGATTAACTAATTGAGTAATTAACTATATTAATAATAACTAATTTAACAAATTAACATAAATATTAAATAGCTAAACAACATATTAATAATTATATCATTTAACTAAGTATCGTATTACTACAAACAATTAGCATATATGTTTTGAAAATTATAATTAAACAAACGAATAAACAATGTAATAAATAAATAAATAAATAAGGAAATAAAATATGTATTATATCGTGCTAGAGTGGGGTAACGTCAAAAACAAAACGAAAAGTATTTATTGTTAGGTAATTAATTAATTATTTTATTTATAAACTATTCATACTATAAAAAGGAAAAAGGAAGAGAAGAAATCATAACAACAACGATGCATATTAAACATGTTATTATTACGTATTGAATTCAACCAATGAGTTCCAACAGATAATCAAAGTATTTATAAAAATAAGTCTTTGCTTTAATTTATCTAACTTTAGAATGCAAACTGGTCAAAGATTCTTCACCCACTATCTTTCTTCTTTTTTTCACTTTATAATATTTCTACTTCTTCTTCCTCTTATATTTTTTAAATAAAAATGTCCCTCCTTCCCACCATCCCCTATTAACTGAAATATGTTTAGTTAAAAATAGTTACTTTCACAATTATTTTGATTAAATTGATTAAAAACATGTATATTCAAATTGATAAAAAATTATTTTACACCTATGTATTTTTTCATTAAACAGTTCTGTGAATATGAGGTGAAAAGTTATGCTTTATAATACAATTTTTTAATTAATTGGGAGAAAAGAACTTTTATTTTAACTTCTCCTTTATTGGTGAAGATTTTATTCCCTATATATATATGTATATATTTGAAAATCACCTTAAAAAAAACAAAAAGGGTAGAAAAATTGAAATTAAGATATTAAGAAAGAAGTATCTAAGAGGGTAATTTAAATTCTTAAATAATTTATTTTTCAAGTGATTTAAGTAATTATATTTTAAGTTTGTACTAACAATCATTAAGGTATTTGTATTTATAAACCCATATAGTAATTAATTTTCCAAACATCTCTTATTGTATATTTTGGTAACTCTTTTTTTTTTTTTTACTATTATTTGACTCACTTTCTCTATATCTCTCTCTCTTCCTAGGAATTCCGGTACGGAGAAACAGATAGTCTTCAAGTTGAACTAGCTCTAGGGTTGCTGAAAACCTCTTTGCCTTTGAGGGAGTACATGGTTTTGAAGTGGGCATAACCTCCCTACTTATAGTGTTAAATTTTGACTTGGCGCACTTGTTAAAAAAATAATTATTGCTATAGTAAGTTATCATTTTATCCCTATAGTTGATAGGGTTCAATTAGTATATATTTTTAAAAGTCATTAACTCAAAGATAATAAATTGAGGGAATAATAGGAAAAAAAGGTTTCCAACTTGATTTGTCAAAAATGACGAGTAAAAATGAAAAACAAATTAGAAAATTTTTGAAAAACTAAAAATGAATGAAGGGAATATATATGTATGCGTGTGTGTATATATATAAAGAGAGAGAGAAAGAGAGAGAGTAATGACTCTAGATCACTTCTGCTTTTCTGCACCATTTGCATTGAGTAGAGCATTTGTATAGTGACCCCAAGTCACTTGTGACTTACTGGCACTGATAATTTGATTGTCTAGTCATTTGTTTGAAAGTTGTGCAGTTTTTCATGTTGGGAAGCATGTTAAAGTGAAAAAATGAGTTTAGCTATAAAGTAATAGTATACGGCCTCAGAATAGAATTCTGACAGTTCCATCGGCTTCGGAATGGCCAAATTAGGCTAGAAGCATGGTCAATTAGAGTACAGAGGTTTTCGATGTTAGTTTATTTCAAGTTTTGCATTTCAGCCTTCAGAATAGGCCACTAGTTGACATTAGTCAACATTCTTAGAAAACATGCTCGGATAAAAACTTTGACAGCGCGGTTAGCTCTGGAACGTCGAGTTTGATCTAATGCGATCTTTCATTCAGCTCCTAAGAATCCTGGATGCATTTTGACCCCCTCAGTGAAAATTGAGTAAATATGAACCTAGGAAGTGAGACCCACATTTGTTCGAAATGACCTCGTATTAGAATACTGACTGCACCATTGGATTCGAAAAATCAAAATTGATAAATCAGACTCCGAATGAATTCTAGACACCTCGTGAAAGAAAATGGAATACTTGATATCTAGTGCAGGACCCAACACTCCGCATTCGCGGAGGCCCAGCAATCTGTGCTCTGTGTATCGCTAAGGTGGATCTGTATTCGTTGAGCTTAGGCAGCCTTGTGCTCCGCGTTCGCAGAGCTCTATGAGAGGCAGTGCACATGTATATATTTCCAGCTTCGCCAAACTTCCAATTGCGATATCTTAATCATTCGCATGCCAATTTCAGTGATTCAAAAGATTAACTCATGCAATCTTTCAAGAGAAACATTATGGAAGTGTCGAAAATTGTATTTGGCATACTGTTCAAGGTAAAATTCATTGTTTTGTTGTTGTGTAATGGTGCGATTTATCAGAATCTTTGAAATGCGATTTCTTAGTTATTTTTTATTGAATTTCAGTGAAATTTGGATCTATTTTGTGTGTTTTATTGAGGCGTACATTGTGGTATTATCGAAATTGGTCGATTGAGGTAAAAATAATGTTGAACATACTATCTTACTATATTTTTTTTTGTAAAGAAATGTTTTTGCATTCTTGGGCTATTTTTTGCCGTTTTAAGTATCAGATTGAGCTTGAAATTGAGGTACAAGCTTGGGTAAGTATAATGATTATTATCTAGGCTCTATTTCAAAATTTTGGTGTGGGCCCATTTTCTCGCTTTTTACCCCTGATATTGGTTTAAGTTTATTTTTGTGTTTCTAGTGACAGAATGACCGTATTGACGTTGTGGTTCCCTTGGAAGTGTTCTGAGATTGTTTGGAAGGATAAGGCATCTGCAAAGTGATCAGCAGCACATGTTATCAACATTCATGTAGGCTATGGTCTTCTCCTCTTCTAGACTAAGTTGGATGTGTAAATCTTATATAGGTTGAATGTGCAATGAGAGGGGGAATGGATGAGAGGTCATGCATGTTAAGCATGATTACACTACCTGATAATTGTGACTGTCTTGAGATCAATTAGCATGTCGAGTACACTTATGGTTAGTATACTGATTTTCTATTGCATTTGTTATTATCTGGAATTAATAGGGAGAATGTTTGACCTGCTGAGAATACTTGGGACTGTTATACTGAGTGTTTGCCGTGTTCATGATTCTTTATTGTACTTTTGATTGTTTGATGCTTGTTGGGCCTGGTCTAAGTTAGGCTAGTGATGTCTTAGATCCGCGTTGGTCAAGATTGGTAGACTGCTATGCTTATATCCGATTGGACTTGAGAGGCGTAGGTAGCAGACCAAAGTCTACAGAATTGTGCTTTAGATAGGTCACGACGACTCAAAATTTTGATTATTCATACTATTGGTTAGTTATTTTGGAATCTTCCCGTTACTGCTAGGATATAGAGGTGACTAAGGATGTTATACTGGGATTCAGGGTACCGCCTCGATCATATAGTTAAAGCCCTTAGCTTTCCTGTGATTGAGCATACATCCTTCCACCAAGCGGTGTATAAACAAGGATTCGCTATATTCTGTATACCTTAAATAAGAGACATTATAGTAAAGGTTATACCAGTGTAGTAGAGGCTATACCCGTATAATAGAGGCTATACCATTATAGTAGAGGCTATATCGTTAAAGCCGGAGCTGATGGGGGGTATTTTTGGACTAGTCCAGACCTAAGGGCTAAAATAGATTACTGGCCACGTCTGACCTTATCTTGATAAAGTCCAGGTCGTAGCCTAGGTTCGAGGCTAAGTTGTAGTTTGGTTAAAGGCCAGGACAGGATATATAGTTGGGGTTAGAGGCCCAGTTAGATGAGTCTAGCAGAATAGTGACTCCGTGTACATAGTTGAACCGCAAGCTTAGTTCAACCTTATCACCAGTGACCCTTGCACCATACACCCTTTCTTTGTGCGTGGGTGGACCTTCTAGGCTTATGGAGAACCAGTTGGTATACATGCATAGACAGTAGGGCCTTACACCCACGTACATCACTATCCATCACTTAGTTCTGGTTACTTTCACCATCGTGAGCATACAGTCTCGACTTTTGTGATTAGGCATTGTGGATGTTATATTTTATCTTAGTCCTGCTTTATTTACCGTTCATACTCAGTCAACCTTTGATGCCTACTGGATACCATTTTTCTAGTACTCACCTCTACTTTCTGCATATGTTTCGTGATGCAGAGCCTAGCACTATCTAGCGGCATTGATTCCTCCAATATAACTGTCATATTCGGAGACTAGTTGTGAGCATTTGGACGTCCTTGGATCCTTCCGATCTTCATCTATATCAGTAGTTGTGTTTTGGTATTCGAGACTTGTCGTGTGTATCTTTTTGGCTTGTATATATATTGAGGTATTTGTGACTCAGTATATATCGTGTCTATAGTAATTCTGTATAGGTTACTTTCAGATCTTGGGATGGTGATGCATAGTTATTATGTATGCATATATCCCGTATCAGTTATGGTTCTTTCTGTTAGCCTACTGATATCGGCTGAGTTTTCTTTTTTCCTCATATCCATTACTAGTCGTTCTGGGTCAAGTCTGCCTTGCCTATCAGGGGTCAAGGTAGACCCCATCATGACTTGTAAAGTCGGATTATGACAGAGGGAGAGTCAAATAATAATAAAAAAATTATTTAATCAAGTATGATATTGACATATGAACTAGCTTATGATGATTCTAGAGCTACCCCTCAGAGTAAAGAAAATTTACCTATCTATTACATTAGCATAAAATAATTAAATACAAATTTTATTTGAATTTTGCAGAACTTTACTGCACTTGTTATGATGCTAATGTTTTATTGCTTGAATCGAATTGTAACCTATCTAACCACATAATAAATTAACGTCAAGGTAAGAAACTTTAGCCCTAAGCTAATTTCTGTCATTAGACTTAGGATCAATGACAGTAAAGATCGTAAGTTTTTCTAATCATGAACTTATTCGATTTGTAGGAGTCCATGAAAGTAAGTTTATCTTATTTCATCGTCTCCCAATCATGTTCTTGTCTCAAAATTTTTTTTTTGACAATCCAACATATTGTTGTAATGTTGAAATGCTCTTAATTAATCTATCTCATATATAAAGTAATGTATTTGTTGCACTCATAATGTTTTCTTTCTAGCATCCACTCCCCATAAAAATTTTAGCATGGAAATTTTGTTTCATAGGTTATATTCAATTAGATATAACCCTCTTGTTCTTGACATACACAACTTCTCTCAAAAAAATGATGATTTATGTAAATTTATAGTTTTAAATTCAAAAAATGTGCGAAATATAAGTAAATAATTTATCGATTTTCTTTGATAACAAAAACAAATTGAGGCCAATATGTCTGTTTTCGAATAGGTACCATATATTTTAGGATTATTTAATAAGATAATTACATAATAATTTGAGAAAATTAATAAATGACAATTTTATCTACTGTGAAAATTTTAAAATAACATAAGAAGTTTAATCAATATTTTTAATGACCTTTATACTTTTAAAATAATAAATTAGAGTATGCACTTTACGCATGACCTGTATATATGTAACTCCCGGTAAAATTGTCAAAATACCCTTAGATGAGAGATGTGTGCATAATGTGTCTTCCCAAACTCTGATAGTAAAACCGAGGCTGGAAATGCGATCAACATGAAAAATTGTGTGAGAAAATAGTCTTGGTTGATTTTTAGAGCAACCGGATCAAAAGATAATTTTTCTATGCGAAAATGCACTCCAATAAGAGTGCGCGACATATCCGCGTTACGGACTTGTCGCGGATTCATACTTAGTTGTGATCCCAATATTTTCTGTGGGATTAGAAAACTCGATCGAAAAATTTTCTGCAAAAATCCCCTCAAAGCAAAAGGCGAAGTTTTTTCAGTTTTCATGAGGGGCATCCCAAACTTTTTCCAACCCCTCCTAAACTCAAAACATGGTCTAAATAAGTCGTTTTAAGCGTAAAGAAGGTATTAATCCCTATTCCTTAGTCTTTTCCAAGTTCCTAACAAAGACTAGGGCTAAAGAGAAGAGAAAAAGAGTGAGAATTTGAAAAAATCGAGGAGGGTTCTTACGAGATTGAGTGTCAAAGCTTCATATCAGGTATGTAAGACTAAACTAAAACATGGAATTGTCCTTCCATGTGCCCCCATTGATGGTGATAGAGGAGTTGAGAGTATAATGAGTCTACATACATAGGAGTTGAGAGTATAATGAGTCTACATATATGTTTCTTGAATATTTTCTTGTAAAATTATAGTATATTACATGTATTTTCATGTGTTGATGATCATCACAAATTTGATTTACTGAATAGATGTTTTTACATGAGTTATTTTCACAAACTCTATATGTTACTTTGTAAAAGAATGTATGAATGAACCTAGGGATTGAGTCTAGAGCCTTGACTTGAGTATTTTGATTGTGATTGTGATGTGAGCATGATGATGAGTTGCTTGATGGTCCCAAGAGTATTCATAATTGAACTCTAGAGATTTGTCTAACTGACTTCCTTCTAATGATTGATCTAAGCCTTGAGATACCTAATGAGAATTGAGTTGATGAGATGATTGAGATGACAAGCTGAAATGCCCAATTAAGTTGAATTAATGAGATGATGGGAGTCTCTACGAGACTAATTGAGATGATTCATGGAGATGAAGAGTCTTATGAGCATTGAGTTTTGGGAGGAGTATCGAGCACCGAAATGAGTAAGAGTAAGTTCAACTCACACTCATTAACTACGTCACAACCGTAGGTGAGGATTGAACCATTACATCTGAAGTTCCCTCTTGAGTTAAAAGTCCCTGAAAACAATAGAGGACTTTAAAGCTAGACCCCTTATGGGTCCGAGTTGTTCTTTACTTGGCATGTACGGAACGGCTGTGGCAACATCAGCGGGATTGTTGTACAATCACTAGCTCATAAGTGATTATTGTCGGATAAGAGAAACTCCCAAATAGGTCCCACATTGATAGCACTCTGAGTTGATTTGATTGGATGAGGTTGGATTGGTTTAGATTAGTCATTGTCTACTCTTTATTCTTGCTTTAGATAGGCATTTGACATTTTGATTGAGTATCTTCTGAGTTGATGTTATTCTGTATTATTCTGCCCACATCTGCTTCATTCAGCCATTTTCCATACTCGTACATTCTACGTACTGACATCCATTTGGACTGCATCGTTTAATAATGTAGAGACAGGTACTAGAGATCGTCAACAGGTGCGCCGTTGAGGATCTATTGCAGTCAACTGAGTTGGTGAACCTCCCGTACTTCGGAAGATCCTTATTTTAATTTCATTTAGCTATTAGAGTCATGACTTTACACTAGCTTTATTTTGAATTGAGGTAGTCATGGGTCTGTCATAGGCACCACTTGATAGTGATAGAGGCTTCATAGACTAGAGTTGTTGATCAGACATTATATTGAGCTAGTTTCTTTCATACTAGCCCGGTTTATTGATATGACTATTTGAGACTCAGGTTATCCACCTTTATTTATCATAATCTTCTGCTGATTGTTACATATGTTGGTTGAGGGAGTGAGATGAGGCTAAGTGGTTCGCTTGAGGGCTAACAATAGTCTCTGAGTACCGGTCACGTCTAGGGTACCCTCCCGGGGCGTGACAACAACAACAACAACAGACCCAGTGGAATCCCACAAATGAGGTCTGGGGGGTAGAACGTACGCAGACCTTACCACTACCTCATAGATGTAGAGGGGTTGTTTCCTGGGAACCCTCGTTTCAACAACCCATAAGGTTTCCTGGGAACCCTCGTTTCAACAACCCATAAGCAGAATACTAGATATGACGAAATGGAAAGGAAATATATTTATTATTATATATTTTAAAAATAAAATAAATATTATTGAATATTATGTTTAAATTATATAACAAAAAATTAAAGATATAAGTGCAATAATATTTAACTTGATCAACAATAAAATCTCCACATGTATAATGCTAACATGAATAGGATGAAAATCAAAAATAAAATTTTGAGCGTTTTCTAAAATTCGTCCAAGATTCTACTAATATAATTTGTGCATTATGACCTAAGATAGAGCTCTCTTACAACAAACCTACAATTCCAAAATAACATAAATCCAAATTATTTGACCATGATTATATCCAATCCATAACTTTTTCCTCCACATTTTACAAAAATAACATATATAATTCATTTGAATACCAACATACACGATCCATTCATAAATGATCTATCAAAAATTTAAGTTGGCCTCCTAAAGACATAACCAAGTAAGTTATTAGTTTTCTTCAATTATTTTTTCAAAAAATTTGAAATGATAAAATTATAAATATTATATAACTTTAATTTTACATCAAGAATAAAACCTCCCAAACTTAAAAAGAGCATGCATGTCATGCAACAAGGATCGCATGGATAACAAATTTTACTTATTAAGTAAATAGTTGAATTAGTATAGATCGTGAATGTTTTAAATTTAATGACAGAAGATTTTTAAACCTAAAGAAATTACAGAGTGTAACAGCGAATAGTTTCAATTTGTGTAGACTGATTCAGTGTGATTGTTTCGTTATTTTTTTTAATTTTGTCTTTACTTATTATATTAATGATTCTATCTTATTATTTACTTGTATTTTATGATAATTCGACATATGCCTTACTAACTCCATCGGAAAAAAAATAAAAATTTCATACAAACTTCTTTTTTGTTTTCTGGCATAACCCAAAATCATATGTAAAATCATTATGCACCCAAAGAAACAAATATGACATTCCATAAGGTTCAAGTGTACAAAGCATATAATTGAAAATTAGTAATAAAAGATGTTAAGAAAAATTTAGAAAAATTAAAAAGAGGCCATCAAGAGAAAGAATTGTACAAATAATTATAGTTCATAAAATATAATACGTTCTAAATCAATAGAGATGTTGATCGTCATATCTTAGTAGTAAAAAAGGCCATAAGAACTTGACTATTATTATGTTTCACTGCTATATATTAAATGCTTGATGTGAGATCTAGTTTATTTTTTGTATAATATATATAGCATGACATGAATGCTTGACGTGCGTATGACTTATTGTTATTCAAGTTATGCCCTTAATGATTCAGATTTCATATTTTAAATTTTGTGCTATCCAATCTTCTGGACCGCAATTGAGTCAGTTTATGTTTCAGTAGTTAATTCAATTGAATAAGGTATTGAATGTTAATCACGCTTCTCTAGTTTGTCATGCGCCAAACTAGGGGGCACATAATTAGCACCAATACCTATTTAATCGATTTAGCCACTAACGCATACTAACTGATTCAATTGCTGTCTAGAAGATTCGACGGCATAAATCTAAAATACTACGCCTAGACCATTAAGGTCATAACCTAAATAACAAGAAGTCATATACACCTCACATACTCATGCTATGCAACATATACTATGCGAAAGAAACACGGGGTTTGACATAAATATTCTATAATACTCTACTAATCCTCATAAAGTTTTGAACTTCTACCAAGTTCGTAGGTCTAGGATAAATCTTCAAAACCTTAATCTTTCATGATTCAATCTGAATACCAACATCTAGTACAATAGGATCCTCAAAAAATAAATCACTTAATACAATCAGAACTCATACTTCGAGAGCTCAGCGTACAACTTCTAACCTTAGAGTAAGTGAAGCACTAGTTGAAGATAATCTCTATGATTTACCTCTAAATGAGAATGTACTAGGATATCATTTATTAATACAATGATAAACAAGTCTAAAAATGGCCTAGATATACTGCTTATTAGATTCATAAATACTGTTGGGACATTCATCAATTCGAAAGATATTATAAGAAACTCAAAAATAGTCTTAAGTAAGTCTGAAGGTCGTCTTTGAAATATCACTTTCTCAAACAAGTATCTGGTGGTACCCTAAACGTAAATCAATCTTTGAAAAGCTTTCGACTTCATATAGTTTGTAAAAAATAAGCCAATCAATCATTTATAATAGATATTTAATTTTTATAATCACTTTATTCAGATTTTGATATCCTATACACTTTTGTAATGAATCAATTTTTTTTTTTGTATAAATAACATTGGTGTACTGCACAATGATACAGTAGGCCTGATGAAGTCTTTATCTAATATATTTTTCAATTGTTCTTTTTAGTTACTTCAATTTTCTAGTGTAATTCTATATGCTGGAATTAATATTGGTTGAGCATCTGATAATGTATCAATAGAAAAAAATTAAATCGAATCTTCCGTTTTAGGAAAATGCTAAGTAGCTCATTGACCATTAGAATAAATTGAAGAATAGGTGGCTTAAAATTAATTTCTTAAATTCATCAGGCAATATGATAAATACAACCTTTGAAAATAATTTCTGTGTCTGAAGATTAGAAATAAACTTGCCTTTTGACGCTGTTGCACTAGCCTTCCATTTTCATACTACTTTACTTAGAAAATGAAATTTAATAATCTTCTCTCAGTATTCGATATTGTCATACAAAGTTCCAAACAATTCATACCCATAGTAATAACAAATCGAGCATCTCCAGAAGGCCTATAAATTTCTGACAACCGACATTTTCTACTGTAAAACCACGATACATCCTCTTGAGCATAAGCATTTAGTTAACTAAGAAATACAAAACACGATTTAGATTTCATAGATACTTATAACATTGCTCTACAACACAATCTATTAGTTAAAAAGATATAACCATTCTTAAATGCCCGATAGGCTCCTGATTATAAGTGAGATGCGCAATACTCCTATAAATACGGTTTGTCACTCCCTGGGACACAACCTGATCTAATATTAAATTTGTCATGTCCCAAACTAAAGAGAACGTGACTATCATGTCCCAAACTAAAGAGAACGTGACTAACACTCGATATCTTATTTAACAGAGTTAGCCACTTAAAAATACAAACTGACTCAATTGTGGCCTAGAAGGTTGGGAAACATAATATCTAAAATATTAAACTTGGACCATTAAGACCATAACCTGAATAATAGCAAGCCATATACACGTTAAACACTCATGCCATGCTATATATATTATATGAAAGAAACACGGAGTTCATAATTGAATCCTAAATTAATACTCACAATTAAAAAACTAAAATCTTAATAATATCATAACTTTAACAATAAATATGATAATTGAAAACACATTGCTTAGAGGGTCAAGTAAATTTTGTCAAAAGAAAATGAGAACTCTTTGTGAAAGTGTTTGAAAGTTGTTGAAATATAACATTCCTAAATATAAATATAAAATAGCATTTGTGAAAGAACTCCTAAAATAGAAAAAAAAAATGAATCTCACAATCAACCTCCATCAACCATGTGGAATTATATATTATAAAAAAAATTATAATTAAAAAAGGAACAATCTCAAAAGAAAAAGTTGCAGAATGTGATATTATAAAGTTCTTAATAGTGTGTAGGTATACTTTTCTAAAACCTAATAATGGAGTTCTATTTACCACCAAAATAAGAGAAAAATATTTAATAATAACTCTATTTCTTAACAATTAATTATATTAGGAAATTTTGTAAAATACATGTACCAAACTTTTATATTTCTAAGAATCCATCAAAAAAATTTATAACAATTTTAACGGTGGTGATGGTTGGACCTCCAGCTGGCATGACCATAGAGAATTACTGCCTTAACGAGACCTACCTTGTTAAGTTCTCCGTTACAAAATCAACCAACAAAAACGCGCCACGTGTCGGATCAACCCTACGACCTCGTATCGCCACCGTATGATATAAGCACCGGCTACGTGATCTTATTAGAACTGCAACGTGTCCATTATCAACCGGCTAAAACCAGTTTTTGTAGGGTTAAGTACAGGTCCAGCCGGTCAGTTACCTGGACAATTCCCGCTAGGTATAAAATTCGTCATCGAAGTTTCCTCCGATTAATTAGTCCCTAAAATCTATCGCTCTCTCTCTCCATCCATCTGGTTTCGCTCTTGCAAGGTCTGTAGCTCTTCCGTTACACTCTAGTTTTTTTAGTTTTTTTTTTTTGTAAATTTATGTTATTCAAAACTTTTTTTTATGTTGATTGTAATTGTTATCAGCATGATTTTAATGAGCTGCAGATGAGATTTTACTTGAATTCTGTGTTTTTTGTTTCTTGATCTTTTGATGTCCATTTCCAGTGGGGTGAAGCTGATGCTGCCAATCAGAAGATGAATTAATGTTGTAGGGATGTTTTTTGTCTTTAATTTGTCCAAGATTCGAGTGATTTCTACTAGTGTATCAAATTTTGGGCGTTGGGTTCATGAAAAAATGTTTGATTTTTGAGTCTTTGTTCCATTTAACATTTACCACTGGAGTTCCCAATTAAAGAGTGTCTGTGTTTAAGCCAGGATTTTTTTTCTGGTTTTTCCTATTTATTTTTAGTTGTTTGTAAGATTAGGGTTTTCTAGATGGATTTTGCTTTCTGGTTTGTCCGTATGACTACAATGACGGTGTAGGGTTTTGATTTTGGCTCTCTTATACATGCACTTGAACACTTTTTGTGTGGTGTTCTTTCACTTGGTTGATACGTGGTCTTTGTAGCCTCCCCCGGAGGATCTAGGATTTTCACTTAGGGGTTCCAAAAATTAAAATGTAGTGCTTAAGATTTGAACTTGGAACCTCAAGGTGAATTTTGAATTCTCTAAACCACTGATCCATTCTCATCTTGTGTTAGGGGATTCAATTTTTTATATATATATATAAATAAAAATTACTTCATGGATGCAGTGTAATTTTCTGCGGAGGGGATTAGGACCCGACCCGTTAAATCTGACCCTGGTAGCTGCTAGGACAGAAAGTTTTTTACTTTTATTCAATGCTTGTTATATCAAGTTATTTGGGTTCTTCATATGTATTATTGTTGTTACCTTTTTTATTAATGATATTTTTGTAAAATTTTTGTCTCTACACAGAACAAAAAAGATCTGGTGCTTCATTTGGTTGGTGAGGATAGTAGTATAATTGGATGATTTGATGTTTTCAGATTGTTCAATAAAATTTTGAAGGTTGTATAAGAAGATTTAAACTTATTTCTGTACTCTAGAGCCTGAAATAAAATAAGGGGCAAGCACTGGAGAGATACTTGGATTCCAGCCACCAAGGGATTGTGCCTCCAATGGCGCCTTCTCGTGTGGCTGGAGGGATGGCACATTCTTCTTCAAGTTCTGGTATATTTTTCCAAGGAGATGGGCAGTCTCAAGTTGCGGGAAACTCTCACTTGACTTCATCTTTTGGGAATTCATCAAATTCACTACCTGGAAATGCACGCTCAAGCTTGGGTCCTCTTTCTGGGGATGTCAGTAATACAGTTTTGAATAGTGTGGCAAGCTCGGGTCCTAGTGTTGGGGCAAGTTCATTGGTTACAGATGCCAATTCAGGACTTTCAGGGGGTCCCAATCTTCAGAGAAGTGCCAGCATTAATACGGAGTCCTACATGCGGTTGCCTGCATCACCTTTGTCATTTTCTTCTAATAACATAAGTGTGTCTGGTTCATCAGTCATGGATGGATCCTCAGTGGCTCAGCAAAGCTCTAACCAAGATCCCAACTCCCAACAACCTCAACATAATCAGCCGCGTCACGGAACTTCTAGTGCCACCTCTTTGCCAACATCTCGAGTTGGGCAGGTTCAGCTGGCCAATGGTCAAGGCCTTAGGGTTCCAGGATCATTCATCCAGGACCCCGTTGCTTTGTCACAGATGCAAAAGAAACCGCGGCTAGACATCAAGCAAGACGATATTCTGCAGCAGCAAGTTCTGCAACAGTTGTTGCAAAGACAAGATCCTGTGCACATGCAGAACCCCAGTCCTCAGTTACAAGCCCTGGTTCAGCAGCAGAGGCTGAGGCAACAGCAGCAACAGCAGCATCAGTTGTTGCAGTATCTTCCACCGATGCAGAGAGCGCAGTTACTGCAGCAACAGCAGCAGCTGCAGCTAAGGCAACAAATTCAACAACAAAACGTGCAGCCTGTATCAGGAATGAAGCGCCCCTCTGATGGTGTCTTGTGTTCTAGACGGTTGATGCAATACTTGTATCATCAGCGGCAACGACCTTCCGTGAGTGACATTCTTTCTCATTGTGAAGACCCATACAGACCAAGTTCATGCGTCTCATTTCTGTTTTATTTATCATGTCTATTAGGATAACTCCATTGCTTACTGGAGAAAGTTTGTGGCTGAGTATTATTCCCCAAGGGCAAAGAAGAGATGGTGCTTGTCATTATACGAGAACGTTGGGCATCATTCACTTGGCGTGTTTCCACAGTCAACCATGGTAATGTTTACCATCATGGATTCTCTTTGAATTAGTTTTTCATTTCTAAGGCCTGAAGTTGGAAATTGGTCTATCAGCACTGCTATAGGTTTGTTCTCTTTTTGTTCAACATCATGTGCTATGCTGAATGCTTTGTTTGGAGAGAGTGATGTATTATCATTAGGTTGGGGTTATGTCTGATTATGATTTTGTTCTTATGATATTGTCCTGCTTGCTTGTTATAATATGACTGTCTGATCGCATTACTTTAATTCATTATCTCTTTAAACTTATTCCATAAGCAACGTATTCTAATTCTTTTTTTAATTCTGCTCCTTTTTTTTGGGCACCAGGATGCATGGCATTGTGATATTTGTGGCTCAAAATCAGGCAGAGGATTTGGTAAGTGGAAACAGCTGTCCATTAGTAGTCAATGATTTGAAGCTGACACATCACTAGGTTATGTCATGTTGTAGATCAATTCTATTGCTTGTGTTCTATCAGCTAGTAGCCATTCTTGATACAAGAGTTAAACCACTCTTTATGTAGGAAATACAATTACCTTTTCTTTGAATTTGAGAACATTTGCTTAGGGCAGGAGGAGGTATAGGGTAGGATTGGTGAATATAACTTGGTCTGCATGGAAGGTTAAATTTCAGTTTATATCTGACACTCTATTTACATAATTACACTGTATTGTTGACTTTCACCTCATTGGGGCCATAATGATAGTTGATGTGGTCTTTCTTGGATCAACAGAACTGTTCATGAAAAAAAGCTTCAATTTATTGCTTTGAAGAAGGATAGAGTTCTTGGAGGAATTAGCCCTTGGAAACTGCAGTTGATGGAGCTGTGTAAATGCGAATTAATAAAATATGCATGGCCCCTTGCTAAACCTAAATGTTGTTGGAACAACATGGAACAGTGCATGTCCAAGTTAGAATTTTAATAACCTAACCTGGAACTTAAGTGTCAATCTCTCTTGAGCACCGAAAAAAGAAGAGAAGTGTGAACCTATATTTGAAATCTTAAGATGCTTATTTATACAGTATGGGTATTGGTGAATTAGTATAAGTGCTAGAATCGTTTGTGGAGAGTGCTCTTATTGTGTTGCTTTAGAATTGTAATCATTGAATATACGAGATATAATATCTTATATACATTTTCTTTTTTAAAATCAAGGTCACTGGTGGGCCAAGTGACCTTTTCATTCAATTGAAAAGGTCTTACATAAAATAGAAATGAAGCAAAAACATTAAAATTTAAAAGCAGATCGTAAAGTGAATTTGCCGACTCCTATTTTTATATAATACATTGATTCTTGGCCTATGGGATTGTCCTGGTGACATATGAATTGCTGGTCTCATTCTTCCTTTGTTCCTTTAGTTGTCGGAATATGTGGAGACCAATAATTGTGAAGCCTCATAAGGCATCTGACTCAGCAACCATGGGACTGCATCGAAGAGGTGAAACCAAACAATCAACATAGATGGAAAACTGATGTATAATTGATAGAAACATTACAGGGGAACTTTTACTGATAAGGAGAAGAGAATTAGATAGTAGGTAACAATGAGATCAGTGACTAAATCTGATTCTGCAACTTAAAACTTCATTTTCGAAAGGAAAACAAAAAAGACACGGTTTTTACTTGATATAGTTCTCTTAATTGCATTTTTTCCCCATCCCTTTCTTCATTTAATTGTTATTTGTGTTTATAGTTATATTTTCTTGTATTACTTGTGTGTTTTATTTTTCTTTATCAGCTTTTTTCAATCGCTTTAGTTGCTTGGTGCTTAGAATCCCTGCAGAAATTGATTTTTCATGCTTTCTGTTTTTTTTTTTTGCATTGGCTGCTGCCTGTAAACATGCTTGGAAATTATAAGTATGAGCTTCTTAAAGTTTTGTAGAACAGCATAGTTATTCTTTATTTAGCTACAGGAGGCAGAACTTTAAAAGAGCAGCAAGCTTGCATTTGGGCATGCATATGAAGTCATGATTTCAAATGATTCCAGATCAGCATTGGAACATGCGATTTGGAATCATGTTATCAAATCCCAAATTTTCCCCCCAAAAAGCATGATTTGAGGTAATTATTGCATAATACCTGACATCTGACTTGCTTTTTTTTTTTGTGGCCTTTAACAGAGGCAACTTTTGAAGTTCTTCCCAGGCTGAATGAAATCAAATTTAGCAGTGGTGTCATCGATGAACTCTTGTTTTTGGATTTTCCGCGTGAATGCAGATTCCCGTCAGGGTTAATGATGCTGGAATATGCAAAAGCGGTTCAGGAAAGTGTATATGAACAACTTCGTGTGGTTCGGGAAGGTCAACTCCGGATCATTTTTACCTCTGATTTGAAGGTACTGTAAAAAATGATTAGCTGTGACCCATGAGTGCCTAGTTTACTTGATGCATTTATACCTTTGCTTTTCTGCTTTTCTTCAGATATTGTCGTGGGAATTTTGTGCTCGGCGCCATGAAGAGCTTCTTCCTAGGAGACTAGTTGCACCACAGGTATTGAACTGAATTAACTTTCACTGGCTCTAGCTCTTCTAAGCCTTTTTGGTTTTTTTCAGTAAATGTTTTGGATCATCGTCAATATGAAGTTACTTTTAGGGTTTTAAAACATTTAATACTGTTCACTCATTAAAATAGCCAAGGGTCTATATCTTTTTTTTCTTTGTCCAGTATATCCTATTTGCAGGTGTTTGTTTCTCATGTCGAATGTGTACGTTTTGTGGCTTTCTGGAGTAACTAGTGTTTAGAGGATTTCTAAATTTTGTTATATGGCCCCCTCCGGTTGTTTCTTGGACGGAAGGCTCATGCAACTAATGTATTGGATATATGTAATCTGTTCAACTATTCTGTAAACCTGGTGATTTGATTTGACTGGTGCAAACCAGTGAAAAACCCTCTTCACTGTGGAGTTCCTGGAGATTCACTTTGAAATAGAATGATATGATTCCAGTTGACCTGATCCACCAGTTGTGCAATGATCCCTTTCAACTTAGTCTCTATGACTTTGCTGACAGCGAATCAAAAGCAATTTTATTTAGCACTTGCCCTCATATCATTTTTCTTTGTAGGTAAATCAATTGCTGCAGGTTGCGCAGAAATGCCAAAGTACGTTATCAGAAACTGGACCTGATGGAGTTTCTCAACAAGATTTACAAGCAAACAGCAACATGTGAGTTAAAAGCTACTCGTCTGTACTTGTCCCCTCACATCCCAAACACCCCCACACTCACACCCACCCAAAAAAAAAGGCTACTTGTCTGATTGTGTCATTTTCTCAGTATGTAAGTCATTTTGTTTCTCCTTTCATTTTAGCTCGATATCTTGTTCCTTTTTGTGTACTAATTTGTGTATATGATTCCAATTTCTACTGAGTGGTGTCTGTTACTGTATTTACTGGGTTGTCTCCTTTAGATGTACCTCATCCTAAATGATGAACCCATATTATTATTATATGTTTTCCAGTGTATGCTTGTAATGACTTTATATTACAGCTAACAACTGAGATAGGCCCCTAAAAAAGAGTGAGTTTGATTTTCAAGTTATAGAGAACATCTGATGGGAGGATTTCTTTTGACCTACAAGCTTTCATTATGTCTATTTTTTAATACCAGGAGTCCATAGTGGTGAATACATTTCTAACCCTAGAGAATAAACTTCTCATTAATTTCGGGAGATGTATTGGCTCTTATATCTGACTATTGGTTTGAACTATAATCTCATGTCGCATTTATTATGCTGTTGTGTGATAGGGTTGTCACGACTGGACGTCAACTTGCCAAGAGTTTGGAGTTGCAGTCACTTAATGATTTGGGATTTTCCAAAAGATATGTGAGATGCTTACAGGTATGTTTGGTTTGGATTAGTCTGGGATGGGAAGATCGACTTTTTGGGGAAGAAAACATGAGAACTAGAATTTTCCTCTGTCCATGTATAATTAAGTGTTAGTCTTTGCTTATCTGGCTTTCTAATGTTTTAGTGCCTGAATTCTTTGGTATATGATGTTCAGATTGCTGAGGTCGTTAATAGCATGAAGGATTTGATGGATTTTTGCAGTGAGCATAAAGCTGGTTCCATTGGTAAATATATTTTTTTTTCAAGTTTGATTGTAGATAAAACTAGAATATCCGTCTTTCCCCATTATTTATCTGTACCATGGCAGTTATTAACTTTTAGCATGTTTTTGGCATGTTGAATTCTAAAAAAAGGATTACTACTATGCTTGTTTTGCAGAGGGCTTAAAGAGTTTCCCTCGACATGATAACACAGCCAAATTTCAGACGCAAAATATCCAGGAAGCAGAGCAGCAGATGGGTAATATTCAGGGTCTGCCAACCGACCGCAGTGCGTTGAACAAGCTTATGTCACTTCACCCTGGGCTTAATAACCAAATCAGCAGTAACCAGCACTTGGGTGGTCGGGGAGCTTTAAGTGGCTCTGCACAAGCTGCTTTTCCGCTGTCAAACTTCCAAAATTCGCTTATGCGGCAGAATTCAAACCCAACCCAACAAGATGTATCTTCGTCTTTCAATAATTCAAACCACTCTCAATCTTCACTATTGCAAGGGCCAAATGGTATGCTGCCAGGGACAGCACAGAACTTACCAGTCAGTGGGTTGTCAAGTACCAATCTGCAGCAACAGCAGCAGCGATTACTGAGTAGCGGCTTACTGTCGCAAAATCAATCTCAATCCTCACAAGGAAGCCAGGCTCTGCAGCAGCAAATGATCCAGCAGCTCCTCCAGGACATGAACACTAACAATGGTCCGTCTGGAGTTCAACAGCAGTGCCTTTCTGGACAGAGTGGAGGTGGTAGTGCTTCTAGGGAAGGGGTTGCATTTGGCCGCAATGGTTCTATAGCTGCTGCAACATCTTCACATGGGCTGGGGAGCAGTGTTGGACCCACACCAAATAGAATCTACAGTTTCAAATCAGCATCCAACTGTGAACCCTCTGCATCAGTTGGCAACAGTGGTTTCAGTCAAAAAACTCCAGATTTGGCCCGAACCTACAGTATGAACTCGGCGTCCAACTGTGAACCCTCTTCATCGGCTGGCAACAGTGGTTTCAGTCGAAAAGCTCCAGATATGCCCCCAAGTATGCATGTATCAGATGATGATATTATTACCCCTGAGATGGTACAAGAATTTGCTGAAAATGGTTTTCTTAACAGTGATGTTGACAACAACATGAGTTATCCTGGATGGAAGGGTTGAGGAAGAATAGTGCTATATATGTTTTGTACAGGAGGTTGATTGTGTTAGATTTTGGTTTCCTTGTGATCCTCCCCTATTTTCCAGTTTGAGGCTGTTGTGGTGTTAAGCACTTGCACTCTTTAGGTATTTAGCTCTTCTCTCTGTCTGTTTACACCTTGAAAGTCATGCACAAGTGTAATCTATTGAAATGGACTGGACAACAACATTATTAACTGTTCATCGATCTTCAGTTCATTTGTTCGCTCCTTTGTCTGTTGACGATGGGTGATATATCTGTTTCAATGGTACTGCTAATGACGTGTGAACTTATCTAAAGTACTTGCGCATACAACTTGGGGCATTCTGGGTCCTCATTTCTTCAGGAGCCTTTTGTTCTTTTCTCTTTTCATTCGATTTCTGGGGGAAAGGGTAGAGTACAACCGATTCACAATGTTTGAATGAGCTACTCGACTGACTTAAGCTAAACTCTAGTTGTTGAGGAATGTACTAGGTAGACTTTTAGTTGCTCTCGCACTCTCTTAATTCTATTTTTGAAATATCTTTCCTTACCTGAGAAAATATCTTGAGGAAGAAAAGGAAGCCTCATAGACTGAAGCCTCTATTCAGTTCTTTGCTTTGGTTGGTTGCTTCTTTAAAACGTTTTTAATTTTTTTGTTTTGAAAAATAAACTTAAAAAGTTTTTAAATTTTTTTTTGGGGGGGTGGGGTTGACATAAATTTTTTTACTTTTGAAGCTTTTAATAATATTCCTAGTATAATATAATATGCGTATTCATATTTATTCATATTATCCACTAAATTGAGTATATCATATTGATTAATTAATTTAAAACTACCTTAACAATTTTGAATTTTGAATCCACTTCTCACTATAAGATATCCTATATTCTTACTAGTTTTTGAAGATCGTGCGTTGCACGTGCCCAATAGATGTTATTTTTCTTTCTTAATTTTTGTTATTAAGATCAAATTTGGAAAATCAATACACATAATAAATATGACATACCAAAAAAGGTAGACACTTTAATAGCCACCCACAAAATTAAATCGCCACGTTATTGTAATTTCATAGTTAAAGTAAATGAAGAAATAATTAAATAATAATTAATAGAAATGACACAGTAAAATTAAGTAGACACACGTTATAGTCACCTGCCTACTTCAAGCAGCTACAGCAAGCAGCTGACATGCTCAAGCAGGCAGCAGGTCGACTGCCTGCTTGAACAACTTGACGGTACATCCGTAATTTTCTTATGGTTCTTTCATTTTAATTTATTTGTCTTATTCTTAGTGTAAAAAAGTGCTACTAATCATGATAATTAATGACTTAAAATATTTCAAAAAAAAATGTTATGTTTTTTTTGTTATAATTTCTTTGTCTTATTTTTTGTGTTAGAAAATGCTACTAATCATAATAATTAAAGTTGCTCAAGCAGGCAGCAGGTCCACATGTCTGCTTGAACAACTTGAGGGTATATCCGTAATTTTGTCTTATTTTTAATGTTAAAAAATGCTGCTAATCATGATAATTGAAGTCGCTCAAGCAGGTAACAGGTCCACATGTCTGCTTGAACAGCTTGAGGGTATATCCATAATTTTTAATGGTTTTTTCGCTGTATATGCTCAAACAGTCAGTAGGTCGATATGCCTGCTTGAGTAGCTTGAGAGTGTGTGTATGCATAATTTTTTTGGAGTTAGAAAATGCTACTAATCATGATAATTAATGACTTAAAATATTTTTAAAAAATATGTAGCGTCACAATATTAATAATTTAAAATATTAAAAATCATATTAAAATTTTAATTAGCTCTCTAAATTCTATCTATATCACTTAATTTTTTTTTAGAAAAAAAGATATTGGGCCCGCGCTAGCGCGAGCACTGATATCTAGTTAAATTTAAGTAGACACTTTAATAGCCACCACAAAATTAAGCAGACACGTTATTATAATTTCATGGTTGAAGTTGATGAAGAAATAATTAAAGAATAATTAATAATGACGTAAGAATGTTGGCATTATTGATGTTTGATCTTGAAATATTGGATTTAAATGTCGGGGTTGAACGATCAAGTCAAGCAATTTAATAGTCAGTTGCCTGCTTGAAGTCGGCACAACAACCCTAAACTCCTCCTATCATAATATCACAATCACAGTATAAAAGAAATTGATATTTTAATTTTTTTTAAAATATAACTATGAGCTACTATGCCAAAATGTTCAACTTTCTTCAATACGATAGCAAATGTGGTAATATCGTTGCGTTTCAATATGTGATTCCGATAAGTATGCAGGTCCCTATAACCGGATTACCGAGGCACTTGAGGAAGAGGAATGAACGACTATCACCTTTGTGAATTTTCAATTGGCAATTTTTGAGTGAGTCGTGACTCGTAATCAAGATTATTTTTGAGGACAAGTAAAAGTGAACAGAGCTAATAAAGATGACCATAGTTCCTCACTTGGAAAGGCAATAGAAAACAAGGCTAAAGATTATTCAACATGTGCCTTCCATACATGGCATCTAGTTATAGATGAAACTACAGCAGTGATGCCCAGAAGCAATCCTAATGACAATATATATTAACACAGAAATAACTGTTAGGTCCTGTTCCTGGAGGTATCAAAACACCGGTATGTCTGGATATCTTATCTGTCTCTCCAGGAAAATGATATCTCCAGAAAAGATTTTCAGTTCAATTCGGTTTTTTTTCCTCTCCACCCGGACCAACCCACCGACTCGGCTTCGAATGCTACACGTCGTACTCATCTGAATCATCATCAACCACGTCTGCTCTGGCTCCAAGTAGTGTATTCAGGATCATTTGCTCCCATCCCCTTAAGCTTGCCCTGAACCTATGAAACCGAGGAGGACTACTTGACTCTGCTTCACTAGATTTACTGCTTGACTCGCACAACAACCTTTCTTTTGGGCAATACTTCAGACTGCACTTCCCCGATTCATCCAGTATCTCAACATCAAATGATGCCAAGAGTGGTCTTCCAACAACTTGAACGTGCGACACACTATAACAAGGCAAATTAATAAAAACGGATCTTAGAAGTCTTGAGCTTATACTTATGACCTTTAAAATCGATGTGCTTATTTAGAGATACAACAACCATATGGTAGACTACGACTGCAGTAATTAATAGTACAAATATTAGTCAATTAGAATTTTGAGGCTGTCAAATCATAAAAGGGGGAACTGACCATATATAATATAGACCATCCAATTGTTGTCTTTGAACTCTGCCTAAGAGCTCGACTTGTAGGATTCCTCCAATGCAAACAACTGGTTCTGGCAGCTTAAACTTCTGTAAGATGTTCTCCTGTACCCATAAGAAGCCAAACTTGGCTGTTAAAATGTCGAGAAACATAGAAACAGAAATCTTAACCAAAACTTAGCTGCAGCTGAAGTAAGTTTTAAAATTGGTTGCTTTTGTCAGCCAAAAAGAAGATTAGTTCATTAATGAACATCTACTAGTTTTCTTAAATGGGTGATACACTTCCGAAAAATACATGATCTAACATAAGTAAGACCAGGAATAGTCTTAGCTAGGGAAAGTTGTGCAGCGCTATGACTTGGGAATCAGTTATTATCCCCAAAGAAGATGTCAGCCTGGAGTATCCTTTGACCATCTCAGGGTGTAAGAGTTAATCAGAATAAAGGAAACAGAAATACCGTTACTGTTTTATTACCTGAGCCAAGGAGAATTCTGGTGAGGTATATGTCCACACGATCTTGTCACAGTAAGATCGTCCTTGAGCAGCTGCAGATTCATGTCTGTTGTCACTTTCTACATCTATTTTAACATTAGGATGTCCCACCCGGAATCTCACAGCTTTTGCGGAATAAATGGGAAGGCCAAACTGAAAATATGCTGTCACAAAATCATAATGTTTCTGGTTAGTGAAGCAATAAACAAATAAGCAGAAGGACCAAATCCAAAACATCATATAAGATAAAGAGTTTGAGGTGCAACCTTGAAATGGTTGTACACGAATTTCTGAAATCAGGCACAGCTTTGAGATTAATTTATACGTTAGTGTCTCGGGAACTGAAGGATCAGCTTGTCCTCCACTTGACCAGTATGAAGCCCTGCGCTCAACACGATCGCCCGATTTTAGTGTATTCAGAATGCTTTCTTCAGGATAGTTGTCAGTGCTTGATGCATGAATTGCATCTACTAAGCAGTCCTCCGTCATACAGTTGGAAAGGCCGCATGCCAAAAATGCATAAACTCTATGGCTCCTCTCCAGACATGACCACTCCGTAGACTTTTCAGATACCACTGGTACAACTCTGTTTTCAACTTCAATCATATTTCCAGCACTTGATATTTCAGGAAATCTCTTTAAACAGAGATGCTTAGACAAGCCATTTCCAATCACTGCACAAGAATTGATTGTCTGATATAAAAGGCAGTCAATAAGAAAACACAGAGTTGCATACTACTCCTAAATGAATGATTTCTGAGACCGAAATGAAAGCAATCCAAATACAACTGTCTTGGCCTGAGTAAACATGAGGAACTCTTAAGTCTGACAAAATCCAAAAGAATCAGATGGCAAAACATGCACTTAGGAAGGATTTTAAAAAAGGGTTAGAGACTGCTCATATTTCATGGTGATTTCAAGATTGTGTACTCTGAAGTAAGATGACATGGAGAAAGAGAGAAAAAGGAGATAAGTATACGGGAAATGATTTCTCATTCGAGCAAAGAAACTTTTGCATCATATTCTGAATGGCACTACATAAATACCATAAAAAAAGTAAGTCCTCATCAATAGAAATAAGGACACCTCCATCAGATTATCTGTATAGAATGGAAGTAATGGAATGTGAAGGGACGGAAGGGAATGGTAGTGCATTTATATTATACAACAACAACAACATATCCAGCATAGTCCCGCGAAATAAGATCAGGGGAGGGTAGAGTTTATACAGACCTTACCCCTGTCTCAGAGCTAGTGATTGTTTTTGATATGACCCTTGGCTTAAGAAGAAAATAGTCCATAAAAAATAATAAAAGTACAAGAAACAAACAGATAGTAACAAACACAACATATAGTACCAGAAATGGAAGAACAAGAAACTACAAGAGACTGCATTTTATAATATTATCATATCCATTTTCAAGAAACCATCTCATGGTCATTTATGTAATACGGAGTGACAGATAGATATAGGTTTTAGCTGCCTAACAACTATAATTAACGAGCATCGCGAAATCACCTATCCAATTCTTCAAATTCATTCAATTTGATCCGAGCTGAGACTAATAAAACTACAGCTAGCACAAAAGAGTTTATGAAACAGCAAAGTAATAAAAATGAAGAGCATAAATAGAATAGCTCACCGAATTGACGCCAAGAAGTAGAAACAGCAGAAACCCGGATAAGATCAGACGGGTCCTCCAAACACGTTAGGATCTTTATAGACATGTCAGGTAAAAGGCATTGCACAAAATCCCCACAACCCTCCATTTACAAACTTTTTACTTTTCCCCTAAAACGAAACCTCGTAAAGCTTCAATCTTTATCAGTTTCAACGATGAAGGCGTTCAGTCACCTATCAAAAACCCAACAAAACAAACTCAAGACCAAATAATTTAAACACAAAATAATCAAATTTAAGTGCAGAACATAAGTCAGTCAAAACATAGTACGAATCCAAATACGAAAAGACATAAAATTCATCCTTCCTTTAGTCGAAATTCGTCTTGATTTAGTCTATTTCCCCTAATGTGGTATCTTCATGGGTAACAAAGACAGAAATTTCAAGTTCTTGGGACTCATAATTAAGTTAGATAGAAAACATAAAACGGAATCTGGTGAAACCTATTGATAAAGGCAGAGAAAAGAAAAGGGTAGTGAATAAAGGAATTCACCTTTTGCAAGAATTGAAAACAAAAACAAACCCCAGGTGAGAGAAAAAGGATTTTGATAGAAATCAAACGTGGTTACTGGATAGACACAATTAAGAAACAATAATGTTTAAAAATGAAATCATAGCTTTTGATTCCCCATTTATTTTATTTAATACAGAAGAGAAGGATAAGTAAGAGTAGTTACCTGCTAAATTTGGAGGTTTTCTGGTGAGAGACGGGGTAATAAACAAGAGAGACTCAAGGAAAAAGTACAAAACTGGCTTCTATTGTATTCATAACCATTAGGCCTTCAAAAAAAGTACAGGTATGATTTATTCAAAAAATTTATTAATGAATTATCTTATTTTGATCCCTAATTAATTTACATTTATTTCTTATTCAATACCCCTCTATTCTATATTAACTTAATTTTTAAGATATTTTTTCATTGTTTAATGTTTAAGATTAATGCTTAATTTTTTTTTATATTTGTCCTTCATTTATTAAAATTTTATATTACTTGCAAAACTATATTTATGATGTTACAAAGGGTAATAGTGAAAAGTATAATTAAAATTATGTCCTTAAATAATGTTCTAAATATGTCTATCTTGCCTGACAAATTATATATAATAATATAATTACTTATATTTATTTATTTTATTTTACAATTAAAGTAATTGATGGTAAATACGCTAAATTATATTTGTAATAGCTATGTAATTGTAATAATAGGAAAAATATGAGTATAATAGTTCAATTGGGATAGAAAAGTAATTATTGTAATCCTGTTTTAATAGAAAAGTCAAGCTTGACAATAGAATCATTAATATGAGATAAGTTCATTGGATCAATTCGATTGAATTCATAATTTAAATAGTTGGACCAAAATTTTGAAATTCATCGTCTTTTAGCCCGACCCAAGTAAATCCAATGACCCATGGCACTTGAACAATATGTGTTTGGACAAATTTAAGGGTCAAATAAACAAACAAATAAAAAACTAAAATAAGTAAATAAACAAAAGAAATCCTAACTCATAATCTACCTAAACATCATATATAAATATCAATACAAGTTAATATTTCTATTTAACTAGTTATATTGTTACTCATCAATTATTTAGTTTGCTTATTAATATTTTTATTTGATTCGAGTAATATCATGTTAGACATTATTCAGTTTCACAAAAACTTTAGTTTTAAAAAGCTAAGATCTTTTTTTTTTTTTTTATGAAAGTGTACTCAAGATATTTACATCGGATTTATACCATATAATATTATCTTGTAAATATTTATGTTAATGAACATTTTGAAATTAAAATTGAATTGGACTAGTCTACCATGACGCAACCTATGTAATGGTGAATTGGGCTTTATATTTTTTGACCCACTAAAATAATAAGTTAATTCTATTTGATTCGTCAAATTTCAAAATCTATATAAATTCGAATGAATTGAACCAATTCATATTGATAATTCTATTTGGAAGTGATATAAGAGAAAATCCCCTCCCCCCTCCCCCCCCAAAAACAATGTATGTTTTATTCTTCGTTTTTATATCTTTATTTTTAACATGATAAGTGAAAAAAAGAAATGTAACGAAAACAATGAAATGAATAATGGCCCTATATTGGCTCATCAAATTTGACTTGCAATAAGTAATTGTAACAACTAACAACTCACAACTGTTGGTGTAATATACAAGAAAATCATATTTTACGTCCACATGACTACAAAGCCATATTGCTACAAAAGTATGACATAATAATCGGATTACAAATTCAATTGTACAACTAATTAACTCCATTTTGGAACATGTGGTAGTTGTCTGGTAGAATTGTAAGCAAGCCAAATAGTTACTTTTTTGTTTTACATTGCGACCAGCATGTATATATATTAATTTATTTCAATAAATACTGATTGCATCATGGGCTGATGTAGTTTATTGATTGCAGTTTATTCGAATTTATAATTTTCAACACGGAATATACGCTTTCAGTTCATCTTTATTTGTCCACTATACTATTTTGGAATATCCAACAATATTTGTCCAGAACCAAGAGATAATTTTACACTTGGTTCCTAATTTGCCTTTATCATTAATTATAGTCATTTCTCTATTATATTTTTTAAGATATTATATTTATTATATTCAAAGAACAATTTGGTAAAATTATCGCTGTCATTTACTACTTGTTTAATCTCTGTGCCAAGTCAATAAGGGACAAGTAAAACGGAAGGAGTAAATATAAGATAGGCCGAAAACATATACAACCTTTTTAGTTTGTCCTAAATTTCATTTTAACATTCCAGCTCAACATTATTCCATTCAACTTCATTTTTCATGTACCATTTTGAAACAATTTTTTCTAATTAGTATAAGTGTTCAATGCATATTTGATGATCTTTTTTTTTTAAAAAAAGCTAAAAGATCATCTAATCAATAAAGCCACATATTTTATTTTCTCCATGTCATCTGGGTGAACTCAACCCCAATAGAAGTAAAAAAGGAAACACTTGTAATTATTTATTTTTTTAAAAAATTACTCTCATAGATATTTCTCCGAAACAATTCTAAGTCCTTAACCTATAATTTAACCCAATAATAGTTCCCAAATCCCCACCCTCATGAGATGAAGCACTCAATTATAAATGGAAACTAGAGTTCGAAGGTTGAAGTGAAACAAAGTTGAATTGTAGTGTCAAAATAATATTTAATGATAAATTAAACGAAGTAGTGTATGTGTTTGGCCTATAAGATATACAAGTAAAGATTTACTAAAATAAATAAATAAATATCAGATCTGAACATAGAACTAGTTAATTTTTAACATTATGAAAAATTCATAATTCTTGGGCTACTAACACTTAAAAAATTTAAGCAATTGGATGTCCAACTCAGGCCTATATGACATGACCGATCAATAGATTCACCTTTGTCATATATTTCATACACCGAATCCGCTTTGTCTAAGAACAAGAAAGCTATAAGTAATGCAACTATGAATCTCATGGAGAGTTCGATCCTGGCTCAGGATGAACGCTAGCGGCATGCTTAACACATGCAAGTCGGACGGGAAACACGGAAAATGGTGTTTCCAGTGGCGGACGGGTCCAAAAGTTCCTGTCATGATGAATCCTGCGATATATTAATGGTGGATATATAATGCAGCTTGAATAGTAAAGTCTTGTGCTATGAATGCATAAGTTCATCTTTCATAATTTTTACATGTACATTTCATTAATTGATACTTACATCAATTCTATTCCCTATCTACTTTTATTTGGTCCAATCTGAGCAGGAGTGATAAGAACAGAATCTAAGCAAAGACCACCTTTAGTATGAGTGCAATCAATTTGAGTCATTGAGAACTTTAACTTTGTTGGCATGCTAGTGAACTTGTCCACAACAAAATCTCCAACATGATAATCTATCCACTTTCCTGCCTCATTCAAGTAATATTGTGCAGTTGCCTGCTGACCATTTGATGTTGATAGTTCAAACTGGACGGGTTTGATGTCCCAGCCATGGACTTGATCCACGCTGCAGAGTCGTCGGCCTAGTCTTCTCCACGTTTTTCCCAGCTGAAGACGAAAGAATACGCTGTAATGCCCCGCCGGGAATTCGAATTCTAAGTTTCCTTCCACTTCTACCCACCATATTTGTTTCAGAAATGCAAATGTTTTGAACCTGTGAACATATTTTTGACACAATATTAGGCGGACCAACAAATTAAAAAGTAAATTCGAGATAAATAATAACATTTTATGAATCGATTGGTTAATGAAAAATATACATATAAAACAAATCACAAACGGTAAAGATATTTTTTACGCTTAAAAGTGCTAGCTAGGTCGAGCACTCATAAGTCATAATACATAAAAGTAGGTTCACCATTATATTGTCTATGGTTTTGAGAATTATATATATACCACGTTTGTTACATTGATAAGACTACATATAATCTTGAAAATTCATTTTTTATCTCAACCATATGATTAGTTGACTTCTTAAAAGCATCGATAAATGAGATTTGCCAGCGAGATATTCTTTCTAAATCTAATATAGAAAGGAAAAAACTTATGCCCGTAAAAGAATATGAAAAATCAATCGAATCATCCTGAATTAATTTTTATTATTTTTTTAATAAAATCGTGAACTTATATTTAAGTTTATAACCGTCCCGAATAATTGGGATGGTCTTTTTAATTTATAAAAAAAAACTGAAAAATTCCCCAACCAAACCAAATAACTTTATATATATATATATATATAAATATATTTTATGAAAATTTTCAAATATAAATATAACCTAATTCCTAGACCTCTAGCAATTGGATGATTTTGTCGTTGCGCTTTAATTAGCCTTTAATTAAATAGATTTCAAATTAAAAGATACTATAATAGAAACTCCACAAATATGAAAAAATCAATGCAAATATTCATATATTAAAGTTTTAGATCAAATAATAGGGCAAGAAGATTTTACATTCTTGATTTTTTGGTGAATTAAAGTGTTTTTTCAAAAACATATTTGCAAAAAAAAAAAGTATATATTTTAATAATAGTCAAGTTTTAAAAATAAAAAAAAAAAATTAATCGAACCGTACCAATACCAAAGAGAAACCGATACAATTGAGATAGTTTTAAAAAATTTAATTTTGGTTATACATTATAAAATATCCAAAAAAAATTAGTATGATATAATTTTTTAAAAATAACTGACCGACCCATCCCAGACACCCTATCAACCAGGTATACAATATATATTCACACTATCAATATATATTCACACTAATAGTATACAATATATTTTCACACTATCAATCAGGTAACTTAAACCTTTAGGTGATAAAAAAGTAACTCAATGGGCCAGGAAATAATTTTTTTTTTTCCATTTTCCCCGATGTTTTAGGTAAAAGCATACATACAATTCATTTTGTTTCAAATGTCAAAAGAAGATGCATTAAATATGAAAGGTTATGGTAGCCTTGGAATATAATGGAAGGACTTCATTTTTTCTCAAGCAATCTCTTTCTTGATACACCCAATATTCCACGGTATTTTCTTCAAATATCTTTTACATTGTTCAACATTCATGTGCCAAAACCAAAGCCATGTCTAATTTCTCCCTTTTAAAATAGGGATAACTTAATAAGTTAGTCAAAACACAACTAAAATGGGACGAAGGGAGATTAGTTAATGGACAAACCTTGATTCATCAGATGAGATATGGCTCCAATATCTGCGGTCCTCTATGCCTGTTATCTTCATTTCCTTCCACGATATACAAACACACATCCCTCCATTTTTTTCCATCCAAAATACCTGCCATAACCAATGAACAAGTAAACATTAATATCTCCATCCCTAACAACTGAAGAATAATAATAATAATTAATCAGAGAGGAAATTTGAAACAAGAAATACTTAAAAATATAAACAGTTAAACATTAATATCTCCATCCCTAGCAACTTGATATAATTAATCAGATAGGAAATTTTAACAGTTAAACATTAATATCTCTGTCCCCATTAAGTCAATTTCTTGTTCAAATAATTAAAAATATAAATATAATTAAATTCAAAAAGAGGAAAAAGACGCAAACTCCGATCCGATCCGTCAATGTTCTTTTCTGAAATACAGAATAAGAAAAAGTTTCTTATTTCTTGAAAAATATCTGTGAAATTCTCTTCTTTTGAAATACTATCTTTATGGCATGATTCATGTTTTTTATACTATAAATTGCAATTTTAAAATAAATTTCTTTAGATATTCAAAAATTATGCAAAAATATTATAATTATAATTTTTTTCATATTAATATAATTAAAAAAAACAAATCTTAAAATGTTGGTCTAAATTAATTGTAATTACACAACAAATTTTTCCTCGACCAAAAAACTGAAAAAAAATAAAATAATATTAGAATAACATATCTCGTATAATCTTTCCCGTAAGAAGAGCGATGTGCACGCACCTTGTTACTGCTACTCCCAAAGTGATTGGGACGACACAATCTAGCAAACATCTGTTTCTTGGTTAAGTTACAAGACTTATCGCCGTCCAAGCGATGATTTTTGACAAGAATTTGATAATTTTGAGGCAACTTTTGCTCCCAGACAAGGTCAGTCAATGAAGCTTGACGGAATGTCCTATTGACTCGACCCATTTTACAGATCTCAATTGGGTCCAGATGGGTAAAGACCAAAGCTAGGCAGTTCTCTGGCAAGTCTCCAAGCCCAGTCTTTGAAGGTCGACGACCACTGGTGAATTTCTCATCATCCAATAAGCCAGAAATACCAGCCCCCATATCATATAAATTATATTGGCTAATGTGATCAAAATAAAGGGGCTGAGAAGAAGAAATGATAATTGTGTAAAGAGGAAGGAATGACTTTAGGAAAAAGAAATTGAGTAGGATTACTGTATATATGGTTTTGGAATTGAAAGACTTGTTCAACTTTATAGATGCTGCTACAAGAAAAATGAAAAAACTCAAGTATGAGCATGTGTCACAGTAATAAGTATGCAGGTCACCGTGTGGTACATCTGTCTTGTGACCTTTTTGTCAGCAATTTTTTGTGATTTAGCGGACAGGAGCACTTCATCCACCAACCATCTCATTCTACCTTCTTCTAAACCATGGTTAAGAATATATACATATAGGCACATATAAGTTAAAAGTAATATATCTGAACAGCTGATCAGATTTATTTATGAATATTTTTTTAATTCATCTATGTATTTAATAAATACTACAAGTAAAGCACTTATAAATCAAATGAACCAAAAGTCATTAATTAATTGGAGGTATGACCACTTTTACTTTGACCAATGAATATTTCTATTTGACCAAATTTTACTCCTATGGACTAAATGAATTGTTAGAAAATTTTTACATAATCCAAAATAACTTAATTTTCGAAATTCAAGAAAATTATTATATTTTTTTATGTTTATTTTTTATTTTATTTTAGGAGAATAGTTTGAAAATAATTAAAATGACAATAATAAAAATAGCATTTTATTTATGTTGTAAATTGTTTTTATATGAATATCACATATGCCAACAATTTATTGTTTAATATAAACTAGAGGAAGTACTATTTTATCCTTAAGTTTTTTCTAAATTTCAAAATGTCCTTCCTAAAATAAAATGTAACATCCCAAGTCATTTTTGCTAAAATTAGGTTGGAATATCGAAAGGGATGTAAAAAATAAGTACAAAAATGATTTTGGTGGAATTTTTGATCCAAGGATTCGAAAGATGATTTTTCATGGCAAAATTACTTAATCAGAAGAGCGCACGATGCGGACTTGCCCCATGATAGTTCAATTTTTACAATTGTTCATAAAACGCATTCCACGAGTGAGTTTTACGTGTTTCGTAAAAAATAAACTGAATTGGAACAAGTCCACGTCGCGAACTTGCTCCATCACAGTGCCCGATTTTCAGTTCTAAGTAAGGGCATTCTCGTCTTTCTTCCACCCCTCCTAGACTAAAATTTTATCGTTTTAAAACTATTTTCGCTCCAGTATCAGTTCTCTAAGTACGATTTCTCTCAAATTCATGTACTTTGTTCAGAGAAAAGTGATTAGGAAGAAAAGGAAAGACTTAGAGTTGATCAAGTCCTTCGAGGTTCTCAAGAGAAACTTCATGCCCAAGTATGTAAGGCTCTCAAAGTTTAAAATTTAGTCTATTTCAGTATTTAATGATCCTTTATTCTCATAAAGTTACGCCCCAACTTGAGTAAAGTCTCCTTCCTTAGTTTTAGGTGTAAATTCATAAAATCAATGCATATGTTGCTTTTTAATGAATTTTGAAGTATTATCTAATTATCATAAAATAAAGTTGGGTAGAAAAGCCATGTATCATCCCATAATTTTATTCATACGATCCGAAATTTTTCATCATAAATATATAAGCTTGAACCTAATGATGCCTTACTTTTTCCTATATTTGAAGGCTCATTCCTATATGTGTGAAGTGTATAAGAAGTGGATTAGGTTCATAAGATACCTCTAATACTTAGTCAAGTTCAAAACCTCCCTACCGGTTAAGTTTTTTACTTTGGATTATGCAAGGGTCAACTGTAAATGACCATAACTTTTAGCATACAAAGAATTAGATGTCTCATGACCTACCAAATGAAATCTCTTTGAATTAGCTTTCCAACACAACTAATTTCACCTCATTTGGAGTTCGGAGTCAAAAATTATAGTCATTTTACTGAAGACTGCCCGAGTAGAGTGGCTTCTACGAAAATCCTTTACGGACCGTAAATTAAAGTACGACCTGTTAGCTAACTCGTGGGAAAAATTATGAAACTTCAATTTTTGATTCTAGACTTTACGAACCCATCTACGGGTCGTATAACCTTCTGGATCGTAGAATGGGCTCATAAAAGTGAACTAGAGCCCCCAAAATTGGGCCAAAAGTTTATGGGAGAGTCCCTACAGACCGTAAATGGGCCAGTAGATGACTTTTGATAGCTTTTTAAGAAAGGTTATTTATAGGTTGTTTTGGTCCTTTCCCACCCTTTTAAAACCTAGAATTGGCGTTTTTACACCTAAATAAATTCCTAAATGTGATTCTTTAATTTCCTTAAGCTCAAAACACTCTCCAAACCTTGAACGTAGTTTTCAAGAGAATAAAAGCTAGGGTTTCAAGAGAAGCTAGTGAATTCTTCAAAGTTCTTCAAGAAATCTAGTTTTTCCAGGTATGTAAGGCCTTCCAAAAGCTATTCTACTATTATTTTGGCATCTTTAACTACCAGTCTTTACCCAAATCATGCTTATGAGTTGAGATCATGTTTTCCCCATTACGAGTTAATTTCATTGAAATACTTGTTCATATATTTTCTTTGATAAAAGTTATAGTCTTTACTAATTTCACTACTAAATTAAGTTATTAAGTTAAAGTTTCATGGTTAAGGTTGCAATTGTAAGAATCCTAGATATTTCATGAAAACTATTATGTTCACAGTTTTGAGTTAAGTTTAAGCAGTACTTAAAGCTTATGTATTTACAAGTACCTGAGTAAGAAAATTGTGTTTTTGAGACACTTTGCATTAGTGCAGCTTTCAGCCAAAGAAAAGAGACCAGTTGAGAAAAGCGGCTAAAGTTGGGCTAAGTCCCAAAAGACTAAAAGAGCATTTTGAGAGCTTTTACTCTTAAAGTTATGAGCATAATAAAAGTTATTTTGAGAGTAGTATTGAGCACCGATATGAGTGAGAGTAATAATAACTTATACTCATAAATATATAGTCGGCGTAGGATAGGATTATACCAGAAGACAATTCCTCACTTGCCACTAAGATGACCCAGTTTTGGGATGGATCCACTCCCCTTGTTTTCGTACCTTACCCTGGCAAAGTATGGGATGTCTCTGGCAGCGTGGGCAAGACGCTGTATCATCACGAAGCTCATAGTGATGGTTGACTCCCCAAGCTAAAGTATATATTATCTTTAGATACAAATTAAGTTACATTTATATATGCATTAAATCACATGTTTTACTTATAGTGCATTGATGATTTCACCGAGTTACTTTTCGAGTTAAGTTGTTCAGCTAAGCATCCTATCCTGAGTTCTGTTTTGGCCATCTTACATACCGTACATTCCACGTACTAACGCCTTTGGCGCTACATCGTTTTATTATGCAGATTCAAGTACCCATGTTAGCAGATGTTCAGTAAGACAACTTTTCAGTAGCAGTTGGTGAGACCTCCTCATTCTCAGAGTGCTCCAGTTAGTTAGTTTGATTTATTTATTTGTTTCATAGTCAGGTAGCCATGGGTCTTATTACGACACCTATCTTTAGTTTAGTAGAGGCTTTATAAACAGAGTTAGCAAGTCAGTCTAGTCTATTCATTCGAATATTTAAAACATATGGTTGATATTTTTGGTATTTGATCAGATGTTTTGAAGGTTCACCATATAAAGCTTCCACATGTATGTTAAGTCTTCAGTTAAGTGAGTCAGCCAGGCCAAGAGTACGCTTGGGGACCAGTAATAGTTTCTGAGTGCCAGTCACGTCTAAGGATATAGGCTCGAGACGTGACAAGCCATGAATTAGTTTTTCACCCTACATGCTTTCCAAAGAAATCATAAGATGAGTTGAGTAAAGTATTATCTTCAATTATATTTGAGTATATTAATGAATATCTATAAATCTTATTTGCACTTGAAGTTGAGAAATGTTTTCATATATTTTGTACTCGTTGATATAGATGCACATATAAGTTATATGTAATATAATTTCATATTTGACTAAGTTTATAAGTTGATCAGATTAATTTATAAATATATTTTAAACTCATCTATGTATTTAATAAATAGCAAAGTAATTATAAATCAAATAAACCAAAAGTCATTAATTAATTGGGCGTATGAATACTTTTACTTTGACCAACGAATACTTTTATTTTATTTGACTAAATTTATAAGATGATGATCTATAAGTATTTTTTGACTCATCTATGTGTGTGTATATATATATATATATTTAATATTCCATACATCTCAATTTATATGAGTTAGTTTGACTTGACGCGAAATTTAAGAAAGAAAAAAAACTTTTAAAACTTGTAGCCTAAAATGAGTTATAAATATTTGTACGGTTAAAAATTATTTTATTAAGGATAAAATGAGTAGTTTAAAATTTATTTTTTTACTAAATATAAAAATGTATCATTCTTTTTTAATTGACTAAAAAAAGTCATATAAATGAACACAAATAGAGTAAGGAGGTGTTTGGATAAGCTTCCTTTAAGTTATTTAAAAGCCAAAAGTAGGTACCTCTCTACTTTTGATTTTCTTAAAATTTTACTTTTTAAGGCTAAAATAAGATACTTAAAAACACTTTATGTCTTTGCCAAATATCTCTAAAAATTTAAAAATGCTTAAAAATTAAAAACACCTAAAACTAAGCCAATTCAAACACCCACTAAGTAACAAAGTACTTATAAATCAAATAAACCGTCATAAATTAATAGCTAAATGGGCGTACAAGTACTTTTATTTTGGCCGGTGAATACTTTTATTTTGACCAAATTATTATTTCATTTGGTTTAAGTGAATCGTTGAAACTATTTACATAATTTGAAATAATTTAATTGTTCAAAATTCAAAAAAATTATTATTATTATTATTATTTTCCTTCATATTTATCTTTCATTTAATGAGGCTTTTAACTATTTTTAAAAAAAAAAATAGTTTGAAAATAATCAAAAAGACAATAGTAAAAAGTGGCATTTTACCTATGTCGTAACTTAAAAAAAAAATTAATATACCATATCCGAATAATTTATATAATATAGACCAGAGAAATAACTATTTTATCCTTTTAAGTTTTTCTAAATTTCGAAATTAATATTCTTCCCAATATAAAATTTCGATCTTCCTCCTCACCACATATCATCGTTCCTCCATTTTTTGTTTTAATAAAATACTTTTAGATTTATACCTTTTTAAGATATGTTTTTCAATATTAACAAAAAAAAAAACAACTTATCGATATTTTTTTTATCAAACATATAAATTTTTTATTTGCAGTTTTAATATTTTCATTCAAACACATTGCTACTTATTTCTAAAATCAGTTTTAATACTTAAAATTTATCAATTATTTACGATCAATTTGAATTATTTTACTTGATGACACACTTTTTTTTTTTTAATTGATGAAAAAAAGGATATTTTTTTAATTAATTTTTCCCAAAATAATCAGACATTCACAATTTTTTAAATAGGGGAAGAAAAAGATGGTCTGCCAAAAATGAGGTGAATTTGATGGGTAAATTTCAAACATGTTTTATAACTATCACAATTTTGCATCAAAGTCTTTTAATTATGTTTTCTTACATAAAAATCACAAAATTTCGATTCAAATAAAACGAAAAACACAAAAATTTGATTCTAATAAAACAAACATCAAATCTACAAGAAAATTTAACTTCCGTTGGGTAAATAGCTTATTTTATTCTTAGTCTAATAAATATATATATCCAAGTGAAAAGAACCGATCTAATCCGAACCGTCCCAACACCAATCCAAAATTCATACGTCGAAATTAAAATATTATTGAAGAATTATTTATTTATTTTTTATTTATAAAATTCATACGTTCAGGTTTTTATTTTTACTTGTCATTTTAGAGAAATCAAGATAGGACAGTTTCTTTATACCCATTTTACCCCAATCTACTTAGAAAGTTATGTTTTTGAAATATGTAGTATTTCTTAAAAATGTTCAGTGATCAATTCATGAACTCTAGATTACCTAGGCAATATTTCTTGAAAAAATATAAATATTATTAAATCAAGAAACACTTCCACTTGCCATTGTATTGATAATATTTAATGTATTAGAATTTAAATTATGTTTAATTAATATATTTATCAATTAATAGAGGTAAAATGATAATTTCACTATACTAATCATTATTTTTTTAATAGGTGTGCTAAGTTAAAATTTGATATTTAATAGTGAACAAATAGAGTATTTTCATTAGGTAAGTGGATCGTTAAGTTAATCGATTTTCCGACTTACTATTATAACTTTTAAGATTTAGGGCTAAAATAATATAATAATTTGTTTTTTATATATTACAGACTATTTCAGCCACATAATTTAAATAAAGGACCAAAAGAATAACTTTTTTCTACATATTATACATGAATGCTTAAAATAATTATTATTTTTATACATCAAAAAACTATTTTTCAAATTCATAAACATGATATACATAAAAAGACAAATAATTCAACCCCCATACATTAACTTGATAATTTTTTTTTTACCACCACACATGAAAACATTAGCTCAATAGGTACGATGGAGTTGTGAAGGCATTAGTTTTGGTAGATTCCAAATTATTTTAAAAGTCTAGAATTTCATTTGTTTTGTCATCTTTGGATAAATTAAATCTGTAGAATAAACTAAGAAATCCACGTAATTCATACCATATATTGTAGGACACTTTCATAAGATAATGGTTTAATTGTTTTGTGGAGATACGTAACGCCACGATGATTACTATTATTATTATTCAACAACTTATGTCAAATCAATTAAATATCTTTGAGCCCACATTCTAGACAGATTTCTGCACCATATCTAAACTGAGTTCACACTAACTGCATTTTAAAATAAATTACTCTTTTCATTTTACTTTACCTAATGATATTTAATTGACATTAATTTTTATTTAATCAACTAATTAAAATATGTTATAAAGATTAATGCAACTCCATTTGGGATTTGATTTATGTATAAGATGATCTTCGACTTCATTGAACTCAAACAACATTTGAAAACGAAAATAATTGTAATAGTCTAATTATATATTGAGTGGAATATAATCTTACTAATTATAAAATCAAATCCACTTTTCATCATCTGTCAAGGAAGATAGTTTACTTGTATTATCATCTATTCTTGGTTGTCATGAAGAATGGCATTCAACTTCTCTTCACGTTTAGGGTCCTATCCAATTATGGAACCTTTTAAGCTACTCTTAGCAATCTATTTTTTTATATTTAAGCTTAGTTTAATTTAGACAAGCTGGCCATGTTACAACTATAAACTATAATTAACAACTTTGTAACAAAAAATAATATTCAAAAAACGTGAGTCACGTCGTTTACCTTTCCCCTATTTGCTTCATCATTGAAAAGACTTTGGATATATATTTTTATTAACTAATTGGCCCATGTTGTGAATATAAAACTATAAGAATTACAACTTAGAAAAGGAAATTATTAATATTAAAACACGTGAATGACCCTCTTCTTTATTAATTCTCCTATTTTTTTCTCCGTCCTTAGGAAAAAAAAAGAAGAAAGTATTAAATTGGGACAATTGCCCAACCCATAAGAATATAAAAATATTTACAACAACTCAATAGTTGAAATTAGGGATAATGTTCTAGATATGATAATCATAACTAATAGTAGTATTTTATTTTCAAGACATAAGACAATAGTTTCCTCTTTCACACAAACTCTAGTCGTCGTTGCTCCATGCACTACGTGTGTTTTTAAATAGGGTGATCACACACTTGGATCATTGACAAATTACTGTAATTTACGGGTCAATTAAATATTTTTCATCGAAAAATTATATTTATATGTATAGAACAAATTTTGTTGTTAGCAAATCTATGTCTAATGTTGAATATTCACGGCACTAATCATCGACAAGTATCGGATATTTGTGCTAAAGTATTAATGACATACATATCCGCTTAATTACACACACATATCTATATTATTTTAAAAGCGTGAAGGTTCTTAGAAATGTTGTTTGGACTTTTTGCCCTTCATTAAAAAACTCTGCCTTAAACAAAATCGTTTTTTTACTATTTTTTCCTTAATTTATTATTTTATCTTTAATTTTTTAATTTCAAGATTCACTTTTGAATTAGAATTTCCTTATATTTAGAATTCACTCTTGATTTAGGAGTATTCTACATAAATAATTGTCTTGGCTATGAAGGAGAAAGAAAAAATATTATTATTTTTCTAATATTTAAGACTTTGAAATCAACTAAAATTTTGATTATCAAATATTTTGTTAATAAAAGTATATACTAAAACAAATTTAAACAAAAAAGAGTAATTAAATTTACAATGAGATTAAATTACTCCTTTTATATTTAGTAGTCCTTTTTAAAATTAAATTTTAAGCAATTAATTATTTAACTCCTTATCTTTATTTAATTTTGTTTTATATATGATTTTGTATTTATTTTAATAACAAATATTATTTATGTATAATTTTTATATTGACAACAACACATACATGCAAAACACGTACACTAAACTAATATATATTATAAGTGAGAAGATTCTAAATCTAAAATTACATTACCATTTTGCTCTTACACTAAATTGAAATATTATAAATCATTTAAATAACTAAATATTAAATGATAAAAAGATAAAGAATTTGAAGAGTTTGCAATTAATATTAATATCATATATCATCATATCATCATACTATGCTAAAAGTGGAAGCCATAGTTAAAAGTCCAATTACGAAAATGTCTATATAAAAAATGTTTGGCAATTTTTTTCTTTTTAAAAAAACTTCTATCAATTGATAATTTAGTTGTAATAATTTATCTTTCTAAGAGAACTTTGATTTAGTTTTAATTTAAGCTGCATTAAACAAGCTAATTATGGAGGATTATTCATCTTCTAGCAATTACAGGAGGTATCAATTATATTAACTTTATTATATGTAACACCCCATAACTCAATTTATAGGATCCAAAATTTTTCGTCGTAAATATATAAGCTTGAACCTAATAATATCTTACTTGTTCCTAAATTTTAAAGCTTATTCCTATATGTATGAAGTGTATTAAAAATGGATTAGGTTCATAAGAGACCTCTAATACTTAGTCAAGTTCAAAACCTCCCTACCGGTTAAATTTTTCACTTTAGATTATGCAAGGTCAACTTTAAATGATCATATCTCTTAGCATATAAAGAATTAGGTGACCTATGAACTACCAAATGAAAGCTCTTTGAATTGTCTTTCCAACGCAACTGATTTACCTCATTTGGAGTTCAGAGTCAAAAGTTATGGTCGTTTTACTGAAAATTGTCTGAGAAGAGTTGCTTCAACGAAACCCCTTTACGGCCGTAAATTAAAGTACGGCCCGTCTGCTAACTCGTGGGAAAAAGTCCTAAAACTTCAAATTTTTGGTCCCTTACTTTATGAACCAATCTACGGATCGTAAAATGGACTTGTGAAAGTGATCTAGAGACCCCGAAATTTTTTCAAAAGTTTACGGAAGAGCCCCTACGGGCCGTAAAAGGTCTCGTAGACGACCCGATCAGTGATTTTAAAGAGGAGTATTTTCATCCTTTCTCACCCTTTAAGCCTACAATTGTCATTTTTAACCTAAATAAATCCCTAAATGTGATTCCTTAATTTCTTTACGCTCAAAACATTCTCCAAACCTAGAACATACTTTCAAGAGAAGAAAAGCTAGGGTTTCAGAGAAGCAGTGAATTCTTCAAAGTTCTTCAATATTGAATATTGTCACTGGACAAAATTGATATGAAAGTATTTGAAGGATTTAAAATGCATGAAGCATATACAAGTTCGTGAAAAACTTATTTATAATCCTCATATTGATTAATTTTAATCAATAATCTTTCATATTGTTATGCAAGTTGATAACTTAAATTAAAACTCCTGAAGAGTTTTCAAAAGGCAATAGATTGTTTGCTTAAAGAAGTTGAAGTGAGAAACTTGCAAAACTCTTTGATCCTAGGGAGGATTCATAAAATGAGATAGAATAAAGCATATTTCGCCAAAGATTTTCTACACAAATGAGCTCCAAAAGAACGTTGAGGCAAAACCTCACTACAGTACACTACACTTCACTTCAACACAAGAGAAGAGGACCGAGCGCTTTGTATCTTTGGTGGTTGATTTATTCACCAAGTCTCTACCAAATGGAACTTTCAAGAAGATGGTACACAAGATTGGGATGTGAAAATTCAAGTCTTTGGATTGATGTTCTCATTAGGGGGAGTTAATACGCGATATACTTTTTTTTCCTCACAAGGTTTTGTCTCATTGGGGTTTCCTTGTAAGGTTTTTAATGAGGCATCAAATAATGCGTATTATTAGATATGTGTACTCTTTTTCCTTCACTAGAACTTTTTTCCAGAGGGTTTTATCTAGTAAGGTTTTAATGAGACACATAATCTAATAAATAGACATTCACGGGGAAGTGTTAAACATATTTAATTTTATAGTGAATGTCTATTATATAAATACCTTTAAGAGTTAGGAACCCTACTTGGAGACTATATGAATTTCTTACTTGGAGACCAAGTCAATTTTTTCCCAATAAATATAAGGATTTTCTTTATTGTAATATACATCTGAATATTATTCAAAAAGGAATAAAATATCTTCTCTTTTCTCTCTACTTTCTTCTTCTTCTTACTTTATATTTTCATAACAATTTTTATATATAGAACAAATTTTGTTGTTAGCAAATCTATATCTAATGTTGAACGTACATGACACAAATCATCGAATATTTGTGCTAAAGTATTAATGACAGACATATTTCGCTTAATTACGCACAGACACTCACACGCATATTAAAAGTGAGAAGGTTTTAAGTATAAAGTTAAATTATCATTTTGTCTCTGCACTAAATTAAAATATTATAAATTATTTAATTAATTAAATATTAAATAATAAAATGATACAAAATTTGAAGAGTTTGCAATTAATATTAATATCATATATCATCATATCATACTATATTAAAAGTGGAAGCCACAATTAAAAGTCCAATTACAAAAATGCCTATATAAAAACTATTTGACAATTTATTTATTTTTTATAAAAAAAACTTCTATTAAATGATAATTTATCTTTTTAAGAGAACTTTGATTTAGTTTTAATTTAATCTGCATTAAACGGGCTAATTATGGAGGATTATTCATCTTCTAGCAATTACAGGAGGCATCAGTTATATTAACTTTATTATATCACCAAGTAAAGAGTAACACTTCAGCTACCAAGCTGTTGTTTGATATATCCCCTGCATTCTCAAATTTAAACTTTCGATTTGGTTGCGTGTTCTCTTTTTATCAAATGAAAGGCCATGATTATTTTTTACTGTTTTCATCTCTTGTATAATTGTTAAGCCTCACAATAAATTTTTTAAAGATATAAAAGTATGTTAAATATCATAATAAGTAAGAACATAACAGAGTATGATTTCTAAATTTATTCCTAAGGGTTTAAGAATATGTAATTACACTAATCTTTTATATATCAATAACTTTTATATGTATAACTCAATTAATTTTTTTAAAACGTGTATACTATTACAACGATAAATATATAGTTGAATAATAATAATATAGGATATACGTGTAAAGCACGTGTCCAAAACTAGCAGGATAAACAAAAATGAGAAGGATGTTATCATGTTATCTCAACCAAAAATGTTGTGCTTCCAAATTGGTCATTTTCAATTTTTTTTTTTTTAATATTAGACATATCGAAGTCAATGTTTAGCAAGATATGCTGATAGCACAAGCAAAGACTAGACAGTTTTGTTTGCTTACTGGTCCCATTCATATGTCCAGATAGTCAATTACAGGGAATCAATCCAGAAGGCTATTTACAAACCAGATATAAGTAGTCTTGAAAGGAGGCTATTCTCTCTATTACATTAACGAAAAGTGAATTCGAAGGCAGATCCAGTTGAGCAACAAGGCTTTTATCCTTTCCATGGGTAGTTGGATCTGCTCAGTCATTCATCTTTCACCTCTTCATAACAGAGGGGGCAGTTCTGTGACAACACATACACCAAAAAGAAAACAAACACAGATAAGAGTCAGTTTTACTGCAGCCAAAAGAACAGAGAGTTTCTCCTGTAAAAGTGGAGTATTGAACAACAACGTATCCAGTGTAATCCCACAAGTGAGCTCTCTGGATTGTAGGATGTACACATACATTACCCTTATGTGGTATTGAGTTCAAAAGAACGAGTTGAAACTTCCAAAGTGGTATTATTTAGCACAAAGATATGTCAATTGTCAAAGAGCTGACTTTTGCACATTTATCCATTTCAATCTAATTCCTAAGTAGTCATCCTTTTCCTATACAGAGGTTATTCTAGAACTTTTGCGATTAACCGATTAAAAGATGAAAATACTATTCGTTTGTGAAGCTATGAAAGTGTGCTTTAGAAGGAAAGCCTAAATGCGAGATTAAGAACTACTATAAGTTGATGAGAATTTGACCAGAGTCTTAGAGATGAAGAAGATCTACTTACAGCCACTGCATCTAATCAAAGTTGGCTCATGTCAATCAGACTCGGATGCTAGGATCCAAAATCTCATTTTTCACATGAAGGGTGAGAAGCAATACCAAGAACTTCTCTTTGATGTTTTTATCATATGTTAGTATTGGAGAAAAAAAAATCGAACAGGAAAACCTTGAAGAGGACATGATCTTAAGTATGAGGATATGAGTTCTTACCTTCCTTTCTTTTAGCCAGCGGTTAATACATTCAGAATGAAACATGTGTGCACAAGGTAAAGTGGTCAACATATCTCCGCTTCTGTATGCAGCATAACATATAACACACCTGCATACAATGGAATTGTACAGACCAAGTTAGCGAACATATTTTTTGCTCAACTTGTTTGAGGGTGTTTATTTGTACACTCTAATCATCAACTTCTACAAACATTTTTTCAAGGAAACCTGCTCAAAATGTTGTCAAATGGGCTACTTAGGAATACTGACTGCTGTTTTAGCTGTCAGCAATGTATGAACGGTGAATAGTGGAAACGGGATTAAATGGCAACTTCTGTTGAGGGTTTACTTTCTAATATATAAAATAATGGAGATTAGAAAATGAAAAGGATGATAATGTTAGTGAGGGCAGTGACAGCAGTTCACCACGTAAAAATGCCAAAATATATATTCAGAAACACCAAAAAATTGCCAGTAATGCTTTATGCTGGTAAGAATGAAACACAGGTCATCAACAGAATGGGTTAATTATTGAACTAGTACATCTATCAGTAAATTCTTATAGAAGCACCAGTGCACTTTTTCTAAATGTTAACACAAAAGAGTTAGGCAGGACAGAAAAAATAACATCACAAGGAAATTTATTCCTTAAAAAAATAACATCACAAGGAAATTTATTCCTTACTCTCCCATTTTCTTTTTCTTTGAGAAGAATCCAGTCTTGTATTTGAAAGTCGGTAAACGGCGTATGAGGTCTTGTGAAAGCCCTCTGCTCTGCTGGCCAACAGCTTCTCCTAGAGACTGCAATTCCTACCAAAATGAAAGAAGACAATTGAAACATAATAAAAAAAAAAATCACACGGTGGCAAAAGATAGAATAGCAAGAGTTATCTGTGTAAATAACCTGGTGCGTAAATTACAGTTCTTGCACTTGATATTTACAATTTCAAGCTTAATCAAAAAGAAGAAATAGTGAGTCCAGTCTAACCTCATAGGTCATATTATCTGGATCAATATCATCTTGTCTCGTCGTGTTCGGATTCTCAGCCTGCACTTAACAATAGAATCTTGCATTAACTCTTGCATACATAATACAATCTTATTAAACATAAAAAACCATAAGACAACTGAAAAGTTGCACCATACCCTGACCGGAGGTGATTCTCTAGGAGGGGATTCCCTGATGCCTGCAGATAACGTGGAGGTCATTTGGTTATGAGTAATGTGGACACTTAAATCCAATAATACTTGAACTGAATATTTCCAAAATCAAAAACTATATTTTAAAACCCCCGCAAAGGAAAGCCGTTTTTATTTAGTTAGTTCATACTCTTCTTTTCACCCGTAGAGATGTTTAGATGTACAATCTAGCTCGTGGCTAGAATATACTGAACATGCACACACCTATCAAACAATCTCAAGTATGAGTCACTTTTTGAAACGGCTTTAGAAGACTGAAGAACAATAATACCTGATATAGCATAATACAAAATATTTTCAACACTCCTTGTTAGTTTGTACGCGATTCTCACTCGTCAAGGGGCCAAGTCCTTGACTACAGCAATCAGATACTACAACAATAAAGCAGCAAAGAGCAGCAAGAAAACACACGAGTTTGTGTGGAACCTTCTTGCTTAAGGGAGGAGAAAACCACGACCCGACTCTCAGAGTTTCCCAGACGACTTCACTAACAGTGAGCCAAGCTTCAGATTACAAACTCAAGCAATCCCAGGATTAAACTCTACATCCCTCCCTCTCGTAACACTTTTATTACAAGACTCAAAGCAACTTTCTTGCTTATAATGTTAACTAACTCTAGCTAACAGAAGCTCTCAGAGAGCAACACCGGCCAAGTCTAGTCATACACCTCAACTGACAATGAAGAGAATGATTAGTTTTCCTTTATAAGATTCAGGAACTAATCTTACAATCAGTTTTCACAACACTATGATGCACTTACAACTAGGAGAGTTTTTCTACGAAGCTCTATCAGGTCTCCCAAGCTGTTATGCTCTTGAGTGCTTCAGCTCTTTCAGGAACACCTTTTTGCCTTTTGAAAAGAGTATGTGTATGTGAGTGGATGGATCTTTTCACATCAGTGTGTGTGTGTGTGTGTATATATGCATATATATATCGTACAAAACAAACAGCCTCGTGAATTTTTATTGGCTAAGAGCTCTGCTGTTCACCAACCACAGCAGGTGGTGGCAACTTTACAGCTGATCTCCATTGGAACTTTGAGAATAGATCAACAAGTAGGACCAGGTCCCTAAAGCAGGTTTGACACGTAGGACCAGGTACCTAAATCACGTTCGACAGTTTGTCAAATTATCAAAACTTAAAATAACACTCCTACTCCATATCACTTGCTCCAATAAACGTAAAGACTGCTTTTTGCAACTTTTAATAATCACGAAACACAAAATCCTCATGCTTCACTCCATTATTGACCAATGAAATGCTCAACTAATCACCACAAAATGATTTTCTAAGCTAAAACATTGGCAAATACATAGACACTCAAAGCCAGTTAGACATCTAAACTAAGGTAGTGACTAGATAAGACACTTCACGTGATCATAAGTGTGCCTTGTGGACAGCCGTGTCCACCAGACTTCACACCTGAGTTACAATCACAGACGATGTGTCAAACGAACATATCAGTGAATGGCACCTGATAGAAACAGAATAACTAATACTTGATTCAAAGAAATGACAAATACTTGATTCACAACACATTTTGCATCACAAAGGTAATCAGCTGCATTTTTTGGTATAAAAAGTTCACAACATTGGGTATGGCCGTATGCTGGGAAAAAGCCATTCTATCAGCAATTACAAGTACATTTCATGTTCTTCACTATCTCAATATTTATGTTCATTCAGCGAGTTCCTTAGTATTGAGTTGGGTGAGTTGACACACAGCGATAGTCATTGAGATTTTGGTTATTGCAGGCGTTTCAGAGCCGAGAAGGTTAGACGTGCTATTAGTAGGATGAACAAAGGGAAAGCGATCGGACCCGATGAGATCCCGGTGGATTTCTGGAAGAGCATGGTCAAGGTTGGTATGGAGTGATTGACTAGGTTGTTCAATGCTATTATGAAGACTGCTAAGATGCCCGATGAATGGAGGAGTACAATGGTTCCATTGTACAAGAACAAGGCTGATATACAAGATTGTAACAATTACAGGGGTATCGAGTTGTTAAGCATACTATGAAGGTCTGGGAGAGAGTGGTGGAGATGAGGATGAGAAAAGGAGTGTCTATTTCAGAGAATCAGTTCGGGTTCATGCCGAGGCGGTCTACTACCGAAGCAATTCATCTTGTCCGGAGATTAGTAGGAGAAATATAGGGAAAGAAAGAAGGACCTTCATATGGTGTTCATTGATCTCGAGAAGGCTTATAATAAAGTGTCGAGGAATGTCCTATGGAGGTGTCTAGAGGCGAAAGGTGTTCCAATGGTGTATATTAGGGTGACTAAGGACATGTATGACGAAGCCAAAACTCGAGTTAGAATGATGGGAGGAGACTCAGAGTATTTTCCTGTTGAGATGGGACTTCATCAAGTATCTGTGTTGAGCCCTTTTCTTTTTGCCTTAGTAATAGATGAGCTGACACAGTCTATTCAGAAGGAAGTTTCATGGTGTATGCTATTTGCAGATGACATAGTACTGATTGATGAGACTTGGGCTAAAGTTAATGATAAATTGGAGGTTTGGAGACATGCTTTAGAATCCAAAGGGTTCAAATTGAGCAGGACCAAAATAGAATACTTGGAGTGCAAATTCAATGTTGCATGGGATGAAGCAGACATTGTAGTGAGGCTTGCCACTCAATATATTCCCAAGAGAGAACTTTAAATATCTTGGTTCCATCATCCAGAGTAGTGGTGATATCTATGATGATGTCACACATCGTATTTGGGCAGCTTGGTCGAAATGGAGGCTTGCCTCTTGAGTATTGTGTGATAAGAAAGACACCACCTAAACTTAAAGGGAAGTTTTACAAAATGGTGGTTAGACCGTATTTGTTATATGGGGTGGAGTGCTAACTAATCAAAAACTCACATGTTCAGAAAATGCAGGTCGCGCCGTCACGGAGATGAGGATGTTGAGATGGATGTGTGGACATACCAGAGGGAATAAGATTAGGAATGAGATCATTCAGGGAAAGTTAGGGGTGGCCTCTGTGGCAGACAAAATGATGAAAGCGAGACTGCGATGGTTTGGGCACGTGAAGGGAAGAGGTGATGACGCTCCTGTTAGAAAGGTTGGATTTAGGGGGTACACAGAGCAGTAGAGGTAGACCAAAAAAGTATTGGGGGGAGGTGATTAGACAGGATATGGCGCAGCTTCGTATCACCGAGGACATGACCTTAGATAGAAAGGAGTGGAGGTCGCGTATTAGGGTAGAAGGTTAGATGGCTAGTAGGGGTAGGATAATGTATAACCTTGGGATATAATAGGTTGGTAGAGGTAGTCGTGTCTTTATATATCGTGTTGTTATTTTCTGTCACTTATGTTTGTAATATTTATTGTCTTTATAAACTGTCATTTGCTTCCACTTTAGTTGTCTCATACACCACTTGTGGGATTCCACTAAGTATGTTGTTGTTGTTGTTGTTGTTGTTGTTGTCAGCGAGTTCCTTATCCTTAGTATGCAAGTTGTTAGATTACAAGCCACTAGTCTTTCGTCCATCCTACAGTTCAAAGTAAGAAAGACTTCATTTTGGCAAAGTTTCAACATCTTGGCATCTAAATGTGATTGTTCATGGTTATACATACCAACCGGTTAGAATAAGACGATTCACATCTCTTTAACCACGGAAAGACAATTGTGGTTAAAAATAAAAAAAGAAGGTAATCCTATGTGAATTGTACCCTAAGCCAAAGCAGAGACAAAAGTAGTATGACCAAGAAATTTACTGAATAAATATTCTTATGAAATTACCAGCCACAGTAGAATTAAGCTCATCTCTACAGATTTCCTCAAACTCATCCCCCAACTGCAATGATCTAGCTAAAGCTTCATCCAGAGCCAACTGTGATTCAGGGCTTTGAGAAGAATCACCCTTTTGTGCTGATAACTGATGCCCGTTACTGGTTTGACCATATTCAGAGCTCATATTCTTGTTTTTCCCATTTGCTTGAAATGATAAGTAAACAGTTTCCTGCAAGATAACAATCCAACTGTCAACAGAAAATACTATTAACTATTGAATTAGGAATAGAAAATGGTCAACAAAAGGGCCGTTCCCAATTGAGCTTTGTGCAGAAAACATTCATTTTATTCTGAAATACCTGTTGCAAAAGAACTTCTTCATAACTCAAATCGCCATCCTCAGGAAAAAAATCTTTTAAATTCTCAGCAATCTCTGATGGGATTCCACCACTTGAATAATGGCTATGTAACAAGCTGTTACTCATTGTAAATATTTCAGGTATGACTTGTGCTATTCTTCTTCAAACTGCAGGATCTTTTCACCGTCTGTGGAATTTAGAGTTGATCAGGACAAGGATATATCAGGTGAAGATGCTAAAAGGACTTGAAAGAAGATCAAATTTCCCCATACTGAAATATCCAGTACTCGTTTCAAGAAATAGGTGTCATTTTTTTCACATTCACCTCATATACATGTAACTAACCTCTTACATAGAGTGGTGTATATTTGAGGATAAGTGTCAAAGGCAAAGAAATATACATATTCGTAAAGGGATTATAATGAACCATTCATGACTGCAAACCATGTGAGTTTGACAAAGAAGATTGTCTTTTAGTTTTGACCATCTCTCCCCTCTTCAAAATATTGCACATAATGCGATATATTCAAAACATATGAAAATAAGACTACTTGAGAAGGGTTGAAAAGCTATCAGACAATGCATAGGACAAACAACACTCTGCAAATTAATTAAGCAAATTCTGCCACTCCACAAATGCCAATAATGACTGATTTTGACACCTTAGAAGTTATGAAGACTCATAATAAACATGCCACAAGCACCAGACAAGAAAAGGTACCAATTCAGGTATAGGCAAGATAAAGTGTCAGCCCGAATACAAAGGTAAATTGCCAAACACTTATCTACACAGTAATAGAAAACCCCTTTTTGTGTTGGTAATAGATATACTGGGGGGAAGACTATTTGATAGGGTACGTGGCAAGAGCAGAAGAAACTCAGTCTTCCCCAATTCAGTCGATGACAGCCTGGTCAAAAACCAAAGAATCCTTAGCCACCTGAGAACTAGTCCCTGGGTCCGGTTTGCCTATACCGGACAACAGTTTCCCAGAAGCATACACCCAGAAGATCCAAAGTACCCCTATCATTAACTTCCCAACAATGGCCAAACTTCAAGATATCCGAAATTTCATTAAATCAAGTCTAATAGTCACGATCTTATCACTTTAATATGCGAGATTCACGGAGTAAATTACAATTAGATTATCCTATAGATATCTCCATCATTCCACAATTGTAAGACATCTGACTGCATACATTATTATACCTTTGCTTTAGCAAAATCATTGTTCTCCATCAGTCGGCCCAGAATATTCAATAAGAATCCCTCTCTCTGTTCCTTCAGTTTGACTATTCACTTTGCTACCGTTATCATGTTATTTTCACAAAATTCATCATCAAATGATCAATTAAATTTAGATTAATTGCATTGCTTGTGACCTCAATATTATAAATTTAATTGGTTGACCTAACAAATAATTTTAAGACAAACAGTCTGGCGCCCACAATAGGGCCCATAGTAATTATGTGATTGTTCAAAAACGATATTGATCCTTTATTGACTTTTTATTTGTTGTTTTTGGAGGAGTATAATGGCAGGACAAAGCAGATCACAGTTGCAACGATAGACTTGAGGCCAAACTCCTGGGAACTCACCACAGCATGACCGCCAGGGAGATGTCACCTCAACGACTTCCAAACAAAAGAAAAGAAAACGCACAACCTGGTTGGAAAGAAAAGGTGCAAGGATTGGTCATACAACAGAATAACTTCACAACCCAACAAGAAGATGGAACGGGCAGATCAGCGAGGTGTTGTTTCCATGATCGCAAATGTCAACACATCGACACTCCAAATTCGAGGGACTTCCTGGCAACTTAGGAACTGGAGGCTCGATAACTCGTAGAATAGGTCAAGGCACTTATGCCCGGAACTGCAGATTTCAGTCCCAATTTCCGAATGCCATTTTTCACTTTTGAAAACAAAAACTACTTTTTTAAAATTTCACATGGCCAAACGGACCCTTAGCTCTGCAGGAGACCCATTAGAGACAGATTAAGGAGCAAAATGAGTGTATTGATCAGACCTCAGGTGCTCCACCCATACTCAAGGGTATAGATGTGGAAAGATACTCTCAACAACCATGGAAACGAAGTGCTGACCCCTAACTATACCAAATAAGTTCACAATGCTGCATCTCGCGAAGTATGATGGAAACACAGATCCCAGGGACCATGTCATAGTGACACAGCCTATACAACTGGAGTCAAAGAGAATGACCTGACAAAGCCATAGATAGAAGCGGTTCTAATTAAAAGTTTGGGAAAATGCTCATGAAGGGAGCATTAACCTGGTACTCCCTTTTGCCTGAAAACTCGATAGGTCATTCGCCGAACTGGTGGATGCCTTCATTACCACCGCCCAGAAGGCAGAAAAGAAGACATCTTCAAGATACAACAAGGAGGTACCTAGTTACTCTCCCACACTATATACATACTGGAAGAGAAATCAAAAACAACATACCAAGTGGGGTACGTGGAGGGTAATGTGGATGCAGTCTTACCCAACCTTGTGAAGTTAGAGAGGCCGTTTCTAATGGACCCCCAGCCATAGCAACCCACTGAAGGAGAAAATCATGCTTAAAAAAATAGAACTCCTTAGTTTAGCCCTAAATTCACAAATCTGGAAAATTCAAGATGGCAAGGAAGGGAAAAAGCAGGAAATCATGATTTAATTGCATTATTAGGCCTTACATTAATTCCCCTTCCACCATAAAATGACCGCGTCACAGGGGTTCGACCAGGGGAAATCATGTTATCAACAGATGAATCATGAGTAAAATTGGAAACATACGTAAGAGAGAAAAAACTGGCAAGATTCAAATGTTGTCACTTTATTCATGAAAATGGCAGTAAAGTGAAAATACAGAGAAAGCAAAAACTTTACCTTTTTGAGGGAAGAAGACGAGATGGGGTTGTTGACACCGAGTCTAAGCAGGTCATCTTAGTAACTGTGTACTGTAAAATAGTGAAGAAAAGGTCGAACGAAAGGCACAGATGAATATTATATCCAAGGAAGAAAGACATTACTCATTAGGGGTCCACTTTTCTTTTGGAAAAATGCTACTGGTGTATAATGGTGCAATTGTTCACCAGAGTGAAAACCAGGCAGCCCTACCCATGACTTCTTTTCCCTTCTCCACTAACGACACAAATCCTTCTTTACATGGCCTTTTTGTTAGATTTTTGGAGAGTTAAAAAGCTTCGGTTTTTACTAGCGGCTCGCGCCGAGCTAAAATCTGCACTGTGTACTTCCATATATTTACTGCTGCCGCTGGAAACAAACACAACAAATATAAAAGTCATGATATTACCATGCAATGAAATTGTTATTCGTATTTTAAATAATATAAATTTAAATTAATTTAATTTTAATATGACTACTAAATATCTATTTTGAAAAAAATAAAAACAAGTTATATCTAAAGTACTAATAGGTATCTGGACAAGTTTTTTTGAGAAAATGATCAAAATAGTGCTTAATGTATGGATTTTAGTTTCATTTGATTTTGAATTAATGAACTTAATGGAAATAGTTTTTAATGTATCATAAAATATGGTTACTTTAATGTTTAACTTATCATTATCGGAAAAGATCCTAAAATTCTCTAGAATTGTTGAAAATGGTACAAAAATATCTTCCATCCATCAATTGAATATCTTTCATTAACTTTTTTGGCTCACTTATACCCTTGAAACTAACCACCCTCTCTTTTTATCTTTTTCTTTTTTAAATATTTATGATGTTTCATTTTTTTATGGAATAAAATAAATCTCCATCTCTATTAGATTTTTTTCCATAATTTATCCAAATAGGAATAATTTATCTCTTTAAGAATCAAAGAGATTTTTTAAAAAAGTGATCAAAGTGATTTATTAAAATAATCAACCGATTTAGTTTTCTAAAAAAGAAAACTTTTAAAAATATATAAAGTTAATGAAAAAGTAAGTTTTTAATTTATCTAAAGAATAATTTTTTGTTTTTTTAATATTATATTGAAAATAACGAAAAACTATTCAAATTTGATTAAATAAAAAAATTAAAGAAAGCTAAATTGGTTTTAATAAATCGTTTTGATCCTTAAAAAGTTAATTATTTTGTCTACATAAAATAAAGTATGTGTAGATTTTAAAAAAAAATTCAAAATATGTATTGTTGTAACTTTATATTTTTTAAGAGAGTTTTTTTTAAAGATTTTTCCCCATAATTTATTAAATCCAAAAAAATATACCTTCTTCATAGCCCTAATTTTTTTAAAAAAAAAATACAGTAAAACTACTATTTTATTTTCTTTTAATCATATTTTCACATATTTTATCCAAATCAAAATAATATCTTTCATTATAACTCCAAATCAAACTTGCTTTAAAAAATAAAATAAAAAATTAAGTTTTTTTGGTTAAAAAAAATTAAGGATGGGGGTTTACTTTATACGATAACAAAATGAAACATAATAAATATTTAAAACGGAAAAAAAAAAAAGTTGTTAGTTTCAAGGGTATATGTGAGCAAAAAAAGTGAATGGGAGGCATATTTAGACCCAAAAGTAGATGATAGGGGCATTTTAGGTCCAATAGGTGAATAAAAAGTATTTTTGTACCATTTCCAATAGTTCTAGAGCATTTTAGGCATTTCTCCGTTAATAATACCAATTCTTTTTGCCATCAAATAAATAAAGTATCAAAATTATAATTTAAAAAATAAATAGTAACTGTATAATCTAAAAGAGGTGGTAGTTTAAGACTTGGTTCCTTCTCTTTAATAGCATTGAATTTTTTTACTATAATAACTAGTATATATAGTCGTACAATGCGCAAATAATATTACACTAATATTTTTAATCATTTCATATTAAAATCTCACTGAACATGTTAAAATCATATAACTTTAACAAAAATTCAACTACCATATTATTTTTTAATAAAATATGAAAAAGAAAAATGTGTATGATCCACCCCTACATTTCACCCCACACCCTCAATTTCTTTTTTTAAAAAAATCCTACCCTCCCCACACCTCTACTATCCCATAACCCTAACACCCCGACCTCTAATCCAATTTATATAAAAAAAATTCATGTAATTATTAAAAGAAAAGTACTTTTAGTCTTCATAGTTTTTTTTATTACTAATTATGAGCTTTGCGCATAATCAAAGTGAGAAAAATTAAATTTAATTATGAAGTTATAAAAAAAAAATCATTGCAAAAGTAATTTTGATAATTATTTATTTATAAAGATCTTATATACAGAGATTATATCACTAAGGTATTTTCTTGATTCAAATAAGGAAGAAGTAGAAGTCTATCAAATAAGGAAGATTTAGTTACTTTATTATAATCAGAAATTAGAAATATTTTAATAACTTTAATTTCTCTTTTATTGTTAACGAAATGATCTACAACCACACAAATATCTAAGAATTATTTTAGACACAGGTTTCAAAAGTATTTTTTTCCTTAAATACCATGTCAAGTTAATTGGTGACACATAAAATATAAAGAAGGGAGTAATAATTTATAAGAACAATAAAATTAGAATATTACCCCTTCCACGTGACATCTTATATAGTGATCAATTTATTTATTGCAATTTAAACCATTTTAATTTATTTAATTTCAATTTAACCCACCATTTTGTAACCCTAGTCCTATTAAGCTATCCGAGTCCAACTTTTCTACTAGTGTTCTGTAGGACCTGTCCTATTACTGTTCAAGTTTTAGTGAATACAAAAATATTAATCTGAATTTTGTTAAACAAATTACTCAATATCTTAATCATATCATTCATTCATATATTTTTAATGAAAAATGTCAAAGTTAAAAAGTAAAACTATCCTATCGTTTTCTTCTTTTGTTTTTTGAAAAAAAAAAAACCTAAAAATACAATGTACATTGCAAGATGTAAGGTGAATTTAAGACCCCTAATTATATTGTTCCAATTTATTATCAAGTTATTACAGTTAAGAAGACAAAAAGACACCTAATTATATTATTCAATTTATTATCAAATAATCAATACGAAGGCAAAAAGAATACAACAAGATGCTTAATTATATTATTCAATTCATTATTATCAAGAAGATAAAAAGACCCCGTACTTGTATTATTCAATGAATTAGCCCTGAGGAAACTCAGGCAGGCACCGTAGATGTACCTTTAATTTCTTGGTACTAGAATCAGTAATTGCACATTTAAATTTAATAATTTTGGAGAGCTAAGTTCCTATTCATGTATTTAAGGGTGACAATTTTAGTCCATATAAGGTAAAAGAAGTCCATTTAACTCATATTTATTTTAATGGATCATACATATTTTCTAAATGGGTAAATATGGGTTGATCTGTATTAAGAACTCGTAGAAATATAGTCAAAATGGGTAAAATATGAATATTTATATAGACCCATAGATTCCTACTCATAATAAAAAATTCTTAATTGCACTAAAAAAAATTTCAGTGTGATTTTTGTTTTATTTTTCTTAAAAAAGTTGGAGGTGTGGTGGGGTGGGGTGGGGTAGGGGATAGGGGGATTGGGGTAGGGTGAAAGTGGGGAGGGGGCTGATTTTTTTTTTTTTTGATTTTTTTTAACTTTTCTTAAAAAAAATTGGGTTAGGGGTTTGGTGGGGGTAGGGGGTGGAGAGTAGGGTGGGGAGGAAAAATTTAATTTTTTTTACAAGAACTTTTTTTATTTTTCATTAAAAAATATTGGGGGTGGGGTTGGGGGGTTGGGTGTAGGTGAGTGAAAAATTAACTTTTTTCAGAAAAAAATGAGAGTGGAGGTTGGGGTAGGGGGTGGGATGTGAATAAATTTAACAATGTTCTTGAATTTCTTTTATCTTTCTTTAAAAAAAATTTTTTGGGGGGTGGGGGGAGAGGGGAGAGGGGGGGTGTAGTGAACACATTTAGAGGTAGGGGGTCCGGTGGGGTTTGAGGATGAAATTTTTTTTTTTTTTTATAAACGGTGATGGGATGCGGGCGGACAGGGTGAATAATTTTTTCTTGATATTTTCTAATTTAAAAATTGAGGGTGATAGAGGACTTAGGGGTGTTTATGGTTCGATTTGGATCGGTTATTAGTTAAAACCATAATCAAATCAACTTAGTTAGTTTTTAGATTTCTAAAACCAAACCAAACTAAACCAAAAAATAACCATCAGTTTGGTTATTGTCAATTTGGTTCGGTTTGATTTATGTTTTTGGTTTTTTTTTCTGTTTGAAAGTAATTTATTGAGGGCATGCATATCTCAATAGACACAGACATCTAGTACATGAACAATCCACAGAAAATTACTGTGGATTCAATTAAGCAATAGTATTATAGTTATTATTACACGAACAAAGTAATTTAGTTAAGCAATACTAAATTTATTATACACCAATAAAGTATTAGTTAAGCAATACTAATGTTATTATATACCAAAGATCAAATCTTTATAGAAAAAAAAACCAAGCTCAATAATCAAATAACTATTCGGTGGAGGGGGGGCAAGAAAATTATATACCAAAATACTAACAAGAGAATTTTCAAATATAAATGGCAACGTAAAAAATTTAAGTTAATTATAATCTAACAACATATTTATATATTATTCATAAATATTATATAAATAATCATAAAATTTAAATATATAATTATTCGGTTCGATATGATTATTTTTGCATTTATTTTTAGTAAAACTAAAACCAAACCATATAGAATCGGTTTTCAAAATTTAAAAACCAAACCTAGGCAAATCAAATCAAATATCAAAATTTTAATAGGTTTGGTTCGAATGGCGGTTCGATTTGATTTTTTAACCATAACCATGAACAACAGGTGCGGGTGGGGTGGGAGTGAGGGTTGGGGATGGGGTGAGAGTGGGTGGGGGATAGGGTACAGAAGTAGAAAAAAATTAAAATTTTTAAATGAAAAAATCATACTTTAAAAAAATAATTATTTGGAGTGAGGTTGGGGTGATAGGGGTTGAACATTAACAATCTAACTTTGATTTAATTTTTTTTAGCTTTAGGAGATTAAAGTGGGTTAAACCATTTATCCAAACCATATTTAATCAAATTCATATTTACCCATATTGTATATGTATGAATTACGATTCAATCCATTTTGACTCAATCCATACTCACTTCAACCATTTGCCAACTCTACATGTATATGTCCTTTCACTCCTTTGTAACAATGAATGGGTAACTATAAATTCAAAAGACATTTCAAGGATATCTCTCTTATATGATTTTTGAGTTTCTAGAGAATTTTAGAAAAATCTTTAAGCCTATAAATATTATCTTGCCTCATTAGAATTGGTAAGATAAGATCTAGCCCTCCTTACTTGTACTTATTTCTCTTAAGGATTAATAAAAGGCCACTAGAAACTCAGCAATGGTATAAAAAAAAATGTGTGCTACACAAATCCTCTGCATCACGATACAATTTTACTTTTAATAGCAGTTGATATCTGTCGAAATTAGTTTGGTTAGCAAATCAGAGTAATCCAGTTAGAGCTGTGCATTCTTATAACGTAGGCAAGACGGAGGCTTGTTCTTGATAGACTCAAATGGTAAGTTGATTTGGAATACAAGCACAAGCGGAAAACTTGTTTGGGGCTTCAACTTGACAGAACTGGGAAATTTTGTCCTTTTGGTAGTCTTTTGATCATCTTACAGACTGTTGGCTTCCTGGACAAATGATGGTTGCTAGATAAAAGCTGAAATCCAGTATATCAGCAACAAATTGGAGTGAAGATTTATTCACATTTAAAGTTCAACGTTTTGGCTTTTTAGCATACATTGAGTCGAATTATTTTGGTTTGTTTGAAAGTTTTGTCCAAAATTATATTTATTCATGAGTTAATATCTCATATGACGACTCAACTAATAAGTTTTATTTTAATTTTTTTTTTATAGAAAGTTACTTAACTTTCTTTTTTAATCTCAAAGTCACTCAATTAGGAATTATTTTCACAGAAACTTACTCAACTAAGAATTTTTTTCATAGAAAGTCACTCAGCTTTCTTCTATAACCTCAAAGCCACTCAACTATGAATATTTTACTTACAAAGTCGCTTAACTATTGATTTTTCACTTAAAAAGTCATCCAACTAATTTAAATAGTTTTTTCATTGAGTGTTTTTGAAATACAATTTTTATTTTAAATTAATTTTTTGATAACTAATAAGATGCTCATTTAATTATTTATAAAATTTTGCTTGAAACACAATTTTTGCTTTAAACTAATTTTTAAAAAATAATAAAATACTCATTTTAATTATTTTATTAAATTTTTATTGAAATACAAATTTCATTTTAAATTAATTTTTTAAAAATAATAATTAACCATTACCTTTTCTCCCAAAACTTCTTTACGTTTTTATTGGCAAGTAACATAATCGATGGTTACAAAAGTATAGTACTATCAGTGGTAACAGCTTAACAAGAGGAATGCATACAACGAGAATGATACAGCCATGAGCAAATGGAGTATTTTATTAATTTTTCAAAAAGTTATTTAAAATAAAATAATTAAATGAGTATTTTATTATTTTTTAAGAAATAATTTTTTTAAATAAAATTGTGTTTCTATAGAATTTAATAAGATAATTAAACTTAACATATTATTTTACAAAAATAGTTACAAACAAAAATTTGTATTCCAACAAAATTTAATTAAAACATATTTAAATTGGTTGGGTGACATTTTAAGTAAAATGTTAATAATTGAGTGACTAGGTAAAATATTCATAGTTTAATGACTTAAAGTTTATAATTGAAAGCTGAGTGACTTTCTAATTCTTAGTTGAGTAACTTTTTGTGGTAAGAATTTTTAATTGAGTGACTTTAGATTATGAAAGAAAGTTGAATGACTTTCGGTGATTTGAACATGAGCTTGATGGAAGAAAATCAGGTCCTGGACTTTGGAGTTACCTTTTTGTTTCTTACAGTTTGTTTGGATGGTGGTTTTCCGTAGTATGGTATGGTATAGTTATTAAGAGAACGACGTTTCTTTTGATTGTTTCATTAATTAAATGGTATGATATGATTTTGTTTCATGGTTCTGTAATCATGAAAAACCCCACTTTTTGAAACCACCAATTTGGTGGTATCCCATTGTTCTCTTTTTTTTTTCCAATCATACCCTTATTTAAATTTAAATAATTATAATTTATCCTTTATTCTTTATTAAACATTAACTTAATATATGTATTATTTTTTTAATTACTTTCTCCGCATCAACCTTTGAAACTTCTTTTCCACCTCCCGTCTTTTTTTCACGTTTTAGTGTATTTTTTGAGGTTCGTTTGTTTAAAAGTTCTTGCTTTTTCATTTTCTTGTATTGTTTGTATAGAATGAAAATATATTAGCTTGTATGTTTCCCTACTTGATTCTATGTATTTATTTTTTTAAAAAGTTATTAAAAAACTATTGATAAATTTAATATTTATAATAATTAAGGATATTTTTATAAATTTATAAGTTACGATACAGTACCATACAATCAAATCAAACAACAAATTATTATTAAATAATAGCAACTCATACAATCTATCCAAACATTGTATGATACGGTACTGTAGGATACCATACAATATAAAATCATGAAAAACTACAACGAGGTGTTAGTGGTTCTTTAGGGAGAAAAAAAGTGACCAATCTTTTTTTTTTTAATTAAAAAAATGATGCTATACCAATTGACCATGTATGAAATATAATATGCTGATTATAGTTATTAGTATTAGGTATGGTATTATTGTGAATGGAGTATACGCTGCCAGCATCCTTCCTTATCTTGATATCATTCTTCTTACTCATCTACAAACTGCTCATACAAAAATCTCAAAACCTTCCACCAGGGCCTCGACCATGGCCAGTACTAGGAAATATTCTCCAGATTGGGAAAAAACCCCATATTTCCCTGGCACACTTTGCCAAAATTCATGGTCCATTGATTTCTGTGAAGCTTGGAAGTCAACTGGTTGTGGTTGCTTCATCCCCTGATTCCGCAGCTGAAATCCTCAAGACTCAAGATCGTCTACTCTCAGCACGATCTGTGCCCAAAGTTGCTCCGTATCAACTCTCTGTTGTTGATCAACACTCAATTGTCTGGTCCAGTGATTTAAACAATCACTGGAAGTTCTTGCGGACATTTTGTCGAACACACTTGTTCTCACCCAAAGCGGTAGAGTCACAGGCTGCTCTGAGGGAGAAAAAAGCGTCTGAAATGGTAGATTTTTTTAGGTCTAAGAAAGGGGAAATCGTGAAGATTTCTGAAATTCTGTTTGGAACTATTTTAAACACGTTAGGGAACCTTTTCTTTTCGAAAGATTTATGTCATTTGGATTATGAAACGAACACCAGCGGGATCAAACATGTTATTAGAAACTTTGTTGAATTGGGAGCTATGCCAAATATATCAGACTTCTATCCTGTATTGGATGCTCTGGATATCCAGGGACTGAGAAAGCAGACTGAAATATATCAGAATCAATTGATCAACATCTGGAGTGATATTGTCAAGGAAAAAAGGCAGGCAATTAGTCGTGGTAGCTCCGACTTTTTGGATGTCATGATTGATAGTGGATTTTCAGATTTACAGATCAATATCTTATTGATGGTACTTTCTCAATCCCCCTTAGGATCAGTTTCTTAGAAATAATATACGGTTGCGACCAGTTTCAAATAGGAGAATTTGATGAAGCAGATGTGAAATTTTAATCAAAATAATAATATTGTTCTTCAATTTCAGGAATTAATTGCTGCGGGTTCTGACACCACCACCTCAACAATCGAATGGGCAATTGCAGAATTGCTAAGGAACAAGGACGCTCTGCACAAACTTCAGGCTGAGCTTACAAGTAAGATCGGGAAAAATGACAGTTTTATAACAGAATCAAACATCAGTGAACTTCCATATTTGGCTGCTTGTGTCAAGGAGACGTTGAGAATCCATCCGCCTACTCCCTTCTTGATTCCTCGTCGGGCTCCTGAGACGTGTAAGATTATGAATTACACCATCCCAAAGAACTCGAGGTTGTTTGTGAACGTTTGGGCTATAGGGCGCGACTCCAACATCTGGGAAGATGCATTATCTTTCAGGCCAGAGCGATTTCTTGACTCGAATGTGGACTTCAGGGGTCAAGATTTTGAGTTCATGCCATTTGGTGCAGGGAGGAGAATATGCCCAGGCTTGCCCTTTGCTAGACAAGAAGTTCACTTGATTTTAGCTAGTTTGATCCATTACTTTGAGTGGTCACTTCCAAATGATGAGGATCCAATGCAGTTAGATATGGAAGAAAATTTTGGTGTTACTCTACAGAAAGAAAAGCCTCTACTGATTGTCCCTATATAATGTGTATTCTTTTTCTCTCCATGTGCTTTCACTTACAAATAAATACTGGAAATCTCAGGTGGTTCCTTACTGTCTTTACTTTGCATATCAGATTCCATATTTTCTTGAACACTTAATTGAGATTGTATCCGAATTTGGTGGACTCTATATAGGATTTATTAAGCTTGATCTGAAACTATTAGGCTACCGTTTGTGGGAATAAAGAAAGGAAAGGAACATCTCTAAAATCTCTTATTTTTATTTTTTTAGTTTCATGCCTAACTGATAGGTGACAAAAAATAATTTCGACAAAACAATCACATATATATGTAATTTATCATATTGTGTAAATAGTTATCAATATTATACATTGCGAGTTCATCTTACTCGATGAGCTAAAAAAATTTTGATGCTGAGCAACTCAAATTTATTTTAAACAATCACAAATTTTAGATACGAGCTCCTCTCGATGTTTTGAGTCATTTGAAACATTATTCACTTAAAACGATTCACGTTTATAATATGTCGAATTTGTCAGGACCCCGACCCATCGTGATTGACACCCACATTAATCCTCCGATAGGAGAACTATTACTAAACCCAACTAGGCAATTAACACAAGACAAAGATGTGAAAACTGGTTAAATCAACAAGTCAAACATTGAGCTTCTATGAATTCAAACAAAACAATCTAAAGTTGTACGAAAATTCCCCTCTCCCCCCCCCCCCCCACCCCAAACCCAAGAAATTGAAAGTCATTATATCAAAACTTTATCTAATAGTCAAAATATGGGTACGTAACCCAAGAAAAATATAAGTAAATAGAATCTAAAATGTTTGAGCTCAGATGAAATGAACTAAGAAGATAAATGAATCCATGGTAGTCTGAAAGAGTTGGCTCACTGTTGAATTTGGTCGCTCAGTGATCTCCTACTTGAGGTTTGTCAACAGTCGTCTGAAGATGCCTTATACTCAACAAAGAAGAGCAAGTGTAATATCTATAAACACAATAAGTGTACTGGTAGGATATTCACACGGCTAATCCAATAAGTGAAATATATACAAGTAACCAAAACATAGTAAAATTACACATATAGAAAATAATAATAAGTTACGGATTCCTGTTCAATATACAATTCATAATATCAATCTCGAATGCCACAATCAATGATGGTCTTCCAATAGAATCCACTCCAAACTGTTAGCATGTTGGAATGTAGCACCCGATTCAATGTGTCTCGGAATGTGACATCCGATTCAATATGTGTCCGAACGTGATGCTTGATCTAATATTTGTCAAAATGATGAACCCGATCCAACAATTACTATCACAATGAATGATACACATTCACACAGTCAAGTTACGGGTCATGGTATGCAATTGATCACAAAGTCATTTCTTTAGGTTCATTTTGTCATCTGCCATTCATATACATGCAGACAATACTAGCAATACCATTAACAAGAACATCTATCACAAATGTGAAATTAAACCATCATCTCCCTCGAAACAATCCTTGAGAATCTCTAAAGAATTGGAGTCTTTCCTTTTTCCAAAGTCTTGACTCATTCTTGGTTTAAAACAAACAAGAAATACAAGGAATTAATGAACAATGACTTACAACTCTCGAATTATATTAAGATCCTTATACTTGGACACTTTCATGATCATCTCTCCCCAACTAGGGCTTTTTCCATCATTAATAAAAGACCAAAATCTTCCCTAAGAGAATTCTCATGGATGCTAATCAAAGTGTCAGAATCAAATTATAAGTTAGAGGAATGATCAACTTACATTTATCAAAGAAACAAGTGAAAAACGGAAGGAAAATAGCCCTATGTCACTTTTGGTCTCTCAAGAATGAAGTGGGAGAAAATAAAAATGATTTTGAAACTTTTCTGACTTAAATCTTGGTTGTCCCTCCATGGTGGCCACTCATCTTGCCATGGCTGCCCTGCCATAGAGGGAATAATCTCGCTGTGGTGGATTGCATAGGGTCAAAAACTCAAAATTTGTGTCCCAAATCTCCATTTCGCAACACACCCGTTCTAAAATTAATCATTTGCGCTAAGATAAATTTCGGGAGTCTAGTTCTACTAGTCCAAATTCTATTCCATAAAGTCGTATAGGCTTTTTTATTATCTTGACTATCAACTCAAAAGATCAAACTCATAATCCAAACACCAATACATTACCGGATTACCCCAGACTTCACTTGATTTAGATTTCATTCAAATGTGATCGAGACTCAAAATTTTCAAATTACTGCTTGTAAGTTTTCTGACCCAAATTACTTTCTTATTGACCCGCCCATAATGACAAGGACTGATCATTAGAGAATTTTAAAGTTAGAACTAAGCTGAATAGATAAATAACTATATGCTTGACAAATGCAATACAATAAAAAGCAGTACCGTAAATGTTATCAATGAACTTAAAAGTATAAGAGAAATTCAGTGTTTCTTTCTTCTAAAGGAGGTGGAATGAATAAAGTTGAATAAACAAATATGCGTGAACAATAATGGAGTACCCTTTAACGACCATGTGTATTTGCTTGATAGTCACCGTAAGAGTGACAATTTCAGCTCATACAGGTGGAAAAAAGTTTATTTAATCTATATTTATTTTGGTAGATTATTTATATTTTTTAAATGAGTAAATATGAACTGATTTATTTTAAGAACTTATACAAATATGACCAAAATGAATAAAATATTGATATTCATATAAACCCATAGTTCCCCGCCTCATAATAAAAAAAATTAATTTATTTTTTATTTTTCATTAAAAAATTTGGGGGTGGGGATGGGGTTGGGGATGAAAAAATTTAACTTTTTTTTTAATAATATTTTTTATTTTTCTTTAGAAAAAATTTGCAAGTGGAGGTGGGGGTAGGGGTAGGGGATGGGGGTAAGGTGGAAGTGGGAGGTGGGGTGGGGTGGAGTGGGGGGAGGGGGGATATGGAGGGTCGGGTGGGGCTAGGGTGAAAGTAGGGGTGGGTGGTGAAAAAATTTAACTTTTTTTATGAATTTTTTTATTACAAAAAATTTTGGGGATACGGAGTCCGGTGGGGCTTGGGGATGAAAATTTTATTCTTTTAAAAAAATGGTGATGGGGTGGGGGGTAGCTAGGGGACGGGTAAAGGAAGGGTAGTGTGGACAAATTTTTCTTTGATATTTCAAATTTAAAACTTGGGGGTGGTAGAGGTGCGCATGGGTTGGGGGTGAGGGTGGGGTGAGAGTCAGCGGAGGAGAGGGTATGGATGTAGAATTTTTTTTTATGAAAAAATATTTTTTAACACTAATTATTTGGGATTGGGGTTGGGGGTGTAACAATCTAGTTTTGATTTAATATTTTTGTGACTTTAGGAGATTAAAGTGGGTTAGAACAATTTTACCTAAACAATATTTGACCAAATCCATATTTACCCATATTTATATCGATAAATTGTGATCAAATCCATTTTGGCTCAATCCATCCAAATCCGATACAATCCAATCATTTGTCACCTCTAGTTCACTGCCAAGAACAAATTTTGTTGTAGAATATTTACTTCATCTGTAACACCATGGAAATTCCGAAGCTAAGCACCAAACTTTTCTTTTATGTGTATGGGATCATACCGAGTGATTCTAACCTTGAAAATAGGTATGAAATCCTATTTTATAGTTGAATGACAGATTTGAGATGAATAAGGGTCACAAAAATCTTTTAACACAAAGTTGAAATGAAATCTTCCTTACCGATTGAGTTTCGATATGAAATTCTATGACCATTGGGTGATCCAATAAGTTCAAAGTGGTGAATGTATGTTAAGGTCCTTTTCTAAGTTTTGAAGTGTGTCGGATGTGGCTCGAGGTCATAAGGACACCCAAGGCCAAGGCAAGTTTAGAATATTTAAATCGGTGAAATTTCGGTGTGAGTTCATAGAAGGGTCAACTTCAAATAGTCATATCTCTCAGCACATAGTGTGTTAGGTGACCCATAATATATCAAATCGTAGATACTAGAATTAGCTTTCCAGTGCATTTGATATGATTTTGACTTAATCAGCGTTTGGAATAAAAAGTTATGACCGTTTTACTGAAGCATGCCAAATCTGTAAATTTCGGAGATCCGACAATTTAGACCGCCAAACACTCTAAGAAAGCTTAAAATCTGTCAAAAAGGGTGACCCAAGGTCCCCATTCTATGTACCACCGAATGGTTCGGCGATGGGTCCCCTAGATTGCCGTTTTGACCGTCGAAACTCATCAAAAGATCTTTTTTTTTTCTAATCTTGATTATTATTTGATGTTCTCAAAAGGTTATTTTTTACTTTTTACCATTAATTAACTTCCCTACAGCTTGTTTGGATGGTGGTTTTTTCGTGGTATGGTATGATATGATTATTAAGAGAACGATGTTTGTTTGTATCGTTTCATTAATTATATGGTGTGGCATGGTTCTGTTTCATGGTTTTATAACCATGAAAACCCCACTTTTTGAAACCACCAATTTGGTGATATCCCATGATTTTTTTTTTTTCCAATTATACCTTTATTTAAATTTAAATAATTCTAATTTATCATTTATTAAACTTTACCCTAATATATGTATTATTTTTGTATTGCTTATTTTCCTCCGCATCAACTTTTGAAAAATTTTCCCGTCTCCCGTCTCCCGTCTCCCGTCTTTTCTTTCACATTTTAGTCTATTTTTTATGGTTCGTATTTTTTAAAGTTCTTTTTTTTATTTTATTGTGTTATTTGCATGGATTGGAGATATATTAGCTTGTATATTTCCAAACTTGATTCGATATATTTATTTTTAAAAAAATATTTAAAAAATATTGATAAATTTAATATTTATAATAATTAAGGACATTTTTGTAAATTTATAAGTTATGATACTGTATCATACAGTCAAATCAAACAACAAATTATCATTAAACAATAGTAACCCATACAATATATCCAAACATCATATGGTACTGTACCGTACGATACTATACGGTACCATACAGTACCATACAGTATGAAACCATGGCAAACCACCATCCAAACAAGTTGTAAGTCTATCATAAAGCCTAATAACCTCTCATTAACCCATAAACCCTTGAAAACATTAGATATCTATGTTCAACGTTCTCCCAAAGAAGAGACTAGGGTTCTTCATCTTCAAAAGCAAACTAAAGATTTCTTCAAGAGATTTTTCTCTTCCAGATATGTAAGGTTAACCTAAAACATGAAATTGTTCTTCCATGTGCCCCTTGATTGAGATAGGTTGAAAGGCTCTGCAAATGATTTTGGAATAATAAGGCAAGAAACAATGAACAAATTGAACATTGAACGAAAATTTTTACTGATTTTAACTTCATTAATATTTATTGAATACTCTAGACATATTTGTTCTCCTACTTAAAACTTTTTTATATATCGTCAAATTGATCTTCATATATGTATGATGTATGTTGTGTCAATATTTTTTTTCATATTTTAGTTTCAACTATTTTCCAATTTTACTTTCAAAATAAATATAAAATTTTTTGTGTAGTTTTGTTTGAAAACTTGATTAGGATTTATAAATTTCACTAAATATTGAAAGGCGCTCAATATATTAATATTAAGTTGTATTATATGTATTTAATTATTTCAAAAAATTAATCATAAATATTTTAGAGCACAAGATAGAATGAATTATGTTTTACAATAAATTTCTTTTGTATCTTTATAAAACTAAAGTAAAAACTTATAAGTATTTTTTTGTTTGTTTTTATAAATATAATTAAAATACATTCTCTCGGACTCATTTTTAAGCAAATATTTAATTGATATTTGGTTAAGGAATAATATATTATAAGTAAAATTAAATAAATAGTATTGTATTTTAGAAGTCTTTAACATCCTTCAACTATAGATTAGTGATCATAAATCAATAAAAAGAAAGTGTCATTCACGTGAAAATCAAAAATAAAAAAACATCCTCATCTTTAAAGTTTTTAAAAATTATTTATCTTATTTTAATAATTTTTTTTGGATAGTATAATCTTTTGTGTTTCTTACTTAGTTTTGTAAAATTAGGTATGAGGCCTAACTCACACCCCAAAAGTTAGCTCAAAGGAAAGAAGATTGTTCAAACCTTATAAAGAGTTCACTCATCTCATTAACCACCAATGTGAGACTTTTTTCAACATTTGGTGAGATGTGTCTTGCTCTGATACTATGTAAAATTAGGTTTTGGGCCTAACTCACACCCCAAAAGCTAGCTCAAAGAGGGGTGGATTGTCTAAGCTTCATAAAGAGTCCACCCATCTTATTAACCACCAATGTGAGACTTTTTCATTCTTTAACAAGTTTCAAAAATTGAATATATACAATGACGGACATAAGATCCATACTTAAAATTTAAAAAATAAATTCTCTCATATTCATGTTGATACTGTCTCAAACACATTTCCACCATATATTTATTGTTCGTGTTAAGATAGAGTTGGATTTTATTTCTTCTGACCCAACCTGACCCACTTATTATGGATATACTATTAGCATGTTTTTTTTTTTTGAATTCCCTTGATGAAAATTTGGTCTCTGCCATTGTGCGGTATGATCTTGCTAACCTTTTCACTTGACTGACACATCGTCTGACATGTTATTTTAAACTGCGCCTAGAGTTGTGATAGGACAATTATTTTCGACCAATCAAATTGAAATTACTTTTTTTTATTGGTTGGAACACGTCAATTGTACACAAGATATACACATTTGATTTAATTAGATTTGACTAAATATATTATCTTATCTTCAATACGTGGCATGATTTTATTGAACCTTTTATTAAATCAACACGTTGTAATGACACGTGTTATGAAACCGTGCCTATTACATTAATCTATTATAAAATTGATATGATCGAAATTTATTCTAAACTCTAACAATGAATCTAGTATAAATTTAGAAATAGTAAAATAAATATAAGAACATGACAAATAATACTTCTATATGCATAATGGGAAAAATTATAGGCCTTCACTAGTGGTTGAATGAAACACCATATCTTACAAAAAAATTTATAGCTAAAGTCAAAGATTGAAATAAAAAGTTGCTTATCATCAAGATGTTTTAAGAATTCCCGCACACCCCATAAAAGGCATAAATTTAAGAAATCTGTCAGTGCCAGTGATATCAAAATAGAATCTAAGAATTTGCAAAACTTGAATTCCGAAGAAGTGAAAATGGAATCTTCATATTTGCAATTGAACTTGAGTGAAATCGAAATTGATCATTCGTTGTTAAATTCTGCTATCGTCGATGGTAACAAAAACAATGATGACTATAAAAGTGAAGATGATGATATCGAGCTGCAACAAATTCTCTTTTACTCAGCGCAATTTCATTCAGGTAAGAACTTAGAATCAAGCTCTAGTAACGCTGCTATTAAGAAAGTTAAAAAAATAAACTATCCTTTTATTTATGGTTCAATTAACCTGGAGAACAACATTCATGAAAAGGGGAATCTTCATATGCATTTTGGGAATTCTGTGAAATTTGTGAAAATAGGTTTCCACTGTCAAACAAATTGATGCAGGGCACCAATTGCAATCATTATTACTGTGTTGAATGCATATGGAATTATATCGGTAAGAAAATCAATGAGGATATTAATAAACTAATAGTGAAGTGCCCTGCTTCCAATTGCGATGGAAGTTTGGATCTCAAATCAATAATGCCAAGTGATTATCTTATTCGAGTAAAAGATGCATCTCGTGAAATGCAAGCTCTAGCTTCATCAACAATTATTAATTGTCCTTTTATAGATTGTACTGGGACACTGATGGATGACAAAAAGGGATATCCAATTAGGGCATGTCCCAAGTGCTGGAGAATTTTTTGTGTCAAATGTAGAGATTTGCATTTAGGAATGACATGTGAGGATTATGAGTGTATTAGGCAATTGGATCCCTCCCACTGGCAGCAATTCAGAAGATATCAGGATGAACAACAAGAAGAAGAAGATGAGGAGGAGGGGAAGAAGAGGAAATTCCATGATACTTCGACTAATGTGAAAAAGGTCAAGTTTTATTTTCCTTGAAAACAAATTATCTTATTTACTTAATATGCAGAGTCTTCTGTTGATGAAGAAACAATAATCTCCAATTTGATAGGAATGGTGAGAGTTTATGTTTGTAATAGTATAGTTACTGAGTTGGACTAGAAATTGTCGGGCTCCTAGTAATGAATGCCTATTGTTCAATGTAAATTTTGCCAAAATGCAAAATCTTTTGTTTTGCAGATAAATTGTCCCATTTTATATTTGAGTCCATATTCATATTACCAATGTCTTTGTTATCAGGCCTACATTTTTTATTTTGAATCGCTTAATCAAGTTACTTTTAGTCATATCACTTATTAGAATAAAGTATTCAAGAATTAATTCATTTTTTAATTCAGACTTTCTCTTTTAATTTTATTTTCATGTATGATTGATAACTAAACTATCAAATCAAAATTGATAGCAAGCAAATTGATAAATGTCCCTTAGGTGATTTTTTTTTATCTTTGCTTTTGTAACAAGGCGTATGATAGTTGTGGTTCAATTTTATATATTTTTTCGATTGAGAACATTTTCTTCTAATGTCGGCGTAGCTAATTAATTAATATAAAGTACAAAAATATAATAGTCATTGTACTTGGAGAAAAAGGAATGAATGATAGACAATAAAGTTCATATAAAAAATAACAATAGTTGAGAAAGAAAATATTATATTTACTTATGTATGATAAGTGTCAATCTCTAGAAACTCTCTTATTTATTTTTTCTGAATGTAAATTTAAGGGTATTTGAGCTTGATTTCAAATCTGTGTTGAAATAGAATGCGACTCATAAAAAATACTTTGATGGACACAAGCAAATGATTGCTACCAGCCAGATAGATCAGTGCCGCTGGCTCATGCTCAGACCTGCATCACAGAGTAGATGCAGAGTGTAGTTTGAGTACCAAATAAAAGATACCCAATAGGCATCGTAGGCCAACTAAGTAAAAATAGTGAATATAGATGGAGAAGCTAGAATATAATACAACAAAGGCCAAATAGAAGCAATAGAGGTATGCATGTGGGTGTAAAGCGCAAGAAAAACCTACAATCTATATGCCAATTGGCCCTCCATATACCCAGTAGGTACACCCGTGCACAATACTAAGTAGAAAAGACACACAGAATTACTATTAAGAATGATGAACCTCCAGTAGATCCAAGGCACAACTGGAGTGCGAGCACTCTCGAATTTAACGGAGGTAGAACAAAATCCGTACATCTAATCTTGAAAAGTGTAAGTGACCTCTAACTGAGGACGTATCACAAATCTCTAATCCTTGAATATGCAGGTGGCCTTTAACTCGATCGTAGCCCCAATATCTTATCTCTAAAGGTGTAAGTGGCCTCCAACTCGATCGTAGCTCGAACCTCTTTTCCTTGGAAGTACTAATTGTAGATGTCATGATGAAATTAATAGCCAACTCTATTTGTCAACCCTGTGATAGGAGGATAGGTAATTGATTATATGGAAGGGGCAGAACTGGTCCACTAATTGCGGAGGGCTCTTATATTTGTTGTTACAAAATGGTCTCATTACTTGTTGGGAATGGAACTTGTTTCAGAAAGCACTAAAATATTTGTTAGATCAACAGATACACTGATTTTCAAGTTGCAGAAATTTCAAAACTCATTAAATTTTATTTCTCTATTGAGTATAAAAAAAGATCTGAGAATAAGGTTGTTGATGCCTTATCTAGAATGCCTGATGCTGAACACTTAGCTATAATCATTTTTGTGAAAAATAACGATGATTTTTTAGAGATACAAAAGGAATCCTAGATATTTAGTAAAACGTTCTAGAATCTTGTAAAATAATATCTTTGATAATTGTACTTAAGAGAAAAATCTAGATAGTCTATATTAGATATCTGTGAAAGATGTTTGTGTTAACTTGTAGAACAATCAATTTTTTTTTTGTTAATATCTAGATATTTAGAGGAAAATATCCAGATATTTCTTGTAGATGTAATATCTAGAAGCATCCCTACACAAGTATAAATAGGGATGACCATTAGGCATTTGGAAGAAACCAAAAATTGAATCTAATACAAGTAGTCTTCTTTCATAACAAAGTTCTCCTTTTCAAAATCTTCCTTCTCCTTTCAATCTTCTACTTCTTTAGTTGAATATTCCAATCTATTTAACGATTATGGGCTAGCAGAAGGTCTTCTGAATATACTTTTCTACTATGTATTTCTCTACATGGTATCAGAGCCATAGCCATATATTAGCTCCTAAATTTATTTCAAGATCAAGTTAGTGGTTGGTTCAACTAGTTTGTGTAGATGGATTTCAACGATGGTGCCAATAGATTGAGGATAGAGTTGTTGAACCAATCCAATTACAAGGTATATAATACATGTGTGAAGTCATACCTTGTGGGTGGGAATTTGTGGGATATTGTCAATGGAAGTAACACAAATCCTCCTAACAATGGACCGGAAAATAGTGGTGTATACAAGAAGTGGAAGCAGACTAATGCAAAAGTGGAGTTCATCCTAAAGAGGTCAATATCCTCCAGCTTATTTGATCATATTATAAGGTCGAAATCAATTCATGAAATATGGAAGACCCCCGATCAGCTGTTCAACAAGAAGAATGAAGCTTGGCTACAAATATTGAAAAAATAAATTGGCTAACACCACTCAAGGTAATCTTTCTATAACCGAGTATCATTTAAAGATTAAGAATTTATGTTATGAGATATCCTTATTGAATCCGGATGAGGCTATCTCTGAAGCACGAATAAGAAGAAATATTATTTGTCGGTTGAAATTAGAATATATTCCCTTTGTCACATCAATTCAAAGATAGGCTTAACAACTATCCATGGAGGGGTTTGAGAATTCGCTATCATCACAGGAGCTATTAGAATAACAAATGGCTAGTGTATCAATCAAAAAAGAGGAAAAAAACTCTTGTAGCTAACAAGAGGGAATTCAAAGGAAAAGAACTAAGAAATAGGCCACACTCTCGATTCCAAAGTGGCTCAACTCCGTAAAGAAAGGAGAGAGAGTCTACTAATAACTATAAGACTCTCAAATATTATCGATGCGGCAAAATAAGACATGTTAAAAGATTTTGTCAAGCCAAGGAGAGAAATATGGCTCATGGCGACAAAGTTCCTATAGAAGAAGAAGAAGATTAGGGAAAGTGTTTCGTAGCGGAGACTCAAACAATAGATGCCATGACTTCTATCAATTTTGAAAGAGACTGGATCGTGGATTTAGGATGTGGGCATCATCTATATTTTTTGACTTTCATAAATACAATGGTCATGACATCATTGTAACAACAGATAATATAATTCATCAAGTAGATAAAGAAGGCACGGTTGTCATCAATGAGAAGCAGGAAGACTCAATCACGCTCAATAGTGTATTTCATGTTATAGGGTGAAGAAAAATCTATTTCAGTTGCAAATGCCGTAGATGCGGGAAGTTATCTCCTATTTGGCCCATATGACATGAAGTTCCTTCAGAACATCAAAAAACTCAAGGCAACATAGTAGTATGCAAATACATCGTAGTATGCAAATACGATAAATTTACCATCACAAAACAGAAAATGACAACACAAGATATAATACAATATAAATACGCTAAAAGTACTGACAACATATGATGTAAATACATCACTACTCCTACTATCACCAAGTCCTATATCGACCTACCCCGACTAACCTATTAGCCATCTACTCTAATACGCAACCTCCAATCTTTTCTATCTAAGGCCATATCCTCGGTGAGATAAAGTTTTGCCATACCTTGTCTGATCACTTTCCCCAATACTTTTTCGGCCTACCTCTACCCCCTAAATCCAACCTCTTGCACCTCCTAACAGGAGCATCGATACTCCTTCTCTGCACATGTCCAAACCAACGCAGTCTCGCAACCTTCATCTTGCCAGCCACATGAGCTACCTCTAGCTTCTCCCGAATGATCTCATTCTTAATTCTATCACTCTTGGTATGTCCACACATCCATCTCAACATTCTCATCTCCGCAACCTGCATCTTTTATACTCCACGCCATATAGCAAAGATGATCTAACCACTATTCTGTAAAACTTGCCTTTAAGCTTAGGTGGTATCTTTCTATGGCATAATACTCCTGAGGCAAGCCTCCATTTCGTCCATGCTGCTCCAACACGTTGTGTGACATCATCGTCGATATCGCCACTACTTTGGATGATGGACCCAAGATACTTAAAGTTATCTCTCTTGGGGATAGATTGAGTGGCAAGCCTCACATCAATGTCTGCTTCATTCCTCGCAACACTAAAATTACACTCCAAGTATTCTGTTTTAGTTCTACTCAATTTGAAACCTTTGGATTCCAGAGTGTGTCTTCAAACCTCCAATCTATCATTAACTTTAGTCCGAGTCTCATCAATCAATACTATATCATTTGCAAATAGCATACACCAAGGGACCTCCTCCTGGATAGACCGCGTCAGCTCATCCATCACCAGGGCAAACAGAAAAGGGCTCAACACAGATCCTTGATGAAGTCACATCTTGACAGGGAAATACTCTGAGTCTCCTCCCACCGTTCTTACCCGAGTTTTGGCTCCGTCGCACATGAGAAAGTAAAGCTTTTTTTTAAAAATAGATTATTTGAGAAAATTATATTTTCTTCAGAATTTGTTAAAAAATATTGTAGTATTTTTTGGAAAAGGATTCTGTTAATTTGTGTAACCAAAGCAATGCATTCTGTTGGTGTTCTTTTCCTTTTTGAAATGTAGGAATGTATGTGGCAAATAGGGCTTCAGATAAGATCACTTAGCTAATGATAATGTGCATGTTTGTCGCTCTGGATCAGTATGCTACTTTTGTTCTCTCTCTCTCTCTCTCTCTCTAGCTTAGATTTCGTATTTCTTCAAAAAGTGAACCCTGGATTTGCTGTTTGTGCTATGGCATTATTAGTCCCTTTCCCTTTGTTTACCATAAGGGGTTTTTGTTATTTGGTTCAAGAATTGGCATGTTGAGTACTGTAGATAAAAGCAATTCATGAAGTTGAATAAGGATTTATTGGTTTAGTATCTCTTTTCTTTTCTTGATTTTGATGCTTTTGGCAAGGGGTTATAATATGTCTGTAATTTTTCATTAGTGATGCCAAAACTCTATTTAATTAAATAGCATTTAAAAAGTGCATTATCTGCTATGGATTGATGGACAAATGGAATATAGAATAATTGAAATACTAACTATGCCAGGAGATACTAGAACAACAACAACAACATACCCAGTGGAATTTCACAAGTGGGGTCTGGGGAGGATAGAATGTACGCAGACCTTACCACCACCTCATGGAGGTAGAGAGACTGTTTCCTTGAAACCCTCGTCAGAAAAACCATTAATTAGAATAAACTAGATCAGGAAAAAAAGCAAAGGAAGAGAAAAGGAAACAGAAAGAACGACTAATATTGAAAAGCATATGATAGTATGTATATACGAGACAATTAACATATGTAAGATAGATAATGACAACACCAGATAAAAAGACGTGACAAATTCTACTACCCTACTATACCCCATGGCCAGACATCAACCTAACCCTACTAGCCTATTGGCCTGCTACTCTAATTTGCGACCTCCACTCCTTCCTATCTAATATCATATCCTCGATGAGATCAAGTTTTACCATATCTTGTTTGATCACCTCCCCCTCAATACTTCTTTGGTCTACCTCTACTCTTCCGTGTAACACCTAAATCCAACCTCTCGCACCCCCTTACATGAGCATCAACACTCCTTTTTTGCACGTGTCCAAATCATCGCAGTCTCGCTTTTCTCATCTTGTCAGCCACAGGGGTCACCTCGAGCTTCTCCCGAATGGTCTCATTCCTAATCTTATCACTTCTGGTATGCCCACACATCCATCTCAACATCCTTGTCTATGCGACTTGCATCTTCTGAACATGTGAGTTTTTGATTGGCCAACACTCCACCCCATATAACAAAGATGGTCTAACCACCATCCTGTAAAAGTTACCTTTGAGTTTAGGTGGTATCTTCTTATCACATAATACTCCAGAGGCAAGCCTCTATTTCGTCCATACTGCCCCAATACGGTGTATGACATCATCGTCGATAACGCCACTACTCTGGATGATGGACCCAAGATATTTAAAGTTTTTTCTCCCGGAAATAGGTTGAGTTGCAAGCCTCATATCAATGTCTGCTTCATGCCTTGCAACACTGAATTTGCACTCCAAGTATTTAGTTTTGGTCATGCTCAGTTTGAACCCTTTGGATTCCAAGGCGTGTCTCCAAACCCCCAATCTATCATTAACTTTAGTCTGAGTCTCATTAATTAGTACTATGTCATGTGCAAATAGCATACACCATGGAACCTTCTTTTTAATAGACCGTGTCAGCTCATCCATCACCAAGGCGAACTAGAAAAGGGCTCAAGACAGGTCTTTGATGAAGTCCCATCTTAACAGGAAAATAATCTAAGTCTCCTTCCACCGTTCTTACCCGAGTTTTGGCTCCATCACATGTCTTTTATCACCCTAATCTACACCATTGGAACGCCTTTCACCTCTAGACACCTCCATAGGACATCCCCCAGGACTTTGTTATAGGCCTTCTTGAGATCAAAAACACCATATGAAGGTCCTTCTTTCTTTTCTTATATTTCTCCACTAATCTCCGAACAAGATGAATTGCTTTAATAGTTGACCGCCGCACATGAATCCAAACTGATTTTCTAAAATAAACACTTTTTTCTCACCCTTATCTCCACCACTCTCTCCCAGGCCTTCATAGTGTGGCTTAACAAATTGATACCGCTGAAATTGTTATAGTTTTGAATATTACCCTTATTCTTATACAATGGAACTATTGTACTCCTCCATTCATCGGGGACCTTGTGAGTCTTCATGATAGCATTGAACAGTCTATTCAACCACTCTATATCATCCTTAACCATGTTCTTCCAAAAGTCTAACCGGATCTCATCAGGTTCGATCACCCTCCCTTTCTTCATCTTACTAATAACATGTCTAACCTCCTCAACTCTAAACCAAAATCTCGATGACTTTCAGAGTGTGCCAACTCACCCAACTCAATATCTCTTTCTCCTTTTTTTATTTAAGAGTTTATGAAAGTAAGCTTGCCACTTAGCTTAATGGAAAACTTATCTACCAACGCCTACCTTCCACATCCTTGATGCACTTCACTTGGTCCAAGTCGTGCGAACTGAAATAGAAATGGCATTCCCCATATTAAGCTTTTTTGTTGTATTAGTAATGCCGAAACACTTTTCTTGCAATATGTAATACTAATCCTTAAAAAATCTTTAAAGGGCTTGGTAGTAAGAGAGAGTTAGCACACAACACTTCGTCAACATGTGTGCTTGTGCTCCTAACTCTATTTCAATTACACATTCTTCTCTTTGTAGCATTTCAACTCTTACTTTCTCGTTACATGGGACCCATTTAATCTTTTTAACTTCACACTTAGTTTAGGGATCATTTCTACTCTTACTCTTTGATCAAGTGGGACCCTATTTATAATTTTGATTTCGATATTTAGCGGTATGGTAAATTGATCACCATAGTTTGATTTTGAATCTTAAAAACATTTTAATTATATCATTTATCCTAAAACCTCATACCTATAGAAAAAAATGCATTCCAAAGAAAGTGTAAGTAACTCCCTATGTTAATCAATTACATACGAAAGATATTTTAATCAAGTTAGAATTGTCAAAGTTTCAACTTCTAAACATTTATAGATCATTTGGTAGAGTGTATTCGTAAAAATAATGCATGCGTTCACTCAGCTCACTGATAATGTGTATGTTTGTCGCTCTTGATCGGTATGCTACTTTTGCGCTCTCACTCTCTCTCTCTCTCTCTAGCTTAGATTTCTTATTTCTTCAAAAAGCGGAACACTTGAACTGTTGTCTGTGCTATGGCATTATGAGTCCCTTTCCCTTTGTTTACCATAAGGGTTTTTTGTTATTTGGTTCAAGTATTGGCATGTTGAGTATTGTAGATAAAAGCAATTCATGAAGTTGAATAGGGATTTATGGGTTTAGTATCTCCTTTCTTTTCTTGGTTTTGATGTTTTTGGGGAGGGGTTATAATGTGGCTGTAATTTTTCAGTATTGATGCCAAAACTCTATTAATTAAATAGCATTTAAAAAGTGTGTTATTTATTCTGGAATAATCGACAAATGAAATATAGAATAATTGAAATGCTAACTATGCCAGGAGATATTAGAACTGAGATTAAAATGAGATTTCCCACATTGAGCTTTTTTTTGTTGTATTAGTAAGGTCGAAACACTTTTCTTGCAATATGTAATACCAATCCTTAAAAAATCTTTTAGGGGCTTGGTCTCTTATTTAGTAAGAGAGAGTTAGCACACAACACTCCATCAACATGTATGTTTGTGCTGCTAACACTCTATTTCAATGACACATTCTTCTATTTGTAGCATTTCGACTCTTACTTTCTTGTTACATGGGACCCATTTTTGGTATTTTTAACTTCACACTTAGTTTAGGTATCATTTCTGTTATTACTCTCTGATCATGTGGGACCCTATTTTTTAAGTTTGATTTTGATATTTAACCATATGGTAAATTGATAATCTTAGTTTGATTTTAAAGTTTAAAAACATTTTAATTATATCATATATATATATATATATATATATATATATACACACTAATACCAACAACGATAACATACCACGTAATCCCACAAATGGGGTCTATGGTATAATTAACTCCCACCAAAGATATTTTAATCAAGTTAGAATTGTGAAAGTTTTAACGTCTAAACATTTATGGGTTGTTTGGTATAGCACAACTCAAATATTTTCATTTCTTCTGAGTCACTTCAAGTCCTTTTGATTTTGAAATTTGTGGATGAATGAATGTATGTATAAGATAAAGATGCAAAGAAAAGAATCTGATGAACGGCCGCCTGAGCTGCCAATTTCTTGGGTTGAAATCTCCAATTCAGTTTCCCGTCAATACCAATTTCAAACTGATGGAAAGCTATCGGTAGGTTCTTCTTACTTCTTTTTTTAATTGTTGGCTAAAGATTTCCCAAATTTTATCTTCAATTGCTCGTTTTAGTGTACAAGACATACTCATTTTCAGTTTCCATTGCATTTATTATAGTATGTATAGCTTGTTTGGTCAAGTTTATCTGAGCCAAAAGTGCCCTGGCTTTTAGGAACACAATAAGTGCTTTTGAGTAGTAGTAGCTGTTGTTTAGCTTTTCCCCAGAAACACTTTTAGAAACTTAACCAAGCACAAATTGATGATCTAACATACCCATTTCAAAATTTTACCATACAGGAAAGAAGTTTGCGGAATTGGGTTGGTCGTGAGCGAAAAAAGTTTGAAAATTGATTTTTTTTCCTTGTACAATGGGTACCAAGTAAATTAAACTACCAGTTAATTAATAACAATTGCACTCTAAGGAACTATCACGCTCAAAAGTTGAAAATTCTATAAATGTGGATGCTACAGTATACGTGAGAACAAACTTGGAGAGATATGATTAAAAATAAAGATAGTAGGGACAGGGTGGGTGGGGGACAAGATGTACAAAGTGACATTGAGATGGTTCGAGCATGTGAAGAGGAGAGACACAAATGCCCAGTGCGGATGTCTGAGATATTGTCTATGGATAGTTTTAGAAGAGATATAGATAGGCCAAAGATGTATTGAAGAGAGGTGATAAGATAAGACATGTGTTAGTTTGAGCTTGTTGAGAATATGAACTTAGCAAGAAGGTTATGGAGTACATAAAATTAGGGTAGAACGTTGTACTGCTTAAACTTCGTACTAGTATTTGTTGTATTATCGCTTTAGTTTCTATTTGTTGTTTCTCATACTTTTTTATCATATTATTTTGTCCTAATCATAGTTCTGATGCTTTGTCATGCTTTTATGGTATTTTATCATGGCTCCATTGTTGTCATTATTCCTTTTTTCCAATCTACTTTGAATTGTGTTTCCTTGAGCCAGGGGTCTATCAAAAGCAACCTTTTTGCTTCCAAGGTAGGGATAACGTCAGCATACACTTTACTTTCGTGTAATGACCTACTCTGTTGTTACTAATAATATTTAAGTGTATACAAATCTTATTCGTCATGGATTTAGGATCAATGTCTTGGTATACGAGTGCATTGGTTGTGATAAGGTCATACAATGCCCCTATCGCAAAGTTAAGTTGAAAGTGCCTAACCGATTTAGTTTCGGGCTTAAGTTTAAACTAAGGTCAACTTCAAATGACCACAACTCTTAGCCTATAATGGATTAGGTGGCCACGACCTACCAAATTAAAGGTCTACGAGTCTTCTTTCTAACGCCATCAAGTTTGTGTTATTTCGAGTTCGGAGTAAAAAGTTATGATTATTGTACTAAACATTGTTTGAGTTGAGGCTACCATGACATAAATTAGGCCGCCATGGCGGGATGCGCGAAGTTAAATCCCTCTTTAGGCCTAAAAATGTTATTTTACTCTCAAAACTCATCCAAAGTTAGGCTAGGGCAAGGGAGAGACGATTTTGGCACTTTTTCATCAATTTTCTCCTCCAAGGTTAGTCCATCTATCAATCTAACACTACTTTGATTCTTTAATCATTAGAATAACATTAGATTGATCATGGTGGAAATAAAAAGTTAACCTACATGAAATTTTCTAGTGTAAAGGAAATATGTTGAAATCTCTTGAATTTGAGTTGATCGGAAGATTATGTCCTTGAGCCTGAAAATTAATCTACCAATTCCAAAACATAGAGTTTTTGGGTAAATTGGAGGGTAGAACTCCTGGGCTTGAGTCTCAAAGTATTTGTTGAAAGAGTAGTTTGTTAATTACTCTTATAATTGTTATTATTGGATGGTTTAGCCTTTGAGAGCGTGAAGGAGGAGGAAAATCATGAGCAGTAGCTTACTTGTTACAGTAATGTGGCGCTCAGGTAGGGCAGATTTCTCAATTGAGTTGTTATAAATCTATTTCCTGTTACACAATATAATGTAAATTGACGGGAGAGATCATGTCTATGCTTTCGGGCACAAAGTTTGAATGGCTTAATGTGTTGTATTGATGTTAGGACAAAAATGTATTCTTTGGATTATGATAAGTCCATGATTAGTGGTGATAGTCTAGTTCTTGATTGTCCTTAATACTTCTTTTTGAGATAATTGATGATTCTTGTGAAGCTTATGTGCAAAAAAATGTTGGGTTATGTGAGATCCTGAGGTTTGTGATAACTAAGGGGGCTTAGTGTGGACTATATATGTTTGTGTATATATATAGGGCTAGTGTGGACTATATATGTGTGTGTGTATATATAAGGCTAGTGTGGACTATATATGTGTGTGTGTATATATATGGGTGTGTCATGTTGATTGTTCCTTGCGAAATATTAGAGTAATGCATATTCATGAAAGAAAAGAGTGAATGTAAAAGGACTTAATGTTGGTAATATCATACAATGAACCTGTTGGTTTACTTGTGGCTTCAAATAAGGTGGTTGCATAGTAGGTGATGGTTTATGTACCCTCCCCCTCCCTCCCTCCCTCCCTCCCTCTCTCTCTGTATACACACACACTCTCTCTAGTCACAAGAGCCTGTGCTAGTACGAGCCCAACATATATTTTTTTCTGGTCTGGATTTATGTGACATTGATAGATTTTTTATACATATATTTTAATCTTTTAAGTTGTTAATTATTGCAACTTATAATGCATTTTATGTTATTTTTGAATAACATATGTTACTTATTTTGTTCCACTTTATGTTGCACATATAAAGTTTTGAGAGTTAATCAATGTTTATATTTATATTTATCTTTTAAAACTTTTAAATTGTCAATAGCTGAAGCAGCTCAGAAATGATTTATTAGGGATAATATTATAAAATCAACCAACCGAAACAGGCAGGTCAATTGGCAACTGTCTTTTAGGAAAAAAATTTATTCGGAGTAATATTATAAATTCATAGTTGAAGCAGCAAAAGCAATAATTAATAGAAACGATTTACTAAAATCAAGCAGCTAAAACAAACACATTAATTGGCAACTGCCTTTAAAAAAAGTTAATTAGGGGCAATATTGTCAACCATAGCTGCAGTGGCCGAAGAAATAATTAATAGAAATGACATAGTAAAATCAAGCAGTTGAAGCAGACACGTCAATTGACAGCTGCCTGCTTAAGCAACTGAAGCAGGTATGTCGACCCTGATGTGCTTGCTTCAAGCCTCTTATATATAGTGGTAAAGTAATACATATACTTACTAACAACACGTTAGTATTGCCGGCATATATATATTCCGGAAGTCAATGAGATGGTTCGATTGGTTATTTTTAAAAAAATTTATACCATCTCAACTTTTTGGGCATTTTATAATGTATAACCAAGATTTATTTCTTTAAAACCATTTCAATCACATCGGTTTCTATTTGGTATCAGTACGGTTCGGTTAATTTTTAGGAATGTTTGCATAGATTTTTTCATATTATTTGATGGAGTATCTATTATTGTATCTTTTGATTTGAAACTTAATTAAAGGCAAATAAAGACAAAAACCCAAAATCATCCGATCACTAGAGTAGGTTATATTTATATTTGAAATTTTTTGTAAAATATATTTATATATTAAAATTAACATGTTAATATATAAAAATATATTTGTATGCATGTAAAGTTTTCAGTTTGGTTTCAAATTTTTCAGTTCTTTTATTAACTCAAAAGACCATCTCAATTGTTCAGGACGGTTGTAGGCTTTAAATAAAAGTCCATGGTTTTGCTGAAAAAATGATAAAAAACGGTTTGGTTTGGTCGTTTCGGTCGATTTTTCATACCCTTTTGACACCCCTAATGAATCGAGAAAGATGGAGTGAACCTAAAGAAATGGCCAGTTGTGAACAATTGCATACAATGAAACCCATTATGTGATTATGCAAGTTGTGATATATTCATTGTGGTTATCATTGTGACTGTGATTGTGAATAGTGATTGTAATTGTGGATAGGTGTCACGTTACACATTATTGGATCGGGTGTTACGTTTTGATACATTGGAGCGGGTGTCACGTTCTGACACGCTAACAATTTGGTTATGGGCTCCATGAGAGGACCATTGTTGGTATGAACTTGTTACTTGATTGTGCAAGTGTGTGCATCATTCATTATGATAATAATTGTATTTGTGACCATGAGTATTGGATCAAGTGTCACGTTTTGACACATATGGGATTAGGTCTTATGTTTCGACACGCTAAATATTGGATTGGGTGTCATGTCGACGTGCTAACAGTTTGGGTGTGGGTTTCATGAGAGAACCATTATTGACTGTTAACTGTAATTGATCATCCTCACTTGGTAATAATTGGTATAAAGAATCAGAAGTAGATGTTTACTAAATTCTCTGTTGTAATGGTGTTACCTATGTTACTGTATTTGTGATGTGATTATGTGTCACCTGTCTCACTACTTGTGCCTGTTCGTCATATTTCATAACTCAGGTATGAGGTTGCGTATGGCCAAGTGGAGAGTGGTTGAGGGTTGTTAAGCAATGACTCGATGACTTAAAGTCAAATTATGTTTGGTACTATGTTGTGTGTGTTAATGGGGCTTGGGAAATGAAGTCCAAGTTTCTAAATCCGTGTAGGCCGCATTGGTGGGAGGAATCGCCTCGCCATAGCGGGTTAGGTCCTGCCATGGCGGGAAGTACGAGTAACTGGGGAGAGAAGTCTCAGACCATCTTAATGCGACCGTCTTGAAAGTGAGTTACTAAACATTCTAGGTCATAGTTGGGAATGATTAAGTAGAAGTAGTATATTGATTAGATCGAGTTAGCAGGTGTAGGTCTGAAACCCTATCATGAGGAATCGAAGGATTAGGCATTTATGGGTATTAGAGTTGGCAGTGGAGTAGTTAAAAGGCTAAGATTATGTCATATACTATGTGTGATTGAGGTAATCGGAATGGTAAGAGTATGCGGGTAAAAGATGGGGTGGTGCAGTCCTTATTGCATGCATGCTTCTTAATGTTTACTTTATATTGTGTGGTGGGTTTCGGGTTGACCGATGATGCCTACTAGTATGCGTTGTTTGTATTGATACTGCTCTTGCTATACCTTTTTGGTATGACTGGTTGCAGGATCAATGATGTTCCATAGGTGAAAACGAAGACGATCTCCAACAACTTGTACTCTTCCTACTTTATGGTGGAAATTGTGTCATTATTGTGTTTCACATTGTATTCTTAGCAACTCTTTTACCTGTTTAGACTAAAATCCTTGGAAGGTGTCAAATATCTTTTCGAAAATTTAATTTGTATTTTTCATTTTGTACTTGGTAATTACATGATTTTTTCAATATTACCTTTTGTTTCTTTCATCTTCCGTATGGGTTAATTGGTTTGGAATCAAGGATTCTCCTATCTAGGTGTTAGAGTAGGTGACCGCATGATCTAATGGATTGGGTCGTGCAATCTTGCCATGCTCCATTATGTGGGATACACTTCGTATGTGTTGTCGTCTAGTTGTGCTAAACTTCAAATATACGTCGTATTTCCTGTTCTCATCTTTATGACCAATTGTGGCAGATGTTCAATAATGTAGGTAATACCTTGTACAAAGTATTGGTAATTAATAAATTGTTATTCACCAACAAACAATCTAGGTAATACCTTCATATAAGTTTGAATGCGCCCAATAATTTTGTGCTTTGGCATTAACTTCTCCTTTACTGTTTAGTTTCCCTCCGCCATTTTCTGTAGGTGGCCGTAACATTCTTGAGAGTTTATAAACATCTTTAGCATATGACTGGTATATGTCATATCCAAGTGAATGTTATTCTATACTACTATTATTTTTCCTTGACGCGTATATGTTTCACTGCATGTACTATATATATTCTCAAGTGGAGACTTGCCACTCTACTAAGTTTTCCTAGTCATGTTAATATATCAGAAGTACTTTCATTTGCTTCTCAAATAGAGACGTATTACGATGCACTATGTTTTCCATGTCATGGTAATATATCAAAAGTACTTTGCTTGTTTTCCAAACAGAGATTTACTTCTATGACTCTTTACAGGTCAAGATGGTTGATGATTCAAGACCAGCTGCACAGAGAATGATAGAATCTTTTCTGAATAAATTTTTCCCATCTGGATATCCATATAGGTGTGAGTTTCTTGGAAATCACTTCCCAACAGTTTTAATTGGTTGCAAGCTTCATGATATGTAATGTCAATATCTGTTCTTAATGGTTTCTGCAGTGTGAATGAGGGTTATATGAGATACACACAATTTCGCGCTCTACAACACTTCACGAGTGCAACATTATCGGTTTTGTCGACGCAGGTATTCTAACTATGAAGCATCTCATTTCCTGCTAAACATTATTCGACTTCATAAAACTTTTAGAGTATACTGTCTTCAACAAGAGCATGCACACAGACTATATTTATGTATGTATTCTTGATTGACATAGGATTTTGTTCTGAATGCCTAAATACATGATAAATCCGTTAAAATGATGATACTTCTGAATATTACTTCTTTGCAGTCACTACTGTTTGCTGCAGGATTGCGCCCTACCCCTGCTCAGGCGACTGCAGTGAGCTGGGTAAGCCTTTTGTCTAGTGGACAGATTAAACAGATGACTCCCTTAAGTATAATGTCCAGTCCCCTTCCTTCTTAAGGGAACTATTTTATGAATGCTTTGTTTATTTATAGATATTGAGAGATGGTATGCAGCATGTTGGGAAGCTCATATGTAGCAACTTAGGTGCAAGGATGGATTCTGAGCCTAAACGTTGGAGAATTTTAGGTTTATTCAATGTTCCTGAAGCTCTGTTCTATGCTATGATTCTGGTTTATTTCTTTGTCAGAGCTGTTACTGCGTAATTTGATTCTATTACTTGCATTTCTCTGTTGAATCGTACAGTAATTTTAAATTATACAAACTTTTTATGCTGCAGCTGATGTTCTGTATGACTTTGGGACTGGTTTAGAAGTTATGTCTCCTTTATGCCCACATTTATTTCTCGAAGTAGCGGGCCTTGGCAATTTTGCAAAGGTTAGTTTCCTCTGATTACTGTTTGTAGAGGCTCACTGAGTATTTAGGGAGATATATTAACTTATGAATGAAGGGGAATCTTGGAGTAACTGGTAAAGTTGCTACCATGTGACCAGGAGGTCACGGGTTCAAGCCTTGGAAACAGCCTCTGGTAGGAATGCAAGGTAAGGCTGCATACAATAGATCCTTGTGGTCGGGCCCTTCCCCGGACCCTGGCGCATAGCGGGAGCTTTTAGTGCACTGGGCTTGCCCTTCTTTATTAACTTTTGAATGATACTGATTCAATGTTGTTTGGAGTATGTATTTGTTGTTACTTACTCTATTCCTCTGATGGACATAATTTTCCATTTTTTGTTCCCAAATTCTCCCGATTTTTCCTGTTCTAGTAAATAGGTGTATTTGCAGCTTTTGTTTTTCTTTTCAGATTGCAGGAGAAAATACAAGAAATGCAGATATTTGGAGGAATTTATTTTATCTATACACCTTACCGTGTCAGTCTATATACTTGAAGTATAACAGAATTGAAATATTACTAAAGAGGGAACTGATTATTTCTGGAAGCTGCGTACAACTTTTTAAACTACCAAAAGACGAGTTGTTGATGAGTCACTCTATGGTTCCAGTTTTCTTTATGATAATCTCCCTTGAGAGACTGATTTGTGATTTCTCCTTTTGGAGCACTAGTGGGTACTTAATTGTTCTTTCTGTGAAAGATATAATATTTAAAAGATATATTATTAGTCCAGTTGCATGAAAAATTTGGTATATTTTATAATTGTATATAAGCTAATCTTCAGTGATGCGATTTATGAGAAATTTGTAGTCAATGATGTTAGTGAAGTGATTTTTCTTTGGAGTTGTCAGGGAATGGCTGTTGTTGCAGCTAGAGCAACAAGATTGCCAATTTATTCTTCATTTGCCAAAGAAGGCAATCTTAGTGATCTGTTTGCTAAAGGCGAGGCTATTTCCACTCTTTTTAATGTTCTCGGGCTTGGAACAGGAATTCACTTAGCATCCACTATTTGTTCATCAATGCAGGGAAAGGTACTATTTTATTAGCATTCAAGGCATATTATTGTACATTTGTTCTTTTCTTATTTGATCCATTTAGGGGTTACATGGAGGGGTAGAGGGAGACCGAAGAAGTATTGGGGGAGGTGATCAGACAAGATACGGCGAAACTTCATCTCACCGAGGACATGACCTTAGATAGAAAGGAATGGAGGTCGCGTATTAGGGAGAAGGCCAATAGGCTAGTGAGGGTAGGTTGATGTATGGCCTTGTGTTATAGTAGATTTAGGAGTAGTCGTGTCTTTGTATCCTGTGTTGTCATTATTTGTCTTATATTTGTTACTTTTATCGTATTTACATATTATCATTTGCTTTTCATTATTAGTCGTTTTCCTTTTTTTTTTTTCTTTTCTTTTCCCTTTTTATCATATCTAGTATCTTCTGCTTATGGGGCTTGATTTTTTTAGACGACGATTTTCTGGAAACAACCTCTCTATCTCTATGAGGTAGTGGTAAGGTCTGCGTACATTTTAACCTCCCCAGACCCTACTTGTGAGATTCCATTGGGTATGTTGTTGTTGTTGTTGTTATTTGATCCATTTGTATAGCTTCCAAATCATGTATAAGCTAGGATATCATATTTTTATGCTACTATAAAATCCACCATGCAGAACCTGATCAATAAAATATAATAAAACAAAATCCACTGTGCAGATATGTTGGTCCTGTATCAGCGTCACGTATGCGTGTTCTGTTGATGTATGCTTCTATCTTCTGCTAGATAAATTTGTTTTCTTTGGTTGTGCTTATAAACGTTAAGCTGTTAAATGTGCAAGAAAATCATGTACCCTAAGATGTCCAAAATCATCTCCGCTTGGAACAAGTCTAGGCATTCTTGGTATATTTGTCTTCCACATGCCTTAACAAATGGTTTAAATGAAGAGGAGTATATTTGTCTTCCACATGCCTTAACAAATGGTTTAAATGAAGAGGAACTTTTGCTCCATGTGTCCTCGGCTTCCACTCCCTTATTGAGCTCACTTTTTATAAAAGCATGTTAATAAGACCATGAGGACTATTTAGTCCGATATCTTGTAGAGAATGCAAGGGTGTTGCTTGTTATTTGGATAAACATGCTGGTTTGCATTTTTAAATTTGTTGTTCCAGTAGATTATAGGCTCCTTTGTCATTCTGGTAATATTGAATGTCTGCAGTTGGTAGTTGCACCATTGCTGTCTGTCATACACGTTTATAGTGTCTGTGAAGAAATGCGAGCTGCTCCTGTCAACACATTAAATCCGCAGAGAACTGCAATGATCGTGGCTGATTTTGTGAAGGTACATATCCAAAGATACAAAGTTGAGTCAGATCAATTCACATCTCAATTAACTAAGTGTTCTGCCATATATTTTAGACTGGAAAAATCTCAAGTCCTGCTGACTTAAGATATCGAGAAGATCTCTTATTTCCTGGAAGGCTGATAGAGGATGCTGGAAAGGTAAAGGTGGGAAGGTCCCTGCGTGAAGTAGTTAGGCCTTCAAAGCTGCAACAATTTAAAGAAACATTTCCAGAGGAGAAGTTCCTTTTAAATCATGGAAGTAGGTGGACTGATATGATATTGGAGCACAATGCAACTGGTGAAGATGCATTGAGGGGTTGGCTGGTTGCTGCTTATGCTTCGGATATGGAACGATTGGTTCATGAAACAAATGCAAATATCTTGCTAGAGGCTTATGACAAAATGAATTGCACATTCTCCACTTTTTTAGCCGAGTTGCAGGCCAAAGGGTGGCATACAGATCGATTTCTTGATGGTACTGGAAATCGCTTTGCATTTTAGATGTGTAAGATCTCAAATTCTTTGTACTTTGTTATTCTCTCCTCGTCATCAGAATACATGTAGGAGTGGGACAAAAACCTTTCATCCTCAAGCAGTAGAATTTGAGAATGCAACTGCACCCTATACAAAACTTGTAGGAGGTTAACTTTCTTAACGAGATCACAAATAATTGGTTTAGGATCCTGAAAGATGTTTTGATTGAAGACATTTCATGTTCATTGTGTTCTGTGAAGTTATATGAATCTTCCATTGCATTTTATTGCTGTTGAGCATCGAAGTGTTTTCATATCAACCTATATTTACTTTGAAGTTTAACCTATGAAAGATAATCATTGCCAACTATAATATGAGACTTGTGATACCATTTTGAGAGTTGTGGCAAATTGCATGTCCGGATTCATAGTTGGATAACATGGAAGGATACGACCGGAAAAAGAAAGCAAGGATGAAGGGCAACACCATTATATTCATTTTTAGGCTATTTGATGGGCCAAACCTAGCCCAATGTTATTTGGATTTCACTTCATTCTTGGTTTGGTTGCTGGTCTAGTGTGCCTTCCTAGCTGCTTAGAGTGCAACCTACATGATGAATACCGGAAGGCTTGATAGAAGGTATAACAAATAACTTTTTCTTCCCTGATTCCATGAATGGTAGTCAAAGTGCTAGTAGTTGTAGCATCCACCAGTATGGATTCATTGGAAGTATATTGCATGTATCTTCAAAGACAAAATCAAGATCTTTAGTTTAACAGATTTCATACTACAATTGCTTTCAATTGTTGGGTTAGGTTTTGAATATAATTCATTATTGAATAATATTTTCTTTTGAAATATAAATATAGAATTTGAGCCGCAAATAATGAGTTCGGCCGAACTTGTAACTATCATCGGAGCTCCACTCATGTATACCCTATGTAGACACTTTAATTCATTGGTAATATTTTTGCATTTCTATTGGAGGTCTATTTTCCTATTGTGTTGTCAGAAGAGGGTTTATTGAACCTTGTAAGTAACTCTTTAGATAACTGATAGTTGTAAATAATTATTTATATAGGTGATGTAGAAAACTTGAACTCATTTTCATTAAGCTTATTGTTGAACATTCATTTTCGCATTATTTATGAATTGATGGTTGTATGGGTGAACTGAATTGATTTATGAATCATTTCTTAGTACCATGAAATTAGATTAATTTAAAAAAATACTTTTCGAGATACTATGAGTTTACAAGATTTGTTGCAAGAATCTTTTTTTTTTGGAGTGGGTAATGATTTGTTTAGTCATTAATTAGAGTTTACAAACAGGTGCTAACAATTTAACCAATAGCAATTGACCCAACTGTGGGTTTGACATATACATATTACAGTTTGAGACGGTACGATTATGCATAAGTACAATAGATCGTATACAGTTGACCTATATGGTCCTTCCAAAAATATTTTTGCGAGGAGGCCAAAGGTATTGCCAAAAAAATCGGTTCTCCTTCATAATTCCCTGTTACTCCTTCCTTGCTTAAGGCATCTGCTAGTTGGTTTTGTTCCTTAAAGGTGTGCACCACTGCTACTCTCCCTGTACTCTGCATCAAAGATTTGCATTCGTAGAGAATGTTAGCGTACAATGGGTTATCAGTTTTAAGCATTTGGATTAATTCTAACGAGTCTAAGTTGACTTCTAGATGGTATGCTTGATGTGCTTTAGTGTTAGCTCAATTCGTAGGAATCACTGAAGATTCAAGAATTGAGATGAACAACTCAAGAACACCTAGAAGAGAAGAAAAGAGAAGAAGAGAAGAAGAGAAGAAGAGAAGAAGAGAATGAGATTTAGGAAAAGGACAATATCTGTATATTCATTTCCCTTTGAGTACATAGCAGATGTGTTTATATACACTGTAGTAGTATTCAGCCTAATTCTCAACTAACTTCCTGATCCACTAACTCCTTCTATGAACTGTCATGTGAACAGTTAGTAACTAACTAACTGTTAGTTATAACAGAATCTGCTGACATGGCCACTACTAAGACTAATTAGCTGATTAGTGTAACAATACTCCCCTCCTAGAAGAGATCCTTGTCCTCAAGGATCAAAATTAGGGAATCTGATCTTCAAAGCCTGATAGCTTTCCCAAGTAGCATCATCAGCAGACAGCCCTTCCCATTTGACCAATACTTGGGCCACGGCCTTGCCACCCTTCTTGACCAGTCTCCGCTGAAGAATACTCTCTGGATTGGGACAAAGCGGATGGGCAATGTCAATGACAGGAGGTAAGGAGACATGAGCAGGCAATGCAAAGCACCTCTTCAATAATGAGACATGCACAGTTGGATGGATTTTGACAGAATCAGGAAAGCAAAGAGTGTAAGCCACTGGTCCCACCTTCCTCAAAATCTGAAATGGACCATAATACTTGGCTGACAGCTTATGAAGAGAGTGTCCAGAAATAGTACTTTGCTTATAGGGGTGTATCTTATAATACACCCAATCACCAACCTCAAAAACTCTATCGCTCCTGTGTGAGTCAGCCTGTTGCTTCATTCTTAGCTGCGCCCTCCTCAAATGGTGTTTCAAGAGTTCCAACTTCATCTCCCTGTGAAGTAATGTAGCATCAACTTCAGCAGAAGCTGATTCACCAGGAAGATAAGGTAAGTGTAGTGGAGGGGGTCGACCATAAAGTGCCTCATAGGGTGTTGTTTGAATAGCACTGTGGAAGCAAGTGTTATACCAATACTCAGCCATAGCCAGGCAAGAGAACCAAGTACTAGGTTCATCACTACAAAAGCACCTTAAGTAAGTTTCCAAGCTCCTATTCAACACCTCAGTTTGGCCATCAGACTGAGGATGGTATGCCGAAGAAGTGTTCAACTGAACCCCTTGTATGTTGAACAATTCTTGCCAAAAGTTGCTAAGAAAGACAGCATCTCTGTCGCTAGTGATTGTATCAGGTAGCCCATGCAATTTAACCACTGTATCCATAAAACTCGCAGCAACTGATTGAGCAGTATAGGGATGTTTCAACGGAAGAAAATGGGCATATTTACTCAGTCTATCCACAACCACCAATATGACCTCATAACCCTTGGATTTGGGAAGACCATCAATGAAATCCATGCTAATTTGCGACCAGACTGCATCAGGTATAGGTAGTGGTTGTAATAGGCCTGGATAGGCAGCGAGATCAGATTTATTCTTCTGACAAATGTCACACTTCTGAACAAACAACTTCACATCATTTCTGATACCTTTCCAGTAAAATAGAGTCAAGAGTCTCTTAAGAGTAGCTTCTATCCCTGAATGTCCTCCTTGAGCAGAAGAGTGCCAAAAAGAGATGATATCAGATCTCAACTGCGGCACCTTGCCAACTACGAGCTTCCCTTTCCTCCTGAGCTGGTTATGTTGCCAAGTAAATTGTTTATGGCAGTTTGGATTAGCTACCAATTCTGTAATGAGAGTCCTCAATTCAGGATCTGTATCCCAACTAGATGCTATAGCTTGAGGAAGATCGGAATAAGTATTAGAGAGTGCCAAGGTCATTAACTCAGCACTTTGCACCCTGGACAATGCATCAACCACTTTGTTCTCTACACCCTTTTTGTACTCAATGACATAGTCAAATGGCATGAGCTTAGTGAGCCATAACAACTGTGAGTTAGTATGTAATTTTTGCTCCAACAAATACTTCAAAGCCTTTTGATCAGTTCTGATAACAAATTTCTGATTTAACAAATAATGTGACCACTTGGTCACAGCATGCACAATAGCCAGCAGTTCCCTATCATACACAGAGAGTGCTGCATGTCTAGGTGAAAGCCCTTTACTAATAAAAGCAATAGGATGACCCTCCTACATTAGTACATCACCAATTCCAAATCCACTAGCATCAGTTTCCACAATGAACAACTTGTTCATGTCAGGTAGTGCCAACACTGGTGCTTTAGTCAATGCATCCTTAAGTTGTGCTAGTGCCATAGAAGCCTCCTCATTCCACAAGAACTTGTCTTTCTTCAGAAGATTATTCAGTGGTCTTGACATAACACCAAATCCTTGAATGAATCTTCTGTGGTATCCCGCTAATCCTAGAAAACCCCTTAACTGTTTAAAGGTAGTTGGAGTAGGCCAATCCCTTATAACAGCAATCTTCAAGGGATCTGTAGACACTCCTTCTTGTGTGATAAAATGACCTAGATATTCAATTCTTCTTACTCCAAAAAAGCATTTAGACTCCTTGGCAAATAGCTGGTGGTGTTGCATAACTTCAAAAACAGATTTTAAGTGTCTCAGATGCTCCTCTAGAGTTCTACTGTAGACAAGTATGTCATCAAAGAAAACAAGTACATGTTTCCTAAGAAAGGCCCGAAAGACATGATTCATCAGTCCTTGAAATGTGGCAGGTGCATTTGACAGACCAAAGGGCATAACCACATATTCAAAGTGTCCAGAATGAGTTCTAAAGGCTGTTTTAGGTACATCTTCAATAGCCATCCTCACTTGGTGGTAACCCGATCTAAGATCAATCTTAGAAAAGATTATGGACCTTCCCAGCTCATCCAATAGGTCCTCAACAACTGGAATAGGAAACTTGTTCTTGATAGTGTGTTTGTTCAAATCTCTGTAATCCACGCACAACCTCCATGTACCGTCTTTCTTGCCCACTAATACCACTGGAGCAGCAAATGAACTACAACTAGGTTGTATCACCCCTTGTGCTAGCATCTGTTGAACCAACCCCTCAATAATGTCCTTCTTGACTGAAGGATATCTGTAAGGTCTTTTATTTATAGGTTCAGTATTGTTGTGCAACACTATTCTATGATCAAAGACTCCTCTAAATGGAGGTAACTGTTGGGGTTCCTCAAATAAAACCTTGTACGCTTGTAGTAGATTTAGGAGTCTAGGGTCCTTCTCGAAGTTCTCCTGAGCTTCAATCGAATGCCACTGGTCTTTGTTACATGTAGCTGGCACTACTTGAATCATACATAGTTGGGAATTGTTACCTGATAGTTTAGCCAACTTTCCAGCTCCTGTAGTTCTGATTTGCTTGCCTGTTCCCTTGAGAAGATGCTTTCTCCCCTTATACCAAAACTCCATGGTGAGTTCCCTGAATTTCATCTTGATATCTCCTAGTGTTAACAACCATTGTACCCCTAAAACTACACCACAGGATCCTAATGGTAACAGGAGAAATTCTGCTGAAAACTCTACACCTTGTAACAACCAAGTAATGTTGCACATCTGATTTACTTGCATGTCATTACCATTAGCTGCTGTTACTGCCTGAGGTTTAACAGATGTAACTTGGCATCCCAAACCCTTCACCACTTCAGGATCAATGAAATTATGTGAGCTTCCTGTGTCTATCAAGATGTGAAGGGGTTTCTTGGAATGGTAACCAGTGACCCTTAATGTTCTAAACCCCAATGAGCCATTTAGTGCATGAACAGAGATTGCCATCTGTTCTAATGGCCTGATCAATTCTATTTCCTTCTCCTCATGAGCTGCTTCTTTTTCTTGTACGGTCTCTACTTCTTCATGTTCCTCGACCTCTATCAAGTATAGTTGCTTCAAGTTCTTAACTTGTGACCAAACACATACCTCTCATTACAGAAGTAGCATAGTCCTTTGGACCTTTTTTCATTCATTTCTTCTGTACTCAAGGTCCTTCTATTGATCCCTCTAGTTGTTGAACTACTTGGAGTGGGCAATAAAGGAGGTTTACCTTGAAAGTTCTGATCGCCATACCTTCTTGGTTGATTTGAATTTTGAACAGGCTGTCTCACAGCTTCTAAGTATGCCTCCTGCATTCTTGCTGATTTATAAGCTTGAGATAATGTGCGAGGATTTGCTATTTTTACAGCCATGTTCAACTCATGTTTCAGCCCTCCTATAAAGCAACTGATTGCATTTTCTTGTGACAGATTAACCCTGGTTAGATTCCTCTCAAAAATAGCCTGGTAATCTTTCATCGATCCCGTTTGCCTTACTTTCTTTATCTCCTCCATTGGGTCATCATAATCTGCCCCAAATCTTTCTACTAGAGCCATAACATACTCATTCCATGTTGGTGGCTGTATGTACTGTCTATACTTCATGAAAGCTAAGTGCCACTGGACAGCTTCCCCCTCAAATTGCACAGATGCAACACCTACTCTTTCCTCCATGGGAACATTCTCCATATTGAAGAACTGTTCCACCTTGAATAACCAAGACCTAAGATCCTCCCCTGAGAATTTTAAGAACTCCAATCTGGGCCATCTCGAAAAGTGAGAATGATGATTGCTGAAACTGCTCACACTTTTCTCTCTTTGAGACCTTTCATCGAACAACTTGGATGCACCTGGTACTTCCTCCCCTTCCAGACCAATTACAGGAGATTTCCCCCTGTGATTGTCACCATTACTAGCTAATTTCTCTTTTATTTCCAGAACAACTTGATCCAATCTTTTGAGAGATGATACTTCCCCTGCTAGAGTTCCCACCTCTACCAGAACTTTTTGCATCATTTCTCTCAATTCCCCCATTTCGCTATTGGAAGATCCTTCATTTGCCCTCGTATTTTTCGTCATAGTTGCCAAGAACGATCAGCTCTGATACCAATGTTAGCTCAATTCGTAGGAATCACTGAAGATTCAAGAATTGAGATGAACAACTCAAGAACACCTAGAAGAGAAGAAAAGAGAAGAAGAGAAGAAGAGAAGAAGAGAAGAAGAGAATGAGATTTAGGAAAAGGACAATATCTGTATATTCATTTCCCTTTGAGTACATAGCAGATGTGTTTATATACACTGTAGTAGTATTCAGCCTAATTCTCAACTAACTTCCTGATCCACTAACTCCTTCTATGAACTGTCATGTGAACAGTTAGTAACTAACTAACTGTTAGTTATAACAGAATCTGCTGACATGGCCACTACTAAGACTAATTAGCTGATTAGTGTAACATTTAGCCATGATGAGACCCATGCGAAGGGCTCTAAGCTCTAGAAGGGTATGGCCGGGAGAACACCGAATCTCCTCTATGGTCTCTTAGGACACCTCCTAGGCCACTGATATTGTTTAAAGAAGTTGGCCCTATGGTTATTTATGCTTCTCCCACCGAATTTCTCAGAGCTATTAAGGATATCATTGAAATCCCCTCGTAAGCACCACTCTCCTTTGGTATCGGAGGAGAGGTTTTTAAGGTGACCCCAAAGCTGATTCGTAGTACTGAGATCAATACTAACATATATAGCAGTAAAGAACCAAGGTTTTGGGTCGGGGAGTACTTGAACCATTACATGGATGCTCTGACTGAGAGGAAATTTCCAGTCACGAACCACGGTCCTTTGTGCAGGACATGGTTCCTGTTTTCCTCAAGGTTGAATTTGGCAATGTAATAGTCCCATCCAAAGTCGATCAAGGTCGGGGGTTCTGTGGGCTTCCACATGTCAATCAATTTGTTTTTGAGATAGCTATAGGTTATTTTCTTGTTGTATAGCTTGATGATTTACTGTGTGCTTCCATGTGCGGTACAATCTGTTCTTATCTTCCTTAGTAAGGATGATAGGATGTTCTCGCGACATGTCCTCCCATGTTGTGGAGTTTTCCAGTTCATAGCGTCGGTTTAGGTCCTTCGTTTTGTTCAGTAGGATTTTCTTAAATTAACCACTATCATATCGAAATTCTAATTCTCTGTAGAGAAGTTCGTATTTTTCCAATCAACTTCATTAAAAAATTGTCCTCTTTTTGGATTGCTCGGTGTTGTTGGATCTTCTTCCTTAGTTTCCCTTTCTTCCATCACATCGTCGCCTTTTTATACTTAAAACGTCCTGTTTTGGTCATGTATTGAGTTTAGGAGTGGTTGAGAATTGTCCGGAAATGCCCCTCACAAGATTTAGAAATTTCCAGCTGCAGCTCACTTGGTGAAAGACGATCCTCCTTGAGAGGATGTAAAGGGCTAGAGGTTCCGGGTTCGAATCCCACGAAGCGCTGCAGCGTGAAGAGTAGATTTAACTGCCTGTACCTTGGCCACACAATACCTGAGCATGTGATTGAGGTTGAGTGACGCCGTGAGGCGGTGAGCCCCAAGACCGGTGTTGTGAGGGGGTGAGCCTCAAGACTGGCAGAGGGAGGATCGTCACAAAAAAGGCGCCTTTTTTTGTGATATCATCAGAGTGTTTTTGTGATATCATGATATCATGATACCATAATTTCACTGAAGCATCGCCTCTTCCTTAGCTTCTTGATATCATCAGAGTGTGTGTGTATTTTCTCATGGATCAAAAACGCGAAAATAATTAATAACATGAGGTATGAAACTAAGGAGATAGTGTCTTATAAATAGTTTTTTTTTCCGGGTTACAAATGTTATTTTCGGATAGTAAATTAATGTCTAATAGCTAGTTGTTATGAATATAACTAAGATGGAGGACCCATGTTAGAAGATATCAAATTACATTTGTGTCCTCCAAAAATGTCTATATTGAAGAGGAAAATAATCCAGGATTATACTTATGAAATTATCTCTTTATTTCTTAGTTATTTAGATTAATTCTGAAACCTTCCTCTTTCTTTCTTCACTCGGTAGATTTGAAGTATCAAATCTAGTCTATCCTTTTTTATAAGAACAAAAATCGTTGGATAAAATATTTGGGGCTCCTTGCACTCATATCACTAATTTAATTTAATTTAGTTATTAAGGCATGTTCAAAATAGATGCAGCTAGAAAACAATAACAGTAGTCATCATCATCAATTAAAGCCTCCCCCAATAGGTTTCTCCATTCTCTAGCAATCTGTTTTGTATGATTCCTTGACAATGATTGAGATTTTATGTGGAGTTGAAGCCAAGAGGCAAAACTTTAGGAACTAATGCACAAAGCTTGGAGACTATTCAACTACAGACCACCGTTAGCTATATATATATAATGATTTGTTTTGAGCGTTTGAAGTGGACGAATAATCAGCGTATGTAATCGAGTTTCATGCCATATTATTTTTCTGTGTTTTGTGATTACGGATAAAAATATGATTGAATTTAATTTAATTTTTTTTCTCTTAGTATTAGTACTTCAATCGAGTGCAACCATTTAATAATTTCCACTCATCGAAAGAGAATTTTTTTTTTTTAGCAAGTTGCAGTAGCACACAGCTATGAATATGACTATGCACATGCTGTTAAAAGTTAATTAGAGATTAAATGCGAGGTGACATAACGTGCAATTTATCTTTTGCTTTGGGATCACAAACAAAAGAATATGTATCTAATTAAGCATTTGAGGAAAATATTGCTTTTCAAAAGAATATACTACTATTAGAAGTGGATTATATTATAGTCATAAATTTGGAGATTACGTACGATAAAGGGGTTGGAAATTAAGGTATACCTAGCATGCATGTCAAATTGGAGGTTTAATATAACTATTTTTGCGTTTTTTGGGGTTTTCTGTTGTTGTACAATAAGGGTCCGACTAAATCTGAATTCGAACTAAAAAATTCGGATAAAACACTTCCTAACAAAAGCAACTTTATACCCAATATTCAACAGAACTCAATTTCAAACCTGTGATCTCTGATTAAGGATAGAGAAGTATAACTTAAGACTCCAACACAATCCTTGTTGATTTTAGTTTAACTACTTAGTCAAAGCGAGTGGCCCCATTTGATCTCGATGTAATAAATTAGTATTTTCCTATTATAAGTCAAAGTCGTTCACTCACACTTTGATACGGTGTGTTACGTTCAAAGAAATATTAAAATTTATGCACTTGCTGTGTATTAATTAGACTAACCAAATTAATTAATATATAAAAGGAGAATTTTAGAGTTGAATTTTTTTAATTATAGAAAAGTCACATTATTTTTTAAATAGATTAAAAAAGAAAAAGTGCTATATAAATTGAGATAGAAAAAATATATATTCTTTATATGTCTATATTTAATTTAAGTATTTCATTTTAGTTTTAAGTATTTAACTTAATTAAATTGTTAATATTTCCACACTAACATGGGTGTACACATAATATACATGTGTGAATATTATATGTAATTAAGTACTATTTCAATATAATAATAATGTTTTTTACAAATAAGAAATGCCTCTTCCTCTTTTTCCTTTTTTTTTTTAAAATGCGTCCAGTTATCGAAATAAATTAAATTAAAAAAGAAGAAGTTGATTTTGATATAATAATACAGTATTTATCAAATTATACACCCCCAACCTTACGTTTAGCTTTTTGTTTAATTTTCACTCCACGCCTAAGGACAAAAAAACTAAAGTATGAACTAGTTGATAGAAAGAGAAGAAGAATCATGTGTAATATCTATAAGTGACGATCGGAAAAAATATCTTTAACGCTTTAATTAAAAAATATTTGATCATAAAAATTTTAAAAATTATAAATTTTTTGAAATTTATGTTTGATCTCACTTTTTTTAAAGCATATTTAAAATTTCGAACATACTTTTTAAAAAATATAATTTGTACTCCCCCTCCTCTTCTCTAATTAATTTCTAAAAATTAGTTAGCTAGTGGACTTTGGACGTATACGTGGATATTTGTGGCAAATGTATAAATTAAAGTTTTGGCGGCTTCCGAGGAGGAGAGACCATATAATATATGTATATTTTTTTTGTTTAATTAGTTTAGTTTACGTATTTATTATATTAATTTAAAAATTATATATAAATAATATTTATTATTAAAATAAATATAATATTTATTTAAATAAAATTAAATAAATATTATTAATTTGGTACAATAATTTGATCCATTATTAATAAGTAAAGATGATAAAATCAGTTTAATTACTTATAATATAGAGATATGTCATTAGTTTATAAATACAAGTAATAATTTGGAGTTGAATAGTTAGGAGTTAAATAATTAATTAATTAAAATTTAATTTTAAAAAAAGATTTCTTAATATAAAAGGAGTAGTTTAATGTTTCAACGTAATTTTAATTACTCTTTTTCTTTTTAAATTTGCTATATTACATACTTTTATTAACAAAATATTTGATAATCAAAATTTTAATTAATTTCAAACTCTTAAATATTAAATAATAATATTTTTTTCATTTTTTCTTTATAGCCTAGACAATTATTTATATAAAATAGTCCCAAATCAAGAGTGAATTATAAATATAAATAAAATTTAATTTAAAAATAAATTTTAAAATTAAATAAATAAAAATAAAATTATAAATAAGATATATAGCGAAAAAATAATTTTATCTAAAACGGAATATTCATTTGCAAAGCCTCAGTGGTATCTCACTTTACCTTAAACAGATACATCTACTAGACGGAGAAGTCAACACCTAATTTGTTATATTAAATTTTACTCCAAAAAAAGAATTTTATTTATTATTATATTATTATTTTTTATTTAATTATATTTTCTTATTTCATAAAACAAAATTCTCTGGGAAACATTTACTATATATAATTTTCATATTATTTTCTTTTATAGTCGTTTAATATAAAATTATTTTATATCATAATTCTTCAAATAATATAAATTTTTAGCAAGTATTACATATTATATAAATAATAATTTACAAAAATACAAATAAAAGCAAAATCATAAACAAAATATAATTAAATAAACATTACACAATTGAAAATTATTTATGTATTTTATATTTCAATTTTGATATATGTCAATTACTAGTTTGTTGAATGTTTATTATTTTCGATAATTCTTAAGTATGTTGTATTTTTTGTCAAATAATTTATATTATTACATATTTAATATTTGTGAAGGTTGATTGTAGTTATATTCCATTAAAATTTATTGTAGAATTAACATGAATTTAATCTTAGAAAAGTCATATATAGAAAAAGGATTTATAAAAAATAACCTTTTTTTTTATCTAAAATGAAATGATAAAAATATTACATAAAAGTAATAAATATATAATTAAAACATACAATCGGTATGATATTCAATTACAAGTATTGTATAATGAAATGATATTAAAATATTTAAAAAGTGAATTGGTGCTGAAGTCAAACTTTTAAGATTAACTTATTTGGTATTGGGTTGGAGCACCAAAACACTAAATTTTAAATTAAAATAGAACTTAATGTAAAATTTTGTGTTAAGTTGGAAATGGTTTAACACTATTGCTCTTTTTCATTTCAAAGTAAGCCATGGCGTAGCTCATTTCATATTAATTAAAAAAATAATATTCATTTCAAAATATAATGAAGTCAAACTTATTGACTTATTTTGAAATATATATTTTTTTTCAAAAGAAGTTTTTGAGAAAGTAGTGGGAGGCGGATATTTTATTAAGGAATAACGAAATTAGGAGGTGGACATTGGAAAATTGAAAAATCGAATCAAAATGTAAAGTTAATTCGCCTTCGTGTTTTTTTGCCTCAAGCAATAGTTTGAGGCGCAAGTTGTTGATAAAGTTAAATATAATTTTTTTAAGCATAATAAGTGTTCCATGGATGCAAATCATCACTTAACATGATTTTAAGTTTTTAACTGTCATATACTTTGATTTTGTCCTCATTTTATTTTTTCTAAGTTCACACTGAAAAATTATTTTAAAAACACCGATAAACGGAACCAAACTTTTTTATTGAAAAAATTGAACATTCTAGTCGGTATATGGTGCACACCCTTTTAAAATCATAAATCGAAGAATCGAACCGAAAATTGCTAAAATTGAACCGAAGAATCGAATGTCCACCCCTAGGCGAACTTTTATTCAGTTTTCGTGAAGGGCATTCCAGACATTTCTCAACCCCTCCTAAACTCAAAATACGATCAAAACAGATCGTTATTAGTCTAAAAAACCCATTCTAAAGCCTCTTACGCAAAACTTGAGTTAGGGTTCTTAAGAGAAGAAGAGAAGAAAGCTAGGGTTTCAAGAGAATCGTGTGAGTTCTTCCAAGCTAATCCGGAATTCAAAATTTTTAAGTATGTAAGGCTACTCATTGCATTAGATTGAGTTCATCCATGTGCTCCACATGTTGATTTTGAAAACGAGTTCGAGTAAAGTTTTCTTGAGTTTCCTGAACTGAAACCCTTGAGTTACCTATTGTCTAATGAGTTCCCTGTACATAAAAATATATTGATGGTGATGTTGAGTTGAGTATTTTTTGGATGTATGTTCATGTCTTCATTCACATGAACCCTAATTGATGATTATATTTTATTTCTTTTTGTATTTTTTTTTAATTGGGTTTGATGGTTATATTTGCATGTTGAGTTTAAAAGATGATTTCTAAACATATTTCACCGAGTCCACATGAATATAGTTTTGAGCATAAATAATGATTTGAGAAAGAGTCTTGATGATATGTGCATGATTTTCGCAAACACGTTTTTAAAAGAAAGCACTTGATGTTTTGATGAGTCTTGATGAAATTGAGCATTGAATTTAAAAGATGTTTTAAGTAAATATTTGATGAGGATGTATATTATAAATTTTCAAAACATATTTATTTATGGAAGATGATGAGGATGCTTGAGATAAGTTTTAAAGAGGATATTTTGGAAGTAGTATTGAGCACCAAGTTGGGTAGAATACGAGTGACTCAACCCCAAAACTACGTTTCCACCATAGGATATTTGTGCAGCACATTCTGGCAACTCATGTCCCAAAAAGATGGATGGGGATTATGGATCCATGATGTTGATGTTGACGTCCTTACCCTGGCAAGTAATGGACGAGCGAGCAACGACATCGTGTTAGTTGTGCACCATCAACGAGGGTGGTGGGATGTCTGTTGATTAGAGAAACTCCCAACTTTTGCATAACTGATTTGACTGAGTTGCATATTATTGAGTTATTTTCAAATCATGACTACGTTCTTAAACTTGCATGTTTTAATGAGTTAAGTTGATTTTTGAGTTGAGTTACTTGAGTTGAGTATCTTTGATTATGTCTTATTCATTTTCTGTCATTTTACATACCTGTATATTCCATGTACTGACGTCTATTTGATTATGATGCAGAGACAGGTATTAGAGGATTTTAGCAGACTCACCGTTGAAGTTCAGAGCCATGCTTCTAGAGTTGGTGAGCCCTCCTTGACTTCGGAGGAGCCCTTTTACTTTCACTTAGTATTTTATTTTCCTTGAGTTGAGTAGTCATGGCCTGTCATGGTACCATCTAGATATTAAAGGTAGAGGCTTCATAGACATTGAGTAGAGGTTGATGATTGTCATTTATTTTCCAAACTTTGTTCATTGGAAACGTTTTTCTATGAGAGGATTTAGTCAGTTGATCTATTATCTTGTAGTATTTTCTGTGAGTATATTTTTCCGTTGTTGAGTATGAGGTGACGATGAGGCCAAGTGATTCGCTCGAGGACTAGCAATAGTCTTTGAGTGCCGATCACGCCAAAGGTATCCTCCTGGAGCGTAACAGTTTCTCAAAAAAATTCTTTTGGATATTTTTTTTTTTTGTGTTTCTAAAAAATAATTTATGCTTTTTCTAAAAATACTTATTTTCTCTCAAAAACTTGTCTAAACACCTTAGTTTGGCCTCCCAAAAGTTTAATCAAATATGCTATAAGTTAGCTTAATTAGACAGTTTTAGAAAATGAATACTGTTAAGAACAAAATAGTCCTTTAAATAAAGATGTAACTGGAAACAATTATTACTTTTTTTTGTCTTGAATTTTTAATAGATATTTATTTTGGGATTTTTTTTAATGACAAGGCAATACATATGGAATTTTGAAAGAGCGCAAATAAGACAAGTGTAGCATGACTGAATGTCATTCTTAGGATGTGAAAGATATAGAATGAATGGATGTGGAGTATGATGATCTCGTTATATAAGAATAAGAGTGATATTCATAATTGCAACAACGTAATTATAGAGGTATCAAACTGTTAAATCACACTGTGAAAATATGAAAGAAGATAGTCAAGCTAAGAGTGAGGAAGGACGTGTTTAGTTTTGTGAACGAATTCGAATTCATATTAAGGCTTTTAATTGCAGAAGACATTCATTTTACTTAATTTGGCAAAAAGGTATTTGTCTATATAATCTGTCATTTTACGATAAACAGTCTTAACAAAAAAGTTATATTTTCAAAATTTAAAATTTTCTAATTTTCGAATAAAATTCTATTTTTTGATAATTTTAAAAAATTTAAAATTTATCTCAAATTTCTATATTTGATAAAATTATATCATTATTTATTAAAATTCCAACTTGATAAGCTTGAGAAATGCATCACGAAAACTCTAACTCAACTTATCTACTGAATTTATATTTATTAATTAGGTGTTTGTTATAATTTGACTTTTGAGTATATAGTGATGTTGTTAATATAAATATAAAAATTGGATGTTCCTTTGTGTTGAGAAAACATCAGTATCCCCTACACTGATCAGTGAATTTTTTTTTTAAAAAAAAAATTAAAATCTATAAGTTCAACTTTTTTTTTTTACAAAATTTGTTCATTATTAAATGGTAATATAAACTTATAAATATTTTAATAATTTTAAAAATTTATAAACATAAATTATATTTCTCTAAAAATATCAAATATTTTTCTCAACTTTGTTGAAAACATTTTAAAATTTATGTCAAATGCTAGCTATAAAGCGAGAGTTTTAAATTTTACTATATACTTCACAAACAAACAAAAACAATTTTTATTTTAATTTAGTTATCCTACTTTATTTTATAATTTATTTAAAAAAAAAAATTCTACCGATTCTCTAATTTCAAATATTTATACAAAACTAAAAAATATTATTTAATACTATATCTTTAATTTAAAATATAAATTTCTAAAGTATATTCGTCCGTGTTAAACTTCACTGCACGAGTCCTTTGGAATTATTTAAAGGAGTTAAACGGAATAAATTTTGATTAATATTTTAAGAAGTATTTTTTTTTTATATTGATACTAAAAAAATTATAATTAATAATATATTTTTTTATAATTTTTTATTTTAAAATCACAAATTAACTTAATCTAATTTAACTTTGAAACTTAAACAATTTTTGAGAAATGCAACATGACAAATAAAAATGAATCCAAAATACTACTCTCTTTGTCCACTTTTAATTACTCCTAAAAAAATTTCTAATTTGATTTTCACTTGATAAATCAAGATAAGATAATTTTTTTCTCTTTGCTGTTACACGCTTAATTCTTTGTCATTAAGTTAATAATTTTAAAAATTATAGTGAGTGGAGCTATTTATTAATAGGAATGAAATAATAAATTTACTTTACCAATAATTATTTTAGAGAATTAAAAGTGGATATAGGGACTTCTCAATTCTATATCTCACTCCTCCACCCCAGCGTGCTTGTCTTCTCCCTAACTCCTATAAAAGTACCGGCCAGCAAAAATTATCATATCTCTTCATATCAGAGGACCATTTTGCTCTGCCATGGCGGGTTCTAATCAAACCCCATATTATACTCCAACTTCCAAACCTTCACCACCCACACACCCTTTTTTCCCTTGGAAGAAACTCAATCTTTATTATTCTTTAGCTGCCATCACTTTCCTCTGTTGTGCTTCTTATTACGCTGGAAAATTGCAACACACCACCACTACCATTAACCTTCCAGTCTTCACTTCTACTGCTAATTGCTTCTCTTCTCAAAACACCACTTCCCCTGTTTCATCATCTTCTTCCACCCAATTGGATTTCACCACTCACCATTCCGCCGGAGACGGCGACGGAAACGGCGGAGCTATACTCTCAGAGGACACCGTCAAGATTTACCCCCCTTGTGACGTTAAGTACAGCGAGTACACTCCATGTGAGGACCCCAAAAGGTCGTTGAAGTACAACAGAGACAGATTGATATACAGAGAAAGGCATTGTCCAGAACAGAGTGAATTCTTGAAATGCCGGATACCGGCACCGTATGGCTACAAGAATCCCTTCAAATGGCCACTGAGCAGGGATCTGGCGTGGTATGCTAATGTGCCTCATAAAGAATTAACGGTGGAGAAGGCAGTTCAGAACTGGATTCGATTCGAAGGAGACCGGTTCAGATTTCCCGGTGGTGGTACAATGTTCCCTAATGGTGCTGATGCATATATTGATGATATTGGAAAATTGATTAATCTAAAAGATGGTTCTATTAGGACCGCCATTGATACAGGATGTGGGGTAAACTTTTCTTTATCTTCATTTAGTATGATCAATTTTTTTATGCTAATTTTAGACGTTTCTGTTAAAACAGAGTTTATCTTTGTTTACTTTCTTTTTTTCCTTTTATGTTACGGTCCATGAATCTTGATTTTTACTATCTTCGATTGGTTTTTCATTTCTTGATCTTTTGATATAATAAAAGCTAACATTTCTCACATTTTAGAAGTCAGGCAAAGCCTCTAGTCTGAAAAGAACCTTATTTTGGTTGAATTCGACCTCTTCATCTCTTGTTTGCGAGTGGATAATACTCTCCAAATCAGGACCCAACAGCTTTTTTGGATCCAGAAACAAACCAAAACACCTTTTTCCTGTATTACACTTTTCCATGCATAATTTCTTCTGCACACTTGGCACTGCATGCACGATGTCTTTTCCTAATTCTACATTGAAATATACTGGAAATTTGGGTCAAGTAACATAAATTAGTATTTGTTACAATTTACATACAGGTGGCGAGTTGGGGAGCCTATCTTTTGTCAAGGAATATCCTAGCTATATCATTTGCACCTAGAGATACACACGAAGCACAGGTTCAATTTGCTCTTGAGCGTGGAGTTCCTGCTTTGATTGGAGTCATTGCTTCCAAGAGACTCCCTTATCCCTCTAGAGCTTTTGACATGGCTCATTGCTCTCGTTGCCTCATTCCTTGGGGCGAATATGGTGCGTACTAATTCTGTTAATTTCTATATCTAATGACTTGCTTGACATTGTGATCATATTGTAATTGATGTTTTGGTGGATCAGATGGTACATACTTAATCGAAGTTGACAGAGTTCTGAGGCCTGGTGGATATTGGATCCTCTCTGGTCCACCAATCCACTGGAGAAAATACTGGAAAGGCTGGGAAAGAACCAAAGAAGACCTTAATGCTGAACAAACAAAAATTGAGAAGGTGGCCAGGAGCCTGTGCTGGAAAAAGTTTGTTGAGAAGGATGACATTGCTATATGGCAGAAGCCATACAATCATTTACACTGCAAAAAATTGCGAAAGGCGTCAAAAAATCCACCAATGTGTCCTCCCCAAGATCCTGATAGAGCCTGGTTTGTGCCTCTTCCAATCATAAAACGTTGTTTACAGGCTATAATTTTATACTGAGGAGTTGTCTTATACATTCAGGTACACAGAGATCGAAACATGTTTAACTTCCTTGCCTGAGGTTTCAAGTGAAGGAATGGTAGCTGGTGGACAGTTGGAAAAATGGCCTAAAAGATTACACGCGATACCACCAAGGATTAGCAGTGGAACTGTAAATGGGGTCACATCGGACACTTTCAATAAGGATTCACAACTATGGAAAAGACGAGTTTCGTACTACAAGATGGTGAATAATCAACTTAACCAACCGGGGAGATACCGAAATCTATTAGATATGAATGCCTACTTGGGTGGTTTTGCTGCCAATTTGATTGATGACCCTGTTTGGGTCATGAACATAGTTCCTGCTGAAGCTAAGGTTAACACCCTAGGTGTTATCTATGAACGAGGATTAATTGGGACATACCAGAGCTGGTAATTTCACTAAACAAAATTACTGCTACATACATCTAAATACCAATCCATTAGCGATCGACTATATATATACATATATTCTTTCCCTTTGTAACATTTAGACACTGTTTGTTGCAGGTGTGAGGCTATGTCAACTTACCCAAGAACATATGATCTTATTCATGCTGACTCTGTATTTACTCTGTATGAAGACAGGTAATAATTTTTGTGGCTTTTAAATTGAAACCCCTTTAGCTTCTTCGTATGTCTACATTTTTATATTTTGAATTTGGTTAGTAAAAAATGTTGATTGGTGCATGTATACAGATGTGAAATGGAAGATATATTACTTGAAATGGACAGAATATTAAGGCCAGAAGGAAGTGTAATACTGAGAGACGATGTAGATACATTGATCAAAGTAAAGAGGATAACAGATGGGCTGAACTGGGATAGCCAAATTGTGGATCATGAAGATGGACCATTGGAGAGGGAAAAGCTTCTCTTTGCAGTAAAGACATATTGGACAGCTCCATCTATCCAAGAATCTTGAAGTCCAATACCTTCTTTTTTAAAAAAAACAAAAAACTTTCATATTCCCAATTTTCTTGTCTTTTTCTTTTACTTGTTTCTCTTTCCTATTACAACTGTGATATATTAAGCTCATATCATTCTTTAGCTATTAATCAGAATTACTTACGATTGTTTCATTTTAGTTATCATATTTTCCTTTTCTATGTGTCTTAAGTCTTAAAAAATCATAAATAAAAAATATTTAAGAATTACTTCATCCTTATCTCTCTACAATAAATTATATGATATTTAAGAACAAGACTAAGCTAATCTTATTTCATAAAGATTAAATATACTAAGATTAAAATCTTTTTTTTTCCTAAAAAATAAAAACACTTGTCCCAAGAATAGTGAAGCTTTAAATTTCAAGTTGAATCTCCGGTTTATTAATATCTGGGGATGGGAAAGTATTTGAATGGAGTAATTATATACTAGTACCCAAGATTTTGGGAAGTGGATTGCTGACTTTAGTTAGGTCTACTACATTTTTTAATTACACAGTTAAGCTGTTAAATAACGCAGGCGTGTTTGACCTTAGTATTTAATCTACATTACTAAATACAGATCCGCTTCACCTGTTTTCCTCTCACAAATTTATACTCAAATTCCTTCACCAGATACTTAACAATTAATTATTCTTTACTCCTTCTATCCCAAATTAATTGAATTTTAAAAAAAAAATTCAAAATTTAAAATAGTTGAATTTCAAGATAAATGTTTGAAACTTTTTTCATATTTTCTAGGAAATAAATTGTCCTTCATATTTATGACTTCACAAAGGGCAATATTAAAAAGTATGGTTTAAATTTTGTTTTTGAGTGTTTTTCTTAATATGTATGCATTGACACACGAATTCAATTAAAATGGGATGGAGCTAATAGTCAATTACTCTCTCTGTCTCATTTTAATTGAATTTGTGAGGTAATTGACACATATTAAGAAAAACATTCAAAGACAAAATTTACACCATACTTTCACTATTTCCCTTTGTAAAACACAAATATGTAGTTTAATTTATCTACTAGAAAATATAAAACTTGAATAAATGAAAGGGCAAATATGAGAAAAGATTAAAATATTAATCTTGAACTTTGATCAATTCAAATATTTTGAACATTAAAAAAAGTCTAAAAAATTTAATTAATTTGAAACGGTGGAAGTATAAAAATATTTCATTATCCTAATCATTTGAAGATCCTGCTTTAGTTAATTTGATCTAAACCACTGATATTAAAATGGGATATGTGTCTGCCTCACCCATTAAAATATACAAAATTGAAAAAGTAGAGAATAAAATATTAGGAAAAATTACACATGTTAATTGTGAAAAGGGATATTTTAGGAAAAAATTAATTTTAATCTTAATTAATTTACAAAAAAATCAATTATTTGAAAGTAGAGGCACCACGTAATTTTTTAAGGCAACACGAAATGCAGTGAATGGGTCTCATGGACTCGGATCGATATCACATGTAGCAAATAAAGTCAAGTTAATACACGATTCATGTAAAAAGTTGATAGTAAAAAAATATTTAAGATAAATATTTATTGAATGAATAAGAACGAGAGAAATTCATGTTTTTATCCCAGCCTTGCAACCCAATGTAGACAAAGTCTTGAAGACCTAGAATGTAAGGGGCTTACAAATAGATTCAACACTAAACTTGTGCTCAAATCAACCATTCCAAGATGTAGGAGAAACAAAGCTTTGTGTGGACTATATATATATATACACACACTTTTCACAGTTAAAAGAAGTGGAAATGCAAAGTCATAAATTCCTTTTTTTATATTCATACAACTCAAAAAAAAATAAAAGGATACTATAATTTTAAATAGATGATCCACATGTATCTTGTAGGCTATAAAAAGATGTATAAAAAATGGTTCTTTGCTTTGCCTTTGATGAATTTTTTTTAGTTAAAATGGATTGGTTGTACCTATCCAATAATGGAATATGGATTATGACTGACTCGCTATTCACTCGATTTTGGGGTCATTTTGCTTTTTAGACGGTTTTCCAACACGTTTGGAACAAAATAAAAATATCTTCATTTTGAAATTCCATTGGACATGGATAATCGGTTTATTTAGTTTTATCTTTTTTCCCACCTTCAGAAGAATAAAGCATATACATTTCTACTAGTGTTAGAATTTTTTGAAAGGGAACTATCTCGGTTTCATAGAGAAATTTATATAGAATCTTTGAAAATGACCCAAAAATGAGTGAATAGCGAGTCAATCATAAACAATTATTGATTGGATAGGTACGACCAATCCATTCTAACTAGAAAAATCGAAAATTATGCATTCCTTTTTCTTTTTTTAGAATATCCTCCTTTCTTGGATTAGTACTGGGACGCATATATCAAAAGCCCAATGTGAAATTCTAATGATATCTTCTAGTTTATTCAAACAATCGCTAAAAGAAAAAGAAATGCAATTTATTTGGAACTAGCAATTATTAAAACAAGGAGGCATGAGAGAATAGTTACTGCCATGCACTGACCATAACTCAAGAACAACATTTCATTTAAGAAGCATCAAGGTGGTTAGCCATAATATTAACCAGGCAACCCTAAATTATTTCAAAGAGACTAATCTCTAGCTAAAATAACCATAGCCCCATCTTAGTACATCAAGTATAGTGAAAATATCCTCAACAATGGCAAGCACAAGCTCAACTAACCACTTGACTCTTTTGGCAACACAAGAATCAATCACAATACACTGTCCCTTCTTCAACATCCAAAGTTTCTCTAAGCAAGAATTTGTCTATACTCAAATAATGAAACACCATATCCGATTTAAGTAATCGATATTTACAAGAACACTTTAAACAGCTATCACGAAAACCACACCACATAAGGAATCATGAAAGAACTAAAACCACTTGAAACCAGGGCTAAATGCACCTTACAAACTGGGATAGAATCATAATACCAAACACTAGTAGTTAAGGCTTTAAAAATAAGATTTAGCTATACTAGAATACGCAAAGTTACGCAAAACACACTCTTAATAATTCAAGCATGTATATTCTATACCATAATCAAGTCAAAGCAAGCTGAACCGGAGATGTGTGAATAAAACAAGATCTTATTTTTTATATACAATGCAGTCGATCATGTGATGTCATTGATATGAAGGAAGAAACTCTCTTAGATATTCATACTGGTGATAGGAAAGCTTATATTGAAGAAATCAAAGAAGCAGACTTTGAACTAGCAATTTTTGAAACTATATATATCGGTGGTGATCTTCATGAAAAAAGAATTGATGAAGATATACTGAAAACTAAAGTCTCTAGTCGACTGTTGGTCATGTCAAGGTCAATTATTGACTTAAATCAAATATTGGAAGAAAATGAAGACGAGAAAGATCAAATTGATGAAGACATTGACCCTCAAGGCCAAAAATTCAGGTGGAGAGACAGACGACATAATTTTTGAAAGCTTTAAAGCTGATAAATTGATTATTGAAGAGATAAAAGGAGAATTTAGTGATGGATCCTATTATGATACGGAGACTTCACGAGAAATTGATGATCAAATAGTCATCATCAACTCAAATGAGGAGGTTGATATAACCGCAATCTCTGGAGTTGCGTTAGAAGGAGCAGGTTCTAGAATAAATAATTACAACTATTGAAAAGTTGAGAGAAATGGGGAGTTCAAGAACTTGACAAGAAGATAATTCACATGGACCGATTGACAATGAAAAATCTTCATCATTTGAAGAAGTAAGAGTCTGGAAAGCTATTGAGAATTTCACCAAGATGTGGTTCAAAGCTTCGTTTGAAATCTTCCACGACAAGTGCGGGGTAGTTTCTAAAAAATCACTTTAAGTGGGAGAGTGAAAAATAAAGATGATTTTTGGTAGTACAAAAGATCCTAGATATTTTGTAGAGTAATATCTTTGGTATTCGTATTTAGAAAAAATCAAGTTGTTCTAGAGTATTAAATATTTTAGGAAGATATTTGTGATAAATTATAGAATAGTATAGATTTTTATTAGATATTCAGAAGATAAAGTTAACATAGATATTTTTTGTAGATGTATCTAGAATGACTTCTAGAAGCATCCTTAGACAAGTATAAATAGGGATGACCCTAGTCATTTGTAACCCAACCAAAACCAAAATCAAAGAGTCTTCTTTCATGATAAAGTTCTCATTTCCTTTTCCTTCTCCTTTCTAGCTTCCCCTTTTTTAGTTGAAACTTTTGATCTCATTTAACGATATTCGGCTAGCAGAAAGTTTTCCCAATTATAACTTTTCTTCTGCTATATTTCTCTATAGTATATTTGTAGTGTATTGATGAAGGTTTCAAGAAAAGGGGATTTGGACCGGGTTGGGATGATTTGGGTCACAAAATTGATCCAAAATTGGACAAAAATTAGACCCAATTGGTCTGAAGTAAATGTTAAAGGGGAATGAGATTTAATTGCAAATTTAGCTATTTAAAATTGTAATTGTGGCCAAATTAAGATTTAAAATGTGGCTTAAGGCCATTAATTAATTCGGCCACAAGACAAATAAAATACAAATCAATTCATGAGCTTCTTAATATTAACAAAGTATTATAATTACTTTATTAGATAACTCAATCAGGCAGGTGTTATAATTACTCCCCTACTCCCTAATCCTTATGCAAATTGCCATAACATTTAGGGTAGGCATCATATTCCTCTATGCTTTAAATTTAAGGTCGTTTGGTAGGGTATACTCTCTCTATTCTAAAACAATTAAATCGTTGAAATATTTTTTATTATTCAAAATAATCGAATAAGATAGATATTGGAAACTTTTTCTAATTTTACCTTTCATTAATTAATATTTTGTTGACTTAATAATTAATAGTCATTACTAATGTTTTGGAGGTTGAAAAGGCAAAAATGAAAAAACATGAATAATTTATGTCCTTTTTTTTCTTAAGATGTATATTATAGTCTAACAATTCAGTTATTTTGGAATGGAGCAAGTATAAGAATAGTATTAAATAAGATGTATGAGATTATTTATACTGGGACCCGTCTTTTTGCTTTGGTGTAAGGGTAATTATTGACTAGGCTAAAAATCCTACCAAATAAAGAATTAAATAATACTATGACTAATACATCGTACCAAACAATCCCCTTAGTAACAATTGTGTTGTAATTTCAATACACTGATAAAAGAATTTGTAACCTGCTACATAGGAAAGTAAATCTATTAGTACAAGAAGCATACAAGTTTTATCCATCACATGTGGAGGCAAAGCTGAGTGTTGTGTATCATAACTCAGTATTAGGTTGTTCATGCATAATGGCCCTGTTTCATTCTACCTTAAACAGTTTAATTTATAAATAGAAGCCTAGGCTTTCTTGCTGTACCAACATAAGTTAGTTAATTGAAAATATAAGATATGGCCCCTATGAAGTCCATTCTTTCCCTTGTGCTACTATCAATTATGGTTCAAAGCCCAGTGATTGTATGTCAGGAGCAGACGACATGCTCAGCATCACTTAACAACTTGGGCGTCTGCGCGCCATTCGTGGTGCCAGGGCTAATCAACCCAAACCCAAGTTTCGATTGTTGTTCTGCAATCCAAGTAGTGGACCATGAGTGCATTTGCAACACTCTCCGCATCTCCGCGCACCTTCCCTCTCAGTGCAACCTTCCTCCCCTCTCTTGTACTGGTCAGTAATATGAAAATGAACATATTAATTTCTTGAATTTAAGTAACATTCTTATAGTGTTTACATTTTTGCAGCAGAAAAGTGAGCTGTATGCTGAATGGTGCCAAATTTCAAGGTACAACGAATAATATCCAGAGGTGGCTGTGGCCTTAGCTTTATTTTTTGGTTTGTGTTGTTCTTTATATTAGGGAGATACGCTATGTCCTATGTGATCTGCAAGTTCGCAATGTGATGTAATGTAGGTCAGTGAAGAGTCCTTTGTGTGTCATGTGAAATCAATCAGACAAACGTGTTCTTATTCTCATATGCAGATAGATTCTAAGTTTGTGGGGGCAGAAAAGATTGTCTCAATTTCTTATAAAATTGTGTAGCAGGGCCAACATTGCCTCAATGGCCCATGGACCTGTGTCTGTTAATGCTGCAGATGGAGGACGATGACAAGCTAATGGAAAGCTTAGTTCCAATGGGAGTCAATTTTAGAGCGTTTGATTTCCTCGATTTGATAAATGAGTTAATGACAAAGATGGGTTTAATTAACTGCAAGTGTCCAAAACATCAAACAAGTCCAATTCCTAAAGCTTATTACATCAGACCCTAACAAGCATAGGACCAGACACCTATGAGAAAAAGTCGCCATACTTGTAAAGAATGACCACCACAAAGTTTTTAAGTGCTAAGTCCACAACAACTATGAAAGGGAAGTTGAAGACAACAAGCACTTGGCAAAGAATTATTGGAGAGAGATAAGAGTAAAGTAGTAAAATATACAAGTGAAACCCGTAGCATAAACTTGTTTTGGACATTTCATTTAGACACGTATTTGCTTAACTTCTGACAAACACACATCCCATCTAAATTTTAAAAATAACTTATCTCATTTAGCTATACAAATCAACCTCAAGTGAAAAATGTCTAGATTTGATAATTTAAAAATTGAAAAGTAACCAAACATGAATTACTCTCCTATGTGGTAATGATGAATGAAAAATTGAGTCTTTTATTAACCCAAAACAGTATAGAGAGATTTGAGATATTGTAATGTGAGGAGGAAGAGTGGGCGCCAATGGAGCAGCACGAGGACCCAGCTCTTATCTGTCAAAAGTCGTCCTCTTTACATGAATAGGGTCCCAATTTCCAACCACCTTATATACTCACGCCCATACTCGCCTTAATTCATAAACCACTAAATTCGTCTCAAAAAATGAACTGATGATACATGGGTAAAGCCAGCAGATGGTTACGTTCGCTTCTCGGTTCAAAGAAATCGCCGTCGGAATCATCGCCGGCGGCGAAAGAGGGGAATAAGAAGAAGTGGGGCCTCGGGAAATCTTCCAGTGGAAGTGGGAAAACTAATGTTCCAGGTTCCGGAGCTGACATTGCTTATGGGAATCAAGAACCACCGCCGGGACCTTATGTGGAAGCACTGGATGCAAACAAGCATGCGATAGCGGTTGCGGCAGCCACTGCCGCGGTCGCGGAGGCGGCACTCGCGGCCGCTCAGGCTGCGGCGGAGGTTGTTAGGCTTACAAGTGGTAAGAAGTCCTGCTCGGCCTATGGGAATGGGAGTAGTAGCGCTGAGCGCCGCCGTGAATGGGCTGCCGTTAAAATTCAGTCAGAATTTCGAGCTTACCTGGTTAGTGGGTTTTTTTCCTTGCTTCTTGTAAAAATCGCCTAGCTATTTTCCTCACGACCTTAGTAATTAGTACTTTCGTGTTCAATTTGTTTGTCTGATTTTAATTTCAAAGGGCTTTTAACATGATTAAAAAACACTTGCTTAACCAAACAAAAGACAAATTAAGGTCAATAAATTGAAAGGGAGTGAATGATAATGTTAATATGATTTTAGGAAAATTAGTTGCTATCAAGATTGATGGTTGGGGAGAAAGAATGGAGGGAGACAACTGATAAATTGCATAGTGACTTCGCAATCGTAACAAAATGATACCATGGGTTTCAAAATTATCCACTCCTTCGTGTCTGTCAGGTCACTATCACTTTATTTTGAATCTTCCATTAATCAATTTTTTCACCTTGTGTCCACTTACCCCGTAGCATCAATAATTTGTTCCTTCCTTTTTTTTTTCTTCAAAACCTTTTGGGGTTTCAAAATGGTTGAATAAAAGATTGATTCTTTTTTTTTGGGAGGCAGCATCAGCAAAGAAACACTGTTCATTTCAAGGTTTTAAAAAGAAGTAAACTTTTTTAGGCAAAACTCAATTTCCTACCTAACTGGATCCAAATCAATAATTAAAACAGGGAACGAACATGACACACTGCAAGTAAACAGTATAGAAAAGGCAAAACGTGTTAGATTAATATGTCTTCGCTAATGTCTTCCATCAGTGTCTTTCTCTACTATAATGGAGTAAGATTTTTTGTCTTCTTTTGTATGAGGTCGTTAAGTGGTGTCAAGATTGAGGAAAAGGACTTCCCAACCACCCTAGTGAACTCCAGTTCACTTGAGAAAGTAGCTCACTGGTGCCCCTACAAATTTGATAATCATAATTAATGGAGATAATATCATGATGAGTCTTTAATCTTGTTTCCTGGAGAAATTTCTTGAATTCTTAGAGACAAGTCAACAATTTTAGATTAATGGGGATGCAGTATACCACAGCCTACTATACTTCGTGACTTCCAAAAAAAAAAAAAGAAATGTACTTTGTGACTGTAGGTGCAGGTTTAACACAAGTATATGTTTTTTCAACAAATTTCAATTATAATGTAGAGTCGGATCGGAGGATAATGAGTCTACCTTCAGCTGCTGCCGACAGTATAGGTCTGCCACTGGTGCTAATTGGACACTTAAAAGGTTCAAAACTAAGCCGCCTACGGACCTACCTTCTCCTGCCATATGATAACAATTTTTAAATGGTGCCTGTTCTCGCTGGATGATACCTACTAGATGGAATTAATATAACTCATGCAGCATGGTTCAAGAAGAGGGTTGAGCACCTTGCTGCTGTTCTTTCCGTTTGCTCTTCATAATTTATCACCGTAGTGCTTTGTATTCAACTTTAAATAATTATTGCTTTATCTAGTGCTAAAGTATCCTATCAGTTTTAGACTCAGGGCAACCTACCCTGAGATATGGATCCAAATAAAATTGTGATGGTTAAGATGAATTGACATTTATGTTCTGTGGGGTATGTTGTAGGCTAGAAGGGCACTGAGGGCACTGAAGGGACTAGTGAAGCTGCAAGCACTGGTCAGAGGTCGTATGGTGAGGAAACAAAGTGCAGATATGCTTCGACGCATGCAAGCCATGGCTCGAATTCAGGCTCGAGCCTCTGCCAACCGGAATGCAACTTCAGATCTTTCTCATTCCAACATAAGAGCTTCACGATTTGAGCATCCTGTAAGTATTATATTTGTAAAGACGAGCCATGGATAGCCTTGTCTAAACACACTGTAGTCTTGAGCTCATGATCTCAGTAAAAGCTAGACTCTTGTGAATGTTGTTTTGTCGACAAACTATAGTTAATCTAATTCAACTTGTAAGATCTTGAAGTGTGCATGATTGATGCAGAGATGTTCTTAGCTTAAAATGTTTCCTCAATTAACTTGATCAGAGCACTATCTACACTGATCAATTTTGAACTTGTACACTGATTGGATTGTATGGTAACCATTTTCTCTTTTACCACAAATTTTGCAGGGAATTGCAACTCCGAGAAAGTATGATCCACAGCAGTATTCATTCAATTGTAAATATCACGGACCAAACCTGAAGGTATCACTCACTAGTAATTCCGAATTTATGTGTTTTCTCTTCCCAAGCCTCACACGTGATTGGACCTTGGAAGCATATTCATTCTCAGAGATGTCGGCAGCTCCTAGAAGTAAAAGGGGATTTATATTATCCTTCATACTAACCTTTCACACTGAATGGCTATCAGTATGCTTTGAGTGTGCAATTCTAGCATCCAGAAAAGTGGATGTCTTTTCTTATAACTGAACTAAACACAACAGAAAAACTCATTTAAGTTATATGCCTGCCAATTACAAATATCGATGTGTTAATGCATCTTGTTTTTTTTTTCCATACTAAATGCAGAAGTCTGGTTCCAAATTGAAACCGCATGAGAGCTTTGGTCAGGATAGGTCACATTTGGCTTCACAATGGATACATCACTGGATGGAGGAATGTGCAAAAAATGGCTATGGAGATACATCCCTGAAAAAAAGTGGGGGAGATCATGATGAGAGCACTGACAAGATACTTGAGATAGATACATGGAAACCACGTTTAAATCCCAAACCAAGTGAGAAAAAGTCTCACAATTCACATTATTCATCTTGGAACGACAATGCTCACGGAACAAGAACTGTCAACTCTATATCTAAACATTTGGCAAACCATATGAAACCAAATCCCAGTATATCTTCAGGGGAAGTGTCATCTTTAAGGTCACTGACATTTTGTCAAGATACTGATCAGCCAACTGCTTGGACTGTTGAGCACAGCCCTGGAGTGCACTCCACATTGTCCAGACCAGGGAGTAGCAGTAGAAGAGGCCCCTCTCCTTCGAGAAGCGAGTGCTCACGAAGCTTGTTTGCGGACTACCCTGGTCACCCCAACTATATGTCTAATACAGAATCATACCTTGCGAAACTTAGGTCGCATAGTGCACCCAGGCAAAGAGTGCAGTTTGAGAAAATTGGTTCGACAAAGTATCTTGATGGACTTGTGGATGTGGATACAAATTCAGAGAAGAGTTGGAGATCACTTGGTAACTTTAGGAACAAAGCAAAACCAGGGTCAGGTCAATCAGACCGAGTAGGAGCACCTGGCCATCACAGTGCTGTCCGTTCCAGCTCTCCATTTGGCCCGAGACATTAAAGAGATGCTTCCTTTGACAATTGTGAAGCAATTTAGGCATGATGTACAAATTCAAGTAGTAAAAGTCAACCTTGGTCTCAATGTGACCTAAGGTAAGTACTTGCCAAGTTGATAACAAGGCTTGTGTTTGTAGAGTGAAAATAACAGGTTGCAATTATCTTGTTTGATGGTCGTCTTGGATTGTCCTCCTCTGTTGAGTTGTTAAATTTTGCTTGTAACAATGTTAAGTTATTAATTATTACCTGTGACAATGTTTGATAAAAATGAAGTACTACCAATTTTTGCATCACTTGAGAGTTGAGGATGACTTGTAACATTCCTGAATGTACACTAGTGTGATATTAAGAACTTTTTTATTTTATTTGATAAAATGAACTGATAAAACCTCATTAAAGGATGCCAATAATTACAGCAGCTAAGCAAAAAAGATAGTTCATGTACAATGACCTTGTGATTGCTACTAGACATCTACATTTAAATGGTTTTAAAAGAGAAATGACACCCTCAAAACAGTGGGACAGGAATAACTATGAATAGTATATTGAAGTTGGTGAGACACTTTTACCTAAATAACAATGTTATGATTTGAGACTATCCAATTTAGTGGAACATATTAATTACAAGCTGATATCCATTTTTGTGATTTGTTGATCTTATGTTTTGTTTTTAACTCTTTACAAATATTCAGACCATAAGCTAATAGGTTCATATTTACCATTTGCAGCTTTTCCTCCTATCAATCTTTGTAAAGCAGAAAAAGAATATAGGCAAAAAAAGAAAAAGGAGAGCTCATTATTTGTTTGCAGTCACTTTTCTTCACATGAATGAACTATACATTCACGAAGGGATTTATGCCTTTTATGTTAGGCTAAAGTTCTTTAATTTATGCTGCCTTTTAGATGACATTAGATCCCCAAATAGTTGCTCAATCATTAGTAAAACTGAAGATCCAAAACTGAAATGACAAAAAGAAAAAGGGGTAATCATACATTTCCAGAAAGTTTTCTTTCCACATACTTTGGGTCCCATGGATGAAGAAAATGCCCAAAATAGTATTCGTCCCATGCTTTGGATGACACCTCCATTTGAGCCAAATAGCCCCCACAACAAGAAGCTGATCCCAATGTTACTTATTACTTGAAGATATACAGCTGCACTTTTTACTTTTCTCTTATGTTACTTGTGGACTTACCAAGATAGTGATATGCTAACAAATAATATAGAAAGCAAGAAGTAGGGAAAAAGTTAACTTAGTGGGTTGCTGTCTTTTTTACTTTCTCTGTAGTTGAGACAAATTTTTATTCTAAAGTAAGTAGTATTAGTTTTTGTCATTTTTCCTTTTTTTTAGTTTCAAGTAAGATTTTCTCCCTTTTTTCAAATTTTGAGTTCTTTAATTTCTGTGGAATTTCTTCCTATAATGCAATGCATATTCTTCTGTGAGTCAACGTGGAGCAATCTTTAAGTATTATTCACATCATACTAGTCATCAAAGGAAGTAAAGACTAGTGTTTGTTTTGTTTTCCTTTGGACAACCATATTAGAAAACAAAATACAAACTGTTCTTGTAAGGTTGTTCTTCTTGATTAGAGTGAAGATAAGTGTTTCGTTCTTCAGCCACCAATTTGTCATGAGATGCTGCAAAAACAAAAGAAAAGGATTGATCAGACGCTATACTGAAACTATATACCTCCAAAGGGTGTAGTGAATGGTTGGATTTCTCGACCCTTATACAGATGTCTCAGCAAAGAGTTCTTTGTATAATCTTTAACCCCCTTATTGGTCCTAAAACCATTAAAAAAATGAAAGCATTTAGGTCGTAAGAAACTCATAGTAGTCTTACAATTCACAATCAGTGTTAGGGTCAATGCTGAACCCAAGAGAAACACCACAGAAACCAGGCAGAGTGGCAATAGCAGTAGCATTTGGGTTGTAAGTGGTAATAAGATCCATCATGCATCTGCAGACAGACTGGCGAGTCTCAACGCCAGTGGAGCTGGCTACATTGCTTAGAGTCATCATAGCGACGCAGCATGGTGCACCTGGAATTGGATCTGGTGTGCCATAGTTCACGAAGCTGGCACATGCTGATACCAGCGCTGTCACTGTGCTGCATACTTCATCAGCTCCAGCTTTGTGAATTATTAAGGCAACCTCAAGAACCATCAACATCCAAAATACAGATTTCATCTTCAGAATAGTGGCAACTGACATGATAAAATTTCTTCTACTGATGTTCAAAATAAATATGAGGGTGATTGGGTAGTTATTTCATCCAGGTTGCATGACTGAGTTGTCAGGTCTACCATGCATCCAACACTTGACTCTCAGGGGTTCCATATGTAAGTTGATATTAAGTCCTGTTCCTTAGTACCTTTATTATTCTTTTGTCTTGGTTCTGCTAATTTCCTTTTTTTCATCTCAGCAATAAGCATACAGAAATAAAAACAAAAAGAAGGCAAATATGCTGAAAAGCTTTCGATTTATCCAAAGCAAAATACTGAGGATCAAATCATCAACAAGAATTATCTACTAAGAATCATTTGATTCATAAGGGGAAAACAGTAAATGATCAGTTCTATAGACACAAACTAAATCTAATATCTAGTGGTAAAAACTAAAACGAAGAAAACATGCTAAAAGAAACAAATGATTTAACTACTGCTTTACAGGCCAAATTGTGCAAGCTTCTCTAGTCACTTTCCATCACACTTCCATTTAGAGGTGGGAACACAACTGAGGTAGTGACACCAATGGCAGTGATGATATCCATTAACCCCTCGGAACAGTAACACCAGTCCAATGATGAACCTGCAATTTTAAGCAGAAACGGATAATTTGGTGAGGGGGCATACTGATTTTTTTTTTCAGATGAAAAAATAAAAACGACAACTACGCATATATACTTAGTAATGTATGTACTCATACAACTACTTCTATAGCCAAAGTTGTGTCTTATACTAACCCTGCTACAAGCAGAACCAGAGAAAGCAGCCCCAGTCCGTATTGGTAACCCTTGTATTTGCAGCTCACACGAACACCAAGTGGAAGATTCCGACGTTCCATCCACCCTAGTTGAGGGCGTGGAAGAAGAACAAAACCAAGGAGAAATCCAGTCAAGAATCCACCAATGTGAGCAAAATTATCCACATGAGGCAATATTCCAACAGCTAAGTTGATGGCAACTATCAACAAAAGCGACAAAAGTGCACAAACCTATGGGAAATATCAAAAGGACGATAAGAAGACATGTATAGTGCAATGTTCTGACTTCATCCTAAAGGTCCTAATAAAAACACCATCCGATCCTTTCCTTCAATTGAAAATAGAAAAATGGTTGAAGAAATTGGACACTGTAACAATTGTTTTAGAAACCATTGAGTGGCATTTCCCACCTTATTGCTATAAATTGACCAATTCGTAATAAGCTCTGAAAGAGTAGCTCCAAGTAGGCCAAAGAGTGCTCCTGAAGCACCAACAGAGATGCTCCTCTTGATAAACAAAGAAGAAAGTATGCTCCCACCAACGCCAGACAGTAAGTATATAGTTCCAATGCGCACTGCAAAAGAAAAGACTTTTAACTGAGTACATAATTGTATTTCAAGTTCAAAACTGGAGAGAGCATAACATATAACATACCAAAGCCACATTGCTGTTCAAGGCGTATGCCAATTATTACAACACTCAACATATTCACGATCAGATGAATAACACCAGCATGTAACCAGATACACGTGATAAGCCTCCACCCTTGATGTTGATGGACCACTTTCTTCCATTTAAGACCACCCAGCCTCTCCAACCTTCAGCAATAACAAGATGCATAATTTACCAAGGCATTTAACCATCTTAATACAGGCAATTATATTTTGGGTATAAGTACTAGTAAAACTTTGTATATTTGATATTTCATAATTCAAAAGACAAAAAAGAATCAGTTCCAGATGCAACAAGTCAAGAAACCAAAACTTACATATGTGTAGAAAGCAACTAAACCTTAAATGGCTACACAACATTGATGCCTTGTCAAAGTTTTCCCTATTAAATAGGGAAGAAGTCTTTGCATGCATCAACTTGACGGCATACAAGTAACAGGTCCACATACAAGAGTAGGACAGGCATTCAGATAAGAGGTAGGAACTTTCAAGTGGCAACTCCACCAAGAAATACACAAATTGGAGCAAGTACCCACAATAAATCAATTCAAGAATTGTACAAGACTAGAAGTGTCTTTCCTCAGTGCCACTTATAGTATTCTCTAGTGAAGATATTCAGAAGGAACTGCAGTTTACAAGATCAAATGAAATCTCTGAATCTGCTCTGTGTAAAACCATAGGGATAGGTTGATAGTCACAGCAAAACAGTTAAACAACATGATGAATATTGAATCTATTTGTTTATTGCTGACTAGTTTGGATAAAAGTAACGACCGTAACAAGTGGATATAACTAATCGTAACAATCAAGCAGACAAATGGACCACGTAGATGAAACTGGCGCATGTGACATGCCCTATGTAGAACAGTGGGAATCTGCTCACTAGTCAAGTCAAACAGCAGAGGAAACAAATTTCACAGCAGGTACTGTGAAACTTGAACAAGATCACAAACGTCCAAGAAATAAGCCAAATTAAAAATTACTATACTATATTTCTTTTACTTCATCTGTAATGTTTAAGTTTTGGCCAACACTTTTTAGCAATCCTGAACCTCTAGAGTCCAAAACACAAGAAACAGTCACTGAAACGAAGTACCAAATACAGCTAGGAATTGTATCTCCTATACTTAAATTTTACTTGAACCAACAAGCATCCACCATAAAGACTCAACCTTTAACCCCAAATCATCTCAAGAACACAAATTTACAACATGGGGTATCTTAAAAATTGTACTTACGTAGAAGAAGAAGGCCCAAAGAGAGGATTTTGCCTCAACGGCTGGAAAGAAAACCTTCCAAGAAACCCAGCGACACAATCCTTATCATGTTTGGGACAATTGTTGAAATACATGACAACAGCAAACATAGCAACATTAGCCACCACAAACAAAGGGATCAACCAAGAAATCCACGATGTATCTCTGTCTTCCACAGCATACGAGGAAGCATGATTGCTTCCCCTGTTTTTTTCTCCTCTACTTTCTATATCTCCTCCTCTCATAGCAACTCTGTTCTTTTCTTTTCTTCTTCAAATTTTAACTCAAAAAAAGACACTTATAGTTATGTTTGAGCAAGTAATGGGGGGTTTAATGGGGGGAAGAACGTGGGAATGTGTAGAGAGAGAAACAGGGGAGTTGTTATTTTTGTTTCTGATGATTGATTGATCGTGGGATAATGGGATTAGTGCGTTTTAATTTTGTGGTTTTTGTTAATTGCTTGTGAAAAATGGGTGGGACATGAGAATTCATAGGATATGAGAGAACAAAAACTTTATTCAAGATTTTATGGAACCGGTAAGATATGGTTTTTGCCTTTTCAGTTTCACTACTTTCTTAATTGCTATTATGGGAAATATTCGTAGGTTATAAGCTTTGGAATTCATCAATATTTTGTAAACAAATGTAGTTAACAAAATGTCGGGACATTGCTTATACTACAAACTCAAATAACATCGAAGTTAGAATTTTGAGTTTATTAATTTTAAATTTAATTATTTAAATTCATAATTGTCAAAGAAGTAAGTTACATTTTATGGCGATTTTTTTTTTTAAAGTTTAATTATAGCAAAAACAAAATGGTGCTTGAAATTCAAAATTCATAAGTTAGAATTATGAAAAGAGGGGAAAGCATTATGTAGTTTTATTAAGAAATAGGTTTATAGAAAAATATGATTAAGTATATTAGGTTAGAAAACTTTATCTTTAATAGAGTTTATTCGCTTTTTATTTTTCTTAGACTAAAAAGATAGTTTTCTATTTAACAGGTCGATAAGATTTTCATATATTACTACGAGCAAAATTTAGAGATTTAGTATGTGTGAATTTAGCAACTTATGAATTGTTGTTTTTCACAAAATACTTCGATTAATTTGAGTAATATTGATTAATAATTATTTTTTTAAAAGTAGCTAGCTTAATAGACAGTTCAACATTTGATAATCATAATCTCAAATGAAAATTCACCTAATATTTGTAACTAAAAGTATACATTATAGCTTTTATATATATATATAATATTTTATAATTACTAAAATAAAGGTTTAATTACATACTTTAGCAAATTCGCATCAAATTATATTTTATTTATTAATTATCAGCATTCAATAAATGTAAGAGAAAAAATAGGGTGCATTCAATTTGAGAGAACATTTTATTACAATCTAGAAAATATTTTATTACACTGAGTGTGCTTGAATTGATTTAATTTTAGTGGCTTTTGACTCTCACCTTTTAAAATATTTTTTAAGTTGTCCAACTATTTAGATGGCATAAAAAGTGCTTTTAATATTTTTTTAAAATTTAAAAAGTATTAAAAAAATTAAAAAAAATTAAAAAAATTAAGTGTTCTTAATTTATTAGTTTTAATTTTCAACTTATAAATTTGTCACGATCCAAACCTAGAGCCTAGGCGTAACAATGTGACGCCCGAAGGCATTCCATCCAAGTCTCTTCGTCATATCATAAGCACTCATAAGGTAAAATAAACATACAAAAGAATAAGCAAGCGGAAGTACATAAAATGTAAGAGTATTATAGTTCCCATAAGGGAATATGAATCAATCCATTAAGGTCCAAGTCATACCTATATATCATAGATCTTGGCGGGGACTAGCACATAGCTCACTAGTTCACCCTCAAGAAATAATCAAAAGAATAAAAGTGATAAAGTCCCAACATAAAAAAAAAAAAACTCATAGGGCTTATTCCCGAAGCATGAGAACTCACCAATAAGTCTTCAATCTCAAGATCCGATTCTAGCCACGAAATGAAACAATCTCCTCGTCATCCGTCCCTACATGGTTAGATCATGTAGGCAAAGAAGTATGCATTAGTACATAATATATACTAAATATGTAGGTATATATGCCATGAAGTTCAATTGGCCGAAATGAATTTCTAGATTCGCAGATTTATCGATATCAAGTACGTAAAAAGAACCAAATTCTTGTTGGCGATTATTTATGATCAAAAAATGAAATTATGAAAACTCCTTTGTCTTATTTATACTCTTCTTCAAAATCTACATACTATGTGGTATAAGGGATTCCCAGCATCTCGTAGAAAAAGAGTATGTAATGTAGATTTTGAAGAAGAGTATTTGACTTTCATTTATTTTGATTTAGTTTTTTTTAATTGGAGTAGTGTGACGGCTTAGTTCAGATCTAAAACAATAGGATTTTTGCTTGGGCAATTCAAACTAGTGGTTACTTAATGAGACTCCTAGTTTAATTTAGATTGAAAACAAAATCGATTTCCATATTCTATATTATAATAGTAATGGTTTCAAAGTAGATAAATGATATCAAAAATAGATAGGTTTAAACTACTCTTTCGACGAATAAAGAATGGATAATGGTACAATAAAATAAAAACATCCACGTCAATTTATACCCATTAGAATTTCATTCAATTAACAATTTCAAAGTATCATAAAAAATAGAAAAACTGCTTTTTTCCTGGTCAGGTCAATAAAGTCATGAAATTCTTCGTTTTTGATTTTTTATAAAAAATGGATTTATCTGAACCAATACATGATTTTCTTTTAGTCTTTCTAGGATCGGGTCTTATATTAGGGGGTCTTTTTTTTGGAAGATCCGCTATAATAATGAAAAAGATTTCTGCATATACGCCCAAATCGGTCAATAATATCAGAATCTGATAAATCGGACCAAACCGGTTTACTAATGGGATGCCCTAATACGGGCCCTGGGGGAGAAGTTATAGACACCTTTCCATACTTTGTATCTGGAGTACTTCATTTAATTTCTTCTGCAGTATTGGGCTTTGGCGGCATTTATGCACTTCTGGGACCTGAGACATTTGAAGAATCTTTTCCCTTCTTTGGTTATGTCTGGAAAGATCGAAATAAGATGATTCCATCATCTATGATTGAGTTGCGAAAACTTCTGGATAGGTATCCTACATCTGAACCGAATTCTTTCTGGTTAAAGAATCTTTTTCTAGTTGCTCTGGAACAATTAGGAGATTCTCTAGAAGAAATACGGGGTTCTGCTTCTGGCGGCAATAGAAATACCTTGTTTACGTATCATTGGAAAGTGCATTAACATAAATACGGCAGTAAGAAGCGGCAATACAAAAGTGTGTAAACTATAAGTATACGAAAGAACCCTTTTTTTCGAATTCCTATGATGCAATTGGGGCTGAAAGGACATCACAATAATATCAATATGCATAATCATAATCAATAGGATAAGGACACAATATGTATGAGCATGCAATTTAAAAATCATGAGAAGAAGCATCATAAATTCATTCTTAATCTTAGCATATATATGTGGGAATAAGACGATAACCGACATATAAGACCATGCGGACTATTACATGAAATTTTGATGTTCATTCTACATCAAGCTAAGAGGAGTCTACTTTGCCAAGGTAAATTCGATCCTCATCCTATATGCTTTATCTTAGCACGGTGAGAACATCATTTGATCCCACCCTTTAGGCTCTATCTTGGCACGGTAAGTGTCCATCATATAAGCTAATTGGATCCAATAGCATATTTTTAAGGTATAAAGCATGAACATCATTCCAATGGCGGTACATAGTTATGGGACTTGAGTATTTATATAAGGACCCTTGGAGATAGTCTTCCTCACACAAGTCCATTCAGTGCTAAGTCATATCCCATGGAATACGTAAATCATGCATATACATAGCTTTCAACATAGTTCATGCTTCATTAAGATTATACTTTCATAGCTTTCAAAATAGTCATCATAATCTTTCATGAAACATCATGTCATAAGAATAGTCCATCTGCTTGGTTTCATCATATTGTGGGTAGACATTCTGTCTTCACATTATCATAAACATTTGGGTTTTCATCACCCGCTTTATCATAGCATCATTATAGCTTTCATAATATCATCATGGTCATAATATCATCATCATTATTTAAAACATGTTTTTCATATTTGAGATTATCGGCATAGAAATACATAACTTTATCATATGAGACTAGGGCTAAGGGTCTCATGGACATTTGAGTCAAAATCATGCAATTGAGTAGGATTCTCAGAGAAAATATGTAATTAAAATCAAATTAGATCATTAACAAGGGAACCCGCATCAAATTATTAAGCCTTAATCATGCATACTTTGAAATCACATATTTTTGCTTGAAAATCATACACATCATGAAATTCATCATAATTCATGCATAATTAGTCATAATCTTCATATAGGAATCATAGCCCATGCATTAGGAATTATAGCTTAAAAGCCCATAAGAAATCATCATTAATTTTGATAAAAATGAAGGTTTTGGATTGGGCTTCATAAATAAAACTAATCCATGAATGAAACCATACACACCTCAAGTACATCCCTTAGGATTGAGGAGAAAAATTTGAAAAACTTGATCAAACCTTCAAACTTTAGCTTCAATGGAACCCTTGACTTAGAGAGAGAGAAATATTGAGAACCCTTGAGAGAAATTTGGGAATTAAAGTCTTTGAATGAATTAGGAATAGGGCTTTATAGGGGTTAAGTCAGTTAGAATAGCCAAAACGATGTAGTTTATGACTTGGATGGATCGGAAAAGTAAAAAACACCCTTCATTAAAACAGTCAGAGCCGTTGATAAAACCCCTTCTACAAGCCGTGGATGCACTTATGGCTCGTATCTTGCCTCGTAGGTCAGGGTGTCACAAACGTTAAGCTACTGGAATTGCAGCTTCTGACCCACAGACATGCAGCACGACTCGTGGATGAACTTACGGGCTTGAAGAAAGAAATTTGAAAACTTGATCAAACTTTCAAACTTTAGCTTCAATGGAACCCTTGACTTAGAGAGAGAAATATTAAGAACCCTTGAGAGAAATTTGGGAATTAAAGTCTTTGAATGAATTAGGAATAGGGCTTTATAGGGGTTAAGTCGGTTAGGGTAGTTAGAGTAGCCAAAATGACGTAGTTTAGGACTTAGATGGATCGGAAAAGTAAAAAACACCCCTCATTAAAACTACAGGAGCCGTCAACGAAACCCCTTTTACAGGCCATGGACGCACTTACGGCTCGTATCTTTCCTCGTAGGTTAAGGTATCACAAAAGTTGAGCTATTGAAATTGCAGCTTCTGACCCATAGACATGCATCACGACTCATGGATGAACTTACGAGCCATAGAACCCTTTGTAGTGAGACTCCAGACTTACACAAATTTTTTATTCCTCAGGTCCTCCACCTACGTGACTTATTGATAGGTCGTGGCTCTTTATATGGTACGTCTACTAACATGTAAGTCGACTTTCAGGCGTTTTTCAATTTCACTGGATATTTTCCACGAGTCCACCTACGACTCGTGAATGCATCTACGAGCCACAGAGTCGCTCGTAAAATCGACCTGTCAACAAAAACCTTAACTCCTAGTTTTCCAAGCCTATAAACATGAGGAATGTTACAATATATCCCCCTTGATGGCAATTCGTGCGCTGACTAAGTTCCTAGATTTCTCTTCATTTGATGACGAATGATCCCAAGGGGGAGATAATGTAACACCCTCTAACTCATTTCACCTAGTTAATTGTAAATACCCGAAAGGAGTTGAGAAAAAACAACTGGAAAAAAATCACTCGACGAGAAACCACGAAGGCTATCGACGACCCATTATATGATCTACTATACGTCTCGTACATGAGGTCTCGTAGGCCACACAGCGAACTTGGTGAAATTTTGTACACCAAATTAAAGAAGAGCAACTCCATAGCTATACTACATAAAGTTTCAATTTGTATCAAATTCAAAAATTAAAATTGACAAACAAATGCATGTGTGAAAAACCAATTTGATAAGAGTCAAATTGGAAGGTGAAATTTCGGATTCACCATTATTGGTTCAAATCCAAAAATTAAAATTCACAAAAAAATGCAGCAAATTTGATGGAAAGGAAATCGAAAGGTGAAATTGCAGATTCACCATTGTTGGTTCATTGTGGTTTGAAGTTTTTTTTCCTCAAAATGTGAGGAGTTCAAGAAGAAACTTGAACTCCATTTTTGAGCTTTATATATGAAAATTTCTTGTGGGTGAAGTGATTATTGTTGCTAAAATGATTGGTATATGGTTAACTAAACATAAAGAAGTAGCTACAAATCGATTCAGAGCTCCTACAGCGAAATTTAGAAGACCACCATCGAAGGACTTTGAGAAAAGCTTGAAGAAATTATGAGATGAATATGAAAATTTTGTGATATTAGAAAAGGGAAAAGAATTAAAAAAAATTGAATTAATTCTATAATCTCCAATTGGAGAGCAACACATGGACTATTTAATTCAATTTCAGCCATTTTATTACTTTTTGTCTAGCCCTTATGCGCCTACAAAATAAAAAAATTCAGGAGGGGTAATAGGACCTCCATGAAGTATGAGAATAATAGGTTGGGGTTGGGAGGCGAGGGAGGGGGGCATTTGGTTATTTTCTCTTCTTTATTTATTTATTATTGTGTATATTATTGACATTAGACATATACTAGATCATTTTTTAAATTTTATGATTATTATACTTGTATTATATTGTTTATCTTCTCCTCAGTTTGAAAAAGATGAGTTTAGTCGGGACCCACAGTTGTAAATTCTGAAGGGTACTAATACCTTCTCTTCGGAATACTTAAATCCTTATTCGGAGTCTAATTGATTTCGTAGACTCTTTTGTATATAATCAATTGATTTCCTAATTATAAATTTACTAGTTCAAAAAAAATTAATTAATTTTCTAATTAATTTTAGATAGCTACTCCAACTGAATTAATTTTTTTTAATTTAATTAAGTTAATTATTTTTGTGTATCACCGCAACATTGCACTTTTGAAAGTCAACAAATATCTTTATTTATCTAATAATAAATTATTAATTATTAAATTTTACAAACAAACATGACACAATAATTACTATCAACCTAATTCAATCAATTTCAACTATTTGGCGACTTTTCAAACATGCCCTTAATAGTTTAACTTTTCTTTTACTTCAGGCAAAAAGCACTGCACTGGACTGGACTTCCCACTCTGATATGCGTGTTTTTTACGCGCCCCTTTCCTTTCCTTTCTCATTCCACTTCGTCTTCTTCTCTCCTCCAAGAACCTCGGAACCCTAATAACCTCCATTAAACGACGTCGATTAACCATTCCCTTCATAAATTTGTACAAAACAGTCACGTGAGGGGCACGAGAGATCGCACCTCGAAGTTTCCAGAATCAGCTCCCAACGGTAACAACCCTTAATTCTTTCAATTAGATTTCGACCTTGTTCGAAATCGTACAGGAATCCAGTTCATACTTTATCTCCTAAGGAAGAATTCGAATTTTTCAGCTCTCCCATATCAATTGAAGCTGAGAAACACCCTCAACTGCAATCTTAGCCTATAGATACCTGCTTCTGCTCACTGTTTTTAGTGCGGATTGAAGTCGAAAATTATGCTAGGAACAGTGTTCTTATGACCCCACGGAGGTTTGAGTCTAAAATTTTGATTCTCTTTTCGTTGTTCGGAGCTTTCGTCGGACTGCTGTTCTGTGGTGGAGAAGCTGTTGCTCGTTGAGCTCCAGAATCGCTTCCCAGAAAGAGGTAAAGCCTTTCCTTAGCTTTGTTCTGTTTCATTCCTAGTTGTACTGTATTTATCGTTTAGGTGTTCTTAATCATGTTTTCGTTATCACGTGTTAAAATTGATTGAGAATCTCCTCTGTCTTTGCTTGAACTTTACTTACTGTTTCATTGGGAAAAAAGAGAGCTCTTTTTTGGTTGGGTGCTAGCTGATTCGTTCAAGTTATTTTGATTACATTCAAGTGCATATTTCTCGATTGTTTTCTTCCTGATGATCTGGACTATATGGCTCTACTCGTTTTGCTGTCAGACTGACTGAGTCTGGTTATTACTATGTGTAGCTTAAAATCCATGTCTAAATGGCATCTCTCTCTTGATAATTATCTATGTGTTTCTTTCTAAGGTTTGGCTTATTGTTAGGTTCAAAATTGGGATTGAAATATTCTTTCCTTTATACTTGTATTTGTTCGTAATCTGTTGGTGTTTCTAATATGCATGTTTCCTGATTTACACCTCTCTGCAAATGCTTTGTTCTTGTCTTAGATTATCTTGTTTGTCCAGTACGTAGTTACTCCTTTAGTATGTTGGTGTTGTTTATTTTGAATCTGCCAAAGTAGTCCTTTATACATGAATATTCCCATATGTGCAGTTTAGTCTTTTATATAATGATATTTGGCTGTCTCTTTCTTTTATGTTTGCCTGCTTTAGGCCACATTTCGAATGCTGTTTAATTATATTTGAATCTGTCAATTTTCTGATTTTTAGTTCCCGCTGTTCTATCCTCCTTGCTGTAGTGTAATGATCTATGTATGGGTTGTTAAAATGAATGGATTATGTCTAAATTTTAAAATTAACTCCTCTTTTACTGTGTTTGTGTAATTATCTTAGCGTGGAATCAAATTCCTCTCCTGTGTTGATTTTTTTTATGTGTGGTGATGTTCTAATAATAATGTTTGAGTCTTGGGAGAACATTCAACATTGATGCTATGGCACTGTTATGTTTTTTCTTCTTTTGTTTGTTTCATATATAATGGCATTTAGAACATACCTTAGCCATGTGCTTACCGTCTCATGTGTTGCCTTAAGCTTTATATTGTCAGAAATGCATTCTATGTGATATTAAGTATGTGCTAGTTGTGATTTTTTAAAAATATTTTCTTATTAAAACAAGAGCCTTTCTTTTAGTTTGATAATATCTGTCCAGAATAGGTCACTAACCTTAGTCCCTTTGCTAGCAAGATTATTGTTGTATATCTTTGTTGTTCCTCGTCTCAAATCTAGCTAGCTGGATATATATCGATTCTGTTTTTACTCTGCCTTGTTCTGTTTTCAATCTCAAGCCTTTCATCTGTTTGTTAGCATCTTTTACATTCATGTTTTGTCTTAAATTTGCCAAATTTGATTATTCATGAATTCTATTACATATAGTTAATGTTATTTATGAGGAATGCTTATTTGGGTTGATCTTTCATGAGTAGATAGGCTAAAATTCTCCATAAGATTTAGTGGGTATTTGGATTGGTTTATTTTAAGTGGCTCTTGGCTTTTAAGTTGTTTTTATGTTTTGGAAGTGTTTGGGAACAACAAAAAGAACTTTTTCGTTGGCTGTAAAGTAAAGAAAAAAGCCAAAGGTCAAAACTTGGGTGTCCTCAACTAATGACTTTTAGCTTATAATTCACTTTTGAAAAGTCAATCCAAACACCCCCTTACTCTCTGATCTGAGCACATCACTTGTTTTTTAAGGACCTTTCCATTGTGCTTTAGTTGAAATATTTACATCTTATGGATTTACTTCGAGAAAATTTGCTAAGTTCTTTTTTTAATTATGCTATTGTTAAGGATTCCGATATCATGAGGTATTTTTAGGTCATTTGAATCCTAGAAGCTGTATATTTCCAAATATGTGTTGGCAGTGTGCATTTGCATTGTTAGCACTCTTAGACCAAGCACCACAACTATCTGTTGTCTAGTACAATATATCGTGTACTTAATTGAGGCCAAATTAGTCTCTTCCCAAGCTCGTAGAGTATACAAAAATCTCACTCCAAAAATTTGAAGCAGCTGATGCTGTAACGTAAAATTCAATGGTGCTTTGAAATACTTGCTAGAATTTAATTTCCTATCCCATAGAGCCCGACTTCAGTAGTTAACGCTGGTAACAACCTAATAAAGTATCAACTTATTAGAAAAAATAATGAAAGAAAAAGTATCAATGCTCCACTAACAAATGTATCATTCGTAGTGATGGTTCAAAGTTGATGAACCTCTGTAACATTTTGATTCATGACTCTTACTTGTCTTTCAATTGAATAAAGTGATTAGAGCAACCGGAGGCTGTATCACAACAACCGAGCTAAGGCAACTGAGACAGAGAGGATGAAGAATACAGAGAGTGCATCTCCGCAGGTCTGCAAAATCATTCACATACCTGAAAAGCCATCTTTTCTTCCTCACCTCCAACCCACAGTTAACATGCTTGCTTCTGTCATTGAACCCAAAGATGCCAATACTCTAGTCAAAAAGTTGAATCAGATTGCACCACTGGAAAGTTTGCAGCATGTAAAGCGTGTGCGGAAAAAGTGCATTGATGGGGGGAAACCTGAATTATCTCTGCTTTTATGTATGACTGTTGGAAATGATGGTGAGGATGATTGCATGCCATACGAGATTCTTGAACTAGTCAAATCATACAAGTTGAGTACTTTCATCACAAAAGTTTGCAAACATGCTGCAACATCAAAAGAAGAATGGGACGAACAGTGCAAGCTCTGGCCTACTTCGTATCATCCACCAACCTACAACATCAGTGGCATAACTGGATTTAGTGAAGAGGAGTCACAATCAGTTTTCGGTTTCATGAGGTGCACCCTTAATTTGGCAACATCTTCTACTGGTCAGGTGGTCAATGCTGCTGTTATTGTAGATCCTTCAACTAAGCAGGTCATTGCAAGTGCTTGTGATCAGGTAATATCCTCAGCCAGTCTTGCAAATGAGGTCAGCAAGGAAGGTAGCTGGTCTAACTATCTAGAAAACCTCAAAGCATCTGATTTGGAAAACCAGCAAACGTCACTTTTGGACGGTTCAATTGGTGAATGTAAACATAAAACTAGTAATGTTGCTTGTATACATCCTTCCCAATGGGCACTGCAAAGGTCTGGTTGCTGGCATCCTTTGCGGCATGCAGCTATTGTAGCCATTGAATATTCTGCTGTCAGGGATCTAAAACTTTTTCCTGATTACAAAGCTCTGTCTTCTTTGAAAAGACAGAAGATCGACGAGTCTGACTTCCAAAGCAATGGCCATAGTCATCAATCGCTCAGACCTTATCTATGTACTGGATATGACATTTATCTGGCCTGGGAGCCATGTGCAATGTGTGCAATGGCACTTGTCCATCAAAGAGTTAGACGGATATTTTTTTCTTCCCCAAATTCCAGTGCTGGTGCACTAGGAAGTGTTCACAGATTGCAAGGGGAGCGGAGCTTAAATCACCATTATGCTGTTTTCAGGGTCGTGCTGCCTGAGGAAGGTGTTCAAGAATAAAGTTTTAGATGGAAAGACTTCTGGAAGTGGTTGAAGCAAACACTAACCAGCTTTTGGGGAGGTGAGGTCTTGTGACACTTTAACTAAGTCACATAAATGTTAATGTGCTACTGTGTCAGGTGCAGTGATCTGTTCCCTTGTGGTATAAAAATGGTTCTTTGACTATAATCTTCTGAAGCTATATTGACTTGTATTACAGCTATATGACTTATAGTACTTTTTCTTTAGTTTTCAAATCTATGTAAATCTTATGTTGAATTTTTGAAGAATCTATACATGAATTCAAGTCTGTAGAGATGCACTACAAAGCTCTCCAGGAGGCACTTCCTGGTGACAATGTTGGATTTAATTTTAAGAATGTTGCTGTCAAGTATCTTAAGCGTGGTTTGTTGCCTCAATGTCCAAGGATGACCCAGCCAAGGGGGCAGCCAACTTCTCCGTCCAGGTCGTCATCATAAACCATCTTGGCCAGATTGGAACTGGATATGCACAAGTGCTCGACTGCCACACTTCCCACTTTGCTGTCAAGTTCTCTGAGATCTTGCTCAAGATTGACTGGCGGTCGGTTAAGGAGCTGGAGAAGGAGCCAAAATTCTTGAAGAATGGTGATGCTGGTATGGTTAAGATGATTCTCACCAAGCCTATGGTTGTTGAGACCCTTCCTGAGTACCCACCATTGGGTCATTTTTAGAGACATGAGGCGAACTGTTTCTGCGGTGTTCTCAAGAATGGTGCCAAGGTCACCAAGGCTGCCCAGAAAAAGGGAAAGTGAACAGTGCAGTTTAATGCTGGTGTTTCCATTGCTATCTATTGTCATCAAGCGTGCCATCTAAACTTTGTTTTATTTATTTCTGCTATAGTTTGGTGTTTGATTTGCCTTTTAGGTTCTTGTTCTCTGCCTCGTATGTCATATACCATTCTCAAAACTGGGTACTTGACAGGTGGTGGCGAGCATGATTTGGAGTCTCTTTTCCTTGTGTTGAGGTGCCTTGGTTTGCAATGGCAGCTCAGGATTTTTGCTATTGGTGTTGTCTGAATTACTTTATTTGACATCTTACTGTTTTCATGTTATTTATTGTTTAACACTGCTTCATTTTTTTTTCCCCTATAGTCTTTAAAAACATGTCACCTACAATTCACAACCAAGAATGGTTCTTATATGTGGATTACCTTGAGGGAAAGAATGCCATGTGCACCATGTTAGGATCGATTGCAACAACACTTTGTGATTTCGAAAGAACAATTCAAGAATCAAGACAGTTTTAATAACCCTAAGAGAGAGAAAATAATTTCGTGGTAACACCCGTAAGGATAACCTCCACGGTGATGCAATATTTATATTAATAAAATAACACTATTTACAAAATACACGGAGAATAATAAAAATAGTACAGCCTAAAATTCGGGTCGGGGCTCCGCCCCGAACCCCGCCTTCGGGTGGGGGGCTCCCGCCCCCCACACCCCCCGGCAACCTCACCGCCGAGGTTGAACGGCGAGATCGTTAATATATAAACAGTACATCTACATATTAATCAGGCTCCACATCCCAACAATTCTCCCACTTGGAGACTGATCAGGTAACCAAAACAGTATTCTCTCAAACAGTGTAATCATAGCATCAATATTTCATACTGCATCACAACATTGTAGAACTCACATCTACAAAAGTCCAACTGAGGTCTTGCACAACCCCAGTTTCCCCACATCGACACATTTGGTCAACATGTCTGCAGGATTCTTTGCACCCTCTATCTTCTCCACACACATATCACCATCCTCCACTGCCCTACGAGTGAAATGGTATCTTCTTCTGATGTGCTTTGTCTTCGAATGATAGACTGGGTTCTTCACTAACTGTATGGCACTCTGACTGTCTGAATAAAGAATCTTCTCACTTTGCTTCTTGCCCAATTCTTCCAGATAATCAACTAACCACACCATCTCCTTTCCAGCTTCAGCCATTGCCACATACTCAGCCTCAGTAGATGAAAGAGCAACACACTTCTGAAGCCTAGACATCCAGCTTACAGCTGTACCACCTATGGTGTAGATGTAACCAGATGTGCTCTTGCTTGAGTCCACATCACCACTAAGATCAGCATCCACAAAGCCCTTCAAAACCACTTTATTCTTACCAAAACAAAGTGAAGTATTTGAGGTACCTTTCAAGTATCTTAGAAGCCACTTCACAGCTTCCCAATGCTCTTTTCCTGGGTTTGCCATATATCTGCTAACAACTCCCACTGCATGTGCTATATCTGGTCTGGTGCAGACCATAGCATACATCAAACTCCCAACTGCTGAAGCATATGGAACAAGTGTCATATGTTCTCGCTCCTCAGCTGTCTTGGGTGACTGCTCCTTTGACAACCTTTTGTGATTTGCCAAAGGAGTAGTTCTGGGCTTAGCATCAGTCATTCTGAATCTGGCCAACACTTTCTCGATGTACTGCTCCTGGGATAAATTTAAAGTGCCAGCAGTTTTATCCCGAGAAATCTTCATCCCCAGAATCTGCTTCGCTGCACCCAAATCCTTCATATCAAAAGCTGAAGATAGACTTGCCTTCAGAATATTTATTTCCTGCATGCTGGATCCTGCAATCAAGATATCATCCACATACAAGAGTAAGAAAATAGTGGACTCAGTGTATTTCTTGAAGTAACAACACTGATCCGTTTCAGTCCTGCTAAATCCACTCTTGATCATGAAGGAATCAAACTTTTTGTACCACTGTCTTGGTGCTTGCTTCAGTCCATACAAGCTCCTGTTGAGCTTGCATACCATGTGTTCCTTGCCTGGAACAACAAAACCTTCTGGCTGCTGCATATAAATCTCCTTGTCTATATCTCCATGTAAGAAAGCAGTTTTTACATCCATTTGCTCAAGATGCAAATTCTCAGAAGCAACAATACTTAGTAAAATCCGGATAGTAGTTAACTTCACAACAGGAGAGAATATTTCAGCATAATCAATACCTTTCCTTTGTGAGTATCCCTTAACTACTAACCTTGCCTTGAATCTTCTTTTGCCATCTGGTTCAACCTTGATTCTGAACACCCACCTGTTTGACAAAGCTTTCTTCCCCGTAGGTAATTCTGTCAGTACCCACGTATTATTCTTCTCAAGTGAACTCATCTCATCATCCATGGCTTGCTCCCACTTGGTTGAATTCTCCACTTGTACAGCCTCATCATAGGATTCTGGTTCCCCTTCATCAGTCAGCAACAGATAGTGTAATGAAGGTGAATACCTGTCAGGTGCTCTGATGGTTCTGGATGATCTCCTCAACACCTGCTCAGGTGTCAATTGCTCACCCTCAGACTCTTCAGCAACAGTGTCTGGAATTGGTTGAGTTTCTGCAGCAACATCTTTGGGTAACTCAATGTCAACTCCCACTCGCTTTGTAGTTTCTGAATCTTTCTGCTCTCTGTGTTTGTATAGGACAGACTCATCAAACGTGACATCACAGTGCCTTAGGATTTTTCGATTTTCATCATCCCAAAACCTGTAGCCAAACATATCAGCACCATAGCCTATGAAATAACACTTCACAGCCTTAGCATCAAGCTTGTCCCTCTTCTCTGGATCAACATGAACATAAGATGTGCAGCCAAAGGTTCTCAAGTGTGAGTACTTGACTTCTTTCCCGGTCCACACCTCCTCTGGAATCTTGAAATCCAAGGGAACTGATGGTCCCCTATTAATCAAGTAAGCCGCTGTGTTGACAGCATCCGCCCAAAACATCTTAGGCAGCCCACAGTGTATCCTCATGCTCCTTGCACGTTCGTTCAATGTTCTGTTCATCCTTTCAGCAACTCCATTCTGTCTTGCCTTCCCCGGAACTGTCCTCATCAATCTGATACCCTCAGCACCACAAAATGCTTTGAACTCTGACTTGTCGTACTCTCCACCATTGTCAGATCTCAGGCATTTGATCTTCAAACCAGTCTGATTCTCAACTTCAGCCTTCCACTTCTTGAAAGTCGCAAACACATCTGACTTATGCTTCAAGAAGTAGACCCAAACTTTTCTGCTAAAGTCATCAATGAAGGTTACATAGAATCTGGATCCTCCTACTGATGAAACTGGAGCTGGCCCCCAAACATCTGTATGAACCATCTCTAACCGCACCTCCTTTGGTTGTCTCGGAGTCTTTGTAAAGCTAACTCGTTTTTGTTTGCCCATAACGCAACTCTCACACAGACCCATATCAACTGACTTCAGACCTTCCAGTGCTCCTTTTGCAACCAGCATCTTCATTCCCTTAGCACTCATGTGTCCAAGTCTATTGTGCCACAAACACGAACCAGAACCACCCTCAGCAACAGCGACCATATTCATGCACCCTGCAGTGGTGTACAAGGTTCCAATTTTTGTGCCACGAGCAACAACCATAGCCCCCTTCACAATCTTCCATGAACCATTCCCAAACTGTATTGTGTAGCCCGTGCTATCCAACTGACCAATAGAGAGTAAATTTTTCTTAAGTTCAGGAACATATCTGACATCTTCCAATTTCCATTGGTTTCCGGATGGGGTCTTAATGCAAATATCCCCTTTTCCTTCAATCCTCAAGGGCTTGTTGTCTGCAAGGTACACTTTTCCAAAATAAGCAGATTTGAAATTTTGGAACAGTTCCTTGCTCGGACAGGAATGAAAAGATGCACCAGAATCCAGAATCCAGGATTCAACCGGGCTGTCCACGCTCAGAATCAGAGCATCCGCAATATCTTCCGCCGAATTTACAGAATCAGTATCATCTGCAGATTTCTTATTCTGCTTCTTCTTTGGTTTCGTGCAACTTGACCGGTAGTGCCCTCTCTCTCCACAATTCCAACAAACCACATTGGGCCTGTTCGGAGACTTCCCACGATTCTTTGATTTTGATCGACCATGTTGATGCTGGCCTTTCGATTTGCTTCTCCCCCTTCCGTCAACGCTGAGAGCACTGCCCGATGAATCTCCCACTTCTCGTTTGCGAATACTTTCGCTGAGAACGACATCACGGATTTCATCAAACTTCAGTTTCTCAGACCCACGGGAACTACTAATCGCAGAAACAATAGTGTCCCAAGACTCGGGCAGAGATGACATCAAAATCAACGCCTTAATCTCATCCTCAAAGTTAATCTCCACAGAACACAGTTGACTCACAATCATATTGAACTCGTTTATGTGATCCGCTACAGATCCAGTCTCAGACATCTGCAAATTGAATAACCTACGCATCAAATATACCTTGTTCATCGCAGATGGTTTTTCATACATATTTGATAGCGCCTTCAACAGATCTGCTGTGGTCTTCTCCTTTGCGATGTTGAAAGCTACGTTCCTAGACAACGTCAACCGAATCAGCCCTAACGCCTGGCGATCCTTGAGTTTCCATACGTCCTCTGCCATGGCTTCAGGCTTCTCCCCAGCCAAGGGTGCGTGAAGATCCTTTTGATAGAGATAATCTTCGATCTGCATCTTCCAGAAACTGAAATCAGATCCATCAAACTTCTCGATTCCAAGCTTCGAACTATCCATCTTCAGTGATCGTGTTGAATCGCCTGTGCTCTGATACCAGTTGTTAGGATCGATTGCAACAACACTTTGTGATTTCGAAAGAACAATTCAAGAATCAAGACAGTTTTAATAACCCTAAGAGAGAGAAAATAATTTCGTGGTAACACCCGTAAGGATAACCTCCACGGTGATGCAATATTTATATTAATAAAATAACACTATTTACAAAATACACGGAGAATAATACAAAATACACGGAGAATAATGAACGGCGAGATCGTTAATATATAAACAGTACATCTACATATTAATCAGGCTCCACATCCCAACACACCAAGCAAGAGATTGAAGTCCCAAAAGAGATGAAACTGTACCAATGAAACAAATTTCTGTTCACCAATGCTTCTCTATGTTTGGCCATGATATGCGAGCTGACAATGCCAACACCACAACATTTCCTGATGGAGTTTTAACCAAAGACATATGAAATCTTCTAACATCAAAAAGGTTTGAAGAGAATATTTGGATGGTGCATTTGATTAAAAACTATGTAGCCATTAGATTACTCTGAAGTTTTTTTCATCTGAATAGTTTTCTGATGGATCTGAAATGGGTGAGTTTGACGTTGATATGTGCAACAATATGAAGACCGGATTTGCCTGTAGAGAAACAGTTTCAGAGAGCCATGAAACCACCTCTTCTAGAAAAGTAGAGTAAAGCTACGTACAATAATTCTTTGTGGTTTGGCCCTTCTATGGAATCCATGCATGACGGGAGCTTGATGTACCGAGCTGCCTTTTCTTTTTTATTGTTTGAACTAACCTGTGTGACGTGGTTGATGGTACGCAAACTGCTGTTTAACTTGCTAAGATTGGATCAAATGAAGGAGCGGGTAGAATTTGAATTGTTGATTCATGGTTTTGTTAAAGGGACTCATATTGTTCCACTTTGAAAACAAGGCTTTATTTACTCTTCTGTCTTTGATCACTTAAGAGAAAACCATTCAACGTGAAAAAGCACCTTCGTAAAAGGCAGTCCGGTGCACTAAAGTCCTCACTATGCGTAGGGTCTGGTGAAGAATTCGACCATAAGGGCCTATCGCTTATTGTAGGTAGTTTGTATTTTTGACAGAAATTGTTTCATAATTTGAACTCGTAATCCTGATCACGTGACAACAACTTTATTCGTTACTCCATCGTACCTTACTCCATTGCATTTTAATAAACTTGAACCTCCATATATTCATAATGGAAAGGAGCACAGATTTTACAAGATGACCTACCCTGAACAACAATATTCTGACATGATTCATTGCTCAACCTTATGGCACATGTCCAATCTTTTTTTTTTCTTGCACAGACAAATGTAATGTGTTTCAAAATTATATATATTATATATATCTTCTAAATTTTAATAAATCAACATGTATACCTGTTTTGGAACACACATTTTGGTGGTATGACTATTGGAGAAATATGAAAAACAACAAAATTGATCCCAAAAAAATACATATATTTTTTAAAAAAAGAAACAACTTCATGATCCAAAATAGAAAACAAAATCGATATCTAAATTTTAGAGAAAAAAAACACACACGCTTATTTCTCAAAAAATTTAAAAAAACTCCAAACAAAAACTTAACAAATAAAACTCTCCCCTTTTTATACTCTATATATTTGTTTCTCACGTATGAGTTTTGTATTTCCAGTCTTCTCCCTAAATATATTTTTACATTTTTATTTCTTGAATTCCATATGTGCATTTATATTGCATACTCTCTCTCACACATTCTCTCTCAGTGTATTTCTATATTTTTGAGGTGTCACGCGATTGTATTTATTATATTCTTACATGCAATGATAAAGTCAAAATTTTATTAAGGGTGTTCAAAAGTTAATACGTATGTATAAAAAATAAATTTTAATCGATATATTTCATATAATTTTCTACATGTAATAATATAATTTTTCATTGGATGGTGTGCAATTGGCCACCTTGGCTATGCTGCTGCATACATGCTTTTGAATTGTATTTTCCCTCCTCCCTCTCTCTCCCTGTATTCCTATAATATTTTTTAGGGGAAAGACGACTATATTTATTATATTCATACATGCATTTAGGTTGTATTTTAAATATAAGATGAATGAGAAATATAAATATATTAAATTCTTTAAGTTTGAAGTAATTCCTTCTAGAATAAAATAAAACTAAGACGACATTTACTTTTAAGCAGAAAAATGAGGAAGAGGAAGGAAAAATTATGTATGTTTTTAGTAAGAAGGAGGATTTTGTTTTCAACTATTCAGAAATATTCCGTGGATAAATATCAGAAAAAGCAATTCTTCTCGGGTGTTGGAGGTGAAGCAGACATCTCTTCGACCATTCTCTCATGAGAACTTAAATAATTATTTTTTTAATTCTGTTTTAATGATGTAGTTAGTGTATACTTTTTTTCGAAATTATGGGATCCGCTTTCATTGTAATCTTTAGTTTTAAATTCATATATTTTAACTATAGCTTCGCTATTTCAACTGTCAGTAATATTTGTGTATTTTTGAGTAAACTATCAACAATCAATGACAAAAAATATTTTAATTAAACATATTTGAATGGACCTTTTCACATGAGATTTGTACAAAAAATGAGATGATTTGCTATCACACAAATATGTATATAATGTTATAATTTATTTGAAGTAAAAATTTAAAATCATTTAATCATTAAACTTAAAATTAATCAATATTAATAATATTTATGGGATGATTTAATAACGTCTAATTATATCATTAAAAATAAATTTATAAATAACTAATGAGCTCATGCATTTCACGGAATCTTCATAACTAGTTTTAACTAATAAAAATGAAAATAAATTATCAAAAAATTCATCAATCAAATTATTGTCGACGTAGACCGAGTAACGACAATGACATGAAGGAATGCTTCTAAATATAAGCACAAAATTCTCCCCCAATATCAATGTGATAGAAATAAGTTCATTTCTACTTTACTTTTCTAGTAACATTATACTTTTTTATCGTTTAAGGCGTTACATTCGACAAAAATAAAAAGGTGACACCAAATTAGGTTATTGTGTGCACTTGAAGCAACTCTTATGTGCAAAAATCAAAATTGATCCAAAGTTGATACTCCTTCCATTATGGGCTTTGTTATGCAAATTTGAAGGGATTAGTCTAAATCAATTAACATCCATTAATACTTCATTTTATTCTAAGAATAATGTTTGACAAAATTAATTGCTATAATTATAACTATAACTTGACTAAATATATCAAAGTTTACATGGGTTGAAGTACATGATGAGAAGGTAGAAAAGGTAGCTCTCTTTCACTTGTTAAGTCAATTTGTGTATCAAATAATTTTGAATTTTATTATTCTGGACATAATTACACATTCTTTATTAATTAAGACGGTAACTCAAAAATTAAGAAAGTTATTTTCTGTTACACTGGAATAATTGAGTTTTACTCATTATAAAGATAAAGTTATAAGCTGACCCACAGATAATATTATCCGTTTTGAGCTTAGACTTACACAACTTTAAAATGTGTCAATAGTAATTATGACTCAACATCTCTTTTGTGCTTTTGTTGATGTGATTGGTACAAAAGTTATTTAAACTTTACTCACTAACCAAACACACACACTATGTCAAGGTGAAGTTATCATGGCTAAATTATGAGCGGCTACGATATTATAAGTTTCTTCCTCTTGATCGAATCTGTAACCTTCATTAGTAGATTCATTTTTAGTGGTTTCTCTGATCAAACTTGAAGTTACCATGAGCCTGAAGCTTCCTTTGTAACTCCCAGAACTTCTTCGTAGTGGCTCCCTTACATGCCTCATTTCAGAGAGAACCTCAAAGTGGCTCTATTTTGTATAACTTTATTGTTATACTAATAGAATTTTATTAGTTTAATATGACAAACATGATTTTATAATTTTACTGCTATAACTATTAAACAAAATTAACCCCCTTCAATTTATGCCTGACTTTAGAATAAGATTGAATAATCGAACTCAGCAATTTAGAAAAATAAACCCTTATATTACTTTTAAATAAGCAAGATATAAAATACAACATGAACAAGTACATAAACTTTATTGCAGTAGATTTTACGTGATCAATAGGAGATTCACAGGGTCCATATATGAAATCCATATATAGATCCCATCCCCTAATTCAATTAATAGCTATCGTTTTATTCAAAACTCACTTTTTTGACTACATCACTCGTATTAGTTTTTGTTCAAAATCAACTCTTTTAGACAATAACCATACGACTAATCAAGTATATTATGCATGAAACATCATAGGAAAGAATAAATGAACAATACAAATATAAAACACAAACAATATAGATAATACATGAATTTTTGTATATACCCATTGAAAAATATCTTAATTATGCTCCATATCTATAGTTTGTGTAAATTACGTTTTGTAACTATAGTCGCGCAACACTTGTATAAGTTTGTATAATTTTCTATATAATTCATAGTGTTTGTATATTTCGCTATACAATTTGATTCGCGCACAACGTTTGTACAAATCACACGAATTATATAAAATTCAAATTGTCTCTACAGTACAGATAGATGTTTGTCGCGAACCGTAATTATTTTAATCTATACCTATAATAGTTAATTAATTAGTATATATTTGCTTATCCAGGTATTTTTCCTAAATAGAATGTATTTTCAGCCAATCCATCACTTGAAGTATATAAGTAATAAGGAGTGATGACTGATGAGTATCTGATTGACATTAAAGTCATTAATCATCTAAACAGCACAATTAATCTCTTTTTATTTTTATGTACTTTTTGATACTATAAATCAGTCAAAAGTCAATCATCCGATTTTTAACGTGACACTAATGGGGGATTTAGAAATATCACGTGATACTATTTCTTCGATTTTTTTTTATTAAATATGTATATATTAAAAGAAAAGTTCAGGAAATTGTTTCTCTATTTCTATGAGGTAGTGGTAAGATTTGTGTATATTCTATCTTTCCTAGACCTCATTTGTAGAATTTTACTGGATATGTTGTTGCTCTAATTAAAAGAGAAAGGCAGATATAAAGGATATATATAGTAAAGTGACACCACTTGCACATTTGGCAATCAACTTTCACATTCCAAGTTGCATGTTCAAACTCACATAGTTTAATGTTGATAATTTTATTTGTTTTTTCTTTGACCTTATTTCTCACAAACCAAATTGATTAAGAATAATTTGCTAAATTCAATGGCGTTTAGTGATTATTTAGTGTTTTGTATAAAAAAAAAAACATTATTTACTTCAATAGCTAATTCGTCATCTCATTTATACAGGACTTACATTATTAATTTTTTTGTTAATTAATTATTTACCAACATAAATGCCTCTTATTATGAGGCATTTATGTCGATATATTCAAATACATATTCTACGTACACAAGTATATGAATTTGTATATACTCATATTATTGTATTTTTATTTCGTACGCTGAACCAAATTCTGATCCATGATGTATATATAGGTCTTTTAACTCTCAAAATTTATCAAATTTCGATGACGAATCGACCCTCCCAATTACCTGCATCACTTATTTTTGCAAGCCATAAATAGTATAATAAAATTACACAGAGGTTTTATTTATTTGTTTTTTTTTAAAAAAAAGAGCCCTAAATCACAAAAAGAGTATGTGAATCATTGCATGTTGGAATATATAGAAGGAGGAAATAGGTGGGAAGTCATTAAATTGCTAAGTTTTTATAGGGTGATGAAGCAGCGTGAAATTTATTAATTTTTCCTCTTGTTTGGTACATATGCATGGTCCACCCTACCACACGCTTTCTCTCCTCTTTTTGTTTTTATTATATTTAATATGCAAGTAGAAAAAAAATATTTTTAAAAAAAATATATATAAATTTAACACAAAAGTTTTGAAAATAAAGGAGCAGAGACTTAGATGGGGTGGAGTGGATTTTTGTAAACAAAAATAACATTTTGTTTTTTGGAAAGTAGTAGGTGGTTTGGGAGAGCTGGGTTGAAATAAGATTTTTAAAAATATATATAAAAGAAATATTTTTAAAATAATAAAAAATTGAGGGGGTGGGGGGAATAATTTCTTTTTTGATATAGCGATATTTTATCTTTAGTTTCAGCTAATACTAATAGTTATTTAATTCTTATCAAGATGGAATATTTTATTCATCTCGCAATGTCAAAAGAGAAAGTGTATTATACACCGGTACTAAGGTGTGCTTCTGAAATGAATGTGTTATAATTTAGATATGAAACACACTCTTTCGATAATTTTGATATAAAAGTTAAAAAAAGAAATAATTTATTTGTGTACTATATTAAAAAAATATTATAACTGAATAGTTAAATTTGAATGACAAGAAAAAAATTTCCTAGTAAATGCTTTTTCTAAATTTGGTTGACATGATTGAATAACTATGAATATATATTTGATGAGACATTCCTAGTCTCCTGTAAAAACACAATGGAACAAAATTTACACGTGTGATATCATAAAAGAAAATATTGGTATTATTTAATATGTCGATTTCTTTATTGATTATGTATCAAGAATGAAATATAATTTATATATATACAGAATATATACTATATCAAAATAATTTGCCTTTTCGGTTTTTGTTTTTCAAAATCTGAAACCAAACCAAAAAATTAAAATGTTAAGTCTGAAACCAAGCTTAAAAGATGGAAAAATCAAAACAAATAACAGAAAATTTGATTCGATTTGATTTTTCGACTTAATCTAAATAATGCGGTGCTCGAAATTCATTCAGAATTCCATGCGCGGAAACGGACTATGCTACTCCATCAAATTTGACATTTTAGACTCAATGACAGAGTCAAAAATCACTTGTGAGGTCGTTACAATTGAATGTGGATCTTACTCCCAAGGTCATATTTAACCAAAAGCTACCGAGGGGCTTGAAATAAATCTGAAAGCCTTGGGAACCTAATGAAAGACTGTTCTAGATGAGACTTGACATTTCAGAGCTAAACATGCCGCATAATTCTCATTTCAGCATGATTTTCATGAATTGTTAACCAAAATCAATTCTGAGCCAAATTTTAACAAGCAAAATGCTAAATGGTCTAAACTCGCATCGAAAGCCTCGGTGCTCAAGCCGACCATGCTTCTAACCTTATTTGACCATTTCAAAGTTAATGAAACTGTCAAAATTTTACAATGATGCCATCTTCCTAGAGTTTTGATTGAAGTCAATTGTTCAAACTCTAAGGCTCCAAAATACGAAAATTGGCATAAAACCCAAATAAATGATCAGGCAACTGAGCTATTAGTACCAGTAAGTCATAAATGACCTGAGATTGCTAAAGGAGAGATCTAAATGCTGAAAAGAATGAAGAGCAGAGAAAATGACCTGGAGGGTCATTATAGCTACGACTTCTCATTTCTTAGACTGAGTGCGAATATATAAATGGTTGTTGATTGAATTGGATAGATAGTGAACCATGCTTAGGCACTTAAAAATCATATTTTAGGTTTATTTTTAGAGACTTTTGAGTACTTATGAGCATGTTGCTTTTTTTTTTTTGTTGATCATCCACATCCTGTGACATGTTTGAATACTTGTTTATGTAATTATTTGCAGCTTGATGGCCTTTGTTTAGGTTTGACTGATGCTAGTCCCGACCTCGTTTTAGTTTGGCTTAAATCCTTATAAATTGATATAACAGACTTGAATCTGATGATTTGAACCTTAGCTAGGCGATAACCTTGCTGTAATGTTATCCTGTCCATAATCTCCCTACTCTGCAATTCTACAATGATGCATGAGTGACATCAAATTTCGTTCTACGATTCGAGATTGATTTTTGGGTTCGACTAAGATGGTTGTATTGATTCATTTAGGGTGGATGGTGTTCCACGTTTTCTTTTGACTATAATTATTTTCCAATTTTCACATTAATCAATTATGTCTTGTAATTAGGTGAAAGCAAAATAAAGTTCACTCCTTTATTTATTCATGCATGTAGTATTCATTTATTTCTCTGTATTCACATACTTCTAAGCTTAAATATATTCATTTATTTTCTAGGAATCAATTTTCATACATTGTTTGTTCTCTTTTTAAAATTTTTGTTTTCTAGTTAGAGAATTGAGGAACTTATATTTGGTATTTTTATTTTTTATATCTTCAAATAGCATTTACTACTAATTAAGTTTAAATGCTAGGTAAATGGTCCCATATATTTTTTTCATAATAAATATAACTCACCCAACGCATCAAAGTTGAGCCAGGTTGGATGAGTTATATTAATTTATAAGTATTAGCATGTTTCTATTATTACATCTTTAATTAGAATAGATTATTTGAAACTACCCTAATACGTTCAACTAATTTGAGGATGCTGAAATGGATGTGTGGGCACACAAGGAGGGATAAGATTAGGAATGAGATCATTGGGGAGAAGCTAGAAGTGGCCCTGGTGGTTAATAAGATGAGGGAAGCGAGACTGCGATGGTTTGGACATGTGCAGAGAAGAGGTATCAATGCTCCTGTAAGGAGGTGCGAGAGGTTGGACTAAGGAGGCACTAGGAGAATTAGAGGTAGACCCTAAGAAGTACTAGGGAGAGGTGATTAGACAGGATATGGCGAGACTTAATCTCACCGAGGACATGACCTTAGATAGGAAGGAGTGGAGGTCATGAATTAGAGTAGAAGGCTAATAGGTTAGCAGGGGTAGCCGTGGGTATTGTAGAGTGTTGTCTTTATATGTATTATGTGTGTTAAATTTAACGTATTTACATAGTATTATGTGTTTTCATTAGTAATCGATCTTCCTATTCCTTTCTTGTCCTTTCTTTTTTGTCATATCTAGTTTATTCGCCTATGGGTTGTTGAGACGAGGGTTCCTAGGAAACAGTCACTCTACTTCTATGAGGTTGTGGTAAGGTCTGCGTACATTATACCCTCCTCAGACCCCACTTGTGAGATTCCACTGGGTATGTTATTGTTGTTGTTGTTTGTGAAGTTTTTTTATTGAGAATAACCTTAATATTTCAGCCACTTTAACCATTAGTTTCAAATTACCTGAAATTTATGAAGTTCTTGATTTGAAATGATTTTAGCGTTAGCTTCAAATAATTCGAAATTATGAAGTCTTGATTTGGCATGGCCTTAATACGTTTAACTAATTTGACTATTAGCTTCAATTAAATTATTTGAAATTAAGAAGTCTTAATTTGGAATGACTTCAATACATTCAAGTTGAATGATTCAACTAATTTCAGATTATTTGAAAATTTACAAAGTCTTAATTTGGAGTGGCCTTAATACATTCAGCTAATTGGATCAATAACTTCAAATTGTTTGAATTTATATATCTTAATTTGGAATAATATTAATATATTCAACTAATTTGATCATCAACCTCAAATTATTTGAAATTTATGAAATTCTAAATTTGGAATAACTTTAAAAGATTTAACTAATTTGGTCATTAGCTTCAAATTATTTAAATCTTATTTGGAATGACCTTAATATATACGTTCACCTAATTTGACCATTAACTTTAAATTATCTAAAATTTGTGAATTTTTTTTATTTGAAACGATCTTAATACATTCAAATCCTTTGATGATATCTTCAAAATTATTTGAAACTAGTGAAATTCTTGATTTGGAATTATTTTAATTCATTCAATTAATTTTGAAGTATTTAAAATTTTTGAAGTTCTTAATTTGAAATGACCTAAATATATATTCAACTAATTTGAACAGAAGCTCAGATACGTAGTACTAATTAATACACTGCACCCTTTATCCTTTACTTTGTTCAATCAATATTTCATCTAATTAATTTTATCTATTTATTTATATAATTACTTCATTTATTAGTTTTAGTAGACATAATTAATTTTATTATGGCGTGTTATGATGAATTGATGATAAGTTGTTCTGAATTTTGTAATATATTTAAATTTATCAACATGTAATTATTTATTTCAAAATTGTACACTTAATTAAATTCACAAAATTGTACTAATGACGTATATTCTATACATCCATCTTTATATGTTTCATGCCAAATTAATATCCATGTCTGAGAAAATGATATATTTTTTAATCCTTGAAAACTGTCACAAAATGAAGCAGAAAATATAAAATTGACTAATCATTCAAAAGTAATGTGGAATAATAAACATTTATCAACACTAAATGTTAGGAATTTAAATCTTAAACGTAATGATTTTTCCTTTTTTTAAAAAGTGCTAACGTTCATTTTTATGGTTTTCTATAGCGTGGATTTAAATTAATCAAAATAGATTTCTTTTATCTCCAAGATTATTGCAATTTGTAAATATATTGTTTTCATACCATAATTTCTTTATGTAAAGAAAATTTATCCATTCGTTAGTTCTAGTAGACAAAAGTTAATTTTATATTGCACGTTACGTTGAGTTATTTTAAACTAAGTAATTTATTAAGACATTTTACTATTGAATTGTAATTGTTTTATTATTTATTTTATGTACAGGCGTTTAATTAAAATTAAAAAAATCTGAAAGTCGCACGTACAAAGCTAAAAATAAAAGAATAATATACGTCCAAAAAGTGGACCATACACAAAATACGGTAACTGACTAGTCTCAAAAATACAAAAGACGAACCATCCAAGCAGATAGAAATGATCCAAAACGTCAAGTGCTCACCTTCATCTTCGGAATAGACAGCTACAGACTTGATAGATCAGTACTGATAACTGATGCTCGGACATGCATCACAAATGTAGATGTAGAGTGTAGTATGAGTATCAAGATAACATGTACCCGGTAGGGATCATAGACCGAATGAACAGGAAAGGCAAACATAATATGAAAAGAAGGATAGCCAAAAATAGAGGTCTAAAACAATAATCTAAGACAAAGCAAATAAGTAAGAATACACGGAAGTAGAAGGAACTAAGCTAAGGAATACTATCACTAACTACACATAGTTGGGCACCATAAGTCCAAAAGATATAATCTGGTCTTTGAAAATATTGTAATCATCCTGGAGGTCTTTAATTATCATTTTATCCTTCTTGATGATTGTTTCGAGACATATTTGATTGATTCTAAAATCAGGTCTTTGAAAATATTGTAAGAAGTTGGTTTTTTTGCTATAGAATTGAGTTTTGAAGGGTTAAGTTGTCTAATTTTAAATTTTGGAGTTATTTGGAGATTCGGGTCTCGTAATAGAATTTCATCAATTCCATCAGTTTTGAAATGTGGAAATTGATGTAGGAGAGTTGTCGAAATCAGAATTGAAGTTGTTATGTGTATTTTAGGTCTGAAATTAGAAATTGAGTTAAAGTTTGACTTAGGTTTAACTTTTGTAAATATTTTTAGTTCGGGTGCTCGGATTGAATTTTTGATCTTCCAACTGGTTCCTTGAGATGATTTTAGCGCTAGAACGAGCGTTGTCATAATTTTCGGGTATTCCAATAGTATTTTGGTTTCTAGTGCCTAAGTTTAGTTACGACTTACCAGATTTCAAATCAAGGAGACCTCGAATTCAATTTCTGATGATTCCATTGAGTTTAAAATATCAACAAGCATAAAACAACAGGATAAACTCTCGGGGATTCGTTTGGAACTCTCGAGAGTTCATTCTATTGTTTTATGCTTGTTGAACTTGCTGATATCTGGTGTGAGTGACCTTCTTCGCGTTCGCTGACTCCACCTCTCTGTTCGCAAAACGTTGACCCCTTATGTATCACATTTGCGGGCCAAGGGACGCGATCGCAAAAAGGTCAAGCAATTGGCCTTTGCATTCGTGAGGGCCCTGTCCGCGTTCACGGAGGTTATTTTGACTTAACCTTTACATTTGCGAGCCTAAGCTTCACAATCATGGAGTAAAATTTTTGAAACAGTAATTGCTCCTAAAAAGTTTGGGATTTAAGTCATTTTCTATATTTTTAGACTTTGAGTACTCGGGAAGGAGCAATTTCACTTGGTTTTTCGAGAGGAATTCATTGAAAAGGTATCTTTATTACCCATTGATTATTTTTTTGATCTTAACATCAAATTTAGTGTTTTCAATTGGAGAAATTGGGAGTTTTTCATGAACTCGAATTTTTTGTCAAAAACGGTGATTATGAGCTAAGCTCTGTTTTTAAAATAGTTTTCACCAATAGATTTCTAATTACATGAAGAACGTTTTCACCTAAGAATTTCTAAATTTAAACCTCAAATTTTGCTATTGAATTTTTGCACCGTTTTATTCTTTTTTTTCTTGAATTATATAATTTTAGTATCATTAATTTTGACATATGATTGTGAATCTATTTTTGAATAGATTGTGGTGCTTTGGAGTATAATCGAAAGGATAAAGCTTTGGCTTTAGAATGATCGTGACTTTTGAATAAAGCAAGTAATCGTCTACCCTATAGTTAAGAATGTTGAACCTCGTAGCTTCATATTTATCTGATTGAGGTGTATTGGGTATTGGCTGGGGTGTGATTTACATGAAACTAATCTATGATTAAGATGGGGAAAGACATGACTTTATGAAATGATGTGTTAAATGTAAAATTCGAATATGAAAAATTATATTAAGTGCTGTGAATCAATTATTGACGTATATTGATGTAACTGTTGAGTTATATTGTATGGTATTGTGTGTTTCATTTCTCATTCACTCATCTTTTGCGTATGTGCTTATCTGCATTAGATCATGGGAATGGAATAAGAGAGAGATATTGATATTTAGGACTGAAGTTCTTATTGATCGTGGTTATTGTCAAAGATATTGACATTTGGGGTCAAGATTTCTATCGATCGTGGATATTGCCGATGTACCTTTCGGCGATCGAAGTCTCTTTCAGTGAGTATGATTTTTGGTCAAGGTATCTTTCGGTGATTTATTATTGTCGAGGTCTTTTTCGGTGGATACGTAATCTATGTGAGACCCTTATGGGTTCTAGCCCGAGTTGATTAGTGGATGTGTGTCGTAGGACACACATGTATCATGATTATCTGACATTGCCTTGCATCATTTTGCACTTCACTCTTTGTTTAATTGTAAGTGAACTCTTAAGTTATTTGACGATATATAAATTCCAGACAATTGTTTCTTGTTGACTATGACTCCTTGAAATTTTGGTATTTTCGAAGGTATGTGGTTGGGATGGTAGGAGTACCTACGTTCTTCATTACTTTACTTAGGCTTAGAATTCATTTGTTGGGTACCATATTGTTGAGTACTCATCCTTGCATTTACACTTGTATAAGTATTGAACCTGATACCTCCTGATCTAGTACTCTTGCTATTAGACCGAGCTTCTGCACGCTTGAGAGTCAGTAACTTATTTTTCGGCGAACTCAAGGCCCCTTCATCTTGTGATTTGTTCAATTTGAGGATTAAGACATTTTGCATCATTTCGTGATTTTCTTGTTTAGATTGACTTGTCTCGGTGAGTTAAAGTTAAGTGTGATTACATTCCATTTTGTGTCGTGGCATCAAAGTAATATTCTTTTTAAATCGGCATTATTGTTAATGATTCCTTTTTTAAAAAAAAGTCAGTTTTATTAATGCTTTTTTTAAGAAAACACCAACATTAATTTATTACACTAAATTTTTATAGCGCCGAATATAAATTAATCAGAAAAATAAACATAATCACAAAGTCAAAAATAAATTGACTGATTGCTAAATCTGAATTACTGAAAAATGTTATAGAATAACAAAATGTTTATTAATGTAAATTCTTTAATTGAATCTCGAATATAAGGATTTTTCAAAAAGAAGCGCCGCTTTTATTAACGGATATTTTTTTTTAAAAAAATGCTAATATTATTAATGGTTCCTTTTTTTAAAAAAAAAGCACAAACATCGATTCACTTCAATAAATTTTTATAGCTTAAATATAAATTAATCAGAACAACAAACATAGTCACAAGTCAAAAAAATTAAAAGTTATAATAGATATGTGGATTGATGGTTACTACCGTTGAATTACTAAAGAAAATGGGAAATGACAAAACGTTCATTGCCATAAAATGTCTCATTGAACCTTAAACATAACGATATTTTTTTAAAAAAAAATGTATCGCTATTATTAACGATTTTTAAAAAAAATCAGTAGTATTAACGATTTTTTTTAAAATACCTATATTAGTTCATCATGGTAAACTTTTATAGCGCGGTTATAGATTATTCAGAACAACGAACATAGTGATAAAATTAAAAAGAAAAAATCATTGAGTTATCGAGTTAACGGGTTTTTAATGATTTTACAAAAAAAAATCATTGAGTTATCGGTTCGATTTCGATTTGTAGTATTGAGTTATTGGGTAAACCGATAATTAATTAACATTATAATAATTTACTATTTTATTACTTCATAAATATTAAATATTAATAATTTAATATCACTTGATACTAAATCGATACTCATAAGTCATGTATTTGCTTGGTTTCCAATCTATAACCTTTCTGTTGGTAAGTAAATTAGAATATGAGGTCAAATATTGCATATTATTAAGTCTAGGCGCTCAATGGATTTGTTGTTGTACAGTATGTCATCGTATTGTGTCAAATTGTTAGAAAAATCATATATATATTTTATGAGTATTTTCTAATTGGGTAAACCGAAAACCAAACCGTTAAGGACCAAAAATCGATAAAAAATATCTTATTGGTTTGTTATTGATTTAGCATATTTAAAAATCGAAAATCGATAAACCAATCCAATAATACATAAAATATCGATGCACACCCCTAATCATGACAATTTTTTATAGCGCTATTATAGATTAATCAGAACAACGAATATAGTGAAAAAATTAAAAAAAAAAAGTTCACTAATTGTTAGTAAAATTGAATTACTAAAGAATATGACAAAATGACAAAAGGCTTATCAACTTAACGTGTCTCGCTGGACCTTGAACGCAACGATTTTTTAAAAAGAAGCGCCACTATTTTTAACGATTTTTCAAACTAAGCACCAATGTTATTAGCACTTTTACAACAAAAAACACTAACATTTATTCATTAGAGTAATTTTTATAACGCGAATATAGATTGATCAGGACGTCGAATGTAGACCGAAAACCTTAAAAAGGAAAGAAATGAGACAATGGGCCGATAAGCGCGCCACATCACTAGTCAAAAATCCAGCTAGGGGATAAAGATACTTGTTTTGGTAATTAGACTAACCCTCATTTTCACCCTAGCAACAGCCGTATATATATATTTGCTTTTCCTTTTTCCTTTTTCATTTACTCTTCAAAACTTCAATTGTAAGTAGTAATAAAAGTTGTTTTTAATGTTGTTTCCTTTGTGAATTTTAATTTTGTTTATGTTTATTGAAGGGAATCGATCGAGACTTGGAAAAAATTAAACAATTTGCATTGATAAGCGTGCGTTACTCTCTGGTAAGTCAGCTCTTAATCTGCTAAGCGCCATTTTCATTTGAATTATTTGTTGTAATGTAAAACTTCCATTAATTTATTAATTAATTAATCAATCAACTTCATTCTGGGGTAAGGGATCCCAAAATGAGCATCTGGAGTTATGGACTCTTCTGGAACTGTGTGTTTTATGTGTGTGTGGATTCTCGATAGGTCCACACAGAATCTTGAAGCTTTTGTATTTACTTTACATAGAAAATAAATATTCTAAAGTCTCTTTTCAACTTTTGTTTATAATAATTTTTAGAAAAGGTTATGCACTTTTTTTGTTTTTCTGTAGAGTCAACAGAGTTTCTTTTTTCCTCCTGTTTTTGTTTGTTTCTTGCAGTTTTATTTTGTAAGGTATTGAAAAGTCCACTTTTTTATTATTTTCTTTATCATTACTTTTTATTTTTCTTTATACTGTATATATATACTGGTTTACTTAGCCCCATTTATATAACCTTTCGTTTTCCTCTTTTATGGTAGTGATCCCACTGTTTTTACAATGACAGCTATAAGCAGTCAAAACTCAAAACCCATATCTCTTTGATTGAATGAAATACTCCTAGGGTTTCCTTTTTATTATTTAGGCCAACCCATTTCTCTCTCTCATTTGCTCAAAGAGTAGCATTAGAGGGGAAGGTGCAATAAGGTTCTTGGTTGTCTTGTACCAACCCCTTTTGCTTCTTCTTTAATTTTGTGGGTTTGGGTTGTTGAGTTTTATGTTCATCACCAAAATCTTGGACTAAAATACTTTGTTTGGGGTGTATAAATATGAAAAGTTTCTATCAAGTGTTGATGGGAAAGTTGAGATCTTGAAAGTGATTGACAAGAGAGTTCTGGGTCTTTTTCATATCAAAGTTTGTCTTTTTTTTTGTTTTTGGTAAAAAGAGAGGAAGGGGGTTGTTCAGTTTTGATGAGTTTTGGAGGTTTCATTGGGAGTAGTAGTGGAGGAAAAGGCGGTGACGGTGGTACTTCTGGGGTTTCAAGACTCGTGGCTGACAGTTCATACGAAGCCATGCCTACTGCTACTATTGCTCAATCACAACTTATAACATCATCTTTACCCCATTCAATGTTTAACTCTTCCCCGTTATCTCTTGCACTTGTAGGCCTCCTCTAAAGTTTTTTTTTTTTTGTTGTGGGTGTGATTTTGTTGCTTGGGATGAATAGTGTATTTGGGTTAATTTGCAGAAACCAAAGATGGAAGGTGCTGGTGACGTGAATTTTGATGCTGTTGCAATGGGAAGGACTTCCAGAGACGATGACTATGAGAGCAGGTCTGGCAGTGAGAATTTTGACGGGATTGGATCAGGCGATGAAATGGAAAATCAAATTGGTAGCTCATCCAGATCAAAAAAGAAATATCATAGGCATACCCCATACCAGATTCAAGAACTTGAAGCGTATGTGTTTTACTATTTCATATTGTTGTTTTCATAGTTTGTTTGGCTTGTTTCTGAATTTTTTATCTGACAGTTCTTTTAAGGAGAATCCACACCCTGATGAGAAAGCAAGACTTGAACTTGGTAAGAGACTGTCACTGGAAAGCAGGCAGGTGAAATTTTGGTTCCAAAATAGGAGAACCCAGATGAAGGTAAATGCCACCACATTGACACTAGTTTGTTTAATTTATTATACCTTGTGTAAGATTTTGTCACATAGAATGTATAAGTGAAACCTACATTGTTTCAGACCCAGATGGAACGGCATGAGAATTCGATGCTGAAGCAAGAAAACGATAAGCTCCGTATTGAAAACATAGCGATGAAGGAAGCTATGCGGAGCCCAGCTTGCCCTCATTGTGGTGGTCCAGCAATACTTGGAGAGATACACATTGAGGAGCACCATCTGAAGATAGAGAATGCCCGCCTAAGAGACGAATATAATAGGATATGCGCTGTGGCAAACAAATTTCTGGGAAGGCCTTTGGAAACTTTCCATGCTCCTGCTCCAATGCCAGCTGGGATGGCTAGTTCTGCTCTGGAGCTTGCTGTGGGAAGAAACGGCTTTGGTGCTATGAACTCTGTTGACACTGCATTGCCAATGGGACTTAATTTTGGCAATGGTATCTCAATTTCACCTAGGTCCACCCCCAACATGGCTGGTGTAGATGTATCCTATGATAAGAACATGTTAATAGAGCTTGCTTTTGCTTCCATGACTGAGCTGATTAAGCTAGCCGATATCGGTGGTCCTCTTTGGCTTAGAAACTTTGATGGAAGTGCAGAAGAATTGAACCTTGAGGAGTATGCTAGGTCTTTCCCTCCATGTATTGGCATGAAACCTGCCCACTTCACAGCTGAAGCAACAAAGGCAACTGGTACAGTGATGATCAACAGTCTGGCCTTGGTGGAGAGTCTGATGGACACAGTAGGTTCCTTCATCTTGAGACGTTTAGTTGACATTTTTGATTCCTTTGACCCATTGCTGAATGTGAAAGTTGTTTCTCCAATTTGCTTCTTGAACATAGGATTTTCTTTTTTTATTTTAGGGGTGTTGCATTAATGGCTGCATGTTCTTTTGATTAAAATTACTTTAACTTTCAAGTTGAGGAAAAAAAACATATTGTTGCTTTTCTGCTTGCTTTCCAACATGTAAGTTCTACTAATGCAGAGTCGATGGATGGATATATTCTCATGCATTGTTGGCAGAAGCTCTACAATTAATGTGATCTCCAACAGCTCAGGTGGAAGCAAGGATGGCAATTTGCTCTTGGTATGTTATTGTTATTTTTGTGGGAGTCATCCATCCTAAGTTTCTTTTCTTGCCTGTTCTGCGATAGAGGTCTGAAAATATTGATTTGCAGATCCAAGCTGAGTTCCAAGTTTCGTCCGCTTTAGTTCCTGTCCGTCAAGTAAGGTTTCTACGCTTCTGCAAGCAACACGCTGAAGGTGTCTGGGCAGTGGTGGATGTATCTATTGATGCTATCCAAGAAGGTTCACAACCGCGTGAAGCTGGAAACTGCAGGAGACTCCCTTCTGGATGTATTGTGCAAGACTTGCCCAATGGGTACTCCAAGGTAACTGTTCATTTAGTATTCCATGCAGTGCTCCGTAAGTTGCTGAAATTTAACCAGCTAAATTGTTTTATTTTTTCTTGTTGGTTTGTGTATTTATTTGTTCTTAATGAAGGTTTATCTTGTCATTTTGCTTACATAGTTTTTTTCTTTAATGCACTTACTATCTGGTTTTGGAGTGTTGATTCTTTTGACCTTTGCTTCTGAAATATATTTTATCCTTGGCATTTTTTGGAAGTGATGTCAGTAAAATAATTTGACAGTTGTAGCCTAAGAATCTGAACCTTCTATTGTTATTTTATTCTGTAGATGCTTCTGTATGTTTATTTATGTTATCATCAAATTCAAGGCTAGATTATTTCATATTTGTTTGTTTAGGCTTCTGCCAGATTAGAAAATTGGTTAATCGAGGATGTCAACCTTACAGTATTGCAAGATGCCTCAACTCCTTTTTCTGTGTCTCGAACTTATAAATTTATGATCATTGTGTAAAGGCACAGCCTCGGTAGTCCCCCCCCCCCCCCCCCCCCCCCCCGCGGGTACATGTGCTTGTGAATCTATGCTTGCATCATGGTGTTTACTTGATACCACTTGTGTTATTTGACCTCAATATAGATTTCTATTGTACCTTCCAATCTAGAGAGTTTTAAAATGATGTTAGTTGTGTAAATAGTAATTTCGTTTAACCTATCCTCTTATATGTATATTCTTCATTTTCTTGCAAAATCACACCTTTTCACGTTTTGCACGGAGTTTCAAACCATGTTCCGCTGTCCTCTGGGATTTCTTGATTACTGGAAAACCACTCAAATTTTGAACTCATTTTATGCTCTCTTTTGCACCCTATCTTCTTGAATGATTATAAACAAGTAACTATAATCATTTCCTTGCATCCTATATCTTTTTATTCTGGAATTCCAATTTTATGCGAACTAAAGCTACTAGATACACAGATTGATCTATGCTCTTTTGAAGCATATAAATCCTTTTATGGTTTTGTGTTGCTGGTTAAGTTACCTACTGACAGACCAATTGATGTGAAATCTATCTTAATCTACTCAATTTCTGTGCCCGAAACTGCTAGCAAAATCTTGACGGAAAATTTCAGGTTATTTGGATTGAGCACACGGAATATGATGAGAGTACCATCCACAATTACTGCCGCCCTTACATCAGGTCTGGCTTGGGCTTTGGTGCCCAGCGGTGGATTGCCACCCTACAAAGGCAATGCGAGTTCTTGGCAGTCATCATGTCTTCTGCTGTGCCCAGTGGTGATAATGCAGGTACCACATCACATTGTTCATTTAACACTTTCGAACTTTGAAATGATAATGGATGCTTATTGAGTTTCACTATATTTGCAGTTGTTAGTCCCAATGGTCGGAGAAGTATTGCAATGCTGGCTCGACGCGTGACTCGCAACTTTTGCAGTGGGGTTTGTTCAACCTATTACAAGTGGGAACCAATCCAATCAGGGACCGCCGAGGAGAGTAAGTTGATTATGAGGAAGGCTATTGGTGAACCTGGTGACCCTCATGGTATGGTGTTGAGTGCCTCCAGGACCCTCTGGCTGCCGGTGAGACATAAGCGTTTGTTTGACTTCCTTCGAAATGAACAAACAAGAAGTCAATGGGATGTCTTGTCCCATGGTGGTTCCATGCACCCAATAGTGCACATTGCCAAGGGTCAGGATCTTGGCAACAGCATCTCTTTGTTCCGCACTAATGTGAGTGAAACTGGCGTGACTTTTAGAAATGTGGCATAAAACTACACCACTTAGTGCACTTGCTACTAAACATTGAGTCCTGAATAAGTGTTTTGGCTTGACTTGCAGGTGACTGACAGCGATGGTAATCAAAATAGTCTCTTGACCTTGCAGGAGTCGTGCACAGACGTGTCCGGTTCCATTATAGCTTATACATCCCTTGATACTGGAGATATGAATGTTGTGATGAATGGTGGAGATTCTTCCTGCGTGGCTTTCCTTCCATCAGGACTTGCTATAGTTCCAGATTGTTACGAGAACTCGAACAATGGAATGCCGGAAAATGAGGGTAAGAGTAACGGGTCTCTGTTGACGGTTGGATTCCAAATTTTAGTGAATAGCATGCCTTCAGGAAGTCTGACGATGGATTCGGTGAACACTGTGAACACCCTCATCACCCGTACAGTGCAAAATATCAAGATTGCATTCCAGTGCAATTAATCTCCAAACATTTTGGTTTCTGGTTTTATGATGCATGTTATGACTGACAATAAGTATACAAGTTGAATTGATAGAAAGAAGTCGGGTTTGAGTCAATGAACGAACCTAGATGGTTCGCTAGTATTTCATATGGTTTATTCAGTTGTTTTGATGATAAAGCGGTGTGGTTCGTGTATTGACTTTTGTGGCCCTTTACATTATTTTGTGTGCTTTGCTATTTCCTTTCTTGTTGCTAAACATGATACTCTACAGGTTATTTTTTTGAATTGTTTTGTCCATGTCTGAATCTTAGTTGTGTTATCAAAATTCATTTGGTTGGTTTAATATATTTGCTAATGGATTATTTGGTTGCAATAATGACTCGTGCACTATTCACAATGTGGATTTTTGTGACGAGGGTTCCCAGGAAACAACATTTGTACCTTTATGAGGTAGTGGTAAAGTCTGCGTACATTCTATCCTCATCAGACCTCACTTGTGGATTTCACTGGGTATGTTGTTGTTGCTGCACTGTATTCACAAGTAGGGAGGGATCAAAGTATTCATTTAATTTCCTACCCAAAATCTTCTTCTTTCTACTTTTTATTTTTTGTTTTCTTCCAATCGACATAATCTTTTCATCCCTATCCCACAAAGGTAGAGTAAAGATTAAATCGACTATATCGTTATTTCATAATCTTTTTTTTTTCTTGATTTTTTATTCTTTTAATATATATTTACTTTTTGTTTTGCTCTCTCCCTTTTTTCTTCTATACAATAAGAAAAAAAAGAAAAGTACTATCCTACATATTTATTCACCTTCTTAACACATCACTTTTGACTTCTTTATTTTTATTTTTTTCTATATCAATATCAATAAAAAAGATTACTAATATAGTACTATATTTTTTTATTTTTTGTATGTCAATTATCAAAAAGCTATTTTTTGTAGCCTATATCATCCATTACTAAATGGTCCAACTGGAACTTTCTTTCCCCAATAGTCTCCTTTTTGTGACCATTACTAGAATTATGGCAGGCAAAAGAGTTGGACGTGAGAATATCCAACATGACATGTCATGACTCAATTTTTGTACAACATATTGTGACATGATTCTATCTTAATTTTTACGAAAGGATAACACGTGACTTTCCCCTCTCCTTGGTTGTTGGCTGTTGTCTATATTCACCTAAGGGTGGTCAGATGAATACCCTATGTTGAAATTATTTTTCAAATATATAGGTTAAATAGATACTTTAATTTATATATCAATTATTAAACATCCTTGATACAAAAATCATGCAATCATGTTTTAAATTATGAATACCCTTGACGAAAATATTGGTTTCGCCACTGGCTGCTGCATACACAAACTGAGGTTCTACGCATGGAAATAAGGACATATCTAGCCTATTCAACTTATTTTAAACATTATTTTTTGTTGATGATGAATAGCTACATATACTTGATTATTCAATTTTAAAAACACTTTTCTTAATATTAAAGCACCAATTTATGCTTCAAAAGCGATCTTTCGGAGCAATTACTTTTTCAATTTCTAACCAATAGCTTCCATTATTGTACAAATAACTTTGGCAAAATCCTAGTAAGATGAAAGTGTAATGACCCAAGGTCATTTTTTTTGTATTTTTGACAAAATCCGGAGGCTCGGATCGAAATTTCGTCACTTTCAATAATTTCAAATGGTGAAACTAATGCTAGAAATAGCTTTATTGCAATTTTTAAAGTTCCTGAGAATATTTTGAGCTCAAAACTAGTTTAAATGAGCTTTCTCGGATTTTGAGCCAAGGACAGCTCAAATTCAAATTTTGATGATTTCGTTGGATACGGAACATTGATTTTGGTCTAGAAGGACCCTTCGTTCAGTTTCCAAAGCTTCCGAGTGTGCTTTGGTCCTTTCGATAGTTTTTGAAATTGGGAAATGGGACCCACATTGGAATAAAACGACCTCCGGTGGGAATTTCGACTACACCGTTGAGTCTGAGATATCGTTTTAAATCAGATTTCATATATGAAATGTATTTTTTCGACTCCGGATGAGACCAGAGCATTAAACTTAAGTTTGAGAGTTTGCTGAGAATGCTGGAGCGGGAATGACGTGGCCCAATTAGGCGTTGCCACGTGGCAGACACTGTAAATAAATGACAGTTTTCTTCTCAGATTTTTTAGACTTCTCACAAACTTCCATCAATGATTTCTCCCTCGATTTTGATCCGATTTGGGCGATTCAAAAGGCTAAATTGTGTATTTTTCCGAGAGGAACACCATGGGAGTTTCAGAAATTAATTTTGGCGCGCCGTTCGAGGTAAATTTTTTTATTTTTCGCTGGTTTGGATGTTATTTTGAAAACTTTAACATGAGATTTCTACCTCGTTTTAGCTCCGTTTTTGAAATGGTTTTCATCAGAATTCCTTATTACTTGGAGAACATTTTCATGTATAATTTTCTAGATTTTCGACGACTTTTTTCGATGACGAAATTTTTGGACCATTTTGCCCTTTTCTCTCAAATTAATTGATTTTAGTGTCATTAGATTCGTTATGTGATTGTGATGTTATATTTGAATAGATTATCGTGATTTGGAGTATCGTAGAGAGAGAAAAGCTTCGAAATTGATGTGATTCGGGACTTTATATAAGGCAAGTGGATTTCTAATCTTTTGTTAATTATGTTGAACCTCGTATGCTCTAATGTGTATAAAATTGAGTATTTTTGGATAGAGATGGATTAATGTAGGCTTTGATCAAAATATTTTGAATTGAATAATTATTCCTATGGTGATATTTCACTTGTGAATTAATTGTGGAAATGTATTTTAGGGGAAATAATGAATTATTTGATATTGATATCGAATTGGTACTTATTTTGAGATGTGACTATTATTGAGGTTATGATGGTATTAAGATATTAAGGATATTGAACATTTATGGTATTGGGTAATACCCACATTCTTGTAATTTCTTCTATGTGTGATTCATGAAATATTTTAATCTTATAAAAGAAATGAGGCAATTAAATATGAACGTGAGTTGGTGTGGTGTTGTGACACTTGAATTAAAAATGTGGCTAAGTGTTGAGAATTCTGTTTTTGAGATATATTGTTGTGGTTGGTGATTATGAGTTGATTTGTTGTGGACTTTATTTCATGTTCATTCATTCTATGTCACACATAATTTGCATTGGTTCTGGATATTGATATGAGTGAGATGGTAAAGAAAAAAAGAAAAAGAAATTGGGGCCGAGGTCTTTAGGTCGAGATGTGATACCGAGGTCTTTGCCGGCGATATTAGCGAGATTGTGATGCCAAGGTCTTTGCTGGCGATATTAGTGAGATTGTGATGCCGAGGTCTTTGCCGGCGATATTAGTGAGATTGTGATCCTGAGGTCTTTGCCGGCGATATTAGTGAGATTGTGATGCCGAGGTCTTTGCCGACGATATTAGTGGGATTGTGATGCCGAGGTCTTTGCCGGCGATATTACAATGTTGAAATCTGTGATAGAGATTTTGTGATGCCGAGGTCTTTGCCGGCGATATTACGATGTTGAAATCTGTGATAATAATATTATGATGCCGAGGTCTTTTCCGGCGATAATATGATACTGAGATCTTTGCTATTGATATTGTGATGCCGAGATCATTGCCGACAATCATTGCATAAGCATTGCATCTCATCCTTGCATATTGATATTGTGATGTCGAGGTCATTGCCGATAATTATTACATAAGCATTGCATCTCATCCTTGCATACTATTATGTGGCATGGTGTTATTCATGTGATTGATTATGTTATCACTTGTGAGTTATGGTTTGTGATTTGATAATTGTGATATACTGAAAAACTATCTTTATTGTGTATTATGTGTTGCTGGGCTGAGACTTTTCTGAGTGCAGGTTTGTAGTTCGGCGGCATGTGGTTGGGTATGAAGGAGTCATTATTGTACAAATAACTTTGGCAAAATCCTAGTAAGATGAAAGTGTAATGACCCAAGGTCATTTTTTTTGTATTTTTGACAAAATCCGGAGGCTCGGATCGAAATTTCGTCACTTTCAATAATTTCAAATGGTGAAACTAATGCTAGAAATAACTTTATTGCAATTTTTAGAGTTCCTGAAAATATTTTGAGCTCAAAACTAGTTTAAATGAGCTTTCTCGGATTTTGAGCCAAGGACAGCTCAAATTCAAATTTTGATGATTTCGTTGGATACGAAACATTGATTTTGGTCTAGAAGGACCCTTCGTTCAGTTTCCAAAGCTTCCGAGTGTGCTTTGGTCCTTTCGATAGTTTTTGAAATTGGGAAATGGGACCCACATTGGAATAAAACGACCTCCGGTGGGAATTTCGACTACACCGTTGAGTCTGAAATATCGTTTTCAATCAGATTTCATATATGAAATGTATTTTTTCCGACTCCGGATGAGGCCGGAGCATTAAACTTAAGTTTGAGAGTTTGCTGAAAATGCTGGAGCGGGAATGACGTGGCCCAATTAGGCGTTGCCACGTGGCAGACACTGTAAATAAATGACAGTTTTCTTCTCAGATTTTTTAGACTTCTCACAAACTTCCATCAATGATTTCTCCCTCGATTTTGATCCGATTTGGGCGATTCAAAAGGCTAAATTGTGTATTTTTCCGAGAGAAACACCATGGGAGTTTCAGAAATTAATTTTGGCGCGCCGTTCGAGGTAAATTTTTTTATTTTTCGCTGGTTTGGATGTTATTTTGAAAACTTTAACATGAGATTTCTACCTCGTTTTAGCTCCGTTTTTGAAATGGTTTTCATCAGAATTCCTTATTACTTGGAGAATATTTTCATGTATAATTTTCTAGATTTTCGACGACTTTTTTCGATGACGAAATTTTTGGACCATTTTGCCCTTTTCTCTCAAATTAATTGATTTTAGTGTCATCAGATTCGTTATGTGATTGTGATGTTATATTTGAATAGATTATCGTGATTTGGAGTATCGTAGAGAGAGAAAAGCTTCGAAATTGATGTGATTCGGGACTTTATATAAGGCAAGTGGATTTCTAATCTTTTGTTAATTATGTTGAACCTCGTATGCTCTAATGTGTATAAAATTGAGTATTTTTGGATAGAGATGGATTAATGTAGGCTTTGATCAAAATATTTTGAATTGAATAATTATTCCTATGGTGATATTTCACTTGTGAATTAATTGTGGAAATGTATTTTAGGGGAAATAATGAATTATTTGATATTGATATCGAATTGGTACTTATTTTGAGATGTGACTATTATTGAGGTTATGATGGTATTAAGATATTAAGGATATTGAACATTTATGGTATTGGGTAATACCCACATTCTTGTAATTTCTTCTATGTGTGATTCATGAAATATTTTAATATTATAAAAGAAATGAGGCAATTAAATATGAACGTGAGTTGGTGTGGTGTTGTGACACTTGAATTAAAAATGTGGCTAAGTGTTGAGAATTCTGTTTTTGAGATATATTATTGTGGTTGGTGATTATGAGTTGATTTGTTTGTGGACTTTATTTCATGTTCATTCATTCTATGTCACACATAATTTGCATTGGTTCTGGATATTGATATGAGTGAGATGGTAAAAAAAAAAGAAAAAGAAATTGGGGCCGAGGTCTTTAGGTCGAGATGTGATACTAAGGTTTTTGCCGGCGATATTAGCGAGATTGTGATGCCAAGGTCTTTGCTGGCGATATTAGTGAGATTGTGATGCCGAGGTCTTTGCCGGCGATATTAGTGAGATTGTGATCCTGAGGTCTTTGCCGGCGATATTAGTGAGATTGTGATGCCGAGGTCTTTGCCGACGATATTAGTGGGATTGTGATGCCGAGGTCTTTGCCGGCGATATTACAATGTTGAAATCTGTGATAGAGATTTTGTGATGCCGAGGTCTTTGCCGGCGATATTACGATGTTGAAATCTGTGATAATAATATTATGATGCCGAGGTCTTTTCCGGCGATAATATGATACTGAGATCTTTGCTATTGATATTGTGATGCCGAGATCATTGCCGACAATTATTGCATAAGCATTGCATCTCATCCTTGCATATTGATATTGTGATGTCGAGGTCATTGCCGATAATTATTACATAAGCATTGCATCTCATCCTTGCATACTATTATGTGGCATGGTGTTATTCATGTGATTGATTATGTTATCACTTGTGAGTTATGGTTTGTGATTTGATAATTGTGATATACTGAAAAACTATCTTCATTGTGTATTATGTGTTGCTGGGCTGAGACTTTTCTGAGTGCAGGTTTGTAGTTCGGCGGCATGTGGTTGGGTATGAAGGAGCCATTATTGTACAAATAACTTTGGCAAAATCCTAGTAAGATGAAAGTGTAATGACCCAAGGTCATTTTTTTTGTATTTTTGACAAAATCCGGAGGCTCGGATCGAAATTTCGTCACTTTCAATAATTTCAAATGGTGAAACTAATGCTAGAAATAACTTTATTGCAATTTTTAGAGTTCCTGAAAATATTTTGAGCTCAAAACTAGTTTAAATGAGCTTTCTCGGATTTTGAGCCAAGGACAGCTCAAATTCAAATTTTGATGATTTCGTTGGATACGGAACATTGATTTTGGTCTAGAAGGACCCTTCGTTCAATTTCCAAAGCTTCCGAGTGTGCTTTGGTCCTTTCGATAGTTTTTGAAATTGGGAAATGGGACCCACATTGGAATAAAACGACCTCCGGTGGGAATTTCGACTACACCGTTGAGTCTGAAATATCGTTTTCAATCAGATTTCATATATGAAATGTATTTTTCCGACTCCGGATGAGACCGGAGCATTAAACTTAAGTTTGAGAGTTTGCTGAAAATGCTGGAGCGGGAATGACGTGGCCCAATTAGGCGTTGCCACGTGGCAGACACTGTAAATAAATGACAGTTTTCTTCTCAGATTTTTTAGACTTCTCACAAACTTCCATCAATGATTTCTCCCTCGATTTTGATCCGATTTGGGCGATTCAAAAGGCTAAATTGTGTATTTTTCCGAGAGGAACACCATGGGAGTTTCAGAAATTAATTTTGGCGCGCCGTTCAAGGTAAAAATTTTTATTTTTCGCTGGTTTGGATGTTATTTTGAAAACTTTAACATGAGATTTCTACCTCGTTTTAGCTCCGTTTTTGAAATGGTTTTCATCAGAATTCCTAATTACTTGGAGAACATTTTCATGTATAATTTTCTAGATTTTCGACGACTTTTTTCGATGACGAAATTTTTGGACCATTTTGCCCTTTTCTCTCAAATTAATTGATTTTAGTGTCATTAGATTCGTTATGTGATTGTGATGTTATATTTGAATAGATTATCGTGATTTGGAGTATCGTAGAGAGAGAAAAGCTTCGAAATTGATGTGATTCGGGACTTTATATAAGGCAAGTGGATTTCTAATCTTTTGTTAATTATGTTGAACCTCGTATGCTCTAATGTGTATAAAATTGAGTATTTTTGGATAGAGATGGATTAATGTAGGCTTTGATCAAAATATTTTGAATTGAATAATTATTCCTATGGTGATATTTCACTTGTGAATTAATTGTGGAAATGTATTTTAGGGGAAATAATGAATTATTTGATATTGATATCAAATTGGTACTTATTTTGAGATGTGACTGTTATTGAGGTTATGATGGTATTGAGATATTAAGGATATTGAACATTTATGGTATTGGGTAATACCCATATTCTTGTAATTTCTTCTATGTGTGATTCATGAAATATTTTAATATTATAAAAGAAATGAGGCAATTAAATATGAACGTGAGTTGGTGTGGTGTTGTGACACTTGAATTAAAAATGTGGCTAAGTGTTGAGAATTCTGTTTTTGAGATATATTGTTGTGGTTGGTGATTATGAGTTGATTTGTTTGTGGACTTTATTTCATGTTCATTCATTCTATGTCACACATAATTTGCATTGGTTCTGGATATTGATATGAGTGAGATGGTAAAGAAAAAAAGAAAAAGAAATTGGGGCCGAGGTCTTTAGGTCGAGATGTGATACCGAGGTCTTTGCCGGCGATATTAGCGAGATTGTGATGCCAAGGTCTTTGCTGGCGATATTAGTGAGATTGTGATGCCGAGGTCTTTGCCGGCGATATTAGTGAGATTGTGATCCTGAGGTCTTTGCCGGCGATATTAGTGAGATTGTGATGCCGAGGTCTTTGCCGACGATATTAGTGGGATTGTGATGCCGAGGTCTTTGCCGGCGATATTACGATGTTGAAATCTGTGATAGAGATTTTGTGATGCCGAGGTCTTTGCCGGCGATATTACGATGTTGAAATCTGTGATAATAATATTGTGATGCCGAGGTCTTTTCCGGCGATAATATGATACTGAGATCTTTGCTATTGATATTGTGATGCCGAGATCATTGCCGACAATTATTGCATAAGCATTGCATCTCATCCTTGCATATTGATATTGTGATGTCGAGGTCATTGCCGATAATTATTACATAAGCATTGCATCTCATCCTTGCATACTATTATGTGGCATGGTGTTATTCATGTGATTGATTATGTTATCACTTGTGAGTTATGGTTTGTGATTTGATAATTGTGATATACTGAAAAACTATCTTTATTGTGTATTATGTGTTGCTGGGCTGAGACTTTTCTGAGTGCAGGTTTGTAGTTCGGCGGCATGTGGTTGGGTATGAAGGAGTTACTTGGTTCTTCATTGTTTTACTCTAGGTTAGTTCTATTTGCTGAGTACCGCGTTGTTTTGGTACTCACCCCCTTGCTACATTTTTGTAGGTTACGAGCCCGGTCCCTCTAGTTAGAATTTTCTCTTTGCAGGACCAAGCTTCCGGATTATCCTTAAGGTAGCTGCTTATGTCACCGGTGGACCTTCAAGGAATCCATTATTATGTTACGTTCTATTTGAGGACTAGACATTTGAGACATTTATTTTATTCGAGTACTATATATTTAGAGGCTTGTACATGTGACACCAGTTCTGGGATGGTTGTAGTTTGGTCTTCCTATGATTATTTGTCATATTAGGCTATTTTCTCTTCCGTTATTATTGTTATGTTGGGATCAATAGGTTTTGGGCTGACTCGCCTTGGTGGATTAGGTGAGTGCCATCACGTCCATTTTCATGTCGTGACAGAAAGTGAAGCTGAAGATCAATTGAAGCAATGTGAAGGAAGAACTGGAGTTGAGTCAGAGATATGAGAGAGTCACTTGTTTAGGATGAATCTTACTCTCTTGATCATCCAATGAATGTGTCAATGCATACTTATATATAGCTGGCCATACTAACTAATACTAACTAACTTGTAACTAACTCTCTAACTGACTTGACATTTGATGTTAATGAACTGATACATCATAATTAGTGCAAACTGCGAGCACTATCTTTATTACCCCTCCTCAAGTTAGTGGTGATGATCTCACAGCCAACTTTCCAAGTAAGGTGGTGTGTTTGACACCAGTAAGGGCCTTGGTGAGGATGTCAGCAAGTTAATCATTTGTCGAGATACGACGAAGAGATATCAGCCCCTCTTACAGCTTACTTCTCACAAAATGGCAATCCACCTCAATGTGCTTAGTTCTTTCATGGAACACAGGGTTGTGGGCAATATGTATTGCAGACTGACTATCACAGTAGACTGCAATAGGTGAGGAATCAGGAATAGTCAGCTCAGTGAGTAGTCTGTGAAGCAAAGTCAACTCTCCAACCACCTTTCTGATTGACCTGTATTCTGCTTCAGTTGAAAACAATGAGATAGTCTCCTACTTCTTGGATTTCCAACTGATGATAGTCTCCTACTTCTTGGATTTCCAACTGATGGGGCTATTGACAAGTAGGATTAAGTAACCACTGACTAATTTTCTGGTGTAGAGTCACAAAAGGCCCTCACAGTGCAGTCAGGATCCCTAGAGAAGTGAATTCCCAAAAAAGGGTCTCTCTTTAAGTACCTAAGTAAATAGAAGGTTGCTTTTAAATGAGGAGTTCTAGGATCTTGCATGTATTGACTTAGTGTCCAAGCTATGTCCAACCTGGTTTATGTAAGGAAGTTTAGTTTGCCTATCAACTTTCTGTAATAAGTAGAATCAAGTACAAGTTCTCCTTCTTTGGTTTTAAGCTTTACACTGGGGTCAAGAGGGGAGGATCAGGGTATTGTATTCTTTCAAAAGGTCTAGGATAAATTTCCTCTGAGATACAAGTACCCCTCCTATAGTGTCAAATATTTCCAGCCCTAAGAAGTAGTGTAGTTTCCCCAGATCTTCGATCTTGAATGTGGCATCCAGATAGGCCTTAAGTTGTGTGATCTCAGCAGTGTTTGTCCTTGTCAAGATAACATCATCTACATACACAGCTACAAACACTGTTAGTGAACCAGATTTCTTATAGAATAGTGAGTAATCATGATGTGAGCGTTTGTACCCTCTACTAGACAGTGCTTCAGTTAACTTGGCATACCACTATCTGCTAGCCTGTTTGAGGTCATATAAGGACTTGTTAAGTTTGCAAACTAATCCTGGTTCTTGTACATCAAGGCCTTGAGGTACTTGCATGTATACTTCTTCATGAAGATCGCCATGAAAAAATGCATTGTTGACATCTAACTGAAACATATCCCATCCCCTCTTTACAACACATACAATCAATGTTCTTACAATAATCATTTTAACTAGAGGGGGGTAAGTTTCTGTGTAGTCAATTCCAATTTGTTGTGTGTATCCTTTCACCACTAGTCTGGCTTTAAACCTTTTTATGCTACCATATGCTCTATGTTTCACTTTATACACCCATCTGCACCCAATGGCTTGCTTACCCTTTGGCAAACTCACAAGTTCCCAAGTGTTATTGCATATAGTACTTCAAACTCCTGAGACATGGCCCTTTGCCAAGTAGGACTTAGTGAAGCTTCCTCATATGATGATGGTTCACTGTCATGACAAACACTTTTATTAAGTGTCTGAGTGGTGAGTGTAATTGGGTGTAATTACACTGTCTGACCTGTTTGGTTGGCCAAGTAATTACTTGGGCATCAGGTAATTGAGTGTAATTACCAACAATTCACATCTTCTCCAATTCACAAAGAGAAGATGTGAATTGTTGCTAATTACATGGTGTAATTACAAACTAATTACTTCTTTTATTTCTATTTCTATTTTGTATTTTAATTTATTTTTATCTATTATTTTTTAAAAAAAATATTTTTATTATTTCAATATTTTTTTAAAAATATATTTTATTTTATAATATTTATTTTCTATTTTCTTCTCATTCTCAATCTTTACTTCATGTGATTCCATGCAATATTTCATATTATTCTATTTATTTATTCTATATATTTTTTTCATTAGCATGATTTTATTAGTATTCTAATTTTTAAATTAAAGCTAGATTCTATTAAATAAAGTTATAAACTTAGATTTATTTATAATCATATTTTTGTACATTATTTTAAATTTTGACAAGAAAATTTTTTATTTAGAATTTAGAATTTTTTTTATCTTGAATTTAGAAATTATGTTATATTTTTTAGTTTAATTTGTTTTGTAATATTGACTTGATATTTGACATTAGGAACCATTATATTTTAGTTAGATTTAATAGATTATCTTTTTGTCAAATATTTAATAATTTTACTATGATAATAATATTTAATATTTTTATCAAACATGCATTTCATGGTGTTTGTATAAATCTTGTATTTTAAATTTTTATGATTAATTTAATTAAAATATACTAATTTAAAAAATAAATTGAGTTTTTATAATATTAATTATGAACACGTGTTTACTAATTGATATATATTTAAAAGACTATAAATATTTCAAATATTTAATTTAATATTATTTATAAATACTCTTACTGTTCTAATATAAATTTTAAATTTTAGATGATTAACTTTTAATTTGTAAAATTTAATATAACCTAGTAATTATACTTGTACAATCAAATAACCCACTTGTAATTACACTATAATAACATTGTGACAAACAAACAGGACAGAGTAATTACAAGGCTGTGTAATCACTAGGCTGATAATTACTACCCTAGTAATTACACCAATTGCAATACTCATGTAATCGATAAGTACTTATTATACTTATTTTAGCATGATTTAGTATTTTAAAATTATGATCATTTTCATTATGACTTATTTATTTAGAATATTTATTTTATCTAATCTCATTATTATTTTATGTTGAATATTTTAGTGTTTTTACTCATATCATATTTGTATTTTTCTTAAGAAACACTTTAGATAGTAGTATTTCGGTATGACTAAAGAAATATTTGAAGCACAAGTTAACTATATATTTTTATGAATATATTATTAAAAAATTAAGAAAAAACTCAAAAAAAAAACCCAGAAGACTCAAAAATTTGAGAAATTCGAAAAAAGCCCAAAAAATTTGAGTTTGAAAAACTTGAGTTTTTTTTAGTTTGGTTTAGTTTATATATTTTAAAATCCGACATAAATGGTTTGGATCGGTATTTGAAAAATCTGAATCAACCTGGTCCATGTACACTCTTAATTCAGACGTGTGAAGAGAAGATGCACAAATGCTCTGGTAATTGAGAAGGTGTGAGAGGTTGAATACAATGTATATTAGGTGAGGTCTCGAAGAAGCCTTGAAGGTGAGGTGATTAGACATGACATGACACGACACTCCTGCATCTTACAAAAGATATGATTCTAGATAGGAAGATATGAAGATCGAGGGTTAGGATAGAAAATTAGTAGGCAGTCGAATTTTTTCTAGCTCCCTATCAACACCGGCCAGGAGCAGTATTGTTACTATTATTCTCATACCTTCTTATTCTTCAAATTTAGTGTTCCTATTATTTACTTTTGCTTCAATTATCATACATTTTGTTGTTGCTACTTGTTTTTTTAATTTCTTAATTATTTTCAGATTATTTGCTACTATATTTGTTTTACTTTTTGATTTTTTAATATTATTTTACTTAATTGAGTATCTATCAAAAATAACTTATTTATCTTCATAAAGAAAGATAAGAGTAAAGTTGTATACACACGACTAGCACCTACTCTTCTCTGACAATTATATTGAATGTTTCTATAGTTCCATAATGCTAGTAACATCTTGAGAAACTTATATATCAAGTTTGAGACAATTTGCAGCATAGAATTTTGGATCAATCCCAGCTTGAACTTTGAGGTTGAAGTAAAATAGTCCCATGCACGCATTTGTATATATCACATATATCACATGTATATTACAAGTATATCATGCATTTATACTGTCACGACATGCCCAATCGTCTTCTTTGCAACCTTTAACTTTGGATTTTTTTTATGTTAATACGTTGTTCACATGCAATTATTGCCGCCTTCGATTTATTTTTGCTTGCTTAAATCGTTACAAAATGAAAAGTATCGTTAAATTTGATAATTATATGAAAGTGTCAATATAAAATGTAATATACATATTTTTACGTAACTAATGTATATTTCTTTGGATAATTACAGTAGGTGGCCATTCGGCGAAAGTAATTAATTATAAAAAAATATTATCATTCTTTGTATAAGTATATATAGTCAGTGTATATTTCATGTACAATCAAGCTATATTCAATTTTTGAGTATATCATAATGTATATTCAGTGTGCCACTCATATGTAAGTAATCTATATTATATAGTCACTCTATACTTTCTCTGACTTTGCAAGCTATATTATATAGTCATTGTATTTTTATTTGTTATTTTTATGTAAATAAAATTAAAGATGGTTATAGTTATTATAAATTAATTAATTTATCATATATATTTGAAATTATTTTTATTTCTTTTTGTATATATACTAGTGTTATTTATTTTTGTGAGCGGTCAAATATATATGTAACTTTCTCTTATTTAATAAACCCAAGATAGTGAAGGTCTGATTAAGGAGTCTTCTAGCCCAGTGATAATCCCTTTGCCAAAATTAATCACCACTACTTGCCAAAGTATACAAATTTTTGGAAAAACTACAAAAAGAAAAAAGAAATAGTTGTGAAGCAATTTACTAAAATGGACACGGCCCTTTCTATGTACATTTAATGGATCAGCCACCCAAATTATTTATCCGCAGGAAACTAAGTTTATACCTCTTTAAAATAAATTATTTATATTCATATATTTCTTTACATTTTATGTTCCTCTACTATTAAAATTTACCCCCATACTATTAAATTCGCGCGCTGAATCATGATAACGTCAACACCGACTTTGTATGATACGCCAATATGGTATACATATACAAACAGGGTATCACAGAGGATTAAGCTCAGTCCTATATGGTATATGGTATCAATATACCGATAGAGTATCACAAAAGATATACTTTCTACTAATTTAGAATTTAATAAATAAGTTTGTAACTTTAATAATTTTCTCTTAATTATTTAATTTATTAAAAAAGTGCTAGAAAATTATATGATACCGATAAGGTATCAATATACTGACAGAGTATCACACGAATATATTTTCTACTAACTTAGAGTTTAATAAATAATTTTGTAACTTTAATAATTTTCTAGTCTTATACGATACTGATATCGTATACATATGCCGACGGAGTATCACACTGAATATATTTTCTACTAATTAATAATTTTTTTATTTGTTTCTTATTTATTATTTTAAAAAAACCATAATCCTATATGGTACCAATTGGGTATCAACATACCGTTAAAGTATCATAAAGGATTAAGCTAATTCTATATGATACCAGTATGATATATTTATACCCCAGAGTATTACAGAGGATTATTTCATAGTATTCATATTAACATCAGCACGGCATCAGGGCGAAATAAAAAGGGGAAAGCGAGGTAAGAAAGTAAATAATTTGGGGCATGAGTCTATTAGGGGCAAATAATTTTACATTAGGTCTTATTTATGTTTTTTTGTACTTTTTTCTTTATCTGCTTACCCATTTTCTCTTTTTTTATTTAACATCTGTGATACTTTCGCTGGTATATTAATATGATATCGGTATCATATAGGATTGAGCTTAATTCTCTATGACACTTCATCAGTATATTGATTCCTTGTTAGCATTATATAGGATTAGACTCTTTTAAAAAAATTAAGAGAAAATTATTAAACTCACAATCTTATTTATTAAATTCTAAACTCAGATGGCATCAAACAATAATTGAGCAGTCTTCCTATATGATACCAATAGTGTATCAATATACTAATGGAGTATCATATAGATTCAAACTCAGTCTTATATGATACCATTATGATATCATATATCAACAAGTCTTAATTATTTCTTAAAAAAAGAGCTTAATCATATATGATACTGATAGGGCATCAATATATTAACATGAGTATCACAGATGATTAAGCTCAATCCTACATGTTATCGCGATGATATCATATACTGATGAAGTATCGCAGTATAGTGATATTGACATCATGTGCGAAAATAAAAAAAGAAAAAACGAAGTAAGTAGGTAAAAAATTTGGACTGACCCCTTTTTTATAAATAATTTTACAATTAAATAGTTTCCCTAAGTTTTATCTACATCACTAACGCGTCTTTAATCGTTTATCAAGTCGCTAGAGTTTAGTCCCAGTAGAAGTGGTCCTTCTTGTTTGAAGACAGATTTAAATAATGAAAAATAAAAAATTAGAAAATAATACTTAATTAATGCAAGTGGATTCATATGCCATTGGGTCATCAAATATTACTTCTCTATTTCAAATATTGAATTTCAATAGCTTAGTTGATTTTGTATCTAAATTTTTATAGTGATATCTTACCTTGTAATCTCCGATCCCAATTTTTTCAAGTAAAATATTGAAATATTAATTTGAAAGTATTTTAAGTGAAATAATAATTCCAAGTCACAAATCTTTCAATTATCAAAATTCTTTCTTTTAACGAGTGCAATTTATGTCAAATACAAACTTCAACTTCCAATTTTTTTTTTCGATTTTAACTTCCTAGTATTATTTTTTTTAAAGAAAGATTATTCAACTTATATTAATAATTAAGTTGCTACTCCAACTTGCTACCATAGTCAAAATAATAATTAAGAAAAAAAAAAATCTTGCCCATAGAATAAGTCAGATTTGGTATGTCACTTTCTTTAATTTAATTTTCTTTATAGCTGTATTATGCAGCTGAAAAAGACTTAAGAGTATGCATGCGTTTTTAATTAACTGCTCCTTTGATTTATACAATTAATGTAATTGGCTTTACAAATCAAAACCTACTCCTCCATTAAGAGAACAAGGATATTTTATGGTCATTTATAATTTGAACAGAAGAAAAAAAAATCTTTAGATATTTTATATGTAAAAAATAAAGAACTCTCGTGAAAGAACATAAAATTACTTTGTAAGAATTACTAAATCAAATTTTCATCAAATAATGTAGAACTGTCACGGTAAACATTGAAATTTTGTAGGACTCTATAATATGAGTCTTATTTCAATCAAGGTTTCTTGGAGGTTACTCTATCTTAAACCTTAATTCATGTCTCTTAAAGAGGCATCTCAAATATCTCATAAATCCTAGGGATATTTATAAAGTGATCAAAATCTACCAGATTCTTCTTGATAATCAAATACTTCAAGAAGATCTACACAAATTAAATCGTTCTAGTTCGAGAAATACACCACTAATGATCCTCGAATCACGGAGAAATCTTATGAGAGAAGAATCAAGGGATAAACAATTTTTTACCCACATTGTTTATCAATAAATTTATATTTCTTCATATTTTATTTGTGAATGTAATTTATTTTTCATTATATTAGAATTTATTGTAAACAGTCACAATTAGTACTTAATTAACAACACTAGAAAACAAGGAATTAATAATGGATAAAATTTCATACTAATTGCATATATATAGCTAAGAAAATTATATTAACTAGGAGCATTTTATAAACGACATATTAGCTAGAGATTATTGATAAATTTTGTAGCTAAATTTATATTTTTTAGTAGTGTAATATGATTAATTTATCGATTTTTTAAGCATAATTTCATTACCAGTGTCATTTTCTCTAAATTTTATATGCCATGAAGACCAATTTTTCATGTGTAATTTGAGTCAATGATGGCATGTAGTTTTGGTGAGTGTTACGTTTAATTTGCTAGTACGTAGGGTATTTTATTATTATATAATAAAAGAAGATGCATGTTTAATTACTACAAAATAATTAAGAAGGATGATTAAAGTAGTATTTGGTAGATATTTTTGTTGAGTGGATGAAATGACTATTAAAATTAAATTAATTAGCAAAGGCACCAAATACTTTTTTTCCATTATATATGAGCCAATGGAAGTTTTACAGGTAGGTCCCACGCTAATGATGTTTAATGATGGTTGTTAAAACATTATTACACAAAAAGAATTTTGGTAGGAAATTCCTTCATTATATAGTTGGAGCTATATAATACATTGGCCTCTTTTTTGGCCTTATAGCCATGATCAAATGTTATTTTTAACAAAAGGTTCTGTTTCTACCATCACAGGTGTTAAAAACATCGTTTTAACTTGGGGGAGACCCCATATTATACCAGCATCTCTTTTAGTTCTTCGGTCATCCAGAGGTGTATTGGCAAGAATTTAGGGGTGTATTTCACTTTTTATTTAAGTTCAGCTAGTCAAGTAAAGGGGTGTTTTTAATACTATCAATAGTTCAGAGATGAAACTAATAATTCGTGTTAAGTTTAGGGGTGTATTAAATACTTTTCTCTTTGTTTTAGTTCAACAACTAGTATCAGAGCCAGTATTTCGGCTAGACGAGTATGAATAGATGACAGAACAATAGTATGTGGTGGACTAACTGTGTTTGCATGTTTGATTTGATATTCGATTTACTACCTTCACTCTTAGGTTTGAAGACATAAAGATGGTAGCGGGGAGGTCGGGGTGGAACGGACTCAACTTTTACCGGCAAAGACTTCAAATCGCTCCATGTCGCATTGAATAATTTTCTGTTTTCAACTCTCTAACTCGCAAAGCAAAACAATTTTTACTTTTATTCTAGCTCAATAATTAGTATAAGAGCTAATAGTTCGACTAGACGAGTATCGAAAAATGACAAAACTATAGTATGGGGCCAACTAACTACCTTTTCATATTTGATTTGATCATGTACCTTCATTTGTAGCTTTGAGACATGGGAATGACAATGAGATGGGGTGATACAAGTCCAGTCTTAACCCGCAAATGCTTCAACTAGCCCCACCCCACATTGAATAGTTTTTTATTTTCTAACTCACCTACCCCGTAAAGCAAAAGAACTTTTGCTTCTTCTTTTTTTAATTCTCAAGAGTATTTGTTGTTGTTGTTGTTAATATGTTGTTTGTACCATATTTCAAGTATAAATTTAACTGATTATATATTTTTTTTGTCAAAATAACTTCTTAATTATTACTTTAACATTATTTAATATTACTTGTAATAGTAAACATTACTGCTTTGTAAAAATTGCTGAGTTTTTTTAGCTGTTATTCTAAATGAATTAGTTTGAAAAAAAAAAGAACAGAAAAAAGAAATTGTAGTATCGTAAAAATTTCACTCTTTTTTTTAAATTTTCAAGAAATAATGAAAAACTTATCCTAAACTCACAATCGACACATATAAGTTCTAAACCTGTACCCCACCCTATTATCATCCTTACTTGAGGGGTTGGTAATCATAAATATTCAGATATTGTTGATGATTTATAGTTAATCTCAAATTTAGCTCATGAATGATAATGGACCATGTCTAATGTGGAACTTAGTTCAAGAGAAAATATATTAAGAATATGAACAAAGTCTTACATAAAAAGTAAAAACGAAATATGAAATTATTTATAGAGTATTATATAATAAAAAATAAATGGTGTGAGTTCTTTAAAATGAACTTAATCCAAATAAGTGCATTTTAAAATTATTTTAACCCCACCAAGCAAAGTAAAGAAACAAGAGTAGGTAGGGTAAAAATTGAATACACTAACCATGTAAGAGACTTTCATTGATATTATTGGAGGATCACGATCTTGATAATATAATTAAACGTTGTTGTGAATCCTATGATATTATAATAAATTAAAGGGTATAGAAGTACCATGTTGTATGGCCTAGCTCTTTGTTTGGTTAAATTAAATCCCTCTATGTATGTTACATTTTTATATATTGTATGTCAAGACTTGAGACAATTGATACCAACTTTTTTGTTTTGTCTTTTGTCTTTGCTTAGAATGTACATATGTTTGGAAATTCCTTTTTCTCATTGAAGGAATGTTAAAGTGATCAACAAGGAGTCTATTCAAATGATAGAAACAAATTCTCCACATTCCTATCCGCCATACTCAACTTTCTTCAATCAGAAGAAACTCGGTCCAACGATAAAAACATGTTAAATTGAATCTCCTGAATATACATAAGATAATAATATATCTTTTTACCTTTAAATATTATTTATATTTGAGAAAATCAAAATGTAATGTCACGAAGCAACTTGTTAGGTTGATCGTCATCCACATCTACCATAATAATGTGATGTTGCCAAAGATTTCATGAGGGATGGAGAGTCACTTTCAGTTTCATACAAAATAAGCAAGTGGAACAAACATATAAAGACATTGAAGTTAATTATTTTCCTAAAAAGAAACATTTACAATAAAATGTTGTCTTTCGCTAATGGCTCACTCTATTTTTGTTATTCGATGTTCAGTATCTCTTTTAACTTGATCATTTTAAATTTATCTTGAAAAATCTTATGAAATGCTTTCTTATTTAACATGACGATATAACTACGGACTATGATTCGAAATCGAGACCATTTGAAAAATATTTATCATTCCATCACTACTTTTTATGCTTATTATGGGCAAATTCATCTTAAGCGAAGAGTGATTCAATAAATATTTTTCGCTGAAAAATTATGTGATGTACACAGATTAAATATTACTCCTAGTAATTATTATGAGTGTTTCTTTTTTCACATTTTTAACGTAATGAAAAAATATTTATATATTATTGTCAAATTTCCGACTTTGCCACCATGACCTGATTAATGGTTGAGTCATGATTGAGTCTTTTGATTCTCTAAATTAAGGAAGTAATATTGGCAACAAACCTCAGCCTTTGTCGCTTCCTTTTTCGCGGATTTCCTGTTACCTTTTCTGGTGGAGTAGCATACATGCTTCTTTTTGCTTTTAATATTTTTGGAAATAATTGACCTATTATATTTAATTTAATACTCCTTTATTTTTGTGTTATAAGTGGGAATATTCATGGTTCCATTTGAATTGATTTTGAGTTAAAATTAATATCAAAATTAAACAAATTTACTCGTTTTTAAATTTTTAAAGCCAAATAAAAAAAGTAACGGTTCGTCGGTTTGACATACACATTAGATGATACCATTTAATTCCAAGTAAATAGAATAAAATGTCAAAAAAATAATAATATGTCCATTAATTTATTAATATTGCAAGTTGTTTAATTGGGGTAAACTTTAAAATATTGAACTTGAGAAAATGATAAAGTTAAAGATTTAAGTTACGTAAAATTTTAACAACATGTTTATACCTAAATAGTCTTATTGTACGCGCTTTGCACATGATCAAAGCATGTATCTCATCTGGTAACAAACATTACACAGAAAAGATAAATTTAATTATAAACTTATGAAAAGATAAATAATTCAGTACAAAAGTAATTTTAGTAAATTATTTATTTATAAAGGTCCTATATATCATGATAAATTAGAATTTTTTTTAACGGCTATAGAGTATTGTCTTGATTCAAATAAAGAAAAAGTATAAGTCTTTTAAATAAGGAAGATTGATGAGTCTTTTAATGAAGAGCAAAAAGTTCAAACAACATATCTAAGGGTCTTCGTGCTTTTAATATAGTATGGATATAGATTATGAATAACATATAAATAATTATAAAATTTATACATATATAATTTTTTGCTTGGATTGATTATTTTTGCATTTCTTAATAACATCAAAGACAAATCAAATAATATAGATTTTCAAAATTTAAAATCAAACTTAATCAAATCAAACTAAACCAAATATTAATTTTTAATTAATTTAATTCGAATTGTGATTCAATTTAATTTTTGAATCATAATCATGAACAACGATAACTACAATTACAACATATATTTTTTTCGTTTTACCTAAATCTGTAAACTTGTTTTTAGCTATAAACTAGTTACAAAGATCCCGTGCAATGCACGAGCCCAATACTTATTCATACAGTTATTTTTAATGATATAATCAAACTTTATTAATCGTCTTATTAAGTGTAAAATAAATATCCACTAAATATTATTAATATTAATTAATTTTTAGTTAAATAATTTTAAATTTTTACTCTAAAATAAATTATAACTTTTATCCTAATTTTTTTACATAATTTAAAATAGCTGATCGGGACGATATAGTAAAATCACAGTTGAATTAGCTGGAAAAATTATTTAGTAGGGGCAATATCGTAAAATTACTAAGCAGTTGCCTTAAATAGATTAAATTAAAACATTTTCGAAACATTTTTATGGGCCCTTTAATTGTGAAAATTAGTTGTTAGGGCTAATATTGTAAAATCATAAAGCAACTGTCTTAAAAAGATTAAATTAAAAAATCTTCAAAATATTTTTATGGGCCCCATATAATAAAGAAGTCACTAAGCGACTGCTTTAAATATATTAAATTAAAAAAATTTCAAAATATTTTTATGGGCCCTGCAACTGTGAAAATGGGTTGTTAGGGGTAATATTGTAAAATAATTAAACATCTGCCTTAAAAAGATTAAATTAAAAAATTCCCGAAATATTTTTATGGCCCATATTATAAAGAAGAAGAAGCAGACATGTTGACGGAAAGTTATCTGCTTAAGCACTAACTGTCTCATCTATAATAATATATGTAAGGGAACTGGATGACGAAACTAGTTATTTACCATTGCGTGGCAAATTGCCTCAACCGCATTGTTTGGCCTGAGGGTTAGAGCTGGACATTGCATGTAAAGTGTCGCATGTTCAAACCTTGCTAACAATATTATAATATTTTTGTTGTGATGTTCATGAATGGCTTCAACCTCCACGCTCTTTAGCATGAGATTTTGAGTTTCGCGTGTCTATCATTTCACCACTAAGACATCTTTCCCATAAGAAGCCAGTTATTTACCTTGACGAAACTAGTATAAAGGGACGCGTGTTGAATCATTGTAACTAATCAAGCTACTTGGCCTTGCGGTTGGAACTTGACATTTTAATCTTCACGCCGTGGCTTCAAACCCCACTTGGAGCGTTTTTACTTGGCGTGGCGGTTGGAGCTTAACATTTCGAGCTTCACGCGGCGGCTTCAAACTCCTCTTGGAGCTTTTTTATTTTCCTTCAAATTTACCCCTCAAGACGATCTCGTATGTCTCCACGTGTCAAACTATTACAAATTCAATTACTTGGCCTGGTGGTTTATCATGACATTTCAAGTTGGATGTTGTGGGTTCAAGCCCCAATTGTGGCCTTTTTATTTTCCTTCAATTTTACCCCTAAGGACGACCTCATATGGCGTGGCGATTGCAGTTTGACATCGCACGCTAGACGTCACGAGTTCGAACCTCAATTGCAACATTTATATTTTCCTAATTTTACCCCCCAGGACGATCAAATCAATCATATACCCCTTCAATTTTACCCCTAAGGACGACCTCATATGGCGTGACGATTGCAGTTTGACATCGCACGCTAGACGTCACGAGTTCGAACCTCAATTACAATGTTTATATTTTCTTAATTTTAACCACCAGGACGACCAAATCAATCATATACCCCGTATGATCAAATTACGTCAAACTTAGCTACTTCTCATAATACCACATGCTACGCTACAAGCCAAACACAAAAAGGAAGCACACCTAGGAGAATATATCTTCCTCTTTTCAAGTAGTGGAACTTTGCAAGTGGAACTTTCCTAGCTAGTTAATATTAATACTCTTTATATATAAATAAATTAATTGCGAAAGTTTAGGACTATGCATGGACCCAATATATAATATCAACTAAATATATTAAATTATTTTATTAAGTGTAAAATAAATATTAATATATATTATTAATATTAATAAATTTAATTTAAGTAGTATTGATTAAACAATTTTAGCATATATTTGTATAGTAGTAAATTATCTTTTTTTTCGTGCAAATCTGATGTGAAGAGTTCTATTGAGATAGTCATAATTAAAATATTTTTCATCATTAATCGTTGATTTTTTTACTCAAAGTGATTACAATATATAAATAAATATTATCAACATTCAAAATAATAAAAGTATAACCAAATGATATGAATTTAAAACTAAAAATCATAACTAAAGGGAGTCCCATAATTTTAATAAAATTGTATGATTAATGAATTAAAATAAAATACTATAAAGGAAATATTTTTTTTAAATTTTTTTTTAGAGAAATATATTTGCTAAACAGACACGAAGAGACATGCCTGCTTCACCCTCAACTCTCTCTTATTATAGAAAAAAAAAAATAAACCTAGTAAATTATGTGACCAAGAAATAGATAATTACTCCATGTTGATATTAATATCAACTATTAGTCCGTCAGTTCATATTATATGATATTTTTAATTTGATACATATTTTTTTATTGTTAAAAATAAAAGATGTTTATACTCAATTATTTCTAATTAAATACCAGTATATTTATTTAATTTGATTTCTTGATTATGTAAAAATCCACTTACTAAATAAGGATACATTTAAAGAAAAAAAATAATACCTTTTTATTATGGATAAAACTATTTATGTTGGATTACCTAAAATTATCACATCAGAGGGACTAGATGGAATACTTTCTATGCTTTACCAAATTAATTTATGACAAATTGATGAAACGTAAGAATAAAAATGTTTCAAAAGACCAAAAGTGTTGGAATACGTATGCAAAAATATAACGCCCATCTAAGCAAATTCCATTTGTCAACTTGAAGTATTCCACAAAATCAATTTATAATATTTTTTGAATAATTTATTTTTCTAAAAAGTTGGACAAAATAAAATTAAAATTGCAAAGTACATTTCAGTTTTCTCATCTCATGATTTCAATTACCAAAGTATTATATGTCTTTTCTTTCTTGTTTTAAAGCAAACATGAAAAGTAGAGTGGTGGATAAAACTAGGCTGTCCACTACTATTTTTTAATTATTATCTATCTATTTATATTATATTAAATGCGTGAAGGCCTTTAGAAATATTGTTTGAACTTTTTGTTCTTCGTAAAAAGACTTTTTTATTTAGTCTTAGAATCCACTTTTGATTTAGGATTATTTTATGCAAATAATTACTTAAAATTTTGACTATCAAGTATTATGTTAAGAAAAGTATATAAAATAATAAATTTAAAAAGAAAAAAGTCAGTAAAATTATGTTGAAAACAATAAACTACTTCTTTTATATTTAGGAATCTTTTGTTACATTAAATTTTAATCAGTTAATTATTTAACTCTAAATTATTACTTTATATATTCAAAAACTATTAACATATATTATAAACAATTGAAATGATTTTCTCATCTCTACCGTTTCACAATAAATTAAATTATTGCATCAAATTAATAGTATTTATTAAATTTTTTATATGAATATTATATTTATTTAATAATAATACTATTTATATATAATTTTTAAATTGACGCGGCACATACGTGCAAAGCACGTAGACTAAAACTAGTACTATATTAAAAGCATGAAGCCCCTTAGAAATGTTGGTTGAACTTTTTGCCCATCATTAAAATATTTTTCTTTAGACAAAATCGTTTTTTCACTATTTTTCATTAATTTTCATTTAATTATATTTATAATATTGACTTTTAAAATATATAAAAATAAATGATAAAATAAGGACTACTAGCCGTGGAAAAACTCCTAAAATCTTCTTTAGTTAATAGACTTCTACTTCTTCCTTATTAGAATCACGAAAATACTCTACAGTCGCTAAGGAAAATTCTAATTTATCATCATATATAGGACCTTTATAAATAAGCAATTTATCGGAAAAAAATTAGTGAGTTATTTATCTTTTCATAAGCCCGTAATTAAATTAAATTTAATTTTTCTCTATAACATTTATTATCAAATAAGGTGCACGCTTTGATCACACGCAAAACACGTACAACAAGACTAGGTATTACTAATAAGTAATAATTAATTTATAAAAAAAATGTTCCGTTTCTTAACGTGTTTAAAACTTGATCTTAATTCACCAACCTCCCTATTGACTAGATCGTGCCCATTAGCTAAAAGATTTGTGGTTCAAATTTTCTTAAACATAGACATATTAAAGTACAACAAGAAAGCTAAACAAAAGCTTATACCTTAAGTTATATCTCTAGAAATTTTCCACACAATGAATATGGGTTTATTCGAATCGCCTTTGATAGAAAATTCATACTATTTATATATTATTAAAAATTATTTTTTATTTATATATAGTACATATTGACCTTCTTCAACTAGTTCGAGCCTCCTTAATTGAAATCTTGAATTTGCCATAATCTATTGCAATCCTATTTTCCTGAATTATATATAAATATTTTTTAGATGATAATTTTTATTTACTTATGAAATCTAAACTTTCAATTATTTAAAGTCATTAAGAATAAACATAAATAATAAAATTGATATAAAGTCGGAAGTCACAAGAAAGATGCAGCACAAAGACAACAAAACACACAAGAAAGATAGATCCTACATCTACTCGAATTATGCTAAATCATATTATTAAAAAAATTAAATAAAAAATGCATTACGTATGGTTTCGATTTACTTGTAAAATGATTTAGGATATTATTTACTCCTAAGTTAATGATTTAAAATACATATTTAGATAAATATTTGCAAAGACAAAATTTTTGTTAAGAGGTGTCAAAATATAAGGAGTTTCTAATATATTTATATATAAAAAATAATTTATATCTATCTAGACAATATAATTTTTCGACGAAAGATTGTCAATTGACGCTCCTAGAGTATATGTGGCTCTATCATTGAAAATTTTAGAAAATATTACTTGAATATAACATACTCTACGTCTCCAATTTTGAAGTTGCAGATTAAATTATGAGACGGAAATATGATGCATTAGTTTATTTTCATGTTAATTGAAAATTTTAAATTTAAATTTTAAGTATAAATTTTTTTTGATAAAAAGTGTTTTGCTCAAATGAGACTTGATATAATATAAATTCGAAATGATTAAATTTCAATAAGAAAATACCGAATAAAAATAAATTACTACAATTTTTTTGGGGATTCTTTAGTCCTAATTTTTTCCTAATATTTTTTTGGTTTAATTGATGCAGCTTTATCTTTCTTTCCCAAATTCCTAACTTACGATTTACTTCAGAAAAGGAAATTCCACTAACGTTCTTTTCCCAACTACTCCATGCCATAAAAAATAAAAATAAAAATATCTTTTTCCCCAATAACCCACCCTCATCCTTTTATCCAAATATTTTACCAAAAATATTAGAATTATTCTTAGAAATCAAATAGAAATGTTATTAGAAAAACAATACACTAATTTCAAGCACAAATCAATCAGCCACACAAATATCTAAAAATAATTTATATCTATGAAAATATTGTCATATCCAAATATTAACTAGATATTTTTGTTCAAGTTTTATAAAAAAATATTCGATTCGAAAATATTTTAACTAAGTTTATACATACAATTCAAATTAATAAAAATCTCAATACGATATAAATTTGAATAAATAGAACAAATGAAAAAGAAAAACCACTATAAAGCAATTTCCATTCACTTTTTTTTTTCCTTTTCTTCGAATTTTGTTTAACGACAGTTGACCTAATTTTTGCCACAATCCCTAATTTTTCTTTTTAATTTCAATAAATCCTTGTAAAAGACATAAACTGTGTGTTGAGTCAAATTTTGCTTCATCACGTACTGCCATTTTCTACAAAATCTTGACTTGACATTTATATATAGTTTGAGAGAGACAGAGCTTGGATTTTTCTTCAAGAGTAAAAGGAAAAAATGGGTAATTCTTTTGGGTGTTCGGCGTCCGGTGAACGGTTGGTATCGGCGGCGAGAGACGGAGATTATGTGGAAGCTAAGATGTTGCTTGATTGCAATCCATGCCTTTCAAAGTACTCTACTTTTGGTGGACTCAATTCCCCTCTTCATTTTGCTGCAGCTAAGGGACACAACGAGGTATTTCTCACTTTCCCTTTTTTGGTTTTTTCTTCTTAATTGCTCATTATTTTCTTCTTACGTTCTTGATTTGTGTTGAACCATTTTCAGATTGTTGCACTGTTGCTTGAGAATGGTGCTGATGTCAATTCTAGAAACTACTGTGGTCAGGTACCAGATTGAATTTTATTTTTCAAAACCCTTTTTTTTATTGTTCCTGTTTAGTTTGAGCTGATATTCAGCTAAGAGTAGTTGGTTTAGTGAGAGATCGGCTCCATTAGATGTATTTTTTTGGGTCAATTTTAGTATCGAAGTACATCTTGGGGCATTTTGAACTTTGGGTATATGTATGGTTGAATCTGATGGTTGAGTTTTTTTTTTTTTTTTGGTAAGACGGCACTGATGCAGGCATGTCGATATGGCCACTGGGAAGTTGTTCAAACCCTTCTTCTCTTTAGATGCAATGTGAGCTTCCCTTTGATTTTTTTGCCTCACTGGTTTTTTATTTGTTAATTTGGCTACTAGAGCTTGTACAACCTCTAGATTTTTCTTCTTTCGTCTAATAGCAGTTGCCCTATTGTATCTCGAAACTTTCTTTTCAGGTTACCAGGGCAGATTATCTTAGTGGAAGGACAGCACTCCATTTTGCAGCAGTGAATGGACATGTTAGATGCATAAGACTTGTGGTGACTGATTTTGTTCCTAGTGTCCCTTTTGAGTCTATAAATGCTCAAGCAAATGCTGACAGGGGTGACAGTTCAAATTCGAAAAGTAAGCATGAGCAAAGGTTGGTGACCTATTCTATTCATCTTCATTCTTGTCATATGGATTCATGTTGAATTGTACAAATAGACAGAGAAATTATTTATGAAGATTTTAGGTACCAATGAAAGCACTGGTTGACCTGTGATGTCATTGATTGAGGGCTAAATGCAAATTGGATAAGACAACAAAGAAGACTCAGTTTGTAGTGTAAAACATATGCTCTAATAAAAGAAGGGCCCTCAGGAGTTCTTCATTTGTTAGTTCACTGTTTCCTACAACAGATGTCTAGGTTCTGATAAGAGAATTAGTTGAGGAGACTGAACTGATTATAACCATGCTTGTGTCTTCTGACATGAAGTTCTTTGACTTTGAGGTTTTCAGTTCTTCTTGGGAAAACTGGACTGTTGTATCTGGTAAGCTTCATTTATTAGGCTAATCGCTGTATTTGCTTTATTTCATTGCAGTGCACTGTCAAAATTTGTAAATAAAGCTGCTGATGGTGGTATTACTGCTCTTCATATGGCTGCATTGAACGGGTATTTTGATTGTGTCCAGCTCCTGCTTGATCTTAATGCAAATGTGTCAGCTGTGACATTTCACTATGGGTCATCAATGGACCTAATAGGTATATGCTTGGTTGAGGCATTTTTCGATGTTTCTGGAAATTACCTGATTGTTAATTGACTTTTTCTTTTTATAAATAAATCATTCTCTAGGAGCTGGAAGCACTCCTTTGCACTATGCTGCCTGTGGAGGAAATCTGAAATGCTGTCAGGTGATTGGTTAACTCATCTTCCTGTTGCTATCTAATAATTTTGATTACCAGAAGTCCAGAAGTAAAAGATGTTTACTTCCGATGCCTCCTGGTATTTATATGGTTGTTTTCTGATGCAATTTTTATCCTTGTTAGTTTCTGAATGAGTATTTACTTTGTGTTACTGCAGATACTTATTGCAAGAGGTGCCAGTCGATTGACATTGAACTGCAATGGGTAATCTGTTTAGGACTTGCTTCTCAGTTTAACCTTACATCTGTAAATTTCTAGATGTCACTCAACAAATATGGATTCTTTCAGGTGGGTTCCTCTCGATGTTGCCAGGATGTGGGGGCGTCATTGGCTTGAACCATTACTTGCACCAAATTCTGATTTGATAATTCCACCCTTTCCATCTTCAAGTTATTTGTCGTTGCCTCTCTTAAGCGTGCTTAACATCGCAAGGTAAATGGAAATTGTCTTTTTTTTTTTGTCATTTATTATCTAGTTTTCGGACTGATAAAGGGAGGGATAACCTATAGTGGTAAGGACCCTCCACTTCCAAAACATAAGGTTTTGTTCTGAGTTACCAAGTAAGAGAATGTGGAAAATGCCCACTATTCAGCTCGTAGCTACAGGGATTTAGGGTAGTGGAGTTTAATGTATTTGAAAAAAAGCTTATTTCTGAACTAATGGTCTTTGTCATCTGAAAAGATTTGGAGTACCATTTTTTTTTGGTTGAAATCTGTTGGTGCATCAAATTGGTTTAAGATCAAAGTTCAATATCTACCCTAAAAAACCTGGTCCCATATAATCCGAGACATAGTAACTTTTTGATAGGAAGTCTCCATAAATAGAGAGATTTTGTCATGTGATATTTCACTTTAGACCGTCTAGTGTTTCTAATGTGGCCAAGCTGAGTAGTTACTTTTTGAATAAAAAAATAAATGAGGCCATTGATGATACCTAAACCATTAGATGCAAATATCAATAGAGATGGGTTACTGGAAACGCTGCAAATCTGTTTGACGAATGTGAAGTATGCTAGGGAAACAAAACTAAGTGAGATCTTTCACTAGATGTGGAAATTATTGCAAAGGATATTGTGCATTCATAACTGCAAAAGGGTATCCATGTATCGGTTTAGATTTGTAACAAGCAGTTCACAGTCAGGCTACTCATTTCCGGGTTCAAAATTTTTGAAATCAATGTGTATTGTTCTGTGAATTCTATCTGTACAATGCACATCATAAAGGTGTAATGGAGCTTTTTAGCTTGCGAAGGCACAAGCCGGAAAAATTATGGGATCCAACTACATTTGTTCAAGCTTTATTTTGTTTGCTTCACTATACCTTGTCAGTTTCTCTCTTTTGGTTTTCCCATAGCTGAAGTCATCTTTAGGCAGTCTAGTGATCAATTTTAGTACCATTCCTTTTAGAGTTAATAAAAGAAAATAACCGGTGAGGCTGCTCTATGAGATGGAAGAACTTTATTGTTATCTCAGGCTTCAGACTGCACCTTATCCTACCCTTTCTTGTGTTCTACCTTGGTCAATTAGATACTGTTTCTTCTGGAAGCTTAAGAAAACACCTTAACCATTCATCCTGCGGACATTGGATTGAAATATTCTTTGATTGAGGCTTCTGATCTATTAATTATCCATGTCGAAGACCTAATGTGATGGACTGCTAATTGGTTCTCGCATTCCACAAGTGGAATGTTTCAACTTTGAAGCCGGTCCTGGCTGATTTTTATTTGACTGCTTGTAGTGACTGTTAAATGTGATGGAACGAGCACTTGTTTTATACTTCTCTTTGTGATTTCTATTAGTCTCTCCTTAAACATTTTAGATGTGGCGTTGTTTTCTGCCACCGGCTTTTGGAGGAAGGGCAGCTGTTGTTCTATTCCTTTTAAATAAGTGGTAATCTAATAAGGTACTGTAAAATTAAATGTCAACCATACATAAGTTCTGATCATTGTGAATACTTTTTGCAGAGAGTGTGGGTTGCAGTCTTCAGGAACTTCCTCTGATGATTCTGATACTTGTGCTGTTTGCCTGGAGAGGGCATGTTCAGTAGCTGCTGAAGGTTTGTACCATTGTTCCCTTTCAATTTGATTTTGTTCAACATATGAATCAGGGAGATTCTTTAAAATAGTTATGGCAACTATCAGTTATGCTACTATGTTATATAAGAGCAGATTTTGGGACTTTAAGGTCCAATTTATCCACAAGATGGGTGTTGCATAAATGTGAGCATTAAAATGAATATGCACTCGTACAAGATGGTTAAGATTAGAAATGATTACGTCTGATAAGAATTGCTAGTAACATATGGAGGATAAAATTAGTTGCCTTATATGTTTACCTTGTTCTACATCGATCTCCTTATATATAGATCACTTGGTGTGCAATTATGATTATTGAAGGTGGTAAAAGGACGAGGTAAACCTTAAATCATGTGAAAGAAATTGTCTCTAACGTCCTAAAAATTCTTCAGAATCAATGCAAAACCAAGAAAAACACACAATGAGAGTAATATCTAATATCCAAGAAAAACGCAATGAGAGTAATATCTAATATGAGTTAATTGGGAATAGGAAATATTTTATTGTTACACTTAACATTAGATCTGGTTTTTGTGAGGAGCACTTTTATTCTAGCTGAAGAAGTTTTCTTGTCATTTAGGAGTAAGCGCGAGATCAAGGGAATAAGACTAGATACTTAAGTATTGGAATGAGATATGCCTGAAGCAAGCAGTTGAATAAATATAGAGAATTCATACAACCAAATCCCAACTATTTTATAATCTGAATTCTGAGGCATAGTTCATTGGTTGATATGAATCTGGCAAATGGTGTAAAAATTCTCCTCTAATTGAGGGTTTTGGGTTTCGTACATGATCTAGCTCTAAGCTATCTCAACAACAACAACAACAACAACATACCCAGTGAAATCCCACAAGTGGGGTCTGGGGAGGGTAAGATGTACGCAGACCTTACCACTACCACATAGGTAGAGAGGCTGTTTCCTGGAAACCCTCGTCACAGCTCTAAGCTATCTCATCATCTATTTTACATGAGTATGAAATCCTTTCTTGATTTATTATGTGAGGAACACTTCCAGTGTTAAGCCTTTGCACACTCTAGACCTATCAAACCTAGATATTTGTAATGGAATCCTAGGGTATGATTTAGCATTTGCTGAAGTTGGAGGAAAAATATTGAGGATCGGGATTTAAATCTCAATAAAGGCAAAAAATGCAAGGAGATTTCTTCGCATCCACCTAAACTGTTGTGTACAAGTTGGTCTAGACACAGCCTTTATAATCTTTTTTTTTTTTTTTTTGAAAAAAGACATCTAGATGTTGTAGTTATGAAATAAAAGCCTAGATACTGCAGTTGTTTTTAGTTGGTCTTTTATTATACTAAATGTTTTTCAACTCATCCAATATGGAATATCTGATGCTGACCCAGTCTTGTGCTTAAGGTGTTAAGCAACAATCTTTCTGTCCCATTTTATGTAAAGAAGTTTGAGATTCGAGGATCAAAGCATCTAAATTTAGTTGTGAATACGGACATAGATTCTTCATGTTTTTTGAAATAAAATTTTACATATTTGAAGATTACGTGTTGAAGTGCTATTATCTATGCTAGGATAGTTAGAGTCGTTCGGCAGAGTGTATTAGCAAAAATAATGCATGCATTAATTCGGTGTATCTGTAGTACCTTGTTTGCTACGCGTTTTCATGCTATGTACAAAAACATTGGTTATACATTCTATTGTGTATTAAGGTGTGTATTACTAAATACCATAGATTTTTAGATATTAGTAATGCAAGGGGATTTAATGTATGCATTAGCATAAGTCATAACTAATACCAACATTACTAATACACTCCATTTAACATTATTCTTATACACCCTACCATGCTCCTTAGTGATTCAAAATTACTAAAAGAAGTTTGATAAGTTGTTCTCGATGATAAAACTGTTTTGACTTCCCAAATAGTTAGTGTCACATATAATCCGACAGAAATAGTAATAAAAAATAGATGCCATTGTGATCTACCCCCAAACCCCAACAATTTTACCCTGAGAGCAATGCCATATGCTTACCAACTGCAGTTGTGTTCTCAATTAGGAAATATGAGGTCTTCAAAAATTTATTTATTTTGTGATATTGGATCTCTTGGACTGTTCGGTTTCTTTGACACATTGTCTAATCATGAGAAGATGATAACAGTTAAAACGACAGTATATTTCCTGTAAAGTTAGATGAGGATTTAGTTATATTAATATATTCTTTATTTTTGTATCAATTACTTCCAGGTTGTGGACATCAATTGTGTGTAAGATGTGCACTCTATCTTTGCTCGGCAAGCAACATCCCATCTGAATTATTGGGTCCGCCTGGATCCATTCCATGTCCACTTTGCAGACATGGCATTGTCTCATTTGTAAAACTCCCTGGATCTCCTGCAAAGGAAATTAAATTACATCTATCCCTTAGCTTATGCACACCATGCATGCTTCATCCTCGCGAGCAAGAACGATCAACACCACCTAGTGCACATGAAGTTAGAAAGAACCGTGTTGCTTCAGTGTCTTCAGATCTTTTCTGTCCTGTGACTTGTAGCCCATTTCCCTCTGTTGCAATTCCTTTGTGTACCTGTGATGAAGGACCTTCCCCAACATTGGAATCAAGAGAAAATAATACTCAAGAAGAAACTCCTAATCAGTCACAGTCCACATCAACGGACCAAGACAAAATGAATGTGAGATTGGAGAAAACTACCTGCTCAAACATGTTTTGGGGCAGAAGAAGCTGCAGCAGGGAGCATCAGTGTAATGCTGAGATTAATGCTTAATGAGCTTGCCTTGGTGCCCAAGTACAGGAAATTTTGGTCTAAGCAGAGCAGCACATGGATTCAAGGCACTTTCTTATGCTTTTGACTCTTTCTCGCCGCTTCTGTTACTATTGCTGGCTATGAGCCAATGGATCCAGCACTCCGGCATCTTGAATACCTTAAAGTGTTACCTTGATTATTTGAACTCGGGGCTTGTAAAGAATTCACAAGTAGGAAATTAGACTATTGCAATGGAGCATCATTGGAGAGCTGTCTAATATGGAGAGTGTTCTTAGGTTATTCTTCACTGTGTTGTATGTAATGCCGCTATTACTAGTCTGGTTGAAGCAGATATGTTTTTGACCTGTTTGTTCCAGTAAATCCCCATCAAGTCACAAAAGATAGTTTGAATACTGCTGGGGTTTGTGAAGGTAAACGTTAGGTGTCTGTAAACTGACGGAGATAGAATTTTCAATAGGGAAATTTGTGTTGTACATTTGCTCTGTTTGTACACCGTTTAATGTTCTGCAGTAGAAAGTAATGTGAGTTTGTCAATTTAAGTTGCAAATTAGGTGTGATACCGCACAAAGCAGCAGCAACAACAAAAAAAAATAGAGAAATTTTACGAGTGAGATCTTGGTAGAATAGTGAGTAAGCAGATTTAACCCTACACAAATAAAGGATGTTTTCCGTAAATCCTCGGCACTAGGTAAGATGAAATAAGTAGTAACAACAGCAGGATAACATGGCAATTCGAAGTGGTAGAAACAATGGGTAGTAATAAAAATTGAAGAATAAGAGTATAAAAATAACACCAAAATGATCCTGGTATGGAAAAAAATGGCTTATCTTCAAACATTCTACCTTAATTTTCAATCTTTGTGCTCTTATGAAGAATTATGTCTTTCTTTAGTGAAATCGCACCACCCAAAAGGTAATTTTAATGTGACCAGTTTTTTCCTTTTTGCCATCAGTTTCGCAACCATATTTGCTGCCTAATCACATCTTCTCATACTTCTTAAGCATATTTCTATCTCTCCTCAGGTTCGTCATGGCCACTAAATCTCTCACGCCTCCTCTCTAAGCATACGTGCATTTCCACTTCATTTGTTTAGACTATTTTAGCCTCATATCCCATATCTTTTCCACCATGAAAGTCATTTTCATCTTGTCTCAGATAATTGCATTTACATCTAATCTTTACCTGATGAACCCACACAACCTAATTTGAGGTGGCATGAAAGCAATTGTTGTTAGGTTTTTGGCATTGAAGGATTTTGAGGTTAGGAAATCAGGTAAATAGAGAATGAGTCATGTGGGGTGTCTGAATTCTGATTGTCATCATCTTTAACTAAGCGTGACATTCGCAACAGTGACAAAGTTAGCCAACAGAGAATTCTTGTCCTCTGTTATTTTTTGACAAAGTTGGAATGTCCAGTGGACCAAAGTTTCCTCGTCCCTTATTTGTCCGACACGTATCTTTGAAGAAAATCTTATCCAAATTACTGTAGAGGCCTTGTCATTAGCCTTTATCTCCCTCACAAGTATGCTGTCAAACCAAGACAAATGATGGTCTAAACTGAAGTCTTGGTAGAATTTGCTAGGGCCCCTGATATAAAACAAAATGAGATACTCCCGCGTGGTCCGTTTCAAAAGGAATGTCAATTTTTTTGTAAAAAAAAATCAGATGTAATCCATAAGATTAAAGAATATTTTGATAAGTTGCCTAACAAACACCATATATTATATATAATAATTGGATATGAGCTTACAATATGCTTGACAATGACATTTGAATCTCTTAAACCAATGAGTGAGGCCTGGGGGGCAAGTACAAGGTCGTTGTACTAGTAGTAATAATAGTAGTACTTTTGTTGTGTACTCGTGAGCAAAGTGCATTTAGCTTATTGTGTGTGTGTTTGCAATTATTTTTTGTGTTAAAAGTTCATCTTCTTCTTGCTGCAGTTTCTCTCTGGGCATTGAAATAAACAGCAGCAACAGGGGATCCCAATCCATTTTCAGCTGAAAACTTTCGAGTGTTGAATTGATCCCTTGTTGTTGGTGCTTTCACTGTTTGCCTTCCTCTTTGTTTGTACAACAAAAATACATAACGGTGGATCCCAATGACAGGTTTCGGTGTCTCATAGCACACTATCTCCCTTCCTGTAAAATGAGAATTTTAAAATTAAATTATAGACGATTCACGAATTACATGATTGGACGAGAATCAGACTTACCAAAAGAGGCGTCAGTGGTACCGGGAATGTCTGTCACAATCCTGATAATTATAAGCTCATAATTAATCACTGAATATCATATACATAATGCAGAGAAGAAAATGTAGCACTTTGTACTAAAGATTATATATCAATTATCTTTGAATTAGAATTGGAATTTACCAGTGGAGATGTTCCCTCAAGTATGGATCACTGGGACTTGGAGCATCCGGGTCCGTCATGATCTTCCCCAAACAAAAAGACTCAACAATCAGAAACAGAAAACAGAGAGACCAATAGTACAATGTGACAAAACGTAAACCTCTGTTTTATTTTATGCGATACTCTCTCCTTATTTTAAAAAAAAATGACTTGTGTGCTTCTTTGAGGAGCCCGAGGTATGTTTAAACTTCGTGGTGAGTCAAACAAATATAGGACGACTTACAAGTGTATAAGCAGATCTCATGTCTTCACCACCAATCTCGACGCGAGGTTGAGCTGCAACAACAGCAGGCATGATCTCATGGCCATTAGAGACTTGCTTACTCCCATTATATATCACTTTCATTTTCACACATGGACTGAAACTGTCTACTACCTCACCTATTACTCTCCCTACTGCAAGTGGTTCACTAGCCCCTCTAGAAGACATCCTTTGAAGAAATTGTACGTTACGTTGAGGTGAATGATTTGATAATGTTGCAAAGGAGGAGGCTTTATATATAGCTCTTTTTTCAGATGCAGAAATAAAAAGATAGGTGCTTGATTTTTTCAAGTTTAAAGATTCGGAAACCAATCAACGTGCCAGAAAAAAAGAGGTCTACAGACAGATATTAAAAGTTAAACATGCTTGCTTAATTGTTTGTCAACAATTACAACACATGTCTTTTGGCAATATATAACAGATAGAGACAATGCAGAGAGTAACCTGGGAGTTGACATTTAAGCAGTGCGCACAAATAGAAATTTAAATTGAATAAGTAGATACGCGCGATTTGTCATGTACGATGCGTGAGTTTACTTGTTCAATTTTGTGATAATTTAAGTGGCTAAGCGTGCTTCTACTTGTAGTACTGATGCAAAGAGAATTTGAGAAAAGATTTCTACTTTTGATAATCATCTAACTATCACTATATTTTGATAATTAAGCCTCCTTATTTATGAAAATACTCCATCTTTAATTTACTCAAGTTAAACACAATCGAATAATAATATTAATACCAATTATTTATAAGTAGATGAAGAGAGTAGACAAGGTATTTTACGCTAGAACATATTCTTCCATAAAAATAAAAAAATCACTTGACTCTCTATTAATCATTCACTCTATCCTCAAATTCTATGCATTTTTACCAAGAATTATGTCCCTGATGAGCAGGTGTTATGTCACTATTAACAAAAAAAAAAATCCAACGCAAATCGGTAGGCGATTTATTGTGTAGATCATAATCTTTTCACTCATTTTTCACAAAAGCAACTCACTAAAAAAATATCTAGTAGGAAAAAAAAAATTCTCACTAAAACATGTACTATTTCTTCGGTCTCATTTTATGTGACGTCATTTTTTTCTAGTCCATTCCCAATAGAATGTCACCTTACTCTAATTGAAAAATACTTTAACTTAATTTTTTCTTTATTCTTAATGAAATGAATATCAACCATACAAATATTTAATAATTATTTTAGACCATAAATTTTAAATTATTCTTTTTAAAATATCAAGTCAAATAGTGCCACATAAAATGAGACCGAACGAACAGTATTTTACAAATGGCTATGGTTCATTGGGTTGATAAGAATGAAGAATACTACTTTCTAGTGTGTTAACAATAATATCCTGGACAAATGGGAAAACAGCTTTAGAGGTGCACTGGAGAAATGAATAAAAAAATATCTTATCAAAGGTATTACTTTGTCTTACTTACTGGGGGATTCTTTGCTAAAAATAGTAGTCATAAGGCATCTTCTGCAATTTCTTTTCAATCCAATTACTATTATAAGGAGTAGGGTAGTTCAGGATTATGGTTAAATAATTAAATCGAATCGTAATTCAAATTAAATTGATAAAAAAAATTTAATATTTGATTTTTAAATCGATATCATTTGGTATTACTAAAACAAACCATAAAAATAATCAAATCGAACCAAATAATTATATATATAAATGGTATAATTATTTATATAGTATTCATAGATAATATATAAATATTTTGTTATATTTTAATTGATTTAAATCTTTAACTTTATCATTTATATTTGAAAATTCTCTTTGTTAGTGTTTTGGAATATAATTTTCTTGTATCCCCTCCCCCGGATAGTTATTTGATTGTTGAGATTGGATTTTTTTTATGAAGATTTGGTCTTTGGTATATAATGACTTTAGTATTGTTTAACTAAATCACTTTATTCGTCTATAATAACTTTAGTATTGTTTAAATAAATCACTTTGTTCGTGCAATATTAACTCTAGTACTATTGTTTAATTGAATATCCACATTAGCCTTATGTGGATTATTCATTGTTTGTATCTATTGAGATGCGTACGACCTCAACAAACTTATTACTTTCAAACTAAAAAATAACCCAAAAAAAATAAACCAAATCAATCCAAACCGATAATAACCTTTAACTAATAACCAATTCAAACTGAACCACAAACGGCTAATAATTTCATGTTTTCTAGGACTGAAACGTCCTTATACTTTGCTAACGAGATAAAGTATTATTTTAGTATCAAAAAAGATCCTACTGCTTTATATGCTTGAATTGAAATCATTTTATGTTTCTTTGTATATAAACTTTGCCACAATTGTCTGTTAATTTAATTATCATATACAAATTTAGAAAATATTAAACAAGTTTTATACTATATTTACCCCTCTTAGTGCAGAGCAAGAATATTATCTCTCCTAATTTCTTATCTTTTAACGTTATATTTATGAGTTGTTGAGATGAGAATTTTAATTTATGAATGCATTAAAAAACGATTTTTATAAAATACCTTTTGAAATAGTTTTCTAATACTCTTTTGCCACATTTCAGTCAATAAAAAAAAAGCATGCACCCCATTTGGCAGAATTTATTTTTGATGCCCTCTTTGAGTGACACGTAGCTAATTTAATTTTATGTGGAATTCTCCACATCCTACTCCATTACTATTTATATTCTGATTCTTATTCCTCAATTATCTAATTTTATTTATTTATTGAATTGACACGTTGCTTTACTTTAATATAGTTCCTCTCAAATGGGACTGCACCATTTGATGTGCTGGCATATTTATTTCACTTTATATTAAAAATAACTATTTTGTTTTATTTTTTTAGCAAATGAGAGATTTCCATATTAAGCTATTTCTGGTTATGGAGTTGTGACGAGGGTCCCCAGGAAACAGTTTTTCTATTTCTATGAGATAATGGCAAGATCTGTGTACATTCTACCTTTCCCAGATCCCACATGTAGAATTTCACTGAATATGTTATTGTTGTTGTGGCAAATGAGAGATTTTTTTAATATTAAATAATTACATGAATAGTTTTAAAATCCAAATTTTTAAAATATTATTTAATAAAAATATACATTTAATTAAAATTTTCATGAAGAATGTGTATTGGCATTCCCTTCCCCCCTTATGATTAGTTAATCAATGGAAATGGTTGTCCCACTTATCATAAGAGGTCAAAAAAGGATTCTTTCTTTTCACAACTAGAAAAAGAGTACAAGAAGAACATATGCCCTAATCAATCTAATGAACTGTTAGGGTGTGTTTAGTACTAACCAAAATATTTTTTCATCAAAATTATTTTCTTTAAAATATTATTCGCTCTATTTCATTTTATATGATATTTTTTGTTTTTCTGGGTTTGTCCCCTCAAAAAAAAAAAAGATTGCTTTACTCTAATGGGAAGCAATTTAACTTTAAAATTCTTTTTTTATTTTTAATAAAATAATTCGCAGCCACACAAATATCTATGAATAATTTTAGACCACAAGCTTTAAAAGTCATTTTTTTTTAAACACTTCGCCAAAAAAAAATGTGTCACATAAAATGAGACGAAAAAAATATTTGAAGTATGTTTATGTATAATCTTTGGAGTGATGTGGATAAGTCAATTGAGATGATCAAGGGGTAAGTGTTGGAGGAGTTGATTAGTAGGATTAGGCGTGCTATGGCATATATCGAATATGATATCGAAATTGAAATCTTAGATTATATGGTCTTTGGTATGCTTTTTAATTTTTTTTGTTTTTGAAATTTTGAAATGAATATCCAATATCATGTATTGCATAGAAGTTTCATAGTAATATGTAGAATTCATGTATATTGTACTTTCTTTTTTTTCAATTCATGTGTCAGCAATCAAATTTTGAAAGTTAATCAACTTTTGTTTGACTGTAAATTTTGAAATGTTCTTTTTTCGGAATTGTTTAGCAAAGATAGATGTTCATCTAATATCATTGAAAAATTCTTTAAGAAATTGAAGTAACAATTTTTTTATTATATGAATATATTTAAATAGAAGTCAAATAATGTATGATTATCGAATAACCATATAATTAACTATCGAAGTTGAAATTTGAAATATCAAACTATATCGAGTTTGTTTGATATGATAATAATATACTAGTATCTTTCGATACATCAAAAATGAAAGTTATTATATTAAATTTTAAAAAATACCATATACCATGTCCACTCCCAACGTTGAATGAATAATACACTATAAACTTATATATGGAACTTTTTTTCCTCTATATTGATTGTAGAAGACAATTTTTTTTAACTTCTAAGAAATTTTGCTTTCCAAAATAACATACCAACATGAGAATACTTTTCAAAAAATTTCCTCCGTACCAAACACATCCTTTCGTCCTAATTTAGATAACAAATGGCTGGTGCCATACTGCTGCAATTGGTAAAGTATGTGTATTTAACGAGTGATATTTTTAATTTTTTCCATTTGATATTTGACGTCTATATTAAAATCTTGATTAAATTCTGAACAGAAAAAATTAGTGTACTAGAATGATCACTTGTTTTGTTGTAGGAGGGATACAATATTTTGATTTATTAGAATTATTATTAGTTATATAGGAACTATTACTATAATTCAAGTGGCTATTTCTTGAGGTACATATTTTTGGGTGCAATTTTTTATTTATTATTATTTGGAATATTTTAAAAAAATTATGATCGTTATTCTTTAGACGTGCACTGATTAAGTAAATTGCACAAAAATTACGTTCGGTGCGATGAGTTTAATTAAATATTTTAAATAATTTTTTAAAAATACATGTCAATCATCTATTGATAACGATTTAATTATTTAAAATTAATTATAAATAAAACTCAATCCGCCCCAAATTATATCTAAACCTGACCCTAACTAAACTGTAACCCATTAAATTAAAACACACGCTATTCCAATTCTTCACCTGCAGTGTGGACCTAAATGCAGTGGTATATGTGCGGCATAAATTACAACAAAGTAAGTAACATATATTATTTAAAAATAAAATAAAATATACAATAAATTATAATAATTAATAAGTTAAAAAATAAGATAAAATATACAATAAATTATAATAATTAATAAGTTAAAAATTTAAAAATATATAAAAAAAAATTTGTCAATGTCATATAAATCAAAATAAAAAATAAAAATATATGTTGGAGTCGTGGGAGCACTTGCTCTTATAACTAGTAACTAGTAATACATACAAACATTGAGGAAGATCTAAACTTGTTTGAAATCAAAATTCAGAGCTGAAATCAATGAAAAATGTCGCTGTGACATTGTATATCAGATGTTGTATATCGTATATATCACACACACAATTTTCAATTAATATACATGATATACCAAAAAGATATTCATAGATATACCAAGGGACTTCAATAAATCATTCTACATTTGCGCACACCCATTGACACAATGAAAAAAGATGATGGACGTGAATGAAAAATAGTAATTTTTTTCACAAATACTGCAAACCCAAATAACAAATGCTACGTTTACATTTTTGGTATAAAATTATCTAAATAAACAATTTATTTTATCATATGTTCTTTAAAATTTTCTATCGTTTGAATAAATTGTAAAAATTTCTACTCTCTCCTGTTCTCGGATATATCATTCTTACGCAATGTATTGTGACATGTGTGTCTTGTATCAACCAAAGGTTATGTATCGGGACACAATGTATAAAGATGTTGACCAATGTATTGAAATAGGTGTGTCTTGTATCAACAAAAATAATATATCGAAATGTGATGTATCGAGACGTTGAGTGATGTATCCAAAATTGTAATACAATGTATTAGAACATTGAGTGATGTATTTAAAAATTCTTAAATTTTTTTTAAAAAATTGTTATTTGAAAAAGAGTAGGAATTACAAATAATTAGCTCATAAAGCTATGAAATTTGTGTAAAATTATCAAGGAAAAATACTTATATAAACTTATTTTATCATATTCTCTAAAATTCTCTACCATTGAGAAAAATTATAAAAATCTCTTCTCTCTCATATCCTCGAATACATCACTCTTACACAATGTATCAAAACGTGATTTATTGGGACATGTGTATCTTGTATCAACAAGCATAATGTATCGGGACACAATGTATCGAGATATTGAGCAATGTATCGGGACATGTTTGTTTTGTATTGACAAAGATAGTGTATCAAAACACAATGTATCTACACGTTGAGTGATGTATCCAAACCCTAGACATGATGTATCAGATGTTGAGTGATGTATTTGGAAACAGAACACGATGTATCGGAATGTTGAGTAATGTATCTGAAATTCTTAAATATTAAGAAATTTTAATAATTTGAAAAAGAGTAGGTATGATAAGTAATTAGCTCTTAGCACTATGAGATTTTATATAAAATTACCTAAAATAAAAGATCACAACGCAAGTAAAGCAAAGAAAGTATATGGAGAGTGATAATATATTGTTTCATTTTATATTGAGGTACAAAATAAATTGATTTAACTCTCTGTGAGTTACTTTTTCCTTCCATTTTTTTTCTTCATATTTCTATTCAAAGTTCAACAATATTTTAAAAAACTACATAGAGGCAAAACTTAAACTTGTCCATATTGATGAAATTTAGGGCCCCCCATTTTCCATTTTCCCTTTAGGTAGCTTTTAATTTGAAGTCTAATGAATGGCTTTAATACTTGAATTAACTCATGAAATTAAAAAATGAGTCAAATAAGTATGCCATCCACCTGTATTTTAAAGAGTAAAGTTAATGCAAATTTATAATATGGATGCCTTAATTAGAGCCATAAATGATTTACAAATTATTGAGTATTGGGCCTCTTGGCATATCAATTTGGTTTTGAATGTGTGTGTCTTTTTATGAAGAAAATAAAGATATTGCTAACTTTTTATCTTCATCAAATCCATCACTCTTTCTTTATATACCAATAAAATAACCATCTTTAATTTTCAATTCAAATGCTTTATCTTGAGTAATACTCCTTCCGTCCCAATTTAATTAAAGTTTTGAGATAATGCTCACAAATTAAGTAAGCATTTGGCTCCCAAGTTCCTAAATATTCTTGGCAAGTTTTACTAAAGTTGCACCATGCGTTTGGCCCCAAGTTTTCCTAAAAATATTTGGCTACTTCAAAGAATGTAATTTATACTCATAAGTTATAAACATTATTTAAAAAACCCTATAAATTTGTCTTACCATTTTATAATGAACATGTTCCATTAAAAAAATAAACTTATAATATATTTGATAACAATCAACAATAACAAAATAACAAGATGGGTAAAATCAATATATTAATTGCATTAAAAATAAATTGTCCTTTTTTCCTAATGTTCTCAGTCAAACTATTTTTTTGGAAAGTTGTAGTAACAAACTATTCTTTTATAAAATCTTCCCACATTCTACGAACAATCTCTTTCCAATTTAGTGGAGTAAATTGATAGATGAGTATTTAGTTTGAATTAATAAATGATAGGTGTTTTTTTTTATAAATATAAAAGTTTGGGGTAATTTTTAAAGCTTCAAAACTTTCCAAGTACCTCTCAAGTTCCCAAATACTACTTTTTTCTAGTATTGGAAACTTGGAGATTTCCCAAAAATCATTTGCCAAGTCTTTTTAGCCAAACATCCCACCCCAATTTTTTTCCAAGAATACTTGGGACCAACCGAAGCCTAAGAAGCATATTCTAAGACAAAATTTTAATTATATTTTTCACTACTACCCTTTTGTTTATTCCTAAGTCAGTAATTCAAAAAGATTTAGTGTCTGTTTGGAAAGTCACCTGTCAATTCGAATTGGTGTAATTACTAGCGTAGTAATTACACACCTTGGTTATTACACTGTCCTGTTTGTTTGTTAGAGTGTAATTACGGTGTAATAACAAGTGTGTTGTTTGGTTGCACGAGTGTAATTATAAGGTTATATTAAATTTTAAAAATAAATAATTAACTAAAATTAAAATTTTATATTAGACAAATCTAGGTATTTATAAATATTAAATTAAATATTTAAGATATATATTGTCTTTCAAAAATATATTGATGAGTAAATACATATTCTTAAGTAATATTATAAAAAATCTATTTATATTTTTAAAATTAGTATATTTTAATTGAATTAATTATAAAAACTAAAAATATAAATTTTATGCGAACATCATGAAATGTGCCTTTGACAAAAATATTAAATATTATAAATATAATATCATAGTAAAACTGTTATAATATTTGATAAAAAAGAAACTATCTAGCTAATCTAACTAAAACAAAATAAATGGCTTGTAATGTGAAATATCAAGTCAATACTACAAAAACACATGAAACAAAAAAATATAACATAAGTTTTAAATTCAAAATAAAAAAATTAACATAACACTCTTATGCCAAATTTCAATATAACATACATAAATATGATTTAAAAGAAAATAATATGTATATTTATAACTTTATCCAACAATGAATTCAACTTTAATCTAAAAAACAGAATGCTAATAAAATCATGCTAGTGAAAAAAAAATAAAACATAGAATAAATAAATAGAAAAAGATAATGTGAAAAATTGTATAGAATTACATGATATATAAAGATTGAGAACAAGAAATAAATGAAAAATAAATATTATATAATAAAATATAGTTTTAGAAAAATTAGAATAATAAAAATAAAAAAATTAAAATAATCAAAATAAAAAATAAATTAAAATGAAAATATAAAAATAAAAATAAAAATAAAAAAAAGATATTAAAAAGTAATCCAACCATGTAATTACCTGCCATTCACAGTCTTGCCCTGTGAATTGAAAAGTGTAATTACACCCAGTCAATTACACTAATTACCTGTTGACCAAATAATTATGTGTCCAACCAAACATGTCAGACATTATAATTACACTCAATTTCATCAAATCCAATTAGCAGAGTGTCCTTCCAAACAGACTCTTAAAGTTTGACTAATAAATTACTATTGGTAGAAGTCAAGGAGGCCTACTGGAATTCCAACGTCCTATTTTCACAAGAAGCAGTCATCAAATTTTTGGTTTTACTTAAAATTTAAACTGACTCTATTTTTCTGCTCAATTGTTTGTACTTAGACCCAAATTTTTCAAATGAAAATTTCAACAGAATTTTTGACATCACAATTCATGATATCTTAATCTTTTGCCTTACTTTTCAATTTGTTTATAATATACTAAAACTAAAAATAATAATTATGAAGTACAAATACAAGTAGTCCTTTATTAATAATATCAGACTCACAAAGATTATTAAATGTGAAATAATAAATGACTTTGTAAAGAGTGTAGTTTAATTTTAGAAAAAGTTTAATTTTATTAAAGGAAAAGGTAATATTGAAAAAGGTTTCGAATAATTTAAATATTTTGAACATTGAAAAAATCTCTGGAAATTCAGTTAAATTTGGACGGAGGGAGTGTAACGTTCGGTAAAATTATAAAAATACTTGTAGCGGAGAGGTATGCGCATAACGTGTCTTCCCACATTCCCATGGAAAATCTGAGGCAGGATGTGCGACCGACATGAAAAATTGAGTGGGAATGTGGTCTCGGTTGATTTTTAAAGCAACTGGATCAAAAGAGAATTTTTCAATCCGAAAACGAATTCCAAAATGAGTGTGCAACGCGCACCTGCTGCGGACCAACACTTAGTTTTGTTCCAAAAATTTTCTATGGGATTAGAAACCTTATAATAAGTTATTCCGGATTTGCCAACCAAACATCAATTTAAGGATCACTATATTTTTATCCCGAAATTATTAACACTTATCCTTCACACCAAACGACTCCTCACCCTCGAGCAATATTTTTTTGAAAAACATTTATAAGAAAACTAATTTTCAAAATAAACAAACAAGCTTATAATGGTGATGATGTGACAAAATCTTCAACACTGTATCAATGAGGCCAAAGAAGAGAATAATTTTGCATTTTTGAGAAGCAAATTTTGGTTTACGATACTTTTCTATTTAATTTTTTTAAAGGAAGATTATAAAGAACTTAAATTATCTTATATGCATAAATCAAATCAAAATTGTAATCTTTATGAAATTTTAGTAGTTATGAACATTTGTTATCCTTAAAAGAGTAGTAAATCTGATTTTTTTTTAAAAAAAAAAGTGAGAAGAATCTCTGGGCCTCACTGAAAAGCCACAAATTTTACATTGAAAGTTGTACACTCTAATAATATCCACAGAAACTATATGATATCATTTAACTTAAAAATAAAACTAAAATTCTTTCTCATTTGAACTTAAATAGATTATAAAAAAAAGTTTTAACTCATAAAATAGACATCTAAATTTGTCTTTATTTTTTTACTTAAACACTTAAATTAAGACAAGTTCTTAATAGACACCTCAACTGCTAAGATTTGATCCCATTAAACACTTTTATCCTACTTGACACTCTCCACAGTCCTTTTTCATGTTAAGAAAAAATAGTGCAATTAACATGAAAAAAGACTGTGGAGAGTGTCAAGTAAGATAAAAGTATTTAATGAGATCAAATCTTAGCAGTTGAGATGTCTATTAGAAACTTGTCTTAGTTTAGATATCTAAGTGAAAAATGAAGACGAATTTAGATATGTATTTATGAGTTAAGCCTATAAAAAGTGAAGGAAAATCACATAAATTGAGACGCTATAGATAATTTGATTTTGTGATTGTTAATTTATGTGTGCAGATTAGAGCAAAGTGATGCTTCTATTTTTGGCATTTATATATTGCAAATTGCATGTTATCCTTCTTTTTTGATATCTAAACGTACAAGTCAAGTCTCACGTAACTTTTTTACAGCAAGCTTTGTCATCATTTTTACTGTTCATTTTCTTCAATACTTTACCCTACCTACCCCTACTTTCATTAAAGTAAAAACAGTATGGCCTTCACCAACTATCTCAATAGTCAATAGAGTTTAAAAGTTGTTTCCATTGAATATTTTAATTCCTAATAAAGTGTTTTGCCAATGTACTTAAATTATAATTTGAAGGAAAGTGTGTATCTTTATTTGTTTATTAGATATACAAGTTAACTATATAAAATATGACATTTTACAGAAAATGATATATCTTATGTGATTAACTTACAAATCTAACAGATGAATGAGATGTAACGATCCTTTTGGTCGTTATGGCCGGGGAAGCCCTTGGTGAGAGAAATTGGGCTAAAAAATTTCCGTGATATTAAGTTAAAATTTTCAGGCAAGGTGATCAATTTCAGACGGAATTTGAGCAATGTTAGGTCTAGAAAAATTCGGTGTTGATGTCTAAGTATGGATTGAATTCTCTAGTAGCTAATACGTTGAAGAGTCTGCAGGAATTTTTGAAATTGAAATCAGGTAAGTAGAACTCTCAATATTGAACTTGACGTGAAGGGGTTATTCTAAAACGTCAAAATTTGATGGTGTAATTTTTGTGTTTTTGACTTTGTGCAAGCCATCATAGTTGATGAACTCCCGCTATGGCAAAGCCGCTATAACGGATTGGTGGCTGCTATAGTTGGTCATTTACAATTTTAATATCGAAAAATTTTCAAAATCGATTATTAATTGTTTATTTCATTTTGGAAAATTGCAGAGGCACTCTAAGATATTTTTCATCTGTTTTCTATCATTCTCTTTGATAAGGGTAAGTTAATTACTCTTCTAACTTGTAATTCGATTCCTACACCTTAGAATTCATGGTGGTAACCTTAGCGGAGTATTTTTAACTTTAATAAATGGTGAAAAATCATGATTTGGGTGGGTTGGTTATTCGAGAATATTAGGCCATATGTGATTGATTGTTGAATTTGTGTGTTATTCTTAAACTAAGAACAATCTAAAGCTTCACAAGAAAATCAAAGTTTGAGAGCAAACTTCTACAATAATTATTTGGTGCCAATATAGGCTAGGATGAATTGAATAATTTAGACACGAGAGGTTTCATGCCTAGGGCTCTTGTTGAGAAGGTAATGAAATGGTTGAGATGGGAGAGTTGACAACGGAGCGGTGTATAGAGTGTATAGACATCGTACGAAGGATGAACGTACACTTCGATCCCTACACGGTTAGATCATGTACGTAGGTAAAAGTATGCGTTAGTACCTTCGAATGTACTAAATATGAGGGCATGCAATGCATATAACTTATCAAACTTGCATTCAATGTTAGATGACAAGGGAACATATATATAGACAACAATATATCAATATGCCATGAGATACGTGATGCATGAATGCGAAAGTACTTCGTACATATATTGAGGATGGGGCAGTAACCGACATGAGACCAAGTGAGCTATGCCTTGGAGCCCTGTTGTCTCCCCCACAATGAATAAGAGGTGACATACTTGCCAAAGGTAGATCCCTAACATTCTTTCCCCCTTGGGGCATAAACATATACCTATGTTAGGCACATAGATCTAGGAAAGAAGTATGGACCCTTGGGGATAGCCCACCCTGCCTCCAATCTATCGGTGCTAGGTCGTCATCCCACTAGAATACACACACACACACACATACATATATATATATATATATATATAAGAGACATAGGACTTTCAAATCGTTTACATGTATTCTAGGCTTAAAGGCCAAATCACATCCTTTGTAATCATGCATAGCAGGCTAAAATGCCAAAACATTCTTCATGTAATACTTTCCATGCATAGGATTAGCTCCTCTGGAGCACCTTCTTGAGAGATGAGTATGGACCCTTGGGGGTAGGCCACCCTACCTCAAACCTCAATAGATGCTCCCTTAAACATAGTGACGTAAACACCCATAATTGCTCCTTGAGCCATAATCTTAGACAATATGTGATCACATTATTGTCATAGCCATAATCTTCTCAAAATCATATACATAAACATCATTGAGTCTTGACCCTCTTCATAAACTTCATAAAAATCATAGTCATGTATACAAATACCATGAATGAGATAAGATTAGCATGGGTAATAGAGATTTAAACTAAAATCAACAATACATTATGAAATTCAAGTAAAGACATAAGTAAAATTTACATTTAAATCATGATATAGATTACGCATGCACAAATCAAGCTTTAAAGGGGACATACCCTTCATAACTTCATAACTCCAATTTATTTCATCATATTAGGGCTTAAATCACTTTAAAATCAATAAATAAACATAGCTCATACATCCATTATAAAAAAATAAATAAAGAACAAATATAAAAATAAAAAAATTTATAAAATTAGTAATTGTGTTTTAATGTTACATAAAAAATAAAGTTGAAAGATTAAAATAGAACAAAGACAAAATAAAGTGTCAAAATAAAAAATAAAGTCAAGTTAGAGGGGTTGTGTATATATTTTTTATTGGCTTTTATGCCATGTCATGACATGTGACGTGCACTCTCTCCTATTTTGTTGATTTTTTGAATATAAATGTCAAAATTAATTATGAAAATTAAAGTTATAGGATTAAAATGGAAAAAATATTGAGTTGAAGTGACAAAATGACCAAAACTTTTTCTGATTTAGGAGTAATTTCAAAGCTTTTGTCCTCACATAATGATTAATGACCCTTAATGGAACTTTGCCACATGTATTACCAAAGTAGCTTAACTACCCCTATCAGTAACTTCAATTATTACTAGCAAATGGAGGTGGATTCAAATGTGTCAAACATCCAAATAAAGACTCTACTTCTTAGTTTATTTTATTTCTCCAGAATATTAAACCTAAATATTTATTTTTATTTTTTTCTTTTAAAAAAGATTAAAAATAAACAAATTTAATTTTTACTTGTCTATTTTAAATAATCAAGAGAAAAATAATCTATTTTTCTTATCGTACCCTTAATATTAATTACTAACTTTTAAATTATTTCAATTTTCTAAAAAATGATACTCCTTCCGTCTCAAAATATGTCTTACATTAACTCATTTTACGTTGGCTAAAAAGAAAAACACTAGTAGTAGATAGTTTACAAATTATGTCTATTTATTAAATATTTCTTGAGAATAAACACTATTAAAAATAAATAATTGAAAAAAAATATATTAATTTTTCTTTGCATTTCTAAGACAACATCAATATTTACTAATCATAAATATTACTAGTAAAATTTATATTTCATTTATTAGTTTGTTTTTTTTTAAATGCAAAGTCCATTATAAGCTAATACAAAATAAACAAGGAAGGTACAATTAAATTCAAAATGTTCAAGAAGTAAAAGGGTCAAAAGGGGGTCCTCTTTTTTTCAATTAGGGGGTGTTTTTGGGATAACATATTTTTAGATACTCCCAAAGCTGGGGATCTCCAAATATTGTCTCATTAAAAGAACAGAGAAATTAATGAGTGACAAAATCCAAAAACAACCACCTTTTTGTGTTGGTAGTGAAATAGTTCCCCCCATGTTCACTTATAAGTTACAAGTACTGGCCAACTGCCAAGTACCAAGGACCCCCACTCAACACACTATCTCATATAAGAACTTATTTTTTTCATAAGTATAGAAAAAATTGCTTAACTAATTCAAATATCATCATTAATTAACAAGTTATGAATAATGCATTGTTATTATTCATTTTGGGTAATCTTTGATTGGCTATAACCATATACTCTATAACATTATGTTTGACATGATTAAAATGGAAATGAATTTAGACGTATGAAGTTAACGCCAAACAATTATAAAAAGCTCGGCTAACTCGGCTCAACGTACATACCTAAGTGCAACGAACAAAATGTGAGTAATTATTAAAAAATTTTGAAATTATTTTCAAATTTTAAATACAACTTTAAATTTGTATTTAAAATTTTCACCATCAAATATACACCTATGACCCTACTCAAGACCCTTTATGGACTGTTCTATAAGATGTGCAATTTGCATTTTCTTGTTTTTCAGAGTCACATTACACCAAGAATATGAAGTAAGTTCTGGGGATTACAAAAAGGAAATCTGTTTTCTTCAAGAATTTCGTATTCCACCATGGAATTGAATCATCCTCTGTTCTTCTTCTCTCCTCTGTTCATGTTCCCAACACCTGTTTTTTTCTACTTGTATTCTCTTTCCTCTTAATGCTTCTAACTTTCAACATCCAATTCAGAGCCCCTCTATAATGGACTAAAGTTACTTATCATCATAGTCTACACAGCTTTCTCTTATTTGCCATAATATCCCCATTTCCATTTCTACTGTCTATTTTCCTTTGTAATGGCTACTGGGCTTCTTTGTACCACTGCCATTGTTGTCTTTCTTTACTGTTTCTGCGTTTCCAATGCTGTTTTACAAAGAACAGAAGAGGAGGACCCAGAAAGACAAATCCTGTTTTCTTTCAGGAGTTCTCTTGAAAATCCACATCTTCTGTCTACATGGACCACCACAACTTCACATTGCAAGTGGGGTGGTGTTTTCTGCAATAATGGTCAAGTTGTTTCCCTTATTCTTTCTTCTTTGTCACTCAAAGGACCCATTTCACCCCACATTGCTTCATTGAAGAGTTTAAGAGTTTTGGATTTGGGTGGTAACCAGTTGTCTGGTGAGTTACCAATCCATCTCAGTGAACTCTCTCTCTTGGAGACACTTAAACTTGGTTCCAACTGTCTCACCGGAAAAATCCCGCCGGAGTTCGGACGGTTGACGGAGTTAAAGTTACTTGACCTTTCTGGTAATGCACTGACCGGAGAAATTCCAGCCCAACTTGGTAAGCTTACGAAGCTACAAGTCTTGGCCCTGGGAAACAACTTTCTCTCAGGTTCTTTATCTGCAGCAATCTTCACAAAGCTTCAATCTTTAACTTCTTTTGATGTGTCCAATAACACTCTTTCTGGTATTATTCCACCTGAAATGGGGAAATTGAGGAGCCTTACTGATCTTTACATTGGGCAAAACCGATTTTCTGGCCATTTGCCACCAGCAATTGGTGAACTTTCTAGACTTGAGATTCTCTTGGCTTCTTCATGTTTACTTGAAGGTCCATTGCCAGAATCCATTTCAAAGTTGAAATCTTTGAAAAGACTTGACCTTTCTTATAACCCGTTGAAGTGTTCAATCCCAAAAGCAATAGGCGGTCTTGAGAATTTGACTACACTGAACCTAGCTTACTCTGAGATCAATGGTTCAGTACCTCCTGAGCTTGGAAGGTGTAGAAAGTTGACGTTTCTAATGCTTTCTTTTAATTCACTCGCTGGGCCTTTGCCTGAAGAACTTGCAGAGTTGCCTGTGCTATCTTTTTCTGCAGAAAATAATCAGCTTTCTGGTGCATTGCCTTCTTGGCTTGGAAGATGGACTCAAATGGATTCATTGTTGCTTTCCAGTAACCAATTTTCTGGGAAAATTCCTGCTGAGATTGGGAATTGTTCTATGTTGAGTCATATTAGCCTGAGCAATAACTTATTGACTGGTCCAATACCTAAGGAGCTGTGCAATGCCGTGACACTCGCAGATATTGAGTTGGGCAATAACTTTCTCACAGGCAGCATTGAAGACACATTTGTCAAGTGTGGCAATCTGAGTCAGTTGGTATTAATGGATAATAGTATTGCTGGGGTGATTCCAGAGTATCTCTCACAGCTTCCTTTGGTGGTTCTTGATTTGGATTCCAACAATTTGACAGGCCCAATTCCGGTGAGTCTCTGGAATTCGGTTTATATATTGGCGTTTTCTGCTGCAAATAACCGGTTATCGGGTACTCTACCCATAGGGATTGGAAATGCTGTGTCATTGCAGAGTCTAGTTCTTAATAACAATCAGATAGGTGGTGTCATTCCTAAGGAGATTGGAAATTTAACCTCTCTATCAGTGTTGAACTTGAATTCTAACCTTCTTGAAGGCTACATTCCTGATGAGTTGGGCGAGTGTATCTCTCTTACTACATTGGATCTTGGGCATAACAGGCTGCGGGGTCCGATTCCGGAGACACTTGTGCATCTGCCTCAGTTACAGTGTCTGGTCCTTTCTCACAATGGTCTTACTGGTGCTATTCCTTCTAAGACTTCCAAGTATTACCGGCAAGTTAGTATCCCTGATTCAAGTTTTGTGCAGCATCGTGGTGTCTATGATCTGTCTCACAACAAATTGTCTGGCTCAATACCTGAAGAGCTAGGGAGTTGCGTTGTTATAGTGGATCTTTTGCTCAGCAATAATATGCTAACTGGGGAGATACCACCATCACTTGCCCGCCTGGTGAACCTCACTACGTTAGACTTAACTGGTAATTTGTTAACAGGCACCATTCCAAAGGAATTCGGCAACTCACTTAAGCTGCAAGGATTTTATTTGGGGAATAACCAGCTTACAGGATCAATCCCTCCAAGCATTGGCCAAGTAAGTAGTTTGGTGAAGCTGAATTTGACTGGCAACATGCTTTCAGGTCCAATACCCTCAAGTTTTGACAACTTAAAAGGGCTGACCCACTTAGACTTGAGCTCTAATATGCTTGACGGTGAACTTCCTCCTTCTCTTTCAAGGATGGTAAACCTTGTTGGCCTTTATGTTCAGCAGAACAGGCTTTCGGGCAGTCTCAATAAGCTTTTCTCAAACTCTGCAGCATGGAGACTTGAGATTATTAGTTTGGGTTCTAACTCCTTTACTGGAGACTTGCCACCATCTCTGGGCAACTTGTCGTACTTGACATTTCTTGATCTTCATGCAAACAGTTTAACCGGTGTAATTCCAGATGAACTAGGAAATCTTGTGCAACTTGAGTATTTGGATGTCTCAGGCAACAGTCTCCTTGGCCAAATTCCCGAGACAATATGTTCCCTTCCCAATTTGGGTATACTAAATTTTACTGATAACAAACTGGAAGGACCTATACCAAGAAATGGAATCTGCCAGAATCTTTCAAAAGTTTCGGTGTCTGGGAACAAAGATCTCTGTGGGGGAATCGTGGCTCTAAAATGCCGTGCCAAGAGTTTTGTTAAAAGATCATTGTTGTTTGGTGTCTGGGGTATCTTATCTGTGGTGGCTGGGACTATATTGATTATTCTTACTATAGTCATTCTGGTAAGGATATGGGTTAATAGAAGCAGCCGAAAGAGTGATCCTGAGGAATCTGAGGACAGCAAACTGGACAGTGATGATCAGCATCTTTATTTCCTAGGTAGCAGTAAATCGAAAGAGCCTCTTAGCATCAATGTGGCCATGTTCGAACAGCCCCTTCTCAAGCTGACCTTGGTTGATCTTCTTGAAGCCACCAACAACTTTTGCAAGACTAAAATTGTTGGTGATGGAGGGTTTGGAACCGTTTATAAGGCTACTTTACCCAACGCTAAGACGGTTGCAGTTAAGAAGCTAAACCAAGCAAAAACTCAGGGTCACCGTGAATTTTTAGCTGAAATGGAAACTCTAGGCAAAGTGAAACATCGAAACCTTGTTCCTTTGCTTGGGTACTGTTCTTATGGTGATGACAAAGTGCTTGTTTATGAGTATATGGCTAATGGGAGCTTGGACCACTGGTTGAGAAACCGTACTGGAACACTCGATGTGCTGGATTGGAGGAAACGACTTAAGATTGCAGTAGGTGCTGCTCGTGGTCTGGCTTTTCTTCATCATGGATTCACACCACACATAATTCACAGGGACATCAAGCCAAGTAATATCTTGCTCAATGAAGACTTTGAGGCAAAAGTTGCAGACTTTGGGTTGGCAAGGTTGATCAGCGCCTGTGAGACACATGTAAGCACTGATATTGCTGGTACATTCGGTTACATTCCTCCTGAGTATGGGCAGACATGGCGGTCTACGACAAAAGGAGATGTTTATTCTTTCGGTGTGATTCTTCTTGAATTGCTGACAGGCAAAGAGCCAACAGGTCCCGATTTCAAAGATGTCGAAGGTGGAAACTTGGTTGGTTGGGTACTCCAGAAGAACAAGAAAGGTCATTCAGCTGATGTTCTTGATCCAACAATACTTGATGCAGATTCAAAGCAAATGATGCTTCAGACATTGCAGATTGCTGCAATATGTCTCTCTGATAATCCGGCTAACCGCCCGTCTATGCTCCATGTCTTCAAGTTCTTGAAAGGAATCAATGAGGAATAGATATCATCACTCTGTTATCTCATCTCTGTCTGGTTATATTTTTTAACCTGTCATCGTTATTAAGCATATGTTATTAATCATCAATAATTATGTAACATAGTCTTCAATCATTATGGCCATTTCCCTATTCTTATGAATATATCAATTTAAAATCTATGATACATGGTTGTCGTTTATTTGAATTCAAAAACATTCTTTATCTTCGTAACGTAAGGGTAAGATTGGTACACACCTCCTTCCCTAGACTTCATTTGCGGGAATAGGTTACATGTGCATGCATGAATATGACATCTTTTCCAACAATGAGACTAGAGAATGTTCCTTTTGCATATTTAAATATTAATGTCCACGCATGCAAATTGTAATAATCTTAATTTGGATTAGCTCTATACAATCATGGTGTACATATGCTAAAATCATGATCAATGGTTGTGGTTAGGGTGTTTGAGGCCTGATTAATTCAAAATTTGTAAAAGCAGTTTAATTTTTGTCTTATGGGGTGTTTGACCTATTGGTGGTACATGTACTTACAGGAATTATATAAATGTTACGTCTGTCAGAACGTCAAAATCAATTCAAAAGAAATGGCAATTATTTAATATCCTAGTATCATAGAGGGGAGTTGAGTGTCTTGAACTGTTTTCTAGTCAACAAAAGGTACCAATCCTTTATTGCTAAAAAACAACTTTCACGTCTTGCATTAATTCCCACTGATTACTCCTGCCGTCTATCTTTACTTGTTTATTATACTATTTTGAAATGTCTAACAATATTTGTTTATTTTATGAAATCAAAAAATAATTTTGCCCTTAGTTCTTAATTTGTCCTTATCATTAATTATAATCATTTTTTTATGTGTTACGTCAACAAAGCACAAGTAAAGATGGACTGAGAAAATATCAAAATATTGGGAGAGTTGGAGTAACATAGATGAAGAGGCATTTAAGGGGAAAAGACAGAACAAACAAAGTAAACTGAAAAATCGTGTTTGGTATGATAAAAATTATAGTATTTTCCGGGGGAAGTCATTTTTCATCTGTGTTTAATTTCATATCACTTGCTTCAACTACATAATCCGCTAAAGAAAAGAATATGAAACTCGAAATGAATCAACATTCCCCCTATATTCGAATCAATATTTAGTGTCAGTAAATCAAAAATTCAAAAAAGGGCTTAACATGTCCTTGAACTATTGATATTGATACAAAAATGCCCTTCATCGGACTTAAAATATCCTTACCATACACCTTTAGGTGTAGGAAATTGTATATGTGTAAATAACTATTGTACTATTATCAATAATTCAGGTGCATTTTAGGTCCTTTTCCGCTAAAAATTTGGATGATTTCGAATATATATTTTAGAGTATATTACTAAGTTAAAGAAGTATTATGAGATAAAAGCAGAGTGAGTTATAATATTGTTGGATTAGTATGTGTCCATCATTCTATACACAAGCAATGTTCTATTTAATTGCTATTGACCCTTTTAGGCCTTACCTATTTTCTCTTACTCCCCAACTCAAATTATTTGTAGTTATCACTAAAAATAGTTATCTTAAAATTATTTATTATTTTAGAAATTTTATATAAATTTTATTATTATTTTTTAAATCTTATCCTCAGTACTTTTTATTTTCACTTTTATTTCTTCACTATTTTAAAAATAAATTTTTATTTTTACTTATCGCTTTTAACATGTTAATTTTTTTTAATTTTTGACATTAGTTACTTATTTCCCAAATTATTTTTGTAAGATCTACTATTAAATATCAATTAATAAAAATACTGTGGTAAAATATTTATATCAATCACGATTTACTTAATGAGTTTCAAATTCTAATGTGACAAATAAAAGTGAACATAAAAAATAATTGTTATTCTTGAAGACTACAAATCCCTGAGAATTAATAATTAAAAAACATTAAAACTGAAAGTCATATCTAAAGTGATTCCATAATTTTAATAAAATTATTTAATTATTTAAATTGAAATAAAATAAAAAATATTTTTTTATATTTTTACGAAAATGTCCTTGCTGAAGCAGGTACGTCGATGTTGACATACCTGCTTGATCCTCAACTGTCTCTTATGTAATAAGAGAAAAAGAAATAATATCTTAAGATATAAATAAAAATAAAATAGTTAAATTTCTTTTATTTAATATTTTTTAAAAAAATATATAAAAAAATATAATAAATAATTTGAGACGAAGCAAATAGTAATTGAATTTTTTCCAAAACCTTATATTAATACCTTGGATAGTGTGTGGAAATAACTAGCTACTTCCTCCCTTGGTTTAAAAGAGTTTATTGATTGTCCAGGCTATATTGATTCATCCCAAGTTTCGAGAGGAAAAAAAAAGAAGAATTAGTTGAGTTTTGAGAAAAAATTAGGGATGATAATTGAGTAAGTAAGGTAAAATAAATTAAAATGTGTTTAAGAGTCAATTTGATATAAATTTTCTAGAGTGAAAATAGATTTGATGATAGGTCATCATTTAATTCGTTTAATTTTTGTAAATAAATTTTTATTACCTAATTATATTAAATTTGAAAAAAAGGTATTTTAGATATATTTTTGAGAAGATTTCTTATGAGGTAATTTGGGCTACATATCGCTCTAATTTTAAATATGTTGAAATGTGTTGGACTAAGAGGACACAACACAAATCCTGTCAGTTTATGTCGTAATTACGTCAGTACACAATAGTTTAATAAACTAGCTCCCTTACCACTTTTAGTTTGCTACATATAAATGGCTGAGATACATGTATCTCGAATACATATGAGTCAAATAAGATGTAATATATTTAAGATATACTGTATTGTTTAAAACTGATTGACATATATTTAGGATACAACGACTTTCTCGGTCGCCTCTCTCATATATCATTGCTAGTTTATGTCGTAATTACGTCAAAATATGTTTTAGTTTCACAAATTTTATATATCTATATATCCAATATTAATTTCATCCAGTGTACCTCATATCAATTTCATCTTATGTATTCAATATTTATTTCATCATTGTATCTAATATAAAATATTTAGTATATATGTGTATAGGTATATATATTTTTGATATATTTTATATAAAAAATATACGTATCTAATATAACGATACATTCATTAGGTATTTGAATACATACAAAGAAAGCAACGGGAATAGGGCAAAGGGAGGGGTAGAGAGATGAAAGAGTGGAGGGAACAATAGGAAGCAAGTGAGAGCTAGGGGGAGAGAGAAGAAAGAGGGAGAGAAAAAAAGAAGGAAAGATAAGTGATTATATAACTAGTTTAGAATCTATGTAATTCATTTTGAAGTATAGAGAAATTTAGTAGATATGGTAGGATGTTAGTCTAATTCGATAGTTTAATCCTAGGCTAAAATGAGTTAAATTAAGAAATGAAAGAGTCAATTACTCGCTCAAACTTAAACAAATTAGATGAATTGAATCGATTGAATCTGATTTGATCAGTACTTTTTTTAACTTTGATTACAACTTTGAGAAAAAGGTGAAGTTGATTAAAAATTTGTCTAGGGTGTGATCTGAATAAAACAGCTTGTGATCATGGGTTTAGCTAATCAGTCCTATGCAAGCCTACATGCTATGCTAATTATTTGGGCTAGGAAATACTCCGTAAGGACTTACACTTTGAGAATATCAGGCAGGTATAAGCTCGAATGTACTTTGGCTACCAGTATTCTCATTGCCAAACCTAATAGTCCCTCGTGAAGGTCTAAATAAAATTTTGACATTTGACAATATAATTACCAAGAAATTCAATAAAATTAAATCTTGTTTGGTCACACAACAACTTGAGATATTTATAGATTTGCGAGGAACATTGGGATGAACCATAAGCATTTATCTATCAAGTATATTGGTTTTCCCCCGTGATGAGATTATATGTTGCTGATTAGAAGTTAGTTAGTTGACTAAATAGTAGTTAGTTAGTTAGTTCGTTGACTAGTTTGTTTGTAGGTAATTAAAAGTTAGTTGAGAGGTTGTTATGAAACCTCATTATGAGACAAATGTGACTACATGTGTTTATATATATATCACTTTATGATGAATTATGAGCTAGTGAATTCAATACAATTTTTCCACACTTAAAGTCTCTTCTCTTGTTCACTCCAATAGGACCTCCATTAACAGAGGAAATTGACTTGTATGGCTAAATTTTCTCACCCTGTATTTGACAAGATAAAAAGTATCATTTTTTCTAAATAGGATCCAAACAAAAGTCCTACCTACTCAAGCAAACCAAATTAAGTTGGCAAGAGTTGTCATGTACTTCTTTTTAAGGGTATCCCACCTATAATTGTAAAATATGGACCTCATATACTGTAATTTTATCTGATCGCACTTCTAAAATAGTAATCGAAATTCTTATTTTTCATTTCTTTTTGATTAAGCGGGTTGATATTTTATTACGACTCTTGCAATGACATTTTGAAGATGAATAAATTGCGCGTTTAATTAAAAAAATTAGTAAGAACAAAATGCATTAATAAAGCTCCACAAAACTAATCCTGATCATAAATACACATATCAAGTTTGTTGAAACTTTAATAAAAACACAATGGATAATTGAATAGTTTAGTTGATTGACTAATTAAATTTTCGTAAGAATTCGATCTTTTATTCTCTTCAGCCATGCCCATATCCCTTTCCCCTTCCCCTAATTTTTCTTTTTTTTTAAAAATAATAATAACACTTTTTTTTTTAAGTACAATTAACTCAAAGGTTATGATGAAAACACAATGATAATGTCTCAAAATGAAAAGATTAGTTATTCCCTAATCTTTAATTCTTCCAAATATTCCATGACCAATGATTCCTCCGGCTTTCCAGTTGATAAAAGAGTGCCTTGTTATATTAACTTTATGGATATTTCAAGTTGTTGTCTTTGTTGTTTATTTTAGATGGTATTAACTTCTTAAATTTTGGAGTAAATTTCATTTGGATAGTTTCAGATATATTTAATAAACTAATTAGTTTTTGATAAATATAGGCATATTTTATTGACATAAAAATTAGTAAAAAATTATACAAAATATACCGTGACTATACAAGGTACCTTGCCAAAAGTCTTAAAAAGTATGCACTGACTATACAATATAGATTACTTATACATGAGTTATACATTATTATACAATTTATACATGAAATATAGACTGATGATCATTTTTTTGGTAATTGAAATGGTTGAATAGTCATTTGATGTAATTATCCCAATTTAATTTAGACATTCGAACATAATATGGTTCAATTAAGCACTTGAACGCATGATAAAGTTTTCTTATCAAACACTCCCAACTTAGATTTTGCATGCAGTTCCTTCACGAGAATTACTCTTCCTTATGGCCCAGCTAGTATGCTTACAGTCCACGATTTTCCAGCTCTTAACTTCATTTTAACGAATTAACCCAGAAAAGATTGAACTTTTTGGCTTCTATCATACCTATATATTTTCATAATCCCTTTTGAAACAATCGACAACAAAGTTCGTAGCTAATTTCATTTTTTTTTAATTGTAGTAATACATTGTATTCGAGTAGATTCTTGATTTGCTTGTATGGGTGTTATTCTCTATAGGAATGTCATTGAATGAATTATGTTATGGTAAATTGTTCTGTTTTTGGTATAATTAGATTGAGAGACAGGTTGTTAGTAGTAAGGTCGGCGTACATTCTGCCCTCCCCAGACCCCACTTGTGGGATTTCACTGGGTATGTTGTTGTTGTTGTAGAGACAGGTTGTTAGTCATTCAGGATGGGGAATAAGACTTACAATTCCAATTTTCAAAAATGTAGATTAGGAAGGATTATGAGTTGGTTCCAACTTGTTGTAGGGGTTTTTGTTATATTTGTAAGCCTTTCGACTTTGTTTAGCTTCTATTCTGTTGGATTTTTCATGCATGATGAGGATCTATGTCGCCATATCTACGATGGTTTTGACATAAAATCGCTATCTGCTCGAGTTGATGAAGTTGTTAATAAGATGGAAACTCTACAAGAGAAGCTAGAATTGATGGTGAAGCAGATGGGAAAAAGTAAAGGTAGTAGCAACATTTCCAGATTGGAGTACAAGATATTGTTAGAAGAAGAGGTGATTAGGCCTCTGTCTTTGGCGCAAATTGCCCTTAGACAAATTAGGCTGCCAAGAGTTGAAGGAATTGGCAGTGTTAAAGAAGATCCCTTGATTAATACCTTTGTGATTGAGGAGATCAGGAAGTATATAACACCTAAAGTGAACAGAAATGAAAATGTTAATGTCTATGGGTCACCGATGATTTATAACACGATAGGACATGCGTGTGTTTTGATGAAGAAAGAGTTGGAAGAGTATATGGATTATGATATTGGCTCATATTGTAAAGATGATTGGGATTTGGCTCAGAAGCTAATGTTAAATGGTTGTGATCCTTTGCCTAGGAGGAGATGTTTGGCGAGGGCGTCTAAGCTCTATCGGAAGCCTTACCCCATTGACAAGTCCCTTTGGACGATTCCAGATGGTAGAAACGTTCGATGGAGCAATTACAAGTGCAGAAATTATGAGTGTTTATCGCGTAAAAATGGCTACACCAAATGCATAGGATGCTTTGAAATGGACAAGGAAAAGGTAAAATGGGTAACAAATTCTTCTGTTCCTGTGGATTTCTTGATCAAAGATGTTTTGGGAATTAAGGCAGGGGAGATCAGAATTGGAGTTGATTTTAGCATTGGCACAGGGACTTTTGCTGCAAGAATGAGAGAAGAGAATGTGACAATCATCTCAACTGCCCTGAATCTTGAGGCTCCTTTCAGTGAGACTATAGCACTTAGAGGTCTGCTGCCAATTTACATGACATTGAACCAACGACTTCCTTTTTTTGACAACACCATGGATTTGATCCATACGACAGGACTTATGGATGGTTGGATTGATATGCAGCTATTAGATTTCGTCCTTTTTGACTGGGATCGCGTTTTAAGACCTGGAGGATTGTTATGGATCGATCGATTCTTCTGTAATAGGAGGGACCTTGACGACTTCATGTACATGTTCTTGCAATTCAGATACAAAAAACACAAGTGGGCTATTTCTCCCAAGTCCAAGGATGAAATTTATCTGTCTGCACTGTTGGAAAAACCTTCAAGATCTTAATGATTATAGTTACAAGTTTAAATTACATATCCTTTTGTCTATTTGGTATGTTCAAATTTAAATACTTTGGTCTCCATGCTGGGAAAATGTATAATTCACATATCTTCAACTCTGAAGTCTAAGTATAAAATGTTTAGAATTGATAAAACATAAAAAATTGAACAGGTTTTAACTTAACACATTTCTACTTTTGGTATTTAATATAATATGATACTCCATTTAATAATTTTTTAATATTTAAGTAATTAATATTTTGATGTCAAGGGACAAGGAGATGTTAATTTACTTCCTTTAGGCTAATTCATTATACATATGTAACAATAGTATTTTTAATTTGCTTTCAACTTTAGATCGTCAAATGTGTTTAGTCATTATTTTAATGGTATAGAGTATTGAAAATAAGAGTCCGAACTCAAAATTCATTTAAAAATTTTAAATTTTAAAATATAGATACAAATTATATTTTTATAATATGTAATAGTAATATTAATACTATGTAATGTAATATTGTCTTATTGCTATTTGTTTTAATATTTTTAAATTATAATTTAATTTAAAAATTTATAAAAAAAAAAATATTTGTAAAAAATGTGAACTGACCAACCAAGGCCGGCAACCCACATATTATTGGGTTGAGCTAGCTGTTATCTGACCCAGAAAAAATTAGATCAGCCCGACCTAGCCTGTTAAATTTCAATGCCATACTTAATGCGGAAGCTAAATGCTTCAAAACTGATGCACACATTCAGAGAACGGAATAAAGTAGATTGATGCTTTGACGAAAAAAGGATTGCAGAATGCAATTTCTTATGTTTTAATTATTTTGAAAATTCCACTAAAGTGTGCCCAAAAGCATATCAAAAAAAACGACTGTATAGACATTGATATTTTGTAGGATTCTACAAAATTAGTTCAATTACAATCAAGTTTTTGAAAGTTACTTTACCATAAACTCTAATACATACCTATATAAAGAGTATTATATCTTTTGAAAATCATCTCAAAAATCCATAAATTGAAGATATTCGTAAAGAGATTAAAATAGGGCTTAAGGAGGTCAAAATCATCCTAAACAAATTTATACCCATGAATAAAATTTTGTTTCTTCATATTTTATTTGTGATTACAATTTATTTTTCTATTACTTTAAAATTTATTGCAAACAAACTAGCACGCCCAGTGAGACCGAATCTGCCCTACATCTCTTTTCTCATAAATCAAACATGCAAATTTGAAGGTCACAAAACCGCAAAAGTAAAAGAAAGAGTACTTCAAGTCTCGTCTTGAAGTTTCATCAAGCCTACACTTTGACAAATCTTGAAGCAATGAACATTTGTAGACATTAATATTTTGTAGAATTCTACAAAATTAGTCATATTTCTATGAGAATTTCTTGGAGGGTACTCTACCGTAAACCCTAATTCATGCCTATATAAAATGTATTATATTCTCTTAAAAATCATCTCAAATATCCCATAAACTTGAATATTCATAAAGAGATCAAAATAGAACTTAAGAAGGTCAAAATCATCCTACATTGTTTATGAATAAAATTATATATTTTCATATTTTATTTATGATTGCAATTTATTTTTTTATCACTTTTAAAATTTATTGCAAACAACTAATGGTGCGGACATTTTATTCCGGGGCCGAATTTATGCCCGATCTATTACTTCTATGTTTTCCTTGCCAGCAAGGGAATACGCAGACTGTTCATCGCTTTAATATACTCGTTATCCTTTTGACCAGAAAAAAGAACAATCAAAAGGGGATCAAAGAAGCTTCTTGAAGATTAGTCATAGTCCACTAACCCCCAGTCCCCACATGGCATCACGTGACATAGCACATCTGCAGTTGCAGTCATAGTTCGTAATTAACACCTGTTTGATCAGGCAATAACTAATATAAGATAATATAATCTCGATTTTGATATTATTAGCTAATCTCTAATGTAAAATCTAAGTTACTCACACCAACAACATTTTGTCAATTACAAGCCCTTCGATTTCGTCCACCGCAATGTATGAGCCACGATGTCCCTTCATTATCACCGTTACTTTCCAGATCAGACGGTTCCGATTTAATATCCGTTCCAGGTTGCTGCAGACGTAAATCCTGAGCCATTACTCCTTCTCCTTCTCCTTCCCTAACACGCTTCATGCCTATCGAGAAACCAAATAATCTCGCATGCACCTGGTCCGGTTCGGCCCGGCTCTCGACATCTCCTATGGCCTTGACGATGCGCGATTCATCGACAGACCTTTCCGTCTGTAAGAGATCGAGTGGTGGTTTCATACTCTCCGCCGATTGATTGCCGCTGTTTGGAGATTGTGCGTATTTCGACATCATACCGTAAATATTGCCGCAGAGCTTCTTCATTTGGATCAACTCTTTGTTGAGCTGTAAATTCTCAAACCTTAACCGTTCGTTTTCTCCCAATAGCTCCGCTGTGCTCCCTGCAGATGAGGTCGATGACACAACTTGCTCTTCACAGGAATCCGAGGTGGATACAGCCAGTGGTGGTTGAGCAGGCGGAGGCGGAGGCGGAGGCGGAGGCGGGGCGGCCACAATCGCCTCCGCTGCGCTAGGAGTAGCAATCGGCGTTACGACCTTTCGACGGTGGATATCGATTAAGAGACCTTTTTCACCTCTCCGGAAGCTGTCGTTGGCGAATTCCCATCTATCAGGCACGACTTTCCGAAATCCCTGCAAACCCAAGAGAAGGGAAATCAAATGATATCTGTCATATGATTTCAGATAGAGTCAGGCCAACTTACATAGGTGTTGAGCTGCCTAACGAAGCTAGAGAAATTGTTATGTTTAAAATATTTAGGAAGCAAATCTCTAGCAAACTCCGTAGGATTCCACACGATGAAAGTAGATCCGTCTTCATTCCAAGAGATCACATCATTAATGGATTGATCCTCGATGAGCTGGTAGGTCTTTGTTAAAAAAGGTGTCGGCACGGACCTCGGCATTTCACTGGCCGTCGGCTCTCCTCTGTTCCGGTCTATTGGCTGTTGAGTCATGTCTTCTTATTACCTGAATAACTTGTTAAGGAATTCAACTCAAAAACCATTTCCAAGCTAATATATTACACCAAACCTACCTACTTGAGTGAAGATCGATGATGCTATTTGGCAGATCTGGAGCCAAAACTGCAAAGTTCCGAGAAAGACGTCCGTCGGGATTTTTTGGTGATTCCAGAAGTTTCCGGCGACACATAGAGTTGGAGGAGGAAGTAGGAACCAGGAGAGATGGGAAGTATTGGAAAATTCGAAAAAGGAAGAAATAGAGATAAAGGAGAAAATATTATATATTTTATATCTAGAAAAAGGAATATAAAAAGTAAAAAAGCAGAACTACGTTAAGGACAGCTTCCCAAAGTAGAATTAGAAATAGAAATAAAGTCATGGCCATACTTACTGCCTTTCGAGAACCTTCTTATGCGTGGCACCAGATGAGAGGCTCTACGCAGGCACACAGGAATAGGCCACCATTTATCTCTGCGTTACACAATTTATTTTTGCACTTTTTTAAACATTTTGCTCTCACAGGAATTGGGATGGTAAAATAAATATGCTGTCCATATTTTATTTTTACTTGTTTATAAAATAAATAGAATAATTATACATATTTTAAAATATTATTAATAATTAATTTAATAAAATACACTTCTAATTAAAATATTATTAATAATTAATTTTAATAAAATACACTTCTAATTAAAAATTTATTAATAAAGGCAGTAATAAAGTAACTTTAATATATATATATATATATGTACATAATTAGGAAGGAGTGGAAGTTCGAATTAGAGTAGTAGCTTAATTGGTTGGTAAGGGTTAGATGAATGTTCGACCTTGGGGTATAGTAGGGTAGCAGGTGTAGTCGTGTTTTATATCATGTGTTGTTATTATCTGTCGTATATGTGTTAATTTTATTGTATTTACATACTGTCATGTCTTTTTCGTTACATTTCCTTTCCTTTTTGTCATATCTAGTTTAATCTACTGATAAGTTTTTAAGACGAGATTTCCCAAGAAACATCTTCTCTACTTTTGTGAGGTAGTGGTACGATATCTGTACATTCTATCCTCCCCAAACCTCACTTGTGAGATTTCACTGGATATGTTATTGTTGTTGTTTGTATATATATCTAATTAAAGTTTTGTTAACTATTGGGAGAGTAACCCTTAAATGAGTTATGCATGCAAATGTTATGAATTATATTTTGTCGAAACTCTAAGGCGGACTTTAAATATTAGGTGAGAAACTCAAAAGAAAGAAAAGTGTACATGTTAAGTCAATAGGAGTTAAGATAAAATAGAAACAAAAGTTTAACTTGTGCAAATGTTATAAACTGTATTGACTCAACGGGTTGGTCCCAAAATGATATTGTATATCAAATTATAGTTCAAAGCAGTTCAACAAGCTAGTGTTAGCAATATCCAAACATTGTAAATTAAGTTTAGAAGTTAAAACTAATGCAAAACTGAAGAACTTTTGAAAGATATATATTAGTTTTAATTTTCTTTCAAATAAGAAAATTAGAGGATGTGAGTTTATGTTGATTTGATGAGGGGTGTGATTCATTATATAATTTTCATAATCTTAAGTGTTGAAAAATGATAAAAATATTAACTTAATGGATAAATTCTTTATAAAGTTTGGACAATTTTTTTTCTTCGCGATGAAATAACATGTGGCAGGTCACATGAATAAGTTTGAAGGTGTGTTTTCCAGCTAAGGTGCTATTTTTGGTACGCAAAATCGGACGAAATAGTGGGAATTGGAGTATTTTTGGCGAGACTTGATGATTTGGCATAATCAAGTTGCAACTCAACTCTATCGAAAAAATTGTATGAAAAAATCATTTAAGAACATTTATTACATTTTTGTGTGTCATATTATATTTATAAATTTAATTTTTTATTTACAAAGTGTACATGTTAACAATTCACCAACAAATATCACAAAAAAATCACCAATATCACCAACATAACAAAAAAAAAAAAAACCAACAATAATGTTTTTGTCTTATTTTGATATGTTAATTTTTTTAATTTAAAATTTGAGTCACACATGCAGACTTTTAAAAAAAACTATAGATATTTGGTGATAAATATTTTATGTTGACACATTCATGTAATATAGACTCTAAAAATGAATAGGATATAATCATCTCATTATATCCCTAACATTTATTTCATCTATTTTGGTCGCCTTTGCCTCTATTTAAGTGATATTCACTTCTGTTTCTTCTGCTTTTGCATCTGTACCACACACTTATCATCAAAATATGCATTTTTATTTTTTATAAATATATTTTAAAAAGTTATTAAATGGATTTATTTAATTTGTAATTATTTTTTTATATTTTAAATTTGAGTATTAAATTGTTGAAATACGAAATAAATATAAAAACATATAAAGTAGACATTCATTAAAGTAAGACTTCAAGGACGCATATTTGTGCGCTTTGCCAAATTATATCATGTTCGACTAGCTTGGAAAGTCAAAAGGATTTTCTTTTAAAGAGTGACATAAGATATATTTTAAAAAGTTAAATAGAAAAGTTTTTTTTTTTTTTAAAAAAAGAAAAACCTTTTTAGGAAATATGCTTGAAGCACTTTTCAAAAGTTTTGGCCAAATATTAATTGTTTGCTCAAAAGTATTTTTAAAATTAATAATTAATGATTTAAAATAACTTTTCTCATCAAAAGTATTCTTTTGAAGAACTCTTTTCAAAATAGGTTGATTTTAAAAACTTGGTCAAATATAGTAGTAAAAGCACTTTTTAAATGTTTAGTGAAATATGAATTGTTATTTAAAAGTATTTTAAAATTAATTTATCAGATATAAATTACTTAATTTTTTTTAAAAAAATTAATAACTTCTAAATTTGATCAAACAAACTATTATACAAATAGAACTCATAAATAATCACTTTTCAGGATTCATAATTAAAAATAGTCATTGTTATGTGCCTTTGGTACGAGGGAAAAGTATTTTTAGATTTTTTTTTATGTTAGGTTGATTAAAATAAAATATTTTATCTAGAAAAGCGAACTTCTTGAAAATGAGAAAAATAGGTATTGTAGTGAATGATCTAGAGTTCCACATATAGAATTTAAATTTTTTAGCAGATGTTTGGACATGGAATTTAGTAATATAATTTCAAATGATTTTAATTTTTTTTAAAATGTAAAATTTGACACATAAATCAATATTTGATATATATATGACTTATGTTGGGATTGAAAAAATTATTTGTACGGTATAAAACGATTATACTAAAGAATAACTAGTTATTATAATTATATGTGTATCTTTCTAAAATTATGTGTATATTTGAAATTTCATGATTATAAAAATTTATTAATAAAAAAAATAAAAGATATATGATGTACCAATGCATCATCTTAATATATTTTGACATTTTTTGGATGAATTATGATTTGATCATATAAAAATTAATATTTTTAATAGTTTTTCACTATTTGTGAGATTTATATATTTATGATATAAAATTAAAAATCCGAACGAATTTCAACTTGAAATCATATCCAAAGGGATGGTTAATTATTTTTGGAGATATGCTAGCAAACGTTATTTCTGCTAATTATATGAATCAGTTTTATTGCAATACTGGACTAAATAAATGAATCTGTTCCTGCAGAATATTTTGAAATAAGAATAATTAGGAGAAAAAAAATATTTTGAAATAAGAATAATTAGGAGAAAAACTTTTTTTTTCTTTTGTTTTGTGCAGGGATAATAGGATGAGACATCCAAACATAGAAAGGGAGACCACCTAGAAATAAGAAAATATTTCCTAGCCGCACATTGTGATTTTTATGTTCACAGCCATCCATACATGTCTGGATTGTACAATGTATCCAAATTTCTCTAAGCTTATCCAATTTGGATTTGCAATTTCGATAAAGAAAGAAAAAAAGGGAAACTTTTATTTTAGATAAAATAGGAAGAACGGTATTATTTATGCATTGATTTTGTGAAATGACATATATTAAAGATCATCTATTTATAATAAGGACGACATATAAAAGGGACGGAGTAGTACTTACTTTTCCCCTTTTTACTTTCTAAATTATAGAGATTTATCCACGACTAGGGTTTGAGGAGGGTAATTGTACGCACTACTTTGGGAGATAGCGAATTGTTTTTGATAGATCCTCGGATCAAGAAAGAACATACAAAGCAAATGAAAAAAGAAATAACTTAAATGAATGAATCATGGCAAAATACCATAGAAAGTATGACTAAAAAACCACATGGACTGTTGACAAATAAAATATATGGACAGCAGAAGAACTTTATTTGTGTAATAACTTATTCCGTCGTTGTTGAAAATATCTATTTGTGTAACGACCTATTCTATCGTTACTGAAAATATCCGCATTAAGCATATACAAATCTCATTCGTCAAAGGTTTAGGAACAATTTCTTAGTATAGGAGGGCATTAGTTGTGAATTAAGGTCATACAATGCCTATGATAAAATTAAGTTGAAAGTGTCTTACTGATTTAGTTTTGGGCTTAAGTTTAAATTAAGGTCAACTACAAACGATCATAACTCTCGGCCTATATTGAATTAGGTAGCTCATGACTTATAGAATTAAAGGTTTATGAGCCTTCTTTCGAACACCACCAAGTTTGCATTATTTCGAGTTCAGAGTAAAAAATTATGATCATTTTACTAAAAATTGTCTGAGCTGAGGCCGTCGTGGCGGGATACGCGCAATTTAATACGTTTTTCAGACGTAAAACTTTATTTTACCCCCAAACTCGTCCAAGGTCAGAATAGGGTAAGGGAGGGGCGATTTCTTTGGTTTTTCATTGGTTTCCTTCTTCAAGGTATGTGCTTTCATCAATCTAACACTTGTTTGATTCTTTAATCCTTAAAATAACATTAGGCTAACCATGTCGAGGATAGAAACTTAACGTAGGTAGAATTTACTGGCGTAAAGAGAAGTAATAGGTTGAAATATCTTGAGTATGAATTATTGTTGATAGACTGTCTAGACAAAGTTAGTGGTGATATGTATTCAAGAACTCCTTTATGTGATAAAGGGGTTAAGTTATGATCAATACTAGAGTTGGCAACGGACTAGAATAGGGAACTGGAATCAAGCGTACTAGTTACAATTAAGGTAATCGGGATGATAAGAGTATGTGAATTAAAGATTTGAATGATACATTTTTTTATTGCATGCTTTTTTAGAATATTCACTTTATGTTGTGCGATGAATTTTAGGTTGACTGGTCCTTCCTGCAAACAAATTCTATTTTTTCTAGTAATTGATTACAAAGGTACCTTTAAAGTTCAAAGTTGTGTAGTGTTCTATAACCACCTCAACCCCCCAAAAAGTCTTCCTTATCCTGATATTGTTCCTTGGTCCCCTCGACATTTATGTTCACATGTGTCCAACAGACTCATGGTACCATGACTTTAGCTATGTGACCTAGTCAAAAAAAGAAATTCGAAATAAATACTCTCTTCATTTAAGTTTAGTCGTCGTGATTTTTTTTTTGAGAATTAAACATATGAATTTTGATTAAAATTTTAAAATTTATTTTATCACATTGATAATAAAAAATTACAATTTATTATACTTTTTATATAGTTCTTAAATATCAAAAAATTTATTCAAAAATATCGAATTAATATAATGTAATTTATCTTTAAACATTAGTCAAATTGATTTTTGAAAAACACAACACGACAATTAAAAAAGAAAAAAATAGAGTATATGGATATATACTCGCTTCAAGTATAAGACGTAAGAAAAAATATTGAAATATGTATATATACGAAATAATATACACCTGCTTTAGCTATGTGATGTTAAACAGGAAAACTAAATGTATATGACGAAAATGAAGAAAAAAATAATATGAATTATGATACGATAAAATTAAATGAATATTTTCATTTTTTCATCCAACAATAAATTAAAATATTTTATCCATATTAAAATTTAAAGTGGAATACTATTGGCTCATGAAAAATATAGATAACTAATATTTTACCGAACCAATTTGTTACCCATATGAAATATGGGCGGGTTGAATTATTATCCATAAATTTTCAACCCGCCCAAATTTATCCCAGCCCGCCCATTTACCACCACTAGTCATGTTTCTTTGCAGGCAAGTGCTTCCAAAGAAGCATTTTATCTCCCTCCGCTCCTCTAATTCTCTCTGAGTTCATTTCAGAAATGAAAATAGTGCCTCCATATTTTCATGAATGCTTTGTTCCTCTTTTACCACATTAAGACCCTAAAGAATTGGAATAACTCCTAATTACCAACTTATACTAATACCAAACTAGCAACTGAATGAACAGATTCTAACCACAATGCAAGTTTTACTCGTCTCGTTGAACTTTTCAGAAATTATAACTATGCCTCTATCCCAAACAAATTAGGCTGAGCTAAATGAATCCGAATTCTTGTTCTTCGGCATGATTTTAATGTGTCAGGCCAACGCTTGATCGCGCAGCAAGTGAAGGAGGACCAATATCTACTCTAACATGAGGTTCTGCAGGCATAAGACAGCAAAACAAGCAAACTATGAACAGCACACCAACATTTAGTATTTATCCTTGTCTTCTATAACGTTGCACAATGCACACAAACATATTTGAATGACATAATACCATACCCAAACTGTCCCTTTGCACAAACTTGTTGAAACAATTTCTACTTCTAACAGATAGCAATAGTACCTTAGAATTTGGAGTTTTCAGAGCTACAATCATCTGCAAAGGACATACAACTGTCTTATATCAAGATTATGAAGAAGTGTTAACTTCGCAGCCATAACAAATCACATCCAAATGAAGTACTGAGCTATTTAGATTTTCACTAATTTTGAACTTGGTACCACCTAAGTTCCTTAGATCCTCACTTTTGGCGCCGCACTCGTGTCAACACGACATGGGTGTGGGATCTGTGTTCGATTTGATCAACCAGTTTCAGTACTTTGACCAAAATCGACGGGGAAAGTCTGGACAATTTTAATAATTTTTGCAACCAATACAAAAGGTAAGGTGAAATTGAAGAAAATATCTCCTTTAATCTCCTTCCAAAATTCTCCTCAAGTTCTCCACATACTATCTCATAATTTAGGTTTTAGATATTTTAATTATTTTTAGGCAATCCCCACACCCATATCCATACATGTATCCATATCCCCCAATCTTAAAAAGTGAATCATGAAGAATCCGCACCGGTATCGGACACCTACACCTGAGTCCGAGCAACTTAGGGTACCACTGTGCATTTGCTGGAGTCATATGCATGTAAGTCAAAAGATTACTTCAGTGATAGCAGCAACTTCATCTGAAGTTTAGCAAAGCAACTCAAGTGTTCAATATTCAGTAATTAGTTCCTCCGAAACATACAGTCACTATCCCACAAGGCGAAGCCGGAATCAATGAATTCTTTTCCTGCTCCAGTTAAATCTATTTTGAATTCACAAAGCAACATTGACCGGAAAGGTATAATTTACGGCCAAATTACCCAGGCTGCAGTGCCATGTTAACTGTTGTGCATATTTGCATAATGCACTCTTTTCAGAAACCACAAGACAAAACAAGAGAGGAGCAAATAAAATAATATTCTATAAAAATTTCAAAAGTCTATCACAAAATTGAAACTCTCAGGGGAAGGATATATTTTGAGGGGGAAAGAAAGAACAGTTGAAGGGTTGTATTGTTACACACTTGTGGAAAGCTCATAAAATGAGAAACCTCCGCTGCCTAACGTGAGTCGAGTAAACAATAGATCAAGAGACATACAAGATTCCCTGTCTAAATAGAGCAAGAGTGACTGAAGTATATATTGTCCAAACAAAGAGAACCCACCAGGCCATAAACAAAGCCACCTCTCTGTCTAGCAGAGAACAAGGCAATAAGCTACATAATCCTTCATAATTCGTAATAATATCGTCACCGACTTGAGACAAGCCAAGGAAGAGAAGTACCATTGATGCAGGCAAAAAGAATTGCAGAACCACAAGGCATACAAAGTGATTGTGCAGGAACACCTTGGCCCTGCTATAAGCTAAATCAGGAACTTTGCTAGCGTGTAGTCTCTGGTACCAACACAATACTGCTTCATTCAAGTACATCTGCACGTTTGATCGCAAAGATACAATCTGCAATAGGCCCGAAACCAACAAACACTGGATCCTAAATCTACTGAATTCCGACTTCTGCATACCTACATTTTCAACCAACTTGGTAACATGTCCAATTCTTGCATTTCCCTTATTTTGATCAAGAAGTAAGAGGTCAGCAAATGGTTTCACCCAAAGTATTGAGGTCAAAACCATGATCAAATAGTTAGCATAAAGAACCAATCGGCCAAACCATCCACAAGATATAATAGACAAATTACAGCGAAGCTGATCAGTTCCAAGCCAAAAGGCATGAGCAATCCTCACAGCTGGCATATACAAAAAACATGAAATGCAGCCCATGAGAATTGCAATAAACAACTTCTCAAACCCATGGATTGCTTCTAAATGAATATCAAAAATCCATTTAGGAATTGCCCCATGTACAATAGCAAGCGACACAATAAACCCAAGAAAACCCAAAAGAACACTCAAATGCTTCTCCGACAGCTTAGATGCAGATCTTTCAAATGAAACCCTAACAAACAAAACGAAAATCCTACCAACACCCAAAACTCCAAACAAAATGGGAATGAAAGAACCATTCTTTAACACCCCAGAATCCTCAGATTTCGGTAAGAATCGATTAAGCAACAAACAAGAAAGAGAAACAACGATGGAATTGAAAGAAGTACGAAAATCCTGGAAATAAATTCTTGTCTGGAGATGACCATCACTGAGCTTTAGCCTAAAGATCTGAGCTTTATTTTCATCAAATTCAAATCTTCCCTTGGATTTCTTTCTGGGCATGAACTCAGAATCATTAGTACCTGGCCTGCGAATAGCTGCTCGAACCCCATTTGAAGATGCATTATTGGGAGTAACATCATCTGGGTGGACATAAGTGAAGAGGCCGGAGAGCAAAAGTGCAGGGATCTTGATGAAGTGAAGCAAGAGAGTGAGAAAGAGAGCTAGTGCAGCTTGGAGAAAGAGATTTCCGGATAAAAGTAGCAGTATAGATGAAGAATTGGGCATTTTTGAGAGTTGCCGAAAAGGATGTTGAATGTAATCTGATGAAGATCTCACAGGAACAGAGATGTTCCGTTCGGGTCGACAAGGTAAGTCATTTGGGCATTGTCTTTTGGATCTTGGACTGGTCTTGTTTTGGATCCACTTTATGTACTTTGGTGCCTAATTATCAAACAGACATATAATTTGATGCATAACTAATAGTATAAATTATATAAATCTCATACTATTTAGAGTTAGTGTCAACATATACCAACTCTTTTCGAACTTACTTTAAAAAAAAATATTTATGGGCAACACGGATACATAGGTCTACTTAATGATATATAGCAAAACTGCAGGAGTCATTAAAATTTGATACGCTTAAAAGAAAATACTTAATGCAAGTTAAATTCAATCTCCAAAAATCACGCTATAATGTCCCGATAGTCAGTTTATTGCCTATGTATGCATAACAGAATCACAATTTAAAAAAAAAACGTGCAATACAACGTGCTACTAAATTCGACTACAAAAAAATCACAGAATATACAATATAAATGTATCAACCTTGTTGCGACATTCTGAAATTTGGAAATCCAAGGTTGATTACAAACGATATAAAAGTGATGGAGTTATTGTAGGTGAAAATATTTTTTTTGTTAATCTCAAAGCAGTCATTGTCGCAGAATTAGAAGTGGACGAACAAAGAAAGAAATTAATGATTCGGCACATCATAGAAGGTAATTCGTCTCCAATTACAATTTGCAATTACATGAGTGTAAAGTTGTATATTGAAGTGAAGAAAAATGAGCTGAGGTTTAGAATATATCTCTTATGCATAAATACTATTGATTAAGATGTTGGCCAGTTCCACTCATTTGATGCAATATTTGGTTCAATTCTTAGTGCTGAAATTCTTCAAAATGAGGCGGATGTTATCGGTTTGGTGGATTCCAAAATAGGTGTTTCGTGTTGTGATTCCACCTGAGTTTTGGTTAAAGGTGGTATTTCTAGTACCTTTTTTTACTAAAATTTTTAATGATATTACTTTTTGAGTTACATACTAGTACATGTTTATTCATATTGACTCCCATTGCATGGGAATACTGCATGTTGTTTCGTGCATGCAGGTTCAGGAAGAGACTCTGATCGACCCCTCCACTAGGAGCCTAGTTTAGCTGTGAGTTGGTAAGCTCCACCTTCTAGAGCTTTCACAAGATGCCTACTTTTTATTGTATAGTTAGGTATGGTTAGGGCCCTATCCCGGCAGTGTTAGTGACACTCTTAGAGGCTATTATGAACATGTTGTTTTGGGTTGGTGCCTTTGCAACTTTTAGTCTCCAACAATAAGTCTGGCATGTATATGTGTGTGTGTGTGCATGTACCTCTATTATTGCAGTCTCGTTAGCTAGCTAGTATTTTATCATGTTAGTTTGTCTACCTTGGCATATATGACTTATTGTTCACAAGTCATGACCTAGATGGTCCAGGCTTAGTTTTTCAGATGTTATGTTGCCCGATCTTTCAGCCCCTAGTCTAGTTAGCTAGCATGTGCAATGCCTTACTCGACCAATGACGGTATCGAGTGCTAGTCATGCCTCCACCCTTTTTTGGGGCGTGACAATATTTAGTCAAAAAGATCTGAACTTGAGGCAGCATAGGTAGATTGAGTTGCTAAAGGACCATCACTTGACCATCTTATATCATTTAGGGAAGGCCAATGTGGTGGCCGACGCCTTGAGTAAAAAGGTTTTTAGCATGGGGAGCCTAGCCGCTATTCGAGTTGAGGAGCGACCTTTTGGCTAGGGATGTTTAGCGACTAGCCAATGGTCTAGTCAAGTTAGAACTTTCGAATGAGGGTGGTGTACTTGCTTTCATTGAGGCTCGTTCTTCTTTGATGGACTAGATTCGAGAGTGTCAGTTTGAGGATGAGAAGTCGTGTCTCATCAGAGATAAAGTAATCAAAGGAGGGGTTTTGAAGTGGTTCTTGTAACTGATAATGTTTTGAGGATTGGAGGTCGAGTTTGTGTTCCTAAAGTGGGTGACTTGATAGATTGATTCTTGAGGAGGCTCATTATTCTCGTTATTCTATTCATCTAGGAGCGGTGAAGATGTATCATGACCTGAGACAACATTACTGATGGTGTGGCATGAAAAAGGACATCTCATATTTTGTGGCCAAGTGTATAACTTGTCAGCAAGTTAAGTGTGAGCACCAATGACCTAGAGGTGAGTCTAAGAGGATATCCATTGCTACATGGAAATGGGAGCGGATCACCATGGATTTTGTAGTAGGTTTTCCCACTACTATAGGGGGGGTTATAACTCTCTCTAGGTAACTGTGGATCGATTGACTAAGTCAGTCCATTGAGTTCCTATCAAGGTTAAGCATATAGTAGAGAAGTTGGCTGAACTTTACATCAGTCAGATAATTAGACTGCATGGTGTGCCTATTTTTATCACTTCTGATCGGCGTTCACTCATCACTTCACATTTTTGCAGGACCTTGCAGCATGTTCTAGGTACTCGGCTGGATATGAGTTCAACTTTTTACCCTCAGACAGATTGACAGTCTGGACAGATGATTCAGGTGTTGGAGGACATGCTTCGAGCGTGTGTGATCGATTTTGGTTCCCGTTGAGATCAACATTTTCCCTTAGCAGAGGTTGCCTACAGTAATAGTTATCACTCCAGTGTTCAAATGGCTCCATTCAAGACTTTGTATAGTGTTGATCTCCGATTGTTTGGTTTGATTTTGCTGAGATGGACTCAGTAGATGCAGACTTTCTTAGACATGCCATGGAGCAGGTCCATAAAATTCAACATAGACTATTGACAGCTCAGAGTCGACAAAAGATGTATGCATATAAGAGGGTTTGAGCCCTAGAATTTACGGAGGCCGATCATGTTTGGCTTAGAGTATCACCTATAAAGGGTGTGATGCGGTTCGAAAAGAAGAGCAAGCTCGGCCCTCGATTCATTGGACTATTTGAGATTTTGGAGCGAGTTGGAGAGATGGCTCATAGATTGACTTTGCCACCTAGCTTATCATTTGTGCATCCAGTATTTTATGTCGCCATGCTTTTGAAGTATGTACCGGATGGGTGCCATGGACTTTCACTTGATTCAGTAGTTTTGGAGCCAGACTTGTCATTTGAGGAGCAGTCTGTAGCTATTTTGGATAGACAGGTTTGGAAGATTAGAAACAAAAAGATTTCTTCAATGAAGGTGTAATGGAAACACTTATTCATGGCTTCAAGACAAGAGTTAGTTTGTCTTCCAGTTTTTATCTTATTATGACCAAATTTTGTTAGCAGCTCAACTTGATGTACAAGTTACATCTATACACACACATATTATTGTTGGTTAAGATACACATTTCATCAAAAATCTTATACTTTATAATTTAATAATCGAACTGATGAAAATATTGCATGTCACAATCCACCACAATTCATCTCTAATTAACTTAGTTTGTTTTCAACTTTGGCATTGTGCATTAACATTGATACATAGTCTATTAAAATTATTCACTTTCACAACAAAAACAGAAATAGGTGGTTACCATGATCCTTTTGGACCAATCAAAACACCAAAAATAAATAAATAAATAAATTGAAAAGCAGACTATAACAGCTTGTTTGGATGGTGGTTTTCCGTAGTATAGTATGGTATGGTTATTAAAAGAACGATGTTTGTTTTGATTGTTTCATTAATTATATGGTATGATATAGTTTTGTTTCATGGTTCTGTAACCATGAAAACTTCCACTTTTTGAAACCACCAATTTGGTGGTATCCCATGGTTCTCTTATTTTTTTTTTCAATTATACCCGTATTTAAATTTAAATAATTATAATTTATCCTTTATTAAACTTTACCTTAATATATGTATTATTTTTTATTACTTTCTCCGCATCAACTTTTGAAACTTCTTTTTTACCTCCCGTCTTTTCTTTCACGTTTTCATGTATTTTTTTAGGTTCGTTTATTTAAAAGTTCTTACTTTTTTATTTTCTTCGATTGTTTGTATAGAATAAAGATATATTAGCTTGTATGTTTCCCTACTCGATTCTATGTAATTATTTTTTAAAAAGTTATTAAAAAACTATTTATAAATTTAATATTTATAATAATTAAGGTTTTTTTTTTGTAAATTTATAAGTTACAATACAGTAAAATACAGTCAAATCAAACAACAAATTATTATTAAACAATAGCAACCCGTACAGTCTATCCAAACATTGTATGGTACGGTACTGTACGATACCATACAGTACCATAAATTATGAAATCATGGCAAACCACCATCCAAACAAGCTGTGTCACGCATAATGAAATATTCTTCACAAACTTATATTTCGCATGCCTCCGTTACACATCCTTTTTTAGATTTTTAGAAAACAATGCTTAAATTATATCGATGCACACACGTACGTGCAACGCACATGCAATAATATTTATTAAATATTCTTAAATTTTTTATTATAAACTTAATTATAATATTAATTTAAAATTATCATAAAAATATATAAATTTTAAATCCGGAGTATTTCATATGAAGTGAAATGACATTGTTGACAATGACGAACAAAAAAAATCAAAGAAGTAGGAGTGGATAATAATATCCCCCACCTTCTGTTGATCTATCGTCATCGCCAACATAATAAAAGGTGCAGATTTTTTTTTATGCACTTTTGACGCTGAAAGTATTATTCGTGGGATTTGGTTAGGGATTCTTTTATGATATACCAAAAAATATCTACTATGTCTTATTCCACTGATATTTTGAGTTCCTTGAATATGAATTATGGTGGGATAGTTCAGATTTTTGTTATTTGAAGTTTCGAGTTTCAAGTCTTAAATATGAAAAAAGAAATTCATGTTGGGAACGATGGCCCCAAAATGGATTTGCAACAATATGCAATTCAAATATGGTCGAATTTTTTGAGATGGACAAACCCTTAAGAAAATTAGGTAATGGCATTTAATCATATAGTAATTTATACCCTTTTTCTTCTTTCCAAATTTATCTTAAAACTAGAGATATTGGAAAAAATCATCATAGAGAAGGAAATCTTTGAAAAAATAATTAATACTATATCTTTGAATTTTAAATTATTTAGTCATTTTGAACCGTAGAAAAAATATCATAAATTTATTTATTTTGAGACGCTGATAGTATTGTTGAGAAATAAAGGAGTTGTATCAAAAGGAGAAAAAAATATCATGAAACTTCTCACATATATATATATATATATATATATATATATATATATATATATATGTATGTATATTGACGCGAACAAGCAACAAGTAGTAATTAATTTGGTAGAGGAAAAAAGATATTCATATTTATAATGGGCAGATGAGATTATTTTTGTTTAATCAGAGGATCTCGGATTTGAATTCTGAATATGAAATAATTTTTAGCAAAGAACGTTGAGCCTTATACGATACAAATTCAAATTAATCTAACTCCAAGAGACGAGAATGCAACATGTAACTAAGTTTTGTGGTGCAATGTTCCAATATATTTTGCTACAAATATTTAGTCACCTTCTGTCTATTCTATATCTCATCCACACTTTTCCAAAAAGAAGAAGCTAAGAAAGAAAAGACAATTTGTTTTGTACTTGAAGGAAGAGTAAAAATGGTTGGTTGGTAATGGAGAAAATAATCTCCACATAAAAATTAATTTTAATATTTCTCTTTCCCTTATTTTTCACATAAAACACAGCATAATTTTATGCAATGTCTAGCTTTACTTTTTCTTTTTAGATAATTTCATCGTCTCATATTACTCGTTCACTTTCTCCTCGCATCTTTTTAAATAGTCAAAAGTAAAAAATATAATTTTATAACTTCAACTTCTTTAATATTTCCTCTATTTTAAAAAAATGACTTGCTTTCCATTTTTATCGATTTAAAAATGAATGATTTTTTTTTCAACACTTTAATTTTATACTCCCTCCGTCCCATTTTATGTGGCACTCTTTGACTTGGCACGGAGGGAGTATATTTTCATACAGCATGTTTAAAGCTACAGGATTAAAGGTTATTTTGATGAATTTGATATAACTTTAATTTAAAACCATAAGATTAAAAAAAAATTAATTTTTTTTAAATTTATGCCAAATTAAATTAGATTTTTTTTAAAAAAATGGAGGGAATACTATATTCGATCTATGTGTCTTATTCAGACAACTAATACACTTTTTGACTAGATGTGTATAAATTATTCTACGAGAGGTATATAAAATGTGAAATAAGAATATATATATATGGATTATTTATCTCAATTAACGTAATTCTTTTTATTTTATTTTAAAAATGAATGATATATTTTTATCTATAAATAATTTAACTTAAATTTCTATTACAAATTTTAGAAGTGTTTTTTTCTTAAATTTCTTAGTCAAAACACATCGTATAAATTAAGAAAAGGAAAAAAAAATTATAATACACTAAAATTAAACAATGAATAATAAATAGTCCCACATCACAATAAATGATAATACTAACAATCTTTGTATTATAATCTCTAGACTAGATTTTTATTAAAATATACACATGATAATATTTTTACATTATTAATTCGCGCTTAATTTGTATGGATACGAAATAAGTCGTGCTAGGAATAGTGAATAAAATGTTTGAAAATGATATATATACCCCACACCTAAGTACCATTATGAAGATCAACATATTCAGTGAAATTCCATAAGTAGAGTCTGAGAAAAATAAAATGTACGCAAACCTTTTCAGGTACCGTCCTAAAGATAATCATATAAAAAGCCCTAAATATCCTAATTGGCATTGAAAATAATAGAGAGCACAAAAGCGAAAACAGATCAACCACCTGGTCTACCGGCCGGAATCCACTTTCCCGGCCAGCAACATCGATATATATATGGATCTGAACGATAAGAATGTTGATGAAAAATACGAGTCGACAAGTAGCCATTTGCATTGGACTAATGAAAGGCATGTTCATTTCCTCAACTCTATTGAGGCTTCCTTCATTCGAGCCTTGATGGAGAACAATCAGGAAATTCTTCCGCTTGACCGCCATTTGCCGGATAGTACAGATTCCACACTTGATACCCCCAAACAAAGACGACGCAGATTTTCTACTTCAGGTACTCTCACTTAACAACAAAAAGCTGTTACCTTGCTAAGTAATTTTAATGATGAATTCTTGACTAAATATCAAAATATGTTGTGAGCGGAGGAGGTTTCTCTCCATTTTCTTTTCTCTATTTTGTCCAAGTTTCGATTTTGATGGTGGAAACATGGTATAATTTAGATTAAATGGCTAAGATTTAAATGATTTATGTCGTTAAATGAAAAAAGAAGAAATGATCAATTAAATCTTAACTATTATCGGCTATTAAGATAAAAACTCGAAGAATGAAGAAAAAAAATGAAGATAAGCCTTGTCCCAACATTTTGTATACTAATGCATGTGAAAAATAATGAGGAAATGAGAGCTTAATGTACATATTCTGCAATCTGTAAGGGAACGGATCTGGAATATTGATGCTTTTATTATTATTATAATATATGATATAATTTAAACAATAAAGTTGATTTTGAAATGTATATCAAACGAGAACCATCTAAATATAGTTATTTTAACATATATATATATGTATGGAGTTCGACTTTAAAACATTGAATTCTACGAAATTCATGACTAGATCTAAAAATGGGTCTAATTTAACACATTTGATTTGTGTTCGTGTTAGAAGATCAAAGAAAAAGATAAAGTGCAAACTGATAATTTAGCTGGGGTTCTTGGATCGTTCATAAAAAAAAAAGGTACTTTTGTGCGATCTAACACGATCAAGAGAAATCGGACCAAAAATTAATACTATTTCCTTAGTTTTAATTTTTTTTTCTACTTTTTGTTATTAGCCTGAAAACTTTTCAACTCGCCCTTTTCAACTCTTCAATGACATGTTTAAGATCTCAATATGTAAAAGGTATATTTCAGGTATCTTTAGTTTAAGATTATAAGATTCAAAAGTTTTTTTTGATTAATTTTTTAAACTTCTTGTCAAATCAAATCAGACGAACAAATTAAAACGGAGGAAGTATTCTTAACTAATAAGATATTTTTCTTGGTTGTCATACGGCATCAATAGTTTTTTATTTACACAATATATATACACACACACACATATTCCATCTGTCCCTTTTTTGTAGCACCCTTTCTTTTTTATTCTGTCTCAAAAAATAATATTATCTTATTCTAACTAAAAACAACTTAACTTTAAAATTCCTTAATAACCCTTAATGAAATGATTTACAATCACACAAATATCCAAAATTGATTTGAACCACAAATTTCAAAACTCTATCTTTTTTTTTAATTATTATGTCAAGCCAAATAGCACCATATTAATATGAGACGGAGCGAGTATGTGTATAGGCTATATGTAATCACCCTAAATTATTCATATACGTGTGTCACATGTAGCTGACATATATGTACAACATGTTTTCTGAACTAATTTTTTTTCTTTTTTTTTTGTATAAATGTTGCAAAAAAATTATATGTATATACTAAGATATCGACATGAGCAGCAGAAGCAGAAAAGATGTTGAGAAAAAAAATAGAAGAATGTCATCCAGCATTTCCTCACAAGATCAGGTTGGTTTTTTTATTTTTTTCATATCATGTCATACATTATTAATGTCAACTTTCCCCACATATTAAAACACATTCAACAAACATGTCCTGTTGAGTGTCTTTATGTATCTAGTTCCATATGACAGTAATACTCCCTTCGTCCATCTTTACTTGTCTCTTATACTACTTTGGAATGTCCAACAATAATTGTCCACTTTATGAAATCAAGAAATAATTCACACTTAATTCTTGATTCACCTTTATCATTAATTATAATCATTTCTCAATTACATTTTTCAAGACATTGAACGATACTATTAGGATAAGTCATGAAATAGAAGTTAATTTTGGATATGTATAATATATGGTTACAGGTAGTCCCACAATATAAGCATGGAAGAGAAGATAAGGATGTTGATGGTCACCCTAATGTTCCTTTCACTTGAACTAAATTAAATAGCTTGGCTTATAAAATATCTCCAGCACAGCTGCAAAATGAGCAACTACTTTAATTTGTTCCTTCCACTTTTATCTTCTTTTTTTTTTTGTTAAAAAAAATGTACGTTGTGAATAGAAGGTGTTGATCTTTAATTTTATCTTTTATTCATTAATCTTTATTACTTCCTTTTCTTTTTCAGGTTCACTTTAATTCACGTATTTATTAAAATGGTTGGTCTAAAATAATTAATATTATAAAAACTTAAAATGTAATAATTATTTATTTTTTATTTTTATCTTTGCTCAATATATGTGATGAAATAGATAAATAGTATCAAATTGAGATTAAAATGTGAGTAAAATTTTTTTAGTACTTATTTATTTATTTTATTCGATATTTATAATATTCGAGTCCAATTTATACATTTAGGAACACATTTAATAGGAGGTATGCTCTCAACAAAAAAAGAAATTATTTTCAGGTCCAGGAATCTCTAATATTTCACTATAACTTATATCGTCTTTTTTTAATTAATATTTATAAACTTTGTAAAAAATATTATAAGTCATAATAATTGATAATTTAATATATTTAAAAAATGTACAAAAAAATTGTAATAAAAAATAAACTTATTTAAATTCTAAAATTTAAAAAGTGATGCATGGAGGAAGTACTAATTTAACTTTTGATTAGTTTCCTAAAGCAACTCTTTCCAAACTGGTTTGAATAGGGGTGGGCATAAATATCGAAAAATTAAAATGAATTAAATTAATTTGGTTCTTCGATTTTTTGGTTTGGTATCGATATTTTTTCTGAAAAGTTTGATTCTTTGATTTTGGGTTCGATGTAGGGTTCTCGAAACTTCGATGCAACGAAGAACCAAATTTTTATTTTTAAAATTTTTTTTTATATATATATATATATATATATAAATCAATTAGCAATTAAATCATTCATGAAACAAGCCAAAGTAGCAATAAATTTATAATTCATATAGTTAACTTGAAATATTATTTTCCAAGAGAAATTCAAACATATTTTTTTGCCGATTCATGTCAAGTAAAAGACGTCTTCGTGCTTATTTTCCTCAAGCAATAGTTGGAAGCGCAAGTTCTTGACAAAAATAAATATAGTTTTTTAAGAACAATAAGTGTTCCATGGAAGCACATCACTTAATACGATTTTAAGTTTTCAACTGTCTTATACTTTGATTTTTTCTTCATTTTATTTTCACTAGTTTGCACCGCAAAATCATTTTAAAAACACCAAATAAAATCGAATCGAATTGAAATATTTCAATTTAGTATATGATTCACACTTTTTCAAAATAAAAAACTAAAGAACCGAACCAAAATTTGCTAAAACTCAACCGAAGAGCCGAATGTCCGCCCCAAGGTTTGATTAAGACCTCATGGATTATTTTGTGCCGGATTTATTTTATTAATATTAAGGTGAATGAATATGAACAGTATTAAGATCTAATATTAAATTATTAATTTTTTTAATATTTAAATACATAATTATACAAATATCTCTATACATTTACTAATTCGTCTTATGATTTAAAATAATTATATATTGTTTCACTAACTCATAATATACTAATAGATTTCAAGTCAAATACACCTAAATATATATTTTTGTTACCAAGATATGCTGAAATAGGGAAGTAGGCAAGTGAGATTACTTGTGCATTCTGAATACGTACAAATCACACTAAATACATGTATCTGACACTAGAGATATATGTATCTAGGATATATATCGTATATGCGAGTGAGATAAGAGAGTGGTAAACAAAATAGGAAAGAAACGAGAGAGATTTGTTTATGTATCTCGAATAAATTACATTTAATTTTTTATTTCATATATTTGAATGCATCGATATATGTATCCAAAGTCCAAAATCTGATAACACTCATAATATTGTAAACTAACGTATATTTAAATAATTAGCTCCTAAACTAACGAAATTTTGATAAGTTACTCTTTATACAATTCTATCTCTTCAATTAGATTTTGAAATTGAGTTGAAATTTCCGAACTAATTATTATGTAATTGGAGATATTTTGTCCAAACATAATAATGGGGTGATTATTAAATGCAAGGAGGAATCTTAGTAGAGTAAGCGCGCGCATTATTATAGTGTAGGACTGTGGCCTATTGCCTAAATTAAGACTCTCATACAGATATTTTCAGGGTTATAAAGATGTGATTGCTCTTATAAAAGCTAATGTTATAAAAAATACTAAAAAAAAAAAAAGATCAATATATAAAAAGGTATATATAAAAAATGAATTTTATATTTCTCTTTTGATTTTTTAATTTTTTTTGGTTTATTCATTTTTTAATTAAGTGAAGCTATTTATAACCGTTGAAAAGTAACAAAATAAGGTTATTCTCTTGCCAAGTTGTCTTGGTAAAGAGTTGAAACATGGATATTTAACATGTATCATTTCTTGTCAGTTATCTTGATCAAGAGATGACACATGAATACTTATTTTACAATACTTTTTTTTAAATGTCTATGTAAAAGAAAAGTTCTAGGTATTCTTAATACGCATTACTGGCTGCCTCATTAAAAACCTCACCAGGAAAATCTAGGGGTTAAAATCTTGGTAAGGAAAAAAGAGTACAACACGTATTATATACTCCCTGTTAAAGATCACAATCCAAGCGATGAAGCCCTCACATTCCAATCTTGTGTACCATCTTCTCAAAAGTTGAGACTGATAAAGATTTGGTGAATAAATCTGCTGGATTATCACTTGAATGTATTTGTTGTACGTTAAATATCTCCATTTCTCTTAAGATCATGTGTGGAGAATAATTTTGGTGAAATATGTTTCGTTCTATCTCCTTTTATGAGGCCTTTTTTTAATTGAGCTGTGCACGCAACATTGTCTTCAAATATGACTGTGGGTACTTTAACACCGTTCTCCAGACCATATCTTTCTTTGATGAACTGAATCATTGATCTCAACCATAAACATTCTCTACTTGCTTCATAAATCGTTGTTATCTTAGCATGACTTGAAGAAGTGACAATAATGGACTGTTTTGTAAGTCGCCATGATATAACATTTCTTCCGTATGTGAATAGGTACCTTGTTTAAGGTCGAGCTTTATGTGGGTTTAATAAATAACCTGCATCTGCATAACCAATAAAATTTGTATAACCTTTGTTAGTATAAAACAGATCCATATCAATATTTTCCTTTAGATATTGTAAAATATGCTTGACACCATTTCAATGTCTCCATGTAGGGAAAAAAGCTATATCTTGCTAGCAAATTGATAGAAAATGTTATATCAAGTCTATTTGCATTTGAAAGATATATAAATGCACCAATAGCATTGAGATATGGTACTTCAGGATCAAGAAGTTCTTCATTCTCTTCTAGAGGTCGGAATAGGCTTTTATTCACTTCAAGTGATTGAACAACTATTGGAGTACTTAATGGATGCACTTTGTTCATATAAAATCGTTTTAAATTTTTCTCAGTATATGTAGATTGGGGGATGAAGACCCCATTGGCTAAATGTTCAATTTACAAACCAAAACAAAGTTGTCTTTCTAAGGTTTTGTGCTTCGTTACTCTTGAAATTTCATTGTATCAATTATAATTAAAAAACTTGATGTATCAAATTGGATGTTATGAAAATTGAAAAGATTATTTCGTTGTATCAATTCAACAACATAGTTTTAACTTGGTTGTATCAAGTTTTATTGTTATATTTATGTCTTGTATCAAATGAATATCTATCTTTTTTTTCATCTTATACTTTCATTTTCTTCAAATTCCTTTGTATCGACATCCATTGTATCAAGTATCTTTAAATGTTATGAATTGTTATTATATCAAGATTCTTAGTATCAACGCAACCGGGTATAGAAAATGTACGTATTTCAAGTTATCTTATATGTAATTTTCACGTATCAAGTTATATGTATTAAAATATATGTATGACATGATCTTTTATATTTTTCGATAGTATTATTTGGCTCGTATCAAGTATTTTTGGAATATAATTTGAATTTTTTTTAAAAAATCAGTTACAATCGTTTCTTTTTGAAAAAAATCAAGCATTGTATCAAATTTGCTTCTGATTTTCGATTTTGATTCACGAACGAACCATCAGTTATTCTTCTTTTTGTTTTTCCTTCACGAAACCGTTTCAGGAGAACAATTTAAATTTTTGGAATTTTTTGAAGCGAATCAATTAGAATCAAATGGAAAGAATTTGAATGACATTTTAATTACGTGAATCGTGAGATTATGTAATTGGGTGAGATTTTTTGCCTTTTTTAAATTCTACCGTTGTCATTTTTCGTGTATCATTTCGGCTATCCTATGTATCCCGAATGACCATTACAAATAGAATTTTTGTAGTATTAGAAAGAGTCGGGAGAAATTGAAATTTCTCTTTTAGAGTGTGAGATTTTTAAAATTTATACTTTTAACATCCTCAATTGCAATCTAACCTGCCCATTTGACACCCCAGTGAACACATATTTTACTTGTATTTGGATGTCATATCAATTCTTTCAAAATATCAAGAGTCATTTGATTTTCCAATACAATTATGCTAGATGGTATTTTTTTTTTTTTAAATTTGCTTGATTTTATTCTTAGTATGAAAGTCAAACTAAGTAATGTTTGGTGTGCATTCTAATTTTTTTAATAGAATTTAAATATTTAAAAACTATATAAAAAAATACTATAATTCAATAATAATTAGCAATTTAAAATTCTTTAAAAAATATATTTCTTAATTATTCAAATAGTAACTAAGACAAACAAATTTATTTAAATGAATTACTAATAACCTCCGACAAGGACCAAGATCTAATCTTAAAGTGGTTAATTTTATTTTCCCCCCTTCTCCCGTAATCATTTACTTTTTTAGTCTCAATTTAAGTGATACTTTTTATTTTTTCAAGAGTTAAAAAATTTAAATTTAATTAAAAATTTGCATATAAAATCTTAAAAACGGTGCCATATGGGACTCTTATTGAAATGAGACAGGCGCTTCTATTTTCTGATTGGGTTTTTTACACACAATTTTTTTCTTGAAATTATACTCTCCATTTTATTTACAAAATTATCAAAAAAATTACAAAATTATACCATATCGTAGCTGCAAAACAACCTGCTACTATGCAATCCAATCAATTAAATTGATTTGATTGCATGCGGTAAAAGAAAAAGACTACAACTTTCATTTTTTTTTAAATAAAAAAGGAAAAACAGCAAAAGCAAATTTTTTTGGTATTCATTTGGTATCCTCACATATGGCTAATTTTTTTAACCTTTTTATTTTTTATTTTTCATTTCCCAACATCAATCACATTATATTTCAATCAACATTAATTTATATATATAAAAAAAATTAGAAACATTTACTTTTATTATTTTTCCTTTCCCAACACCAATCACGTTATATTCCAATCAACATTAATTAATACAAATCATCATCTCTTACCTATTTTGTAATTAAATTTGATTTATTAAGGGTAACTTTTGAAAGTTGAGTAAAACCTTGTAATTTCATCCAAAACTTTGTATACATATGAAAATAACCCTTCTGATTTTCTCCCAAGGAACTTTAGATGGGCCATAATGGACATTTCAAGCCGAGGCGGATCTACTCTCCTTAACGGGTCGTTTGGTAGGTTGTTATAATTATATGTCTTCATAATAATGTAGAGATTAGTTATGAGTGAATTTATATGATAGCTATATATGAATTAATTATAATGTGTTGGTTATTCCACTTTTATCCTACATAAAATAATAGATATAGGGGGTGTTTGGATTGATTTTTTAAATAGCTTTTAAGTTAAAAATCAAAAATCATAAATTGAGGACTCCTACTTTTGACTTTTAGCTTTTTATTTTTTTTTTACTTTTTTTGGTTTTTAAAAAGTGCTTTTAAATACTTTTTCTGTGTTAGTTAAACACCTCCAAAACTTAAAAAATATTTAAAAGTCAAAAAAAAAAAAAAACCAATCCAAAGTCCCACTAAATCATAACTTGTACATGTATCAATTATTCAGATTTTAAAAATATTAATCGCCCTTCGTATTGATTTTATACATGAATAACTTATTCAACCTATCAAATAATTTATAAGTCATACGAAAATTAATACATAATCACATGGATAATTTCTTTCTTTTCCGACTGCCAAACGACCTAAAAGGTCATGTGAACTCAGTAACTTTTGTCACAAAAGCGTATTATATTAAAGAATTAACAAAATATTTAAGAGTGATTAATTATAATACTAGTTAATTTCTTTATATTAATTTAATTTCATCGTAAAACTTCATAGACTTCAAAATTTAGATACGCCACTCACGGAATACGTTAGGAATTCCACTTTCTCATTTTTGTTCAAATTATCACTGCTCATTCTATTAATTTTCAATAAGCTGAATAGCATAACTCGTTGATGAATTTTTAAATAAAAATTTATACTCCGGTAATTGATTCAGATTAAGTATAATTAAGCATGAAACAGGGAGATTTACAAGGCATTAATACATATAATTAAGAACCAAAATACAGTAGGAAAATGTTTAACGTGTGCTTACTCCAGGTTGGTATGGCGTGCTCTCACAGCTTCAGCACTCTGCTTCAAAACTTCACCCAATTTGTAAACCACCATCTCAAACAGCACAAACATCGCTCCTTCGTATAAACTCCCCATCGGAAGCAGTGGCCGTTCCTTCTCTCCGTCCCCGACATCATCATCCGCCATCGTCTGAGCCGGAATATGAGCAACGACACTCGCGTACTTTACAGAAGATCCCGAATCGGGCTGAGCTGTCAGCAACAGCACTCGTGCGCCGCTGGATCTGGCCACTCCGGAGATCGCATTTACGGTGGAGAAACCACCCGGACCGGCGGAGGCGATTAGGAGATCGGAAGGGCCGATTGGAGGAGTGTTCATGTCGAAGACGCAGTGGGCTGATAAACCTAAATGGAAAAGCCTCATGGATAGGGCTTTCAGCATCAATCCTTCGCGGCCGACGCCGTATACGAATACACGGCCGTTACGGTTAGCTGCATCTGCTATTTCTTGCACCAGCACGTCTAATGCTGTTGGACTTGGGGCTTTCATGGAGAAGACGGAGCTTATCTGATTGCAGATTTTGCTAGCTAAGAGAGTTGATTCTGTTGGGTTCGATTCGGCCATTTGACTACAAATTCCTCCGTCTCTCGTTGCAATTTCTCCTGTTCAATAAAGAAAAAAATCTAGCTCTGGACACCTTGTTTGGATGGTTATATTGTCAAATTGTTTAAATTAACGATCTAGAATGTTTTTGAACTATTGAAAATGATACAAAAATATGTTTAATTTATCTATTGGGCTTAAACTGTTCTGTCATGGTCTAAAAACGCTCTTCATTAACCTTTTTTGTTTACTTATACTTTTAAAACTAATCATTTTTTTATAAATATTTATTATGCTTCATTTTCTTATGAAATAAAATAAATTTTCATCTCTATTAGATTTTTTTCCATAATTTATTACATAAAAATGAAACATAACAAATACTTTTAAAAAAAGAGGGTTGTTAGTTTAAATGGTATAAGTGAGCAAAGAAGATGAATGAAGAGCATTTTTGAACCTCAAGGTAGATGATAGGGGCATTTTAGGCTCCATAAGTAGATGAAGGGTATTTTAGTATCATTTCTAATAGTTAAGGACATTTTAGGCCCTTCTCCGTTGTTTAAATTCATCCTTTGATGAGGACTAAAAAACTTATTTTGTGTAAGAATTGATTTAATGTGATCGTATTGTTATCTTAATTTTTTTCTTTCGAATTTTGTCTTTATTTATTACTAATTAATAATTCCATTTTATTATTTATTCTAATCTTTTTATTGTAGCTCTATCCCGTATCTATAATTTTCTTTTATAAATTTATTATTCAAATTATAATCGATATATAACATCATGTAACAACGAAGAATGATAGGATTATGACATGACAACCCTCCAAAGGGAGTGTTAACGTATTGTTTGTTTTGAGTTCCAAGTTGTGGCTAACGTTTCTTTATCTCCACAGCGAACAAAAAAATCTATTCACATTTTAATTTTTTCTTTTTTGCGTATTTTTATATCAATAATAGAATAGTAATTAAATGGAAGCAACATAACTAAATACAATAATATTAATATATCAAATAGTAAAATTTTACTTAATTGGGTCTAATAGGGGTAGACATGATACGGTAGATATTGAATATCATATTAACATCAAAAATTTTATCACTACAATTTGGAAGTTATGATATTTAGTATGAATTTTGTAAAAATTTGATATTTGATACGATATTTGATATTTATTAAAAAAATAAAAATCCTAAATACAATATTGAGGTAGATAGCTACATATGAAATTCATATTTGTGTAACTATATAGTACAAGCAAGTATATAAAATAGTATTAACTAATTATTTAGATATTGAAATTTGACTAGTCTATGTTGACTGATTATCGAAGATGATTATTTTGTAATTTACTTTTGAAGATTTTTTACATGTGTAAGGTATTAATACAATATAGTTTAGACGTTTTTAGAAAAGCAAAGCTCATTATTCTTTATAATATAAATATACGTAAGTTAAAGTTAACTAATCTATGATAACCAATTTATCATACTGCAAAATATCATACTATATAATTCAATATGGTATTATTATAGTATTTAAAAACCTTAAACGAAAATTACCGAATCAAAGTTTTCAATATTGTCCCATGCCCACCTACCTGAGGGTTGGGGAAAGGAGAGTGTATACATATTAACAACCACCTCGCGTAGATAGTGAAACTATTGAGGCTTAAGTGCATCAAAGCTCAAGTAAAAGAAAAAGAAAACAATGAAAAAAGCATAACAATTAATAAAAAAGCAATGTAACGTCTATAAGAGATACAATAACATCATTAAGATAATGTGATATTCAGCACATAATAAATAACATAAGGTAAAAATTATAAGACAACGATAAATATAAATAAAAAAAGAGAGAAAATACAAAAAAAAAAATATAGAAGAAAAAAGTTACATAAAGGGCTTTATCAAAAAAAAAAAAAAAGTCACTTAAAGATGTAAGGGTTGAGGTGTTGGGTGGATTATCCACCATGGATGGAGAGGAGATAATAAGCTGAAAATGTCATTTATAAAATTTATTTTTTTTATTTTAGTTAAAAAAAATTAGTTTTCTTACTTTTAAGGAACACATTTACCTAACAAAAGAAATTTCAAAAATATTTTGACCATCCTTAACAAACCCCAAATTTGATCTTTCCATTATTAAAAGGAAGGCTAAATATCTTATTAACAGAGCTAGTAAAGTAGGAGGTTCCTCTCCATTTTTCTCAAATTTCTATCTTGATAGCTGACACATAACCCAAGTTACATTTTAATCGCTGAGAAAATTAATTAAATTTTAGCCATTAAAATCTAATTTATGCGATATGTTAGCCATCAAGATAGAAACTTGAGAAAAAATAAAGAGAAAGGAAATGAAGAAGAGTCCTAAGGTAACATATGGAAGTTTTCAGGAAAAACCTACTCCTTACTATTAAATTGCTCCACTCTCTCTTCTAAACTTACTACTTATGAAGATCCTGTGTAATATACGGGTCCAATAATTATTCATAAAGTTATTTTTAATGATATAGTTAAACATTATTAAATCATCTTATTAAATGTAAAATAAATATTATTAATATTAATTAAATTCTAGTTTAATGATTAAATGGTTTTAAATTTTTTCTCTAAAATAAATTATAACTTTTATCCTAATTTCAGTATTTACATAACTTAAAATAACTGATCGAGACGATATGGTAAAATCACAGTTGAAGCAACTGGAGAAATTATTTATTAGGGGTAATATCATCACTAAGAAGCTGCAAATATTAAATTAAAAAATCTCCGAAATATTTTTATGAGCCCTTTAATTGTGAAAATTAATTACTAGGAGTAATATTGTAAAATCACTAAGCAGCTACCTTAAAAAAATTAAATTAAAAAATTCTCAAAATATTTTTATGAACCCATATAATAAAAACGAGGAAGCTACCTGCTTCAGCACTAATTGTCTCTTATATAATAAGAGAACCCTTATAACTCCGATAATTGAAGTATTATTTGAATGAAATAATTAATAGATAATAGGTAAATTAGACAACGCTATTAAACGCCTTTCTGATTGTGTATATCCAAAAATTTTAAAGACGTGTAATATGAACCTTAGTCACCTTACCTATCCACAATTTTCGTCATTCACAACCTTAGCACAGAAAACTGAAGTTAAGCTAGCAATTAAACATCACATACATAAGGACAAACTACAAGACGTAGTGCACGAAAAATTGGGTTTCAGCATACTCCATTATCTGAAGCCAATGGCAGACACAGAAATCTAACTGAATATGTGCCATTAGATATGTCAGAACTCTTTTATCAGCCTGAAGGTAGATAAAACTTTAATACACAACTTACAAACAGAAGTGAGACGCGTATAAACAAAGTGAGCATGGAAACAGGACCAAATCAACAATGCTCGTCTGGTTGATCTGAGCTCGAAGGGCTGGTAAAGAGTACTATTTAGAAGTGTCCATGCTGCCTTCTTTAATCTCTATGTCCTTAACAGCAGTAGTCAATGATGATGATGAATCCGACCTCCCATCCTTTTCCACATCATCCTCATCCTCATTGTCTGATGTTTCTTCAAGAGAGGAGCCCTTTTGACGGAGTTCTTTGACTCTCCGATACTCATCATAATGTGCTCGCCTGTGCTCCTTAAAGCTCCTTCCCTTCCTTGAACTACAATCTGTCACATTGCAGAAAAATATCAATGCCCGAGTATACTTGATTTTGCATTCAATATACAAATCGCTGGATAGAGCAAATGAAACTTAACAAAATACACTTGAAAAAAGTAAAAAGGAATCCAACACGAAATCAATCAATTGACAGGCCTCAATTCATATACAGATAAGGGTAAATCAAAATTAGAAAGTTCTCTTAAAGCAATCCACTGATTACTGGATAAGACATTCCTTTGGCTGCAATGCCAGCCATCTCAGACATCAATAACCCCATCCCCTTGCCTCTCCCTCACCAAAGCCAAACCCAAGTCTTCAAATCAAAAGGTAGAAAAGCCCAAAGGGGAAAAGAAGTTGAAAAGGAGTATTGAAGAAAACCTCATACTGATCCAGAAGAAGACAGCAAGTACTTGATAACCAAAAGAACTAAGCAAATAAAAGGGGGGTTAAGAAAAACTGATTACAGAACATAATAGCATAATGCCTTTTTTCCCCTCCTTGATTATCGATATGATCACGTACTGTCTGAGCAGTGAAGATTGTTGATGGACAAACACAGAAAAAGAATGTCAAGAAGCATATACCTATGCCGGACTCAACAAATGTGAAACTACTAGTCCTGAAGAACTCCATCAGAAATTTAATGAGAATTAGAAACATGAACCAATGAATATTTGGGTTTTTAACTCTTGAAAATCAAACTAAACCTGCATCATCTTGGTCCATGGCATCGGCTTCATCCTCAGATGACGTCCAGCCAGATCGTCGGGATTTGTTCTTACTGGAAGAGGCCATCTCATTCAATGCACAGCGTATGGCTTCTGCATGTACTGCATCACCATTGCCCTCCTCAAAACTGCCGCGTATAGGAGATAAAGATCCTACAACATCAGCATAATCACAAAAAGTGAGGAAGATATGTACTTGCACAGATACATGTGATATAAGCTATCATTTCAGAGACCAATATACACATTCCTTTACTAAATACAGATGAATGATTAGTCCATCAAAAAGCAGGACCGAAGAGTGGGGTGCAACCAGGGAACAACTATCAACTAGTTTGAAAAGTTCTTCCATTTAGTAATGGAAGTCATCCGTTGTCACTTACGTTGGGTATGGTAGAGAGGCTTGAGAAGGTGGACAATCCTTCAGTGAAAACCTAACGAGAGGCTGAATTCAAACACACCCAAAATCCACAAAGAATCGTACGAACATCTATAGAGCATAGCAAGGAACCTTGACTTCAGCTCTCGTCACCTCACTCAATCCTACAGCAGAAACTCGAGTCGAGGCTATCTATAAGCTGCTTTACGTGGAATTTTCATGATTTCTTCAATATAATCATCATGAGCAAGTATCACACCACCATAGAAACATCATATGTTGGATCCCTTCACGATATACTAAAAACCTACTAAAACATAACATAGCCACGTCGAATCCATACTCATGCAGTGGACACAGGACTAGCCATATAGGAAACATAATGATGTTAAATTTTTAAGAAAAACTTGACACCTTTTATTCGGCATACACCTATTAACCCCAAACTTGACAATATGATGGCCTTCACCGCAAGAATGCTGATGGGGTAAAGAACATGGATACACTCCATTTTAGGCACGTGAGTGTGAAGAAAAATTGAAAAATCAGTTTTTCAGTGAGATACTTTTTAACTGTTAATTGCTATGTAATCATACACAATAGTTTATTTGTTCCAAATTGTGCATTCCTTCTTCTTAATATACCACACATATTTTACCCCAACTAGATAAATTTTTTTGTTTCTTCTTTATATACAATGGTTATATATTCCTATAGTGTAGTTCTGTACTTCCTCTTTTCTGCTCCAAGTCTGTTAAAAAAACAACACTTGACTGAAATTCTATTATTTTTAACCACAAAAAACAATACTAATTTTCAACTGTGTATTTTTCCATTTCATCTTCAGATGTATTGACGATTAGTTTCAACTGTATATTTCTCTTTTTGTAGGCTAAATTTGTAAAAAGAAATAGGTGAAACTCCATCATGTTATCCAAACAAAAAATTTAGCCAAAAAAATGGAGTTTCCAACACGTTTCTGATAAATCTGGCCCGAAAAAATGATCTAAGAATATGAATGCATTTACCAGCAAATATATATATATTAATATCTAAAAAATATCACATAATATAAAATGTCCATGAAGCAGTGAGTGCACACACCACTTTGGGCTGAGGTTCTTGAACTAGTAGGCCTATTTCTCTTTTTCTAGTCCACTCTCCCTTAGAAAATGGAGCTGCTTGAAAGCAGATTTCGAATTAGATAATTTTTCTTGACAATCGAGAAATCACCAAGGGTCGGTGGTGCACAGTTCAAAACACATTGGATAATAGGTTTGCCCCACAACTTTTCTTCCACTTAATTACTAAGAGTTTGATGCCGGTGTTCAAACATGTGACATGCACCTAACCTACACATTATACATTGCATTCTTAGTCTCTACCACTTGATCAAACTAATTTTTTTTTTTAAATCATGGTGTCCAAGGCAGTTTGTGCGCACCTCAACTATTCCATGAAATATCTATCACCTCCCACAAGCAATAGGTAACCCAATCCACCAAAGCTAGGACAAATAGGAAGAAATTATTTGGTGCTTTTGTCTCTGCTGAGATTTGAACTTGAGACCTCATGGTTCTCCAGTTTGTACCCACTTCATTGACCACTAGGTGACACCCTTGGGTGCTCGACCAACATATTTTTTATTACTTTCAAAAGTTTGAAGGTTAGAAGGTTGAATTTTCTAAAGATACCATGGCCCATGAGACATACATTATCAAGAATCTACTCCCACTAATGGCCCTAACTCTATAATCCTAAATTCTTACACCATGAACATGGTGAGGCCAAATCTAACATCTTACAAATAGGACAAAAAACTCATTCAAAAGACAACTATGTAGAACATGATCCATAATTCGACTTTCAAAATGAAGATAAACTTGACAATTACACCTCAATACCAAACTAGTGGGATAGTGACTCATTTACCCATGTTTTTCCACAAGAAATTTAATTTCATATTCTTTGCTAAAACATAGACCCATTAATCGTAGTTGGACAAAGAAAAGAGAAAACCATATCTGCTTAGTAAATTCAATTACAACAGAGTAACAGCATCATGTCATACCAACTCATACCACATGAGACTCTTGCAAATGCAAAAGAACTGGAATTTAAGAGAAATGAAACCACGCAATACCCCTACTAGTGCCAAGTAGCTCTCTAAGTGGCAGGATAAAAGCTGTAGGAAACTAACAAGGATTGAACTCTGATAAAGGAAGATACACCAGAATGTATGTGTTTGATAATGTCGTGGAAATCTAACTTGGAAGATCAATTTTTCAAGAAACTGTTGGAGCTTTTGGATAATCCAATTTTCTCATACATAATGATATAATAAACATTTAATGCCATTATTAGAAGCAGGCCCTAAGGCTTCAAATAACTAAAAATAAGGGTATTAACTCTGATATTCCACCACCAAAAGATTATAGAAGGTTTGGCAACATATGAGAAACTTCAAAGGTGTCGAGATTGTGAGAAGAATAAACATCAACTTTGACATTTGGAATTTGAGAAAAATAATCATTACCCTGAGCTAAGTGACAATAAAAAGCAAATTAAACAGAAATATAAGATGCACCAGTTGCATCAAAAAACATTTAAAGGGTATAAGCACCATGTAAAGAAACTTTTAGGATGTCTGCAAAATACTGCTAAATGATCCAAATAAGTTTAATTCTAAGAAGAACATGTGATGAAGAAAGTTGACTTCTTAAAATTTGTCCACCCAAATCATCATTCTCAAAGAAAGCTAATCCAAAAAAGGAAGAAGACAAGAAGATTGTCAAGTGCATACATCACCTCCCAGGGGCTTTAGTTTAGTGCGCCACTAAAGTAGAAGTAAGGTTTGCATAGATCCTACCCTTTCCAGGCCCCGCTTGTGGAATTATACTAGGTATGTTGTTGTTGGGCTTTGCTCTAGTGAAAGGCCTAGTAATTTAAGTAGAGAAGGGTACGGAGTTGGGCAAATTATCTACTGAATTTCGAGCCGTGAGCCATTAGCCCTCAGAAGATTTCTCGGTTATTGAAAAAAGGAGTAAGTGCACAAATCATCAGGGTAAGAAAAACAGGAAAAAGAAGACTCGCAAGTGCATGAAACCAGATTATTACATTAATCATGTTTCATCTATCTACAAGCCTACCAAGCATCAATTGTTTTTCAGTAAAGACTGATTGGCATGAGAAAGGCAGGAAATGACAGCTCAGTGCTCATCACCGCATTATTTGATCAATATATGAAGCTTGCATGAGACAAAAAAATTTAGAACTGAGATAAATGGACACAAAAGAAGAATTAATTTCATGAATATACCATCATCATCTATCATGTGGTGATATGGTGTCTTTGGTTCAGTAATTTTCTGCCTCACCGGTTTATTTGCCTCAATTTCTCCCAAATTTGCCTCATCCCACTTTACATGTGCTCCCCTTCTGCACCAACAGAAAATGTTTGAAGCAATTAAATTTGCATTGCTGCAATACTAATACTGCAGGCAGACCAAAATAGGTCCAGTTTTTTCAGAAGAACAGATAAAACAACAATTAAAATCATGATGAGAACACAACATTAGCATCACCACGTAGCCCCCAAAAATCGAACTTGCAATAATGCAGTAAAGGAAACTGTTTTTTTTTTTTTTTTTTTTTTGGGGGGGGGGGGGGGGGAGGGGGGGAGGGGAGGGTGTTTGTGATGAAGTAAGCATAACTCAAGGTATTAAACACGTCATGAAATACATATACAGGAGAAAGCATGAACAGGTCTTGGCTCCCAAACAGCACATTTAGTCTACTGCAGGCTACTTACAGTAAATTAATATGTGCATACAGTATTTCTATTCTCAATCTTGTCTACGTGAGATTCATTAGAAACTCAACCTGAATTTAAGTGAGTGCAAGATGTAAACAGAAATTGCAGAACAAGAAGAGACATTACTTCATTTTCTCGATGTGACTCAATCCTTCCAACAGTTGCAGTCTGACTGGTTATCCTGAACCAACAAAAGAAAATACAGCATTTGTCAAACATTCTTTTGATGAAAAAACAAGAATTCATTTTAGATAATTTCATGAATGGACTAGATAATAAGTTGCAGATTCCAAAAGACCCCTGAGAATGCTCAATATTTACAATCCCTTTACACTCAAATCCCCCCTCCCTCTCTCTCACTCTTCCACACATTATTTGGTTAGCAAATTGCTCAGTTTGTAACAGATTACAGATACTACTTCGTGTAGGGATGACAAGAACCTCATAATATAAAATGAGACAATCAACAACAACATACCCAGTATAGTCTCACAAGTAGAACCTAAAGAGGGTAGAGCATACTCAAACCTCTCTATACCTTGGGAGGTAAGAGAGGTGGCTTCCGACATACCCTGGTATTAATATGAGATAATCATAAACTAAAATCGACCAATCGATTAATTGGGAGGATTTCAATAAATGAGAAATTATGATAAGTATTCTCTCGTAATCTTTTTTTCAAAAACAATTATCAGTATCCTAAAAAGCAGAACAATCACCATGATTTTGGGAGCCAATATCACCTGGTAGAAAATAAGAAGGGAGATTAACTCGTAGCTCGTAATTTTATTGTTTTGTGGAAACTGAGACAAGAATTTTTTCATGTGATAAAGCATCCCAAAAAAAAATTGCGACCTACGTCGTCTAGATTAGGTTTTTTCTTATGAACAAACGCAGATGAGAGATTCTAGAAGAAGATAGAGAAAGAGAAAAACCTAGAAGTTGATTTCGCGAAAGGGATGGGAAGGAGGTCACCGGAGATGGATATTCAGGCCAACTGGTTTAACGAACGTCGACGAACAAAAGGAACTTGAAAAATGTTATACGCGAAATCAAATAAGTATAGCGCTTGATATATGAAAATTTATACTACATAATAATATTTGTAAAAATAGAGTTTGAAGTTAAATTAAATAAATATATTTACAAAATTAATGTTATCTACTGTATTATAAGTGTGGGTTTATCTTTACTATCAAATCAATTATTAACTTTCACATCAGCCTGTACAACCGAGAGCATTCTTGCCATTTTTCCTTCCACTCTCTTGATATTGCTCCGCCTCTTTGCCCCTCTACTTGTTCCACCTCTTTGGTCCTTCATGTGACTCAGCCACGCGTTCGTGCCTTTGTCTTCCAACTTCGTCCTTTGCAAATAAGCAGCTCAACTCCCGCTAAATTAGAGGAGCCAACAGTTTTGCGGTGCAAGTTGCCTCTATTTGTGGGGTTGACAAAGGTGTGCCTTTTCCCCCTTCCCCCTTCTTCTTGTTGACCTGCTGTGATTTTGATTTTATGTTTAGCTTGTGATATTTGCATTGCAGTTTGATTAAATTTAAATTCGACTTTTGTTCTTCTACCCGTTGGCTTGTTGTAGATGTGTATTTGTTGGGTTCTTTGGTTTTGCTGATAACTCCATTAGCTTATAGAAATAACAGGAAAGATCAATGCCGTCCGCTAATTGGTTCACTAAATTGTGCTTCCTATCTTTTTTGGTGTATATTTAGTATTGAGTTACCTTATAGAAATTATAGGGAAGATAATTGGTTCACTAAATCGTGTTTCCCATCTTTTTTTGGTGTGCATTTAGTGTTGTCTTCCTCGATATTACCTCGATAATCCTAATTCATCCATGCAACCTAAAGATGCAAATTTTGAGTTTATGTTTAACTTGTGATATTCATGTTGAAGCTCGATTAAACCTAACTTTGACCTTTGTTTCCTAATTGTCATCTTTATTTTTTTGGTTTTGTTTTTATTGCTTCCTTCCTCAATTGTCTCTGATGAACTGAAGATGCAAAAATGAATTACTTTTAATTTGATCCCTTTGGCTCTTCCCGAATACTTCTAATTTGATCCCTGTGGCTCTTTCCGTGATTACTGTTACTATGCTTTTGTAGTTCGAATGATACAAAAGCAGGACATTTCCTCATGTAAGTAGTTTAAAACAAAAACACACACACTTTTGGAAAGAACTTTGGCAGTGATACCATTGGCAAAGAAATAAGCTACAGATAGTATATCCTTCCTCGCAATTTCATATTTTAGTAGGGGCATTTGCGCCTTCTCCCCGTGTGTTATTTATGTTCATTTTAAGAAGAATGGATGTGAGGCAATCTGCGGCACAAGAACTGCAACATCTATTCTTATTTGTCAAAGTTAGATTAACTATTTACTTATCTAAAAAATCCTTCTTCAATATTTAAAAACCTCATAGTATATAACAAGAAGTCCAAAATCCACCATAATAAACCACAACTTTTTTCAGAAAAATATAAAGTACCAAGTTAAAAGATAGTGAATTAAACCACAATGAGCAAGAACGCAAAAGAAAAAAATGAAGTAAATATATCTATTCACTCTGCCATTTCTTCAAAAAGAACACGACTTCTTAACATATAGTGCTTAAAGTTAGCAGCCTGGAGAACAAACATTAACATACAACAACAACAAGAATAACAAGAACACCAACATGTAGGCAAGAACCCTGTAACGCCATAAGTGGGGTTGTAAGCAAGGTAACACGTAGGCAAACTTTAACCCTATCTCAGGACGTAGACAGACTCTAATTTTTCATGCCAACTGTTGATTATAAAAGGCATAACACTAATAGCTTTTATAGTAACAAAAACTACTTCCCCAACAAATACCATCTACGCAGGCACCTGCTGTATATACAATCTTTGTGTAAATAATCCTTGCCACCAGGAGCATTGTAAGTAATGTCAAGGTCACCTACAATGAATTTCACTGGTACTTGAATTTTAGCCTCTGTCCATGCTGCTGTAAACTCCTACTTTCTGCAATACAAATTACTTAGTCACAATCCAAATAAATTACATCTATTTGAACACTCTAGAACCTAAACCCTTTCTTTTCACACCATTTAAGCCTCCTTTTTCACCATCTCCAACAACGCCATTATTTGATTTTCACCGAGCTCGATTCTATCTATCAATCAATCAATCTTCTTTGTGTGAGTACATATTGTGGTTGACAGGAAAACGAACGAAAATTTTGATATTCCACCAGCAGAGGGAATGGACGAGAACATGGATCTGCTGGAAGATAGTCCGATCATGAAAGTCGGTAAGGAGAAGGAAATCGGAAGTCAGGGATTGAAGAAGAAGCTTGATAAGGAAGGTGAAGGATGGGATACTCCTGAGCCTGGTGATGAAATCGAAGGTAATTAGTTTGCATATTGGTATAATTTACACTGCTAATAAATCTGAGATTTGTTTACATTAATCTTTTTTTGTACTTACAATATTGTTTTGATTAGTAAATTGCAATTATATATCTGCTGTTTATGAGTATTTTTCGTCCGCTCGTCTCGTTTGATTAGTTCTGAGCTCATTGTTATGTTTTGTGGATTTAACTAATTAGATATCTACTTGAAAATATGTAATTAATTTAACTACTTTGACTTTAAAATTATTTAAATTAATTTTTGAAAAGCGTAACATGACAATTAAAATGGGACAAAGGGAGTATTATGAAGTTTGATTGCTCCAGTAGGACCAGTATGGATAATATAAAATTGGGGTCTGTTTCCTCTATAGGCTTAGTAAATATGTGATGATATGTAAAGCTTGTGTTTTGGTTTAAAGTTGGATTTTAGCTTGTTGAGAAGGCATGAACTTTGCAATGGTAAATTTATGATTATGAGAATCTCAAAATATGGTGAAGTTGTTCTTTCTCGCTAGCACTTTATGGATTCTCCGAGATTTTTCTTCTTCTTGTTTCCTGTGAGGACGAATGTAATGATCTTTTTCATTCCAAATTAGACAATCTCATAAAGGGAAGTACGGGTCGTAGTTGGGATTCATAGAACACCCAACACTTTGAATTTTTTTTTGGAAAAATAAGGTGGTCGATGAGATGGTTCTATGACCTGTATAAGATTGTAGTAGTCATATAATGGGTTCCTAGATGGGAGATGAAAAGATGAAGCTTTGACTAAGTGCGGGCGATTTCTACAAAGGGGTTATACGGGCCATAGAAAATGGAGACGACCTGTAGGACATGATCGTGGTTGAGTTACAAGAAGGAGTAATTTAGGCTAGAACCCACAAAACCTTTTGTACAAATTGTAGATGGGTCGACGACCCGTAGATGGGTCTCGTACACCCTATTTTGATAGTTTTTAATGATATGTATTTTTTACTTTTCCTATCCCCTACTTCTAAACTATGTTGTTTTGGCCCTATAACTACCCAATAATCATCCCTACCCTTACAAATTTATCTCAGTTTCACCTAAATCCCTTGAACTCACAAACTCTCTCAAGGTTTCTTCTTCCTCAAGCTTCAATTAGACTCTAAGCTAGGGTTTTAGGTTTCACCATCATATTTTTTTAATTTTCTTAAGAAATTCACTCAATGTATGCAGGTATTCATCTATGAGTTCTATTCACCCATGGAGCCTAAGAAATTCCTCCTTTTTCAATCAATTTTAAGTATAAGATTTTATGGGTCTTATGATTTTTATTCAATTGCATGAATTATATTTTATAAATAATCGTTGACTTAATTACAAATAAGTTAATCAATTGCATGATTTTGATGATTTACAAGCAGTTCCTCTACAAGACTTTCTAGGGTTCATGGTTGTCAATATGGATTCATTTAATTATGATTTCAATTGATGATATTCATGAGTTCATTGAATTGCATGTTTTAAGAATGACTTGAGATAAACCCCTACAAGTTACCCTATTTTACTATGAACTATGATAATGAATGAAAAATGATTTCACCCAAATTTCATAAAAGTATGTAACTATGATTTATGAAAGTCCTTAAAGAATGAATAAGTGTTGATAAAAGATTTTACTCACCTAATTGTCGATTCAAAATATGATAAGGTCCATTCTCACATTGATTGAATCACCAAGGTTTTAAATGAGCAACTATATATGAATGATGGCTTATGACTCAAATTATGATACATTTCATGAAATATATTTTGTTGGGATTTGACTTAGCACCGAAAAGGAGGTGGTATTGAGTCCAAAAGATATCGAGTTATCTTTCTAAGGAAATAATGGTTGTAACCTTTAGTTTAAAACTACGTGCCACCATAGATTCACCTTATAGGTCTAGATAGTGGATCCACATATAACTCATATTATTGAATAAATGTACCACCATAGAGTCTATCTTAGCAAAGTAGTCTCTTTCTTCTCAATGTGAAAGCTATATCGAATTATATGTTATAGGTCACATGGTCTTATTGTCGATTAAGTTTAATATCCCATGAAATAACTAAGTTTATTTTCAATCTCAAATATGATTTGATGCATCGATCATCTGTTTTACTTATGATTTCATATGACATTTTAATTAAGTTTTACCACATGATCATTGATTTTGGTCTTGCATTTGACTTCTCAAATTTCATAATACCTATGTTTACTTCATGCATATTACTCACACACTTAGTTCATTAAAAATACTAACACATTCTTCTTGGCCTTTATTATTATAATGTAGGGGAGGACGTTCTTCCTATATCCCATTCTTGTGGCTAGCTTTGCAGTTCACACAAAAACTAATCAGTGAGTCCTCATGCTAGAGGTCTAACTTACCATGATTTCTCGTTATACCTAGACTTTATGATTACTTTGAGATTATTTTCCTTTTATGTTTAGGGTGAGCTTGGAACATATCCGAAGCCCCCTCCTATGATTAGTTTAGTAGAGACATGTTATACTACTGGAAAATAGGTCTATGGCAACGGATTTTACAGGAACGATTTAAAAGGCGTTGCCATAGAGGTATGTAGCAACAGTTATACTCGTTTAAGGTCCGCAATGATGTGGTTATATGGTATATTTAAAAGCACTGTAATAAATATATTAATACAACAAATTTTTATAACTTTTGCAACTGAGGTGTATATTGCAACAGATTTTCTATCTATGGCAACGAGTATTATTTCCCTCGTTATTTTTCATAAAATTTTTCACTAATTCACCAAAATAATATAACAAATTAATTATTTTTTTCTAAATATAACAAGACATATACGACCATATTTTCAATTTTTTTTAATTAACTAGGATTTTATTAATAAAAGCAAACTGTTACAAAATGGGATTGGCCTAGCCCCAGTTCTTTATCCAACAAGCACTAACAAATAACTTGGCCTAAAATTGGACCAACCCAAAACACGTAGACTATAAAAGAACATATAGAGTCTGTAGGGTTTCATATTTGTGCATTTTCCTTTTCCTCCCAAAAAGACTCTTCCATTTCGCCGATGTTTCTGCCACGGGTGAACCTCACTTTTTTCCAGATGCTTTTGTGGGTCTGCAATTTCAAAACTACTTGTGTCTTCTCCAGATCTCTTATTATCAGCTATCAAAAGTATGGTTTTGCGTTCTGATTCTTCTTCTTTGCTCTTATAGACCACATTTTCTGCTCTTTCACTTTTCTTCTCCACCCCTTGTATAGATATGTTCTCCAGTACCATGGGTTGTCTTATCTCTTTTTGTTGCTGGATGACTATATTTCAAAATTCTTTCTAGTCTCCAGAATATACTCTCCTTAGTCTCAAGTTCATTCTAGGAGCTAATGAGAGAACAAGAAACCACTGCGATAGTGAAATCGTTTTGGATTTCTCAAGGCAGGTAGTGTAATCTGGGTTAACTGGTTCAAATTATAGGAAGCTATATTGTTGGTGTCAAGTTCACCCAAATACCTAATCAATCGTTGGTGTTTTAAAAGCCTAAATGAATCGTAGGTGTCAGATTCAACCTAATAGAAGCAGTCTGGTAATATTCTTTTTTGTATTCTTTTTTGCTAAATCTTCTCCTTTAGGTATTCTTCTGTAAACTCTTTATTCTCTTTTTTTGGTTAATCAGCAAAAAAAGTTCAAGTTTGCATTGATTTCTCTTCTCTTTCCGATATGAAATTCAATTTTTTGGCAATTTTTTCTACTTAGTTAAGTGTGCTTTTGTTTATTTGCTTAAACCCCCAAATTCTCTTTTTTTGCTCTTTGCTGGAAAAGATGATAAGTTTGGTAAGCTGATGGTGACTGAATCGGGTCTCCATTGAACCTTAGATCTTGTAGGTTTATCCAATGTGTCGTGCCTATTCTAAGCATATTTCTTTGAAATTTTGTAGTTGTTACTGTTAATTTTAGTAGCAATTTTGAATTGTAAATTTATATTTTTTTTTCAAATTATATGTAATTGTGATTTTGTTGACTGATAACAACACGATTGTTTGGGATGATTAATCCTGTGCTTAACCTGATGAGCAAAGTTTGATTTTTGTCAATCTATTAACTAGTTTTGCTGAATGTAGAAGAAATGTAGACGAATGTGCAATAATAAAGAATAATGAAAACCAAATAGCAGCCAAGGGGAGATTCATAAATAGAACATAAGTCAATTAAATTTTAAAATTGAAGTTGAGATTTGCTTTTGTTGAGTACAAAATGAACTCTATACAAGCAGTTGATTTGGTTTGAGAACTACACTTTTTAATGTAAAAGTTGATAAAGCAGCAATGTGATTGACAAACCTGAAGTTAGTATCAGTTTGTCAATCACATTATTGCCTTTTCAACTTTTACATTAAGAAGAACCGTTCTCAAACAAAATCAATTGTTGTATAGAGTTTATTTTGTACTCAACAAAAGTAGATCTCAGCTTTAATTCTGGAATTTAATTGACTTACGCTTCTTTTATGAATCTCCCCTTGGCTGTTGTTTGGTTTCCATTACTCTTTATTGTTGTACATTGTCTACATTTATTCTACATTCAGCAAAACTGGTTAATAGATTGGCAAAAATCAAACTTTGCTTATCAGGGTAAGCACAGAATTAATCATCCCAAACAATCTTGTAGTTAATCAGTCAACAAAACCACAATTACATATAATTTTGAAAAAAATAATAAAGTTACAATTCAAAATTTCTCCTTAAAGTAACAGCAGCAACTATAGATTTCAAACAAACATGCCCAAAATAAGCACCACACTTCGGATAAATCGATAAGAACTAAGGTTCAATTGAGACTCGAGTTAGTTACCATTAGCTCAACAAATTAACATCTTTTCCAGCAAAGAGCAAAAAGGCAATTTTGGGGTTTAAGCACACTTAACTAAGTAGAAAAAAAAATGCCAAAAATTGAATTTCTTACCAAAAAGAGAAGAGAAATCAATGCAAAACTTGAATTTTTTTGCTTATTAATCAAAAAAAGAGAATTATGAGTTCACTGAAGAATACCTAAAGGAGAAGATTTATCAAAAAAGAATGTTACAAGACTGCTTCTATTTGGCTGAATCCGACACCATCGATTGATTTAAGCTTTTTGAACACCAGTGATTGATTAGGGTATTTGGGTGAACTTGACACCAACAATATAGCTTCCTGTAAATTTAAACCAGTTAACTCAGATTACACTACCTGCCTTGTGAAAACCCAGAATGATTTCACTATCGCAGTGGTCGCTTGTTCTCTCATTAGCTCCTGGAATAAACTTGAGACTAAGGGGAGTATATTCTGGAGATCAGAAAGAACTGAAAATATAGTCATTACGTCTTGTTATATTTGGGAAAGAAATAATTAATTTGGCATTTTTTTTTGGTGGGTTAGTGAAAATATTAGAAAAAATAATGAGAGAAATAATACTCGTTGCCGTAGATAGAAAATCTATTGCCATATACACTCACTTGCAACGGTTATAAAAACCCTTTGTATTCATATATTTATAATTATTTGCAACGGTTTCCACTTAATTGTAATGGTTTTACATATACTATATAACCACATCATTTCAGACCTTATGCAATAGGTATAACCATTGCTATGTACCTCTATGACAACGCCTTTTAAACCATTGTTGTAAAATCCGTTGCCATAAACCTATTTTCTAGTAATGTTAGTTGTATGAAGTAGATATTGTCTTTTATTTCTTATTAAAGATGTTTCCTTCTTTTTGAGACTTTCAAATTGAGACTTATTTCTGTTTTATTTTAGATTGTCAGTTGATGCTTGAATGTCTTATGTATGCATAATGATGCTAAGATAACAAGGTTGGGATCTTTCAATATTCCGATCATCGTGTCATGCCTAAGGTATAGCTTGGATCATGACAAACTTGGTATTAAAGCACAAGATTTAGAGTGTCCTAGGGAGTCTAACATATTGGGTTAAGTAGAGTCTTATTTATGGGTGTGAAGTGTTCCACATCTATGAGTAGAAGTCTATGAGATATTTTAGAATTTTTTTACTTCTTTCATGATCTATGTTGTGCGATAGAGTATTTCGTAAGGCCTTTTTTTCCTCCAACGCTTATTCTTTGAGATTTTCAAATAATACTTCCATGAAGAGCGTCAATTCAAAGGGGATCAAATGTTAATGAAGATCAAGCTACTTAAGTTCCTCATGACCCAATGGCTGAGGTGGTCACCGATGCATAATTTCAAACCGTCATCCAAATGCTAGCATAAGTTATGATGGCACAAGTCAATCAAAAAGGGATGGTTCAAAATTTGAGGCAACAACGATAAAAAAATTAAAAATTCATGAGGATGAATCCACTCAAGTTTCACGGGATGTTTCAATTTCCTACTGAGATAGGTAAGCAGTGTGAGAACTAGATGCATCTTGCTCCAAAATGGAAGAAGATCCATAAGAATTTGTTGATGAAGTGTATAAGATAGTAAGGATTATAGAAATATCTTTTGAAGAGAAGGCAAAGTTAGCAACTTAACAACTAAAAAGTATTGCTAGAGTTTGATTTGATCAGTGGAAGGAGGAGAGGACAAGGGAAGCCAGTCCCATAGCTTGGGAAGAATTCAAGGGTGAGATTTTTTATTTTGTCTTTACTTTGAAATTAAGGGAAGCCAAAATACATAGCTCATCAATCTACGCCAAAGATACATGTGTGTGAAGGAATATGTCCTCAATTTAACTAAATTGTCAAAATATGTTCCATCCATATTTTTTGACTTTAAGGGCAAGAATGAGTAATTTTGTGTTTGGTGTCTTGGACATGGTGCCTGAGGAGTGTAAGACGGTCATGTTGATCAAGAAAATGGACATTTTGAGGCTTATGACATATGTAGAGTAAATTGAAAATAAAAAGTTGATGGAGAAGGCTGGAAAGTCCAAGAGAAATCGAGTTAATGGTGGTAGTTTTTCCCACCGAAGGTCCGATAATGGTGGAAATGATTGAGCCCAAGGTAGACAAAGGTATTCCGGGCAAATAGCTTCCATCACTCCTACTCCAAGGATCAACAGAGAAAAAGGGTCAAACCTCAAATCTCAAGGAGAAAACGCGGGTACTCAAACTATTCTCACTTGCAAAAAGTGTGGGAAGAGTCACAATGGAGAGTGTTTATCTAGATTCAATTAATGCATGCTTTAGGTGTGGTAAGTTTGATCACCATGTTAAGGATTTCGGGGATAGAGGCGGCCAACTAATGTCGCTCAACGCAGCTACTCAAAGGAAGTAGGGGTGGTCATCATCAACATAATAACCCAACTTTAGAGGTTGGGGTCAAATCCCACAGGGAGTAATGTGTCAGCGAATGAGCAGAGCAAGGACCTATGTCTACTAGATTTTGACTCGATAAATGAATACCAATCAAGATTTCTAACTAAAATTGGGGAAAACTAAGCTAACAACTACTCCTAAGAAACAATTGGGTAAGGATTTATCAAGCAAGGAAGCAAGGATAGAGAATATGAGAATCAATCAATGTTCATTCGATCCATTACACTTAGCATCCAAATTACTCTATGGGTAGGCTAGGTTTCTTATAATCACCCCGGCTAGGGAAAGTGATGTTACACAAGATGCCAACTACGGCCGCTTATGCGATCCACTCAAAGACACACTTAGCTTGAGAACCTCAAAGCAAAACTCGCAAGACCTTAGCCGTTGAGTCCCTTTTGAGGTTCTCAACATATAAACTCATTACTGTCATGCAATCCTCCGCTTCAACTACACCCGCTAAAGCAATAATTGAATATCTAAGCTAGATTCAAGTAGCTACCTTAAATCTAATTTATACAAGAAGATATGCATGAACCGATAAATCAATTCAAGCAATTTGGAGAAAACCCTCTTAATTTTGCAAGTAAATTATCAATTAAGCATGGAAGCAAGAGAAATAATCAAGACCCATATAAAAATTAACATCCAAGCTTCAATTAAATCTACAAATTTAGCATTCAAGCACAAGGAAAGAAAGAGTGAGTGAAACATAAATACAAGTGAAGCCCATACTCTTCAATCCCCTCAAGGATTTGTAGAAAACTTGCTCTAAATCCCCATCCTAAACTAAAATCTACTCTAAGGTGTGATTTTCTTCTTCAAAGATGTATGAATCAGTGTATTTTCAATATATTGTATCACTATATTCAAAATGAGGTTTGGAAGTGTGTGTATATGTGATTTTGGGAATGAAAATGGTGAAATTCAAGAGCTACCCCGACGCTGCTCAATACAACATTTCGCGATCACGATCGCGCTCAACATTTTGCGATCGTAGAGGTTGTGTTTCCTTGTGCTCCAACTTTGCGCCTGGGCCTAGCGCGTTCGCGCTTCTCTACATGTCACAGCTTCACGATTGCAGGCGTGAAGGCCGTGTTCGCGGAATGTATCTGCTGCCAGGAATGATTTTGTGCATTTCAGCTCCTTTTGGCTCCAATCTTCAATTCTTCTCAGCAAAGCCAAATTTAACCCATATGTACCTAAAACATACACCATTGAAAGAATAATTAGCCTCAAATTATGAGATTAACAATACAAAATCATAAGAAAAGAGTAAGAAATGAGTGCAAGTTATGCACTCATCACCAACCTCAGGCACAGTCAGACCCAGACTGCTACTAGCATATAAACTCAATTAGGTACCTCTTCAGGATAGAATAGTGGTGATTAGTACCACAATAGGTTCTGAAGTCCAGGCTAGATACAATGTAGATGAGTCCATAGATGTAGTTACAAGTATATACAGGTTTTTGAATATGCGTATTAATTCGAGTATTAAATTATTTTTTGTTACTCCTTGCTTTTATATGAGATTAGATCTGTCTCCTAAGGTCTTGTTAGAGTTGTTCTTTGTTTATACCCCTATTGGTGATGTTGTTTGGCCAAGATAGTTTATAGAAACTGCCTGATTTTTTAGTGTTTCATTAAGTGATCTCATATGATTTTGTAGAACTTGAAATGATTAATTTTGATATTATCTTTAGCATAGATTAGCTTCATGCTTGCTATGCTTTTGTTGATTGTACATCAATCAATTTCTAATTTTCTAATGATCAATTCCTAGATGGAATAATAGTGATTCATGTTCAAGGTTCAATTTATATTGTGCCTTTAAGCTCGGAAAATGATTTTCAAATGGTGCATTTATCATCTTGTGCAAGTTAAAGGTACTATTTTTCAAGCCTCTACTATTGAGTCAGTCCCTATTTTTAATAAGTTTCTTAATGTGTATCTCGACGACCTACCCAGCATCTCTCAAAAGAAAAATAGACTTCAGTATAGATCTCCTTCCCAATACCAAACTTATCTTTACTACTCCTTATCATATGGCCCTGACGAAACTTAAAAAATTGAAAGACTTATTGGATAAGGGTTTCATAACGCCAAACATTTCACTATGGGGTACTCTCATGATGTTTGTTAGGAAGAAGGATGGGTCACTCCAAATATGTATACACTATCGATACTTAAATAAGATTACCATAAAAAATGAGTATCTTATTTCAATAATTGATAATTTATTTGGTCAACTCTAAGGTGCAAGCTATTTTCAAAGATTGATCTCTGATACTGTTATCACTAACTAAGGGTAAGAGAGTGATATGCTAAAGACGACATTGAGGACAAGATATCATTATTTTGAGTTTTTGGTTATGTCATTTCGATTCACTAATGTTCCAGCACTTCATGGACTTTATGAATTGGGAATTCAAATCGTACTTGGATATGTTTGTTGTGGTTTTATTGATGACATACTGGTTTACTTCTAACGTGGAGTTGAGCATATGGGTCACTTAAGAATTGTATTACAAACTTTGAGGGATGTAATTTTTCAAGTTTAGTAAATGTGAATTTTGGTTCAGATCAGTGACATATCTAGGTCACATTGTTTGTGGTGAAGTATAATGATTGATCCAAGAAAATAGAAGTAGTGAAGAATTGACTTAGCCCATTGTCTCCTTCAAATATTCAAAGTTTCCTAGGGCTAGCTAGATATTATAGAAGGTTTATATAGGTATTTTCATCCATTGCATTTCTCTTGACTAAGTTGATCCAAAAGAAAGTAAAGTTTCAATAGTCGAACAAGTGTTAGGAAAATTGCCAAACATTGAAGGATCATATTACTTCAACCCTTATCTTTACATTATCAAAAAATTTGGATAAGTTTGTTGTATATTGTGATGTCTCACAAGTTGGATTGGATTGTGTATCAATTCAACATGGCAAGATCATGGCATATATCTCATGATAACTCAAAGTACATGATACCCCACTCATGATCTTGAATAAGCAATGGTTGTATTTGCCTTAAAGATTTAGTGGCACTATCTTCATGGTGTGCATATTTACATATTTATCGATCAAAAAAGTCTTCAACATTTATTCAACCAACGTGACTTGAACCTTCCACAAATGAGGTGACGTGAGTTACTAAAGGACTATGACATGAGTGTGTTGTACCATCTGAGAAAGTTTAACGTAGTTGTCGATACTTTAAGTCGAATGTCTATGAATAACATTGCTCATATAGAGGAATAGAAGAAAGAGTTGGCTAAGGATGTGCATTGGATGGCCCAGTTAGGTGTTAGATTGAGCGACTCCGATGAGGGTAGTATTTTGGTTCGTAATGATTCGACATCTTCACTAGTGGTAGATGTAAAAGCAGAGCAAGACATGAATTCTAATTTTGTTGAGTTGAAGAAGTTAACTGCTGAAAAGAAGATTGAGGTTTTCTCCCAAAAAGAAGATGGGGTACTTCGTTACCAAGGTCGCTTATGTGTTCCAAATATTAACAACCCAAGGGAGATTATATTAAGTGAATCCCATAACTCTTGGTATTTCATTCATTTGGGATCCATCAAATGTATAGAGATTTGAGAAAAATGTATTGATAAAATGGTATGAAGAAAAATATTGCAAGATTTGTGGCAGAATATCCTAATTATCAACAAGTCAAAGTTGAACACTAAAGATCTAAAGGTCTGGACCAAGACAATAAAATTCTAACTTGAAAGTGGGAAGATGCGAATATGGACTTCATAACGGAGTTGCCTCATATTTGTAGGCTACATAATTCAATTTGTGTGATAGTGGATAGAGTGGCCAAGTCAGCCAATTTTCTATTGGTCAAGTACCAAAGACTATGCAGAAGGTATATTTGAAAATTGGTAAAGTTTCATGGTGATCCATTATCTATTATTTTGAATCACAATACTCAATTTACTTCACACTTTTGGAAGTTATTTCAACTTCAAAAGGGTCTTAGTACTAAGATTAAGTTAAGTATCACTTTTCACCTTCAAATCGATGGACAAGCCAAGAGAATAATTTGAACTTTGAAATATATCTTGAGGGCATGTTTGCTTGATCTTAATGGTAATTGGGATGATCACCTACCATTAATTAAGTTTGATTACAACAATAGTTATCACTTTATCATTGAAATGACTTATTTTGAAGCTTTGTATGGTAGGAGATACACATCTCTTGTTGGGTGAAGTAACCTTGACAGGATCTGAATTAGTGTTTAACGCCATGAAAAATGTGCGACTTTTTAGGGAAAGGTTGAAGGATACCCAAACTCATCAAAAATTCTATTCGGATGTCAGGTGAAGAGAGCTTGAATTTGATGTCGATGATTGAATCTACTTGAGAATTTCTCCAATGAAGGATGTGATACATTTTAGCAAAAAAAAAAAAGGAAACTTAGTCCCCAGTATCTGGATCAATATCAGATTTAAGGGCGTATTGACAAGGTAGCTTATGAATTGAATTTATCCTCAAAGTCGTCATCTATACATCCGGTATTCTGTATGTCCTTGTTGAGAAAATGTGTTGGTAATTCTAATTTCATAGTACTATTTAAAAGTGTTGGTGTCGGAGGAAGTTTGACTTATGAGGAGATTCCGATTGAAATTCTAGACTAACAAGTTAGAAAGTTGAAAAATAAAGAAGTAGCATTTGTCAAGGTTCTATGGAGGAATCAAAAAGCGGAGAGTGCTCGATGGGAAGTGGAAGTAGAATTGATGAAGCATTATCCTCATCTCTTTTTTTCTGTTTCATCCTAGGTACTTCGTTATTCATGATCTAATCCTTCAAATTTTTACCTTTCGGCTTTTCCAATTCAGAAAATATGCATGCATACTCATGAAATTAATTTTAAGTAGTGTTTAATGCAAAGGTTTGAAAACTTCATGTATTTGATGCCTAAGTTGTATTATTACATTCATGTTTCATTGTTAGATATTCATTCTACTCTACTCAAGCCAGATTTTATCCCATTCAGGCACAAGTATTCTCAAAGGGGAGATTTACAATACCCTGTAAGTTGGAAAAGTTAAAACAAGGAAGAAAATGCAGAAAAGTGCATCGGTACAGGTGCCACGAGCCATGACTACAGTTCGTAGATTAATCTACGGGTCGCAAATAGGTGCTCATAGATGGCACCTGTACTTAAAAAAATTCTAGAAAATTTTGATGAACTACAAGAGAAAAGTACGAGCCATAAAATTATCCATGACCTTAGACAGTGGTTGTGGATAGGGAGGCAATGATGAAAAACGTTAGGTCTCGATACTTTATTTATGAATGAACAAGACAAGCTCGTAAAAGCAAGTATGGGTCATAAAACACCCCAACACTTGAAAAAACTTTGAGAAAATAAGATAATTGATGAGATGAATTCTACAACCCGTATAGATTGTCTAAGTGGTATAATGGGTTCATAGATGGACTACTGGAAGATGAAGATTTGAGTAAGTGGGAGAGTTTTCTATAAGGGGGTTCTACAGATCGTAGAAGACAAGATGGGCCCTTAGTATATGGTCATGGTTGAGATAATGCAAGGTGTAATTTCATTCAGAATCTACTAAACTTTTTGTATGAGTCGTATATGAGTCATCAATTCATAGATGGGTCTCATAGACCCTACCCGACAGTTTTTAATGAAGTGCATTTTTTTACTTTTTCAATCCTCTTAACCACTAAACTATATCGTTTTGGTCCTATAATTATCCAATAATCATCCATACCCTCATAATTCATCTTATTCTCATCTAAATCCTTTAAATTCACAAACTCTCTCAAGTTTTCTTCTTCCATTGGAGTCCAAGCTAGAGTTTCAGATTCACCATCATATTTTTCAATTTTCTTAAGCAATTTAATCAAGGTGTGTGGGTATTCATCTATGAGTTTCTTTCACCATGGAGCCCAAGAAATTCTTCACTTTTTCAATCAATTCCAAGCAAGAGATTTTATGAGTTTGTATGATTTTCATTCTATTGCATGAATTGTATTTCATATTATAATTATTGACTTAATTACACATAAAATTGATGTCAATTGCATGATTTTGATGATTTACAAACAATTCATCTACAAGGCTTTCTAGGGTTCATGGATGTTAATATGAATTCCTTTAATTATAATTTCAATTGATGATATCTATTACAAATGCATGAGTTCATTGAATTACATATTTTAAGAATGATTTGAGATGAACCCCTACAAATTACCGTAGTTTACTATGAACTATTATCATGAATGAAAGAAGACTTCAATTTAATTTTAGAAAAAAGTTTAATTAAAATTTATGGAAGTCCTTAAAGAATGTATGAATGTTGGTGAAGGAATTTTACTCACCTAATCATGGATTCAAGATGTGATAAGAACAATTATCACATTGATTGGATTGCCAAAGTTTTAAATGGGCTACTCCACATGAATGATGGTTTATTACTCAAATTATGATATGTTTCACTGATTTAATGTATTGTGATTTTCTATTCTGTTGGGATTTGACTATCTCTGAGACGGCTTGATATGGGATTCAGTCTAAAAGATGTAAGGTTATCTTTCCAAGGATATCCCAGTAGCAACATCTAACCTGAAATTACATGCCACCTAGGTTTGCCTTATAGGCTAGCTAGTGGATCAAGATATAACTCATGTTGTTGAATGAATGTACCATCACATAGTCTACCTTAGCAAAGTAGCCTCTATATTCTCGATATAAGAGTTACATTAGATTTCATATTATAGTCTGCATGGTCGAATTATTGATTAAGATTGATATTCCACCATATGACTAAGTTTATTTTCATCCTATGATTTGATGCATCAATCATGTGTTACTTATGCTTTCACATCATGTACCACATGATCATTAGTTTTAGTCTTGCATCTCACGTCTCATATTACATGTTATCTATGTGTACTTCATGCATATTACTCACATACTTGGTACATTCAAACTACTAATGTATACTTATTTGTCTATATTGTTTTATAATGTAAGAGATGATGTTCACGCTAAATCTCACTCTCGTGGCTAGCTTTGGATTTCCCACGAAGATTGATCGGTGAGTCCTCATGCTCTGAAGGGCAACCTATCATGATTTCTTGTTATCCCTAGGCTTTATGGTTACTTTGAGACTATTTTCCTTCTATGTTGAGGGTAAGCTGAGAACATGTCCTAAGCTCCTGCATATGATTAGTTTAGTAGAGGCATGTTAGACATATGGAGTCTATGTTGTTTTTTATTTCGTACTAAAGATGTTTCCTTCCTTTTGAGACTTTTAAATTGACACTTATCTTTCGCTTTATTTTAGATTATCGGTTGTTGCTTGAATGTCTTATGTATGCATAATAATATGCTAAGATGGTTGGATTAGGGTCCTTCGAGGTTCAATTCGCCATGTCACGCCTAAGGCCTAGCTTGTGTCATGACAAAACTATGAAAAAGTATAAGAAATATTTATAAATTATATCAAAATAAATATTTTTATTATATATATTAATTAAAATAATATTAAAAATTATTAATGTAATTTCAGGTTGATTTGGTCTCAGGTTGACTTTTCAAAATTAAAATCAAATCAACCCTAGTTGAATTTTCTTTTTTTAATATCAAACCATTAATCAGATTTTTTCTTGATTTGACTCAAATTGTGATTTTGTTCAACCCCACTTAAGATTCCGCACAAATGTTATTTGTTGGAATATTCCCCTCCCGTGGACGCAATTTTCACTTACCTTTTTTATATTTATATTTTTTATTAAAATATGGAATAGTAATATTTTCCATGTAGGTTTCAAATTTTAATTAATCAAAAAACAATTTTAACTATGGTCAACTTACTTAAAACGAAGTTATATTGAACAATTTGGGAAAGAGTCGGTCTTATTCATCAAATTTAGCTTATACAAGTTCGAAAATGAATCTATACACATCAACTTTTGCAACCTTAATTCGTGTGCACTTCAAAATTTCTACCGATGGCTTGTTCAATGACCCTCCATTGAGTCAAATATATATAGTTTACAATTCCAAAATTCACCAAAAAAAGTCTACCCAAGTAAATTGTGGGACTAGAAGGTGAAAACAATGTACCTATTAAAATTAATAACATTCACAAAGCTTTAAGTCACGTTAGTGCAGACACAATGTAACATTAGCTATGTGAGTTTTATGACACTGATACAAAACAGGCAGTTTGTGGATAATGTTTTTACATCACAGTTTCTACTGTAGCTCTAGCTGCCTTGAAAATTTGAGCCTGATGCTAACTTAGGCACTTAGTTATAATGATACTACTAAAAGCTAGGTTGAACTTCCTAAGCTAGGTTACAGTTCACCATGATCTTTCTCAACAAAGTGGTGAAGGTCGATGAGAACCGAATTTTGCGAACCAACTATTCTGGTATGTATTAGGGGCTACTGCAGAATGTTGCTTGTATGAAGACATTTCTGGAGCTGCATAGCGCGAAAGATTAGCCTGGCCAAACTCTTCAAATCTGATGTTTGGTAATACTAAACCATTATTTCCTTGGAACTGTGATGAAGTGCATTGCTGCTGGACTATATTCTGAGAACACAAGTCATCCCCTATCGGTATTTCACCAGTAAGAGTCTTGACCGCAAACATGAAGCAAGGATCTGCCCATATTTCATCAGAAAGTAAGCCCACAGAGGAAGGAGTATTAACAGAGGGCTTGCTCGAACTAGAACCTGGGATCTCATCCACTTTCTTTTCGTTTATGACTGGCATTGTACCGGTTAGAGTTTTTATTGCAAATTCTATGCAGGGGTCTGTCCAAAGATCACTTAAAGATGACTCAAGAGCTGCTTCACCTTTCTTATTGCCTTCACAGCTAGCAAGGACAGTTTTTGCAGGTTCAACTGGAGAAGGCTTCTCTCGCTCCATTTGTGGTAAAGTAACATCTTGTTGCCTTTTAATGGATTGACTCCCAGTTTCTACCTTCTCGCTGATGCTAATACCAGTTACTGCAGTTGCAACATCCTTACTGGTATTAATAAAATTCAAAGCATTACCGGAGGTGGCAGCTTGTGTCCCCTCCTGTCTTACTGAAGTTAGATGGGTTTGATTATTTGTTTGGAGCTTAATAGATGTATCAGCTTTAATACCAGCAAGCCGTTTTGATGCTCTGCAAGGCAAATTCATACCCTTTTTTCTTTTCCGCTGAATTGTTTTCTGGCCATGATTTTCCACTCCATCGTGTGATGCCTTTTCTCGACTTTCTCCACTTACAGGTTCTGAAACAACTTTACCATCATCCTCCTTTTTGTATTGTTCTCCACTTGTCATATCCGAGACAAGTTTACCATCCTCCTCCTTTCCTTGATGTTCTCCACTTGCTGGATCTAAAATAACTTTACCATCATCTTCCTTTTCTTGATGCTCTCCACTTGCAGAATCCAAGACAACTTCACCATCTTCGTCCTTCTCTTGATGTTCTCCACTTGAAGGATCTAGAATAACTTTACCAACATTCTCCTCTTTAGCATTCTCTGCTACAACATCTCCTAAACCTGCAATATTTCTCACTTCCAAATTAGAACCACTCATTTTGACAAACTACTTAAAAACACTTGACACTAGAAGCTATATTGGAATTTTGATGACATAAAATGGCTTGACCCATCTAGAGGCTGCAGCATCAAAGGTTTTTGATTCCAACATATTTTCCCCAAGAACTTCAGCAATAAATTAATTCTTGAATTCACAAGGAAATTTGTACCAGAGGAATAGAAGATAACAAACAATTGACAGATGACTTAAGAGCATAAATAAAGCATACTCCATACGAAACAGGAACATTAGAATTCTCCAACACTAAGCAATAACTTCGAAGGATGACATACCATCTTCTACACAACTGGAATGTGCCATATGTTCAGCACCCAGCTTCAGCTTCTGATTCGAATTAGCTTCCTTGCCAGATGCATCGCTGTCTACTGATATCTGCTTGTCAGCTTCGGCAGGAAACTAGCCAAATACCAGAAACAAACAAAATGACTGGCTCATCAATATTTACCATGGAGAATTTGAAGCATGGCTAAGTGGTTTGTAGTCTTCCTAACGAGTTCTTATGTGTGGAAGTGTGCACTGAATTCAATGGGATAACAAATAAATGGTAAATGATTATATAAAGGGAGGTCCTGGAGTTCAATTATTTGATGAGGACTGTACTCTACTAAGAGTCTGATCTCCACTAGTTCTATAAAAGGAAAAGGAGTTCAGAAGGCGCTACAGATCTGGAATAACCAACAAACATTTTGGCATGACAAAGATACGACGGAAAGAATGGCTCTGTTTTTTGGAGGTTTCTCCTCAAAATTAGATCAGCTGATATCCAGAACCTCAAAAATGTTCCAAGAGTTGGATGTAAACAGTTTGTTTACAGATGTCTAAACAAGCTTTGTAAGGTATGAACAGGGCATACTTTTCTATGGTCAAGTTGGTGACAAGATACAAATATCACCATTTTCACTTACAGAGATACATAAATTCCAGTAATTTCAGCTGTAATTTTATCAAACAATTAAATTTTCTTTGATACCATATTTCTTTACTTAATAATTACCTCCATAAATCATTGGAAACAGGTGGTCTTCAATTCTAACTAATTTGTGAAAACCTATGAATTTTTAACTACCAAAGTAAAGGATAATACCCACGAATGAGAATGAGCATGCAAAAACAATTCACTTACAGAAGAAGAAGGTTCTTCCAGTTCTAATGTACCAGCACATCGATCATTGGGCTTGGATTCAAACCTTCCTGGCTCTCTAGTTTCAAGGAACAGAGAAACTTGCTTCATAGAGCGGAAAGTTTGTCCGCTGACAGGATCAATATAATACTGCAAAGGCGATTAAGTAATCACATTAGTACATATTTCCACTAGAATGCAACTGAAAGAGAAACCAAGTGAGTTCGAACTTAAAATAGAGGTTAATGATTGCATTTCCAGTAATTGCTAAGCTGGTAGACATTAAGCTTTGAAAATAACAAGGGAGTTAGTACCGGATCTTTCCTGATTTTGCGTCCCTTTCTCCTGACCTTCAATTCCTTAATCCATCCAGGTGGCAACCCTTCTGATGAAGTCTTCTCAGTAAAACACTATATTGTTGAAAACAGAGAAACTCTTAAGGTCCAATACAAAAGGAAAGGACTTCATATAAAGGAGGTTCCCCTCATAAAAGGGGAAAAAGAAGGTTGCACTTAACATTGGTAGCAAATATAAATTAATCAATAAGACCTTTTTGGTGCCTTTCTTCTCCATTTCCTTCGTATTAGAACCCTTAGAGCAATTACTGTCAACACTGCTAAGATAGTGCAGAACGTCTGCCTTGGAGAAGAATTTAAGTCCTTTTGACGGATCAATATACCACTGCAATAAACACACTAGATAGAGTCAGAAATAGAGAAGTGCAGTTTACTGGTTAGGAACCAGCAAGAAGGAGAGTCTTAACAATATTATTGTTTTTCAATTTTCTATTCTAAAAAATGTGCAAGGATTCAACGTGGGAAAGCCAGGAACTTTCATGGCTCCAAATTTCAGGAACTGCCATTAGCAAACCATACATTCCACTTTCTGAAGTTAAAATCAACAAAGCACTCACAGGACTATCAAGCAGTAAATGTGTGCTGCTTCTAATGGTGCATTAGGAAGATGACATAGCACAACAAGAAAAACTGCAAGTAGTGGTGTGCGAACTAGGTTGGCATGGATATGACGGGTAGAACTATTATAGGACTACACAGCCTCTTAATGAATAAACATAATACATCTTTTCCTTCACTTGTTCTGGAAAAGAATAATTCACAATGGCATCATATTCAAAAAATTTCTAAACTTGGTATTTGCTATTAAAAGCACAGACTGCAGTATGTGGTTTGTCCATTTTAACACAGATAAAATGGTCCTCACAAGGACAAAATTAATGTGGCATGAGATAATGGGAAGGTATTTGAAGATGCAGGATCTTCAGAATTTCTCAACAATTTGGTTATGAGAGAGCAGACTCTGAATCTGAGCTGACTCCCTGCCACACACCATTCAAAGAATCTTAAATTTTCTCCTCATTTTAAACAAAATGGAATTTCAGGTTCGCTGCATTTCTGTACTCTTAAAACACCACAAGCACAATAGGCAACTTATCTTCCAAAAGGGAAATAGCAGGTCACCAGAATTAATCAACATAAGTATGAACAATGTAAGAGATCAAAGCGTCGATTAAATATAAGTATGAACAATGTAAGAGATCAAAGCGTCGATTAAATACATCTTGAAGATGCACATCATAATATCAATGTGGTGAATGGTAAAAGAATATTTAAGGATTTGGGGTAAAGGTAGATTATGGGTTAAAGTTTTAAGATATACAAAAATTTGAGGGCTGAACTCAATTATACGATGCTATCAGGCTGGCTTTGGTAAAAAAAAGAACATAAAAACTATATTGCTACAATTTTTTTTTTTTTTTGTGTGTGTGTATGGTGGGGTTGGGGTTGGGGTTGGGGTTGGGGAGGGGGAGGGGGAGGGGCGAACTTGTTGTACCAAATATAGTTTTTAGGGGATAAACATAAATACCCCTCCAACTTGTCCCTTTTTTCTAACTACACACCTAAGCTTGTAGGAGTCCTATGACCCCCCCTATCCTTGTTCAAAGTGAAATTATTACCACCCTCTGAGACCACAATAAGATTTAAGCCAATTGGGTATAATTGACATGCCATCCACGTCAGATTCATTGTCATTTCTCTTTCCAACTTGTGTTTTCCTTTTTTAGCCATTTTTCATCCATTCTCTCTCCTCAATCTCTCTTGTTGAGACCAAACTTCAAGAGACGAAGACCATCGTCTTTATCCAACAACTATTACATCAAATCTTCCAGAACTAATACTAGATGCAAAAGTGTTGCCTGAAAATCCATGACTGTCATAGTGATTGTCAATCTTGCGGTTATCAGTCTTCAAAACCAAGATATGAGCCAGTCTCTTTCTAACGATGGGATATCAGAAAGAAGACCCTACTTCTGATTTGGGATCATAACCATATATCTATAATAGCACAAGTTTTGTATTTCTAGTTTAGACCATCATTAAACTAGAATTACAACCAAGTTTCTACACATAAGACCCTTTTATGAGGTGTCTTTTAGACCCATTGACTTTAAACCTTAGGAGATCACTTTTTACTCGGGTCGGCCTTTTAATAAAGCAACCAATATACAATTATTCTTAATAAAATATACGTGCAAGTCTATAAAAGTTCTAACATTCTCCTCTCTGAAGGAAAGGGAAAATGAAGCAACAATGGAAAATTGACAGACATGGTACCTCATTAATATTGGTGGCAACAGCATCTTTGTGGGAGAGATCACGGGAGAAACAGATTCTTGGACTTGTTGCGACGCTTGGAGCCAGAACGATCATATCAATGACCATGTATTATGGTTTCTAGGTTCAATTCTGAAAGGACAGAACATCTAGCACATGGGATAGTTTTGGTAAGAGGACAAGATTCAAACATGATGTGAAAGACGCCATTGAAGAAAAAGAAAATTTTCACAGGATGGTTACAGTTTTACAGAAGTCAAGAGGAGGCTACATAGGTGGTCTGAGTTCTGGGGCATTTGTAGCCAACAAGGCTGGTGGCTTTTATGTCAAAAATAAATGTCTTTAAGAGAAGTTGAAGAGAACGTTGCACTTTTTTCTCCTTTAATGTCTTCCTCCGCAAAAGTTTGAAGAGAAAGTTGCATTTTTTTGTCCTTTTTTCTGCTCTCACACATTGTGCTTTAATGTGGGTAAATAAGCTTTTTTCCACATCGTCACGTAGGGTGCTAACAATTCCATTTTGGAAAAGTATAGGAGGGTCCCGACAAAGTTGGATGTGCACTTGAAAATTCAGGAACATTTTAAGGGGTTCTTTGTATCATCCCATTTAAATAGCAGAAGTAACCTATCGGTTCTAGTCGCTGAAAAAGGCTCCAATATATGATCAACTTTACGCGGCTTAATGAAATGTCAAAAGAATCAGACACTGAATAAGGATAAACAAGAGAGAAAGAGAAAACAAAAGCCTCAGATGTGAGAACCTAGCATCATTCGACGGAGAAGACACGCAGCTTATGAACATAGAGAAAAACAGATGTGAGATCGTAACATCATTCCAAGGACAAGACACGCGGCTTGTGAACATAGAGAAAACAAAAGAATCAGATGTGAGAACCTAGCATCATTCTAAGGACAAGACACGCGGCTTGTGAACATAAAGAAAACAAAAGCATCAGATGTGAGAACCTAATCATTCCAAGATCAAGACACGTGGCTTGTGAACATAGAAAAAACAAAAGCATCAGATGTGAGAACCTAATCATTCCAAGATCAAGACACGCGGCTTGTGAACATAGAAAAAACAAAAGCATCAGATGTGAGAACCACTAGCATCATTCCAAGGACAAGACAAACAGTTTCTAAGCATAAAACTCAGTAATCCCATCCATTTTGTAATCTTTCCGAGTGAATTTAATCCTTACTATAGAGGAGACAATACTTGAGGACCAAGTCAAAATGGTACCTCACTAAATTTACACACAGTTGCTGACATATCACACTATGACCCATGACGGAGCCACTCTGTGGCTAGGGGCAGAAAATTATATTACATAGTTAAAATTATTTTTTATCTATATATAATAGATGTCAAACCCGTTCGGCTAGTTTGTGTGTTTGTTTTTTCAAATTTTGAACCACCTTAATTGAAATCCTGGCTCCGCCACAGACTACTTCGACTCCACAAGACCATCCACCCACCAACCCACTCCCCTCAAAAGTAAAAATGGATTTAAAGGAAGTCATAAGCCAGAGACAGCCTGAGACGAGTTTAAATTGAGTATCATAGACAGTGAAGATTCACACAGCCGACCCAAACTAGCTTGGTACTGAGCATGGTTGTTGTTGCTAAGCCAGAGACAATTTTGTGGCAGGAGATGAAAAATGATGCATAACAAGCTATGAACTAAAGTTCAACCAATCGCTAGAACTAGGACATTCATATAATTGTATTGTCCAGGCATCACAAGGTTCAACAAACAAGTGCATGTTGAATTTTTTACCTACTTCAGCCATAAGCAAACCAGCAGCTCCTCAGTTAAACCTTGTTCTGAGCTAGAAGACCAACTCCCAAAACTTGCACCCCCCCCCCCCCCCCTTTTTTTTTTTACAGTGATGTCCAGATCAACTTGCATGCAGCTCAACAAAGTGTCCCTTAAAAAGTTCAATTACTTTGGCTAGTTTGTCTATACAGATGAAGCATGGCATCAAGCTTGCTAATTTATGCAACAAGTTGAAGAAACAAATAAGTAGCCTTATTTATACAACCAGGGAAAGAGTTGGGGGGAAGCAAAGTTCTGGTTCTTGTATGATATTAGTACAGATTAAGCCAAGAAAAACTGAAATTACATTTGCAGTTGGAAGATCAGAAATGAATAAAACAAAGAAGCAATCTTTATCATCCCAAAAGTAAAATACACACAAAAACAAAAGGAAATGTAAGATTAAGAAAGAGGAGTGAGCAAGAAAAGCACCTTTTCTTTCTTTCCTTTCTTGCGTGCTCTAACCTCCACCTTCCATCCAACAGGAAGCCAATTGGGCAAAGCCCTTTTCTTCCCCATCTCACCTAAATTAACTACTAACCCCACAAATCCGAATCAATCTCCAAGAAAACCAAATAAAGATGAAATCTTGCCAAGAACTGTCCTACCCCTTTTGCAAAGGGTTAAAATGTGTGTGTATACTTGGGGGAAGACACCACTATGTTGTGTTGTCTTCTCTTTTCCTTGACTCCAACAGAGTAAAAGTGCTGAGTAGGGCAAATGGGGACATCATGGGGGGTAAAGGGGGGGGGGGGGTTTAAAAGAATCAGACAAATACCACGTGTCTGCCAAACTCTTCCTCAATTTCAAAACTTGCAATTTGAGGCAAACCAAATTGTCTTTATGATGATTCTTTAATCCTATCCTTCTACTCCTTTTTCTTTGTTTTTGGTTAAAGAAAAACTGTACAAGTTAGGTGTATTCCTTGTCCTTTAACACTTCCATTTTTTTCTTTTCTTTTCTTTTCTTGTTTGGCCTTATCTCAGCTCCATTAACGCAGCTGTCGGAGTCAGTGGACGGTCGGTTGGAAAATTCATTCTTTAGGCGACTCATGCTAATCTGATGTGCAACTGTTGGGCCAGTTAGGCTTGAGTAACCAGTATTATTATGTACAATAATAATTATGAGATTAATATAACCTCGTTGGGATCTAAGTAGTTCAATTGGTTAGTTATTTGAATTTTGATGAGAGAGTTCAATTCCTCATATTATAATCTTCTTCTCATTTTTCCTTCTCTGTCTTCAATTTAAGGAAAAAAAGAGATTATCCCACAATTAATCATTAATTTGTCCTTTTTTATAACTTTTTCCCAAAATTTTTAAATAAAATCAAGAATAAAAATTGAAAATAAAAGTATATCACAATTCATTTAGTTTAAACTTGTATTATAGAGAGGCGGCTCAAAGAAATTGGTGGCCTAAAGCCAAATCTTTATACGAGGTCTTAATATCTAATAAAACTTTATATGTTTTTATTTTAGTTTTTTTTTAAAAGATCGTATATGGTCATTTTGTACCTATTTTGATTCACTCTATTCTCTCAAATTTAAATAAATATTTATATAAAAAATATATACTAACGGTTATGAGATATTTTTATGACTTCACATAATTTAATAATCTCAATTTTATACCATTAAGTAAATGTCAAACTAATTTCATACATTTAGAATTATTCAAGTTCATTTTGAAGCAAAACAATGGTATAATAAACTCTAAAAGAGATTTCATTGAAAAAATCATAATAGTTCACTTGGTTGACTATCTGAACTTTCACTTCGTCAATGTGGATTCAATTCCCACCTTGCCATCCTCTTCTGATTTTTCCTTTCCCAAGTAAAAACATTAATAAGAGATTTTATATATATATATATATCGTACAATATTTTTTGTCTTTAATTCATGTTAAGGTATATAATTAGATATAATTATAAAAAAATAATTTTTTTTGAAACTTATAATTTGAAATAAATTATAGAAATTGTTTTAGCAATAAATTATGTCCTTTTATTCATACTTTTATAAAATTAAAATTAAAATTAAAATTTTGGGGGGCTAAAACAATTGCTTTATGGCTTCCCCTTCAGCGAGCCTGGTATTATATATTATATACTTTGCATATCTCATTCTTAATCAATGATTCAAATATTTATTTATAAAAGTTTATTCATTAACTAATTATTACTAATTTTAAAATAATTTGTGCACTCTTCAAACGAACCTTCAGGATGTATTTGTTTTGATATTTAAGCCCACAAAAGAAAGGACCACAAAGAAAAAAAGTGATTATTTGTTTGATATTTAAGCCACAAAAAGGGACCCACATAGAAAAAGACTAAGAGTCCGTTTAAATTAGCTGAAAAAGTAATTTAAAAGCATTTTTTAAAGTATTGAAATTTATTTTAAAAATAAATAGTTACGTGTTTAGATAAAAGTGTTTGAGCTAAAAAAAAGTTATTAGTGTGTTTGGTACCTAAGTGTTGTTAAACACTTTTTTTGATCAAAACGTCTGCAATACCCTTAAGCTGTTACATATTATAAAATGCTAATTATTACTCTAAATTTTTGTTTCTAAATTAAATTAAATTAGAATTAATTTATTTTAATACATCTTCAATATAAATTGGTTATATAAGTTAATTTATATGTCTAAGTTATTTTAAAATATATAATTTTGATAAAATACATAAAATATTTGAGTATTTTTTTTATTATTAGAAACATTTAATAAGTGACACTTTGGTTGGACGACCAAAGTGTCATTTTTGTAATTCTTGTGGTTTCTGAGGCCATTATGCACAGTGGCAACTTCGTAATAAGGAGGGTTTTCCTGGTCATTTAGCTGCCGCCTCCAATGGCCAATGCTTCGTCCGCCTCTCCACTGATTTTCGCAATGTCACATATACATGCTCTTTACCCCCTTCTCTTCCCCATTTACTGGCTGCAAATTGGGTTTTTGCTTCTTCCTCGCCATTTGAGAATTGGGAATTTTGAAGGTATTTCTTCCTTTTTAGGTTATTTCTTCAGTTCCATTCAATTACTCCCTCATTAGTAAACAGTATGAGCTATTCCATCTCTTGAAAACTCCTTGTACTCGGTAATTTTCCTGTTGTACATCTTACCTTTGTAATTTTCTTTCTTTTGCAGGTATCATTTTCGCATGCATGCTTGAACTGTGCAGGTCATTTCTCCGCCTTTAATGTCTATCTTACTTTTCTACTCTGCGACTTTTGTAGCTACGTTTCTTCCAGTCGTCTTTCATTGGCAGTTGGGATTTGAGGAATTTGCAGGTATTTCCTACTCATTTACTTATTCCTTCAATTTTCCTTTGCTTAGTAATTTTTTTAAAATTAAAAAACTGAGTTGTTGCGCTGCTTAACAGTGCCTTCGGAGTCGGTAATCTTTCAGCTGTATACCTTAGCTTTGTAATTGATTTTTTATTTCACCTTGCCGGTACGATTTCCGCAACGCATGTTTACATGGTGCATGTAAGCTGTTGGACAATATGTGTGTCTTACCTGGTCCATACAGTTTGGATTAGTGTATCTTACCTTTCTAATCGGTTTAATTTTGTTGGTACGACTTCCGCATGCACGCTACTGCCAGGTCCGTTACATCCAGAATGTTTGTGTGTTGGATTTTTATAATTGCACTGCGCATGTAAGTTGTTTGATGATATGTCCACCTTAGTTTCCTGCTCTTCCGAGTTTTATAGCTAAGCTTCTTGCATCCGTCTTGCTGAGTCGGATCTTTATCCTCGAAGGTTGTGGGGCCTACCCCGTGAGGTCTATATTTTTCAGCCTTGATGCCTATCTAAAGTTGTCAGTTGATTTTTTATTTGTCTTTTCAAACTTGGCAACTGCTTTATGCAAATTAATGTATATAGTGAGGTTTAGAATGCGAAGAAAATGATCCATGTGTTAACACATTACTAAAAAGGCTTCTCTCCGTAAATAATGACATGCTCAGTTCACGGACTAACATATCTTGAAGTTGATTTCAGGGATATTGGTTGGGTCACTAATAGCCTATAAGTCAAAGAAATTGGACGGAATTAATATTTAATCAGTAATTGTTTGTCATACACCCTTTTAACTTTATTGCCATAATGACAATCTTTAAAGTAGTTTCTTTCAAGATTTTTGGATGGATAGGAAACCAAGAATGCCTGATGAAACATGATTTTAGTATAGGATTATAAGTTAACTCTCCCAACAATTCCTTCAATCTCACATGCTTTCCTTCCTCTTTCGGATAGATAAACATAGTGACTACACATTGTATCACTCTATCAGAATCTGCTTCATCAATTGATCTGCAGGACTTGATTATCAAACCTAGGTATCTTGTTTGTTTTACAGTTGGCTACGAGCAGAAAAATAACATTGATGCAGCAGTAAAAAAGGTTAGACTCAACCATTTTCTAGCTCTATTCCCTTGTACTCACTCTTTCGAGCCATTGACTTGTCCTTTCAGGGGATCATTTAATTGTGAATAAAGGACTAGATAAGGCTTCGCCTATGTTTTTGTTGGCAACATATTTTAACGTATAGCTTTTGCCTGCAACTGCAGTCACGCTTTAGGTTGCCAAATGCTTTAAATGTCATGTTGGAGATCCATAACTGTACTCATGATTCTCAAAAGGGACCAAATATAACAAGTTGTGGAAGGCATAGTTTCCAGAAACATTGATCTTTTGACAAAAGGAAATGTGAAGATTTTCCATTTTCTAATATTTGTTTTTTGAGTTAATTTTTCGACTATTTTCTACTCGATTTTACTTCAGCACAATAAATAAAAGCAACAAATATTTTTTCATTGTCAGAAGCTCCAAAATGTGCCACCGTACTTGCAAATATTTTACGACAAAATGATACCAAGAACATGCTTAAGAGTTCAAGTTTCTTGACAACATTTTCTTTGAAAGATGAAGTATGTCTACAGGTCACTCACTGAACATGCTAATGTAAGTGACAAATATGAGTGCTCATCACATAGTACTGCAAAACGACATTGCACTTTTGCTCCCTGTATAATTTTGGAAGAATCTTCATATATCTATTAATGTTACTTGTCTTCTGTTAGAAATAATGCAGGAGTGGTGGGCATTCCTTTTATGCTATCCAAGGATAACATAGAGCTGCAATTCGCCACAAATTATCTAGGTATGGTTATTCGTTAGGTGTATGTTTCTGTGCAAGATATTTGTCATGCGGCTTCTTCCGGGATGTCCTGGAAGGGCAACACGAGGTAGAGTAATCGATTTTCATATGATTATTTTCTTCCAATTGACTCTTCTCCCTTCTTAAAATAGACTAGAATGTTTGTACTATAGAATTTCAATATCAAGATCACATATCACAGTATACATTATGCAAAGAGATAATTGAATGAAGGCTACTTGTATAAGGAGATCAATGATTAAGAAAGTCAATGTGGCGTCAAGGGGGTCAAGACACCAATACAGAGAATTGAATTGCTTGCTTGCTGCAAACTCAACTATTATACTATCCCCTTATACATGCTTTAAAAAAGTAAGGCCTAAGTTGCAGGACATGACATAATTAATCTAGAAATATAAACGCAAATACAAAAAGTAAAGCTACTCTATATTTATGTGGAAAAGAACCTAAACTTACTCTAGAAGTTGGTCCAGTGGATGGAGCTTGGAGTGGCAGCATCCTTGTCTTTAGCTTCTGTTGTGTGTTCGCTGTGTGCAGGGCTTGACTGCTCAGACATTTTCTGTGGGTCTAACTCGGTTGCTTTTCGGCCTTGCGCCAGGATGAAGATTATTCCTTGCCATTATTCGCTTCTTCTTTTCCACTAGGTATCGACAGACCAACAACCGTCAATAGGGGTCAGAGGGGAGAAAGGAGAGCAGACAACAACTTTGCCATTCCAGCTTGATGAAAAAAATACAAAAGAAAATGTTCGATTCTTAGGCTGTTTGTTATGGCTGTTGTATACAAAGTTCTTATTTTTTTCTGCAATGTCCAAATCTAAGACATAAAGAGTAACAGACAAAGATATGACTTCTTTTCCATTAGTTGAGCTGAATTGCCTCTGATTTCGCTCGGTCTCTTATTTCTTAGGGCTTATACTTTTTTCCATTTTATTTTGATGTTTCGGGATATTAAGAACATTAAATTTGAATTTGTCTGCCTGATTTCTCTCAGTTCAGTTCCGTGTTACCGTATGTGTTTAATGCTGTGTTGATGGTGTTTTATGCTTATGAAGTTCACTTTTTGCTTCTACGACTTGAACTTGATTTCTTTGACCATGTTTTCTTTGGGTCATTTTCAGAAAGTGTAGCAACTTCTGCCTGTAGAAGCTTCTGCCGTTTAGATTCGGTTTGCTCGCTACAGATTCGGTGGACTTCAAGGTTCTTCCTCTTATCTTTTACTTGAACCTGATGTTCGATTTCAGGTTCACTTTCAGTTTGCCCTGTGTCATTAATGTTGTGTTAATGGTGTTATGTGCTTATGATGGCCCATTTTTCCGTTTCTACGATTTGAACTGCGGTTATTTGAACTGGGGTTTGGGTAATCCCCAGAAAAGCTTGTCAGCTACAAATTGGGTTCTTCTTCCTTCATTGCCTTTTTGCAGCTGGGAAATTCGGAGGTGTTCCCTCCTCCTTTACTTATTCCTCCAATTTTCCTATCAAAGTTCCCTGCTCTTCCCTTTCTCATTCACTGGTGCATCTTTATAGCTTCGTTAATTCCGCGATGCTGCAGAGATGCATAGTTCAGTGACCAAACCAGTACCGCATTCGCAAAGTCGTTTCGACTTTACAGCTTCTCCCTCGTGCATTGCGAAGGAATTGTTGTCATCGCCTTTACTCGCTTCCAATACTCGCTTGAATCCTCAAAACATTGTCTACGTTTACTTTGTTGTCTTTCCAGAAGTTTTATTGTTTACAACAAGAGACCGTTGCCATTTATCGAGTTATCGTGTCATCATTGATATTTACTAGCTGTTAGCAATGTAGAAGAAATGAATAATGTGGTGCCAGTAGATTGTGTTTTTTTCCCTAGCTTTTGGCTTTAGACAAATGGAAGGGTGTGAGAGCTTTTTTCCTCTTAACAGAGTATTTACACCGTAAAAGAATGTTTAGGAGGATAGGTCTCTTGTACTTGCTGCATTTTTCAGAATCATTTGCGGAGCACAACAGTGGCAGGAAAGTGTATTGACTAAATACAGGTTTTGAATGTAGAATAGTAGTTTCGGTATGACAGACTCATGAGATTTGAGGTCAAGATTACATGTAATTAAAGTCAGATTCAATATTTAAATTTATCGTGTTTGGCCTTTATATTTGTGTAGGTTGAACCTATTGATTATATATTCTATCTATGTCTGCACGTGATCAAGAGTGGTAGGAGGCACCTCACCTTTCAACGAGATAGTGCTTTTTCAACTCTCTCAAAATGGAATCTATTCCAAACATATATGCCATGGTTCCATTATATATTCTGTCTATGTCTGCACGTGATCAAGAGTGGTAGGAGGCACCTCATGGAGATAATTCAAGACTTGCCAGAGTCATCTTTTGAACTGCCATTGAAAGATATTGTTGATGATCAACAAAGCACAGAAAAGTCCCAACATGCTACTACAATAGAAAGGAAAAATCAAAAGGCCAGAATGCCACAACAGAGAAAAACTTTGAAGACGAGTCAAATATCAAGAAGTGAAAGCGTGGATAGTGGGGTTTTCTTACTGAAAATATTCCTCCCTTCTTCTATAGTTAGCAAGAAGAAACTAAAGACAAAGAGAAGAACATTCAAGACTGGAACTTGATATTTATTCACCAAACATGTTATCTATTGTTCTCAACCTCAAATCCTCCACCAAGTCTCACTAAGGAAAGAATCAACAGTGTATTAGAAAGAAAATGAGAATAACAAGACCGAATTTCCTACATAGTATTTTAGTCGCATTTAAGGATTACTACATAAATCATCTTGATGGCTCACCTGCAAAATCAGATGCTGGAAAAAAAGGATTCAATGTCTTGAATCAACATTAGAAAGAAATGTATCCACGGTACACACTTCTGATTTACTATTTATCTTTCAACTAAGATGACGACTTTAGCTTCAGAGAATGTGAGACAACGCAGTTGCTTCTTCCATTAAAACTGATGCTGAGGCACTCTTGATGTTCAAGAACATGATACAAAAGGCCCTTCTGGTGTTTTATCAGGATGGCAGCTTAAAAATAATCCATGTTCATGGAATGGTGTAACTTGCAATAGTCTTGGAAGAGTTACAAGTCTTGATCTTCAACAATCTGAACTTGTTGGAGAGGTTTCTTTCTCACCTTTCAATTCTCTAGATATGTTAACTGTCATTAATCTGTCATCGAATTCGTTTCATGTAAATGCGTCGATGTCTTTGAGTCAGCTACCTTATAGTTTGAAGTAACTTGAACTTTCACTCACTGGCTTAACAGGCTACGTACCTGAGAATTTCTTTGCAAAATGTCCAAATCTTGAAGATGTTAGTCTTCCTTTCAATAACATAACAGGTTCTTTGCCTCAAAATTTCTTGTTGCATACCGATAAGCTGTAACATCTTGCAATGGACTATAATAATCTCAACGGCTCAAGAATTGGTTTTGGCTAACATAAACCTTCTGCTTTATCTAATTGTACAACTCTTCAAGAATTGGTTTTGGCTGCGAATTATTTCTCTGGTTCAATTCCAAATTCTTTTGGTGACCTTAAAAGCTTGCAAAGATTGTGCACAGAGACATTAAAGCTACTAATGTACTGCTAGCTAGACATCTAAATCCCAAAATTTCAGACTTCGGGCTAGCTAGCTAGACTTACTGAAGATGATAATACCCATATTAGCACTCGAGTTGCTGGGACAATGTATGTTTCAACGAAAAATTCAAACTAAATCTTTTTTGTTTCTTGGCCTGTATCTTGTCAGCACTATAGTTGGGTAAAATTTGTAGCATAATTTTATGTTGTTAAATGCAGAGGATACATGGCTCCAGAGTATGCACTATGGAGTTATTTGACCTACAAAGCAGACGTCTACAGCTTTGGAATTGTCCTCCTGGAAATTGTTAGCGGCAAGAACAACAATCACTATGTCCCTTGCAACAATTTCATTTGTCCTTTAGATTGGGTATCCTTTCTTTACCCTTTTGTTAATGCACTTCAACAAAGCCAGACCAGTCTACCATTTATAAGATTGAGAATCCTTGAAGTTGCTAGCTTATAAAACTTCATTGCAGGCCTGTCATGTCTGAGGCTGTAAGCATGCTTGAAGGAAAAAGAGATGTCTCTGATGATATCCCAGAAGCAAGTATGTATACTGATGATTTGAGAATTAAATCCTTGAAAGATTTCCAACAAGAGAGACAACATGAAAGCGCGTCAAGTAATCAAGCTCAGATTTCAAGCATCCAGTAGTTCAGACATGTCTTATGATATAATAAAACTTTTACGTCACTCTTTATTTCAACATTCATACTCAAATAAAGTCAAATTTATGTCTTTCTAGGACTACAATGTTACTGTAGAGTTCTACTGGAACCCATTTCTTGTCCAGTTCGACTCACAAAATTCTCCTAAAATTGTGAGGCTGGAGACACTCGATTTATCGTCTCTGCATTGGCAACGGGGCTACATTATGGTATTCAATACAGGACATTGGTGGATGCATCTATTATTTAAGGGATTAGCTATATCGGGCATTCGCTAATTTATTGGCCACTGTTGAGTCCATTTCTGATCATTGATGGGCTGGAAGGCAGCGTTGCAGAATTTAACTTTTACTCCTTGATTGATATCTACTTTTTTTAACAGACTTTTGAAGATGCTGATACAAAACACGATTGGAAGATTGATGATGAAGAGTGGAGTAACTTGGTCCTACGACAACCTTCACTTCTGAAGAATATGACCCTTCAGTATCTCAAGTAAGTGGCACATTGACAAGGAAGATGGTATGTCTGGCTTGTATTGCTTCGTTCGTGAATTCATCTATGTGAAACCATTCAAAGTTCATATCAGCTACTTAAGTGCAAAGACAGAGAGTAAATTTGGCCTTGCCAATTGGTTGGATTCTGGTTTCACCAAGTCATGTAGAAATTTTAAGCCCTTTAACTCTGAGATTATTGAGCACGTAAACATATTTTCTCACCTGCTTAGCAAGGATGAAGCTGGAAGGGGAGGCTGTATTAGAATCTACTCAAAAGGTGGAAACATTTGGGCTGTATATCGAAATTGATCACCGGATTGCAACAGAGAAACCCCAGTTGAAGTAAGGCACGAGTATGAAATGGTTGAGGTTCTTGGCGATTATTCTGAAGAGCATGCTGCCTGTGTTACCCCTTTGGTTAAATTAGATGGATTCAAGACGGTGTATTCTAGAAACAGAAACAAGGATATCATCTGATTGATTCCAAGAAGAGAGATGTTACGATTTTCACGATTGTATTGCATAATTTAGGACCTCTTTGTGCATTTAACGGCAACATCATGTATCCCCTCGCCCGTGCTTTGCACGGGCACCCGCTATCTAGTATTTATAATAAGTAATGCCTATATTTCTTCTTTACCATAAATTATTTATTAAAACAAAATAAGGAGAAAAGTGTAACACTCAGTAAAATTACCAAAATATCCCTAGATGAGAGATGTACACATAACGCATCTTCCAAACTTTGATGGCAAATGTGAGGCCGAAAATGGGATCAGCAAGAAAAATTGTGTGAAATAATGGTTTCGGTTGATTTTTAGAGCAATCAGATCAAAAGATAATTTTTCGATGCGAAAACGATTTCTAGTGACAGTGATTTTTTTATGCGAAAATGATTTCTAGTGACAGTGCGCGACAGGTGTGCCATGCGCACCTGCCGCAGAGTTACACTTAGACTTGGTCCCAATATTTTCTACGGGGTTAGAAAACTCGATCGGAGAATTTTCAGTAAAAAACTCTGTAAAAGTACCATATCCGCGTCGCGGACCCCCTTTTCTCGAGGCGAACTTTTTTCCAGTTTTCGTGAGGGGCATTCCAGACATTTCTCAACCCCTCTTAAACTCAAAATACGATCAAAATAGGTCGTTTTTAGTCTAAAAACATTTCTAAAACCATTCTAAAGCCTTTTACGCAAAACTTGAGTTAGGGTTTTTGATAGAAGAAGAGAAGAAAGCTAGGGTTTCAAGAGAATCGGCGAGTTCTCCCAAGCTAATCCAGAATTCAAATTTTCCAGGTATGTAAGGCTACTCATAGCGTTGGATTGAGTTCATCCACGTGCTCCACATGTTGATTCTTTGAAAACGAGTTTGAGTAGAGTTTTCTTGAGAATTGAAATCCTTGAGTTACCTATTGTCTATTGAGTTCCCTGTACATAAAAAAATGTATTGAAGGTGATGTTGAGTTGAGTATTCGATTTGGATGCATGTTCATGTCTTCATTCACATGAACCCTAATTTATGATTACATTTTATTCCTTTTATGCATTTTTTTGAATGGGGTTTGATGGTTATTTTTACAAGTTGAGTAAAGATGATTTCTGAACATATTTCATGAAGTCCTCATGAATATGAGTTTTGAGCATGAATAATGATTTGAGAAAGAGTTTTGATGATTGCATGATTTTCGAAAACAGGTTTTTAAAAGAAAGCACTTGACGTTTTGATGAAATTGAGCATTGATTTTAAAAGATGTTTTAAGTAAATATTTGATGAGGATGTATATTATAAATTTTCAAAACATATTTATTGATGGAAGATGATGATGATGATGATGACTGATAACATGCAAAACATAGATGATGCCAACATGAGTGCCATGTACCTCTCAAGACCATTCACAAGGAGTCGAGCAAAAGATCTCCAAGACCAACTTTGCTTACGTGGAGAGAAAAGGAGGACAAAATATTAAAACCAACCTTTATGAAGGGCATTTATGCACTTATTACTTATCAAATATAGTAATAATTCAAAAATTCATTGTATTAATATAATAAAACTTTGTGAAATTCACATCGTATCTCTGAACAATTTTCTAAAATTTACATTTACATTGTATTATAATTAATTGTGCATGAGGGATACATCAAAATTGTTCAGTTAATTTCGCGTATTTATTAACTCAATTCATTTGGATACAATGTTTTTATTCACTCAATCTAATTGTACCAATACGTTTTCAATTTTGCTAGATACATTAATTTTAGGACAAATTGCTATATATCAATCTATAAGTGTATTTTGATTTTTTTTTAATTATATCATTATATGTCTCATGTATATCAGTTTATCACTTATATTTATCAAATACACATATCATACTTCAAGAGGTAAGCCATCTTTAAATCACTATGTTTATTTTATTTAAAGTTATGTGAAATTTGTGATCTAAAATTCACGTTATCATTGAGTTTATTCTAACATAAAGGTCTTACGATACATTTTTTTACATAAAAGAAAAACCTGATCCATATAGCTTGTTCTACTTTTGAAAATTTTGATATCATGAATATATATACACACACATTAACAAGATGATTGAAAAAACTGTATACATGATGATCTCTAGTGAATCTAATACTATCAACTTCCATCAGCAAGAATCCTTGATTTCTTACATACAAAGTAAGAAATATTGATAATGATGATCTCTGACCAGACTAAACACGTCTTCTTAAGAATCTGCTGAAACTCGAGTATTTGAAATATTGATCTGAAACTAATTGTGAAGAGGGTTTGGTCCACTAGGAACTAATCTCCTTGACACTATGTGTAATTTTTGTCCATTTGCATAGTGAGGAATTGTTTTAAAGTACCTGAAAAAAGTTGAATAGAACTTGACTCTTATTCTTTCTTCATTTTCAGCATGATCTGTTTCCTTGCAGCTGCAGATTTGGACAATTCCCAAAAGAATTATTGTCAAAGTGATGAACAATAACAAACATGATTGAATCCCCATTTTTATTGAAAAGGATCCAAAAGGGGATTTTTTCTAAATGATGGAACTTGGATTATAAATGTTTGAAAATGTATTTATATAGAGAATGGCAAAGTTTAATTTGTCAGAAAAAAAATCTTATTAGAATTTCAAGAAAATGGTTTACCTTTGCTTAAAGTCAAACTTAGCATTTTGCAAGTAATTGGAGTTGACCTTTACATAACCAGCACAAATACATCCTATCACTTGTTTTGGTGCTCAACAACCCCATTAATTAAACCACTAAATGAGCTCATACCTAAGACTAATGCAATCAGTTCCTTCCTCCGCCTTCTCTTTCGACGTTCGCCAATCGGAGAGCGGCAACATGCTTGGTCCCGCTTATGGGGTCAAATTGCTGCTCTTCTCCCTCTATATAGCGCGGGTAACCGCATCTTTTGGCGTAACTGGTTATTCCTTACCTTTTTTTTGTTTTGAATTTCCTTTACCTTGGACTAGCCAGGGGGGATACATCCTCTTCGGCCCCACACCCCAGCCCCGAAGAGGCCCACGATCCCACGCCCCTCTCCTTACAGTCAAGTGGCTTTCCGCTCCTCAGTCCTTGCATACTAAGATTATTCTTATCCGTGCTTTCTTTCGTCTGTCCACCCTTCTGACGTGCGGGGGTCTGGAGTACGGTAGAACGAGTTACGAGGGGTAAGGTTGCATCCCAAGAGGAAAGTCGGCCTTAGTGATCCGACGGTGCCGAGTGGAAGGGCCGTTGCTCAACGGATAAAAGTTACTCTAGGGCCCACCTAGCTACTCTAGGTTGGGGGGTAGGCCCTTTCTTGCATATGCGTAGGAAAGGACCCCATGCCAGTGACCCTCTGTATCGGTGATTAGGATATCATCACCTAACAGGGCGTAATCTAGACTTCTTCACTACTCGTACAGGGAAATTCTTTCTATTGAAGAAAGAGAAAAATAGAATCTACAGCTTGATGCACTATCTCCCTTCAACCCTTTGAGCGAAATGCGTGGCGGGACGCTAAAGAGATGGCTATGAGACTAGTGCAATCAGGTAATCGACCAAGTAATCCACATTCTGACTTCCCTGGGCAATCCGCCAGAGACAGGGACTTACCATTCTCTCTTGTCCTGCGTAGTCTGTCACATTGCCGCTTCGCCTATCTGGCCATCGGCAGAGCCCTGGACCCAAGCAAATCTACAATTTATAAGGCCTCGTGGCGAGATAGCCTGACCAATTCAAGGTGAAAAACGGGGTTAGTAAACTACAGGGGCGAAAGCGTTGAAAGCAGTTGGTTAGGATTACCCAAGCTCGGGGTATACTTTACCCTCTAGAGGTCGGTTAGGCGTTGAAAGAGATTCAATTTCCCCTAGGTAAGGGAACAAAGGTCGCTCTCACATCACCACGAACTAAACTGCTAACTACCAATTCTCCCATCCTAAAGACTGCCTAATCTTTAGTACCGCTTTGAGATTGAATCTTTAGAACGATGTTCGGTTCGTCACATGAACTGAACGGTAATAGTCTATTACCCCTCTCCCTGTAGGTCGAGCTTCCTTTTCAGCCCTCTCACTTCGTTCGAGCTGAATTACATCCACCAGGTTCATCAGGGTCGAAATAAAACCTGATAGAAGATTCATCAACGCTGGGCACAGTGCCTCTTGGCTATATGGTTCATCCGGGGGAGAGATTGGAATCTTCCCCCAACACTTTCTTTTTGATGAATTCGCGCGCACTACAACTATTCCGATCAATTAAACCTTCTACTACGTTAAACGTGTGTCGCCAAAAAAATGAAACTGTATCAACAAGAGCAATCGCAGCTTATTCATCGAGAAGCCACTCGCGGCACACTGACTAGAAATCATCTGCGAGAAGGTCGAGTCTTTCCCCTATATCCCAGTGCCTCGACTAGTGCTTTTCCTAAGTGGTGGATCTTTTTTATAGGCTTTTAGTCATATGTATTCCCCTCTTTGAGTGTGCTAGTAATAAGCTGGGAAAGTCAAATCCATCAAGGCGAGGAAAAACTAGTTTGAAAGTAGTCCTCCTTGAAGTTCCTTTTAATTGAATGTGGTAAGGATAAATAGAAATGCAACTAAAGGCTTCACTCTATAATCTGATGAGTCACCACGGAAAGCGAATTCGAGAAAGGTGAAAATAGGACTTCTATTCCGATTGTTCAGCTATTCCGCGTTGAAAGAGGCGGTACCGTAGAGGGACTAATTGCTTGCCCGGGTTGAAGGGAGTCGAACCAATCTATCGTTCAAGGTAACAGGGTATTAAGAAAATCGGCATGGGGTTCCGTACCTTATACTGTTAAAAGCGACTCTAAATTACATATAATAAGAACACGTCTTTACAAAATTTGGACTAAGTTCGAAATTCAAGACTATTTAAATAATCAAATCTCTTAAAAAATATATTATAGAAAAAGGGTGTTAATTAGTTATCTAGAATACTACTACAACAAGTGGGGTCTGGGGTATAATGTATGCAGACCTTACCATTACTTCATAGAAGTAGAGAGACTGTTTCCTGGGAACCCTCATCTCAACGACCTATAGGCGGATAGTTATCTAGAATAATTTGGCATAAAAATTCATTATATTATGGATATATATACGACATATGTACCAAGTCTAACACATCTTGGAATATATGAGCTCATTTGTCAAACATCATAAGGTCACAATATTTTATTGATAATAAAAAGGTCTTCTTTTCTTTGCCGTACAATGATTTAATGGGCATGGAAAAAACAACTTGGAATTGTAGTTTGTTCTTATTTGTGAGTTAAGACTTTCACAGAATTGAATATTATGCCATTATTAAAAACTGATCAAACATATAATGGTTGTCAACTCTTAAATAGAAACGCCAAGCTAATAATGTGGCATCTTGTGCAGGCTGCTAAATAATTTAATGTAAAAAAAAAAACAGGTAATGTCAGTACAACGTCATTAATCAACGTGGCTACAAGTCTGATGTTGTATCAATATTTTGACCTTATATAGAATTAACTATAGCTTCATGCTTTCACTGATACTGTCCATATACATGGTTTCTCTTTAGTTAACAATTTTCTGATGTCTTACAAGTATAAAAAGAAGTACCAATGGGCGAAATATCTCGCGTTCACGCAGAGTTCGATTCGATATTCGATACTCGTATTTAAATTCGAATAATTTAGATTCGCTCTAGGTAGGGCTCCCCACTCCCTTCCAAGAATTTTTCTATACCCAAGACTCGAACCTGAGAGTTGTGATTAAAATGGAGATGACTTATTTGTTTGTACTCCTCTTTCCATCTCTCAAAACAAATACTAGGCTTGCTTGTGTGTTGTGTCCTCATTCATCTGTTCTATTCCTATGCTTTGAACTATGACAATGACATGGATAATGACTGGGGGTCATCAATCTATTGCTCAACATAACTCCATAATCGATTTTTGAATTAAATGTTTATGGCTAAAAACTACAAAATCTTTCAACTGCCACAATGACCCACCTTTATCCTATACCCCATGATTCCTAATCAACAAGTTCTAATAAGTTATAGCCAGCAAACAAGCCAATTTATATAATCTCCGGTAAGTATAGGAACTCTTCTGTGAGAAAAATGATCTAAATGGTTCTTGATGTATGAGGGTTGGACTATTTTAGTCCTTTATATATACCATGTAGCCAAAATGGGGCTTAACATATAGAAAAAGTTGGCTGATAAAGAAAAGAAAAAGAACATCACTTCCATTGATCAAATTGTACATACATAATAATTGGGCAAGTATAGTACTTCAATACAAACAGAACAGTAATATTCTATGTATGGTGAAACAAAAGAGGAGTATATATGTTCAGTTGTGAAGAGGATTTGGTCCTCCAGGAACAACATGGTCCCCCGCACCAGCATGAACTGAAACATAATTCTTGCTGCCTCTTAGATTTACAGACTGATAAGCTTCACTTAAATGTCTGTTTATAAGTCTGCAGTCGGCGTAATGCAATGCTAATAGAACCAAAATCAAGACCAAGAGTAGAAGTAATGAAGTGGGAGGTTTCATGATTTAAATAAAACAGAGATGGTTTTTTATGAAGACTTATAGAGAGGAGGAGACAGGCCCATTCAGGCTGTTTTGTATGTATTTGTAAGAAGAGGATTCAGGTCTATTTATAAAAGATCAGGCCACGTTCACACAGGTAGATACAGACAAAATAGTGAAACAATCAAATGAAACTTGATAGACTTCAGAGTTCAGACTGACAAAATACTTATTCTTTCCTCTCTTTTTTTACCTCCAACTTGAGCATACCTTGACTATTTCATTGAGTAGATGATACATCCTTACTAGCATAGATATTGAGTAACTCTATCACCTAGGTATAGGCAAATTGGAAGAAACAACCTACCATATTTTATCTTTGTTGGAATTAGGACCCAATCTTTCATGATTTTCATTCACTTCATTGAGTATTAGATCACATACGTGAAGCACGAAGCCAATATGACGAAGTGGGCTTTTCGAAGGGGAGAGTTAAAACAGAATATGGTCTTGGAGTTGTTACATACGAAGCCCAAAAATGTGGTCCAAGCACAGGTGAATGGAAACTAAGCGCACTATCACTTTCGCGGGCCACAGGACGTGGAGAGTTTTACTTCTGCCTTATGAAGGTAAAGAGGCTGCATTAGAAGTTCTATTATAATGTGTCAGGTCCCCTTCAATTGGACTTCAAGAAATTTTTATTCTTTAGAGCTGCTATCTGTTCTACTGCCAAAGTTCCTTTCTTACTACAGCCAAATGAGAGGAATGCTTCAAGAAGACAAGAAGGGGAAGTGGTGTAAAGGTTTAAGTTGTGGTTACCACAAGAAGCGATGCATTTGAGATAAGAGGGAATTACTACCACTTGCAGACATACATATAGCTGAACTTTACTGATAGGTTATTAAGTAAAAGCTCTATCAATACCTGCAATTGCAGGGATTAAAAGGCTTGTTCATTATTTCATACACAAAATCAGATGGACTTTTAACTCGAATACCTAAGGAGTTTATATGCTAGAATCAACATTCATCTGACACGTATCACATATCTTCACAATTCCATGTTTTTATATCTCCGATAGAACTGTTTTCCGTAGTGCTCGGCTTGTCCATGAAAATGGCATGCCAATTAGTCCTTCTTGTCATTGTCAACGTCAACGTCAGACTTGTCCACGGTCTCAGCAACAACACTTCCAGATGGACCATCTTCGGATGGTTTAGCACTCTCTGATGCAACAGCTTCTGCTGGCTTAGCTTCACGATCGGTTGATTCAACAGATTCGCCATCACTTACTGGTACTGTCTGCTTGACAGTCCCGACCTTGACATACTTGCTCATGAATTTATACTCCCAATCTTGCAAGGCCTCAAGCTCAAATGGACCAAGGCCAGAGATATCACCAGTGAGATCTTTTTCCTCGAAGGACATCTTGGCGAGAGCTCTGCTAGCATCCTTTCCAGCAAATAATGCATAAGGTCCTCCAGGTCCATAGAACATTCTGCAGAACAATTTAGACACAAAAATACGGGGTTAACTCAAGCATTTAAGTGAGCTACTGAAACAATTATAGATCCTTAGAAGTTAAAACCAATAAGACCATTTTTTATGGGTAAAGTTGATCAAGATGCTTTTTTTTTTAAAATGACGGTGGTGTCTGGGCGAACTTGTATACGCCTCAACTTTCTGCTGGGTACCTGCTATCTCCCACTAAAAAAGTACTAGCTAACTCTACTCATCAAGGCTAGGATCAAGATAATTTGGCATACAATAAGGGATAGGATTCATCCAAACTCAACTCAGGGTAATTGATCCACTAAGGACATAATCCTGGACCAATTTAATGCACATTCAGACTGAGAGGATCATATATGAAGACCATTTGACATTAAATTCTTAAAACATATCATGTTTGTGCTGAAACAAGGACTAGTTATTAAATTTTTTTTTGCAGTAACAACAGGTTACTAAATTAAGAAAACCAAATTCAAGATTTATTGAAGTAGCGAAATCAAAATTCAAAGTGAATATAAATAGTCCAAACTGGAGATTAGATGAAATGCTTTCACTGCAACATAACAAAGTAAATATATCCTGAACAGAAACTCATGCAGAAAAAATGCCTCTTGATCGCATTCCAAAAGATGATTTATGATCTCTCTAACTGGTAGTACTAAAACTGGAAATGATTTAAGCCACTCTAAAGACGTCCACATAAAAGTAAGAGTATTTCAAAATAGAATCATGGAAAAGTCAAGACTGCTTAGAGTCCTCATCATCACAATCTTGCTGTAGTATTAGGCCTCAACCCTAATAGCTACCTTGCTGGCAGACCTATACACTTAAACAACCGCTAGATAATCTTGCAAAAAGAACTCCTTAACTAGAATTTTTTCCAATTATCGCACCTATACACTACAGACAAAACACATTGATGTTCTTTTTCAATAACAATAGTGTCGGAGCCAGCTCATCCTCACCTTTTATTCCATCAGATAACTACTACCTCTCACTAGCAGCGCTACCCGATAACTTGCCCACCAATCACCTAGAATTGAATTTATTGAGTGTTAATGATCTTCACACCTACACACTAACTAAGTATTTCCAGTACTCAACCAACTCCCATGTCTTTGCCTCTAATTATGAGGAAGGGTAAGGTCTGCTTATACTCTACCCTCCCTGTATTTTCAGTATGTTATTGTTTTTGTTGACCAATTACACGCCAAATCCACTAAGTCGTGTAAATAACAAATTTCAGAGACTGAAAACTTCAGCAAAGTTAAACTTTTTTTCCCTGACAAATAAAAAGACAAAAAACTATTCAATGGTAACGGAAAGGAAGATTGATTCCACAGCCAGTAACTCTTTTTTCTTTTTCTCAACCAAAAGTTGCCCAACTTTCTCATAAAGCTTAAAACTTCCCACAATCAGCAAAGTAAAAGACCAAAACCAACAAATAAGAACGGGAAAAAAATTAATAATTCTAAAATTCGAAGTCAAAGCTTCACATAAACAGTAAAAAAAGATGAAAAATTGAAACAAACACTCACCCAGAACACAGAACATCTTAGAGAACAGTTAGAAACTAAGAAAATCACCTGCTCTGTGAAACATCATAGATCTGACCCTTGATGGCCATCAACAAAGGCTTGTTCGAATCAGAGCCATCATACTGCTTCAACTCCTGTTCAGAAATCTCTCCAAGCTGAACTGGGGGTGGCAGAGGCTGCATCTGTTCCTCGAATTCTCTAGGCCTCTGTTGGTGACGATGATCAGGTGAACCAAACAACTCCGACACAACATAGTAGAAAGCAAGTGCTAGAGCAATAAGTGTAAAAAAAGTAGTCGGAGCGAGACCTGTGTAAACTGTAATAGAATCTTTCAATGTTTCCCATAACTCAAGCGCCATAATTGGAGGAGAAGAAGAAGAAGAAGAAATTTGTGCTTGTGCTTCTGCTTCTGCTTCTTCTACAGTTGGGCGAGATAAACAAGAAAGAGGTTTCTTGATTTGTGAATTGGGTGAGTAATCAGGTCTGTTTGTTTGTTTCTTTATTTAGTCATAATTTTTTTTTGTGCTCTGCGGACCACTTGAGCTGTTCTTTTTCGACTTTTTGCCCTTTTGTTTTGACCAACTTTTCCATTTGTGCTCATTTTAATATTTGACATACAAATATATTTTTCCCAAATATAAATTACTGCTCCCTTTTGAATTTTTAAGACTTTTTTCAACGTTCAAATAATTGAATTGTTCAAAATTTAAGGTGAATATTCGAATTTTTTTCATATTTATCCTTTCATATATTAAAATTTTATATTTTCTACGAGATAAATTACATTACATATTTATGACTTCACAAATAGTAATAGTAGAAAGTATGATTTAAATTTTGTCTTTGAATATTTTCCTTAATATGTATGTATTGCCTCACAAATTCAAATAAAATGGGATGAAGGGAATACTACTTAATATATATATATATTCTCGTTCCAAAAGAAAATTATCTATTTTCTTTTTAATTTGTTTAGAAAAACATGATCTATTTTTTTAATAATATCTTAATTTTAGTTTTTCACGTGTTATGTTTCAGATCGCAAGATTGAAAGGCATTTAAATATATTCGACATAATTTTAATCTAAAACAATAATATTTTTATTTTTTTTTTTTGGAATTCTATGTCAAGTCAAACTAAGCGATCTTTTTAGACAAAGCAGTAATGTTTTAGGCATAATTCATAAATATGCTTTTATAACTTGATTTCAACTTATATTTATGCGCTCTAATTTTTGGTGCACATGAGTAGATACTTAAATTTGTATAAAATTAAATAAATAGACATGTTCATTCTACATGCTTGTCCTGTAAGACGATTTAGTATCATACATATATTATGTCATGAATAACATATGTATCTACTTCTTTAATTTTATATAAGTTTAAGCGTTTACTTGTGCACATTCAATATTGGAGGACATAGATTCAATTTAGAATAAGTTAAATAACATATTTATGTATTATGTTGATAGTCTATAAGTTATATTTGGATATGAATTTAATTTTTAAATTATGTCTTAATAAGTACAAGTTTGATTGCTAAATAATAAAAGTTAAACTTCTAATTTATTTGGAGGATAAAATTAATAATCAATTCATGTGAAAATGAAAATGTGCAATTTTATAATAAAAAAAAAGTGAGCCATACTCATAAATGCTCCTATTATGGATGCTTTTTAATTTTTGCCCCTTAACCATGTTCTCTTTAATTTTGTCGTTTCACATTACTTAGAAATTAATTAGTTAAAAATAATTTTGATCTCAAAATATCAAATAATTTATAAGGAATAAATTTATATTTTTATGTCATAGTATTTCAAAAATCCAATATCATGACATTTGCCTTATCCAATCATGACAGGTCAATTTGAACAATTATTAATAAGAATATAAACGCAAAAATAAGGAAAAAAAATTTAAGAACTAACCATATCTTAAGTATTCCAAAAATTATATTATAACAAAATTTTCTCTAGAATCTAATGTCACGTGTACAACTTTCTAATACAATAAATTCAAAGAAACATAAGTTTGTATATCTATAATACAGGAATAGTAGAAAGATAAAATGAAGAGTAGGTGATGTCTATAAGGTTGACTAGTAACTACCGTATGAACTCCAAAGGTAAGCCTCGAATTAATGAAGATGGAAGCGGAATGATCAAAAAGATTTGGGCTCATAACCTATACAAGTATAGAAAGCAAGACAGTGAGTACCAAAACTACAATGGTAATCAGCAAGCTATAACACCCGGTAAAATTACCAAAATATCCCTAGATGAGAGAAGCTTGCATAACGTGTATTTTCAAACTCTGATGGAAAATTCGAGGTCGGAATTGTGATAAACATGAAAAATGATGTGGGAAAATAGTCTTGGTGGATTTTTAGAGCAACTAGATCAAAAAATAATTTTTTGATGCGAAAACAATTTCCAGAATAATTGTGCGGTAGGGCCGCGACACGGACTTGTTGCAGAGTTACACTTAGACTTGGCCCCAATATTTTCTACGGGATTAGAAAACTCGATCGGAGAATTTTTAGCGAAAAATCCCGAAAAACATCAGGGTCCACAATGCGGACATGGTTTAGCAAGGCGAACTTTTTTCATTTTTTTTTTAGGGGCATTCTAGACTTTTCCCAACTCCTCCTAAACCTAAAACAAGATCAATATAGGTCATTTGAGCATAAAAAGGGGTTTTTAACCCATTCCTAAGCCTTTCTGAACATTCTAACAAAAGACCTAGAGCTAAAGAGAAGAGAAAAGAGCGAGCATTCGAGGAGAGAAGTTTAAGCCGGATTTGTGCCAAGTTAATTGTCTACCTTCATTCTAGGTATATAAGACTAAACTAAAACATATGAATATTCTTCTATATGCCCCTGTTAACACTAATAGATATAAATATAGATATAGATTTCTGAAAATGACAATATTCCTTTTTTTTTTTTGTGAGAAACATGATGCCTTCGTGTAAAATGACAAATATTAAAAAAAAGAGATAGACAATGCACTTCATCGGTCAATTCATATGATATTTTTTATTTTTGAAAGTTTACTTACTTATTTTTAAACTAATTAAATTTCAAAAATATAATATTTTCAAATTAAAAAAAAAATATAACATATAATATAAGTTTCAAATTTTCTCTTATTTTAATATAAATAAAAGAAATCTTTTAAACTATTAATTAAAATTTATATAATTTTAATTTAAAAAAACTAAACGTAACATAAATTGAAATTGAAGGAAGTTTCATTTTCAGGTACATGTGTAATTTTTCAAATTGTGCATTTTTTTTTTTGGTAACATAAATTAACAAATAAGTGACATAGGATATTGCTTGACTTAAAATTATTCACATGTAGCTGGTTCATGAAAATTCTTTGTAAGCTATTGACGACTTATTATTAGGTTTTATAATTAAATATAAATTATAGTTACGATTTAAATAAATTATGAATATAAAATTAGTGTAATTGAATTTATGCTATCGATAATAAGTAGTAGTCTAATACAGAGGAGATAACAATTTTTCTTCGCAACTGAATGAAATGGAAAATTAATCTACAAAAAATATTATTATATCTAACATTTTGGCCTGGTGGTAATTGACTCGAGCCTTGGGGTTTGCTCCCTTTCAAGGTCTCAAGATCTAAACCTACTAGGTGCAAACAATAGCTGAGGATCATCGGATTGGGTAAAATCTGAATAAACTGTGGTGCACTTGCGGGAAACTCCTTGTCGAGGGCCTGTGCATCCCGGGATTAGTCGGGGCTCAAAGAGACTCGGACAACCGGTGCAATTAAAAAAAAATAAAAAATATTATGTGAGTTTTTTAAATATCTTAGAAGAGGTTGAGGCACCATCCAAATAATTCAAATTGTGTAGAATGTAATTTTACGAACCTTTTTTTAGCAATATTTTGATTAAGAACGCCCATATAAAATATTTATCAAAGCTTTTATGGCATTCATTTTTTTTAGAAAATTAAGTAATTTAATTTGGCACGTATTAATTATTAAGATATTTAAACTTGAATATTAAATAATTAAAATTATTCATTTTCACAACATGTGAATAATTTTCAAAAACCTTTTTTTTCTCAGAAAATTCATATAGCATAACAACAAAATATGGAGAAATTTTAAAATTATAGGAAGTTCAAAAACTTTTGATTTTGATTAATTGCAAATAAGCTACAATAGTAATTATGTGATTGAAAATTTGTCAAGAATTACCATTTAGACACTCAACTTAATAGAGGGAACAATAATTGCAAAGGCACTTGATAGAAGTTTGATATAGAATGTCATTTAATTCATACCAAACTTTGTTGACAACGAAAATATTGGCTATTGTCATAGTGCCATAAAAAAATGAACAAAAATGGCTCTCTAGCTATTATTACTTTTCGTGTAATTTACAACTTCAATAAGTTAATTAATTAAGATTTTATTATAAATATATTTGTATTTATAGTGAATGTCTATGATATAAATTCCTTTGGGAGAAAAGTTAGGAATCGTAAGTTAGGGTCTAAATTAGTTTTCCTTTATAAATAAAAGGGTTTTCTTTTATAGTAATTTACATCTGAATTATATCCCTTATCATCAACAGGAATAAGAAATCGTCTCTCTTCTTTTCCGACTTTATTCATCATATTATTTTATAGTTTCATAGCATAACTACCCTAAATGGGTGTTGGATGTTGAAATCCATTTGGATGCTATGGGTCTTGGAGACGCCAACAAGAATGAAAATAACATATCAAAATGAAATTGTGCTAAAGTTATGATATTCTTGTATCATCATTTTGATGAAATTAAAACTGAATGTCTCAGGATCCACTTGTTTTGTGGAAAAGCCTAAAAAAAAGATATGACCACTTGAAAGTGGGCATACATCCAAAAGTACGATATGATTAGATGCATCTAAGTCTACAAGAGTTTAAGTCTATTCATGAGTACAATTCAACTATATTCAAAATCTTGAATATCTTGGTATCACCACGAATACTTCTGGGCAGATATCTGTTATAAAAGAAGTTTCTTGATTTTGGTTGATAGAGAAACTTTGATGATGAGTGAAATTCGAATACGAGACAATGACCATAAAACCCCCCATACATTGGCAGGTGCAAGCTGTTAAACTGTAAGGAGTTGTTTGGTGTGAGGTATAAGATATAATAAATTTTTGCCTTAGTGACAGGATAAATTATTCTATATACATGATAGAATAACTCATACTAGGATATTTTATCTCGAGATTAACAATCCCAAGATAACTTGTTTCCAACCGAACGACCCCTAAGAGTAATAATGAGTACCAACAACACCTCATTGCCAAGTGGAGGTATTATCATATCTTTCACGCCTGTTACTTTTTTCCTTTTTTTTTTTTAAAGAAGAGGAGATGGATCGCGAGATTTTCACACCTGTAACTTGATCTGATCAACAATTTTTTTTTTGGATAATGAAAAAAAAAATCTAAGTGAGATTTCTTTTCAGTTAATACCTCCAAACTGCCTAACTATTCACATTTTATCAATTTAACACTTAATTATGGGGTATTGTGGTTAACCCCTGAACTATAGACCAGGTGATATGAAGAGTGATAGTCAAATAGAACATTCATGGGACTTAGTACATTCTGTGAGGCCCGATATTTTTAAATAATTAAAGGTAATTTTAGGTCCTTCATTAAATAAATACAGTAATTTAAAGTTAAATTTATGTATTGAAAATTTTTATGAAAAATATTGCAAGTTATAATTTTTGTCAGGTCAATATTCTCCAAAAAGTACATATTATGGTTCAAGATTACCATGATTTTACTTCTCGAGATTTGAAACATGCAAACGTGATGAGGGAGCAATAACTACTAAGGGAATAATAATTACTTCATTTGTGTGACACTTTTTTTTAGTCCGTTTAAGAAAGAATATCATCTTACTATTATCGAAAATATTTTAACTTTAAAATTTCTCTTTTAGTCTCAATGAGATGATCAACTCTTCTAAGGATTATTTTAGACCAGAAGTTCCAAATTTTTTTTCTTAAACATTGCGCCAAGATAAATGACATTATATAAAATGAGATGGAGGGAATATTAGTGAAGAAAACAAAAATTTGCATTCATCTGTTTGAACATCAATTAATTACATATATCAGATTGACAACGATAAATTTTTTTAGATTAATTCATTTTAGATATATGCTGCTGCAGCTGCAAGTCGTTTTTTCCTCTCCTCAAGTTCTCCTAGAGCAGAGATTGGCAATTCATGGTCTTGTATCACATACGTATAATTTCGATCATAGTACCAATCAGCAAACGCCTTTGATAGAGTCTGCACATGTATATTAAACAAATAAATACTCCATCATAGCATGATGAATATAAGTCTGGAATAACGTGCATAACCAGACATTAAACTATGGTATGTAAATACATACCAAGTTGTTGATTGTGGTGACATTTAGAGGAGACCACCATACTTGGACCTGGCTATGGTGATTGAATGAATCAATGAAAACTCCTCTAAATCTTGGATTATTCGGTTTGGGCAAAGTATTTAAGAATTCCTTCCTGAACTCTGAGATATATAGAATCCACAAGTATTAAACTTTTGGACTGTCGTTCACATATATAATTAAGTGAAAAAATTAGCTCATTGATATATTTGTAGAACTAACCTATAAAGGTTTGGTTAGTACTTGCAGTGCAATTTCCAAATGCAATGCAAGTATTTATTCCCTTAGCTATAGTAGTGTTTATCTGCAAAATAACTCATGAACAAAAAAATTAATCCATATTTAAAATCGAAAATCGAAAATCGAAAATCAGCCCATAGATACATATATACATGTGTCTATGAAACAATAATTTGAATATGTCTTAATGCATGGATCAGTTAAATTCAACATAAAAAATTGTAATGAGCATGCATGTTATAACATCTAGTATTTACTAAGGAAAGATGGTGCTGGGCGACCTACTAAGGTGAATGTTATTGAACCCAAACGTTAAAAGCCACAGGGGAAAGAGAATCCTCTGCCTCTTTGGTTGGGGCAGGACGGAAACAAAGAAGCAATTCTTTTCTAATTACCTGGTATTTATCATATGCTGAAGTGGCAATGAAAAGTGGTGTCTTGATATATTGTTGCATGTTCTCTGGGAAGAAGCACTACATGATGTATATATGGTGATTAGTTTATGGGCCAAAAAGTAAAAATTAAAGTCAACTAAATAATTATTACTATCAATTAAATTATACCAGTTCTGGACTCATTTTTGAAGTGCATTCTTTAGGTAACGATTTGGCAGATCCCTGTAATACATAGCTTAGATGAATAAAAATAATAGTGCAGAGCAAGAGAGGAAAAGTAGTAATTAACTAAACAGGAGAATTTAAGTACATGTAAATTAACAAGTGCCGTATAAAGTTCTGTAAAATTTCTTGCATGAAATGGATCCTTGCTGTAATTAGAAAGAGAGATAAAGTTAGAATGAACATATATAGAAACAGTATAAAATTAAACTGTGTTTATAAATGCAGCTTACACGCGGATAAAATAACCAGCATCGTTCATGCATTTTACTCTAGGAGTATTTGGCAATAATTTGTGAAAATAATCACAATACAACATTGCTGGATATCCTCCTGCAGAACTTCCACTAAGAAGGGCCTGAAATAATTAACATGAGATCAATCAATAGTGAAATATGTGTTATCACTTTTCAAATTGCATACAAACTTAAATTACTTACATTCTTAGCATCTTTTAATCCTTTTGCTAAAAGTTCATTGATTACTGCCTTGAAAATTTTTGCACCTCTAAACTGAAGATTGGTAGCCTAAGAACAAGGAAAAAGAAATGTATTGAAAACATAAGGGTGGACAAAATTTATAATTATTACAACAACAACAATATACCCATTGGAATCCCACAAGTGGAGTCTGGGGAGGATAGAATATACGCAGACCTTACCACTACCTCATAGAAGTAGAGAGACTGTTTCGTCTCAATACGATAATATTACTAAATTTATAATTATTGCATAATAAAAATGAAAGCAAACACATACGGAATCAACATATTCGGCATCTCCGGTGAATCCTCCACCGTCACAGTATCTAACAAATACTTTGTTCCAATTGTAGAAATCTGCATATTTCACATTAATTAAACATTAATATTATATATGTTGAACTATATATAGTAGAATCTAATTAAGAATGAAACTATTCCAACGTGTTTAAAGAGTACCTGGATTTGTACTCTTTCTCTTGCTAAAAATTCCTGTAAACCACCATGAGTCCATAACACGTGAAGAACCAAAATCAGATTTGGAACGTTCCAGACAAGCTTCCACAGTTCTGCACCATTCTCCTCCCTAATAAGAAAATTTTCAAAGATTTTTAGAAATGAAAATTCTATATAGATGTGTTGTATATATTAGTAATATATTTGACGTACCGAAAGTTGAATGAGCCAGCTTTGGGCTCCATCTCCAAATCCTGGTTCAAAATGATACGCTGGAGGTGATCCATCCAAGCACACTGCCACATTAAAGAAGTTTATTAGAAGAAAATATATATGACCATTCAAGTTTATATGAATTCATAATTCAAGGAAATTAACCTGCTCCACTTTTCACAGCATCTTTAACAATTGTTTTTGAGACATGATATGCCTCCTCTAGTTCTGGTGTCACATTTTCTTCTGCACATGATACAATATTGATAATGGCCAATGAACAAATAAGTAAGCATACAATTTGAGAATATGTGTTGGCCATCATCATCCTATAAGACATAAAACAACAAAGGAAAATGAGAAACTGATTATACATAGGAGTATATATCCATGTTTGAGAATAAAAGAGAATTCAACACCTACTTTTTTAAAATATATTTGTTGCAAAATATTTTATTTGTCTTTCCATGTATTTTTGATCTATTTATAACATTTTACGGAGATAACCTATGGTGAGAATGTAGTACGGAAAAGTAGGTAGACCATAGAATGAGGAAAATACTAGGCATCACAAGTTTCATGTTATAACCACAAGATTTGTTATAACAACAATTTCTATTTGCATGATGTTGTAATATGGAATGTCAACTGAATGAATTGTTGTTGGTAACTATAATTCTCACGTACAAATCCCAAATTTAATTATTAATTGAAAATTTCTGCAGTTCTTAACGATACACTTAAATTATCAATTAACTTTATCAACTACTTCGAGGACTGGGAACTATCATAGGCAGGCAATATACTGTAACTTTATCAACTTAATTCCTAGAGGGTTGCGAATTATCAAATGCAGGCAATACGTTAGTGTAATGTTAGGTACAAAAAGGTCACAATTCAAACTCGGATTTGATGTCACTTGCTTTAACCCCATCAAAAAACAAGTCAGATTAGAATATTAATTACACAAGTAAAAATGGAAGTAAAGAGAAAATGATAACTCGAATGACCTAAATATGCAGAAGCTAAATCATAACTTATAACATCTCCAAGACTTGGTGTCACATGTACAAGTCACTAAGGTATACATAGAACTGACAGAAATACATGTTTCAGTGTTCTTGTATCTCAAATAGAACAAAAACATAATAAAGAAACTTTAGAGCCTGTTGAGGTGACAAACAACCACCTCACAATTCACTCCTACAAGCTCGAACCGAGTATAAAAGAAGGGCAATCGGAAGGATCTAGCTCTTAACCTACACAAGTATAAAAGCCAGGAGTGAATACCAAACAATATATTACTCAGTAAGCAAAACTACTAAATACAAACTAAAGAATAACACAAATACTCCTACCACACCAACCGAACCTCCAAAACTTTGACCTGCAAGTAAATTGGCGCAACCTAATAATTCATGATTCACCTAGCACATAGTTTCAGAATAAATCAATACCAAGTCATATAGTTAACACCAAGTCCATCAATTAAATGAAATCACATAATGGGGTATTTACGATCCACAATAAATAGATAGTAGAATATGATGCAAGATAATATTAAATACAATAATGCATGTCTGTCCTATAGTGCACATCCACATGAAACTCTAGTTGGAGCCCATGGGAAAAAAGCACATGGTCCATGTATCCATCAGAGTCATTTTTCTTCAGCATTAACAGAACTCACTGAAACTATTTTCCTTCAACACCAATGTAACTCGCAGGAATCGTTTCTCTTTGGCATCAATGTAACTCGTTGGAACCATTTTTCTTCGACATCAATGTTATTGTGGATCTGATATCAGTATTCAAGAGCCAATGCAAATAGACAAGTTCACATAATTCATGAAAGTATGATGATGTCCATAGTAATAAACTACTCAAGTCAAACAATTATGATAAATCTCCCATTATTAAGTCATTATCATCAATCAGGTTATTCACCTCAAGAAACATATAGATATACCTTATCAAGTTGCCTTTTTATTACTCTTTATCTTCTTAGATCAATGAATTGAAAAATTCACCCATAGAAAAATTTTCATTACTCCCCAATACATATAATAAGGTGTCTCGACCCGATCCAAGCCCTAGTTGTGAAATAGGGAAGGGGATTCTTGATGAAACCCTAAACTAGCCTCCATAGTGCCACGCCCCGGGAGGGTACCCTAGGCGTGGCCGGCACCCAGAGACTATCGCTAGTCCCTGAGCGAACCACTTAGTCTCATCACATCACTCATCATCAACATAGCGGAAACAATATCAATAGAAAACCTCAGGTAAGGGCCAAATGGCCAATCATCAATCTCAACATCCACTAAGTAAGTAAAATAATACTCAGTTCATAAGGAAAACATCCACATCAACCTCGATATCATGTCTACGAAGCCTCTAAGTTGACTCAACTGTCTAAGAATAGTGCCATGACATGCCATGGCTATCGACTCAATGGAATAAAGGAAACATCAAATAGAAGGGGTCTCCTCCGGATAGCAAGTAGGCTCACCAAAGTCTGAACTCGAACTCTTTGACCTCAACGGTGCGCCTGCTGAAGTCCTCGAACTCCTGTATCTGCATCATGAAACGATGCAGCGCCAAATGGCGTCAGTACGTGGAATGTACTAGTATGTAAAATAGCTGAATAACAGGGTAAGTACACAGCAATAAAGAAACATCGACTCCACATCATACTCCATCAGGATATCAAAAGTCTATTTGAGGCAAGAGATTAGATTAGAGAATTAACTCATCAACCTCTCCTCAGTCATCAACATCATAGCAAACTCATCTCAAGGAGCCTCAACGTCCACTCACATCAAAGGAACATCATATCGACTCAAGGGAACATCACATCGACTCAAGGAAACATCACATCGACTCAAGGAAATATCACGTCGACTCAAGGACTCAACTCGAACATCACATCAACATCAACATCAGAGTTCTATCAAAGGAACCTAACTGGGAGTTTCTCTAATCGACAACCATCACTTATGAGCCAGTGATGATATAACGAAGCGATGTCGTTGCCACATCTATCCAATACCCTACCTGGGGTAAAGGACATCAACATCAGTGTATCCACAAGAAAAACATCAATCCTCTTTTGGGACAAGATAGGAGCCATCCGCATTGCGGTTCAATCCTCTCTTCCTACGCGGGCCACGTAGTTAATGGGTTTGAGTGGGACTCATTCTCTACCCATTTCGGTGCTCAATACTCCTCCCAATACTCGACATGCTCATAAATCATCAACCTCATCAGTCCCATAGCGACATAGTACATCATCATCAGTCACATAAGGACATGATATAATACCTCAACATCAACATCGGTCCCAGAGGGACATGGTACCTCATCTCATAACATCGACATCAACATCAAAACTCAAGGGACATCATTTAGCAATTAAATTTCAATGCTAAGACATCATAAAACATCATTCTCATCGACATCATCATAACATCATCAATACTTCATCATAACATCATCATAACATCATCATTGCCAAGGCTCTAGACATATTCCCTAATTTCATTATGCATGCTCTCTTCAAACACAATAATTATAGGGTTTAAAATGCACTCATAAAATGAATTATAATGTAAAGCAAAATAGTGATGATCATCAATTCCCGTAGGAAAATTACTTATACAGAAGATAAAGTAGATTTTTACATGCATCAACTCTTCATATTAACTTTATCACATCAAGATATGATACTCAACACTCAGGAGGGCACATGGGAGGACATTCCCATGCTTTAGGTTAGCCTTACATATCTGGAATGTTCTGCTAAAACAATTATGCAACACCTCCTCTTGATCTCTTCAACCTCAACTCCCTTCAAGCCCTAGCTTTGGTGACCTTTAGGGAGAATACGGTTTTGAAATTGGATTTTTGAAACCCTTTTCTTAGAAACCGACTTTAATTAGTCGTAGGAGAATATTTAGGAATTATAGGAATGGACTAAATTGCCTTCCGTAGCTTAAAAGAATTTTTCCCCCGAACTGAAATAACACAGTCCGCGACGCGGACCTGTTGCGGACAATGTATTTTTGGAAAATTAAACTCCATCAAAAAATCACAGAAAAACATAAGTGTGGCTCCGCGACAGGTCCGTGACGCGATTCTGCCGCAGGCTCACTGTTTTTCGTTTTGAAATGAAAAATTATCTTTCGACTCGATCGCTCGAGACCCTCTTCCCGCTCCATTTTCAGTGCTAATCATGAATCCACTCTCGGATTTTCAATCTGAGCATCAGAAGACGCGTTTTTCGCACACCTCTTCCCTAGAGGTATTTTTGTAATTTACTGTGTGTTACACATAAAATATCATAAACCCTTGTAGGTAGTTAGTACTTTATAATTAGTGAGGAAATAGACATAAAGCTAAAACATGATAAGGTATGAAGAGCACTAGACAACACAAATCACAATTCAACATGTCTAACAACACCTCTAAGTAATAGACTACGCAGAAAGCTAAGACATGTCCCTAGAATACCTTCAAGAAGAGTACTACTATAGTCTCAATACCATAAAAAAATAAATCTAAATGTAAGAGGTTTGTTCCTGAAGTACGATGACTCACCAAAGTCTTCAAAGTCAAGATTCGGATCTAGCCACGAACATGAAGAGGCGAATGGTCGTTTATTCCTACATTGTGATATAATGAAAGCATAAAGTATACTTTAGTATGTTCAAATATACTACGTATGTAGTCATGCAATGCAATAGAATAACCATAAGTATAAATAATCAAGTAAAGTATGTACTTTAATCAATGAGTAAAGGCATAGGTAAAAATGGATGATCAATGCACTAAATCTATAAGTAGTATCATGTAAAACATCATATACGATCATACATATGTGGAAAGTAACCATAACCGACAATAAGACCAAGCGAGCTATAATATGGAATCCCAATATCTACCCGTACATTGGAGAAAAGATACCCTACTTGCTAGGGTAGAACTCTACCCCACTGAGCGAGTAACATAAACCAAATTGATCCACTAGCAAAACTCATATTAGGAACATAAACCTATGGTATAGATATGAGACTAGAATCTTTTTGTAAGGACTTCGTAGGTTTAGCCCCCATCCCACCCCAAGCCTCATTCAATGTTATGTCAAATCCAATAAAATACTTATCACAATCATAAATCACAGTTCATACTTGTCACAATTCATAATTTATCCTAGTGAAAAGGTAAATCAAGTAGACTAATCAAAATCATAAAATCATACGTACGAGTAGCTCATTTTTATCATGACCCAAGCTAGGCCCTAGGCGTGACATGACAATTAGGATTCCCTAGGAAACCCCATTTAAGATATCTCTGTAACACTTGGCAAAATTATCAAAATACCCCTAGAGGGAGGGTATGCGTGTAAGCATCTTTCAATGCTCGTACGGAAAATTCGAGGCCAGATTTGTGATCAGCACAAAAAATTGAGTGGGAAGATGGTCTCGGTCGATTTTTAGAGCGACTCGCTCAAGAGATAATTTTTCGATTTGAAGCGCAAAATAGTGTTGGTGCGCAAAAGGAGCGCATCGCGCCTGTGTTGCGGACCAGCACTTCTTTTTTTTTTTTAAATTTTTTTTTACGGGATTGAGAAAACTCGTTCAGAAACTTTTTCTAAAAATACACAGTGCACGACCAGTCCGCGTCACAGACTAGCCTTTTTCGAACTGAAAATTTCTAAAATTTACGAGGGGCATTCCGGTCTATTCCCAACCCCTCCAAAACTCTATACACGATCTAATTAGGTTGTTTTGACGTAAAAAGGGTCTAAAAACCCCATTTTAAGTCCTATTCCAATAATCTAACAAGGCTAGGGTTTGAGGAAATAGGAGACCCTTGACATGATTGATTGATAACTTTATCCCAGGTATGTAAGGCTACCTTAAGCGTTGTACTATGTTTATCCACGCGCCCCTTCGTCTTCTTGAGTCAAGATTATGAGTATAAATCCCATGTTTTAAATCCTGTGATTTCTTGGGTTCTAAATTCTTGTACATGTTGGAGTTTTTATGAATTTACTTGAGTCAATTTATGAGTTGCGTCATTATTATCATGAAATATGAATGTTATTCGAATGTTTAATACTCTAGCTCTAAATTTAGTATTTTCTTACTTATGTACTGAATTGAGAAGTGTGAATTTAAATCTTCTAAACCCATAAATTGAACCCAGAAAGTATATTTTCTTGTTTCATATATGTGTATAGAGAATACCTATTTTATCTAATGAGTTGAGTCTGGATAATATGATATTCTTGACCGAAATCATTGGGAGTCTTGCATGGTATGAGTTAGAGTCATGAGTTGTATTGCATAAATGATGGGCTCGAGTTATTCAGTTATTCAGACATTGAGTTGAGTTATTGAGAAACGAGTTGGCTCGTTGAGATGAGTCAAAGAGATGAGTTTGAGTTGATTTTCTATGAACACATTTTAGTCTTGGAAGGAGTATTGAGCACCGAGCGGGTGATTGAGGGGCACCCCACGAACTACGTTGCCAGCATAGGGTAGTCGTGCAGTTAACTCTGGTGGCCACATCCCAATAGATGGACATGCTCTTTGGATCCAAGAGTGAGGTAGAGGTAGAGATTGACGCCTTATTCCTTGGAAAGTTTAGGGCGGGTGTGGCAACAACGTCTTTGCGTTATACACCACCAAGCCCTCGGTGGTGGGGAGTTGTCGGTTAGAGAAACTTCCAAGCAACACTTGAGTTGGGCCTATCATGATTTTCAAACTAAGTTGCATTAAAAACTGAGTTAAATTATAAAGCATGATTTTAAAATTTAAAACGTATATCATTTATTTGAGTTGAGATATACCATGAGGAAAAGCATGATTTTAAACTTTAAACTTGCATTATTTATTTGAGATGAGACATGAGATGAGGAGTTGAGCCTTGAGCCGAGTCAGTTGATTGAGTCTGAGCCTTACTTGTTTTTTGAGCCATCTTACATACTGTACATTCTACATATTGACGCCACTTGGCGCAACATCATTTCATGATGTAGTTTCTAATGATAGAGGACTTCAGCAGGCGCACCGTTGAAGTCCAGAGTTCCCAAGTTCCAGAGTTGGTGAGTCCTCCTTGCTATCCGGAGGAGCCTTTATTTTATTTGATTAGTTACTTCTATTTTCTTTGAGTTGGGTAGCTATGACCTGTCATGGTACCATCTAGATGTTAGAGGTAGAGGCTTCATAGACATTGAGTAAAGGATTTTGAGTATTGTTTTCCAAGCTCTTGTTTATTGGAAATCCCCTTTTTTTTTATTAAAGACTTGATTTACTTACTTTATAGTCTTTTCTTCGAGTATTTTCCTTCCGCTGTCAAGTATAATGTGGCAATAAGTCCAAGTAGTTCGCTTGGGGACTAGCAATAGTGTTTGAGCGCCGGTCACGCCAAGGGTACCCTCTCAAGGCGTGACAATCTCATCATATCACACATACATAAGATAAGCAAATCAACAATAGGAAGCCACACATACATAAGATGAGTACCCTTGGCGTGGCTGGCACTCAAAGACTATTGCTAGTCCCCAAGCAAATCATTTGGCCTCATCACATACGTTCAGTCATAATCTAACAGCGGGAGACATCAATAATTAAAAAATATTTCATAGAAAGTAATAACAATTCGATAATTAAATGCTAAAGGTGTCACGATCCAAAATCCAAACATGATGGCACTCACCTAACCCACCAACGAGAGTCATCCCAAAATCCAAACAACTTAACAATAACGACAAAAGCGGAAGATAACAGTCTAATGATATAAATAAGTGTAAGAGAACAAACTACAATTATCCCAAAAACTGATGTTACATGTACAAGCCTCTATATATAGAATACTCAAATGAAATACAAATCATAATGTCTAGTCCTCAAATAAAACCAAAACATAATGGTAGAATCTCCGAAGGTCTGCTTAAGGAATAAGTAGCTACTTCTCGAGAAATCTGGAAGCTCAATCCAACTAGGAAAGAAATGTATTAGGATGGACCGGGCTCACAACCTGCAAAAATGTAGCAAGGGGTGAGCATCAAATAATAGGGTACTCAACAAATGGTACTAACCTAAAGGAAAGCAATGAAGAACATAATTAACTCCTTAAGGGGTCGTTTGGTAGGCGGCATTAGAAGAAATAATCCATGTGTTATATATGGTATTAGCTAATATATTGTTGCTAAATAAATATTTTGCTTTGAAGTATAAGAAATGCAACAATATTTAAATGATATAGCCACAAAAATTTTGCTCTGATAAATTTTTGTGGCTAATTATTATTTTTGCCACGAGTTATAATGCAAATAGAAACCTTTTAGCTATAATAACTCATGAGAAACAAAATGTTATAGCTAAACAAATATTTTTGCTTCAATTTATAAAGAAAAAATTGTGGTCGTAGTTAAATAATTATTTTTGTTATTGCAAAGTTTCATAGCTAAATATTAATTTAAGCTACAAGTTGAACTTATTATAGAAACAGTAATCTTCGAGCCACGATAGTTATTTGACAAAAACGTAGTATTGTAGCGAAATAAACATTGTTTGCTTCAAGCTATAAGAAAATATGATAAACAAATATTATTTGTTTCAAGTTATAAAAAAAATGATAATAGTTAAGTGATATGGCTACAAATATTTTTATTATGATAGCTAATTACTGTTTTTGTAGGGAGTTGAAGATTACTATAGAGATAGTAATCATTTAGTTGCACTAATCATTTAAAATAAAATATTATAGCAAATATGCATAATATTTCTCCAAGTTATAATTTCCTTTTTGTAGTAATAGTTAGCTTAATTGCTATAGTTATTTGTCATGACTAGATGTTGCGATCATAGATTTATTATTGTGATAAAATTGATCTCTGATCATTATTATTTTTATCGTGAATTTAATTTCATATAATTAGAGGTGTTTATCTTTCTATCAATTTAACTTTACAAGTGTAATTATAAGTTTTCAATGTAATTTAAATAAATGTGAAGTAATATATGATTGACTTGGATTAATTAATTATATTAAATTTAAATAAAATCATTTCACTAATGTAATCTTGATTAAGTTATTCAAGATAAATTTTTATTTGACTCAGACATATTATATCGAAACAAGACATACATATTTAATATAATTATGGGTGTTCATCATTCAATTAGATTTAATTCTATAGATATATTTATAAGTTAAAATATAATTTAAATAATAGTGGATATATCTAATAATTTTTTATTAAGTAGTTTTATAGAATTCAAAGTACAAAATTTCAAGTCCCTCTTGATCAAGTATTTTGACATTTATTATTTTACTTGAACTTGTTCAATCAAGATGACATTTTTACTGATCTCGTGTATTTAGGTGTTGATTGTTCTATTAAGTTCAATTTTATATAGTTTTGCTTGTAAGTTTCAAATATAATTTAAAATCATAATCAAATAATATCTAATTAGATTTAATTAATTATTTAAACTGAATTTAAATAAATCTCACTAAAACTTGTTCAAGCTTCATCATGAACAAGTGTTTCAAAAGAATTATTAATTGACTCATTTCTAATATTATGATAAGACCTTAGTTGATATAATGATTTTAATTTAGATGTTCATATATAGTTTGATTCAATTTAGTAACGTAAATATAAATCTTTAATTCATATCTAAATTCATTTAAACATTTTCTATTTATTAAAATTAATTTTAAGATTTATAATTATGTTCTAAATTGAATCAAATTATCTATGAGCATCTAACTACAATAATTATATCAGTTAAGATATTATTATAATAATACAAATATGAGTCAATTAATAATTCTTTTGAAACACTTATTCCTGATGAAGCTTGAGCAAGTTTTAGTGAGATTTGTTTAAATTCATTTTAAGTGATTAATGAAATTTAATAAGATATAATTTGATTATGATTTAAAATTATATTTAAAATTTACCTTAAAAACTATATAAAAATTGAACTAAATAAAACAATCAAACCAAATAAACGTGATCGATAAAGATGTCGTTTCGATTGATACCAAAATACTTGATCAAGAGGAACATGAGTAAAACCTGCAATTTTGTACTTTGAATTCTACATGACTACTTAATCAAAAGTTATTAGATATAACCACTATTTATTCAAATAATATTTTAACTTGTGAGTATATCTATAAAATTAAATGTAATTGAATGATAAACACCCATAATTATATTACATATGTATGTCTTGTTTCAATATAATATGTCTACGTCAAATAAGAATTTATCTTGAATAACTTAATCAAGATGAAATTAGTGAAATTGATTTTATTTAAATTTAATATAATTAACTAAACCAAGTCAACTATATATTACTTCATATTTATTTAAATTATATTAAAATTTTATAATTACACTTGTAAAGTTGAATTGAATAGGAAGATAAACACCTCTAATTATATAAAATTAAATTCACGATAAAAATAAAAAATGACCAGAAATAAATTTTATCACAACAATAAATCTATGGTTGTAGCATCTAGTCATATCAAATAACTATAGCAATTAAGCTAACTATTACTATAAAAAGAAAATTATAACTTGGAGGAAAAATATACATATTTGCTATGATGTTTTATTTTAAATACTTAGTGGAACTAAATGATTACTATCTCTATAATAATTTTCAACTCATGACAAAAATAGTAATTAGATACCATTAATAAAAATATTTGTAGTCATATCACTTAACTATTATCAGTTTTTCGTAACTTGAAGCAAATAACATTTATTTATCAATTTTTTTAACAACTTGAAGCAAAAAATGTTTGTTTAGCTACAATAATACGTTTGTGTCAAATAATTATCGTGGCTCGAAGATTACTGTTGCTATAATAAGCTCAACTCGTAGCTTAAATTAATATTTAGCTATGAAACTTTGCAATAACAAAAATGATTATTTAACTACTGTCACAAGTTTTTCTTTATAAATTGAAGCAAAAATATTTGTTTAGCTATAACATTTTGTTTCTCATGAGTTATTGTAGCTAAAAGATTACTATATGCCTCAATGCATTTTAACTCATAGCAAAAAATAATAATTAGCCGTAAAAATTTATCATTGCAAAATTTTTGTGGCTATATCATTTAACTATTGCTACAGTTTTTATAAGTGGATTTTTCATAAACAACCATCTAGTGAAACATAATAGGCTAAAATAGCCACATTTTTAAAAATTACATGTTATAGCTTTTTGAATGTATAAAATGCATAGTATAAAACGGTCTGACTATAAAATTTTATACATAAAAGGTTGCTGGCATTTAATGAAAAATAATTAATGATTGGATTAAATAAGGGAAACTTTACAATAAAGAATGGAAGGCAATATACATTACCTAATATAAATCTTGACAATGAAAAAAGGAAAAAGGCTGCTGAAACTGGAAAACTAAAAAAAAAAAAAAAAAAAGGAGGGCGTGATCTATACGAATTCAACTCGGGTAATGTTGATTTTGAGTTTAATTTTTTATACGTTTGTTCTTGTGATTTCATGGTATTATACGACTTAATGTAACCGCGATGAAATAAAAACGTGTTTATTAGAATTATAGGTTATGTGCATTTTTTTTATTTGAATCTCCATCTATGGAAAATAATGTTTTTACATGTGTTAATTTGCTGTTTTTGGGTCGTATGAACATGTGTAATTGTTGTTGTCATTCTACTGTTGCGGCTGATAAAATATGAATTTCATATGTATAAAATGGTAATATAGAAAAATATAATTGTTCCGTCATGTATAAATTGTTTGTCTAGATGAATGAATTCGTATACGAATTGTTGAATACGTGTGCATCCATCCTATTATTTCTGTATAAATAAATTGTTTCCTTTGTATATTTATATGTATATTTAAATGTGTGCGATTTTTTTTTGTGTGTGTATATACGTATGAATATGTATATATATGAGAATATTTTGTGTTGTACGTAATTTTTTTATATACACTTATGTATTGATGACTGTTGTATTGTATTGTATAAATTTTTTGTGTATTGATGACTGATGTATTGTATTGTATAAATTTTTTGTGTATGTCCACGAATATACATATAAGAGATGAATTTATGTTTTATACAGTTGTATATTAACAAAAGGATTTGCGTATAATAATTTTTGCTGTATAAGCTTCTTTTTGGTGTATAATTGTATGACTATGTATATTGATTGGAACTAAAAACAGTTTTATATATTTTTTTATCGTATATAATTGTGTATTAATTCTGTTGTATAAAAATATGAATATAATGCTGTATATATTTGTAATATGTTGTATGTATGTAATGTATTGTTTATAGAAATGACTTCGAGAGCTCTTATGGTAATGCATTCGGGACGGTGGGATGAAAAAAATTGTTAGATTGACTACATGTTGGAGGGCATTGTTTTTGGAGAGGAAGCAACCTATCTGGAATTGTATAAGTTGGTAGCAAACCAAATCGGTGTTGATCTCGCTAAGTATGAAATAAAAATGGAATACAAGATTGAATCTGTAGATATACCAATTATTATACACAATGATATGGGTGTGAGGGTTTATGTTATGTTGAGGAAGACAAGTAATGATTTCAATAAGTATCCAATTTGTGCAAGCATTTTAGATAAGCAGATGGTTGATACTGTTGTCGGTGGAAGTTCTTCAAAAAAAAACATTTTCGGTGATTGAGGAACATGCAATTGTTGGACTTGGTGATTTTGAGAATCGTGAACTGTCTGTAGATGAGGTAATTGAGCCATTGAATGCTTTTGTTACCGGGGACATGAATGCAGTCATATGTGATCCATCTCATAAGTATGTGGATGTAGGCCAGGTATACATAAATAAAGCAACATTAAAGGCTGTTATGTCTCAATATACAATTGCGGAAAGGTTCCAATTCAAGTCAAGGAGGTCGAATGCAGTAAGGTATTAACACATTATACACAAACATTTTTCATACTGTCAAAATTATTTGTGTATATGATTTGTTTTTTATGTATATGATTGCAGTTACACTATTGTGTGTACATCTGATGAATGTGACTGGTTGATGAAAGCTTCTGCAATTAATAAAACTGCCATGTTTCGAATAAGAACATTCAACATGGTTCATACATGCCAGTTGAAGGATCAAATATATTCACAACGGCAGGCAACCAGTAATCTGATTGGTGGTCTTGTGATGCCTAAATTGGAAATCACAAACGAAAATACACGACTTCGGATATTAAAAATAATGTCAAACAGGATCTTGGGGTTGATATTACGTACATGTTAGCGTGGAGGGCAAAGGAGAAAGCATTGAATTATTTGAGAGGATCTCCATCTGGATCGTATAACAAGTTATCTGCCTACTTATATATGTTAGGTAATACGTATCCGGAGTCACACATACGTTTAAAGAAGACAGAGTAAGGTGAGTTCCTTTACGTCTTCATTGCTCTGCGTGCTTTTATAAAAGGATTTGATCACTGTAGGCCTGTAATTGTTGTGGATGGGAGTCATCTTAGAGGTCCATTTAATGGTCAGTTTCTTTCAGCAAGTACCATGAATGGGGCAGGTATGTTTCCCATGTTTTCATGTATATGTATATGGAACTAATGCAAAAAAATATTTATTTTATACAATTTTAGATACTTGAAAATGAAATGGGATATTGTATGTATAGGACACATATTTCCACTAGCCTATGGGATTGTCGATTCAAAAAATGATGCTTCCTGGACGTGGTTTTTCCGGCAGTTTAAGGAAGCATATGGAAAAAGGGATGGAATGTGCATAGTTTCTGATAGAAATGAGAGCATCATAAAGGCTGTTATGACCATATATGATGGAATACCTCATTATGCTTGTATATGGCACTTATGGAATAATGTGCAGTCGAGGTACCGGAAGTCACATGCAAAGTTGCACGAAGTCTTTTATACCATGGCAAAGGCTTATACACACGCTGAGTTTGATAGGTTGATGAAAACAGTGGAACAGGTTGATATAAGAGTTAAGGAATACTTGCAACTAGCTGGGTATGATAAATGGGCTAGAATTTATGCAACTGCTCATCGGGGGTGGTGTATGACTTCGAACATTGCAGAAAGTATTAATTCGGCTTTGGTGTCGGCGCGCGAGTTACCAATTTTTGACTTTCTGGAAGAAGTCCGGATGATGTTTGGTAGATGGAACTGCGAAAATCAAAAGCAGGCAACTTATGTATTTACCCCCCTTATGGGTAAATTCCAGGATATTCTTGTGAAAAACGAAATAAAGAGTACGAGGATGATGGTAATAACTTTTTGATTTATACATATGAATAATTAATTTTTCTATCTCTATTCATCTTCTGTATATTATTGTTGTGTTTTTTTTTTAATTTTTACATAGGTTGTATCGGCAAGTGTCCACGTGCACAACGTAATTGATGAAGGGAGAACATATATAGTGTGTCTGGAAAATAAGACATGTAGTTGCGGCCGATTTCATATTGATGAAATACCATGTGCACATGCTTGGGCTGTTTTAAAGTATAAGCATGTTGAACCAGATGATTATTGCTCCGAACTGTATAAGCCAAAAACAGTGTTGAAAACTTATGAGATACCAATCTATCCTCTTTCGGATCGAAAGGATTGGGTCATACCAGACCACATATTAGCTGATGTGGTTCTACCGCCCATATATAGAAGACCTCCGGGAAGACCAAAGAAGAAGACGCGAGATAAGTCATTATCTGAGATGCTAGCAAGCAAGAGCAAAACTGCATGTAGCGTATGTGGAAATGCAGGTCACAACAAGCGTTCATGTAGGAATAGGCCCCGTAGTACTTAGCTTATGATTTATGGATGATGTTTATAACTTATGGAGGTAGTATTATTGCTTGCATGTATTTGTATTTTGTTGGTTTGAGTTATTCTTGTTTATATAAATGTTTGCTGCCAGTTTGAAAAATAAGAATTGATGGTTAAACACTTAGTGCAAAATAAGAAATGTGTATACATTTTTTAAACGTTTACTGTAGTGTCTCTTTAATTATACAGTTCATATAGTTTATTTGCCCCGAACTTTTATAACCACATACCTGGACATGTTTTAGATGGGGATATATATATAAACGTTCCATAAAAAAATATACAATTGCATTAAAAAATTACACCTATTCAAACAAATTTATAACGTGTGGTATATATGTTATGAATAAGTAATACACAACTTTATACGCTTGAGTTATTTATACAGACATGTAGCATGAGTACTTGTAAAAAATGCAACTGTATATATATGTCTGGACATATTTATGCAATAGAAAGTACAAAAATATACCGTAAATGTATTTTATCGAAATAAAATACAATCACAACATAGTCGTTGGCAACACAGTATACATTTGAAATTCCAAAAAATAAACAAAATTAAGCAAACTGTATACACTGAAGTATATATGTAATCAAATAGTATTCCAAAAATGAAATTGAAAAATTACTTAGCAAAATAATGTTATAACTCCAAAAAGGCAATATCTAGTGCAAGACAATACCATGAAAAACACAGTAAATTATTTGTTTAGTCTACACATAGAATATGAATATGTTATAAGTTAGCCTATGATTTAAAAAAAGATGTGTTGCCCAAAATGTGAATATCAGTTATATTTCGATTCATTCGCCGTCACTGTCACCAGACGTCCTACTTTGCTTCGGCGGTGCCTCATTATCACTGATGCCGTCTTGTTGTAACTTCCTCGAACCGTATTCCCATAAAAGAGCTGCATATCGAGTCCAGAATTGTTCTGAATCAATGCTTGTTACTGGGATGCCATTCCCATCACTCAAAAATTCAGCAAAGGCTGCCATATACACTCCACACTCCCTGCCAAAAAAAAAATGACCCAAAAAAAGATTAAATGAAAAGCCATATATACAGTAGTGGAAGTGTATAAAATAGAAAGCGTGACAAGGTCTTTAAGAAACTTACAAGCTGCCTTCAGGCTGAATGGGTAAGTTGTTCACATGCACAATGTCAAATGGATCATATTCAGAGTGCAACTTATAGCTTGAATGCTCATGAACGTCCAATCCCTTCTTCTCGTAAAAGTCTTCAGTCGCCAGGTATGTGGGTACAAGTTCTGCATACTTACGGACCTCTTTAGCTACGAATCTGTCATGGACTGCGGATCTGGTTGAGTCGTATATGTATATGGTTCGGTTGGTGAAGCATACCACTATTAGAACCCAGTGGAATTTATCCTTCATGTTGACTGGAATGAAAATGTTGTCAACTGTGTGCCATGGCACTGCAGCTTGCAACCTAAAACCATTTATATATGCACGTACTGTCCGTTCGGAGTTAGCATTACACGCACCATTTTCATGATCAGCGTATGCAGCCCATATACCGTGCATCAGTGCACTAAAATTACAATCCACAGTAGTGTATCGATATGTATTCCTCATGGAATATTTTGCCTTTTTTTTGAGATAATACATGATGACATCTATGTGCTGAAAGAAAATATTAAATATATGAAAGTGATTTGTGTACCCATCTATATACATATATGTATACATATATACAAACATGTTTAATACAAAAAAAACATACATATACATATACATAGGAAAAACACATATACAGTTCTGTTTTTTTGCGTACGCATCCATATACATGTACAAAATACACTGAAGAGTTATACAAACATGTTTAATACACCAAAAATATATATATATGTATATGTATATACACATAAAAAAAATATACAGTTCTGTTTTTTTGCGTATTCATCCATATACATGTACAAAAATACACAGAAAGTTATACAAACATATTTAATACATAAAAAAGCATATACGTATGCACAGAAACACGCATATACAGTTCTGTTTTGCGTACTCATCCATATACATGTCCAAAATTTACAGAAAAGTTATATAAACATGTTTAATACACAAAAAAAAACATACATATACATATACACAGAAACACACATATACAGTTCTGTTTTTGAGTACTCATCCATGTACATGTACATAATTCAGAGAAAAGTTATACAACCATCATTTTTCATCATTAAAAAAACATATACATATATACATACATATACGTATATATACGTATGCGTAAACATATAAGTATTCCATTAAATCTACTTTGCGTACTCGTCCATATACGTATACATATGCATGTACACCCAAAAAATATGTTTTATCGATACATACCGAGTCATTGATGACCTGGCCCACGGATGCCAGTGTGTAGAACCAGTTTTTGTTTGAAATTGCTGCTACACCAAAGTCAAGCGGCGGATGAAAGGCAACCTTATGTTTTCTGTAGTGGTCTTCATTATGGTTCCTATTGTTTGGTATTAGATGAACATTTTGTAAATAACTTTGTAGTATTTAAATAATAATATACAAATATGAAAGTTAATGAATACACTTACTTGTTTTGATGTCTTGCTAGGAGTTCAACTGACAACCAGTCCCAAAAATTCATATACAACGAATCATCATGTGTGTCAAGAATTGAATTGAATGGGTGCTTTTGATGAAAAATTTTGGGCCTTTTTGATGAACTGGAACCTATTGTATTTTGTAAAATTCTGTGAAGACAAATATATGGTAAAAAAAAGTGTCTACGTTATGTTTTATAGAGATCTTACCTGTTTCAAACCCAAAAGATGCCATGTATGGTGAAACATTATATGGACCTGGGCGTCTAGGCCTCCTGGCTGGTACAGGTGTCTCAACTATTTGAAGCGGAGGCGTGTCGATGTATGCCAATGGATGTACCACAATACTCCTTTGGTTATTGATATTCTCTGGATTAAGGCTTGGGAGAAGCTCGTTAGGCAGTTCAAATTGAGATTCAGAAAAATCTTGAGCCTGATTTGGGTCTGCCTTTGAATGTTCTTGTTCCTCGCCCAAATTGGATTCAGCTGCTTCTGTATTTACGGCTACCTCCTAGAAAATAAGGTAAAAAATGGGATATATTAATGTGCTGACAAAAATGTAAGACTTTACTATCCAACTAGTTCTGCATGTACCTCACGAATGTCAGAACCTGATGCATGGCAACAATCTTTGTCAGTTGGCTCTACATTCGCATTCATTGCATCGTTTTCCACTTGAGGCTCGTCTGCATGAAACTGTAATAAAGTATGTTAGATACTATTTCAAGTATGTATTGTAAGCATGCATATACCTCTTTGTCAGTCGTGTCTTTGCAAACAGTCTCCGGTTGACCACTACCCTCAACCTGATATATGACAACAGTTTATATAAATATACTGTCAATAAATATTTTGCAGTGTATAAAAAAGCCAACCATGGACCAGGTATGTGTATGTATAATTATCAGTGTATAAAAAATTAATGTATACATTTAGGGTAAATTTATTTCCAATGTATAAAAACATACAATGTATAATAGTCCCAGACATCAGGTTTATATATTTACTTGACATTATACACATGTACAAGTATGAACAAGGTGTGTGTATAAAATATAAATGTACTGTCCATATATACCTTGCAGTGTATAATAAATCCATACATAATCTAGGTGTAGAAGTGTATAATTAACAGTGTATAAAACCAGTTAGGTGTAAATGCAATGTATATTTATTGCATTGTATAAAAACATACATTGTATAATTGTCCAGTCAACAGTTTTGCATATTTTACTTGACATCATATACATGTGCATGCATGAACAATTTGTGTGTGTAAAATCCAAATGTATAATATTATGTGTATAATATGTGCAAAAAATATAAATTTAAACAAATAATTTATAGGGACAGCAGCACATTTTATACTTGAAAAAAAATAAAAAAAAATGTTGTACCTCTTGGCTAGTATGAGTACTTGTTACTTCAATAGGGACTTGTTCTGTGTCATGCACTGGGGACTGTTCCATATCATCTTTGTGATCATTTTTGTTGCTTCTCAATTCTTTCAAAATCTCCTTGAAGTTATGTTGAACCATCGTCTTCAACTCTTTAAACTCCTCTCTTACCTGCATTTTATTTACAGTTATAAAACATATGTTATTGTTAAAAAAATAAATAAAGTAAGTCTGTATTTTGAGTTATGTACATACAAATTGTTTGAACGATTCAAATTCGTCACGCGAAATCGTTTCTTCAACGGTCCTGCTGCTTGAAGGCTTCGAAACTGTTTCCTTATTTTTTTTACGTTCCAATGGTCGCTTTGTCTGTGCTTTTTTTTGCAGCATTTGCATCCTCTCTTTTTTCCGGTGACTTTTGAGAAACTTTCTTTGCAGAAGGTCTCAGATTTTTTCTTGCAGGTGATGCATGAGGTATGACTTTTTCTTTGGGAAAATTTCGTAATTAATCAAACATTAAACACAAAACTACATATATTAACTACACTTTTAAATTATTACAAAAAATAACCACCTTTTTCAAAAAGGCGGCTATAACACCTATTCCCAACACAAATGTATAAAACCAAGGAAATGCAAAACCGCTCATCACTTTCTCTTTCATCCATACAAGATTCAAAATCTTCTTTCCATTTTACTCATTTTCTTTCCATTTTACTCTCCTTCAATCTCTCTGGCAGTTACAGGTATGTTCTTCCATTTTCTTTCCATTTTCTTCTCCGAAATCTTCTATGAATATTCTTCAAGATTTTCTTCCACTGTTAATTCTACATTTTTGGCGGTTCTTACTATTTTTTTTAAAAAAGTTTAACTTTCCCCCCTTTTTTGATAAACGGTTAACCCTAAATTGCCCAACAGTTGCACAAAATCACAAGTTCCCGCTACTATTGTTGAAGAATCATCATAAAAAAGGATTACTAGAGGTATAAATTTGCATGATAACTTTTGTATGGATGATTTCCCTTCTTTTTCGTTGGGTATAACTCAAGACGAAGAGCCCATTGCAGGAAGCATTGCAAGGGAAAAGGATAATGTAGAAATTAGATCCAAAGAGCGAGATGATAATCTTCATCGGCCAAGCACTTCCAAAAGGAAGAGGAAAGATGTGGATCTAGACTCAGGCAGTGATAAACCAAACAAGAATGAAGAGGAAAACCAGGTTCTGTTTTTTTATATTTAAAAAAAAAATTATTTGTTAAATTTTTTTTTGATTTCTAAAAAATTGAATGCAATTGTTTGTTTGCAGTGTAAATCACTGCAATTGCTTTGTTTCCAGTAAAATGAATGTAAAAAATGTTTGTCAAAAAATCTGAAAGATTTTTTTTTGAACACAAAAATTGTTTCTAAGATGTGTTTGTCCCCCTTCTTATACACTGCTGTATACATTGCCATATGTATGAACTTTTTGCTGTCTGTGTAATTATACAAGTAAAGCATGTATTTCCTGATTTTTATACACATGCATGTCTGTGTGATTTTTATTTGGCATTTTTGTTTGAATGACTGCAATATACACCAAAATGTATACAGTGCAGTTATCAAGGGGTGTTCCTTTTTTTATACACTGCTGTATACATTGCATTTTTACAGTGCAGATGAATTATCAAATTTATACTCTACAGTATATATGCACCCTTGTTTGTCTATGTAATTATACAACTACAGCATGTATTTTTCCTAATTTTTATACACATGCATGTCTGTGTAATTTTTTTATTTGGCATTTTTGTTAAATGACTGCAATATACACTAAACTGTATATAGTGTAGTTACCAAGGGGGTGTTCTTTTTTTATACACTGCTGTATACATTGCTTTTTACATTGCATTTTATACTTTACAGTATATATGCACCCTTGTTTGTCTGAGCAATTATACAATTATGTTTCACAACAGGTAGTCCAGTATATTATGGAAGGCAATCCTTCTGTCATTCAACATATGCAGTGTTACACAAACACAAACGTGATGGAAGATTTGACAAATATGTTGACTGAAAGACAGTTGAAGAGGTTTCGGGAAACTACATGCTTTTCACACCTATTAGATATCAATCAGTGCTCTGTCCAGGCCCAGATATTCAGGGCCTTTATGATGTTCGAGGTACAGGGCAGTTCATCTGATGCATTTATCATCCATGTGAATGATTCAACTCTACGATTCACTCGTAGAGATTTTGCCCTCATTTCTGGTCTAAAGTGCGGCGATGAGTCATCAAATTTTATGTTCAATACAGAAGAGCCAAATCGCATCATACGGCAATACTTTGGAGATACAAGTAGATCTATTACCAAGCAACAATTGGTTGGTAATTGTTTGAACAGGGTATGGAGTGATAACGATGAGGACGCCCTGAAGTTTGCCACGTTGTATTTTATACACAATTTCATCATGTCCGAAGAGCCATCATCAACAATAGTTCCAAGGAAACATTTTGATCTTGTTGAATCTGGAAGACATGTTGAATACCCATGGGGCAACGAGGCTTTCGGGGAGCTCCTAAAGAATCTGCATGCAAAGATCACTTTGACTGGAAAATACTACAGGATTCACGGCTTTCCATTAGCCATGCAGGTTTGGATATACGAGTGTTGCTCGCACGTCAATCCGAAGATTGCTGTTAAAGTTTCCGATCACATTCCTAGGATACGTAATTGGGTAACTACAATCGACAAGCCCCGTTGTAATTTCTTAATCAATTCTCTGTTCCGAGGCACTCGAAAAAAGGTATGACATCCAAATTTCAATGTCCTAAATTTTATAATAATTGATTTTATTGATACTTATTGTGAAATCTATTAGGTTGTCCTAAAAAACATTACAGCAACAGAACGGGAGCTCTCAAGCATTGATCTTCCGTCGGACCATGTTGTATTAGATACAGTACAGTCCCGCACACATCGGTCCGACCATCGTCAAGATATCCAATTTGATGATGATTTTCAGGATCCTCCAATTAGAAGACAGAGCAAAGGAAAAGAAAAAGTCATACCTCATGCATCACCTGCAAGAAAACATCTGAGATCTTCTGCAAAGAAAGTTTCTCAAAAGTCACCGGAAAAAAGAGAGGATGCAAATGCTGCAAAAAAGGCACAGACAAGGCGACTATTGGAACGTAAAAAAAATAAGGAAACAGTTTCGAAGCCTTCAAGCAGCAGGACCGTTGAAGAAACGATTTCGCGTGACGAATTTGAATCGTTCAAACAATTTGTATGTACATAACTCAAAACACAGACTTACTTTATTTATTTTTTTAACAATAACATATGTTTTATAACTGTAAATAAAATGCAGGTAAGAGAGGAGTTTAAAGAGTTGAAGACGATGGTTCAACATAACTTCAAGGAGATTTTGAAAGAATTGAGAAGCAACAAAAATGATCACAAAGATGATATGGAACAGTCCCCAGTGCATGACACAGAACAAGTCCCTATTGAAGTAACAAGTACTCATACTAGCCAAGAGGTACAACATTTTTTTTTATTTTTTTTCAAGTATAAAATGTGCTGCTGTCCCTATAAATTATTTGTTTAAATTTATATTTTTTGCACATATTATACACATAATATTATACATTTGGATTTTACACACACAAATTGTTCATGCATGCACATGTATATGATGTCAAGTAAAATATGCAAAACTGTTGACTGGGCAATTATACAATGTATGTTTTTATACAATGCAATAAATATACATTGCATTTACACCTAACTGGTTTTATACACTGTTAATTATACACTTCTACACCTAGATTATGTATGGATTTATTATACACTGCAAGGTATATATGGACAGTACATTTATATTTTATACACACACCTTGTTCATACTTGTACATGTGTATAATGTCAAGTAAATATATAAACCTGATGTCTGGGACTATTATACATTGTATGTTTTTATACATTGGAAATAAATTTACCCTAAATGTATACATTAATTTTTTATACACTGATAATTATACATACACATACCTGGTCCATGGTTGGCTTTTTTATACACTGCAAAATATTTATTGACAGTATATTTATATAAACTGTTGTCATATATCAGGTTAAGGGTAGTGGTCAACCGGAGACTGTTTGCAAAGACACGACTGACAAAGAGGTATATGCATGCTTACAATACATACTTGAAATAGTATCTAACATACTTTATTACAGTTTCATGCAGACGAGCCTCAAGTGGAAAACGATGCAATGAATGCGAATGTAGAGCCAACTGACAAAGATTGTTGCCATGCATCAGGTTCTGACATTCGTGAGGTACATGCAGAACTAGTTGGGTAGTAAAGTCTACATTTTTGTCAGCACATTAATATATCGCATTTTTTACCTTATTTTCTAGGAGGTAGCCGTAAATACAGAAGCAGCTGAATCCAATTTGGGCGAGGAACAAGAACATTCAAAGGCAGACCCAAATCAGGCTCAAGATTTTTCAGAATCTCAATTTGAACTGCCTGACGAGCTTCTCCCAAGCCTTAATCCAGAGAATATCAATAACCAAAGGAGTATTGTGGTACATCCATTGGCATACATCGACACGCCTCCGCTTCAAATAGTTGAGACACCTGTACCAGCTAGGAGGCCTAGACGCCCAGGTCCATATAATGTTTCACCATACATGGCATCTTTCGGGTTTGAAACAGGTAAGATCTCTATAAAACATAACGTAGACACTTTTTTTTACCATATATTTGTCTTCACAGAATTTTACAAAATACAATAGGTTCCAGTTCATCAAAAAGGCCCAAAATTTTTCATCAAAAGCACCCATTCAATTCAATTCTTGACACACATGATGATTCGCTGTATATGAATTTTTGGGACTGGTTGTCAGTTGGACTCCTAGCAAGACATCAAAACAAGTAAGTGTATTCATTAACTTTCATATTTGTATATTATTATTTAAATACTACAAAGTTATTTACAAAATGTTCATCTAATACCAAACAATAGGAACCATAATGAAGACCACTACAGAAAACACAAGGCTGCCTTTCATCCGCCGCTTGACTTTGGTGTAGTAGCAATTTCAAACAAAAACTGGTTCTACACACTGGCATCCGTGGGCCAGGTCATCAATGACTCGGTATGTATCGATAAAACATATTTTTTGGGTGTACATGCATATGTATACGTATATGGACGAGTACTCAAAGTAGATTTAATGGAATACTTATATGTTTACGCATACGTATATATACGTATATGTATGTGTATATGTATATGTTTTTTTAATGATGAAAAATGATGGCTGTATAACTTTTCTTTGAATTATGTAAATGTACATGGATGAGTACTCAAAAACAGAACTGTATATGTGTGTTTCTGTGTATATGTATATGTATGTTTTTTTTTTGTGTATTAAACATGTTTATATAACTTTTCTGTAAATTTTGGACATGTATATGGATGAGTACGCAAAACAGAACTGTATATGCGTGTTTCTGTGCATACGTATATGTTTTTTTGTGTATTAAACATGTTTGTATAACTTTTTGTGTATTTTTGTACATGTATATGGATGAATACGCAAAAAAATAGAACTGTATATTTTTTTTATGTGTATATACATATACATATATATATATATTTTTGGTGTATTAAACATGTTTGTATAACTCTTCAGTGTATTTTGTACATGTATATGGATGCGTACGCAAAAAAACAGAACTGTATATGTGTTTTTCCTATGTATATGTATATGTATGTTTTTTTGTATTAAACATGTTTGTATATATGTATACATATATGTATATAGATGGGTACACAAATCACTTTCATATATTTAATATTTTCTTTCAGCACATAGATGTCATCATGTATTATCTCAGAAAAAAGGCAAAATATTCCATGAGGAATACATATCGATACACTACTGTGGACTATAATTTTAGTGCACTGATGCACGGTATATGGGCTGCATACGTTGATCATGAAAATGGTGCGTGTAATGCTAACTCCGAACGGATAGTACGCGCATATATAAATGGTTTTAGGTTGCAAGCTGCAGTGCCATGGCACACAGTTGACAACATTTTCATTCCAGTCAACATGAAGGATAAATTCCACTGGGTTCTAATAGTCGTATGCTTCACCAACCGAACCATATACATATACGACTCAACCAGATCCGCAGTCCATGACGGATTCGTAGCTAAAGAGGTCCGTAAGTATGCAGAACTTGTACCCACATACCTGGCGACTGAAGACTTTTACGAGAAGAAGGGATTGGACGTTCATGAGCATCCAAGCTATAAGTTGCACTCTGAATATGATCCATTTGACATTGTACATGTGAACAACTTACCCATTCAGCCTGAAGGCAGCTTGTAAGTTTCTTAAAGACCTTGTCACGCTTTCTATTTTATACACTTCCACTGCTGTATATATCGCTTTTCATTTAATCTTTTTTTGGGTCATTTGTTTTTGGCAGGGAGTGTGGAGTGTATATGGCAGCCTTTGCTGAATTTTTGAGTGATGGGAATGGCATCTCAGTAACAAGCATTGATTCAGAACAATTCCGGACTCGATATGCAGCTCTTTTGTGGGAATACGGTTTGAGGAAGTTACAACAAGACGGCATCAGTGATAATGAGGCACCGCCGAAGCAAAGTAGGACGTCTGGTGACAGTGACGACGAACGAATCGAAATATAACTGATATTCACATTCTGGGCAACACATCTTTTTTTAAATCATAGGCTAACTTATAACATATTTATATTCTATGTGTAGACTAAACAAATAATTTACTGTGTTTTTCATGGTATTGTCTTGCACTAGATATTGCCTTTTTGGAGTTATAATATTATTTTGCTAAGTAATTTTTCAATTTCATTTTATAAAAAGCTGCTGACATTTAATGAAAAATAATTAATGATTGGATTAAATAAGAGAAACGTTACAATAAAGAATGGAAGGCAAATATTTTCAATATACATTACCTAATATAAATCTTGACATTTACTTAGCAAAATAATATTATAACTCCAAAAAGTCAATATCTAGTGCAAGACAATACCATGAAAAACACAGTAAATTATTTGTTAGTCTACACATAGAATATGAATATGTTATAAGTTAGCCTATGATTTAAAAAAAGATGTGTTGCCCAGAATGTGAATATCAGTTATATTTCGATTCGTTCGCCGTCACTGTCACCAGACGTCCTACTTTGCTTCGGCGGTGCCTCATTATCACTGATGCCGTCTTGTTGTAACTTCCTCGAACCGTATTCCCACAAAAGAGTTGCATATCGAGTCCGGAATTGTTCTGAATCAATGCTTGTTACTGGGATGTCATTCCCATCACTCAAAAATTCAGCAAAGGCTGCCATATACACTCCACACTCCCTGCCAAAAACAAATGACCCAAAAAAAGATTAAATGAAAAGCCATATATACAGTAGTGGAAGTGTATAAAATAGAAAGCGTGACAAGGTCTTTAAGAAATTTACAAGCTGCCTTCAGGCTGAATGGGTAAGTTGTTCACATGCACAATGTCAAATGGATCATATTCAGAGTGCAACTTATAGCTTGGATGCTCATGAACGTCCAATCCCTTCTTCTCGTAAAAGTCTTCAGTCGCCAGGTATGTGGGTACAAGTTCTGCACACTTACGGACCTCTTTAGCTACGAATCCGTCATGGACTGCGGATCTGGTTGAGTCGTATATGTATATGGTTCGGTTGGTGAAGCATACGACTATTAGAACCCAGTGGAATTTATCCTTCATGTTGACTGGAATGAAAATGTTGTCAACTGTGTGCCATGGCACTGCAGCTTGCAACCTAAAACCATTTATATATGCGCGTACTATCTGTTCGGAGTTAGCATTACACGCACCATTTTCATGATCAGCGTATGCAGCCCATATACCGTGCATCAGTGCACTAAAATTACAGTCCACAGTAGTGTATCGATATGTATTCCTCATGGAATATTTTGCCTTTTTTCTGATATAATACATGATGACATCTATGTGCTGAAAGAACATATTAAATATATGAAAGTGATTTGTGTACCCATCTATATACATATATGTATACATATATACAAACATGTTTAATACAAAAAAAATATACATATACATATACATAGGAAAAACACATATACAGTTCTGTTTTTTTGCGTACGCATCCATATACATGTACAAAATACACTGAAGAGTTATACAAACATGTTTAATACACCAAAAATATATATATATGTATATACACATAAAAAAAATACAGTTCTGTTTTTTTGCCTATTCATCCATATACATGTACAAAAATACACAGAAAGTTATACAAACATGTTTAATACACAAAAAAACATATACGTATGCACAGACACACGAATATACAGTTCTGTTTTGCATACTCATCCATATACATGTCCAAAATTTACAGAAAAGTTATATAAACATGTTTAATACACAAAAAAAAAACATACATATACATATACACAGAAACACACATATACAGTTCTGTTTTTGAGTACTCATCCATGTACATGTACATAATTCACAGAAAAGTTATAAAGCCATCATTTTTCATCATTAAAAAAACATATACACATACATATACGTATATATACGTATGCGTAAACATATAAGTATTCCATTAAATCTATTTTGCGTACTCGTCCATATACGTATACATATGCATGTACACCCAAAAAATATGTTTTATCGATACATACCGAGTCATTGATGACCTGGCCCACGGATGCCAGTGTGTAGAACCAGTTTTTGTTTGAAATTGCTACTACACCAAAGTCAAGCGGCGGATGAAAGGCAGCCTTGTGTTTTCTGTAGTGGTCTTCATTATGGTTCCTATTGTTTGGTATTAGATGAACATTTTGTAAATAACTTTGTGGTATTTAAATAATAATATACAAATATGAAAGTTAATGAATACACTTACTTGTTTTGATGTCTTGCTAGGAGTCCAACTGACAACCAGTCCCAAAAATTCATATACAGCGAATCATCATGTGTGTCAAGAATTGAATTGAATGGGTGCTTTTGATGAAAAATTTTGGGCCTTTTTGATGAACTGGAACCTATTGTATTTTGTAAAATTCTGTGAAGACAAATATATGGTAAAAAAAAGTGTCTACGTTATGTTTTATAGAGATCTTACCTATTTCAAACCCGAAAGATGCCATGTATGGTGAAACATTATATGGACCTGGGCGTCTAGGCCTCCTAGCTGGTACAGGTGTCTCAACTATTTGAAGTGGAGGCGTGTCGATGTATGCCAATGGATGTACCACAATACTCCTTTGGTTATTGATGTTCTCTGGATTAAGGCTTGGGAGAAGCTCGTCAGGCAGTTCAAATTGAGATTCTGAAAAATCTTGAGCCTGATTTGGGTCTGCCTTTGAATGTTCTTGTTCCTCGCCCAAATTGGATTCAGCTGCTTCTGTATTTACGGCTACCTCCTAGAAAATAAGGTAAAAAATGTGATATATTAATGTGTTGACAAAAATGTAAGACTTTACTACCCAACTAGTTCTGCATGTACCTCACGAATGTCAGAACCTGATGCATGGCAACAATCTTTGTCAGTTGGCTCTACATTCGCATTCATTGCATCGTTTTCCACTTGAGGCTCGTCTGCATGAAACTGTAATAAAGTATGTTAGATACTATTTCAAGTATGTATTGTAAGCATGCATATACCTCTTTGTCAGTCGTGTCTTTGCAAACAGTCTCCGGTTGACCACTACCCTCAACCTGATATATGACAACAGTTTATATAAATATACTGTCAATATATACTTTGCAGTGTATAAAAAAGCCAACCATGGACCAGGTATGTGTATGTATAATTATCAGTGTATAAAAAATTAATGTATACACTTAGGGTAAATTTATTTCCAATGTATAAAAACATACAATGTATAATAGTCCCAGACATCAGGTTTATATATTTACTTGACATTATACACATGTACAAGTATGAACAAGGTGTGTGTATAAAATATAAATGTACTGTCCATATATACCTTGCAGTGTATAATAAATCCATACATAATCTAGGTGTAGAAGTGTATAATTAACAGTGTATAAAACCAGTTAGGTGTAAATGCAATGTATATTTATTGCATTGTATAAAAACATACATTGTATAATTGCCCAGTCAACAGTTTTGCATATTTTACTTGACATCATATACATGTGCATGCATGAACAATTTGTGTGTGTAAAATCCAAATGTATAATATTATGTGTATAATATGTGCAAAAAATATAAATTTAAACAAATAATTTATAGGGACAGCAGCACATTTTATACTTGAAAAAAAATAAAAAAAAATGTTGTACCTCTTGGCTAGTATGAGTACTTGTTACTTCAATAGGGACTTGTTCTGTGTCATGCACTGGGGACTGTTCCATATCATCTTTGTGATCATTTTTGTTGCTTCTCAATTCTTTCAAAATCTCCTTGAAGTTATGTTGAACCATCGTCTTCAACTCTTTAAACTCCTCTCTTACCTGCATTTTATTTACAGTTATAAAACATATGTTATTGTTAAAAAAATAAATAAAGTAAGTCTGTGTTTTGAGTTATGTACATACAAATTGTTTGAACGATTCAAATTCGTCACGCGAAATCGTTTCTTCAACGGTCCTGCTGCTTGAAGGCTTCGAAACTGTTTCCTTATTTTTTTTACGTTCCAATAGTCGCCTTGTCTGTGCCTTTTTTGCAGCATTTGCATCCTCTCTTTTTTCCGGTGACTTTTGAGAAACTTTCTTTGCAGAAGATCTCAGATTTTTTCTTGCAGGTGATGCATGAGGTATGACTTTTTCTTTTCCTTTGCTCTGTCTTCTAATTGGAGGATCCTGAAAATAATCATCAAATTGGATATCTTGACGATGGTCGGACCGATGTGTGCGGGACTGTACTGTATCTGATACAACATGGTCCGGCGGAAGATCAATGCTTGAGAGCTCCCGTTCTGTTGCTGTAATGTTTTTTAGGACAACCTAATAGATTTCACAATAAGTATCAATAAAATCAATTATTATAAAATTTAGGACATTGAAATTTGAATGTCATACCTTTTTTCGAGTGCCTCGGAACAGAGAATTGATTAAGAAATCACAACGGGGCTTGTCGGTTGTAATTACCCAATTACGTATCCTAGGAATGTGATCGAAAACTTTAACAGCAATCTTCGGATTGACGTGCGAGCAACACTCGTATATCCAAACCTGCATGGCTAATGGAAAGCCGTGAATCCTGTAGTATTTTCCAGTCAAAGTGATCTTTGCATGCAGATTCTTTAGGAGCTCCCCGAAAGCCTCGTAGCCCCATGGGTATTCAACATGTCTTCCAGATTCAACAAGATCGAAATGTTTCCTTGGAACTATTGTTGATGATGGCTCTTCGGACATGATGAAATTGTGTATAAAATACAACGTGGCAAACTTCAGGGCGTCCTCATCGTTATCACCCCATACCCTGTTCAAACAATTACCAACCAATTGTTGCTTGGTAATAGATCTACTTGTATCTCCAAAGTATTGCCGTATGATGCGATTTGGCTCTTCTGTATTGAACATAAAATTTGATGACTCATCGCCGCACTTTAGACCAGAAATGAGGGCAAAATCTCTACGAGTGAATCGTAGAGTTGAATCATTCACATGGACGATAAATGCATCAGATGAACTGCCCTGTACCTCGAACATCATAAAGGCCCTGAATATCTGGGCCTGGACAGAGCATTGATTGATATCTAATAGGTGTGAAAAGCATGTAGTTTCCCGAAACCTCTTCAACTGTCTTTCAGTCAACATATTTGTCAAATCTTCCATCACGTTTGTGTTTGTGTAACACTGCATATGTTGAATGACAGAAGGATTGCCTTCCATAATATACTGGACTACCTGTTGTGAAACATAATTGTATAATTGCTCAGACAAACAAGGGTGCATATATACTGTAAAGTATAAAATGCAATGTAAAATGCAATGTATACAGCAGTGTATAAAAAAAGAACACCCCCTTGGTAACTACACTATATACAGTTTAGTGTATATTGCAGTCATTTAACAAAAATGCCAAATAAAAAAATTACACAGACATGCATGTGTATAAAAATTAGGAAAAATACATGCTGTAGTTGTATAATTACATAGACAAACAAGGGTGCATATATACTGTAGAGTATAAATTTGATAATTCATCTGCACTGTAAAAATGCAATGTATACAGCAGTGTATAAAAAAAGGAACACCCCTTGGTAACTGCACTGTATACATTTTGGTGTATATTGCAGTCATTCAAACAAAAATGCCAAATAAAAATCACACAGACATGCATGTGTATAAAAATCAGGAAATACATGCTTTACTTGTATAATTACACAGACAACAAAAAGTTCATACATATGGCAATGTATACAGCAGTGTATAAGAAGGGGGACAAACACATCTCAGAAACAATTTTTGTGTTCAAAAAAAAATCTTTCAGATTTTTTGACAAACATTTTTTACATTCATTTTACTGGAAACAAAGCAATTGCAGTGATTTACACTGCAAACAAACAATTGCATTCAATTTTTTAGAAATCAAAAAAAAAATTTAACAAATAATTTTTTTTAAAAAATATAAAAAAACAGAACCTGGTTTTCCTCTTCATTCTTGTTTGGTTTATCACTGCCTGAGTCTAGATCCACATCTTTCCTCTTCCTTTTTGAAGTGCTTGGCCGATGAAGATTATCATCCCGCTCTTTGGATCTAATTTCTACATTATCCTTTTCCCTTGCAATGCTTCCTGCAATGGGCTCTTCGTCTTGAGTTATACCCAACGAAAAAGAAGGGAAATCATCCATACAAAAGTTATCATGCAAATTTATACCTCTAGAAATCCTTTTTGATGATGATTCTTCAACCATAGTAGCGGGAACTTGTGATTTTGTGCAACTGTTGGGCAATTTAAGGTTAGCCGTTTATCAAAAAAGGGGGGAAAGTTAAACTTTTTTAAAAAAAATAGTAAGAACCGCCAAAAATGTAGAATTAACAGTGGAAGAAAATCTTGAAGAATATTCATAGAAGATTTCGGAGAAGAAAATGGAAAGAAAACGGAAGAACATACCTGTAACTGCCAGAGAGATTGAAGGAGAGTAAAATGGAAAGAAAATGAGTAAAATGGAAAGAAGATTTTGAATCTTGTATGGATGAAAGAGAAAGTGATGAGCGGTTTTGCATTTCCTTGGTTTTATATATTTGTGTTGGGAATAGGTGTTATAGCCGCCTTTTTGAAAAAGGTGGTTATTTTTTGTAATAATTTAAAAGTGTAGTTAATATATGTAGTTTTGTGTTTAATGTTTGATTAATTACGAAATTTTCCCTTTTTATAACTTCAAAGCAAAATATTAGCTAGCTACAAATATTTTATTTTAAATAATTTATTATGGCTAAAAGGTTACTATTGCTACAACAATTTTTTGCACATGGAAAAAATTATGATCAGCTATGAAATTTTATCGTAGCAATTTAATTAACTATTGCCATAACTATTATTATTATAGAAAAAAAATGAAGAATTAGCTTTGTCAAATTGATTTTTGTAGCTAAGAAATTTTAGGAATATGTAAATAGCTACAAAATTCAAAATTTTATGGCTATTATTAGGTTAGCTATGATTTTTTAATTCATAGCTTAAACTTCGTAGCCACAAACATATTTTATTATAGTGCCAGAATCACAATATTACTCCTATAAGTCCCCATTACCTGGAATGGTTTCCCATTTTTCAACTCCTGACATCTTGTTTAGACTATCTCAAAGTTTATTATTCCGTCATCACATTCACCATCACAACTATCACCACCACTATTACTAACAACTAACGCCAATCATAACTACCACTAAAAACCATTTCTATCATCACTAGTGAACATCAATATTTCATGATTTTAATTTATAAAATTAATATTTTTCTAATATTTATTCATGTTTTCTTAAGCTGGCAACTTTGTATATATTTGTAGGTAACATGGAAAAGTACTTCAAAAAACCTATGATCATATCTCTATAATGAATCTAAAACATCAATTATAGAAACAAGATCATTTTGACCATATTCAGTACACCAAAAAACAAAGCCACAGAATCAAGATGTAAATAGCCAACCCTACGCTAGCTGGGATAATTCTCCGTTTGTTTATGCTCTTAGCTTGCAAACCAACTTCTTCCCAACTTTGGAGTGCCTTTGCAGTCTTCCCAGTCTTGGACCAAGAGATGCTTTTGAGGTTCAAGAATAATCTCCATGGTTGTCTTGTGATCTTGCGGTGTCGAAATAAATGATTAATTGTCTCTACTTTCTCACCACCAAAGAAAAATCCAGGGCATAAGGTTATCCTTGACTAATAAAGATGAAAATTGTCCATCATCAGTATCAGCATCATGCCAGTCATTTTTCCAGATGTTAGTCTTTTTACACTTTGATCTTGGTATTGCTCTTGAGTTTTCATTCCATAATGCTCTAATGGATCTCCATAAATTTATTCCATATGGTATAATAAATTTCTTGGTCAACCATCTATCTTCCTCCTCACAGTTGGCTTCAATGACTTTCCCCCAGAGGAGTTGCATGTCATTAGCATACTTCCATCACCATTTTATTCTGATTTAGTGCCTTTCTGTGGTTTTTCAGATTCTTAATACCCAATCCCTCACATTCCATTTGACTTATTGATAACCTTTTCTTTCTTTATTTCCTAGACATAAGAAGGAAAGGGAGATTAAAGTCCAAATTTTAATTCGTGGGATCAATTACGAAGAGAACAACAGGAAGAACTAGGGCAGGAACCATCAAAACCCTTCCGGATGAAACTTTAGATACTAAGTTGGAACATCAGGAGTCTTAATAAAAGGGATAAAATGAGTACCATCATCACCAGTAAAAAAATGGAAAGAAGAGATGTGCGTATCCAAGAAACCAAATTGGAAGGCTTCAGCACAAACCTGAACCATCAAATTTAGCGGAACAGATAGGGAGACTGCCAACAATTAGAAGTCAATGGTACCACGAGCAGTATCTTCATCTTCAGGGATGAGAGAATGTGGAAATGCATTGATTCCCATCAAGGTTGTTTTTCTCACTTGTTTCAAAGAGAAAAAGGGGAATGTGGGATTCACCACTCTTACTTCAAATTCCAACATTGTGGTTTTGACATGACGAGCGGCTGCTGGCATAACTATACAGTAGTTAGCATTCTAGATCTTGTGTGTAACCTAAAACAGAGAAGCCGGAAAAAAGATCTTTCCAATTGGGAAAAGGAAGTGTATGGCAGATTTGAGTCAAGCAAAGGTAAGGCCTACAGGAGCCCTTCGGGGTAGCTCAGTGGTTTGGGCTCGAGACTTCCATGTTGGAGGTCTCAAGTTCGAAACCCCTAGCCAAAATAAGTAAGGGGCTTGCCTTCTAGGTCAAGTTCGTTGCATCGAGCTTCCATAGTGTGGGTTATCTCTCTTGTGTGGTTAGCGAACTATTGCGTACGAGCGGGGGTTTACCCTATGCACACCCAAAGGATAGCAACTGTTGGTTCCTCTTGTCATAAAAAAAGTAAGGCCTACATTCGCAACCTAGAACATGCAACAGAGACCAGGATTCCAACTCAGATAAAAAAGCAAAAGTTCATAAAATTTGAAAATTAAGTTAGAAGAGATTGAAAAAGTTGAAGAAACCTTTTGGAGGCAAAAATCAAGGTGTTTAGTTGAAGGACGGGCATGGGAATACCAAATACGTTCAGTATTTTGCCAATTCACACAATAGAACTCTATTGATGAACTCAGAATTGATAATCATATTTCAGAGGACAAAGATCTGAGCAATGAGGAAATTCTGAATTATTATCAAAATCTTTTTCACAGAAACTGAAGATTGGAGCCCAGCTCAAACTTTGAGGATGTTGCGAGATTCTGTGTGGAAGACAGTGAGGGACTAGAAGCGGCTTTTGAGGAAGAAGAAGTTTATGTATTCACTCAATCTTGTCCATATGATGAAGCCCTTGGTCTAAATGACTTTTTTTATTAGGTAATCAAATTCATTTGATACACCTATAAAAGAATATGGTTCTCTACAGAAAACACCCAATGCTCTACGGTATATATCCTAGGACTGCATGGGTAATAATTACTCTGTAACACCATATAATTTCATAAGGTTTTAAAATAGTGATTCTACGATTATGTTATCTAGGGCTTATATAACACCACATAATTTCATATTGTTCAGTCCAGATGATCACTGGGGTCCAAGTAAAGGGGCTGATAGGGTTATTAGTGACTGTTTGTGTTCTCTAGGGCTTATGGTGATTGTGTGCTATTTGTATCTGCTGGGATTACGGTGCCATATCAAAATATTGTTTGCTACTCGTCTAATTGCCGGAACGTAAGGTGTTGCACTTTTGTTTTACTCCTATATTTTCTGCTCAACCCTTATACTTCAATTTCAGTTTCAATTTCCAGTTTGTCTTACCTGCTCAATACATTATTTTGTACTGACTTCCTATAATTTGGAGGGGCTGCATTTATGTTTGCAGGTCCTGAGCAACAACCAGACAAACCCATCGGATAGCACATTTGAGTTTTCAGCGAATTGGTAGACTCATTTTCTTCCAAAGGTCACCTGAGTCTCATAGATTTGAGTGCTTTGTTGTCTATAGCTTTTAGATAGGTCGAGACCCTATACCAACAAGTATTGTATTAATAGAGGCTTATAGACTAGTCTATTGGATTGTGTAGCTATGTCGGTGAACATTTTGGCTTCGTATGTTGATTAGTTTTAGCATGTTGCCCAGTTGGGCCTCATTGTAATTAATAGTTCAACAGCATGTTGACCTTGCTTATATTGTAGATACCTACTTTTAGTTTCTGTATAGAGATCATGGTGGCTTCGACTTCTCACATAGCAATTAATGTTTCCTAGATATCATGGTGGCCTCGATGGCCCAAACAACGCTTGCATGCTACCGGTTACTACCTTAAATGAACTATATATTGGTAGTAGTTGTTTTCTTTGTCGAGCTATTGACAGAGGCCTTGCCCGCCAAGGGTTTATTTTAACGCCGAGATATATTTACTTGTTTTCTTGATCATGTGTAGCTGCTATGCAGTGTAGGAAAAAGATCCAGTAAGATCAGATCAAGACTCTGTTATGGCATCAAGTGTCAATTGCACCCCTTACTCCTTAGATACACAATACTCATTAGCTCTTCCAAAACACCCTCTTATTTTTCTCTCCAAATGATCCACATCAACGCCAGAGGAATAACATTTCACACCATGTTGTTTCTCCTGCTTCTTCCATCTTTCCAGCAAAACGACAGGTCATTCACAAACCTTGGCATCGCCCAAGACCTACCAAACTAACTAAACATATCCATCATGATCTCCTAGTAAGCTTGCACTATAGTAGAAGATGATCAACATCTTCTTCTGTGTCCTTGCATAAGTAACACCAGCTGAAACATACAACCTTTCATTTTCTATGATCTTTCTCCATCAAAATCATCCCTCTATTAGCCATGTGAAAAAGCACACCTTGGCAACTTCAGAATCCGAATCGACTTTACAAGAAAAATTTCCTCCATAGTCCACCCTCACCAAAATTTTCTCATAAAAGAACCTGACAGAAAACACGCAATTGTTTCCCAACTTCCATTTCATTGTATCAGGTCTTTCAAAAGGCTCACAATGCTGATGGAGAAGAGGTAGCAAGGTTTGAAATTCATTCACCTCCCAATCTTGGAAATCCCTTGTAATATTTAAATCCTAAAATGTTCGTCAGACTTGCATCTCTCTATATGTTAGATTATCGCCTCTTTTGACAAGATAGCCTCGCTTGACACATATCTTTTTACAAAGTATCTCCACATCACAAGTTTCTGTGAAAACTAACTCTACTCCCATTCCCTACCCCGAAAGAGATATTATCATAAAAATCTACCCAATCCTTTGGGATATTTCTCCACACACCACACGAAAGGCAATGTGATATTATTAGTTCTCCAACCCCCTTCCATCACCCCATATTTATCTACTATCATCTCTCTCTATAATGGTTGAACCTCCACCTCAAATCTCCACAACTATTTCCCTAACAAAGCTTTGATGAAGACAATTAAATCTTTAACCCCCAGGCCTCCCCAACTTTTAGGAGTTGTCATTGTCTCCCAATGAATGAAGTGATACATGCATTAAGTATCTATCTATGCATGAGTTGGTGTTTATATATAGATAAATAAATTTTGATTGTCATTAATAAATTACAACAATAACAACAACATACCTAGTGAAATCCCACAAGTGACATTTGGAAATAAAATGTATGCAGACCTAACCACTACCTCCTGGAGGTAGAGAGGTTATTTTCAAAAAACCCTTGGTTCAAAATGCAACAATTCCAAATACAAAGAAAAAAATATAGCACATCAGACGAAAATATTGTAAAGTTTACCAAAAGAAGCAATCAACAACAACAAAATAATGTAATAATTGAAACATAATAAACAACATAACGATAACATGCCCAGTTACAATAAACAACATAGCAGATAGATTATTTCCCTACTTGTGGGATTTCACTAGGTATGTTGTTGTTGTTGTTGCAGTCGGATAGATTATTGAAAACAATTATGAATAATTATGGATATCAAATAAAAGAACTATAGTTATACATTAATACCATGGAAAAAATCAACCACCCTAACCTTCTACACTAAGCAAGACAAACGCTGCACTACCTACTAACCTTCTAAAATAATACGTGTCTTCCACACCTTCCTATCTAAGGTCATATCCTCATTAATTTGAAGTTGCATCATATCCTTTCTTATCACCTCTCCCCAATCCTTTTTTTGGTATACCCCTACCTTTCTACGTATGCTCTATAACCAATCTCTCCCACCTCCTCATTGGTGCATCTCACTCATCTCTTTTTATATGTCTGAACCATCTCATTCTCACTTCTCTTTTATGTCCACTATGAAGGCCACTCTCACCTTACTCCTAGTAGCCTCATTTATAGCCTTATCTCTATTAGTATGACTACACATCCACCTCATCATCCTCATCTGTATAACATATATCTACTGAACATATGAATTTTTTACTAGCCAATACTCCGTCCCATACAACAATGTCGGTCGAATCACCATTCCATAGAACTTACCTTTAAGTTTTGGTGGTACTCTTTTATCACGCAAAACTCCAGAGGAAAGCCTCCATTTCATCCAAGCTCCACCAATACGATGTGTGTTATCCTCATCAATGTCTCCACTCCATTGGATTCTCTAGTCCTAAGGTACTTGAGTCTGTCTCTCTTGAGGATATTTTGTCTATCAAGCCTCACTTCAATGCCTTCCTCATACACCGTTTCACTGAATTTACATTCCACATACTCTACCTTGGTCTTGATCAACCTGAACCCTTTAGTCTCCAAAGTTTGTTTGCACACCTCTAGCTTAGCCTTAACTCTATTGTGTGTCATATCAATTAGTATTATGTCATTTGTAAATAACATATACCAAAGAATCTCTTCTTGAATGTCTTGTGTTAGCTCATTCATCACCAAGCAAACTAGAATGGGCTAAGGGTTTATCCCTAATGTAACCCCATCTTTATCAAAAAGTGCTCTGAAGCTCCTCCCATCATTCTTACCTACATTTTAGCTCCTCTATATATGTCCTTTATCAACCTAATATATGCTACCAGTACACTTTTTGCCTTCACAGAATGTCCCTCAAAACTTTATTGTAGGCCTTCTCAAGGTTAATGAACAATATATATGTGTCTTTTTTCTTTATCTGAAACTTCTCAATTAGTCTTATCACAACATGGATGGCCTCTATGGTTGATCACCCCAGCATGAATCAAGAGTAATTCTAAAAAATTCACATTCTTTCTGATTTTCATCTCTATCACTCTCTCCCGAACTTTAATAATATGGCTTAACAACTTAATACCCCTATAGTTGTGCAATTTTGGATATCAGCTATTGTTTTTGTATAACAGATTGTAAGGACCCGTAAGTTAGGAAGTTGAAAAGTGCAGAAGAAGTAGAACTGGAAATGTACAGGGTCAAAAGTATACGCCTCATTTATAGCTCGTGGTTAAAACTATGGGTCGTAAATATGGCTCGTGCATAGGATCAGCCAGGATGAAAATTTGATAAAGTATAGAGGGAATGTACGAGGGAGTTTACGATCCGTAAAAAGAACTACGTATTGTAGAAAGGGCTTGTAGTTTGAGTTCTTTAGTTGATGGAAAATTTAGATTTCTAAAGTTGAGCTACGAATAAACAGGACGATTCGTAGTTTGATTCATGGTTTGTAAATTGGTCTCGTAAATGGGGTCCTGAGTCCGAAAAATTTCTCTGGTGTGGGATTATTTTATGGAAGGGTTCTACAACCCGTGGATCACTCTATGTCGTAGAATAAGGTTGTAGACTGGGGTTTAGATACTGTTTCTGAGGATCAAATTTCCACAGGATGAAACCTCCATAAGTATGACCCAATAAATTGGTTTACGACCCATAAACGGGGTCAGGGTTCGTGGTTCGACAATTTTGATGAAGGGTATTTTTAACCTTTCCTTGTGCCCTAAGCCTAAAACTGCATCATTATGGGGTTCTTTTCCCTCCCATATCAGACTCTAAACCCCTTATTCACTCTCATCCTCACCATTCCAGATTTCCTCAAAATTTTCTAAGGTAAGGCAAGGGCTAGGGTTTCCAAGGGATTTCTTCTCAAAATCTTTAAGCCTTTACTTAAGGTCTTTAATTAGGTATGTGAGCTTGATTTATGAGTTTCTTTCACCCACGAAGTCAAACAATAATTTCTTTTTACCCTTTCTTTAAGTTCTTGTCATCGAACGAGAAGTTAGAAGATGGAGACCTGAAAAGTTATGAGTTCCATAAGCATGATTTAAATAGTATTTTAATGATATATTTTTAGTTATTTTGACTCTAATGATGCAAGGTGATGATGTACTATGAAATCTTATAGTTTTCAAGTTAAAAGTCATGATTTCATAACCTAGGGTTTTCCGATGATGATGTAGGTTGTATATACTTGGTTTAAAGTTAATAAGTTTCACCATGATATTATTTAATACTCTTGATTCATGCATTTTAAAGTATGTTGCATAAGCCCACCAAATTTATGATGAATTTCTACATGATGTCGATGATGAGTGCTAAAAGTATGTTATGAAAGTTATGAATATTATAAAAGATGTAAGCATGTTACGAATGTCCTTAATGATAATTAAGATGGACCCTCAATGTGAAAGGCTAATTCTCACTTGGGTGGTTTCCAAGTTAATGAGCTACTCCTATATGATGCTACTTATGATTCTAATTTATGATTGCATAACTATGCTAATGTTTTTAAAATATTCCGTGGGATTGACTTAGCACCCAATGAGGCATTGAGGTGGGGTTTGGTAAAAGAACGTTAGCAGCAACCTCTTGTCCCATTAACTATGTGCCATCATAGGAGTCCTTGTAGGCTAAGGTTAGTGGATCCACAACAGCAAAGTTAAACTAAGATATGCATGCATAAGTTGATGGAGTTCCACTCGGCATGTGGACTTCCCATGCCAACATAGGGAGTTATGTTGGATTCCATGTAGTAGCTCACATAGTCTTACATGTCAATTAGGGACTTATTCGAAAAATTATGTATTTGATGTCTATGTTCCTTTAAACATGTTTCCATATATTGCATTGATCCTTCATATTTAGCTATGATTATGCATCTTTTGATTGATGGCATCACAATTTCATACATGATGGTTTAACAATTTCATGAATGATGGCATTACAATTTCATGTTTGCATTACATCTTACATACTTAGTACATTCTAATGTACTAACACATTTTTCCTACATGATATCACCACATAGGGACCGACGCTCCTCCTCCTTCTCAGGCACGTGGTTAGCCTCCGATGGTCAAGACTAGTAGCTTGGTGAGCCCTCCAGTTCGGGGACTACACCTCACTTTCATGCCATTTGTAGTTGAGACACTTGTTTATTTTGGGTTGTATTATGGAAACGTTTACTTTCTATGTTATTTTCTCATGACTTCTATATTTCAGGGGAGCTTTGGGTATGTCTTAGCCCCTACTAAGTCTTTATGGTAGATGGTATGTTTTGGACGTTATGATTTATTGTTTGAGTTGTTTCCCTCTTTGATTTCCAAATGATTGATGTCCCTTAGTCCCTTTCCCCACTTTTCAATTCTGCTCATATATATGTTCAAATACCTATGAATGCTAAGATGCTTGGATGAGGTGTCTTTGGGTTTCTTATTCACCGTGTTATGACTACGCCCTAGGCTTGGGTCATGCAAACTTAGTATCAAAGCATGAGGTTTTGAAATATTCCTCGGATGTCCAACATACCGCATCGAATAGAGCCTTTTTTATGGTTGTGAAGTGGACTACAATCATGAATGAGAGGCCATGAGGCATTTAGAAAACTCTCCATTCTTCGTGATTATGTCTTGACTTTAGAGCTGCCTAAGGTTTTCCCCTATCTAACAATGTTCTCTTTGCCATTTCTAAATCATGTCAACGAGAAGATCTCCTTTACAAAGGGAAGTGAATGAGGACCAAGCCCCTCCCATGCCACAAAAGGAGGGAGCCACACATGCGAAGTTACGAGTTGTCTTTAATATGTTAGCCCAAGCCTCGGCCAATTGAGAGGTTTCTCTTCCTACCCAAGCACCTACACCGGCAACAAGGGTGCAAGATTTTATGTGGATGAACCCGCTCAAATATTATGGTTCCAAAGTTGATGAGGACCTGGTCGAGTTTATTCACGAATAGAATTATGACCCTTATGAAGGTACCATTGGAGAAGGTTGAGCTTGTGGGCTACCAACTCAAGGGTGTAGATAAGGTTTGGCAAGATCAATGGGTTGAGAAAAGAGGTAAGGGAGTGGGCCAAATCGAATGGGAGGAGTTAAAAGGTGCTTTCTTTGGATAGATTCTTCCCATTGGAGCTAAGAGAAGCTAATGTACAAGAGTTCATCAACTTGAAGCAAGGATGCATGAGTGTGAGAGAATACTCCTTCAAATTCACAAAGCTCTCCAAATATGTACAATTTATGATGGCAGATCCAAGGGCTAGAATGAGTAAGTTCACCTCCGGGGTGTCAGAATTAGTATCCAAAGAGTGCAAGTTTGTTGTGCTTGTGAAAGTGATGAACATTTCCCACCTCATGACTTATGCGGATCAAATTGAGGAGTAGAAACTAAGAGAGCATTTTAGGGAGTCCAAGAGGGCTCAGGTTGAACGTGGTGGGTTCCCCCACCAAAAGGTTGGCGTCCATGGCAAGTATCAAGATAGCCAAAAGCAAAAGAACCAAGGGTCAACCAATGGTCGTACTCCTAGGTTCAACAAAGACAAGAGGTCCAACCCCAAGCCCCAAGGAGGGTGGGGTGCACAAGCTTCTCCAAGTTGTTCAAAGTGTCGAAGGCCTCACAAAGTCAAGTGTCTAGCCGGCTCCAATGCATACTGCAAATATAGCAAGTCTGGTTGTCATCCCAAAGAGTATCGAATTGGGGGTGCTAGGCCTGAAGGCCAAGGTGGACAAGCTTAAGGTGCTCCAAGGGCCAATAGGTTTATGTTTTGCATACCCCCCAAGAGGTGGACAAGACTCTGGATTGTTATCAATATGTTGAAATTATATGATTTTGATGTATATTCATTATTAGATTTGGGAGCCAATTTCATTTGTAACCTTATTTTTTGCAAATAGATTCTATACGTGTCTCGATGTCCTAGTTGAGCCCTTTGAGGTTTGTACTCTGTAGGTGAGTCGGTTGTTACCAAAAGAGACTATAATTGTTGTTGGTGTCCATTTTTCATAAAGTTGTTCCTTGTGATTTAGTAGAGCTTTCCATGGTTGATTTTGATATCATACTTGGGATGGATTGGTTGCATACTTCGTATGCTTCTATAGATTGTCTCACTTGTACTCAGATTTCGATTCCCAACTGATTCCATTCTTGAGTGGAAGGATAGTAGTTATACATATAGGGTCAATTTGTCTCCTATATCAAAGCCTGTAAAATGATTTCCAAGGGGTGTATTTATCACCTAGTAAGGGTTAGAGATGTCACTTCCGAAATTCCATTTCTTGAGTCTATCCCTATTGTCAATGAGTTCCCTATGTCTTTCTTGAAGAGTTGTCTAGTGTTTCTCCCAAAAGAGAAATAGATTTTGGCATAAACCTCTTGCCCAATACTCAACCTATCTTCATTCTTCCCTATTGAATGGCCTAGCGGAGTTAAAGGAACTAAAGTAGCAATTGAAGGATTTGTTAGAGAAGGGTTTCATTAGGCCAAGTAGGTCTCCATAGGATGCTCCAGTGTTGTTTGTAAGGAAGAAAGATGGGTCACTCTTCATGTGCATAGACTACCGACGACTCAACAATGTTACCATAAAGAGCAAGTATCCACTTCCAAGAATAGATGGCTTGTTTAGTCAATTGCAAGGGCTAAACACTTCTCCAAGATTGACTTATAGTCCAGGTATCATCAACTAAGGGTAAGGGAGTGTGACATTCCCAAAGTGGCTTTCCAAACAAGGTATAAGCATTTTGAGTTTGTGGTGGTGTCTTTTGGCCTAACCAATGCATTGATAGTATTTATGGACCTCATTAATAGGGTATTCAAACCCTACCTTGATATGTTTGTTGTGGTGTTCATCGTTAATATTTTGGTCTATTCTTGAAGTAAAGAGGTACACATGGAGCATTTGAGAGTGGTGTTGCAAACTTTGAGGGATGATAGGTTATATGCCAAATTTAACAAATGTGAGTTTTGGTTGAAATAAGTTACATCCCTTGGGCATGTAGTGTCGAGTGATGGAACTAGATTATACCCTAAAGAGATGGAAAAGATGAAGAATTGGCCTAGATCATTTACTCCTATGGACATTAGGAGTTTCTATGGTCTAGGTGGGTGCTACGGGAGATTTGGTGCAGGGCTCTCCTCCATTTCATCACCATTAACAAGGTTGACTCAAATGAAATTAAAGTTCTTATGGACAGATTAATGTGAGAAGATTTTCCAAACCTTGAAGGATTAGTTGACTTTGGCTCCAATCTTGACCTTGTTGGAGGGTCCCGATGGATTCGTTGTTTATTGTGATGCCTCACGGGTTGGTTTGGGTTGTATGTTTATGCAACATGGTAAAGTGATTGCCTATGCTTCACGGCAATTGAGGGTGCATGAAAATAACTACCCAACACATGATCTTAAATTGGCAGTCATGGTATTTGCATTGAAGATTTGGTGTCATTACTTATATGGGGTTCATGTTAATGTATTCATCGATCGTAAGAGTCTCCAACATGTTTTCACTCAAAGGGACCTCAACCTAAGGCAACAGAGGTTGTTGGAACTTCTTAAGAACTATGACATGAGTGTGAAGTATTACTTGGGTAAGGCTAATATGGTAGTCAACGCACATAGTAGGGTGTCCATAGGTAGTGTGCCTCACCTTGAATACGATGGAACAAAGGATTTAGGAAAGGAAGTTCATATGTTGGCTAGGTTGGGAGTGATAGAGTGATGCCCGCAATAGTAGTGTGACGGTATTAAATAACTCCGAGTCTTCATTGATTGAAGAAGTCAAGTCTAATCAAGATCTTAACCCCGCCTTGATTGAATTGAAGGCATTAGTGAAGGAAGGTAAGGTACAGATTTTCTCACAAGGGGATATGGGGTATTTTGTTACCAAGGTAGATTGTGTGTCGAATGTTAAGGGGTTGAGGAGTTTAATTTTGCAAGAAGCCCATAATTCCTCCTATTCTATTTATCTTGGATCCACTAAGATATATAGAGACCTAAGGGAGGTGAATTGGTGGAATCGAATGATAGCGAGGTTCGTGACTGAATGTCCCAATTATCAACAAGTTAAGGTTGAACGCCAAAGGTCGGGCGGCCTAGCCCAAGACATTGAGATCCCCACTTGGAAGTGGGAAGAGATCAATACGGACTTTGTAGTAGGTTTGCCTAAGAACAAGAGACATTTTGATTCCATATGAGTAATAGTTGATAGCATCACAAAGTTGACTCGCTTCCTACCGTTCAAGACAGCTTTAGCGCCGAGGATTAAGTTGTATATCCTTGAGTTAGTGAGGTTGTATGGGGTTCCATCGCCTATTATCTTGGATTGTGGAGCTCAATTTACCTCTCACTTTTGGAAGTTACTTCAAAAGGGTTTCAGCACTAAGGCAAAGTAGAGTACTGCCTTCCATCCTCAAGCTGATGGACAAGCCAAAAGGACAATTCAAACACTTGAGGATATGTTTAGGGCTTGCGTGTTGGAATTCAAAGGAAGTTGGGATGATCATCTACCTCTAATTGAGTTTGACTATAACAATAGCTTTCACTCAAGTATTGGGATGACACCGTTTTAGGCCTTGTACGGTAGATGATGTATGTCACCAGTTGGATGGTTTGAAGTTGGTTAAATGGCTTTGATAGAACCATACATGGTCATGGATACTATGCAAAAATTAAAACTCATGAGGGAAAAGTTAAAAATTGGTCAAACTTGCCAAAAGTCATACTCCGATATTAGGAGAAGAGACTTTAAGTTCAATGTTAATGATTGGGTCTACTTGAAGGTGTCATCCATGAAGGGGTAGTCTAGTTTGGCAAGAAAGGGAAATTGAGCCCTAGATATGTAGGGCCTTATGAAATTGTAAGGAGGGTTGACAAGGTGGCTTATGCATTGGAGTTTCTATTGGAGATGAACATGATTCACTCAGTATTTCATGTGTCGATGTTGAGGAAATTCTTGGGTGATCCCAACTCCATAATTCCATTGGAGGATGTGAGTGTTGAGGAGAACTTGACCTATGAAGAAGTTCTGATTTAGATCCTAGATTAGCAATCGAAGATGTTGAGAAACAAAGAGGTAGCATCTGTTAAAGTACTTTGCAGGAACCAACAAGTAGAAAGTGCAACGTGGGAAGTAAAAGTGGATATGATGAAGCGATATCCTATCTTTTTCATTCTACTCAAGCCTAAGGTACTAAGTTCTTCTTGCCCTAAGACCTAAAATTCCTTGCAATTCAGCTTTTATAACATTTATGTAAGTTTGCATGTTTATGGCTTGTTTTGAATGATGTTTAAATTGTGGATTTGAAAATTTTTATGAAAAGATGTTTAAATAGCACTTTTGCATTCATGCTCTGTTGTTAGCTGCTTCCTTAGTTCCCTAGATCTTACATTTAGCATATTCGAGGACGAATGTTCCCAAGAAAGAGATATTGTAAGGACTTATAAGTTAGAAAGTCGAAAAGCGCAGAAAAACTAGAATTGGAAATGTGCAGTGTCAAAACTATGAGCCTTATTTATGGCTTGTGGTCAAAACCATTGGTCGTAAATAGGGCTCGTGGATAGGATTAGACCGGATGAAAATTTGATCAAGTAGAGAAGGAATTTATAAGGGGAATTTATGCTCCGTAAAAGGAACTACAGACTGTAGAAAAGATTCGTTGTTTGAGGCCTTGGGCTGAAATTGAACTATGAATAAACAAGATGAGTTGTAGTTCGAATTATGGTCCATAAATTAGCCTCATAAATGGGATCCTGAGTCTGGAAAATCTCTCAAGTGTGAGACTATTTTACGGAAGGGTTCTAAAACCGTAGATCATTCATCGAGTCATAGAAAGGGTCATAGACTGGGGTTTAGAGATTGTTTCTGAAGATCAAATTTCAATAGGACGAAACCTCCCTAAGTACGACTTGTAAATTAATTTACGACTAGTAAACGGAGTCGTGGTTCGTGGTCCAGCAGTGTTAATGCAGGGCATTTTTGACCTTTCATTATGCCTAAGCTTAAAACTATGTCATTTAGGGCTCTTTTTCCTCCCATATCATACCCTAAACCCCTTATTCACGGTCATTCTCACCATTTTAAATTTTCTAAACCAAGGCAAGGGCTAGGGTTTCCGATGGATTTCTTCTCCAAATCTTTAAGCCTTTCTCAAGGTCTTCAATCATGTATGTGAGCTTTATTTGTGGGTTCATTTCATCCAAAAGTACAATAATAATTCCTCTTTACTTTTTCTTTAAGTTCTTGAAAAGTTAATGATTCTATAAACATGATTTAAATGATGTTTTAATGATATGTTTTCAGTTATTTTGTCTCTAATGATGCAAGTTGATGATGTATTATGAGTTCTTATAGTTTTCAAGTTGGAAGTCGTGATTTCATAACCTAGGGTTTGCCAACGATGATATGGATGGTATATACTTTGTTTTGAGTTAATGAGTTTCACCAAGATATTATTTAATACTCTTTATTCATGTGTTTTAAAGTACGTTGCAGGAGCCGACCAAGTTTATGATAAATTCTATATGATGTTGATGATGAGGGCTAAAAGTATATGAATGTAATGAAAGATGTGAGCATGTTACGAATGCCCTTAATGATGTTTAAGATGGACCCTCAATGTGAAAGGTCAATTCTCACATAGGTGGTTTCCAAGTTAATGAGCTACCTATATATGATGCTACTTATGATTCTAATTTATGATTGCATGACTATGCTAATATTTTTAAAGTATTCCACGGGATTGAGTTAGCACCAAATGAGGCATTGAGGTGGGGATCGATAAGGAAACCTTGGAAGCAACCTCTTGTCCTATTAGCTATGTGCCATCATAGGAGCCCTTGTAGGCTAAGGCTAGTGGATCCACAATAGTAAAGTTAAACTAAGATTTGCATGCATAAGTTGACAGAGTTCCACTCGGCAAGTGGACTCCTCGAGCCAACATAGGGGGTTATGTTGTATTTTATGTAATAGCTCACATGGTCTTATATGTCGGATATGATCTTCTCCCACAAGTTATGTATTTGACGTCTATGTTCCTTTAAACATGTTTCCACATGTTGCATTAATCCTTACTTCATATGAGCTATATTCTTTAGCTATGATTATGCATGTTTTGAGTGATGACATTACAATTTCATACATGATGGTCTATAATTTCATGAATAATGGCATTACAATTTCATGTTTGCATTGCATCTCACATACTTTGTGAATTCGAACGTACAAATGCATATTTTTTCTACATAATATGATCATGTAGGGATCAATGCTCCTTCTCTTCCACCAGCATGTGGCTAACCCCTGATGTTCAAGACTAGTATCTTAGAGAGCCCTCTAGTTCAAGGACTACATCTCTCTTTCATACCATTTGTAGTTGAGACACTTGTTTATTTTGGACTGTATCATGGAGATTTTTACTTTCTATGTTATTTTCTTATGAATTCTATATTTTAGGGGAGCTTTATTTATGTCTTAGCCCCCACTAAGTCCTTATTGTAGATCATATGTTTTGGACGTTATGATTTATTGTTTGAATTGTTCCCCTATTTGATTTCCAAATGATTGATGTCCTTTAGCCCCTTTCTCCACTTTTTAATTCTGCTTATATATACGTTCAAATGCATATGAATGTTTGATGAATGCTAAGAGGCTTGGATGAGGTATCTTTAGATTCCTCATTCATCATGTTATGACTAGGCCCTATGCTTGGGTCGTGACATCATTGTACACTACCTCCATTCCTCAAGCATCTTAGCGATCTTAAGAGTGACATTGAACAAACAAGTCAACCTCTCCAGATTTGCTCTTTCTATGCCTTTCAAAACCCCACCAGAATCTAATCTGGTCCTATCACTTTTTCCTTGCTCATCTTACTGATACCACACTTCACCTCCTCAACCTTAATATTTCTACAATACCCAAAATTCTTATATCTCTTTGAGTCTTCCATCTCACCTAACACAAAGTCTTTGTCCCCCTCTTTAATTGATAGTTTGTGGAAGAACATATGCTATATTTGCTTAATGAAGGTCCTCCCCCCCCCCCCCCCCTTCAATACCTTACCATCTTTATCATTAATGCACTTCACTTGATCCAAGTTTCAAGCTTTCCTCTCTCTCATCTTCGAGAGCCTTTATAACTTATCATCTCTTCCCTTGTTCCGTAGTTCAGCATACAATCTTTTGAAAGTTGCCATCTTAGCTGTTGTAACCGCTAACTTAGCCTCCCTCCTTGTCTCCTTATAATTTTCCTATTTGCTCGCTTCTCGTATTGGGGCGGCTTGGAAAAAATTGAGGCTGGCCTCTGCAGTATTGTGTGATAAGAAGATACCACCTAAACTCAAAGGTAAGTTCTACAGAATGGTGGTTAGACCATCTTTGTTGTATGGGGTGGAGTGTTGGCCAATAAAAAATGTACATGTTCAGAAGATGCAGGTCGCAGAAATGAGGATGTTAAAATGGATGTGTGGTCACACCAGGAGTGATAAGATTAGGAACAAGGTCACTCGGGAGAAGCTAGAGGTGGCCCCTGTAGCTGACAAGATGACGGAAGCGAGACTGCGATAGTTCGGACATGTGCAGAGAAGGAGTACCAATGCCCCTGTAGGAGGTGTGAGAGGCTAGATTTGGGAGTTACACGGAGGGGTAGAGGCAGACCAAAGAAGTATTGGGGGGGGGGGGGGGGGGGGGTGATTAGACAAGATATGGTGAAACTTGATCTCACCGAGGACATGACCTTAGATAGGAAGAAGTGGAGGTCGCGAATTAGAGTTGCAGGCTAATAGGTTAGATAGGAAGGAGTTGTTAATTGTCTGCCTTTTATATGTTATTTATCTGTCTTTTATATGTTAATTGTCCTGTATTTACTTATTATCATGTACTTTTCGGTATTAATTACTCTTCCGGTGCACTTTTTCTTTCTCTTTCTTTCCTGGTTATCATATCTATCTTATTCTGCTTATGGGTTTTTGTGACGAGGGTTCCCAGGAAACAGCCTCTCTAACTCTATGAGGTAGTGGTAAGGTCTGCGTACATTCTACCCTCCCCAGACCACACTTGTGGGATTCCACTGGGTATGTTGTTGTTGTTGTTGCTCGCTTCTCGTCCTTGAAAGTGTAGTATGCTCACTTTACATATTCAACTTTCTTTACTTCCACTTTGCCTTAAACTTCTTCATTCCACCACCAATTCCCTCAACGTCCACAAAAGTTACCCTTCGTCACCCCTAGATCCTCTCTAGTTGCTTTCTTAATGCAACTAGCTATCTTATCCCATATGCTTTCTGCATCTCCACTACTCAAAGCCCATGTTGTCAACTTCTCCCCAATCACATGAGATAGGGCTAGTGTCAAACCACCCCATTTAGTCTTAGGTCATACATGCAGATTGTTCTTCCTCCTCATCCGCTTAGTCTCCAAGTCCATCACCAAAGCCTATGCTTAGTAGTAAGATTGTTGATGGGGATAACCTTGCTATCCTTCAAAAGCCTTATTTAACTTTCTTCAAAAGAGGTGATCTATCTAAGTTTTAGCTGCCACCATATTGCAAAAGTTAATGAAGTGTTCATCTTTCTTTATAAAGCACAAGTGAGCTATCACCAACTCCAAAGCTCTAGCAAGATCCAAGAGCAATGATCCACCACTATTTCTAACCCAAATCACTACCACCATGCATATCACAAAATCACCAGAAGTAACCCCAATGTAGCCATTGAAATCTCTGCCAATCAAAATCTTGTGTTCGACATACATCCTAAAACCACATTTAATTCCTTGACAAAACGTTTCTTGAGTACCTTATCTAAGCCTACATAAGAGCATACGCACTAACGATGTTCAAAGTTAGCCCTTCAATGACCAGCTTGATTGCCTACAATCTATCGTAGATCCTCCAAACATCTACTTCTTACTTCATTAGGTCTCTATATACTAGAATATCTATACCATTCTTGTTATCTGAACTTCCTAAGTACCAAAGTTTGAACCCATCCATATCTCGAGCCTTAGAACCTATCTATTTGATCTCCTGAATGCATGTTATATTAATTACCCTCTTCTTAACGTTCTTCACCAACTCATTGGACTTTCCAAACAAATTCCCTATGTTCTAAGACCTTTTTTCAGCCTAGCAAACCCTATAACCACCCCCACCCCTCGCCTTTGACCCCAACTAAGAACAAGACCCTAGTCGACATCTCTTACCAAGGGCATTACAGCTAGCACACATAACTTAAGTATGAAACTACATGTAAATATACGAGTGTTTAATAAAGAACACAAAAAAAAAATACCGAGGCTATAATATTATAAATGGAAGGCACAAATACCTGTCTATCTCTATGAGATAATGGTAAGGTCTGCGTACATTCTTCCCTCCCGAAACCCTACTTTCTGGGATTTCACTGGGTATGTTGTTGTTGTTGAAGTCACAAGTAGTGTATGTGCTGATACTATAGAAGAGATCCAGAAAGATTCTGAAATTACAGGTTATCAACAAGAAAAGATAAAATCAAAGTTTAGAAAAGATGTAGGCAGGTGAAGATATGAGGAACAAACAATTAACAGAATCACTAATATATTTTACAAAGATCAATATCTAGAGCAAGAGCAAGATCTGAAAAGACTTAGCAGCACTGCAAAATTTGTAAATAGCAAGAAACCTGAAATTGTTTGTCATCAGAGGTCACCGAGACATACTGGGCATCGCAAGAAATGCTGGACATCGCTGGAATCTGTTGGAAGTTACTAGAAATTGATAGATCTAGTTCACATCTGGTTTGGTGGTCTTTGCGTTCGCCGGAAGAAGAAATAAGAAGAAAAAAAGTTCGCCGAAGAAGTAAAATGATGGAGGTGAATCTTCTTCATAAATGCCATTGATTGGAGACTTGCCAAAAAAGAAAGAAGAAGAAGAATTTCGACGGAGAAGATGGAAAAAAGGAGTGGGGCTCAATTCAAGAATCGTTATGAATCACCGCCATTGTCATTGATGAAATAATTTTCAGCATTATAATTTAGAATTTATTAACAATATAAATAGGTAATCATAAGGGAATTTAATCATTATTATATGTATCTCTATTTTTATTAATTACTCCTCCGTCTCATATTATGTGGCACCCTTTGACTTGGCACGGTATTTAAGGAAAAAAGAGATGAGTTTTGAAACTTCTTGTGGTCTGAAATCATTCTTAGATATTTGTATGGTTGAGTATCATTTCATTAAGGGTAAAAAAGAAATTTTAAAGTTAAATTGTTTCCAATTAGAGTTAGGCGCCATTCTTTTGGGGTTAGACTAAAAAGGAAAGGTGCCACATAAAATGGGACAGAGGGTATCTTTTATATTATATATATTGAATATGTTTATAAGGTTATGACTGTATCTTATTTTCACTGGATAATAAAGCATTGATTATTATTGATATATTTCTTATTCAGCTCATTTATTTCATGATAGAACATAATTAACCTATATAATCAATTAGGTACATAGATTTTTAAAAAAATATATCATAATTATAAAGAAGTTAAAAAAAAATAAAGGTTGATATGCAACGGTAAAATAGATATTTAAAAATATCAATTAATATTTGGGGAGAATGTTTGTTGTTCAAAGTTGAGGGATAGACTGATTTTTAAAGCAAAGTTGGAGATGTAAATGATTTTGAAAAAAAATGTTGTAATGGCAAAATGTCAACGATTTTTGGGAATTACTTGAGTTCACCAAGATTAGCCTTGGATATTTACCTTATTAGGTCATGAAACTACAGGTGCTAGTGTAGGCGTAGAACCAACCTTAGGTTGTGAACTATGAGAAGGTGCCCTTATGAATGAGTACAATTGTGCTAACTTGTTCGAATGGTTGAGTCAATTCGCAGCACCATGATAGCTTTCCAGTAGTGTCGGTGAAAGAGTTACTCCCAGTAAATCAATGATAGGTTGGGAACATGTTTTATTTATTGTATTATCTCTTCGACTCGATCATTAATTGATATAAATGTTCCTTCTGATAGCAATTTTATTCATGTATCATATTCTCTGACTCTGGTCTCACTTCTTCGGGAAACGGTTTTACGGTATAGATTGGGCAAGTGGAGCTTAGGTCCGTTGGCCAAATTTCCATTTCTGTTCCCAAGGATTGGAATTGTGCAGCCTAGCCTTATGGATGGGAAAACTCCACATCTCCTTTAGATATTTTTAGTAAGGCTCCGCATTGGCACTCATGGAGAACTCTTATACTATTCTTTTGCGTCACAGGACATGTCTCGGTTGACTATTTTATTTCATGTCATAGAAATTCTGTAGAAAAAAGTAATTATTTTTTGATTGTATTTCTGTGGTTACTCATATGGCATGCACGAATGAAGCTCTTTGCCTAATGCATTTCTTTTTTTTTAAAAGGTAACATTACTTCTATATAACCACATGTATACTACAACAAAGTGTAGTTCCCCAACAAAAAGTTTTACTTACATCAATACTAGGAACTTCTAGTTACAACCAATCATACACATCTTTAGTATCTCCTATCACTACTTGCTTACACCAAAAATAGTAAAGTTCTAAGCAGTTTATCTTTGTCTTCTGAAAATTGTTTAGTTTTCCTTCAAAACATGGATTGGTTGTCATAATCATTGAGTCATGAAATCTTGCTATGGTTATCATCTCCCAATCATTTAGGTTCCTTCTCAAAAACAGGTTCCAGCCTTGTCCGGTCCATAGTTCTGCCGTTGTTGCTTCTTGAGCTTGGCTCAGATTGTATAGTACAGGGAAAGATGTTTGCGTGTCTCCTGTCCACACCAAATGTCAATCCAGAAGCTACTTTTTCTCCATTACCCACCTTGTAACTTGTTCTCAGCCTGACCAGTTTATGCATTTTCTTTTAAATGAAAAGTTGTTTGTTTAAAGACTGTATTCATGCTTTAGTTTTAAATTGTTCAAAACGATGTTTTTAAATTTCAAAAGTATCTATTGAGCATATAGATGAGCTTTCTTGTATGGGTTGGTTTGTTTGAGTCAGGTAGAGCATCGAGTGCCGATCACATGGATTTCGGGGCACGACACTAAAGAGTGTATTTGGCATGGAGGAAATTACTTTCAGAAAATGCTTTCCAATTTTTTTCATGTTTGATTGGGTCAAAATGTTTTGGAAAGCATTTCTCTAGGATAAAATATCTAAAAATGAGAAAAATAATTTTCCTAATGGAAGCAAGGAAAAAAAGTTACATAATTGATATTCCAAGTTCGATGTCTCCTTCCTACCCACCCAGTTCCCTAAATCCTACCCCTTCAGCATCCCACTAAAGCCAACCCTCACCCCCATCCCATATTATTTTGCTAGATTACAAATAAATGCCCTATGAATTAAAAATATATATATTGGTGAAAAGATGTCAGGGGAAAGACTAGCTAGCTAAACAAGTGGTGGGTTGGCAAAGCTCGTCTTAGTGTTCACACACTTCCCATTTGAGGTTCCAACAAACGCTATGAAACTTGCACCGAATATGTCCTTCCACCTCTGGTATAGTATGCATCAAGATGATTTTGTCGGAAGCGTATAAGAGTAAGTTATGACCCTTTTACCATGGGGACTATCCAGGCAAAACGGGTCAGCAAACCAGGCCGGATCAAAATAAGAATAAAGTCCGGTTCTGACATTCTTTTCCATTCAAAAACAGAATTTCCTGGTTCTTTAGAGCATTTAAGGGTGGAAGCTAGGGCTTAGGACTTCAAAGGTAAGATTTCAAACTTTTCTTATTGATTTTTAGCTATTCCCAAGTTTGCATATCATTGATAACATCGGGAACGTATTGTAGTTGTGTTTTGGCGAAGTTTCGACATAGAAGCGGTGGTGGGTCCTTCTAACAGATCATTTAGCTTGGAATTTCAAAGCTTTTTGTCGAGGTAATCTTCCTTCTATGACCCTCCTTCGTAATTCCACATTCTAGTATCATTTTTATAGATTTCTAAGGCACGAAGCCTTGTTTTGGATGCCAAGCCTCTGGACAGCCCCTGTATCTCATTGAGTTGGGTTATTATAGTTGTATATTGATGGTGTTAAGGTGTGGGAGGGACTGAGGTTGGTGCGCTTCTTTTCTAAGTTGTGTAGGACAATTGTCAGATTGAACGGCTTGAAGTACGCCTTGTTATATGGCCTCGAGATTTTTCCATTCTTGTGACATGTTGATAACCTTTAGTTGTTATTAGTTGTTGGTGGGTAGAGACTGTGTTATTGTTTGTTGGGTTAAAGTGGGATAGTCATAATATCGACCTTAACGTCTTATAGATTGGCTATGGCTCGTTTTTTAGCCTTGTTGATTCTCACGTTTGTTGCATTACGATCAGTTGGTTGAGCTTCATAGCGACACATTCGAGGCTTCCGTTGAAAGATATGTTTAGGCTTCCTATTCATATTCTGGCATGGCCCTAGCTTGTTATGGTATGTATATTATCATTATTCGACTTGTGGCCTTATACTATTGAATTGGCTACCACAACATGATATAATATCTATCAACACTCCATTCCTTACATAGCAGCCTAGAAAAGCATGTTATGATTGTGTTGAGGTCTCTTGCGATTACTTGTTATTGTTGTGATGTTTTATCATCTAGTTGTCTCCTATGAGATTGTCCTGGCCTCAGCAGACACTGTCATGCACGATTTTGGAGCCTCCAACCTGATTGATACATTGAGCCTACATGCCATGCAACTACATCGAGCCTAAGGGCTAGGCAAATCGTACAAACGAGGCGAGCAGGCTATACCTATGGGCAACAGTTATATTGTACCAACAGAGCCTAACCCTCTGTTTGGATGGTGGTTTGCCGTGGTTTCCTAACGTACGGTACTGTATGGTATGGTATAGCATGGTACTGCACTGAACAATACAATGTTTGGATAGACTATATGATTTGCTATTGTTTCATCATAATTTTGTTGTTTGGTTGGACTATATGGAGTTGTATCGTAACTGGCAAACTTACGAAAACCCCCATAATTCTTATAGCCCTTGATCATTTTTTTAAAAGAAAATCTTTAGTAAAAGTAATAATTAAAAATAGCAGCCAATTACATAAACTTATAACCGAAGACCGGAGTAACTTAATTTATGTGAAATTAGAGTAGAAAAAACGAACATTAAAAAATAGATTGAACGTAGGAGAGAAGACTTAAGGCGGAAAATAAGATTCAAAAGTTAATGCGGAGGAGAATAAGTAATATGATGATAAAATTAGTAGATATATTAGGTTTAAGTTTAATAAAGCAAAAAGGACAAATTAGAATTATATAAAATTAAGGATATAATTGAAAAAAAATCGGTAAACCATGGGATACCACCAAATTGGTGGTTCCAAAAGTGGGTTTTCGTGGTTACAAAACCATAAACCCAAACCATACCACACCATGTAATTAAAAAATAATCAAAACAAACGTGGTTCTCTTACTAACCATACCATACCACATCATACCACGCAAAACCACCATCCAAACAAGTTGTAAGAGTTGTATTTATTCATGGAGCTTACAAAATTTAGACAATTCAAATCAGATGATCACTAGGTTTAGGTAAGTGGGCTAGTGGGATATTTAGCTACTGTTTGTGCTTGCTAGGGCTTATGGTGATTATGCATTGTTTGTACCTGCCAGGCTTATGAGGGCCATTTCTGATATTGTTTCTTATTTGCCTTATTGCAGGAATGTAAGGTGTTGTACTTCTATTTTGTTCAGGCCTTTTCTGCTCGGTCCTTATAATTCAGTTTCAGTTTCAGGTTCAGCTTCCAATTTGTCTTACATGCTCGGTACATTGTTTTATATTGACTCTCCTTTACCTGGAGTGTTGCATTTATGCCTGTAGGTCCTGAGAACCAACCGAACCGACCCATCGGGTAGCACAAAGGAGTTTTCAATGAATTGGTTGACTCATTTTCTTCCAAAGCTCGCCAGAGTCTTAGGGGTTTGCCTGTTTTGCTATATATAGCTTTTGCATAGGTCTGGGCCCTTTCCCAACAAGTATTGTATTCATAGAGGTTTGCAGACTAGGCTGTTGGTTGTATAGCTAATTGGTGACCATTTTGGTTTTGGATATTATTCGTTGTAGCATGTTGACCAGTTGGGCCACCTTCTTATTGTTGGTAGTTCAACGACCTATTGACTTAGCTTATATTGTATACACCTATTTTTCATTTTTTGTATAGAGATCATGGTAGCCTAGACAGCCTACGTACTGATCATACTTTTCTACATAGCATCGTAGCCTCAACGACCCAAATAGAACTTGCATGCTACCTACGTATTGTTTTATATGAACTGTTGGTAGTAGTTGTTTTCTTTGTTGAGCCGTTGACAAGGGCCTCAACAGCCGAGTAGCTTCTTTTAAGTCGAGATATACTTATTTGTTTTCTTGATCATGTGTTGCTGCTATGCGCCGTTGGCAAATGGTTTAACAGGGTTAGGCCTAAGTTTTGGCATCAACTGTTAGTTGTGCCCCTCAAGTTTGGGGCATGACATACTCCTTAAAGGCCCAAAATTCATTTTTGCCCCTTCAAAAGCCCCCTCATTTCTCTCTCCAATCCATATCAATGCGAGAGGAACAACATTCCGCACCCTGTTCTTTCTCATGCTTCTTCCATCTTTCCAGCAAAACAAAAAGTCCTTCACAAACCTTGACATCACTCAAGACATACCAAACCAACTGAACATACCCAATCAAGGCCAAGGCTTTGTCACTCGCATAACACTCTACCCTTCAGCCACCTCCTTCTCTTCAATAGCCCTCTCTAGCAACCCACTATTATCTCCTCAATATGACTAAACCCCCATGCTACCCAAGTTTGACCTCTATTCTGCTTCATTGAACAATCGTTCATAGAAATGCACAATTAGCCCTTCTACATTCTCCTTCCCCACATCCACCACCCCATCAACCTCCACTCCCCCACTAACTCTAGAAATTCCTCCTATTTGCAATGACCACCCTATGAAATTTTTTTGAATTTAAGTCCCCTTCTTCTAACCACAATGCCCTGGATTTTAGTCTCCAACTAATCTCTTGGACCAACACCAAAGGCTAAATCTCTATTCAAACCCATTATCCTCTTTGTCTCCCTCTCCTCCAACTTCCAACTTCCAACTTCCTCCCCAATTCTAGTCACTCTTAACTTCCCCCACCCCATTTGTAATCTCTCTTACTTTTACCTCTACCCTTCTGAGCACTTCTCTATTCCACACCCTCAATTCTTTCTTAAGCAACTTTAGTTTCTTAGTAAGACGAAAGGAAGGTCGCCCCTCCACAACATAGTTACTCCACCACCCATCCACTATCTCCCCATAATTAATAGCTTTCAGGCACTCAAATTTGAACAGAGATCTCGTCCTCCTTCCTCCACTACCATCCAACAAGATAGGTGAATCGTCTAAGGTCAACCTCAATAAAGGGACTTGTAAAGTGCCAGCTGCCAACTCCTCCCAAGAAGTAGACACTACGAATCTGTCTAATCTAAGATTTGGAAGATGAATCCTCCAAATCTAGACAAAGTGAAATTAGCTTTGGCAAAGGTAAATCAATTAGAAAATGGTTATCGATTAAAGCTGAGAACTCTTCCACGGCACTAGAAATCACCCTACAGTCCATTCTCTCCTCCGAGAATCTTATAGTATGACAAAATCTCACCTAACACCCAAGAAATATCTCATCTCCCCAAACATGCCCCTAATTCCTCCCAAAACATCTCTTTGGATCCCTCACCCACATCTCCATGGATCCCTTTCCCACTTCACAATGGATTCCTTCAAGAAGTCTTGGGAGTTCATACCACCAGATATCTTGGGGACAATCAATCACTTCAACTAATACTGCTATATGGTGAGATTTTGTAATGCCGCTTACACCTCTTTGATTCCTTAGAAGATTGGGGCTATGAAAATAAGAGACTTTAGACCTATAAGTTTTATTGGCAGGTCAATAACAAAGTGGCCAAACTTGTAGCAGAAAGGTTGAAGAAGGCCATTGGGAAACTGGTTTCCAGTCACCAAATGCATTTATCAGGGGAAGACAGATAACTGATGCATCTTTAATTGCTAATGAGGTCATGAATTGGAGGATTAAATCGGAAGTCCCTGGAATCACATGCAAGCTTGAATTTAGAAAAGGCTTTTGACAAGTTAAATCGATCTTAATTGGTCACTATTATGAAGAAAATGGATATTGGGTGCCAAAGGGCTTAAATGGATTAAAATATTATATCTCCACAGTCAAATACTCAATCTGTCCACAGAAAGGAATCAAGCAAGAAGAGCCACTCTCCCCATTTCTGTTCATCTTGGCCATGGAAGGACTAAGCTAGACGTTGGAAAAGACTAGACAGTTGCAATAGATACATGGATTTAGTGTGTGTTAAAACTCAGAAAATACTTTGACCATTTCTCACTTACTATAAGTTGATGACACTCTAATTTTTTGTGATGCAAAGAAGTCTCAAGTCCTCTACCCAAATCTTATACCGGTGCTTTTTAAAGTTCAACAGGTTCACACACCAACATGTTGAATAGTATCCGGTTAATGATGTCAATAAGACAGAGGAGCTTGCACAAAATCCTAAAGTGCAACATTGCTTCAATTCCTAGACTTATTTAGGCATCCCCTTGGGTGCCAAATTTAAGTGTTGTGATATTTGGAAGGGGATGGTGGAGAAATTTGAGAAAAGATTATCAGCTTGGAAACTTCAACATCTCTCTTCGGGTGGTAGACTCACACTTACCAGTAGTATTCTAGATAGTATACCAACTTATTTTATGTCATTTTATGTCCTGTTTCCCACCCCAAAAAGGTGCTACACAAGATCAAGAGAAATTTCCTAGGGGAAGGCAATAGCAGCACTCACATGTCCCACCTGATAAAATGGGACAAAGTTTTGCTTCCAAAATGCAATGGGAGCCTTGGGGTTAAAAATCTGGCAATTCATAACAAATCCTTACTTATGAAATGGCTTTAGAGATTTGGCTCTGGTGATGTAGCCTCATGAAGGATGTGAGCATTGCTAAACATGGTAGGAAGGACAACTGGAGCTCTAACACCGTAAGTCTGACTTTTATAAGTTTGGCCTTGGAAATATAGTCTCTAAATCCTCTCATAGAATTCACTTCAAACCTGGGGATGGTGTGTATATCAAGTTCTAGAAGGATAGATGGCTCAACAATACAACACTCATGGAGGAATATCCCAATATCTTCAACATTGCTCTTGATAAGGACTCCTCATTGCTCAAAACTGGACCAACAACACTTGGGATGTGCATTTAAAAAGTTTTTTGCAGGACTAGGAACTTGGGAGTTTAATGGAAATGTTAGCCAAGGTGGTAGCTCACAGTTTTAAAGAAAGTAAACAAGATAGGCTAAAGTGAGGAAGCAAAGGTATATTCACAATGAAAGAATGCTATACACAAGTATGCATACAAAGTCAAGTACCAGATAGATGGCCATGGAAGCTAGTATATAGAAACAATGTATAGGGGCTTAAATTGAAAGATCATTGGGAAACACTTCCAGAAACTCATGTTTTGTCTATTTGTAATGATGCTCATCTAATTATGCATCTACTTGATGCTCTTTTTAATGGGTGAAAATCATTTACGCCTCTCAACTTTGCATTAAAAATCAAACTCTCCTCTCAATTTTGAACAACAAACATTCTTCCACCCTTATCCTATGCAATGTTTCTTTCCCTTAACATTTTCAATTATTCATCTATGTACCTATTTATATTATATATTTATATGTTTTATATTTTAGCATTGGATTTACATATATTTTAAATAATTTAGTTACCTTATTATAGACTTCTAGATTGGTAATTGTTTCTATTTCTGTAAATCAGTACATGGGTTGTACTAAAAACCATATTTACATAAATAACTCTAAACGCATTGTCCTATCCCTATAATGTATCTAAAATATCAATGATAGCAACAATGTCATTAGAGTAAATCTTATTACACCAACAACACAAACTTAGAATACAATTCAGTTTTACTTCCTGCATATTACTCTCCCTATTCTAAAAAATCTAAGATTTCTCTTTCCAAATAGTCCACCAAATACTAGCAGGGATGATTCTTCAGTTGCTTCTGTTCTTTGCTTGTGATCCTACTTCTTTCCAACTGTATAAGGCCTCTGAAATCTACGAGGCATGGCCCATGAGATATTATAGACTTCTAAGTTCATTAACAATATAAGTTTAAAATCTTTTTACGAATTTGTCACAAAATTTGACACTATTATTTGATGATTGTTGTTTTAATATTGCATGCATCAAATATTTGTGTGCGTAAGTTAGTGTTTATTTACTCTCTTATTTTCTTTAGTGTTTATTTACTCTCTTATTTTCTTTTTCTATATAGATAAATAAATTTTGATCGTCATAAATGAAATATTTTTAAACTTATTTTGTGTGATGTACTTACAAGATAAAAAGGTAATCTTTTAGGAATTTAATAATTATAAAATGTATCTCTATTTTTATTAATTATTTTTTTACATTACCTATGTTGAAATATGTTTATATGGCTACGGTTCTCTATTACTCTCTCCGTCCAATAATAGTTGTTTACTGTTGACTTGGCATAGGGATTAAGAAGAAGTAAATGATAAGAGTAATTTTACCAAATCACTCATCGAATTTAATAAATACAATGACTTGAAAAATGCAACAAAGAAATTAATTATAAGGGTAAATTAGGAACTAAGTGTAAAAGTATTTCTTAATTTTCATAAATTAGACAAGTATTGTTAGAGAGCTATTTTTAGTATAGTGGACAACTATTGTTGAGCAGATGGAGTATTTTCACTATTGATTATTATTAATACATTTCTTATTTTGCTAATTTATTTAATTATAAAACATCATTGACTTATATAAAATCAATTAGTACTTCTCACTTTTTTTTTGTCTCGAAAATAAAATTTATTTTCTGCAAGTAATTTGTTAAATAGATTTTTTTTAAAATATCATGATTTTATAGTACAAAAAGTGATAATGAGTTGGTAAAATAGATATATAAAAATATCAATTGATATTTGGGGAGAATGGCTATAGTACAAAGTTGAAGGGTGCTTTGACTTGTAAAGCAAACTTAGAGGTGTAAATGATTTTGAAAAACAATGTTGTAACGGAAATATGTTAACTGTTTTGAGAATTACTTGGGTTCATCAAGATTGGCCTTGGGCATATTCCTTATTAGATCATGAAACTACACGTGCCAGTAACCCACCTTAGGTTCGGAACTACGATAGAGTGCCCCCTTGAGAGGATACTAATGGTACGTGCTACATTGTTAGCATAGTTGAGTCGATTCGTGTGGCACCACGATGAGACAACCTAAGCTAGTTGGGTCTATGATAATTGTTGTTAAGTACATAGCCTAGTTGCTCTCCAATTGTGCCGGTGATAGAGTGGTAGTGCTAATAAATCAATATATTGTATTGATTTAATAAGGCTTGGTGCTTAGAAATTTGTTAGGAGCATAGTTTACTTATTGTATTATCTTTTCGACTCAATCATTAATTGATACAACTGTTATATCAATTTTATGCATGCATCATAGTCTCTCTGACTCTTATCTCACTTCTTCGGGAAATGTTTTATGATGTACACAGGGCAAATGGAACTTAGGCCTGTTGGCCAAATTTCCATTTATGTTTCAGAGACTAGAACTGCGCAGCCCGGTCCTATGGATAGGAAAACTCCGCAGCTCCTTCAGATGCTTTTGGTACGGCTCTGCATTTGCATTCATGGAGAACTATTATACTATTCTTTTGATTCACCGGGACATGTCTCGATTTACTATTTTGTTCCATGTCGTAGAAATTCCATAGACAAAGTAGTTATTATTTTTGGATTGTAATTCTCGGTTACTCATATAGCATGCATGAATAAAACTTCCCGCCTAATACTTGTTTTTTTTAAAATGAAAACTTGTTTTAAAGAGTGTATTCATGGTTTGGTTTTTAAATTGTTCAAATGACGATGCTTTTAAATTTCAAGAGACTTCTTAAGTATCTATTAAGCATATGAATGAGCTTTCTTGCAGCAGTTAATTCAGTTGGGTCAGGTAGAGCATCGGGTGCCAGTCACATGGATTTCAGGGCATGACATTAAAGAGTGTAATTGGTATGGAGGAAATTATTTTTCAAAGAATGTTTCCCAATCTTTCCATATTTGATTGGTCAAAATGTTTTGGAAAACATTTCTCTTGGACAAAAGTTCCTTAAAATGAGAAAAAAAAAATTCCCTAATTGAAGTAAGAAAAACAAGTTCCATAAGTGACACTTCAAGTTCAATGTCCCATATTATTTTGCTAGATTACATATAAATGCTCTTGGGATAATTTCTCTTTTTAATGTCGGGCAAAAATGTCAAAGGAAACGACTAGCTAGCTAAACACGCGGTGGATGGATAAAGCTCATCATAGTGTTCACACACTTACTGTTCAAGGTTCCAACTAATGTTAGGAAACTTACAATCAATATGTCCTTCCACCAGCAATATAGTATGCATCAAGATGATTTGTCTGGAAGCTTATGAAGGGAAGAAAGCATTCATAACGGCAACACCCAGAGATTCAGGGAATTATACCTAATACATTAAGAGTTCACGATCTCCACACCAATTATGACGAAGACATGTGGAGGGTAATAGAGGTTAGCTAGTTGAGTCTGGTAGAAGACGAATAGAAATAAGAATAACATATACAATCCTACTTAGAATAGGAAAACGAATAGTAATAGAATCTTGCTTGGAAAAGGATTGTATTGTAGTGTCCTAGTTGAAAAAGAAGTCTAATGTAGTTTCTATAAATAGGGTCTCAATGTAATAATGTAAGGACACAATTCAATAATAATATCTCCTATATTTCTCACATGGTACTAAAGCTTTTACGATAGAAAAATTTTTTTAAAAAAAAGACTTCCACTACCGATAGGAGACTATGACCTATATATGTCAGCAAGCGGCTATGACCCATATATGCCGCCCGTCTGGCCATTGGTTATGCTAACAAAATTAAGGTCAATGATACATGCATAAACCCCATATTTAAGAAAACTTAGTCAAAAAGGTCGTCGTGTATAAAAACCTGGCGACTTACTAGGGTTGTTTTGTGTCAACCTCGTATCTATCAGTGTTTACATAGCATCGTGCCATCATTCTGGTGACTATTTTCTCATATCTAATTTGTGTAGCACTGTACCATTCTTCCGGTGCCTATTTGTTCATATTTAATTTATGTAGCACCGCACCATCTTTCTGATGACTACTTTTTGAAATCTAATTTGGTAGGGTCGTGCCATCATTCCAACCTTACCCATATAATTCTTTCTTTGTAAGGTCGTGCCATTATTCCGACCCTACCCGTATAATTTTGTTTCTCAGATTATGACCACTTTCAACCATCATATCTAGTAATCCGACGTAGGAGCATGTTTTGCCCAGTTTTACAATGACTTTCTTATTTAAGATCTACTCATCTCTTGATTTCAAGACGATTCATATATTTTATTTAATATTTAGAGCACTTTCCAACTACCACTATATTGTTTCCAATAGATTGAGTTTTCATGCAGCGTTTCTTTTTGTTTTAGATTTACTGTTGCCCAAAAGAAAAAAGATATCCTTAGATATTGGGTCGGATTACAGTGATATTTTCTCTCCTGTGGCTGAAATAGCAAAATATGTCCGCCTTTTTCTATCTATGGTTTGTCATTCTCTATTGGCTTTTTAATATGTTGGATATTAAGAATGAAATTCTCCACAATGATCTCGAGTAAGAAGTCTACAAGGAGCAACCACCTAACTTTGTTGATCAAGGGGAGTCCGGTAGTCTTGTATGTCGATTGTATAAGTCACTCTATGGTATGAAACAGTTATCTCAAACTTGGTTTGGAAGTTCAACACTGTAATTCAGAAAGTTATCACTTAATGTTTTGTCGACATTATGCATCAAATCCAATATTTCATAAAAAGACTAAGCACATTGAGATTGGCTATCAATTTTATGAAGTTGAGTGATCAACTTGAATATATCTCACCAAGCTCTTCAATTACATTGGTAACAAGCTAGGCGCATGCATGTTAGGTACATATGACTTGTATGCACCAACTTGAGGGGGAGTGCTAGAATAGGAATAGGAACAAAAATAATATATACAATCCTACTTAGAATTTAAAATAGGAATAGAAGTAGGAATAGTATATAGAATCCTACTTGGAAAAGGATTGTATTATAGTGTCCTAATTGGAAAAGGAGTCTAATGTAGTGTCCAAAAATAGGGTCTCAATGTAATAATCTAGAGAAACAATTCAATAATTTTTATCCTAAATTTCTCAAAGAGTCAAGCCTATATTTATCTGAATCACTTGATGGTACCCCATCTAATAATTTGCTTAAATACAATGATACACTCTAATATTCTTGATTATCAAACAATTGCCAAAGATACGTTCATTAAGCAATTTCATTATTGTTACATGAGATCAAATAAGAATTTTCCTCCATTTATCACTCAGTTCTTTAATTGATGTCATATAAAGAAGTTCACACATTTAGTTCAGATCTTTAACTCATGACGCAATACATTCTTAAAGTTGTCAAATTGCAAGAGATCTCACCTCATCCACTTTCCAGAAGTCTTCTTCATACTTGTACCACCTCATCAGCCCTTCATCATTTCGAGTGCGCTGACACATGATGCATGAGTCGCTCATGCAAGTTAGGAATTCGCGTAACTTAGACGCTTTTTCAAGGATTGATTCATCAAGCTTGGCGAGAATTTTCATTGGTGCAGATGGAGCATCATCAGTAATTACGCAATGAGATATGTTGAGCACTTCCAATTTTTTTAACCCATCTAAGATAGCAACCAAGACACTTCTAGATAACACTGTGCACCTCACACTTAACACTTTTAAGTTTGGAAGAAATGATACCAGTGCAGATGCAAATTGCATATCACAGGGCCCCATAATCTTGAGCTCAGCAAAACTTTTACAACTCCATGCAATTTCCTCTATTACAAATAGAGGATCTGCTATACTAGGCATCGTCAGTGATTCAAGATCTTCCCACATACGAATAGCCTTGCATATTCCTGTCCTTTTGATTCTGTTCCAAGAAGGCATAACAAGGCGTTTAAGCAGTGGACACCTGAAAAAGAGGAGATTTAATTAGCTGTCATATTCATTTTTACAGTAAACTTTGCTTCACCTGAATTAGAATAATAAAAAATCATAGGGCATCTGGGATGTCAGATGCCTGAACTCTGAAATGATGCTTGGTGTTGGTTTCTTGATTTAAGTTATAGTACTGTAGAAAGATGAAGGTTTATTGGGGGGAATACCTCTCAGCAGTATAAGTCAACTGGTCATTGCTGACATACAAATTGAAATGGAAGATTAATGTTAGTATGTTTCCACGACTGAGGTTCAAGCAAATCTTTAGAAGACGGGTCAATGTTTTATCAGACTCTGTGTCCACATATACGTACGGCACCAACGGCATTTTGATGAAGTTTGATTTTAGTACCGACAAGTCCAGCGTCTTCCAGAGAAGTTGATCACAACAAGCCAATCGCCACGCACTACAAACATGAGCAACTCCACCTGACAACTCAAAAATGTCAAAAGACTGGAGTATCTTCACCAACATATCCTTATCAAGGTCCTCCCATCTCCTTACAAGAGAATCTCCTTCCTCCATCACAAAAACTTCAATCTCCTAAACTCCTGTGGAAAAAGAAAAATGTTATTACTTCTCTAGATCGATGAAGAATATTTGCATTCCTGACGTCAATTTAGTGTTGTTGATTGCCATTTTGTATTCTTGTGAATATACTAGGACCATGTAGTAGAAAAGTTAAGCCCTACAAGACGAAGAAGCATGTATGAATGTACAAATACGTCTGAGGAGTACTGGCATTCCTAGGAGTGAAGAAACTAAGAAAATCAAACCTATTATTTAAGTTGGTTGTAGATAACGACAGAGAACTAAGTTCTGGCTGCCATAGTTGTCGGAAGTAGTTGAATAATGCCAACATCCTGCCTACGGCAAGGCCACAAGGGGGCTGGAGTGGCCTAAGTAGAGTCATGAATCGAATATGGTGCATGCATGATGGACTTAGTTAAGAAATCAGCTATAACTTTTGGCATAATGGTAAGCATTTGATCCTAACAAGTGGTATTAGAGCCAACGTCATAGGTTTGATTTCCAAGAGCAAAATGTTGTATGAGGCAGGTGTTGGAAGAGGGACTGTTGGACAATGCCAACATCTTGCCTATGGTAAGGCCCATGAGGATGCAAGGGTGGCCTGGGTCGGAGTCATGATCGAACATGTCACTTGCATGATGGACTTAGTTAAGAAATAAAGTTGCGCCTTTGCTATTAATGGTAAGTGCTTGATCCTAGCCTTTGCTCACACATTTTAGATAAAAATAGTCATTAACACAAAATGATACAAAAAGAAGGATGTAACATGGATTTGCACATAAAACAAAATGATACAAAAAGGAGGATGAACATTGATTTGCACATAAAATTCCCTAAAGAGGAAAATTCAGTGACCTTAGCATCAGGATGGAAAAGCTGAAGCCTTTTTATATTTTTTGAAGAACAAGACGACTACAAAGAGAACTGGGGAGTGGGGACAAGTGTCTGCTGAAAAAGATGCATAAAATTTCTAGGAATAAAATAGAAGGGAATCAAAAAACTTAATATTCCACCACTTCTATCTTATGTGAATAGGAATGAAAATAGATTCGCTAACTTGATTGGTGTATTTTACCAAAGAGTGGTTAAAAGAAACAAAAGTATAGTAGTTAAAAAGTTAGGTGAAAGGAAAAAACACCATGAAAAAGTTTGACTACCATTCGCTGAACGAATTCATAAAACTTGTCAAAGATATATGAACAATACTAGTAAGGGTACAACAATAACTATGCCTTAATCTCAAATGCATGGTTCCTTTGTAACCATTCTACTCTACGTAGGTTCACATTTTCATACTACTTTACGACAGATTAAATGGAGTAGTATGGACGTTAAGGATCTCTATAGCGGACCCCCACTTGTTTGCGATTGAGGTGGAGTTGTAGCTTACAACAGCTATGCTTCAAACCTAAACTAGTTAAAGTCGGCTATAGGAACACCCAATAACCATTCCCGTTCCATATGGAGCAGTTTCATTCCAGTACTAAGATAATTATTAGGGATTCCCTATTATTACAGGTTATCTATATTTTCTACCAAAATATGAATCAGTAATGAACTAAAAGGACTCCTGGAAAATAACATACTTCATATAAGTGAAGCAACATAAAATAAACCAAAATCCGAACCACTGGAATTACTGTGGATCTTATGCTTCCTATATATATATATGTGTGTGTATATATATATATATATATTGGCTAATTCAACAAGACTCAAGACCTTGTAAGTCCTTTGAGACAATTTTGTCCATGTGATTGAACTGTTCACCTTGTCCAGTTTAAAACATTCAGCCATCATAGTGTCACACCAATGCATTTGAACTTCTAACATAGACATTTCCAAACTATAGTTTAGGGCCTTCTTTCCTTTTATCTTCTACATGTGCTATTTGTAACTTGTCATAATTATCATTTATATTGTCTAGTTTTGTATGACCACACACCATCATACCATTCACATTTTTACAAGACTCATTTTTTTTATATGACAGACCTCAGATACCCAACATTCATGCCACACACCATCATTGGTCTCACAACTATCTTACAAAACCTATGTTTCAATCTGGTAGGTATCTCCTTAATGCATACCATTCCTCCATTTTCAACTACAGGGCTTTAACATATGTGTTGTGTTTTCATCTATCACACAATAACACCATTGACGTGCAAACAGAGCCTAGACATATGAAAGAAGGGGGATTGGGAATAAGGAATCTGAAGATTCAGAACAGCAGCCTACTTCTGAAATGGCTGTAGAGGTTTGCTTCTCAAGAACAATCTCTGTGGAAGGAGACAATCAGACAAGATATGGCATGGAAAACTGGTGGATCAGCAAAGCCTTTACACAACCATATGGTACTAGCCTGTGGAGATCAATAAGGAATGGTGACCAAAATTGATAAATGATAGTTAGATCAAGGTGGGTGATGGAAGGAAGACCTTGTTCTGGGAGGAAACCTGGCTGAGACAGGGATCTCTAAAAAACAGTTCCCCTGATCTTTCTCAGGAAAAGATCACTGTTAAAGAGATAAGAGATGACCAGGGGTGGAACTTTAGATTCAAAAGACCAGTGTAAGATTGGGAGGTGAGTAGAATGGTTGGATTCCTAAACATTTTGGAACAATGCAAGGATTTCAACACCAACGAGGATCAACAAGTCTGGACTCCAGACAAACAAGGGAGATTCTCAGTCGGACAGGAAGTTTCCCACAGCAAGGAGGCTGGCCATGGAAAATAATATGGAAAGTTTCAAGCTTCCATTCAAGATAGCCTGTTTCTCCTGGCTTCTGGCCAAGCAGGCTGCACTAACTCATGATAACCTCATGAAAAGAGGCCTCCAATTGCTCCAGATGCTCTTTTTGTGAAGGTGAGGCAGAGACAATAAATCATTTCTTTCTACACAGTAGAAAGACACTAAAATTTTGGCAGATCTTCATCAATCTTAGGGGTATTAGCTGGACTATGCTTAGGAATATAAAGGAAGCTTTAGCCTATTGGAACAGGGCTGGAAATCAGTCAAGGCACTGAGAGAGATGGAAGATTGTCTCAGCTTGCATTTGGTGGACTATTTGGCTAGAAAGGAACCAAAGATGTTTTGAAAACAAGAGCAGCTCTATTGTGAAAATAAAGATGAATTGCATGGTTCTCTTCTATTTTGGTGTAAGCATGAATATCCTCAAGAAGAAGATATTCCCAGTGTTTTCAATTACTTATGAGATTATAGGAGGCTAGATTTTACATTTCTGTGATCTTCATTTTATAGAATTACTGGAATACTCCTGGAGTATTCCTTTCTTGATAATACAAGTTACCTTTCTAAAAAAAAAGGTCGATTGATCGTCAATCCTCTTCCAGCAAATGCTGAAAAACTCAAGTAATTTTAGATTAAAACTTAGCACCTAAAAGCACAAAAATATGATGGCACTTGTGTCCCAAATCAGCACAGAAATGTGTTGATGTGGTGTTTATATAACCTTAGACTCTCCCACTTCAATAGCTAGCTTTTGGAGTGTGATTCTCCCTAAGCTATACAAAGACTATGATAGCCACCCACTACCCTCCGTACTCATCATACCATGAATGGTGATGTAGGTATTGTAGTGTTTTCCCAGGACTAGTTGTTCCGATTGCACAGCCATGGAAAACGTGAGCGCCCTCTCTCTCTCTCTCTCTCTCTCACTCACTCTCTCAGTGTGTGCAGGGGGAAGGTGAAGGTCCACATTTACTAAGGCCATTCTCTTAGTCAACTTTGCCAGTGATGTCTGTGATTTCTCATAAAAGATGAGAGGGGAAGGTGAAGGTCCACGTCTACAAAAGCCATCTCTTACTCAACTTTGCCAGTGATATCTGTGATTTCTCATTAAAGGTAAGATCATGAATATCCTACCTTATACAGTATATCCCTCCAACCCAATATCCATACATTTTTCAATCGTCTACCAAATAAAGTGAGAAAAGTTAATTTTGAGATTTTGTTAGGCTGCTCTCCTAACTTTCTTTTCATAAATTTGTGAACTCAAATGTACTTCTCGTTTGCATCTCCTGGATGCTCTCAGTGAAACTTTTAACTTCTTCAAAATAAAAATAGAAAAATCTTTCCAATCAATCTCTCAAACTATTAGTCATGTATCTAGAGTTCTTAGATTAGATGCCCCGAAACCCAAGTTTCTCTTCACATAAAGAAAAGACGGAATAACCAAAGCACCATTTGCAATGATTTTCCAAAAGAAGTTACTTCTCGATTGGAATACAATGAGAAATGAATCGTCAAGATTACAAAATGATAAATCACAAGTAAATCAAAACCAATCTCAACAACGATTTAAACTTAAGAATAAAAAAGATAGATCTGATCATGCCACACTAATAATTGAAATGGGAAAAACCAAGAAACAAAATTCAGACAAGCATACATTCAGACCTATATGAGAAAAACTCAATTGTTTCTGCAGTTAAATTCCATCAAGAGCCAAAAAAGGGGGTGGCGGGGGCGGGGGGGAAGTTCCATTAGGTGCATACCAAATTCTTTTGATACCAACAACAACTTCTGGAATAAAGATCCAGCCTAATTAAAAAATTAAACTGAAAATAACCATTAAAGAACGGAAAAGAAAGAGAGAGATTTAGGACATGCCTATAGCACATAGATAAACTGTCGCGAGCATACAAAGGTTGTATAGCTGCTTCACTTCAGAGTGTGGCAAAAAATTAGGGTTACAAATATGGTATAATAGAGTAGCTGTCATGATGAGTGCGATTAGGATATAAGGAAAATGACGATAATAACCCCCACACATTAACAGGTGCCCGGCTGTCAAACTGTAATCTACTGAGAGCATCCAAATGTAAGTGTCATCATATCTACACCTACTGTCACTTGATTCCAGTCAAACTTTTCTTTTTCTCTCCATTTTTTTTGGCTTATTACAAGAGTAGTTAAAAGTTTTAACAAATGTAAAGAATTTCTTTTTCTTACAACAACAATATACCCAGTGGATGGTAGAATGTACACTTCATTTTATTATTTGGGCTACAAACAACAACAATAAGAACATACCCAGTGGAATCCCACAAGTGGGGTCTGGGGAGAGTAGAATGTACGCAGACCTTACCACTACCTCATAGAAGTAGAGAGGTTGTTTTCTAGGAACCCTCACCTCAACAACCCATAAGCAGAATAAACTAGATATGACAAAAAGGAAAGGAATATGAAGAGCAATTACTAATGAAAAGCACAAGATATTATGTAATTATGATAAATTTAACACATAATACAGATACAGACAACACATGATATGCGGACTCGACAAAACCTACTACCCTACAATACCCCACGGCTAGACATCAACCTAACCCTGCTAATTTATTAACCTTCTACTCGAATTCGCGACCTCCACTCCTTCCTATTTAAGGTCATGTCCTCGGTGAGATCAAGTCTCGCCATATCTTGTCTAATCACCTCTCCCCAATACTTCTTCTGTCTACCTCTACTTCTCCTAGTGACTCCTAAATCCAACCTCTCGCACCTCCTTACAAGAGCATTGGTAACTCTTCTCTGCACATGTCCAAACCATCGCAGTCTCGCTTCCCTCATCTTATCAGCCACCGGGGCCACATCTAGCTTCTCCCGATTGGTCTCATTCCTAATCTTATCCCTCCTTGTGTACCACACATCCATCTCAGTATCCTCATCTCTGCGACATGCATCTTCTGAACATGTGCATTTTTTATTGGCCAACACTCCATCCCATACAGCAAAGATGGTCTAACCACCATTCTGTAAAACTTACCTTTGAGTTTAGGTGGTATCTTCTTGTCACACAATACTCCAGAGGCAAGCCTCCATTTAGACCATACTGCGCAAGTACGATGTGTGACATCATCGTCGATATCGCCACTACTCTGGATGATGGACCCCAAATACTTTAAGTTTTCCCTCTTGGGAATAAGTTGAGTGGCAAGTCTCACATCAATGTCTGTTTCATCCCTCGCAACACTGAATTTGCACTCCAAGTATTCTGTTTTGGTCCTGCTCAGTTTGAATCCTTTGGACTATAAGGAGTGTCTCCACGCCTCCAACCTATCATTAACTTTAGTCCGAACCTCATCAATCAATACTATGTCATCTGTAAATAACATACACCATGGAACCTCCTCCTGGATAGATCGTGTCAGCTCATCCATCACTAGGGCAAACAGGAAAGGGCTCAACACAGATCCTTGATGGAGTCCCATCTCAATAGGAAAATATTCTGAGTCTCCTCTCACCGTTCTTACCCAAGTTTTGGCTTCGTAGTACATGTCCTTAATCGCCTTGATATATCCAATTGGGACACCTTTCACCTCTAGGCACCTCCATAGGACATCCTTTGGCACTTAGTCATAGTCCTTCTCGAGATCAATGAACACCATATGAAGGTCCTTCTTTCTTTCCCTATATTTCTCCACTAATCTCCGAATAAGGTGAATTGCTTGACAAAAATGTACATGCTCTTCTTTACTCAAAGACAGTTGAATTTATTATGATGTTAAGATCACACAGATTGATTGCCATGTAAAATAGACATTAAGTTGGCCCGGACACCACAGTTATCAAAAAAGATAAAGATTAAGTAAATAGGTAGTTTGACAAGTGTGTAAAGAACCTAAATATAATTAAATAAGCGAACAAATCAGTAAAATCAAAGTGTTGATGCTTCAGTTGTAATTTCGGTGCCAGCTTGGAGTGTTGATTCCAAAACCGAAGGTTCTAGTTTGAACGTTTTCTTTGAGTGTGCCTTAAACAAGAAAATGATGAAAGAAAGCATAGTGTTGACAAAATATCAAAATATAATGCCATGTATCATAAGAATTTCTACTCATTCGCAAGTGAATAGATTAGCTATTTATAGGCAATAGGTAGAGTATATCTATATCAGCTAATGAAATTGCCCAGCTGAGGCCTCATAGTACATCATCCAATTAAAATGCTCCATTTGGGCATTATACTCTAGCGCACCAGCTGTAATCCCATCGTGATTTGCAGGATTCTGCATGGACTAGCTGACGTGTCTGTCTCTTCTTTCTTCTAACATGACTTCGATCGACAAGCTCCTACCTTTATTCACAGAAATTCCAATTGGCATGACGCTATGATGGAAGTGGTCGCTACCAAATATGTACATCTCCAGTTGCTCTTGCTAGTGATCCTTCAAAGATGGCTTACCTCCGGAGACTTCATTCCGCTCATCCTTCAATATTATCCTAATGGTGTCTTCACACTGTGTTGCCAAGTGTTCATGGTGATTTCTCCCCATACGTATAGTCCCCCACTGTCCGGATACTTTGCCAAATTGTTTTCGGGAAGTGGAAAAGCTTTCAAAATTTATTGGGGGGAAAGCAATCGAAAGATTTCCTGTCAGATGAAAAGATGTGTTTTCCATCACAATTGATGTTACTGCCAAGCATCGCCTAAATACTGGTTCTGGAAGAGACATGTCGGTTAAGGTAATGATAGCACCCTTCTTTGAAAGTTTATAAATACCGAACTTGCCCTATTTTTCAATCTTCCCAACTCTTCTGATTCTCGAGATTTCCCTAATCTTCTTAGAATTCCTCCTTCGCATCTTCAGAACTTCCAAAACATTAAATCTTCATATCTTCAAACCTTCAAAACTTTTCTGAATCCTCTTTTTCATCAACCACTTATCAGTCCTTCATCTTCGAACTTCCAACGGACGTCTTTAAACCTTCTCTCTAGGGGTGACCGAAGGATAACAAAGGTGTTATATTTGAGGCTCCGGAACTGATTGTCGATCTAATTCGAAAGGCATAGAACTTAAAAAGTGATTTCAAAGCCCAAGCAGTTTCAGCCAGGCAAACTAGTGATCGGGAAACTGGCTGACAAAAATGCTTCTTCACTCTCTAAAGCCAACCTCCCACCATCCAGATTGACTGCAAAAGGCAAAGTCCAAGTATCCACCCTCAATGTGGCAGAGAGAGTGAACTTCAGCAAACCAGGATTTTCTTACATCTATACTTGCCCATTCACGCTTGGTGTCAGGGATACAGCAATTCAAGTTCTGTCAGATCCACAGGGTATGTTTAGCTTAGATCAGTCTGTCCATTTGGATGGTCATGGCTTCTCTCCAGTACTTGGCCACTAAAGTCGGCCAGTCTTTCTCAACTAATATCTGATCTTACTTTATTCTCTTTGTTTCTTTCAAAGGAGGATCGTAAATTGAACCCATCAGGGAAAAAGAACCATCCTTTCTAGTTTAGACAATGATTTTGAAATCGCCACATAAGATATAGTTCCAACAACAACAACAACATACGCAGTGGAATCCTACAAGTGGGGTCTGGGGAGGATAAGATGTACCCAGACCTTACCACTACCACATAGCGGTAGAGAGGCTATTTCCTGGGAACCCTCGTCACAAAAACCCATCAGCTGAATAAGCTAGATGTGATGAACAGGCAAGTAGGAAGAGCAATTAATAATGAAAAGCACATGATAATAAGTAAATACAGGAGAATTAACATGTAGAGGCAGATAAATAACATATAAAAGGTATACAATTAACAACTCCTTCCTATCTACACTATTAGCCTGCTACTCTAATTCTCAACCTCCACTCCTTCCTATCTAAGGTCATGTCCTCGGTGAGATCAAGTTTCACCATATCATGTCTAATCACCTCCCCCCAATACTTCTTAGGTCTACCTCTACCCCTCTGTGTAGCTCCCAAATCTAGCCTCTCACACCTCCTAACAGGGGCATCGGTACTCCTTCTCTCCACATGTCCGAACCATTGCAGTCTCGCTTCCCTCATCTTGTCAGCTACAAGGGCCACCTCTAGTTTCTCCTGAATGGCCTCGTTCCTAATCTTATCACTCCTAGTGTGACCACACATCCATCTTAACATCCTCATTTCTGCGACCTGCATCTTCTGAACATGTACATTTTTTATTGGCCAACACTCCACCCCATACAACAAAGATGGTCTAACCACCATTTTGTAGAACTTACCTTTGAGTTTAGGTGGTATCTTCTTATCACACAATACTCCAGAGGCCAACCTCCATTTTGTCCAAGCCGCCCCAATACGATGTGTGACATCATCGTCGATATTCCCACTACTCTGAATGATGGACCCCAGATACTTAAAGCTTTCCTTCTTAGGGATAGGATGAGCCGCAAGTCTCACATCAATGTCTGCTCCATCCCTCGCAACACTGAATTTGCACTCCAAGTATTCTGTTTTGGTCCTGCTCAGTTTAAATCCTTTGGATTCCAAAGCATGTCTCCAAACCTCCAGCCTATCATTTACTCCGATCCGGGTCTCATCAATCAGTACTATGTCATCTGCAAACAGCATACACCATGGGACTTCCTCCTGGATAAATCATGTCAGCTCATCCATCACCAATGCAAATAAAAAAGGGCTCAACACAGATCCTTGATGAAGTCCCACCTTAACAGGAAAATATTCTGAGTCTCCTCCCACCGTTCTTACCCGAGTTTTGGCTTCGTCATACATGTCCTTTATCACTCTAATATATGTCATTGGGACGCCTTTCACCTCCAAACACCTCCATAGGACATCCTTCGGGACTTTGTCATAAGCCTTCTCAAGATCAATGAACACCATATGAAGGTCCTTCTTACTTTCCCTATATTTCCCCACTAATCTCCGAACAAGGTGAATCGCTTCAGTAGACGACCGTCCTGGCATGAATCCAAACTGGTTTTTTGAAATAAACACAACTTTTCTCACCCTCATCTCCCACCACTCTCTCCCATGCCTTCATAGTATGACTCAACAACTTGATACCCCTATAATTATTACAGTTTTGAATATCACCCTTGTTCTTATACAGTGGAACCGTTGTACTCCTCCTCCATTCATCCGGCATCTTGGTCGTCTTCATGACAGCATTAAACAGTCTAGTCAGCCACTCTATGCCATCTTTGACCATGTTCTTCCAAAAATCTACCAGAATCTCATCCGGTCCAATCGCCCTCCCTCTCTTCATCCTACTAATAGCCCTTCTAACCTCCTCAACTCTGAACCGCCTGCAATAACCAAAATCTCGATGACTTTCGGAATGTGCCAACTTGCCCAGCTCAATAAGATATAGTTCCAAATTCTGAAATTCCAGAATCACAAAATTACACCTGTAATCCCGATTACATAGAATGATTTTCCTTTTCTCGATTCCTAGCATCTTGTTCAGACTATGTTTAAAAGTTAACTATTCAGTCACTACATCTACCATTACCACTATCACCACCACCATTAATAGCCACTACCACCAACCTTAACTACCACTACAAACCACTATCACCACCACCATTAGTAGCCACAAACACCAACCTTAACTATCACTTCAAACCATTTTCATCATCACTAGTGAACATGAATATTTCATGATTTTATTTAATTAAATTAATATATTTTTAATATTCAATTACTTTTTAAAAAGACTTGTATATATTTGTAGGTAACAAATCTATACATGAGTTGGTTTTTTTTTTTTTTTGAGAATGATAACTTTTTCAATTATATATGCACAGGTATACTACATTAATGTAGTCCCCCTACCAAAACATATTACAAGCTAACAGACTCTATCTGTGCTTCTTGTCACAGATAGTCTAGGACGTCAAACAAATCTTCTGCCTGTCCTAGAATTTCCTGCTTACACCAAAAATAATAAAGAGCTAAGCAGTTCATTTTAAAGATCTATAGGTCGTTTTTCTTGCCCCCAAAACACCTTTGGTTCCTTTCTTTCCATATGGTTCACCATGATTCCCAACAATGCGAAATCCGTTTTCTTTTTAATTAAGTTTAAAAACCGAGTTTCCCCAAAATGTCCTTTTCCCCCATTAACAATTAGTATTCCCATTTTTATATAAAAGTTGAACATTGTTGAATAAAGTTATAAACTTATGTTTTTCTTAAATCATATTTATGTACGTTATAATGAAATTTGATATAAGAGTATTTTGTTAAATTTTTTATTTTGAATTTAGAGCTTATGTTATAATTTTAATTCCATTTGTGTTAGTAGTATATGACTTCATGTTTTATATTATAAACCAAATTTGATATATTATCTTTTTTTGTCAAATATTTTAATAAATTTGCTATATTTATAATATTTATATTTTAGTCAAACATTGCATTTCATGTCCGTATTTTATGATTAATTTGATTAAAATACACTAATTTAAAAAATATGAATTGATTTTTTTAAAAATATTTGTTAAGAACATATATTTACTAATTAATATATTTTCCAAAGATAGTATATCTCTTAAATATTTAATTTGATATTATTTATAAATATCCTTATTCGTCTAATATAAATTTCTAATTTTTTAGATAATTAATTTTTGTGTAATTGCTAGGATGGAAATTACTACCCTAGTAATTACACTATTTCCAATTACCAGGTGGCTTTCCAAATAGACCCTTAAAGAAAGCATAAACAGTTTTCGAAAGAAGCTTCGGTCAGTAAAAGTAACTTTAGTACGATGACAAAGAAGTACTTTTGAGCATTAACTCAACATAAAGACTAATATGAGCATCATTGCATCTTTGGGGAGTAGCATTGAGCACCGATTCGGGTAAGGGTTTAGATAACCCAAACCTCAGAAAGTGTCGCCCGCAAAGGTAGGATCGTGTCGTTAATTCGGGTAACTCTTCATGCAGCCCCTCATACGGGCTTAAATATGGATCCATTAGTTCAGTTCATCTTTTACCCTAGCAAAGTATTGGATGACCCCGACAACGTGCGCAAAACGTTGTATCATCACAAGACTCATACTGATGGTTGTCGGTTAGAGAAACTCCACAAGAAAGGTATAGTATACTTTTTTTTGTTCTTTTGAAACTAGTAACTCTGTATATTTCTCATACACAGTATATAGGTTGAACCGAAAATTACAAAAATTACTTCAACATCCTGCTAACTTCAACCTAAATGGAATCTAGGACATCAATTATGGAGATAGCGTCATTTTAATACATTTGATTACACCAAAAACACAGTAACAAAAGGCAGTTTAGCTTAATCTTTTGCATATTATTCTCTATGCTATCAAAATATCTAGCATTCTTTTCCTTTCAAATTGTCTACCAGATACAAGTAGGGACAATTCTCAATCTATCTCTACTTTTTGCCTGCACACCAACTTCCTCCCAGCTCTGGATTGCTTCAGTAATCTTTCCAGAAATGTTCCATGAAATGCCTTTGAGATTTAAGAGAATCCTCCATAGTTTTCCAGTGACTTTGCAATGAAGAAACGGATGGTTAACTGCCTCAGCAATTTTCCCACAAAAAAAAACACCTAGGACAAAGTGGTAGCCCTCTCCTCATCAGATTGTCTTGGATGAGTTGCTTCCTTGGCTAGCGACCAGATAAAGCAGGCCACTTTGTGTAGAATTTTGTTTCTCCAGATGCCTCTCCATGGACAGTTGTTTATACACTGAAGTGTTTGATTCATCAACCTGTAAGCATTACTTATTTCGAACTAACCCTTCTTAATACCTTTCCACCATAAGGTATCTCGCCCTACCTCTAATCCATTGAACTGTTTGATGGTACTGAGGAAATCTGCAACTCCGGGGATTTCCCAGTCATTTAAATGCCTTCTAAAGTTAAATCCCCATCCATGGGGTGCTAGAATTCTACAATAGTCTTTTGTTGATGAGAAACTAATGCAAAGATATCTGGAAACACATTTTCCAGCCTTCCTGCCTCATGCCATTCATCTCTCCAAAAATCAGTTTGCCCCATTTACCACTTTAATCTTAATGTTGGTTTTGCATTCACTCCATAATATTCTGATAGACCTCCATAAAATAATATTCTGATAGTCCTCCATAAACTAACTCCATAGGGTGTCATTATTTCTTTGGTCATCCAGTGGTCTTCCTCATCATACTTAGCATTAATAACATTCCTCCATAGAGTCTAATTCTCATTGCTACATTCCTCCATAGAGTCTAATTCTCATTGTTATACTTTCATAACCATTTCATTCTAATGGCCATGCTTTGGAATTTCAACTTCTTGATTCCCAATCCCCCCTGTCTTTTCCCAATTATCACTTCTTACCATTTTTTCCTTGCCAGAGAAACTTCCTCCTCACCTTGTCCAGTCTCTTAATAACCCCTGCTGGAATGGGGAAACAGACATCATATAGGTTGGGAGTGAATCTAGGACTGAGTTAATGAGAGTTAATCTACCTCCCATGGAGAGATATTGAGTCTTCCATCTTGCCAATTTCTTTTCACACCTTTCCATATCACAATTCCATATTTCAGGTGGCATCCCTAGATAGATGGTGTGAGTAGATTCCCAGTTCCCCACCTAGGATTGCATTCAAAATCTCCATGTTTTGCACCTCATTAATAGGATAAAGGGCACTTTTCCTCCAACTAGTGTGTACCAAAATCACCCTCAGGGTCCTGAGTTGGTCCTCATCGGCATCACATAGTATTAGAGTATCATCAACATATTGCAAGTGAGTTATCTCCGGGTTCCTTTCTCCGACTAGCCACATCAACTCTTCTGACCCACCCATTCATGTTTGTTGTTTTGATCGTGCTATTAAGACCCTCCATAGCTATTAAGAAGAGAAAGGATAACAACGGATCAGCTTGTCTTAAACCCCTTTATGCACCCAAAAATCCTGTCAGTGAGCCATTGATAAGTACTGAAAATCTCACAGTTGAGATGACAATATTTAACCCATTGTATCCACTTTAGACCAAAACCCATTCTTCTCATAGAATCCAATAGCTACTTCCAGTTAACATGGTCATATGCCTTCTCCATGTCTAGCTTACACAAGATTCCAGGTTTTTCTGGCTTGAGTTTGGAGTCAACAACTTCATTAACAATTAGCACTGCATCCATGATTTGTCTACCTTTGATGAAGGCCATTTGTTGTGGATCAATCAACTTGGCTATCACAACTGTCAACCTTTCAGTCAGCACTTTGGCAAACAATTTGTATATATCGCCTATCAACTGATTGGTCTAAAATCCCTCAATTCTTTGGCTCCTTTTCTTCTTTGGAGTGAGTTATAAAAGTAGCATTAAGACATCTTTCAAACATTTCGTGTTCATGGAAATTCAGAAAAGCCAAGATGATGTCTTGCTTTAGTATCTCCCAACATTTTATGAAGAAATCCATTGTGAAGCCATATATCTGGGCCAGGTGCTTTGTCTGTTGCACATAGTTTTAGACATCTTAGAACCTCACTCTCCTCAAAACTCCCTTGTAGCATCTCTTTTTCGTCATATGTTAGTCTGGACAATTAGGAAACAAATAAGTTGGTCTCAAACTTGTGGTTTCAGGATATAACTTTCTGTAATATTCCACAATTTCCCCTTCAATTCTTCCTGGATCTTGAGATAATTCCCCCTGAATCATGAGTTGGTCAATATTGTTGTACCTTTTGTGTGCATCTGCCATTTTGTAAAAATAACTCGGTGCTTCTATCACCCTCGTTAAGCAACAATGACCTTGACTTTTGCCTCCAAGATATTTCTTCATTTTTAATCAATCCTTCATAATCCAGCAGATTTGTCGCCCTTCTTTCTGTCTCCTTGTCTGTCAGTCTTCATTCTTCCATTATACTGTCAAACTCTGCCAATTATTGAGTAAAGTCCCTCTTCTTCTCAGGTTTCCTTGCTCACTCTTGCTCCACTCCTTAAGCCTGTGTTTTAGAGCATTAAGTTTGGATGCAAGGATAAAATCTGCCTTTCCAGAGAAGTTGAAAGAGCTCCACCACTTCTTAGTTCTGTCATTGAATCCTTCTTTGCGAAGCCACCAATTTTCAAATTAATGTAGTTTTTGTTCTTGTTCCACACTCCCCTTGTAAGACAATAGGTGAGTGATCAGATCTTAGCCTCTGCAGTGGCATTTGTTTAAAATTGTTGAAGTTGTTATCCCATTTTGACAGTTTCTCTTTTCAGAGATGAATCTGGCCACGTTAAAATCTCCACATACTGCCCAAGGACCTTCCATCAGACCCCTTACCGCTCCCATCTCCTCCCATACTAATCCTCTTTCTATGTAACAGTTGGGAGCATATATCCCAGGTGATATGACAAGAGAAGTCTTGCAATTGTTCCTCAAATTTGCAAGTTAACGTGTAAGCACCTATTTCCAGGATTTTTCCCTTTCACGCCCTGCTGTCCCATAGCAATAATATACCCGCTCTGGTGCCACTAGCTTCTAAGCAAGCAAATCTAACCCATCTTCCTCCCCAAATTTGTTTCACTTCCTCAGATAAATTCCCCTCCAGTTTAGTTTTTTGCAGACAAATAATATCTGCATTCCATTCTATTACTAAACTTTTAACCGATCTCCTTTTCTCTCTATTGTTCAACCCCCTAACATTCCGTGAGACAAATTTGAACTTCATCAATTACTGCTTGTTTCACTTCTCCCCTTGCTCCTATTCCCATTATTCTTGAATTTGACATCAAAAGACACAAGACTCTTCAGCTCTCGAGAGCCTCTAAATCTTGTCTTCTTACAGAAATCCTCATTCTCCATTCTTCTTGCTTTCCCAGAACTATCTGCCTGTAGGAAGTAGTTCCAGAGCTGCTGCTTCATGTCCTTGGAAATCTACTCCCAGCGCTTTGCCTAGTTTGATCATATTCTTCTTCACCCATAATGATGTTTCCCTTTCCTTGCATACTTCCCCTACTGTAGTAAGTGTGTTTTGCATACTTCCCCTACTGTAGTAAGTGTGTTTCTCTCCCCTGCCTCAGTTAAACTATTTTCGATATTGTTGGTTGCTTACTCCCCAACTCCCTGCCAGTTGTTCTATTAGTTGTTGCTCAACTTCTACTGTTACTTCTCCCAACACACCTTCTTTCGACACATTCATTGTCTCCCTTTCCTCAACTATCAATTGCTTTCTTACTTGCATGGCTGCTGGCACTGTCCCTTGGAAATATTGAACTTCTGGAGTTTCCATGGAGATGTCACTATTCTGTCCAAAGCATTGTTGCTGTTTTAAGTCATTAAAATGACTTGGCTTGAGAAATCAGGCCCACCTCTTCTTGACAACTCAGTACCAAAATCTGAATCATGGCCTTGGAAGATGATCTGGAAAGTCGGTATACCTCACAAGGTGGCATGTTTCACCTGCTTAGTGGCTAAGCAAGCTGTTCTAACTCAGAATAAACTAATGAAAAGGGGCAGTCAGTTATGTTCTAGGTGTCTTTTTGTGAAACTGAAACAGAGACAATGACCATCTTTTCTTACATTGTAAAGTGACTAAACAACTTTGGCAGATCTTCATCATACTGAGGGGTATCAGGTGGCCAATGCCAATAAGTACTTCAGAAGTTCTAGCTTGCTAGAATAGAGAAGAGAGATGGAAGATAGTCCTTAGTGGACAATAAGGAAAAAGAGATATCAAAGGTGTTTTAAAGATTAGAGCATTTCTTTCCAGATGTTGAAATGAACTGCTTGGGGTTTCCATGAATTTCCTAAGGAGATAAGAGGAAGTTACCCATGTTTTACACAGTTTATGAGGGGTATAGGTGGTAAGTTTTGTTTCCTTTATACTACTGTAATAACACACTATTGGTGTATTTCTTGTTTATAATAGATGTTAACCAGTTCAAAAGAAAATATCTTACGTGAGAACTGGGATTTATTCTTCTTCTTCTTTTCCTAAAAAAGAGGATAAATGAGCTATATGAGAGTTTTTAGAGTCGGACACTGTACGAAAAAGAAGAGGTGGAGGTAGACCAAAGAAATATTGGAGAAAGGTGACTAGACACGACATGGCACGGTAGCAGCTCACCAAGTTTACGACCTTTGATAGAAAGGTGTTGAGGACAAGAATTAGGGTAGAAGGTTAGTAGCCAGGAGTGTCCATACTAGTAGGCAGGAGTGCTTTGTCTTGTTGCCCTTACTAGTAGTTGTAGGACCACTCCTATAGTTTCTTGTTCTACAAATTCTATTACTATATCTATTATTTCATGTAGTTTGTTTGTCATATTATTTTGTTGTAATACTATTCTATTACTATCTATTGTTTTTATCACTATCTATTGTCTCTTCACTTCCGTTATGTCATTTTCTAGGATGTTTCTATTTTGAGCCAGGGGTCTATCAGAAACAGTCTCTCTACCTCACTTCTAAGATAGAAGAAAATTCTGCCCACTCTACCCTCCCCAAAGCCCACTGCGTGAGACTACATTGGGTATGTTGGACAAAAAAGGGTCAAAATGGCCTACCATATTTGGAAAAGAGAAAAGTGTCATGGACTTAGATTTCAACTACGACTTTCGTGCGGCACTTGACAACTTACAATTCTTTCATGACCTTGTAAGCTCAAGTATGCTTTTTCCACTAGATCACTAAGAGAACGTTAGATTGAAGAAAGACAAGAGAGCTTTTTAAAGAAGACTTGTGTATTACTTGGAATATTGCTTAAACTTTTCTTGATGGTCTTAAAAATGAATAGCCCCTCCTATTTATACTACTCACTATGGGCTAAAGTGCAAATAATAAATACTTTACAAGTCCCTCTATATTTACAAATTAGTCCCACCTCTAGAATGCTCTACCTATTTAGAGTGTTGTAAAGGCTTTCAAGATTTATGTATAACGTTCTAGAGTCTTCCTTAAACCTCTCCTTAACTCTAGATTCTTCTCCTTTCAAGATGGTCAAGTGGCGGGTCGTGATAAAAGGCTCACAACAGTCCACTTAGACACAATTAGGGGTGCGCATAAATACTGAAAAATCGAAAAACCGAACCGAACCGAACTAATTCAGTTCTTTGATTCTGGTTCTTTGGTTTTTCGGTTCGGTGTTGGTGTTCTTTTTTCAAAAGTTTGATTCTTCGGTTAGGTGTTCGGTGTAGGGATCTCGAAACTTCGGTGCACCGAAGAACTAAACTTTTATTACAAAAATTTGAAATATATATATTAGACCCAAAAAATAAAATATTATATATATAAATCAATTAGCCATTAAATCATTCATGAAATAAGTCAAAGTAGCAATTAATTTGTAATTCATATAATTAACTTAAATATTATTTTTCAAGAGAAATCAAACATATTTTTGCCAATTTATGTCATGTAAAGGAATTTGTCTTCGTGCTTGTTTTGAGGCACAAGTTCTTGACAAGAATCAAGATAAATATAATTCTTTTAAGCACAATAAGTGCTTCATGGGGCACATCATCACTTAACATGATTTTAAGTTTTTAAGTATTTTATACTTTGATCTTGTCTTCATTTATTTTTCATTAGTTTGCACCGAAAAATCGTTTTAAAAACACCGAATAAAACTGAACCGAACTTGAAAATACTGAACCGAACCAAATCAGTTCAGTATATGGTGCATACTTTTTCAAAACCAAAAATCGAAGAGCTGAACTGAAATTTGCTAAAACCAAACTGAAAAGCCGAATGCCGCTCCTAGGCTCAATAGTCCCTATTCTTTGAAAAAGTGGAGCACTTCCTGTCATAACATTAATTATAGTGAATTCTTTAACACAGACTAAACTCCATATGCTTCTCAGGTGTTTCTGTTCCTAATTTCTAACCTTCACTGTTCTCTTCCCTCTCAACTCAGACCAACTGTAGGCAAACACATACATAAACATATAGAACTAAAGATGAACGGTGGTCTTGTTTGTAACTTCTTCTGTTCTCTTTTCTTAAATTGTTTGTTTCCTTACTGAACTTCTCAAGGGCCCTGTGTACAAAGAAAAAATTGTTTAAACTACCTAGAGATTTTTGACAGTATCATGTTTTGATGGTCCTTGGACCTTATATGTTTAACAGGGTCTTCCAAGTCTTCAATAACAACTAGTATTAGTTTCTCATCTGTGTTACTTCAAGTTAATTACTTAGTATGCAAATATGTTACTGGTTGAACGATTGGAAGTTCACTATACCAGAAAGGCTTGCTAGCTATTGTTAAATGGGTAGATATTCAATTGATTAGGTGATAGTTAAAAGAAGTCAAAAGCTGTAAATTGAGTTGGCTGTGATAAAATCTCCACGCATGGACATAGTATGACTAATTTAGTAGAAAATTAAAATCTTCTACGATAACTCTCTTTTTTTTCTACCAAAAGTTCCCCAACTTTCACATAAATCTTATAACTTTCCACAACAGAAATAAAAATTCAAATTCGAAGCTTCACCTAGAAAATAAAAAAAAATGAAAAAAATGAAGATTCTGGCGAAAGCCAAAGCACAATAAAACAAGAAAATTACCAGCTTTATCTGACCCTTGATTGCCATCTTCTTTAAATCAGACCCGTCATACTGCTGAATTGGAATGGCATCACTTCCTCAAAATCTCAGGTGGTGACCATGATGAGGTGAACCAGAAATCTCCGAGGGGGAACTGTGACAGAATCTTTCAGTGTTTCCCCACAGCTCTACGGCCATATTTGTACTTTGAGAAGATGAAGAGGAATAGACCATAATAGCTTCCTCCCGCAATTGAATGAAAGTGAATAAATCTACAGGTTGTGTTTGGTAAGGAGGAAAATGTTACTTAAAAAATTGAGTTGATTTTATATTTGATCAGATTTTTTAGAAAAAAATATTATTTTTAGCTAGAGTAAAAATATTTTTTTTTATATGAAAATATTTTTAAATTTGAAAATATTTTCAAAAATAAATATTTAATTTTTTTTTTTTTGGCGGGGGGAGGGGGAGGAGGGATAGGGGTGAGATGGAGTGAAAAATTAAATTTTTTGAATTTTAAATTTTTTAAAAATAAATTTTTTAATTTTTTTTTTAGTATTGGAGGAGAGGGGGTAGGGTTGGAGTAAAAATTAAATTTTTTTTAAAATTAAATGTTTAGTTTTTTTTTTTTTGTAGGAGATGGGGTGGGAGTGGGGTGCACTAACAAATTAAAATTTGAATTTTTTGTAAAAATAAATTATTAACTTTGCTTGTATGGGTGTAGGGTGGGGAGGGGGGATGGGATGGCAAGGTAGAGTAAAAAATTGATATTTTTTAAATTTAATTCTTTTTTTTGTTGGGTTGGGTTGGGTTGGTTGGGGGGAGGAGAGGGGGGATTGGGTGAGTCAGCATAGAAATGGGGAAAAAAATTTAAAATGTAAACATAAATTTTTAATCTTATTTTATTTTTAAAAAATAATAATTTTTTTTAGAAAATTACACAAAATAAACCTAATGCGAAATTACTTACCTTTAATTAACGCAGCCCAAATTATTATCTTTAATGGACTCATGATCCAAACTTTTATCCTTGTGAGCGAGGTTAAATATCATATTCATCCAATATTATTGTACTTATTGTATTACTGTCATTTTAGTTTAAATACAATATTTCTTTTATTGTTACTTAAAATTTAACATGCTGGGGTGTTAGTTATACTATTGGATGATGGCTAATCATTTAGTATTACAAGGGATTTATTATAATCACTGGCTTATCTCTTTTATTTTATTTTTTACTTAGTTTATCTAATAATTAATATATTATATCATTTAGCCTACGTTTCATAACAATTGTATTTTTACTTTAATTTTCTTATTAATTTAAAGAACTCTCCAAAGTCTAGATATTTCTAAGGACTTTTCAAGTCTTCTCTTCAACATTCTAGAGTCTTCTAAAAAATCCTTTAAGACTCTAGATTCTTCCCCCTTTTACAAGATCAAGTGGCGGGCTGTCACACTCTCCCCCACCTGATGTCGTGATGTCCTCAGTGCAATGCTATAGTAGGAACTCCCAAACTCTCCTCAAACTCCCAATCTCCACCCTCAGACTGCCACAAATCTCTATGTCGTCCCTGTGTGGTCTCCTTTGGAGTTTGCTTTTTTCAACACCTGAGGAACACTGTTACGGTTGGTTATCCTTGTTTTCGTTTGGCCTTCTTCGTCGACTCCTCCTTCAACGACCTTTTCTCCTAGCGGCATGGAACACGACAATGGCTGCCTTTCCTTAATCTCCTCCACAAGCTACAAGGCCGATGGTTGAGCTTGTCTCTCTGATTTCGGCATGTTGACTAACGGTACCATGCAGGAACCTCCTTGCTCCATGATCACAAGTTGTTGGAGGTAGGGGTCGATCACCTCGTGATACCTTTGAAAAAACTTTTGTCCAAGAATTATATCAAAGAGATCTATTTGTGCGACATGATAGTTAGTCTTACCATATCACTTGCTCAATGTTATGTCGACTCCTTGAGCGATTCCGCACACAAGAGTCATTGGTGCATTAACTGTCCTGAGTTTTGCCTTACTTTGGCTATAATTCGACCCCAACTTCGTTGCCGCAGACTTGTTCACGAAATTGGCCTCGCGCCTGTGTCAACCATGGCATGAGCAGGTCGTCCATTGATCGTGATGTCCACGTACTGCGCGTTGTACTCCTTTGGCTTCTCAAGTTGCTTTGTGACAGCTCCGCATAACCCAATCATGCCTACCCGTGTTGTGCCCAATCCTTCCCCTGGTTCCTGTTCTTGTGCCTTCTGCTCCTTTCGTTCCCACAGTGTGACACCAAGGCTCTTCAGTTCGGGGCACTTCTTATAGCTATACGACCTACTGCATACATAACACTTAAACTCTTTTTCGGGTTGTGCCTTGCCCTTTCCACCGCTATGTCACCCAGACATCCTATTATCAACCTACAGGTGTCATGATGCTTGGGATGTGGCTTCCAACCTTTGCCTTTGCCACCATCTCCTCCACCTGGGTCATGACTATCTCTTGACTTCTCATCTCGGTTACTATCACGTCTGTCGTGCCGAGAGTCCATCAAAGCCTCTACCTATGTGATGGCCTCGTCGATGATCCTAACTTGTCAACGTTCCAACTTTGTCCTGGCCCAATTTTGTAGGCCATCCATGAAGTGGAATATCATATCCTCATCCATGAATTAGGAATCTAGAGTGTGAGGGTAGTGAATTCCTTCACATATGCTTGTATGGTACTCGTCTGCTTCAGCTCCCTGAACTTGTGTTTTGCCTCATAGATGACGTTGTTGGAGAAGAAGGCCTTCTTGAACTCGTTCCTGAATTGCTCCCATGTGTTGATTGTGAATAGCTCGTTCCATATCTCTGATTCTTTTCGTTTCCACCATAACATTGTCATCTCTGTCAGGTACAGCATGGTTGTGTTAATCTTTATCCAATCACTCTTCACCTTGCTGCACTTGAAGTAGTTTTACAAGTGCCACAGGAAATTCTTCGCCTCCTGTGCATCACGAGCACCTCTGGGTGGTTTGGGAGCCTCGATCCTAGCCTCCCTTTCTGCAGCCTGACACTCGCCCAACTCCTTCCAAAGGTTGTCGCTTTCATCAAGGGTAAAGTCCTCCAACGTCTTGAACTTTCCATCGAACTAGTTCAAGCGCTTGCCCAAGATCTCCACCGCTTGTCTGGCAGTATCCACTTTAGCAATCCACTCCATATTGGGCGTGACATTAACAGGTTCCTCACCTTGTTCATCATCACTCACTTTAGTGGCCAAGAGTGAATGGGATGTTATGGCCTCGCTTGGTGTCGGCTCGATCGGTAGCTTCTCGTTCCTCCTTGAGTTCTTTTTCCCTTGTGTGATTTCTTGCCAACATCCAACCTAATGTTGGCAATGTTGGTGGCATCAAAGTCTCCTTCACTTGTCATGTTTCCCTTAGTAGAAGTTGCTCTAATACCATGTTGTATCGGACTTAGAACTCTTACTAAGACTCTCGTGCGGCACTTGTCAATTTGTTCACGATCTTGCAAATACAAGTAAGCCTTTTCAACTCAATCGCTAAGGGAACGCTAGATTAAGAAGACAAAAGAGCTTTAGAAAGAAGACTTGTATTGCTTTAGAAGATTGCCTTACAATTTCTGGATAGCTAACAATGCAAATAACCCCCTCTGTTTGTGTTAGTTTTGACCACCCTATGGATTTGCCTAATCGAAGGAATAGGTTAACAGACGTGTTTCAGTGAAGCGGAAATAAATAAGAACACAGTGATTTTATGTGGAAACACCCGGCTCACAAAAGGTGAAAAACTACGACCTGTACCTCTACAGGATTTACTCTCAACTTCACTAAATCAATATGAGCCTCCAACAAACGATTACAAATCCTAGTAATCTAAGACTTCAAAACAACTTCACCAACTTCCTAACTCCACATAAACCTTCCTAGGCTTATGTTCCCAACGTCTTCAAGTTTCCCCCAACTTAAAGACTAAACAAGCTTTCAGTTTATAGATTTATGAGATAACATACAGACTCCACAACCAAGGAACAATCCTGACTCTAGACTTTATTGATTTCTTTTTCTCTCTTTTTGTCTGAGTGCTTTTGGAGACTTGAGAGCTTCTTTTTATAGTTATCTTCTTGAGTTCTACTTGTAGTTAAACTCTCTTGATATCAATTTGTTGAAGACTCCTTTTTCAGATTAAACTCTTCTTGCTTTAGAGTTCTACATACCTTCTTTGTAGAAGACTCCTTTTTCAGCTTGAACTCTTCTTGCTTTAGAGTTCTACACCTTCTTGTAGAAGACTTCTTTTTCAGCTTGAACTCTCTTGCTTTATTAGAGTTCTACACCGTCTTGAACTCCTTCACTCCAACTCTTCCTTCACCTGTGACTGCTGAACCATCTTCCTGTTTTTGTGATTTCGACCTTATTTACAGATACTTTATCCTTTCTATTTCTTGTGGTATCGTGTCTTCTTTCTCTCTAAGACAGTGCCCTGAAGAACCTGATAAGTTAACATATTTCATTGTCCTTTGTCCATCATCAAAACTGTGTTTAACCCAACAGTTTGTACTACCTACTTGGGGTCAAAGTATAATTAATATTTACATACAAGTCCCTCATTATTTACACTTTAGGCCCTAATCTAGAACTCTTCAAAGTCTAGATATTTCTAAGGACTTTTCAAGACTTCTCTTCAAGATTCTAAAGTCTTCTAAAAAACCCTCTAAGACTCTAAATGCTTCCCCCTTTTACAAGATCAAGTGGCCGATCGTCACAATAGGCTATATGATATAAGTTATGGTTAGCAAAATGGTCAAGTTGGCTTTATTTTATTTATATTAAAAAATAAAGGCAAACACAATGGACCACGAGGGAAAGAATATCTAAATCAAAACAGCTTGGCCTAAAATTGAAAATAATGAAATAAAATACTCAATCAAAAATAAAAAAGAAAACTAGTTGCAAAATCAAAAATGAAGTTAATGAAAAATCTGTCAATTTATTCCCCTCTCTCTCTCTCAGCACGTGTGTAATTTTATGCTCTCTTTTTTACTTCCATAAGTTTATCTTTTTCATTTACATACTAATACTCTATAGAATATATCATTACTCATTCAGAATATTCTTCAAAATTAGTAACACTATTTTCAATATCTTAGGGACAAAGTTGTTCCTTATACGATATTTAATCCCGTTCCTAAAATCTATGGCCTCAGCACAAATATTGTAGTATTCTACTAGTGTTTTTGCAATTTAGTTGACAACGAAAGTAGAATGAACCAAATCTATTCAAAACAAATAAATAATTATAAAAGAATAAATATTAAATAAATTTGATTCAAATCTTCTGTAAAAAAATATATGTGGATAGAGAAAAGAAAAAAATCATGTTTTGCTCTTAGCACATTTTAGTGAAGTCAGTTAACTTACATGAATTTTGAGAAAATAGCTTCCCAATGATACTCATTAAAACCTTCGCCCACTATGTTGATTGTTTTAGTTACTCAGGTGAGTAAGATTTAGCAACTCTTTGTTATCAAACATTTAAAAGTTTTCTGCCTCAGCAATTTCAATTTATTATCAAAGAATTTGAAGGTGAAGACGCAACTTTGGCCATCCAATATCCAGCTGAGAAATGAATTGTGCGAAGAATCTTCATATCACTCATCATTGCAAAGAGTATGAGATGAAAGATGCACCATTGCATCTCTTAGTTTCAACTGCAACTCTGTTGCAACACCAAATAGAAATGTTAGAAATTTGGTTGAGATGCAACTCTTCAAGCGAAGTAGCATATCTAAGATGCAAAGTATAAAACACATTGATCAGATGTGTTTTATGTTTTATAATTTATGATATTGTATTACTTGAGTTTGGTAGATCCTATGTAATGTATACATGATGTCGCCCTAGTTACACCTCATTTTCAGAGGATAAAGCGATTATCGTCAAGAAATAGAACCTAACAAAGGTTAAGGTCGAACCCACAGGGAATACGTAGACTCAAGAGAATTCAATGATCACAATTTGAATGGTTAACTGACTTACTTACCCGAAGGGGGGGTTCTTGCAATAATCGATGAAAAATATAACTAAACTAACTAACACAAGAGAGAAGACAATATGGAGAGAAACTAGGGTATTGTGTTCCCCATGATTCCCCAACTCAATATCACCGGATAACCTAATTCTTTTCTAGTGTATAGCATGTAGGGGTAAGTTATGTTCACTAAGCCTTTTGGTCAAAGGTGAGAGGTGAATTTCACTATGCGACTTGGCCCATCTCCATAGTGTGTATTACTAACCCTTACCTATTAGTCTCAGTACAACCTCTCATTGGCCCCGTTTGGTTGATTAGACGAGAACACATCAATCAAATCATGTTAATTAATCTCTTTTCCTATTCATTACTACCTTGTTCCAGCCAGTAACACTAGGTGGATTCTGATGTTGGCCACCATCAGAAAACATGCAAAACGAAGAGAGTTAATTAATACATGCATATACATCTTTCAAGAATTATAAATGATCCGATTTTACTTTGTTAGTTCATCATGGTTCCCACAACCCTAGTTGTGGATTTAGCTACTCATGCTTTGTGTATATGCAAGAATTATGGATTGAGAAAACATAATTGAACACTTACACAGTATAATTAGGGACAAACAAATCCAACTTCAATAAGAATCACAAGCTTAAAGATAAAATTCCAGCACAAGTGTTCTCAAAGACTCTCCAATATGATCTCACAATTTTCTCCCTCTAATTACTGAGTTCTCTGAATACTAGGCAAAAAACTCTCTTCTGAAAAAAAACCTAAAAACCTATTTATGATAAGTAAATTACAAGCCCTAAACAAAATAGGAGAACTGATCGACACGCCATACGAAAGGGGTTTAGGGGCCATATTGCATTCCACGGCCCGTAATTGGGGTCTCACACTCTACAGTTGGAATTTTGAACTTCAACTCTACGGCACCCCTCTATGGCTCGTAAAGTGGTTTACGACCTGTAACGGGGGTTTCGTTTGATGAACTTCAAAAAGTCCCAATCTCTGATCCTCAGGGCACGAACCATCTTCTACGACTCGTAAAGTCTTCTATGGCTCGTCTTCATATTCATAGAATAAACTTTAGAAAATAGCCCCTAATTGAAATTATTCATGAAATCACCCTACGGCCCGAACAATGATCTATGGCCCGTAAAGAGTCTCGTATAACAGCAAAAAATCAGTAACTTCTGCACTTTTTCCCAAAATCAAGGCCAACCTGTAATCCTGCAAATATAAACACAAAAACACATAAAACCAACTAACATCGTATTGAGAACACATAAAATTTTAATTTAAGCATCAAAAGTGTTGTATTTTGGCAGCACATCAATACAGTCTGGTTAAGAGGTCACAACTTACTAGTTGCAGTTGAATCTTCTAAATATGAAATCGCATCCTCAATTCTTCAACATGGTTTTTTCTCTATGTCACGATCCAAGCTAGGCACTAGGCATGACACGACGATTGAGACTCCCAAAGGAGCTCCAACCTAGCTCTCTTAGCATATCATAAGCATTCATAAGTATTGGATCAATAAGAAACAAGGCGGAAGAAAAACCAAGTAAAGGGTCTAAATACAATATCATAAAGAAAGAGCTAAAGATATGTAGAATTTACACATTTTCTCCAATAACGTCTCTACATACTAGACTTGGCGGGAGCTAAGACATGCTCCTCGCTTATCCTCAAATGAAAGTAAAATAAGAATAGTCTTATAATGTCTCAACCAACAAAAGTAAAGCTAGAATGTAAAGGTTTGTTCCCGAACATGAGGACTCACCAAAATCTTCAAATCATGATTCGGATCTAGCCACAAATGTGAGGAAGAGGATGGTCGTCTATCTCTATATTGTGATATAATATAAGCATAAAGTATGTATTAGTACTTTTGAATATACTAAGTATGTATACAATGTGTAACATGTAAAGCATAAAGTGCAATAACCAAGTCGAAAACGTAATAAAGTACAATACTTGAAAGCATAAGAAAAGATATAAGTGGTTAATGCACAAACGAATCATAGGTGATATCAGATAAAGTATCATAGAAAACATACATATATGGGAAAGAACCATAATTGGCAATAAGACTATACGAGCTATACATGGAATCTTGATGTCTCCCCATATATCGGAGAAAAGGGAGTCTTACTTGCAAAGGTAAGACTCTACCGTGCTAAGCTAGTGTCAAAAGTTATGTGGATCCACTAACAAAATCATATTTTGTAACATAAATTCTACAACGGTAACGTAGTTATCAAACTTAGAAGCTTTATATAAGAACCCCATAAGTCGAATCTCTACCTCACACCTCATTTGGTGCTAAGTCAAATCCCACAGAATACATATCATAGACATAGGTCATATTTGTCATAAAATCATAGTTCGTACTTCTCATAATTTGTCACTTGTCAGAGTGTAAAGGTAAATCAACTAGCTAGACCAATTCAACTCATAAAAAATCATATTCATGAAATAGCTCATTTTCATGTAGATTAGGCAATGTTGGCATAAGCCTTTCGTCCTTTTATACCTCAATTGGGATCCTAAGTCACCATTTAGGGCCAAGGTCACCCTATCGAGTAAATTGGGATCCTAATTCACCATTTAGGGCCTGGGTCAAACTTTTGAGCAAATTGGGATACGAAGTCACCATGTAGGGCCTAGGTCATCCTTCATGATCATAAACTTACTTAAGTACTTGGAACCTTCATAACCAGAACTTGTCATAAAAATTAGGCAAAAGCATTGGTTCACCAGCAATAGACTTGAAATCATGTAAACAAAGTACAGTCATGCATAATAATGTAATTTGAGACTCTTTGAATCAAAAGTGAAGGAACTCATTTACAATTTCATAAAAACCCTAGATAGCATATAGATGAAATCGCTTGAAATTCATGTCATTCATGCAAGGTAATATAATTCATGCATAATTCGATAGGAAATTACGATATACAACAATAGTCATGAAATTTGAATCAAAATTATAAAATCCTGAAATACTTTTATAGAAATTAAATGAAAAAGAAAAGTTTGATTGGGCTCCATGGGTGAAAGGTATCAATTGATGAAGACCTACATACCTAGAGTAAAATAAATAGAGGAAATCCTAACTTGAGAAGAGAGCTTGAGCTCTCCAATGGATCCTTGAAGGAGTTGAAAGTTAAGAGAATTTTGGAGACTTTAGAGTTTGGAAAAGAATGAGTGATATGGAAGGGGTTGGGAACGGATATAGGTTATTTTAGGCTTAAAACGACGTATTTTAGGACTTAGAGTAGTAGGAAATAACCAAAAGGCCCTTCATTAAAAACTGTCGAGGAGGACTACGAAGGGGGGTGGGGGGGCTACCTCAAACCATGAAGGACAAACCTACTACACCATATACATATATATATTTCATGTCTCGGACTGTTCAACATCTAATAAAGAAATAACAAACATTTATTTACACTTCAAATAAATGCTTTGGAAATTCAAATTCACTATTTCTATCCTTAGTAATAGTCTATTACTAATTGTTGGGATTTTTCATCCATCAATTTGTCCCAATTACCCAAAATTCATGTTAAAGGAAAAACACTCTACTCTAGAAAGTAAAATTTAACAACCTAGAATTATTATTACACCAATTTTAGGAATGCTCACAAAATTTTTCCACAATTTCATGAATCTATTGGTTGTAATCCACAATTCTACCATCAACAATCATTTTGATTATTCTATAGATTAAATAGATTGAAGAGTGTTAGAAGGGAGTAATAATCTTACCTCAATAGTAGAGATCACCCAAGTGGGTAGGAAATTGCTCCGCTCAAGCTTTAACTCTAACTCTCATATTAGGAAGATCATTAGGAAACACTTACTCTAACTCTTAAAGAGTTAAGTAAAAGGGATCCCTTTGTGTCGTCGTCGTCGTCGCTCGGCTTGGCTCGTCTTTGGCTACGGCTATGCCTTCGGCTTCGGCTTCGGCAATGTGATTGATTGATAAATTTCTTGGATAAAATTTATTTAACCAATGTCAAATTTTGCTTTTCTGATATTTGTTTGTGAATTATTTAATTCGTAAATATTTATTAATTAAATTAATTTATGAATTATTTATTAATTAAATACGCAGAATTAGATAGTTAAACTACTTTTGAAAATTCGCGCGTAAAATTGTTCCTTTGAACTGATATCTTCCTTCCAAAAGTCACCATGCCTGTTCTGAACAGATGAGACTGTTCTGAACAGGTGGATTCGCGCCCAGTTTTACCTCTACATAGAGGCCATTGTTGCATTTTCAAACATGAAAAATCTTTCTCTCCTTTGGCATATATTTTCTTACAAAGTACAATTCGAGTCTGTGTGAAGCCATTACTGGTTCTTTGAGTTTGCTGAAAATCACAAGAGTTTGAGGTACTGCTACTTCTGTGATTGCTAGTCTGTTTTATCCTGGGAGGAAACAAGTTATAACTTTGGGTACAGTGAGGAGATTAAATTCCTTAAGGACACATAGTGTATTCTGTGGACTCAGACTGATTTATAACTTCATTTAACTTTCTTTGTTTACTGTTTTTGCATTGTTAGAATACAGACGGTATAACACTGGCATCAGCTCGACGGCCCCATGGCCACTACAATGGACCTCAACTTTTCAGCACTGAAATCTTTTGATAAAATCATCATAAATTTCTAGTCAGAATTCAGATTAACGATTGGTCCATGACGTTAAAAAGAAGACTCGAAGACCTTTAATTGATAGGTCAATTAAAAGGTCATAGGCCTGGTAACTCTTTAGATTCTAGGAAGGGTGCTTTTTGAAGTTCACGCTAGTAAAAACTAGTTCCAAAAATACAATTGGTCAGTATATTTTCAACTCAATTTTGTGTTAGAGGTTTCGTATGACCTTAGTTCATGTCTGATTCACTTCTAGACTAGAGAATTGATCTTAACACCTATGATAAACTAAATTTCATCGGTATTGAGTCTATCTACATATATAGGAAGGCTTGAAATCTTAGCCGGAAGGTCTGAGATGTTACAATAAATTAAGTAATTTCTATTTTGGGCTCAAATTTATATCCGAAAAGAATAAAAATTAAATCTCTCACGCCTCTACCGCAATTATTTTAATATCGATAAAACGGATCATTACATTGAGTGAACACCAAAAAATATATAAAATATCGTACCTTTTAAAATTCCTTTGAAAAGTGCTTTGTTGCGCTTAAAACTCTTGCTCTTTGATTAGTCTGTGATCATAACTAAATAATTGATAAGGAGAAAATGAGGTGTTTTTTATAAAAACAAAACAAAAATAGGGCAAAATTTGAAAATAAATGCAACAATCAAAAAGTGAGATTCAAAAATGTGAATATAAGTTTTGAGATGTTTTTCAAATCCCAAATATAACTTAAAAATGAAATTGCCATTGTCAAGTGTTGATTTTCAAATAAAGATTTTAAAAAATCATTTTTAAAATTAGTTTGCCGCTTCAACAGATCAATTAATTAACTTTTTTTTTAATTTACGCTGAGTGTCTGAATCTCTTTCAAAACTTATTTTTGGTGATACCCTAGAAATGATAAGTTAAATATATTGTCTGCATCTTTTTTTTTAGCTGTACCTAAAATGTTTACACCTTTAGTGAACTTCAACACTATATTGATGTAAATATATTGAATATGTTTTTAAAAAAAAACTCTCAACTGTTATCACGTTGTGAGTTTTATATTCAAATTATTAAGTGTTCTTGTTACCTCTTGGACCGTAAATTACTTTACATTGAGAAGTCTCCAATTGAATATAAGACAAAATATTTAGAAATACTTATGAGAGAAGCATGGGAAATGAAAGAAGTCCGAAAATTAAATCTACTTAGCACAATGAGTACATAGTAGTTCGATACATTCCGTGAATATCGAATAATTTAGAAATGAAACTCACTAAACAGTGATGGTTTGATGAGTTTTAAACTATTCGCTCAAAAAAATTTCCATGTGTGTATTGCCCTTGACACTCTATGAAGGAGCTTTTGAGTGGTGATGTTAACCTGTTATGCCATATTTCTCTTATTATGAGTTTATGGTAATTAAGGCGCGTTCTATGAATACCCAATAATTCACATATGAAACTCGCAAAACTATAATAGAGGAGTGAGCTTACAATGTTTGAGAATACATATGTAAATGGATATAAGTCTGTCAGAGAATATAGACTTCAAACTTACAAAATTACAACACAGATGTAGCATTACGCTACACGAAAGTACTGCTTGTACGTCTCCCTATGCTACATAGTTACTCTCCCTTTGGCCACCAACTGAAAAGGATACTACTGGCTGCTAATAAACTGGACGCTGATTTGCGTCAATTCAAAATGACAAGGTTTTATTATGTTCCATATACACAACTTTACACATTTTTACTGGACCTATAACACACGAAGCAATACATTCTTAAAGTTGTCAAACTGCAAGTGATCTCACCTCATCCACTTTCCAGAGGTCTTCTTCATACTTATACCACCTCATAAGCCCTTCATCATTTCGAGTGCGCTGACACATGATGCATGAGTCACTCATGCAAGTTAGGAATTTGCATAACCTAGACGCTTTTTCAAGGATTGATTCGTCTAGCTTGGCCAGAATTTTCTTTGGTGCAGGTGAAGGGTCTTCAGTAATTACACAATGAGATATGTTGAGCACTTCCAACTTTTTTAGCCCGTCCAAGATAATAAACAAAGCAGGCTTAGATAACACCGTGCACCTCACACTCAACACTCTCAAGTTTGGAAGAAATGATACCAGTGTAGACGCAAATAGCATATCACAGGGTCCCATAATCTTGAGCTCAGCAAAATTTTTGCAACTCCTTCCAATTTCTTCCATGACATAAGGAGGATTTGCTATACTAGGCATCGTCAGTGATTCAAGATCTTCCCACATACGAATAGCCCTGCATATTCCTGTCTTTTTTATTCTATTCCAAGCAGGCATAACAAGACGTTTTAGACGTGGGCACCTGAAAAGAGGAGAATTAATTAGCTGTCGTCTTCGTTCCCACAGTACACTTTGCTTCACCTGAATTAGAATAACGTAAAATCAGGGCATCTGAGATATCAGATGCCTAAACACTGGAATGATGCTTGCTGATGGTTTCTTGATATAAGTTATAGAACTATAGAAAGATGAAGGTTTACTGGGGGAATACCTCTCGGCAGTATACGTCAACTGATCATCGCTGACATACAAATTATAATGGAAGATTAATGTTTGTATGTTTCCACTACTGAGGTTCAAACAAATCTTCAGGAGGCTGGTCAATGTTTTATCAGACTGACAGTCCACATATACATACGGCTCTAACGGGATTTTGATGAAATTTGATTTTAATACCGACAAGTCCAGCGTCTTCCAGAGAAGTTGATCAGAACAAGCCAATCGCCACGCACTACAAACATGAGCAAGTCCAGCAGTCAACTCAAAAAGGTCAAAGGACTGGAGTATCTTCACCAAGATATCAATATCAAGGTCCTCCCATCTCCTTACAGAAGAATCTCCTTCTTCCATCATAAAATCTTGAATATCCTCAAGTGTTTGGAAATAAAAGCTCCTGTAGAAACAAGAAAAGTTATTACTTCCCTAGATCCATAAAGAATATTTGAATTCTTACGTCAAATTAATGTTGCTGATTGTCAGTTTGTATTCTTGTGAATATACTCAGACCATGAAACAGAAAAGTTAAGCCCCTGCAACACGAAGAAGCATAGAAGAATGTACAAATACATCTGAGGAGTACTGGGATTCCTAAAAGTGACAAAATTAGATAAATCTGACCTAGAACTTAAGTTGGTTATAGAAAACGACTGAGAACCAAGTTCTTGCTGGCACAGCTGAAGGAAGTATCACATTTTGGATAAACATAGTCATTACCAAAAGCACAATGATATAAAAAGGAGGACGTAACATTGATTTGCAGATAAAATTCCCCAAAGAGGAAAATCAAATGTCCCTAGCATTAGGATAGAAAAACTGAAGATTTGTTATATGCTTTGAAGAACAAGACAACTAACTCGGGAATGGGACAAGTGTCTGCTAAAAAAGATGCATCTTGTTTCCAGGAATCAAATAGAAGGGAACGCAAAAACTTAATACTCCATCCCTTCTATTTTATGTGAATGGGAATGAAAATAAAGTAGTTAAACATGAATTGTGTATTTAGAAAAAGAGTAGTTAAAAGATACTAAAGTGGTAGTAGTTATAAGAATTAGGTGAAAGGAAAAAAATACCACGTCAAAAGTTTGACTACCATTCGTTAAATGAATTCCTAAAACCTGTCAAAGATATATAAACAATACTAGAAAGGTACAACAATAAGTGTGCCTAAATTTCAAATGTACAGTTCCTTTGTAACCATTCCGCTCTACCCGGGTTCAAATTTTCAATACTAATTTACAACAGCTTCTATGGAGTGGAGTGATATCAACATTAAGGATCTATATATCTGGCCCTGACTTGTTTGGAGTTGAGCTGGAGTGTACTTTACAACAGTTATGTTTCAAACTTGAACTAGTTGAGGCCGGCTATACGAATACTCAATATACATTCTGCTGATCTGCTCCATTTGGAACAGTTTCATTTCAACACTCAGAAAATTATTAAGGATTCTCTGTTACTAAGGGTTTTCTATATTTTCGACCAAAATACAAGTCAGTAATGAACTAAAAAGATTCCTGGCAAACAAACATATACTTAATATAAGTCTAGCAACAAAAAATAACCCTTAATCATAGCCATTGGAATTACTATGGATCCTGTGCTTCATTTATATTTTGTTTAATGCTATTTTACAAGAATATCGAGAAATTGTAAGTCCTTTGATACAGTTTTGCCTATGTGATTGAATTGTTTACCTGTGCTCAGTGCATTTGGTTCTTCGTTTAATCTCGACTCTTAGTCAAATTTATTACCTTTTTGTGCATCTTCCGACTTTTGCCCTACTTTGTTGGGGTTCTTGAAAAAATTGGACTTTTGTGGGTTCTTACAACAACATACCCAGTGGAATCCCACAAGTGGGGTCTGGGGGGCTATTTCCTGGGGAGGATTTTTTAGGGTTCTTGAAAACAAAAAATTGGATCTTTTCATCTGTAATGCTAATCTTGGTTGAAGATCAAATTTGGGTTGTGCTTTTCTTGGTTCAAAATCTGATATTTTTTGCTTTTTAGTTTGGGGTTTCTTCTAATTTCTTCGATTGCCATTGATTTCTCGATCCTTCCCGCAATTTTGGGGTGTTGATTTGTACCTTAGTCACTTTAGAGATCTCTTTCAAGAAATTACTCTACTGCACCTTTTTTGACTCAATCAATCTTCAAGAATGCTGCTTTTGCTCTCTTTCAATTCCCACAATAAAACACTGAGTTTCTACGACTTAACATCATCAAACTTTATCAAGTTGGCTGAACAGACCTTCGAAAATATCGATACGAATATTATTCAGGTGATATCTCCCATTTTTCTCTGCTTATATATATTTCTTGATTCATTCTTGTTCAATTTTTTTGCCATTTCTTGTTTCCTTGTTCAATTTCTACATATTTCTTGCCTATTACATATTTCTTGCAATATTTCTTGCTTGTTACATACTATCTTGCAATAATCTTCTTTCTTGCAATTCTTTCTCACAAATATTTCTTGCCTATTACGTATCTATAGGAAATCAAGATATCGAGCAACATCCTTTTCTGGATTCTTTCTCACTAATATTGTGGCTGCCTATTATTCTTGATTCTTTCTCACTAATATCATGCATTGATTTGTTTAGTTTTTGCTTACTGTTATTGTGCTTCAACCACCTATTTGTACTTGTTTTTCATACTGTGATTAGTAAGTAGTATACCGTATATTCCTGATCTTGGTAGCTTAGTAGTCTATAACTTCTTAAGTTTAGTGGCGTCAGGATCGAATGATAGACTAGGGTCATGTCATCGGTTGGGGTTGGGGTTGGGGTCGGGGGTAAGGGGTAGGGGTGGTGAGAGGGTCACGGGCTTATGTAAGTTAAGGATAGCGTTGTGGAATATAGGATCACTAACAGGGAAATCCATAGAGCTAGTAAAATGTCTTAAGAGGAGACACATTAATATAACGTGTGTTCAGGAGACCAGATGGGTAGGTACCAAAGCTCGGGACGTGGATGGGTTTAAGATGTGGTACTCGGGTGGTTCTAGGGATAGAAATGGTGTAGGTATTCTAGTAGACGAGGACCTTAGGGATTATCTAGTTAAGGTTAGGATGGTTAATGATAGGATGATGCTTATCAAACCCGTGATTGGTAGGTATGTAGTGAACGTAGTTAGTGCTTATGCGCCCCAAGTATGCCTAGATGAGGAAGTCAAAAGGCTCTTTTGGGAAGATCTGGATGAGGTTGTGCGAGGCATACCGGAGACAGAAAAAATCTTCATTGGGGGTGACTTTAATAGGCATATCGAGGCAACCACTAGCGGGTTTGAAGATGTTCATGGAGGCTTTGGTTTTGGGGAGAGGAATGGAGGTAGAACGTCTCTCTTGGATTTTTCCAATGCCTTTCTGTTAGTTATTGCTAACTCATGTTTCCCGTAGAGGGAAAACCACTTAATTACCTTCCGTAGTACGGTAATTAAGACCAGATAGATTACCTACTTTTACGGAAGGGCGATCGAAGTCTATGTAAGAATTCCAAGGTTATTCCGAATGAAATATTCTAGTGATGGATTTAGAGATCAAGAGAGAAAAGAAGAAGAAGGTTATTTATGCCCAACCGAGGATTCGATAGAGATGCCTTACTCCTGCCCTCTACCAAGAGATGGAAGAAAAGTTGAGAAACTTAGAGGCTTGGAGTAAAGGCGGAAATGTGAACAATATGTGGGAAACTACTGTTGGTTGCATTAGAAAGGTAGCTACCGAGGTACTAGGGGTTTCAAGAGGGACCTTTGGTGGACGTCAGGGCGATTGGTGGTGGAATGAGGAAGTTCAGGTCAAAGTGAAAGATAAGAAGGTTGTTTACACGAAGTGGTTGGAGTGTATGGATGAGGAGCTAAGTGACAAAGGCGAGGACAAAAGATTGTATAGGCTCGCTAAAGAGAGAGAAAGAAAACCTCACGACTTGGACCAAGTGAAGTGCATCAAGGATAAGGAGGGTAAGGTGTTGGTGGATGACACTTCCATTAAACTAAGGTGGCAAGCTTACTTTCATAAACTCTTAAATGAAAAAGGAGATAGAAATATTGAGTTGGGTCAGTTGGCACACTCCGAAAGTTATCATGATTTTGGCTATTGCAGGCGGTTCAGAGTTGAAGAGGTTAGAAGGGCTATTAGTAGGATGAAGAGAGAGAGCGGTCGAACCCGATAAGATTCCGGTAGATTTTTTGAAGAACATGGTCAAGGATGGCATAGAGTGGTTGACTAGACTGTTTAATGCTATAATGAAGATTGTCAAGATGCCTGATGAATGGAGGAGGAGTACAATGGTTCCATTATATAAGAACAAAGGGGATATTCAAAACTATAATAATTACAGGGGTATCAAGTTGTTAAGTCACACTATGAAGGTCTGGGAGAGAGTGTTGGAGATGAGGGTGAGAAGAGTAGTGTCTATTTCGGAGAATCACTTTGGATTCATGCCGGGGCGGTCGACTACTGAAGCAATTCATCTTGTTCGGAGATTAGTGGAGAAATATAAGGAAAGAAAGGACTTTCGTATGGTGTTCATTCATCTCGAGAAGGCCTATGACAAAGTTCCAAGGGATGTCCTATGGAGGTGTCTAGAGGTGAAAGGTGTCCCAATGGCATAAATCAGGGCGATCAAGGACATGTACGACGGAGCCAAAACTCGAGTAAGAACGGTGGGAGGAGACTCAGAGTATTTTCCTGTTAAGATAGGACTCCATCACAGATTTGTGTTGAGCCCTTTCCTGTTTGCCATAGTGATGGATGAGCTGACGCAATCTATTCGAGAGGAGGTTCCATGGTGTATGTTATTTGCAGATGACATAGTCCTGATTGATGAGACTCGGACTAAAGTTAATAATAGGTTGGACGCTTGGAGACATGCCTTGGAGTCCAAAGGATTCAAACTGAGCAGGACGAAAACAGAATACTTGGAGTGCAAATTCAGTGTTGCGAGGGATGAAGCAAACATTGATGTGAGGCTTGCCACTCAACTTATCCCCAAGGGGGAAAACTTTAAGTATCTGGGGTCCATCATCCAAAGTAGTGACGATATCGACGATGATGTCACACGTCGTATTGGGGCTGCATGGACGCTTGCCTCTGGAGTATTGTGTGACAAGAAGATACCACCTAACTCAAAGGTAAGTTTTACAAAATGGTGGTTAGACCATCTTTGTTGTATGGGGTGGAGTGTTGGGCAATAAAAAATGCACATGTTCAGAAGATGCATATCGTAGAGATAAGGATGTTGAGATGGATATGTGGTCACACAAGGAGGGATAAGATTAGAATGAGACCATTCGGGAGAAGCTAGAGGTGGCCCCGGTGGCCGATAAGATGAGGGAAGCGACACTGCGATGGTTTGGACATGTACAAAGACGGAATATGAATGCTCCTCTTAGGAGGTGCAAGAGGTTGGTTTTGGGAGTTACACGGAGGGGTAGAGGTAGACCGAAGAAGTATTGGGGGGAGGTGATTAGACAAGATATGGCGAAACTGGATCTCACCGAGGATATGACCTTAGATAGAAAGGAGTGGAGGTCGCGAATTAGATTAGCAGGCTAATTGGTTGGTAGAGTTAGGTGGAGGTATCGTAAGGTAGCAGGAGTAGGCGTGTTTTATATCTGTCGTATGTGTGTTAATTCTATTGTATTTACATATTGACATGTGCTTTTTGTCATATCTAGTTTATTCTGCTTATGGGTTTTTTAGACGAGGGTTCCCAAGAAACAGCATCTCTACCTCTATGAGGTAATGGTAAAGTCTGCGTATATTCTACCTTCCCCAGACCCCACTTGTGGGATTCCACTAGTTATGTTGTTGTTGTTGTTTTGATTGAATTGTTTACCTCATCCATTTTAAAACATTCAATCATCATGATGTCACACTGGTGCATTTGAACTTCTAACCTAGACATTTCCAGACTATAATTCGAGACCTTTCCTTTTATCTTCTACATGTGCTACTTGTACCTTGTCATAATCATCTCTTATTTTGTCTAGTTTTGTATGACCACACACCATCCTACCATTCACATTTTAACAACACTCATTTTTTCAATATGTTGGGCCTCAAATACCTAACACTCACACCATACACCACCATAGGTTGCACAACTATCTTATAAAACCTTTCTTTCACTTTGGTATGTGTCTCCTTTATTGCATAACGCTCCATTTCAACTTTATGATTTAAACTTATGTGTTGCGTCTTCGTCTATCAGAATATCACACCACTGATATGGAAACTGAACCTAGACAAAAGAACGATCTATGTGAACTCACTTTGATAATCTCAGACCTGAATAAAGGAGTGTTGTGTTAAAACGATCAACATATTAGTAGTTTATCCTCACAGTAAAGGAATTAATAAAAGAAATGATATTAAATATTTTGTAATGTCCAAAATAAAGTTTCATATAAATTGGAAGAAACATAGAGTTGATATCAAGTCTTCAACAACAGAACCAATGATAGTTGCTACAGGAATCTGTACTTGACTAAATTCTAAACTGAAAGCTACACTAGCAAGTAAAACTGATGGATCTTGAATCCTCTTCAAATGTAGCTGAGAAACACAAGTACTTTTAGATTAAAACTTAGCACCTAAAAGCATAAAAATATGTTTTAAGGAAAAGGTGAGAGGACCTAATGAAAAAGGAACGTTTTGCTCAGTCTATGGGTATGATATCCTGACAACTTTTCAGTGACAACAAACTTCTAAATAAATTATCCAGATTGAACTATACATAATTCAGTAGGGATTCCTTTACTATTCTTAAGCACTCCCTTCAATTCATTTTTTGTGAAGATGTTTGACTGAGCATGACATTTAAGATATTCATTTGTTATATTAGTCATAATGGAGAACTATTAAACTAGTGGTTGAAAAGAGATATCACGTCAAAGTTAAGGAGAGGATAATTTAATACATCTTAAATCCTAAAAAACTGTGATAAATTTATAAAAATAGAATGGTTCCAAACATTTTGGGAAGTCTAAAATGGCAAAAGAGTTGCATAAATTGGAACACAGGGAGTACAAATATTTCAGGATGCAGAATATTCAACCCAGAAGGAGCTTAAAGAATGGATAGGAACAGAACTTGAATGAAATGGGACTTCACTGTGTTTCTTGTCTTGTCTTTTTCTCATAAACAAACTGAAGTTGTGGATACTATATACTCTCTTTCACGAACATCACTTTTTTCCTAGCTTTTTTCTTATCTTTTTATCATTTCCTTCAACTTTTTTCCTTTAATTTGTGAAGTGGATTTTCTTTGCATAATAAATTACTATTGATCGATTTTAAAATATGAAAACTCCTAAATTACAGTTGTAAACTGAATGATATTTCAGTTTTTTGTGCCTTAAGTGAAACTTTTTGCTTCATCAAAAAAAAAAATCCCATCAATCCCTCAAACTACTAACATGTATCTACAGAATTTATAGGTTAGATGCCCCCGAAACCCCATTTTCTCTTTTGTAAAAACAAGACGGAGTAACCAAAGCACCCTTTGCATCTAACATACGCATGTAATCTTCCAAAAGAATCATCACCATAACAAAATGATAGTATATCACAAACAAATTAAAACCAACCTCAAAAAAAAATCCTCATTTCGTCATACCGCACTAACTATTGAAGTGCAGGAAAACCCAGAAGAAAAAATTCACAAGCATAAATTCAGACCTGTATGAGCAAAACTCAAAATTTTCTGCAATTGAACTCCAGAAGATGCCAAAATAGAAGACCAAAAGCTTCAGAAAGTGTACAACATAACTTTTGGAATCAAGATCCAACTCGAATAAAAAATTAATCTAAAAAAAACTTTAAAAAATGGAAAAAGAAATCCAGCAAGAGAGGGATTTAGGAACATGCCTTTAGAACATAGGAGACTGTTGCGAATGGCGTACAGAGGATGGATTGTTGTCTCACTTGAGAGTGTACAAAAGAATTGGGTGAAAAATGCGGGATGATAGTGTAGCTGTGATGAAGAGTGAGATTCGGATGCGAGGGGAAAATGACGAGAATAACCCTACGCTCTACGGGAATGTAGGTTTGGAAAGCCGCATGGTTTAATTACTTTTGACTTGTTTTGAAGGGCAAATAATTACTTGACAAAATAGAAGATGAGTAAAAATTACACTTTTCAATTCTGAAAAGGAGGGTAAAGAGTCGGTGTAATTACACCATTATATGTAACTTTTAAAGTTTTTTTATTTTTTTGTTTTAATTTATTTTTATTATTTTAATATTTTTTATAAATATTTTTTATTATTATATTTTATATCCTTCTCATTCTTAATTTTTACTTCTTCGTATTATATTATGTAATTTTTATATTAATTATTTTTTTATTTATTCTAATTTACTTTTTTATTAGCGTCTAATTTTAATTAAAGTAGAATTCATTGTTGAATAAAGTTATAATGTTAGGTTTTCCTTTTTTTAATGTTACTAACATTTATAATATTAATATTTTGTCAAATGTGCTTTCTTTTATGTTCATCGAAATTTTATACTTTTAGGTTTTATGATTAATTTAATCAAAATATACTAACTTGAAAAATATAAATAAATTTTTTTATAATATTAGTTAAGAATATATGTTTACTAAATAATATATTTTCAAAAAATAACATATATCTTAAATACTTAATTTAATATTATTTATAGACATCCTTATTTTCTAAATTAAATTTTTATTTTTAAAATTTAATATAACCTTGTAATTACACTCGTGCAACCAAATGTAATGACCTCGAAGATTATTTTCGATAAAATTGTCATTTTTTCCTTCCCGAAAGTTGCTTTGGGTCATTTTTGGTTAAGTCTAAAAGTCGGTTTTTGGAAACTTTGTAAAAAAGATGGAGTTTTGCTAAAGAAAGAGTTTTTAAAGGTTTAAGGTTGAAAATTTTGAATTTTGTGGTCATCTTGAGTTTCGAGTGTTGGAATTCAATTCCGTCAATTCCATTAGCTCTGAAATGTCAAAATTAGTCTAGAAAGACTTGCAGAACTAAATTTGGAGTTAAACCAGTGATTTTAGGCCCAAAGTTGCAATTTCAGTTCATTTTGGATCATAGTTTGACTTTGGTCAACATTCGGAGTTCGGAAGCTCGAATCGAAATTTTGTCAGTTACAGTAATTTCGGATGGTGAAACTAACATTAGAAATGGTCTTATTGCAATTTTAGAGTTCCCAACATATAGAATTTTAAGTCATGTGAGTTTGTTAATTTTGTTTGTGTATAGGCATTGTCTAATAGGCAGTGTTATTGAAGAATGAAATTTGTGGAGAGATGTGAACAAAGAATTGTGTTACCAATGGATTATAAGGGCTTTATAATTTGGTTAGGTCTTTATTTATTTTTTAAAATTTCTATTAAACATTTTGACTTTTTTTAAAAAATAAACTAATGATGTGCCCGAATAAAAGCTGGTCACGTGCAAAAGGTTATTTTGCAAAATTACTGTTAAAAATTATGATATGGATGAGCCTTTCTTCAAACAAGCATAGATGAGCCAAACTTTTATCGAATTACATCAATGACATAGCAATGCATCCGAATTGGCGGAAACAAACAAGTGACAATTCAAGCTAATTTCAAGCAAACAAAAGAGTAGAACCGACAAATACAGATTCGGGTAACCTAATAAAAAATTTTAAGAAGGCACACGTTCATGCCACACATACCTCACTATTTTTAATTTCATAAAATTTGTGTAAAAATCCTTATAACAATAACAGAAAAAATAACATTGATCATGTAATCATCATCCCACTGGCCGGAGTTGTTGGTCTGTTGGTGGTCGCTGAACAGGGGACAATACTGAGGGCTGGCAGGAACCGACTTGGTTTGCCATCTTTTTAGTGAAAAATAGTTACCAGTTGAAAGTTTTCGGCGATTATAGGGTTGCTTGCGAAAAGAGGGGTACAGGGATCGTGCATGGTCGGATTTTAGGGTTGTTTTGGTCGGATTTATGGTGGGCTTTTGGGGTAAAAGGGGTTGGTTGTTTGGTGTGGCGGAGAGGAGGTTGAGGAGGGGTTTAGGGGCTGTTTTGGTGGTGGTTTCCGGCAGGTCAGGGGTCGTTTTGGAGGGCTGATTCAAGCGTCAGGGGTGCTGCATGGTGAAGGAGATTGGAGGGAGAGGAAGAGGGCGACTGCTGGCGTCGAACAGAGGGAGAAAAGAAGAGGAAAGGGGAGGTAAAGGGGTTCGTCGATGAAGGTGGAGAGGGATCGTTTGGTGGTGGCGACGAAGGGAGTTTTCTGACAAGGAGAATGAGGAAGAGAAGCGGTGGTCATGGTGGAGAGAGAGAGAGGCGGTTGTTGAGGTTGAAAAAGAAGAGGGATTTGGATTTTGGTGTGTTTTGTTGAAAAATGGAAAATAAATTGAGGGGTTAAATCACAACTATTGGATGAAAGGATCAACCGACAAGATTAAAATATGTGGCAGATTCGAATTAAAATTGATTTAATTGGAATGAAATTGAATTGAAAGTTTAAAATTAAGCCATAAATTGACTTAATTAGGCTAAAATTGAAAGAAATTGTAAAGGGATTGACTAGAATTGAAATAAATTATAAAGCAAAGGACTAGAATTAAAATGAATTGGATCAAGGCTACGAATTAAACGAATTGGGATGAAATTGAATAGATTGTCATCTAATTAATAATTATGATATACAAACAAATAAAATATACAATATTTTGAAAATAATAATTTTTACGTAAAGAAAATGCGTAATATATTTACTAAATACTTATGTAATATATTTGATTATATATTAAAATATTATTTTAAATTAAAGTTTGATAAAATAAAATGGTAAAAATTATATTTAAAATATGACACACTAAAATAGTAATAAAGAATATATTGCTAATACTTAAGTAAAAAATAAAAAAATAACAATAATAAAAATTAATATTAGTTATAAAAACAATGAATATTATACTAAATAATAATAATAATTTATAATAACAAATAGATTTTGAAAAAATATCAAAATAATTAACAAACAAATTTTGAAAGTTTTATAAATATATTAAAAATGTGTGATTATTTGGATGAAATTGAAAATAAACTCATTTATTTAAAAAAATTTAAAATACCTATTTTAATCAATGACAACCTAAAATGAATAATAGGTCGATCAAAATTGGATGTGAAAATATTTTTCAAATAAATTAGCTAAACATGAATTGATTTTTTTTTTTAATGAAGTGATTCTTAAAATAAGTAGTTTTTAAGAACATTATCAAACAAACTCTAAATAAATTTTTTTAAACATAATACAAACCCAAAATATATTTAACGACATCATTATGATTAGTTTCTTTCGGAGGAAAATAACAATCACAAATAAATACATCATAATATATATCTTCACTTCACACCCTTTCTTATGGTAAATTATGATTGATTAGTATAAATTATAAGGAAAAATTATAAAAGTATATAACTTTTGCCTTGAAATTACACCTTCCATTTTATTTACAAAACTAACAAACAAATTACAAAATTATACCATATCATTCCTTACAAAAACATTTAATGCAAGTCAGTTTTTATTCCTTTTTTTTTATTTTTTATTCAATTTTCTGACAAACAATTAATGATTTTTTGGACTTTGTTCATTTTTCTTTAAATTTTTACGGAACAATAAATGCACTTTGGAAGTTGTTCCTTGTATTTTTAAATCAATGCTTAGAGTTATTCTTTTTTTTTTTTATTTTCTAGCACACATTTTCTGACGTGCATTTAATGCAAGTCTTTTTTTTTTAAATTCTTTAATTTTGATGAATCAATTCATTTATAACTCAAATTTTTATTTTTTTTATTTTTTATTTCCTTGCGGTAATTGTTATCACGTGATTAAATTTTTTTTTCATGCCTATTTATTCTGGTGTCATTTTGGTAACACCCCTAATTAACCTTTAATCAACTCATGGATTACGTTGAATTACTATTATGTGCCAACAAGCAAGATTTGTTAAATTCATAATTTTAACTACATTCTATAAAATGTTCGGTTCCAGATTCCCTTTCCCCCTTTTAAAATATATGTAAATTCAAGTAAAACCATGAATTTTAACTACATATCAGAAATTCAACTTTTTTAAGAAGTTACATAAACATCAATAAACCATGAATAAAAACAAATGAAACACCAAACCATACACCAAATAACTGGCCGAGTTAACCACTTAAAAATACCAGAAACCAAAGTACCGGTATGGTATACTATGAATTTTGCGTAAAACATTTAGTACCTGTATTTACAGAACCAAATCACATACCCAAATTTAAACAAGTAACATGTCATCCCAAGAATTTTACCAAAAAATAAATAACAGATACACCACAAGGTTGTTATACCATTTTGGAATTAGTTTTACACAAACCACCTGACGTGTTTTTTGTTTTTCCAAATTCCCTTACCTTTTAGGAAAGTTACATAAATATCAATAAACCATAAACACAACCAGATGGAATACCAAACAAGACACCAAACATCTGGGCGAGTTAACCACTTAAAAATACCAGAAACCACAGCTTATGGTGTTCCAGATGGTTGTTCACGTCGAATTAACATTAGTGAGCTGTCTTTAATTTGATTTCCTTAATTCCTTTTTCTCATATTTCCCAACATTGTCATATCACATCACTCCGTACACCAATCATTTTAAAAAATACTCTCTTTCCTACTTTTGTAAATAAATTTGCTATTTTAAATGTAATTTTCAAAAGGTTGGTAAGGGGCATGTAATTATCATTAAATTTTTGTATGTTTGTGAAAAATCCCCAGTTATAATTTATCTTTAAAGGCGATAAATTTTATTAATCTATTCAGTTAGCATTTTATATTTAAATGATATATTAAAAATAAAATTGAAAGATTAAAAAAAATAAGGTTGAATTAAAATATTAAAATAAAATTTAGTCGATTTCACCTTATTTTGATGCCCTCCAAACAACGTGTAAGAATAAAAACCCGAACCTCGTTGTAGTCGGGTTCAAGTGACTCTTTCTGGATCAATTCAAATAACACGGGTATTAGGGCTATCCTTTGTGGAACGCTCAATTGATCTTGATTTTCTCATCTGTTACTTCTGAAGACTCTTTACTTCTCATCAGCGGTAGACGGAAAAATGGCCGGCGGAGGAGACCACTCTCATGGTGGAGATTTCAGGACTAAGGTGTGGAGTATGACTGGTGGGCCGTACTGTAGGCCCGTACATTGGAAGCGCAATACCGCTATTGCCCTCGCCGGGATCGTACTCGTTTGCATTCCCGTCGCCTTGAAATCCGCCGAGCTCGAGGTCAGTACCGTCATCCCCCCTCTTCAATCTGTTCTGAAATGTATTGATAGGTGGTTGGAAATGGAATAGCTTGCTGTAATTTTGGTAAAATAGGTGATCTTGTTGATTTCATGCTAAGGGCTTAGCTTTGCCTAGTGGATTGATTAATGCTAACTTTCATTGATTTGATTAGATGTAATTGACTTGGTCTTGGGAAAGTAAAACATAATCTCATCTTAAGTTTTAGCTTCAGTCTTTTAGGGAATAAAACAAGTTGTCTTCCTCAGGGGTTGGCCCGGGTAATTGACTTGAGCCCTGGTTTGCTCTCTTTCAAGGTCTCAAGATCGAAACCCACTGGGTGCAAACAATTTTTGAGGGCCATCGGACCGGGTAAAACCTGAATTAACCGTGGTGCACTTGAGGGAAACTCCTTGCCGAGGGCCTGTGCACCCCCGAGATTAGTCGGGGCTCAAAGAGACTCGGATACCCGGTGCAATTAAAAAAAAAAAAGTTGTCTTCCTCAAAATATGTGTTTTGCCTGTTTCCAATTCTGTAGCTGATTCTGAAAATTCACCAAAGAGCTCTGATAAATTTCCAAACACTAAGGGGTCATTTGGTTGCTAGTTGGAAGGGAGTTATTCATGTATTAAAACTAGCATAGCTGATATCATGTTTGCTAGTTTTTACTTGCTTTGGATAAGATTCAGCAAACCATGTGTGGTGTTCGGTTATCAATTATCATTTTGCAATTTCACATAAATATAACATGTTTAAGTTATAAGTCAATTTATGTATTATTTATGGGGACTAGAAGATGTAATACTAATATATGGATTAGAAGTACATAAATAACTAATCCATGCTTAGCTCCATCCAACAAACCATACGATCTCGATGACTATAAACAGTGGTCACTTCCTTTGTTTTCCAGAAGTACTCCTCTCCATGTTTACCTTTGATTACTTTCTTCCGCGGGGAGTGATCTTCATAGGTTTATCTCCATAGCCATTTTATGAGAAGACTTTGATTTTGTTTCCTCATATTCAGTATACCTAGGCTTTCCTACCTTGTTTTCTGTGTGTCTAGATGAAAACCTCTCTTATCCTTGTTGTCTTGCCTAAAAAATTCCTTAGTAAGGAAGTTGTTATGGTGATGGTTTCAAACCAGAGCTTCTGGAAATTCTTCCATGGTGTTGTTGTGGTTTATGATTCAAAGGTGTAGGAGTATTAAGAAAATGGAGAAGGAGCTTTCTTACCATTCTAAAAAAAGTGAGGAGTCACATTGGTGAAAATATGGTGGCTGGTGTTGCCTTTTTGAGTTAAATGGAAACTTGCCAAAGAAAATCATTTTCACCATAAGTAGGACTAGAGGGGTTCTCCAAACATGATTTCCAGTGTCTAGAATCCATCTCCAAGAAATTTGGTGGAGCCAATCTCATGGTGCTTGAAATGCCAGTTTCTTTAAACCAAAGTTATGGTCTCAGATTCAGTTGTTGGCTCTGCGGTGTCGGGTAGTGTGACTAATGGTGGAAATATCTTTACTGGGAGAGGAATTGCGTGAGTGCGTAAATGGAATTAAGGTATGAAATTTTAAGGAGGAGCTAACAGTGCCTGGGGTTGTGGGAGCTGTCTGTCATTTAGATTTTTTTATCAGGTCTTCAAAGATCCCATTTTTTCTGCCTGGAGGTCGCGGAAGTTTACATTCAATTTTTTATGGCAGCTAAATGCGGAGGGGTGGCATGGGGTGAGATGGCTATTTTGTATCTCAAAAAAATTATGGATGAATCTTTTTTAAAAAATAAAGAAATTTTTGCGTGTTGTTATTTCATTGGTATTTGACATGTATCACAGTTGTGGTTTAGAACTGGACATCCAAAAGACACACTTATGCCATTGAGGTGTCGAACTTGTTGCCAGGAAGTGTGAAGTGTCTAATTGGCAGTTAGAGACAACTTTTGTGTCTTTCTTTGTGTTTTCCCTTTCTAGAATAATGTTTAGAGTGCCTCTTCCTCCTCTTGATTCTTTTTATTTTTCATTTGCAGCCTGCTCTCTGACTCTTTTCACTTTCCTTGCATTTCTTGCTTTCCTCTGACTCAGAGATGTATGGAAGTTTACTCTGTTTTATTCTTGGGGTAATTTTGATATGCAATAACAAGCTTTTCAATCTTGCAGCAAAGGCCACATATTCCAGTCCGCCCCATTCCTTCTCAGCTCTGGTGCAAGAATTTTGGAACAAAAGACTACTAAACTTGTTAGTAAAGCAGCAATAGTAGCTTGCTGTGGGGAAGATGATCACCTTGCCTTCTGTATTTGGATTCTGAAGTGCATTTCATGGTTACTTTTTATTCGAAACAGTGACACATTATACTGACAACGTTCCATTAAATAAACATGACACTTACTGCGTGTTTTTTCTTACAAAATGATTAAAGTCTGTCAAAACAAATTTGCATGATGGTTTCCATTCCCCCCTTTTATATTCTGTGTTTATATCATGAAATGTAAAAGCTAGCTTCTCTCTCGTGTGGCATGAGGATCTTAAAGTTATATTTCCTCACCAAGGGATCTTCTTTGTCAGTCTACAACTCCACACCAATGCACTGGAAAGGTGTACAAGTATGTATTCTGCTAGCTTATACAACATCACTGGCCATATGAGTATTTTGTGAATTATTCACACAGCAAGTGACCAAGCCCTCATTACTATCTGTACTAGTTGGACGTGATTCTGTATGTTACTTACACCTTGTGCCCATAGCTACAGATAATGCATCCTGGCACGCTGTTGATCATCTTTGAAGTATAACTCATCGTACTCGCCCATCATGTACCACCTTGCTTTAGTTTAGTTTCTTTGCGTAAAAAATATATTATATTTGGATTATTTTAAAAAGTATATTATCTTATACGATAATATAAGTTTAACATCACAATGGCCACATGGGTAGTTAAATAATGAAATGATTAATAATTATGAAAATTTGTAAATATTCACAAGTAAAGAAATCATAAAGACACATTTCAAGTAAGTGAAGAGCGTTCAAAATTAAGGTGTAAGGCACATTCCATTTTAGTCTTCGTACTTAGGCCAAACCTCGTACGAAGTGATCATAAAAAAAATACTTCTGCTGAATTTTTATTTTTTTTTAAAAAAAAAATTGTTTCCGATACTCCTCCAAAACATTTATTTTTTTTTCAAGGATTTGGTCAAACACATTATTTTTAAAAATAAGACTTCTTCGAAAAGTAATTAATAAATACATTTGGCCTCCAAAAAGTTTGATGAACCATATTAGTTACATATTCCAATACTAGTTATAAGAGTCTATGCTAGTATGAGCTCACCATATATTATTTTTTTCTCGATTTATATGACAAAAATAATTTTTTTTATATATTTTTAAAATAATTAACTTGTTAATTGTTGCAACTTATAGTATATTGTATGTAATTTTTAATAATATATGTTACTTATTTTATTTCAATTTAAGTTGCACGTATTAAATTTCGAGAGCTAATCAAAATTTTATTTATTTTTAAAATATTTTAAATTGTTAATTATTGTAATTTATAGTACATTTACATAGATTTTATATAATGTATGTTATCTTTCTATCTCAATTTATGTGGCGCTGATAAAATTTCAAGAATCATTTAAAATTTTATATATCTTTAAAAAATTTAAATTGATAATTAATATGACTTATAGTACTTTTAACATCATTTCAAGTAATATGCATAAACTTTTTCGTTTATTTATATTATATTTTTCTAAAAGTACATCCTTTTTTGACATAAATATGGTCATTGAAAGATATTTAATTTAATTTATCCATTTAATTTATCATGTTATATTTATTTTTATCATAATTCTAATATTTACTTGGCTTAAAATAATTGATTAAAGTGGTATAGTAAAATTATAATTGAAATAGCTGAAGAAAGATTTATTAGTGATAATATTATAAATCATAGTTGAAGAAATACTTAACAGAAACAATATAGTAAAATGACCAAATACATAAAGAGACATCTAAACTTGTTCTCATTTTTCACTTAGACACCTAAACTAAGACAAGTTCCTAATAGACACCTCAACTGCTCAGATTTGATTCCATTAAACACTTTTATCCTACTTGGCACTCTCCAGTACTTTTTTTTAATTTTTCAGCCAAAAATAAATAGTTGCGGTCCAAAAAAGTAGGTTCTCAAAATTCTCCGTTAACCATATGCGGCAACTCTTTATTTTTGGCTGAAAAATTAAAAAAAATACCGGAGAGTGTCAATTAAGATAAAAGTGTTTAATGGGATCAAATCTGAGCAGTTGAGGTGTCTATTAGGAACTTGTCTTAGTTTAGGTGTCTAAGTGAAAAATAAGGACAATTTTAGGTGTCTCTTTATGAGTTAAGCCTAGTAAAATTAAGCGGATGAAGTAGACACGTAAGTCGACATATGGATCATGAGCCGCATGCTTATTGACGCTTATGTATTAGTAATAAAATTGAGAAATTAAATGCCATTTTCCCCAAAATGAGAAGTTTGGGAGGGTAATAAGTGAGACCACATACAGTTGGAGGACTAGAATTATAATTATTTCACTTGTTGCTACTTACCCTTCGAGTTTTAGCAGCTGTTAAAAGCAGCCCTCTAAATTGTGTAAAGAGTCGAAATAGTACAAATGAAGAATTCAAAAACAACGGTTATCTAGTATCACATGTTCATTTTTCTTGGAAATTGCTGAACTGTTTAGGTATCGACCGGAATGGGTGTAAAGAATCTTTGGGATATCTTGGAATCTTGCAAGAGAACTCTTCCTCTTCATCATCTCCAGTTAAGTCTCTTCCCAAGTTCACTTTTTGTAATACCCTTATCTTTTTCTCTTTGTTGGGAATCGGGATTTACTGTTCTTTTACTTGATTCCGTGTACTAGGAACAAGAGGGTATGTATAGATCTTTCTTGCTGGATCGTTCAACTTCACAATGTCAACAAATCCCATTGTGCCATGAAGGAGAAGCTTTATCTCAAGGGTCTATTTCACCGCCTCAGAGCTCTCATTGCTTTGAATTGCAGCCTCATTTTTGTCACTGGTAATCATTTTCTTTTTCTTTTTTGGAAAAATCTACAATGGGGTTTTACAAAATTAAAAAAAAATGTATACTTTACTCTTTTACGAACAATTCTTGCTTGTTCTTGTTGTATTTATAATTGGTTTGCTGTGTGAGAGGGTGTTTTACTTCAACAACAACAATAACATGCCTGGTGGAATCCCACAAGTGGGTCTGGGGAGGGTAGAATGTACGCAGATACCTCATAGAAGTAGAGAGGCGAGAGGGTGTTTTACTTGAAGATTCTTAATTGTAGTACTCAAGAAAATAAGATTTGAGTTTGGTTCCAGACTATCAAGTTGCAGCTTACCACGCACGAAAGTATTGTTGCTTCACACAGTTTAGTAGCCAATGACAAAGAAATGTAGTCAAGGGTAGAGGTTAGTAGTTAGTTAAGAGTTGTCCTATTACTAGCTTATACATGTATTTGGTTTGTAGTTTAGGACACCGTGTCAGTTGTCATATTGCCCTATTCATGTAGTCTTTGGCTTTTGGTATTTGTTATCATTTGTGGTTTACTGTGTTTACGTGGTCATACCTTGTTGTTGTTGTTAAGGGTCCTCTCATGTTTCTCTCCGCCACCTGTTTTTTTGTTTTATTACTACTACTTGTATTTGCTTGAGCCGATGGTATTTCGGAAACAACCTCTCTACCTCGGAGAGGTATCGGTAAGGACTGCGTACACTTTACCACCACCACCCCTCCTAAACTCCACTTTTTTCAGTAGGTATCTTATTGTTTGTACATATCTAAACAGTCTGGAATATTCATATTTGAATACTGAAGTAGTTCGTACATAATAGTTGTTACACATTTTAGTGATATTTTTTTTCTTTTCCAGATGGAGCCATTCCTGCTATTAAATCATCTACTTATAGAAGGAGACTAAATGCTGGAAATGTGGTAGGATTACTTATAACTTCCTGTTTTCCTTATCTGCCATCCAAAACCTCCTGCCATGCCCCTTTTTTAAATTCTTTATTTACCTGCATTCCAGTTTAAGCTCCTCATCACACACTAGATTTTTATAATGTAGCTCACTCAAGATGAGGCAGTTAAACGATCATCAATACGAAGAAACACAGGATCTGAATTTTCACGCATGATAAAAGAGGCTAAACTCCTTGGAAGTGCACTTGGAATCCCTTGCTTAGATGGGTAACTCTTTACCTATGCATTTGTATTTCTCATGCTATGATCTGTCAGAATGCAAATGTTCATGTAATTGATAAAAGCAACTCAACTACCTTTTGAGATAACTGTCATTCTTCTTCAAGTATTCTCTGTGATATTATCATCCGTTAGTCTTACATCTAAACTTGTTCAGGTATCTATACTTGGAAGAATAAATGTTTTCAGAAACCAAGTCATTCCATCTGATTAGAGTTCCATGAATTGTGAATTCACAGTGCTTTAACAAGTTGTGTGTTTTAATGCTTATAACTATTGAGGTGTAGTAAATAACTATTGACTGCTGGAAAAACCTTTCAGGATTGAGGAGGGTGAAGCTCAATGTGCATTATTGAACTCTGAATCATTCTGTGTAAGTGGAAGTCACTGATCCGTTATGCTAGTAATGTTTCATTTCAAATGATTAAGCTAGTTTTTTCTTGATATAATTGTCGTTCCAAAAGACTAAGGATGTGTTCGGTACGATGGAAAATAATTTCTTGAGAAATGCTCTTTAGGAAATCAAGTGGATTTTTTACTCATTTTCTTGTGTTCGGTACGTAAGCAAAAATATGGGAGGTGGTGGTGGTGTGGGATGGGGGTTTACAGGCTAGGGGTGAAGATGAAGTTTATTGGAAAATGGGGAGGACACAATTAATGTGGAATGCCACTTGTAGGATTTTTTTCCCCTACTTCTATCATGAAAGTCATTTCCCTCATTTTTAAGAACTTATTTTCCCAGAGAAAATATTTTTCAAATTTTTTTACCAAATGAACATGGGAAAATGGGAATTCGTGCTGACCACATCCTATAGGGATCATCAAATCAATAGCAATTAGATCAGTTTGAAGAGGCTCTTATATGGAACGACATAAAATAATACCTGGGGCGGCCGATTCAATTAATCGAAATTCAGAAGCTGAAATTTCCCCTCTACCATCAATAGGTTTAGCAGGCATTTTACAACACGATCCAAACATTTTCTAGAAATGTTTCCACTATTCCAAACACACCCTAAGAGTTGAAAAAGAACCTTTTTACCATAAGATTTGGTTGTTTTCACTGGAGCTACCTCATAATGTACCACATGTTACTGATTATCATTATCAGGATGGATGTTTCACATCAGATTCTGATGCCTTCCTATTTGGAGCAAGGACAGTGTATAGAGATATTTGCCTTGGTGAGAATTGAGTTAATATTTTCTGTTCTTTCCTTTTTAGTATTTCTCTGTTCTTTCCCTTTGACTCTTAGTAATGGCTTTAAATTGATTTTAATGTATTCATACTTAAATATATGAGATGCAGGGGATGGCGGGTATCTAGTTTGCTATGAAATGGATGATATCGAGAGAAAGCTCGGACTCGGAAGGAACTCCTTGGTAATTCTCTTTCTTTTTGCTTCTACCACTATTGATTACAATAGGGAGGATATTGTTGTCAGTCAAGGTACTTGGCATCCAAATAGAATGAAATCTAAAACCATATTGGTCTAAAGGAAAACACTTCCAATCTATCTTTTGGGGAGAAAAAAGTTTTTACGTTTTTAATTTATACTCGACTCACTTTAGATACAATGATATGATCAACTTGCAAGTATTATGTTCTGATAAACGATGTCCCTGGAGAACTATGAATCTTTCTAATTTTTACCATGAAGTCTGACGGTGTCAGAATTTCATTGACCTTGCTATTGTCTGGAACAGCCCAGCAATTGCAACTCATTATTTAAATTTCTGATGTATTTATTGGGCTTTTATTTTTGGAAATTTTTGTTTCCAGATAACACTGGCTGTTATTCTTGGTGGTGATTACTCTGAAGGAGTTTATGGGATTGGTCGGGTAAGTCTCGGAAATTCTGATTCTTGTATCCGACAGGTGTTCTTTTTCCTCTCAATTAACATGTATATGATCTGAAATGGGTTAAAATTCGATGCTTGTCGTATGACATGCTTTTGCATTCATAGGAGTCAGCTTGTCAGATTGTTAAGTCAATTGGTGATAAAGCTGTTCTTCGATGGATTGCATCAGAAGGATTTTCCCTTGTAAAGAAGAAAAAAGGTTCTAAGAGACAGATTGAAGATGACAAATGCAATGGCAAAGAAAATGCTGCAGAGCATAAAAATCCTGATGGTGAGTCCCAGGGAGGGGGATAAAGAGAAGGAAAAAGTTTCTGGATTTTGACTACTTTTAGTAATCATATGTATGTTTAACCCGTGCTAGTTTTCCTCTTTGCATTATTAGGAAGCAAATGCCCCACACAAATGAAGAGTCAGGTGTTGCAAGTATTAGATGCATATCTGAGACCAAAGTGCCATTCAGCAGACTCTGATGCTGTACAAAGGTAGATTCTTATTTGATACATCAGTTATACAAAGTTGTACTTCTTTCTTTTTCCTTCCCCTTTTGCCTTTTTGGTTAAAGTTTTACCTCATTACATTGTGCTGATTATAAGTTTGTGACATGTTAGTTAAGAACCAAAAAATCTGAAAAGAAAGATACTTGTTGCAGGATTCTTGCATTGTATCCATATAGCCGCAGCAAGCTTCAGCAAATATGCTCTGAACTTTTTGGTTGGCTCCCTGAGAAGACAGGTGTTCTGGCTAAACCAAATCTTGGGTTCTATTTCATGCTCTGATTTATCAGACCTGTTTCTTTTGGTTCGGCATCTATCATGGTTAATTCCAACTATGGTTTGTTACAATACCCTGATATGGATCTAGTATGGGACGCTGCAAGATGAAATCAGATGTTTTCATCCTACGACCTATGGTGCTGGTTCCTTAAGAGAACCTGCAATCTCTTGAGTTAAAGTTTTCAAAAACTGGAGCAATTTTTTGCTTGTCTTTCCAGTAATTCAAATAACTTTAAATACAACATTGATGGATTAACCACCCACCTAAACGAGAAGGTGGAGGAATAACCTCCTTACTGCTAATATGTGCTACAAAAAAAAGGAAAAAATAGCTAATAGATAAGCTGTCCTTTCTGCTAATAACTGCAAGAAAAAAAATAGGAAAACATAATTAATAGATAAGCTGAATAGATGGGTTTTTTGATTAATAGATAAGCTGAGATTGCTACTTTCTGATTTCTTTAAATTTTCCATGCGTAAACTGTTGATAGTCTAAAGGGGTCGCCCACTGTCTGTTTTTTTGAAAATAAATGGGTTTTTTTTTCCTAGTTAGAAAAATTATGCATGCAATTATGTTGGTAAAATCAATGAGAATCTTGCCAACTCTGAAAAGTGAAAACCTCTGTTCTTTGTGGCTCAGATGAATATATCCTTCCTAAGATTGCTGAAAGGGAACTGCGGAGATTCGCCAACTTGCGGTTCACTGCATCAGAAGTGGGAGTCCGGCTTCCACTAAATGAGGTAATGCTCATTCTACTGCAATGATGCTCTGTTTTGATTGAAATAACTTTGTGTGCTTCAAACTCAATGGACTCTCAGACCAACTTTGCTTCCATACAGTATACTGTTAAGATCATTCTTGCAATTAAGCCCTTACATCGACCTGAGAATGATCCTCTCTTGATGATAGAAGCATCTGCAGAACTTCAACGGACTTTTGCATTCCGAGATGATAAAGTCACTTCTTTATTGCTTATCCAAATTGTTGTCTGTCCCATTTAACTTACCCAAGTTAGTTGCAATTTTGCTTACTAGATGAGAGATGGTTGTGAAGTTCTGCATGCGTGATCAGACTAGCTATTCAGGGAACATGTATGGAGTTTTCCTTGCTCAAGCATTCTAGATACGTTGGCTACTTCATGACATGAAGACTAACATGGAGAATATGCGACAAAAATACATGATCTTTGAAGACATGCGGTCATCCATATTGTTAGAAGAGGAATAGGTAAATATAATCCTACTTAGAATAGGAATAGGAATAGGAATTAAAATAGTATATAGATTCCTATTTGGAAAATGATTGTATTATGGTATCCTAGTTGGAAAAGGAGTTTAATATAGTATCTATAAATAGGGTCTCAATGTAATAATGTAGACAACAATTCAATAATATTCTTCTCTAATATTTTTCACATGGTATCAGAGCATCTACGATTTTGGTAGAAAATCAAAGAGCTTCCGCTGCCGGGGGGCGGCTATGACCCAGATATGCTGCCCGTCTGGCCAATGGTTATGTTAACAAAAGTAGGGTCAGTGATATATATATGATTCTCATATTCAAGGGAAGAAAATTCAATCAAACAGGTCTTCAATTTTCGGTGACTTTCTAGGTTGTTTTGTGTCAACCCCACATCTTTCAGTGTTTGTGTAGCACCGTGCCATCATTCCGGTGACTACTTTTTTTTTGTAGCATCGTATCATCTTTTCGGTGACTGCTTTTTCATATTTATCATGTGTAGCACTGTACCATCTTTCCGGTGACTACTTTCTCACATTCAATTTGTGTAGCACCGTGCATCTCTCCAGACTACTCATATTCAATTTGTGTAGTACCGTGATTTTTTCGAACTACTTTCTCATATCTGAGTTGCACAACATTGTGTCTTTTTTGGTGACTCAGATTTGATTTGCGTAGTTCTATTCGTCTTTTCGGTGACTCATCAAATCTAGTTTGCGTAGGGTTGTGCCATCATTCCAACCCTACCCATACAATTTTTCTTTTGCAGTAGGGTCATGTCGTCAATATGATCTTACCTATATAATTTCTATTTTCAGTAGGGTCGTCCATCATTCCAACCCTACCCATATAATTCTCTTCTCAGTAGGGTCGTGTCATCATTTCGACCCTACCCATATAATTTTATTTCTCAATTTATGACCATTTTTAGCCATCAAATCTAATAATTTGGTGCATAAGCAGGTCTCGAGAAGTTTTAAAGTGACTTTCTTAGAGTAATTTCGAGATGATCCATATTGTCATTCTCCATTGACCTTTTAATCAGTTGAACATTAAGAGTGCTTTTCTCTATGATGATCTCGAGGAAGAAATCTATATGGAGCATCCACCTGATTTTGTTGCTCAGGGGGAGTCTGATAACCTTGTATGTCGGTTGTGTAAATCATTCTATGGTCTAAAACAATCTTCTCAAGCTTGGTTTGGGAAGTTTAACAATGCAATCCCAGAATTGCATGAGAAGACTAAGACATTGAGGTTGTCTGTTAATTTTGTGAAGCCGGAAGATCAACTTGCTGATATCTCAACAAGTCTGTCATCGACCCTCGTATTAATTACATTTGTAACAAGCTAGGTACATGTGACGTGTATGCACTAGCTTGAGGGGGAGTGTTAGAAGAGGAATAGGTAAATATAATCCTACTTAGAATAGGAACAGGAATAGGAATAGGAATTAAAATAGTATATAGATTCCTATTTGGAAAAGGATTGTATTATGGTATCCTAGTTGGAAAAGGAGTTTAATATAGTATCTATAAATAGGGTCTCAATGTAATAATGTAGACAACAATTCAATAATATTCTTCTCTAATATTTTTCACACATATCAAGGGTTAGGGTCGCACATTTAAAGGAGTTGAATATATTGCAATACTACTAAAATGGAGAAATGAAATAATATGATTCCAAAAGATCCTTCACCATCTTAATTAAGAGGAGCTTTCATAAACAAAGACTTGAAAAATGTGATAACCATTTAATGGCCCCATAAGTCTCCCCTTCTCCGGCAGGTAGTTCAATGGTTTCTAAGCTGGACGACTGGTATTCTCTAGGTGGACGGTAAATCCAGGTATGCAGGGCCTGACAATCACATCATACAAAATTAGATGTCTTAAATGCGTGAACATTCCGTGATGCCTGCTTTCCATAAGAAGGAAGCTTTGGAGTGCTGCAGGGTGCACGTGCAATGATGCACTTTGTCTGAATTTTTTTTCTTGTAGTTATTGCTTTCTCAATATCTTAGTGATAATTTCGTCCTAAAATACTTCAACCGCATTATATTTCATTTTATCAAGTGCGATTCTGGAATTGATTTCTAAGATCTTAATAATGCACAGATGCCAATAAAGTGTCCTTTATCTCAAATTATCAAACCGAGAAAAGTTCAAGGAGTGGATTGCTTTGAGGTGTCTTGGGAAGAAATGGATGGACTTGAAACCTCTATAGTACCAGCTGATCTCGTTGAGAGGTATGTCAACAATAAATTGATACTTACATTGATATGTTGTAATGAATTAAGGGGCTACTGAGAGTATAAAACGATCAGTAGGGTCAGTTTTTATACATCATCAAAAGCAATAGGAAAATAACAATTTGCCTGAACCATTTTTAAACTAGTTATCAGATGGTTAGGAGATCAAATTCCATTGCCGTGAAGATTACTGAATTATAGTTTTGGTTATATTATTATAAAATTATGTTACCATGTTGGAGTTTAGAAATCTCATTCTGTTTTTAGTCTCTTGAAAAGATGAGTGAAAAAGAACCTTTTGGATTTTAACAGATCATGTAAAAGACATATATGTATCACATGGGTTGGTGGTGGTAATCCAATACAACTTAATGCATCAAACACCATATTATTAAAATGTGAATGTTATCTATAACCAATGTCAGTAATTGATGATTACAACTCAGTATGCAAGTTGGCAAGAATCTGTATTATTTGCCAGCCACCTCGGGAATTTTGGGTGATGTTGAGTCAAAATGCATGAATTCCGGGCATAGCAACTGCTTAGTGATTATGTGCGCTGATTGGAGATACATTCAAATGAAAATATAAGCCTCCTAATTGTTCACAAAACACTGTTTGATCCATGTTATTAAATCTTTTATCTCTTCTTTGCAACAGGGCTTGTCCGGAAAGGATTTTGGAGTTCCAAGACAGACGAGCTCAAGGAAAGAAAAGAAATAATGCTAAATCAAGACCAAGGAGACTAGAAAAAGCACAGCTCTTGGCTCAAATTGATCAAAAACTCCAAGACCTCTTGATTGAGGTTGATAGAGAAAACTATAGGACTGATGATACCACTTTTTTGTGTGGATCAGTATCAGAAGATGATGAAGGCATTGCTCAAATTCAGTCGGTAAATCCAGGTATACAGTCCCGTTATACATGGAATAGCAACTGTCTGAAGAAGGGTGATTTTACTTGTGAAGCCGCCAGTTGCCAAGAGAGCAACATCGTACCAGCTTTATCTGAAGATGAAGTAATTGATCTCACGAGTCCTCCACCACATCGGTATGCTTCTGGGAACTCCAAACACCTAGATGACAACGTTCAACACATTGATTTGATTGAGCTTAGCGATTCAGACAATGATATATTCTCCCCTGAACATACAAGGAGAGCCAGAGAACTGAGAATGTTCATTGCAGGAATTAAGGATAACACCTATTGAATGTTTTTTCACTGTAACGAGTGTGTACATATATTTATTCGTATGTTTAAATTAGTTGCCCATCTCTGGCATTGCTCGCATGATGTCAACTTGTGATGAAATATCGTTTTCCAAATTAGAATAGTAGCCACAACAAACAACAACATATCCTGAATCCCGGAGTCCCCGGTAAACGGCGGCAGTAACTCTAACTGTCCTAAGGTAGCGAAATTCCTTGTCGGGGTCTGGAAACTACCTATCTTCAAATGAGGTCTAGCATGTTGAATGTACTCTCCCTCTCATTCTTATCAAAAAAAGAAAACAAAAAACTTTCCCTCTTTATCTCTTTGGCGAGGACTCGTTTTCAGACATTTTAGTGATCCATAGAATAAATACTTAAGTTATCTTCTTGCATTTCCTTGGTCGTTTTTAGCAGTGATCTTTCCTTGTTTTAAAGACTTGTTCTTCAGGCAATTCAAGGATTTTGCCAAAGTAATTCGAGCTAAATCCACATTTTCAGAATTTAACAGCAAACACTCAAAAGTAGGTAAGGAAATGAAACCAAAATTGCCTGTTTTGGCAAAGCAAGTTGTATATCAGGTGCTTTGTCAAAATGGACAAAACATTAACAGACTCAGCCACGCTCCTCTTTCAAGATGGAACACCGGCCAAGATCAGTTAAGATATCCCTTCAAAGCTGAAGTGATGCAGAGGCCTCACTTCATTAAGGCAAGCATCAGATTTTGTTATGGAAGTTTCAATTACTAAATTAATTTAATTCAATTCTTTTTCTTTCTAAACTGACACCTTGAACTGGAGGGAGACCTATTATCTCGTTTAGCTTAGAGAATTGTTTTCAATAGGCATAACATGTGGGAGGAAATCGCATGTTACATCTTTTAAAACTTCCAAGTATCTCAAAAGTGAAGGTGTTTTTACAGATTGTCCGTATTCCATCCTCAATTATATGACATACTTGAACTCCTCATCTTGCATCTTACTGTATCTTCCTATTGCATATCGGTCATTTTTACGAACAAAATTATAATTATAATAGCCATGGAAAAAAACTCAGGGGGAGAACCTTTACATGCATTCAAGCTAACAATTATTTGTCCATTCAGATAATACATAGGTTCGTTGAGTAACGAAAATGCTGAAAACACTTACAAAAGGGTCACTCTTTACACATTATGATACTGAACTACTTGCTTATGCTTGGTGTAATCTCTATGAAGAGTGAATTCCCTAGGCAAATGCCTGTGTAACTACAAAAAGTCGACAGCCAGTCAGCCAATGGTGATACTTGAATGCAAGAGGAATAGAAGTGGGGAAAACAGAATCCCTACATCCAACTACAACACTCAGTTTAAGCCTCTTTTGTCCACCCTTGATGAGCACATTTTACCGGGAGCTGTGATTGCAGACTGCAGCAACCAGCTTGCTGGATTTGTCAAGACACGCCCAATGCTCCAAGCTGGCACAGACACCACCATTGTCCAAAAGGAGAAACCCAGAAGATAATAAGCCCGCTCCTCTATGCCTCACTTGAATATCTTGCTTTTTATGAAGGTGAACTATCAACTTGACTTTTAATCATGTTGAGCTCTTATCATTGCTATTGATGTCCCTCTTATTTGTGCATTCTGATAATTACCTAATTTTATTGCCGAGAGCTCAACATGATAAACAGAAAGTCAAGTTCATAGTTGCACCTTAATGATGAAAAGCAAGATATTCAAGTTCTCTATATTTGGATCAAAATAGTGGGGTCCTTAAAATTATTGTACAAGTAGGCAGGCAGTTTCACGATCATCATCTACCTGCAAAATGAGAAGAATCATTTTTCATGTTAAAACAACAGGACATAGGCAAAGTACTGGCACGAATAAGGGGCTTGGAGAAGATGCAATGAAGAGCTGTCATAATCACATCTAGGATAAACGGGCCTGCATACTTTTTTGCCCCTTTTCAGGAGACAGCCCTAAACCGCGGGGGGGTTGGAAACGCAAGCAACCAGAAGGAAACTCTAATCAGACAGGATCAGAACTACTGATTTAAGAGGAGAGAATAAGTTTTAAATTCCTTTTTTTTAAAAAAAATTAAGTTTCCAATTTCTTTTTTTTATTTAAAAAGTAATTTTCATTACGGAGAGGGAAAGATGCCAGTTTAGAACTATACAAATATAGAAACCTTACGAAAGAGTAAAGTTCAATTTTCTTAACAAGCCCTCGCCAGAATAAGTCGAACTGGAGGACCATAAGTCCTTGAGGTCTCAACCTTGCCGATCAAGATACGCCTAGTTGGAGGTGTTTCAAGGGATTTTGAGAGACCAAACACTGACATAACAAACAAGTTGACCGGAAGGTAATAAGAAATATATGTCCCAAAAACTTGAAGATCAAGATAATTCTGCATCACTTTGAAAAATACCTTTCCATCCATTCCAATTTATATAAAGGTGTTTTGACTGGTCACTAAGGGTGTGTTCCATACGGAGGAAAATATTTTCCATGAAAAATGTTTTCTAAGAAAAATAGGTGAGTTTCTTACATATTTTCTTGTATTTGGTACATCAACAAGAAATATTATCTTCAAAACCATTTGTATATAACCTGAACAAATATTATGAGATGTGAGGGGTGGGGTGAGGGAAGGGGACGGTAGGGTAGGGGTGTGGGGTGAAAAATTTGAAGGATGTGGAGGACATAATCAACCACTTGAGGAACTTGTTTTCCCTACTTCCACTAGGGAAGTTATTTTCTCATTTGTAAGTGACTTGTTTTACTAGACAAAATGTTTTCCAAAATTCGTTGGAAAACATTTTTGAACACACCCTAAATATAGAAAAGAAAAAAGATAGATGATGCATAGCTAAACACTCCCTCCATTCCTAAAGAATGACACTTCCATTATTAGGCCATGACCTAAAGAATGATACTTTTCTAAATTTGGAAACAATTCAACTTACATTTCCCATTTTGCTCTTGTTGGCAAGCACTTCTTTTAGCTAAACACTCCCTCCATTCCTAAAGAATGACACTTTCATTATTAGGCCATGACCTAAAGAATGATACTTTTCTAAATTTGGAAAAGTATGTAAACTCCAGACTTAGTCAAAATAGCTCATATAAATTAAAACGGGAGGAGATATATAAGCATACCAAAAGTACCCTTAGAATGTTGTCTTCAACATGTCACACCATTCCAATAACATGTTATCAGCAGAAAAATGGAAAGCACAGCTCGATGTACAAAGCAACCCGTATAAGCAGGGTCCAGGGAAAGGTTGCACCCTAAAGGGTGTGATGTAGACAGCCTACTCTAATGCTAGCATTAGTGGCTAGTTCCACAGATCGAACCCGTGACCTATGGATCACATGGTGAGAACTTTACCGTTGCTCTAAGGCTCCCCTTCCATGGAGATAATTGGAAAGGTTGAAACCAAAGAGTTTCTAAATGCAGAATGTGTCTATTTTGTTGGAATGGATCAAAAGGGGAGTGTCGTGTAAATGGAACACAAGAAGCACAGGATAACAGAGGAAAGAAAGATAGGATAAATTAACTACTCTTTACCTACTTATCAACTGAGCTGCAAGGCTTCTAGCCTGCATTAGAAACTGGAGTCTCCTGTCATCGCCATTTTCTTCAAGAAATGCACAGTTTAGGTTCAGAAACAACTCCGTGTAAAGCTCACTGATGTCATCTAAGCCTTCAACTCTTCCAGCAGACAAGGAACCTGATTCTAAGACATCCTCTGTGGGTTCAGAAATTTTACAGCCATCTTGCTTGTGGTTTAGAGAACAGCTCCTTCGAATTCGCTGTTCGGTGTAGTTACAGACTGCTGCTTCCAGTTTTGCAGCTATTACAGTGGCTCGCTGAATACATGTGACCGGTAGCTGAAACAAACAAGAATGTGAAATGATCGATGTCTGAATAGAGAAATTGAAAAGATCTGACCAGAAATCACCTCATATTGACACACAATTAAGTTACAGGTAAAAAGACACTAGCATCAACGACTCAAAACTTTAGCTAGTGACTCTCCTTTTATATTCTTTGAACAGGTATTCCAAGTTTTTTAGTATCACATTAAATTCACTATCAGTCTTCATTGAGACTATCTTCTATTGGACCTTCCCAAAGAGGACCATGAAAAGAGGAAAACTCACTTGTGCAAGCTGAGCAACTTTAAAACCAAAACTTCTCTCAGAAACCCCTGGTGCAAGTTTGTATAGGTAGGTGATATCCTCACTATTAATGTGATCCATCTTCTCATTTGACTTGAAATCCCCATTCACATCTCGTTGGGATGTCAGATATGACACATGGTATGGTCCCACCGAGCCTGGAAACTCATTCTTGATATCGACAATGTCAGGGTAATGAGTGACAAATAGAACCATGCATTTTTTGTGCTCTAGGAGATATTGCAGTGTTGCATAAGCAATTGCTACGCCATCATGTGTGCTGGTGCCTCTCCCAAGCTCATCTAGTATAACCAATGAGTTGGCTGAGCATTTTTTCAGTATATCAGAAGCCTCACTGAGTTCTTCTAAGAAGGTACTCCTTCCTTGCTGAATACTGTCTGATGCGCCCATGCGAGTATATATACCATCTAGTACATGCAGTTTTGCTGAGATCGCTGGTACAAAGGATCCAACCTAGAGGAATCCAGGAGGAAAAATAAATGCCTGAATCAAATTATACTGTTGTCGATCTTCAGTAAGCAGATTTGCACTAGAAAGCCATCACTAACGCTTCTTTCCAATTCCACTTGTTTGAGATATAAGTAATCGATCATTATCAGTTCCACGAGAACATGAAAAAGACCTTACAACTAGAGGCCAGCATTACAATAAAAAGATTATGATAAGCTGCAGTTACCAGGAAACTTTTAAAATAGTTAATGACAATATTCTTTTGATAACAGTCTTTACTTTTAACAAGTCAACTATTAAGGAAATGTTCCTTCAGTCATACTATCAGAGATACCTAGATAAGACCACGAGATGTGTGTCTTTTCCAGGACACCTTTCTGCCAATTATACCTTCACAAGCATTCTTGTGTAAAAGAGATATTTTCATGCCTAAGATCACACAAAGATTGTGAGAAAAGAATAAAAAATTTAAGAGAGAACATAGAAGCAAGCATCAATATGGCTTCACCTGAGCCATGAGAGCAATAAGCGCAACTTGGCGAATATAGCAACTCTTCCCCCCCATATTTGGTCCAGTGACAATCTGACAGTACTCTCTTTCTGCATGCAAATCTGTATCATTTGGGACAAAGTTATCTTGTAAAACAGTCTCCAAAACCTGTCAAAAGCCCTCAGTTAAAATTTAATTTCTCAAAATATGTCAACAAGTGATCATAACGCATAAGAATGTCTTGAACAGCCAATTAACAAAAAGATGGTAAAATGAACATCCTAATTCTTCTATTCAGCTGGCCAAGGTAGCAAACATCAAAGAGCTCATCTATGTACTTATGGAGCACTACCAAACAACAAAAAGAAATTTAATTTCTAATATTGTTTGCAACTTATCTGACATCTAGTGTAATGGTTGTTTGAGATTATATATGCCAAGAAGATCTACTTTCCATGACAATAGAAGAGATGGATTTACATGAAATGTAGATTAGTGGTATCCCTAAGATTTTCAAATATGTATTCATCAGGACCAAGGTGGTACAGGAAGTAAAATTTTGAGTAAAGTAGCACTATATTAATCAACACCCAGGTGGTACTGGAAATGAAAAAAATTACAGATTGAAGGGAACCTTGTATCTTACAAGGAGTCAAAAAAATCTGCAAGTGATTCTGCATCTTCAACATAGTTCTCTTTACACCAAAATTGAAAAGACAAAAAAAAAAGACATAATTCAGCTTGATTCTTTGTATAGAACTACTACTATTCTCAAAAGATCTCTTATCCCTTCCTTTCTGGACAGTCCACTAGTCCAGCATGCTATGCATATTGGGGCCATCTCCACCACTTCTTCTGTCTATTCTTTTAATGTTGTCAAGCACCACAGAGGTATCCCTTGGATTTCAAAAGCTTAATCTACTTGACAAAACTATGAGAAAGTGTATCAGATTATATTGAGAAAATCTTCTCACATTCTCTTTTTAAATCTAAATGGACAGATTGATTAGGCATAATAATTCCATCTGTTTAGAAATATCATTATTCGATTAATCTAAGTTCATGCAATTGAATAATAAAAAAGTTTTTATTCAATGTTACTATTTATTTATTAATAATTAATTTTTGGTCAATCGTTGAATAAAATCAACTGAAAGGAAAATCATTTCCTCCATTTTTTAAATTTATTTAGTTACACGTCATAAAACAATACAACAAGAATTATTGACAAAAATTCGTATATACAAATGTTTAATATTGACTTAATAATGAGATGGTCTAGCAATCTAAAGTGAGTATTCATTGAGACAGAGCATGATATCAAGTGAAGGTAAAGGGAAGGTAAGGAAAAAAGATCTTTTTTAACTGGGATGCAAAAACCCAGGTTTCTTTGTAGGACTGGCAGAACATGAAATGGATGAGTTGCCTAGTGGCACAAAAATGTAACTGCTGAATATCTTAACATGATAAAGGTTACCAGATTATCCACTTTCAATACCTAAATCCAGGTGATATACTAATTATACCTGATATTCACTGTAAATTAGCCATTGTATCCCAATGACTTCAAAACTCGGGATATTTTCCATTCAGATTGCAGAATTTTGCTGGAGTAGAGGATAGAATACCTTCTTTTGTACTGATGAAATTCTATAGGACCAGAGTAGAATTTAAAGCAGGTAAAAGACACCATAGTAAAACATGGATCAGAAAGTAAAACTTGCTATTGATGCACGAACTTCTTTCTAGAAAGCAACTGCAGATAACGGGGTACTACGTATATATTACAATTATTATTCAGTTTTGATATGGAGAAACAGAAACCAGTTGAATTTCTCAACTTTCAGATACCAAAGAGGGGTGAAACATAAATAACATTATCCTTAGTTATCTAATACACAGATTAAGTGGGTGTTTGGATTGGCTTATTTTTAGTAGTTTTTGGCTTTTAGGCACTTTCAGTTTTGAAAGTGTTTGGGTAAACACAAGTGCTTTAGAACTGAAAAAAGTACCAAAAAAAGGTCAAAAGCTAAAAGCTAGGGAGTCCCAACTTATGGCTTTTAGCTTTGAACTTATAAGCCACTTAAAAAAAGCCAATACAAACACTCCCTAAGATATAAAACTGTCTAATCTAGAACATTCCTTTTTGAGTGGTAACATACATCTACTTCAACCCAACACTTCTTCCCCATAGTCAAAGAGTAGTTTTGATCCCCTACAAAGGTAAGCAGGGAGATATTTGAAGTGAGTTCAATCTTGAATCCTTCACTCTTGAAATGAAGAAGAATTATAGCTATCAGTACATCGGCAACATAGACCCAAGCTTCTTGAGCACACGGTAGGTAAATGAGAGAAGCTAGCCTATCTTTACCCTACTCACGACCAAATAAAGAACCTCAGCAGCTTGATTGAGCTACTGATACCAGAACTGTTCTTTCAGCAGAATAACTGTTCCAGTTTTGCTCCCTACGTGACCACCCACTCAAATTTGGAAATGGAGGGAGCTTTCCGCTCGAGCAACCTTCTTCAGTGTTATCAGGCGAAAAGCACAAAAAAACTCTAAGGTCTGTTGGGGCTTTAATGAAAAGGCGTAAATGGAGAAAAAGATACAAATATATATACACTTAATCCAAGACTAATAACTATAAGCATGAATGATGACTATATGATAATCCAATTGAAATTAGCTTATAATTAAGTGAAATATCCATTGTTTAGTGTAGCCTCTCCGTAAACGCTCATTGGCAAGGAAAAGTATGGCTTAAAGCCTTGATGATATCACTAAAGCACATATTAAGCAAGGCGAGGCACTCACTATGTTTTGACCGTAACTCCAGAGCTTAAGCGCACTTTAAGTGCGCCTTTAACAAACACTTGGTCATCTAAATATTTTTTTATGACTAGGAAATTTCAGAGGACTGGCCGATGCATGATTGATAACTCTGTGGATTAATGGCCAGCCCCTCTAGAACTCTACCCTTCTCCAATGTGCCAGGATTTAGCGTGTGGTCTCTGTAATCTAAATAGCTCAAGTTATCTTCACTTCACTTACATAAGTTAAACTGCACTATCTGAAATCTTATAATAGAGAAACTTTCATTAACAATGTTTTTAGCGCATACCGGGTGACGACCAGAGGAAATATGTATCTGAACAGCATCATCATCTTCCACAAAGAGCGGACGGACATAATTCTGGAACAAACAATAAAGGACTATTTACATCCAGAAAAGCAAGTAGAAGCAACAAAGGGGGAAAACATAATTTTTTACCTTATTCCTCGAAAGAATGGCGAGAGAATTTAGACAATCCAATGAAGCCAGGGCTTGCACAACAGCTTGGAACTCCGCAAAGTATCCATTAAAACCCGTCAAAAAATTATTCCATGCAGCTTGGCAAATGACAGTGAGCTGCTCATTTGCCAACGCTAACTCATCTAAAGCCACTGATACTTCTGGTGGATGATAACGTATTACTTTCTTAGTACTGTTCACTTTGACCCAGTCTGGAGGCACCTTTATGCTTAGAGGCAACTGCAGTTGAAGCATTGTATAGTCAAATAAAGACAGTAGGGCATAAAATACATATTACCTCTGTTTCAAAATCTCACAATGGAACTACATATTCAAGGTATGTGTTAAAGACAATTACCGCCTAAAAGGCCTAAAACTTGGAACTACCTTTGCTGGATATATAGCACCAACAAGCAGAAAAACTTGGAACTACCTTTGCTGGATATATAGCACCAACAAGCAGAATACTCTCATAAAAAAATGTCCACTAAGGCGATGTCCTTTAAGAGTGTCCACTAGACACTCGCATCCCAGGAAAATTTAAGAAGGGGAAAAGGCATATACCCTTTTCTGAACAAGCTCTACACCTGATGGAAGGAAAATGGTAGGGGGCAGAAGAACATGGACTAACAAGACATGTCTAACACTAGTTGTTGCTGGCCAAACATGGTGTCCTCTTCAGGGACCGTGCTTCTTACTTTTTGGACAATCCATAAATACATTCCCACCCACCCAAAGAAAATGGAAAATAAACAATGAAAAGAACCAACTCAAAAATAGAACCAAATAAATAAATATTTAGGCGATTAGAGTAAATATGAGATGAATCATGACTGCAGAAGAGAAGAAAACAACACCACAAAATCCATCCCCAAAAATGTTAACAATTTTGCTTTCTCCCTCATAGAGGAAATAAGTAAGGTGGTATGTTTACATTATATTTATCTTCTTATTTGAATTCCTTTTAATGACGTGCATTTGACTATCATATTTAATTGGACGATCCGTTAATCCAAATTAAGTTGGATGTCTGTGAAACCTTGAGTTTTAGTTCAGCACATGTGACTAAGAGCGTAAGCTGGGGTTTTAAGCATTTTTCGGCTTAGATTTATGTTTAGTGAACTTGAACTTTAAAAGTGTGCTAAAGCCAAAATACGCCAAAAGTCATAAGTTGGGCAGCTTAAAAGCTTTTTGGATTTACCAAGTATTTTACTTTGTCATCACTGATACTTCTTATATAATTGCCAAAATACCACTCCCAAGAAAAGCTCTAACTGTGATGTTTCTTTTCATTCTTTATCCCATCTCCACAATTTATCTCGCGATAGTGACAATAACTTGGAGGAAACTTGCAAGATGAAAACAAAAGGCAAGTGACTGGGATCTTTCCTTGGGACCTCATACAGTTTGTGCTTTAACTATTCTCCAAAGCAAGTGTTTTGCTTCCTTTTACTCAGTTGCGCTTGGCGACCTACATGCCAAAAAAACTAGTTTCCTTCTAGAAGCCAAGTTTTGACTAAAGAACTATTCCTCATACTTGAGCCCACATCCCCCGCCCTAGTGCAAGTAGCATTTGAATTCTTCTTTGATCTGTTAATGAGAATGTAGTTTGGAGATAGTTCATTGACAATTAGATAATAATTCTATGGGTTACAACTTACAATTTTCTTAAAATTTTCCAAAGAGTTTATAAAGCATATATAGTCCCCACTTTAATCAAATCATTAAATTTTTATATGCTATTCAAAAAATTTATATTTATTAAAAATATCTTACTAATCAATTCGGAAGTGAAAGTGTTTGAGCATGAATTGAAGTAATCAGCTCCTTTAAAGTGTTGACACATAAAGGGCATTTTGTCAATGTAGAGTATTAATAACCTATTTTCTACCAATTCCGAAACACAACAACTCTTCTTTTAGTTTTCACTCTTCTATCCAAATACGAAACTGTGTATTTACATAAAACAGCTTCAGCACTTAAAAATGTGTTTTCAGCACTTGGTGTTTAGAAGTTACTTAAACTCAGCTAAGCCAAATGGGCTCTAGAGCAGCAACGCACAGCAAAATGTTTCCAGATAGTCAACAGCAAGAGAAAATAAATATTTTGAAGAAAAAAGAAACTTAACATGACAGAAAGATAACAAGAAGATTGGAATATGATGTCGATTCTACTAATCTACCTCTATCAAATGTGTGATTCCAGCTACACTCGTATACTCCAATTTGTGGATGTGAAGCTGTTTGCGATACACAACAATTAAAGAGTCTAACTTCTCATTTGCCAATTCAACTCTCCTTGTACCTTCAGCAACCTGTGAACCAACTGAAAGTGGTCAATGAATCAAGTGCAGGCAAGAAATATGGCACAGAAAAAGAATACAACAAACCTCTGGGAACTTCCCATCAGAAATGATAAATAAGTTGTGAAGATCCTGTCTGCCAGCAGCTTCCTTGTTTAAAGCAGACAAAAGCTTTGCAGCACCATTAATAACAGTACACGATGAGGCAATCGATATCAGCTTTCTCAACAGGACAGAACGCAAGGTCTCTCCGTGCAGATTTGTACTTTTGTCCTCTGCTATGCAAAGCTGCTGGAGTTTTTTTGCAGCAATCAAGATAGATTGAATGACTGCAATAAACTGACACAGATATTCCTGTTAAATTTCATCAAGATGGTTGACACTGCAAAACTAATACAAGAAACAATATATGCTTGTGTGACTGTTTGAAAAATATATTTTCCTGATGTCATGTCTAAGCATTGCAAGCTGATTGGACATCTAACAGAAAACCAATATTTCCCACCACAGGTTCCTGTCTGTAGTTACCAGAACTTGTTGCATATGTGATGGAGCCTATCTAAAGTTGCATTTTGATGATTTTCCCATCAGATAAGAGACTGTAGCATAGTACAAAACGAAGAAAATCTTGACCAATTCAATCAGAAGATAAATCCCTTCACCTCAGAGGCAGTAGCTTTTCTGTGAAAAATTCTTGTAAGCCCACGCTGGATATCTGGTGACCTTCCTATAGTGGACAAAACTGAAACAATTATATGATGTATCTCCGGTTGTGAACTGGTGACATCAGCACCTTCCACCTCCAAGACAGAAGTTTGATAAGTTTTCATAGATTCTGCAATTTCTGAAACTGCATCAAGACGAGCACCTATCATGTTCCTATCACATAAAGGATGAGTCACCTGCAAAATACGAAATTACACATGTACCTTGTATCCATTCATATTTATCAAAACCCAACAAACTAACAGCCAAAAAATCTCCATACCCAATGCCGGAGAAGCCTTGAACCACATAAAGTAAGGGTCTGGTTCATACAATGCAATAAGGAGCCAGACTCTGATCCGTCAAAGTTATTCATCAAAACCTACATCATCGGTAAAATTACAAATGGGAAAAAAATATGCCTATTGTATCTGCTGAGAGCTATAAGACTGCTGTACAATAAATAAACAGAAGGAAAACAAAACTTTTAAAACTCCTACCAAATTGTGTATTCTATATCATATATAATAATCAAATTACTTAGGAACTGTTTTTCTTTCTTTTTTTGTCTTTAAAATTCCTGACACTCTGACAAGATAGGTATCTTTGATGTTTCTTGGCAAGAAAAAAAGATTGCTAAATCATTCTCCCCTCTACTCGGCATAATTTTATAACTAATCAAAACCTTAACCAAAGTAACCCCAGTAATTGCTCCAGATGTCCCCACTGTTATTAGTAGCCACTGCTTTATAGCTTATAACAATGAAGTGACTTGAACCAAGGGGTTATCGCTTCATGGGTGAAGCCAAGTGCTATAGAGAAATGTGCACCTCAAACAATGATGTGTAAAGTGATCCCAAGGAAAGCCATAGATTCTTTGAATCTTTGACAATTTGGATTAATATCGGCACAATCGCATATTGGTTGCTGAAATTGCTTACTTTAAATAGGAGAAGATGTGTCATGGTGTCAGGGCAGGAACAATAGTTCCTTCAAGGTTAGTGCAACTTACAGAATGATGAACCATTTCAATCTACAACTCAACTAATGGCCTTGGAAGCTCATTTGGAAAACCAAAACCACACAAAGTAGCTTGTTTTTGTGTGGCTTTTGGCCAAGGAAGCAGTCATTACCTAGGACAATTTGATGAGAACTTCCGCTGCCGGGGGGAGGCTATGACCCATATGTGCCGCCCGTCTAGCCAATGATTATGTTAGCAAAAGTTGAGTCACCGTGTATCTTTCTGGTGACTATTTTCTCAAATCTAATTTGCATAGCAACGTGTATCTTTCCGATTTCTCATACTCGATTTAGGTAGCACCGTGCCATCTTTCCGGTGACTAATTATTTTATATTCAATTTGCGTAGCACCGTGCCATTTTTCCGATAACTACTTTCTTTTTTGTGTTGAGTCATGCCATCAACCCCACCCTATCCATGCAATTTCTCTTTTTTAGTAGGGTTGTGCCATCAATATGACCCTACCTATATAATTTCCATTTTCCAATAGGGACGAGCCATCTTTCCGACCCTACCCGTATAATTCCCTTTCTCAGTAGGGTCAAGCCATCATTCGACCCTACCCATATAATTTCATTTCTCAATTTGTGACCACTTTTAGCCATCAAACCTAATAATTCAACGCATGAGCAAGTTCCGACTAGTTTTACATTACAACAACTTGTATGTCGGTTGTGTAAATCACTCTATGGTATGAAACAGTTTTTTCAAGCTAGGTTTGGAAAGTTCAACACTATAAGGAATTTATCACTCTGTGTTTTGTCGACATTATACATTGTAATTAGATGGAAGAAGAAGTTGTTTGATTCCAATAAAAAAAGCAGTAAATACAATAGATTGTGTGCTAACTTAGGAAAGAAATAAACTAACTTAGGAAAGAAATAAAAGATGATTCCAACAAATCTACTACCTAAATAAGGCTATGTACATTACTAGAAATGAAGTCTATATTCATTCTATAACATACATCAAATCTAATATTTCATGAGAAGACTAAGCACATTGAAATTCACCGTCAATTTTGTGAAGTCGAGCGATCAACTTGCAAATATCTCACCAAGCTCTTTATCGGTCCTCGTATTAATTACATTTGTAACAAGTTAGGTGCATACAAGCTGGCACATTGACTTGTATGCACCAGCTTGAGGGGGAGTGTTAGAATAGGAATAGGAATAGGAAGAAGAATAATATATATAATCCTACTTAGAATAGTAATAAGAACAGGAATAGGAATAGGAATAGTATATAGAATCCTACTTGGAAAAGGATTGTATTATAGTGTCCTAGTTGTAAAAAGAGTCTAATGTCGTATTTATAAATAAGGCCTCAATGCAATAACGTAGATACAACAATTCAATAATATTCTTTTCCAATATTTCTCACAGTTTCTTCTTGGGTAAAGATGTCCGGCAGGTCAATTAAATTGCCTAAATCTCTTCCTTATCTGCTGCTCTGTAGCTGCCTTCTTCACTTCGTCTTCGGCTTTCAGAGTTGTGAACTAACCTTTTGCTTTTATAGCCAGACAACTGGCGGATAATCTAGACAACTAAAGAACATAAGATCCGAGTTGCCACAAGATTACAGGACAGCTTTGTGGAATATTTTTGAAGCTTAAAGGTATATCTTGGACTATGCCCGGTAAGGTTTCAGAGGCACTCAAGACCTGGGAGGAAGCAGGTTGCAAGCAAAAGATAGAATTAGATGGAGAATTTCCCCTGCTTGCATCTGGTGGGCAATCAGGAAGGAAGAAAAGAAACAATAGATGCTTTGAGAATGTAGAGGATAGTATGCAGAAGATCAAGTTGAATTGTCTCTTGATCCTGTGTTTTTTGTGTAATCAAAATATACTCAAATGATATTGTTTCTAATATTGATGTTTTAGATTCAATTTGGTCATAGGACAATAGTATTCGAGAACTCTCTTGTACATATGGTTTCAGTACAACCCATGTCCTATTTTGATTATGATATAATATATATACACACACATATACTATTAACAAATAATGAGGCTCGTGGTGGAGTTAATGCTAGGTTGGAGAATTAGAAACAAATCCTGGAGTCTAAAGGTTCAGGTTGAGTTGAACTAAAACGGAATACTTGGAATGCAAGTTTAGCGATGCATCACATGAGGTAGGGGTGAAAGTGAGGCTTGTTACATATGTCACCCCCAAGAGAGTCAACTATCTTGGGCATTCAATCCAAGGAAATGGGGAGATCGATGATGATGTCACGCATAGTATTGGTGCAGGGTGGATGAAATGAAGGCGCACTTTCGAAGTCTTATGTGATGAAAAGGTACTAGCAGAACTTAAAGGTAAAGTTTTACAAAGTGGTGGTTAACCAACTTTGTTGTATGGCGCAGAGTGTTGGCGGGTCAAAAACTCCCATGTTCAAAAGATACAAGTTACCAAAATGAGGACGCTAAAATAAATGTTCAGGCAACTAGAAGAGATAAGATCAAGAATGAGGAAATTCAGGACAAGGTGGGAGTGGCATATATGGTAAACAAAATGAGGGAAAGCAAGGCTAAGATTGTTTTGGACATATGAAGAGGAGATGCGTAGATACCCGAGTAAGGAGGTATAAGAGGTTGAATATAGTGGGTAAGTAGGCTGACAAAATATTAGGGAGAGGTGATTAGACAAGAGAAGGTGCAGCTTCAGCTTACCGAGAACATAACTTAAATAGGAGGATATGGAGGTCGCAAATTAAAGTAGAAAATTAGTAGGTAGTTGAGCTTTGACTCGCTTTTGATAGGTTTAAGCTTCGTGGGTGCCTAGGAGCACTATGTTTGTTGTAGTACTTGTCTTGTACATGTATTGCCTTTTCCATTACCACATTCTCATTGTTGTTACAGTTTCTTTTCTCTTTTCCCTAAATGCTCTGCACTGCTTTCCTTATTAATTGACATGTTTTCTTCTGTCGTATTTCTTTTTTGTCAATACTTTGATTTGTTGCATTTGAGCCGAGGATCTTTTAGAAACAGTCTCTATACCTCCACAAGGTAGAGGTAATGGTCTGCGTTCACTTCATCCTCCCCAAACTTACTTGGGATTACATTGGGTATGTTGTTTTTGTACTCTTATATATTATATCATATATTTATATATATATAGATATATAGAGAGAGAGAGAGAGATTTTTATCTACTCTCACAAAGTAAAAAGTGACGAAAGTGTTGAACAAACAGAATAATAGCTGATTAAGCAATAGACACTAACCATGCCCCAATGAAAAACTAGTTTAAAAAATACAGATTCTCTAAATGCGCAAGTCTGTTCAGACAGATGTGGCATTAAGTTGGCTGGATTAACAAAGATCAAGATCTTTAAAAACTTTCACCAATTTCCATATAAAATATATAGAACTTTGACCAGAGTAGTATCTACTTGAAACAAAATGACAGATCTACCCATAGTTCATATGAGGAGGAGAATCAGTGAGGTAAAGGAAGAAAGGTGAGGAAGGAACCAGAGAAGCGAGGAAGAAACGATGTTGAGAAAGTAGGGAGAGAGGGGGAGAAAGGGAACATTGGATGTGCTGGGGTCTTGATTTATAATGTTTGTATCCTACAGGTCCTCCTTCCCATGAGTTAAAAGTGTTCCTCACTTTGCACACTTGGTGACAAAAATTCCCAACCTCAAGGTTTGAGAGGGAACCGGGAGGGAGACACCCTCTCTTGTCTTGCTAGTTCAGAAACTTGGGATGTTTTACCAATCCTACAAACATTTCAGGTACCAGTGAGTCATTGGTGTCTTTATTACGATTTTGCTGAGTTGATTAAATCAATTATCAGATGATAGAAAGTTTCTCATTTAAATGCTTATCTGCATTACAGTATGGAGTCTGCTAGTCCGAGAACCATAAATGCTGTCACGGAAGCAAATTTAGATTCTATCATGAAAGCAAAGTTAAGTTAATCATGCTCAAAAATACTGAGGTTAACATTTACAGATGGTTCCCCCTAAGCCCAACTAATATTGCTTACTCCATGATTCAAAGTCATATTAACTGCAGTCTGCAGACCCCCCCCCCCCCCTTTTCTTTTAATTTCTTTTGGTAAGGTAAATACAATCACACCCTTCTTTAATTTTGAGTCCCATCAGTTATTGCTTTGAGAAGAAATCTTCGCAATGAAAACATGAAAACAATAAGAAACTGTGTCACTCATGCCTAGGAGTCCAACAATTACTAAATTCAGTTTGGAATTTATCCAAAAGAATTGACTTTGTTTTTCTCTTCGAGTTTTTGTGCTTTTGGAGGGAGAAGGGCTAGCCCACGCACCTCAAGTTGCTGCAGTGTATTGGCTGAAAGAGTCATCTCCAGGTTGCTAGAGAAGGGACGAAATGAAGCTCCTAAGCACAGAACTCTTTCCAAACCAAATTGTTTTAGATGCCTAGTAATTAGGCCCAATGCTTGTATAGCTAAATCAGGCATTGCCATAATTCCCTACGATTCAAAATAAAAGGATGAGAGGAAAAAGATATATCTAATACACGGGGGAACCCAGTGAACCCCACCCAATAGACAAAACAAAAAACATGAAATAAGAAAGTACAAACATATATGAGGATATTAGTTGTGACATTTCGATTCAAATAGATGGTATATAAAAATTTAGTTGGTTCAGCCTCTAACTCTACGAAGAGTACAAATTACACCTGGATTGCAATTTGATTGCATTCGTGCTTTTTTGTTTCAGCCTCTTCCTTTTCTTGGACATCTAACAAATAAGTTTCCTGCATGCCCTCATAGAGTGACATCACTTCAGCCAAAGCACCACCATCACTGAACCGATCTGATGATACATCCTCCACTCGAACATTAGATGTAGGTCCAGCATAAGCCAGTAGCAGCTGAAAGGAATATAAGAAATTAAGGAAGAATTACATACCTAAGCGAACATAAATACTTTAATTACTATACATAGATATAATTTTAAATTATTTAACATAGCTATACTTAGGGTTAAATAGCAAATCTCTCCTCTCTCGCTCAATAGCCTCTCTCCCTCTCTCATCCCTCTCTCCTCTCTCGCTCCCCTAACTCCCTCTCCCTCTTTCTGTCCCGCCTCTCTCCTTCTTCATAGGTTGTACAATATTTTTTACCTTTTAAGATTGTATCCAATAGTGGGACTCCATAGCAAAGGCATCCAACTGTATGTGTGTCAGAATCGATATAGTATGTATCAATACACATCAGCCTGATTACAACTGATACCGTTAGGAAAATGTAACTTAGAAGGGCATATTAGTCATTTTTGTAAACAGTCAATTAGTAGAAGAGTAGTTAGTTAGTTAAATGATTATGTATTTATAACAAACTTCGTACTCACAATTGAGATTAATATTGAATAATAATTTTTCCCTTTGTTTTTCTTCTCTCTAAGAATTCTTCTAATCCTTCTTTCTTCTAACTCATTCTTCCAACTCTCAAGTTCTTCATTATCATGGTATCAAAGCTCTTGAGCACAATTGTAGCTCCATAGTTGATCCGCCAATAATACTCTAAAAATCTTGTGAAAATCAGAAGTTCTTAGTGAAAAATGGCAACCACTGGGGAATTAGGGCAAACTCCATCTGATACATCTTCCTCCATTGATGAAGGTCTGGGAATAGGAGTTACTGGCTATGCAACACAGTCGTTGTGTCTAGCTCCGGGAGACACCAGTGGTTTCTTGCCGATTTCGTTTCAATTAACAGGAAGTGATAACTATGCGCTATGGTGTATATCAATGTGAATTGCACTACTGGGTTGTAATAAGCTGGTCATGGTTAATGGAGCCGGGGAGAAAAATATCTTTCATAATAAGTATGAATTTCAGTGGGAACAATGCAATGCAATTGTTCTCTCATGGCTAACGAATTCTGTGACTCCTAGCCTAGTCAGTAGCATAGCATATGCGTCGAATGCACAAGCAATATGGGAAGATCTTAAAGAAAGATTTGATAAGGTAGATGGTTCTCATTCAGTCAATTTACACAAAGAAATTGTGACTTTGGTTCAAGGAACTTCGTCTATTTCAGGTATTACTCTAAACTCAAAGATCTTTGAGATGAATCAGAGGCCCTAGTCCCTTTGCCTGGACGCAATTGTAGTAGGTCTAAAAAGTTCTTGGCACATCTGCAGCAACAGAAGTAGCATCAATTCTTAATAGGGCTGAATGAATCATATATGCAAGCACGAAGCAAATCTTGCTTATGATTCCTCTGCCAACAGTAAATCAGGCCTATGCAATGCTGCTTAGTGAAAGCCAGAAAGGAATGACAGCATCTGCAAGTACTCTTGATGCACCTCCTGTTACTAACGTCAAGAACAAAGAAAACACGAGAAAAACTAAGGAATGATTATATTAATTCATTCATCCAAATATATAAGAATACATTAGTATTTATACACGACAGAAAATATCAAGGAAGAATACATTAGTATTTATACACGACAGAAAATATTTGATCCCTAATGTAAATCCTACAAATTAATGTGCACAATATTCTACAACTAATGCTACATAATATTCTACACTAAATGTAGCATCTAAAATATTTTTTTCATATATTCTGCAACTAATGCTACACAATATTCTTCATTAAATGTAGCATCTAGAATATCTCTTGCATATATTCTACAACTAGTGCTATACAATATTCTACACTAAATATAGATTATACAAGATATTCTATGATCTTTCCATTATGCTAACATACCCCATCAAATTGATGTCAGTGGATCAAAAAGCATTAAAAGCGATGTCGTTGTCGTGCCATTGACTTAGTAAACACATCAGCTATTTGAAAGTTGGAAACATGTGGAAAGGTAATAACTCTTTCATCTACAACTTCTCTAATAGAATGATAGTCCACTTCAATATGGTTGGTTCTTTCATGATAAACCGAATTTATAGCAATCTGAACGGCACTTGTGTTGTTAGCGTGAAGAGGAGTAGGACTAGATTGAGGAAATTCAATTTCTATCAATAAACCACGAAGCCAAACAATCTCGGAGCAAGCTGCAGACATTGCTCAATATTCAGACTCTGTTGAAGATTTTGAAACACGTTATTGCTTCTTGCTCTTCCAAGATATGAAGGAATCTCCTAGCAACATGCACCAACCTATGATAGAGCGGTGATTCTCAAGACAACCAACCCAATCAAAATCACTAAATGCATTAAACTGAATAGGAGAACCACTGGGAAAGAGTAATTCACAAGTAGATGTTCATATGAGATATCGAATGACGCGATAAACAGCCACAAATGTAGATAACAAGGAGTCTGCATGAATTGACTGACTTGTTGAACTGTAAATAAATATCAGGTCGAGTAATAGTAAGATAATTTAGGCTCCCAACTAATTATCGATACAAAGTTAGATCAGGAAGAGGATCTCCTTCATCATGACAATACAAAAAAAATATGTAAGAGAACCAACATGTAAGAGTTCAAACAATTTAGGTTCATTACGAAGATCCTGTGATAATATGAAAGATCATGTCGATACAAAGTTCATCATGGTTCATTATGTTGACATTTTTTTAGAGTCCAAGCAACTTAAGGTTTAAGAACACACCTTAAAAACCATAATGAACTTCCCAACCCAAAAATATGTAAGAGTACCAAGATCATTTACATATACCAAAAGAAGAACACACTCTGTAGATGTTTGCTAAAGAAACTAAGATGAGTCATATTTACTCTGTTCAAAAGAGAAGTGAAGCAAAGTAGACCGAACTTGTCAAACCAAGCTTGGGGAGCTTGTTTTAATCCATACAAAGACCGCTTCAACTTGCAAACATCTATGTAGGTGATGAAAACAAACCAAGTGGACGTTTTATATAAATATCTTCTTTTGAGATCATCATGGAGAAGAGCACTTCTTACATTTATTTGATGAAGTGGCCGATATTGTGACGCAGCAATGGCAACAATAGTTCACGCCATAGTCAATTTTGCTACTGGTGAAAAAGTCTCCTCATAGTCCACACCATACTCGTTTTTGCTACCAAGGACTACCAATTTCTATCAAAATGAAGTTTAACTGAATAAACCCATTTATATCCAATTGGAAGGACATTTGAAGGACAAGAAACAATGTCCCATATGTTATTTCCTATAAGTGCCAAAAGTTATTCTTTCATTGCTTTCTGCCAACATACAAACTTAGGCTTGTGAGTCGCCCGTTGGAATAAGAGATGAAGGATAATGTGGAAGAGAACCCATACTAGTTAGGAGTACAAGATACTTTGGTAGATCACCGAAGAGGCTCAAGAGGAGCAGAACGTGAAGAAATCTCAAATTCTGGTTAAGGAGCATAACAATGAATGTTGCACAATATTCTACACTAAATGTAGCATCTAGAACATCTCTTGTATATATTCTACATTAGGGGTCATTTGGTGTGAAGTATAAGTTATATTAATCTCGGAATAAAATGTAAGATTATTTTATCCTATGTTTGGTTGGAGGTATAAGGTAATTCTTGGACTATTTATCTCACCATTTTTGTCTTAGCGATGGAATAAGTTATCCCATATATATGGTGGGATAACTTATCCTAGGCTAATTATCCCGAAATTAATTATCCTTGGATAACATGTTGCCAACCAAACAACCCCTTAGTGTTATACAATATTCTACACTAAATGTAGATTACACAAGATATTCTATGATCTTTCCATTATGCTAACAACTAACACAAGGAGTTATCTGCCCTGTATAGTGCTAGAGTTAGTTTCTAGCAATTATGGGAATTCTCATAAGTTCCAGAAGAACTTCAACTTGCAATGTGAGTTCTGTAAGATGAAGGGACACATTAAAGAAAATTGCTATAAGATTGTGGGCTATCCGACAGATTCTAAGTACAAGAAGAAAGGTGGACCCCCTCACCATTCTACATCCAATGTCTCAGCTGATTTACTCAACATGTACAAGACTCAAATCATGCTATGAATCAGAAGGCTGTCCCTCAAGACTCCACTTCTCAAGGAAGCCAAGTGCCCTGTTTCTTTACACTGGAACAATACTCACAAATTCTGACCATGCTCAATGGAGCAGCGGAAGGTATCAGTAGCTAGTACTGCAGGCATGAGTAGTGCATTGCCTACCAATCATATGTAGCTAACATTGATCTACTTTCCAGTTCATCTGAATTAGATCCAAACAATAGTAAAAAAGTTGTTTTACCAACTGGGGATATTGTTTATGTCACATATTGGCTCTAGCATTATTTCTAATGGATATAGACTAGATAATGTATTGCATACTCCACAGTTCAAGTTCAATCTTCTGTCAGTGTCACAGGTACCAAAGCTTTACAGTGTTTAGTTGCATTTTTTCCTGACTTTTGTATATTTCAGGATCTCTTCAATGGGAAGGAGAAAGCAATTGGTAGAGAGAAGGATAGGTTGTATCTGCTTCCCTCAACTATGAAGGATGATAGTATCTGTTCCTTAGTAACTAGACTAGACCTAAGTTACTCGGACTCTTCATTTTTTGTGCCGCACCACTGCCGACACGACATGGGTGTGGGTGTTTGTGTGCGTATGGGTATGGGATCCATGTACGATTTGGTCAACCGGTTTCGGGTTCTTTGACCAAAATCGATGGGAAAAGTTTGGACAGTTTGAATGATTTTTGTGATCAATACAAAAAAATAGGGTGAAATTGAAGAAAATGGAATACTTTTTATATAGAAATTTCTATGTCACTCATTTTCATTTAATCTCCTTCCAGAATTCTCCTCAAGTTCTCCACGTAATATCTCATAATTTAGGTTTTATCACTCTAATTTTAGATATTTTAATTATTTTTAGGCAAATCCCCACACCCATATCCATATACGGATCCATATCCCCAAATCTTAAAAATTAGATCATGAAGGATTCGACTTCTAGATCCACACGCATATTAGACACCCACACCCGAGTCCGAGCAACTTAGAGCTAGACAGCCCCAGTTAAACACAATTTTAAGAAAGACCTTAGCCTATGGCATAGAAGACTTGGGCATCCATCTTCAAGGCTCATAAAAATTTGTTTTCAGTATCTATTGATCACTGCAGCTCTATTGTGAAAAATTGTATGGTGTGTGTCCATGTGCTAAATAAGTTAGATTGCCTTTAACTCAAAGCAGTATAAAAACTACCAGTTGTTTTTAACTTCTATATCCTGATGTACAGGGACCATATAAAATTGCAACCTATACGGTATTGATTCCGTGATTGATACTGTAATCGAATAGAAGTTGATGCTTTATTTCAATAGGTAAGCAAGATATATATACAATACATTAGGTGCTAATTTAGGAAAGAAAATAAAGAGAGATTCCTAAAGATCAACTAGTAATTACAAAGGATTCCTAAAGATCTTCTAGCTAATTATGACTATGTATATTGCTAAGAATGATGTCTATATACATTTTGTAACACTCCCCCTCAAGTTGGAGCATAGATATTGATCATGCCCAACTTGTTGCAAAGGTAATCAACCTGAGTTACATTCACTGCCTTTGTAAGCAAATCAGCTACCTGCTCTCCTGTCTTCACATAACTAGTAGAAATCAAGTTTTCTTGAATCTTCTCACGAATAAAGTGGCAGTCAACTTCAATATGTTTAGTTCTTTCATGATACACTGGGTTTGAGGCAATATGAATAGCAGCTTGATTATCACACCAAAGTTTTGCCGGCATATGATGCTTCAACCCAATTTCAGTTAAAAGAAGATGTATCCACATGATTTCACTCGTAGACTGTGACATAGCTCTATACTCAGATTCTGCACTGGATCGAGATACAACACTTTGCTTCTTACTCCTCCATGATACTAAGTTTCCTCCAACAAAGACACAATAGCCTATAGTAGATCTTCTGTCAATTATGGAACCAGCCCAATCGGCATCTGCAAAACACTCAATACGAGTATGGTTGTGATTGCTATACAGTATGCCAAGTCCAGGAGCTCCTTTCAAGTAACATAGGATCTGTTCCAAAGCTGCCCAATGCTTCACCGTAGGTGTAGACATGAATTGACTAACGACACTTACCGCAAAAGCAATATCTGGACGAGTCACTGTGAGGTAGTTTAACTTTCCAACTATCCTCCTATATCTCTCTGGGTTATCAAAAAGCTCGCTATCATCTTTCATAAGATGTACACCGGGAACCATTGGAGTACTGCAAGGTTTGGCTGCCAATTTTCCAGTTTCTGCAAGTAGGTCAAGAATATACTTTCTTTGAGATAGAAGAATTCCTCTCTTGCTTCTATTTACTTCTACTCCCAAAAAGTACTTCAACTGGCCTAAGTCCTTTGTATGGAACCTAGTATGCAAGAAAGACTTAAGGGAAGATATCCCCTCAGAATCACCTCCTGTGATGACAATGTCATCAACATATACAACAAGAAGGATACTGCCAGCTGCAGATAGTCGGTAGAAGACCGAGTGATCACATTTGCTCATTTTCAGCCCAAACTCCTGAACTACCTCACTAAACTTGCCAAACCAAGCCCGTGGACTCTGCTTCAATCCATACAAGGATTTCTTCAAATGACCGACTTTTCTATACCCCCCCTGAGCAATAAAACCGGGTGGTTGCTCCATATATACTTCCTCTTGAAGATCACCATGAAGAAATGCATTCTTGATATCTAGTTGATGAAAAGGCCAATTCTCAGAAGCAGCTAAAGAAATGAACAAGCGCACAGAAGTGAGTTTGGCAACAGGAGAAAAGGTGTCTGAATAGTCCACTCCATAAGTCTGAGCATATCCTTTAGCCGCAAGCCTGGCCTTAAGTCTTGCCACGGAACCATCTGGATTAACTTTCACTGTGAACACCCACTTACATCCTACTGGTTTCTTCCCGTCTGGTAAATCCACCAAATCCCATGTGTGATTTTCCTCTAATGCATGTATTTCCTCAAGCATCGCATTTGACCATCCGGGATGATGCAAAGCCTCTTTCACACTTTTGGGCGTAGAAACAGAGTCTAAAGAAGCAATCAAGGATCTAGATGCAGGAGACAAGCGATCATAGGAAACAAAGTTAGCAATAGAATATGTGGATTTGCAAGTCCGTGTACCTTTACGGAGAGCAATAGGAAGGTCAAGATTTTCTGGAGGGTCTGAAGGAGGAGGATCAGATAAAGGAGGAATTGGTGCAGGGCATGTAGCATTAGTCTCTTGTCTCCTCGAATAAACTTGAACAATAGGTGGTCTTGCTGGAACATGTGTTGAAGGCGCAGTAGTCGAGTGGTGCTCAATAGAGTAACTAGGAGATGGAAGAGTAGCATCACTTGATTGCTCAACACGAGTAACCTGATAAACTAACCACTCATCTTCCTCCCCCTGACTTGTAGAATTAGGAGGGTTATAAAAGAAAGGTGTACTCTCTGAAAATATCACATCATTTGACACTAGATATTTGCCAAGTTCAGTAGAATAACATCGATACCCCTTTTGAAGACGAGAATAACCCAAGAAAACACACTTCAATGCCTTAGGGTCCAACTTAGTAACAGATGGTCGTACATCTCAAACATAACAAGTGCTTCCGAATACTTTTGGTTCCACCGGGAATAATGTCTTGTTTGGAAAAAGAACATTATAAGGTGTATTACTAATAAGCACTGCCGATGGCATGCGATTAATCAGAAAACAAGCGGTAGAGACTGCATCGGCCCAAAATTGTTTAGGAACTTTCATTTGGAACAAAAGTGCTCGGGCTGTCTCAAGTAGATGCCTATTCTTCCTCTCAGCAACTCCATTTTGAGATGGTGTATCAATACATGATGACTGATGGAGAATACCATGTTGTCTCATATAGGATTGAAACAACTCTGACATGTATTCTTTTGCATTATCACTCCTTAAAATACGCACTGAAGCATTGAATTGAATTTTGACTTCAGCACAAAAGGCACAAAAGTGAGTAAACACTTCAGAGCGACTTTTCATAAAATAAATCCAAGTCATCCGAGAGAAATCATCCACAAAAGTGACAAAATACTTATATCCATTTTTAGAAACAACAGGACATGGTCCCCAAACATCAGAATGAATTAACTCAAAAGCTGACCCAACTCGCTTATTAACCCTTGGAGCTAATGTGATGTGGTGATGTTTTGCAAATCGGCATGATTCACACTCCAAAGAATGAACGTTTTGAAATTGGGGACAAAGCTTCTTTAACAAAGGTAAAGAAGAATGTCCCAATCGACAATGTGCTTCAAATGGAGAGATGACACTTGAGCAGGCAACAAATCGAGGCTCATATTCAGCAAGGATATATAGATCATCAATTACATGTCCTTTACCAATAACCTTATGCGTCGCAAGATCACGAAACAAGCAATGATCAGGAAAGAAGGAAATATAACAGTTAAGATCTCTGGTAAGTTTACTCACAGAAATCAAATTGAAGGCCAACTTCGGTAAATTTAATACAGATGACAGGGTAATGGAGGAGGTTGCTTTGAGTGTCCCAGATCCCACAATGTTACATGTTGACCCATTGGCTACTGTGACAGGAGAGGGTGCTTTGTGTGATCGAAAGGTAGAAAATATATTAGGATTACCTGTCATATGATCTGTAGCACCTGAATCAATCACCCAGTTGTTCGGAGAGGAGACCAAAGATGTTTTCTTGAATCAACAAGGGTAGTAACTGAAGTGAATTCTTTAATGGAATTCTGATACTGAGAGAATTGTGCGAACTCATTCGCCGAAACCAAAATTTTCTCACACTTCTGATTTGTAGCCATACTTCCTTCTCAATGAAGAACTTAAGAATAACCAAGCTTCAAAAGGTCCCCAATAATATTAGATTCCAAGAAAAAGTAGAAGCCAATTCACCCAGCAAAATAATTGTAGCCGATGCTCAAAATCAAGAACATCCACAAAACACTAATATTGGACAGAACTTGATAATCGCAGCAGCACCAAACAGAAAACTAGATATGAATCGTTGAAGCTACAAAGAAAAATATGATCCTGGAAGTAGTTTTCAGAAACCTAGGAACCTGAAAGTGATGAAGTGTTCTCCAAACAATGTATCAAACCAAACGAAACTCGGGGTAGTAACTGACTATATGTTGAATCCCGAAAGACAACAAAACAAGATCGAGCTGCCTTTTTTTTTTTTTCAAACAAAGCCAAAACAGTATCAAGGAGCCTATAGGCTCTGATACCATGTAATCGAATAGAAGTTGATGCTTTATTTCAATAGGTAAGCAAGATATATATACAATACATTAGGTGCTAATTTAGGAAAGAAAATAAAGAGAGATTCCTAAAGATCAACTAGTAATTACAAAGGATTCCTAAAGATCTTCTAGCTAATTATGACTATGTATATTGCTAAGAATGATGTCTATCACAAGGATAAAAGTTTGAAAAGGAAAAACATTGACACAGTCTGATACAGGTAACGATTTACTGGGATTGTATTTGATACATCTCTCCTTTCATCTGATACATCTGTTACAGTCTGGGATTGTATCTAATACAGTCTGATACATCTCTGTGTCTCACGATTTCAAAGCAGACCATTGATACAGGTCTGCTGTGTTTGTATTGGTGATACATCTCTATAGCAGAGACATACAATTTATCAATTGTATGCTGTTAAATGCAGGAAATGAATGCATCGAAAAAAGAAAAAAAAGAAAAGAAGAAGATACTTGCATCAACTTTATCAATTGTATCACTCTAATGGTTGCATCAACCATACAATCTTAAAGTCCCACTGTTGGATACAGTCACACCGTTAGCTTCTGCAAAGACATACAATCTTGAAGAAGATACTTAATTCAGTTGTATCACTCTAATGGTTGTTGATACAAACTAAATGCGCCTATAAATACAAGTGATGTAAGAGCAAACGAATACAAGTGACAAAAGCGCGAATGAATACAAGTGATAAAACATGTATCACCCTGGATGTATTGAATACAACAAGTCGTCGAATATAGTCTGTATTTAGAATCTATCGTCTCTTTCTCTCCAAATCTCGTTCACCTCTCTCCTCCTTCTAACCGCCTGTATAAATCAGACTGTATTCATCGAATACAGCCTATATCTTTTCAAACTTAGCGAACTAAAACATCTTAGTAGCTAAAGGAAGGGAAATCAACCGAGACCCTGTTAGTAGCGGCGAGTGAGAGCGGATTGGGGGTTTGAAGAAAAACAAACACATCTCTACTCTTTTTCCCAAATCTTGCTCGTCTATCTCCTCTCTCTCCCAATCTCGCTTGTCTCTCTCCTACCTCTAATAAATTGTATGTATCAAATACAACCTATATCAGATTGTATGTATCAAACTGTCTTCACCAAATACAGACTGTATCTAGCATCTCTTCTCTCTCTCCCAAATCTCAATCATCTCTCACCTTTGTTTCCTAATCCCGCTCGCCTCTCCTCCCTTTAACAGTCTAACTATAGCTATGAAACGTAATTAGGATCCAAGCTACAACTTATTTATGTAAGTTCCTCATAAATTAAAGCGCAAGCACTGAGTTTTGCGGAGAACATTCATAAAAGTCAGTGGGCCACTTTCAACAATGTCATCATGACAACTCTGATATTCAATTAAAATCATTTACGTACAAACTTCAATTTATTTACTTTTGTGACGAGATCCATAGAAGCTTCAAGTTGGTGACATTTTTCCAATAAAAGGAACACCCAAAACCACAACTCTAAGTCTCTAACTGAATAATAATCAGTATCTTGATGCCCAAATCCATAGGAAAAAAGTCTGTAATGCTATTCCATTTTCTGATTCTTGAGGATATTACCAAGAAATGTTGGACAAGGCAAGCAAAAGTAAGAAATATGCTACCTTCAAACTAATTATCAAGCCAAATTCCTGTCTTATTTATATGAGTGGGCGGGAGTGGCCACTCCAAATATTCTTGGAGTATTAAAATGCTATACATTCATCTCACCTGGATACACACCTTTCTTGCTATTTCAGTTATGAGTGACATTTGTAGTTTGGACTTTGGCGGGTCTCACTACTTACAAATAACTTCCCTGTTTGTAGTACCCAACATTTGTCCCCATAAAAGGTCATACATTCCCAAAATAGCAACTTATTTACAACAGCTGTGGCAGAGGATGAGGAGTCACCATTATTTCACTAAAAACTGGAGGCTGTTCTACCACTGCCTGAATCAGGATGACATGCCTGTGTATTTTTTCCCATTAGAGATATGGCAAAAATGAACCTTATTTTACAGATGGTCAGCTCAAGTTTTGGTGATTAACATTTACAGTCCTTGCCTCGAATGGAACACCATTTCTAAAGATTCTTTGATCAGCCGTCAATGCAGAAATAAAATGCAAATTTATTTTACCAAATCAGTGCAGATGCGATTAACAGAGAAACTGCAACAGAACAATCTACTCGTAGAGATTTTTTGAAGTATGTAACTCCTGTTGACTGTTATAAAAGTCTATGCTTTTAGAACGTAAGAATTATGATTCTCAATTAATTCTTCACAAACTGAATAGCGTATTTCCATAAATACGAAATCAATGAGAGCCACCAAAGATTCCTTTTAGTTCTATGATAGATTTGGATATAAATGAGTAATAATCACCTTCTCTGTCTGCTTAGATATAGGCCTGCCAACAAGCAACTCAGCTGGCAACAAGTTCAGTATCATAGCCTCCAACCCAGCCCTCATGAAATTATCTTTGAACTCCCCATAAACAACGTCCCCAGTTGAAACCTCAACCCCAACAACCCCAAGTTTCACATCACCCTGACAACCCTCAAGGTCAATTCCCTTCTCAACAACACAAACCAAATAGTTATTACATGACCCAAACCCCTCATTTCCACCCCCTACATCTTCAGCAGCCTCCAGAGTAGCTTTCGTGTACAATGCTGACAACCCACGGCCAAAAGGACCCAATCTGTTTGAGCCATGAGCCTTAATTGCAGCAGTTTCTGTTTGTTTAACAACCCCAACTTTGTACCCTGCACTCACCAGCCTCCTTACATGAACATTCAACCGAAACGTGGGTACACTGGCTGTCAAGAAATTGTGATCCATATGTGCATAAATACCCAAAACTCTAGCAGCATTTTCTGCATCCTGACCGAAAAATCTGTACTTGTAACCAACTTCAATCATCAAAAGAACATCTGGGTACTTGGCCTTAAGCTCCACAACTTGTTGCTCTAAAGGCGTGTACTTGTGATTTGCAATTTCATGACATTTGGAAGGTTCCAAGAGATGGTAAGACGGTTCTAGAAGTTTGTCCAGAAACTTCTGGTGGAGAGTGGGATTAGGAAGAGGGTTATGTACGTGGGTTGATAGCTTAGGGCTTTTGGTGGGTTTTGTGGGATGATCATCGTAGGAAGAAGAAAGTTTGTTCCGAGGAGAAATGAGTTGGGAAGTTCTGAGACGCTTTGCAGGTGAAAAGCTAACGGTGGTAGTAATTTTGGGAGGTGGAGTACAGGGGCTCGTTGAAGTTGAAGTTGAAGTTGAAGGGTCCTCGTTCTTTGGTTTTGGTGCAAAGAAGCGGGAAATTACTTGTTGTTTTGGTTTCCCCATTGTAGCAATTCCGACGGCGGCGATCGTCGTCGTCGTCGTTTCGCAGCTCCGAGTTCCGACGGGTGATTTTGACAGTACGTAGTGCAAAGGCGGTTTCGCACTGTAGACTGTAGTGCTACAGGTCTATTGGCGCGCGATGTCGATTTCGCTCGAAATAAGCAGAGCGTAGGGAAATGCATTATTCATTTTATTCCGAAATTATTTATTTATTTATTTCATTTTAAAATTTTTATTTGATCATAAAATACCAAATATGATTTAAAATTGTTTTAAAATCAAAAAAAAAAAAAACAATCCAAATAAATGCAAACACACCTGAAAGATTTATTTATAAGCAGTGCCGGAACTAGAATTTTTGTAAAAGGGATTTAATATATAGTAGAAAATCAAAAAGGGTGCAAAATAGGTCGTGAAAGGAAAAACTTTTAACCTTAACCCACTAAATTTAACTTGTCTTGTCATATCGCATTTAACGTTTCTTCCCCTTTTTACCTTGCTCCATTGAGTCTTTTTAAATTTTTTCTGATCTTTTTCTTTTATTTTGTAGTTCTACTTTACTTTGATTTTAAAAAAAAAAAATTAAATTAGTATCATGCAATCATATGTTATTTTGAAAATTGTCAAGATTCTTTAAAAATGTATAGGAATTGAGTTACTAATATTATAATGCATGTTAAAAAGATAACTAAATAGCGCCGTTGTTTTTAGTTCAGTTGTTCAAATTTATAAAGTTTGTCATTTTTTTAAAAAAAGAGACAAGCGAGAAATAAATCAAATAAGTTTAGTTTATCTTTCTTTGAAAAAAAAAAGAAAAAACATATCGTGAATATTCATGCCTTTTGAATTTTTTCATTCAATTAAATTTTATTTTTCTTATCTTAAAAAATATTTTTTCTGTCTCAATTTCATATTTAAGAACAATTTATATATTTTTAAAGAGTTATTTTGAATTAATATATAAAAAGAGAGTTAAATAAAATGAGCAACAAAGATTAGAAGAATAAAACACCAAATAAAAATAACATGCCTAATAAATTTGAATAAATGAAAATGGAAAAATTACGTAGGTTGTCAGCCTATAATATTTATTTACATATTTAGCCCAGCTTTATTTTATTACTCAAAATAGCCCTTAATGGCTATTTTTTATGAAAAAAATTGTTGACCCGGCCTTACACCTTTTTTCACCTTATCTTCACCTTTTCCCCCCAAAACAACATACACTCTTCTTTCTTAGCTAAGGACGAAACTACTCTTCGAAGAACGATGACGACGACCTTCTTCAGTGTGTGCATGTAAGATTTTTTTTGTTTCAGATGTTTTATATTATGTATTATGTGCTTTAGATTGTGCATTTTTTTATTCAAGTTATTGTTTGGGGGTTTTCAGTTTGTATGTTATTATTTGCTATTGTTGGTAGAAATGCTTAGATTTTTTTTGTATTATTTGTCAACAATGTCTCCGAGTTTGTGTTTTGATAGTGTTTTAGATTTTAGAATTTTAGTTAGGGTTTATTTTTTGGGTTTTTTTTACTGTGTATACGATCATGTACTGATGATGACTTCATTATTTTGTGAAGTTGAATGCGTTTGAAATCCGTTGCTTGTGCAGACAAGAAAATTTTTGGTAGAGGTGTTGAAGTTGATATGGCATCTGTTCCTATTTTGTCTAAAAGCCCAGCTTCCAAGCATAATGAAGAGGAGGAAATCATTAAGAAAACTCCTATTGCAAGTGTAATTGTTGAACATAATGAAAGTAATTTGATTTTGAGTGCTGATGTGATTTCTATCCCAAGTGCTATGCCTTCTCGTCAAAATGAAAAAAAATGTGAACGTGCTATTGATGTTGATGTTATATCAATTCCAAGTGCTACTCCTCGTTGTCAAAATGAAGTGAAATCTGAAAAAGCTTTTGATGTCGAAGTTATATCAATTCCAAGTGTAACTCCAAAGAAAAAAGTTACCAAAACATATGTTTCAAAAAAGAAAAAAGTGTTAGTTCCGGATACCCGAGTAATAAGGTCACGGTCTAAAAGTCTTATGGAAAATCGCAATCAAAGGAAGAAGGTTGCAGTTGTACCGGGCACCCCAGTAACATGGCAATTCATCAATTTGATACTTCTTGCAAGTACATGTTGATGCTTTCAAGTTTCAAGCAGACAATATAAACATTATCAATCACTGTGTATAAGTACTCATTTGCAGGCATCACCTAAACATATTTAAAAATAGAGTCAGTCAGCTATCTATACACCACTTATACATACTTATACACAGAGTCAAACAGCTATCTATACACTGCTTATACATAAAGTCAGTCAGCTATCTTACCCTCATTCATGTCAATGCATTCATGTTCTCCAAGAGAATTTTGTTATATTTGTTGGAAAGCTTTGTTGTTGGGTTTATTGCAATTCTTTTGTTTGACCAGTTCCACTTTTGGATCAAAGTTGTCATAAAAACCAACAAACCAAGCACTGGCAAATCTCTTGCATCTTTATTACTAGAATTCATAGATTCAGCTATATTTGAAGTCATAATCATGCCCCTATTGACTCTAGCATACACTCTTGACCACCTATCATATCCAAATTCCATCAAATACCTTGAGACCCTAGAGTCAATTTTATTCACCTCTACCATTAGATGATCAAGCTGTCGAGTCGTGTAACTATTGACCCTAGCAAAAAATATTTCTTTTATATTGGCTTGACTCTTCTTGAAATTCTTTTTGATATTATTCCACAAATAGTAGATACACGCACAATGTGAAACTGTTGGATAAACAATTGAAGTTGCATTCTTGATGTTGTCATGCCTATCATATACTATGCACATTCCTTCACGAACTCCTTAAGTATCATTTATTTGTCGAAAGAACCACTCCTGCGATGCATCATTTTCTGAATCTACTATGGCATAGGCAAGAGGCAAAATATGATCTGTAAGCAACAAAATCAAAAAAGAGAGATTTAGCATATGCATACTTATACATGATTTTATAAATAATATACAGATCCTATACACTACTATATAACAGTATACAAAAAATAATATAAAACTTCAAATATAAAATTACAGCATATACATTCATATATTCTACTTTACAAATATTATACAGTTCATAAACATTATCATATAATAACTATACAGTTAATGTTAAAATTGTATCATCAACATCTTGTGTTGATTAGTATGGTGCCTTTATATGTTGCCTTTAAAAAGCTTCCACCTACAACCACTATACGTCTGCGATATTCCCATCCTTTGATTGATGCACAGAACGCAACATAATAATATAGAAAGCGTTGATCTTCTGATTTGTGCACCCTTGTTACTGATCCTAGATTTATATGTTCAATCATATATAAGTACATTAGCAGCTTACAATACGATCCAGCGGGATTCCCTCTTATCAGTTCAATTGCTTTTCTTTTGACCTCCATACTTGCTTATAAGTCAACTCAACAGAATAATTTTTGAATATCATTTATAATATCATTAGGCCCATAGAAAGTCTTAGGATCTTCCATTTTGTGCATCACCAAACTTGCAATAATGTTTGAATTTGCTTGACTTTGTGTCATGTATAATTCTAGCGTATTGCATGAGTGAAGTTTATTGAAACTTCAAACTTTGAATAAATGTGACTTACTTAAGCTTGTAGATTTGAACGACCAACTGCAATTTTTATCAACACAGCCAAAATCATACCTAATAAAAACAGAAACAGTTAATATACAAAAGTATACAAAAAAGTTACATCACCTTGTTGAACTTGATCTTTTGACTTTAACTCGAAATTTATTTTGAATAGAGTAGTTCTTCATAACTTTGACAATTGTTTTTTTATCTATAGATTTGTTGTTTCTCAACCTCCAAGTGAAAGCAACCATCAATAATATGATTTACATTCTCCTTCACTATTTCACCAGAATCTTTGCTGCCAACCTTAAGCATTTGAATTGTATCAGCATTGTATACTTCTTGTATATTACCTCTATTTTCTATAATGACAGTAGCAAGTGCAGTAACATTGTTGAACTCCTCCATAAAAAAAATCCTTTCAACGTGACACAAAGTGGATGTGAAGATAAATCTGCATTTTTTCGCTTCAATTCCATATAAACCCTAACACTAATGTTATTATATATCAATATAGCTGGAATCTGATCAGTGAGGACACATTTGAGCTTCGTACATTATAAAGTAAAATCAACACCAATTTGTGTAGAAATAACAGTGATTAGATCTTCAAAATCGCAATCAAAGTTGACAACAACAACATCAACAATGTAATTGATGTATTTCTTGTTATTCTCCTACTCACCGCTATGTTGTATCAAAATGGTGACAAAATCCATCAAAAATGGAAAAATTAATAGAGAAATTGATGAAATCAGCACATAGATTGAGTGAATCACCAACGAAATTGAAGAATCATAATAAATTACTGGTGAATTTCTGAAAAAATTGAGCTAACATCAGCGTTTTTGGATGAAATTGGGGAGATAATCGTGTGTTTGGGGAAATTGGAGAGAGAATTGCGTGAATTTGGGGTTTTGTTCTTCTTTTGGATGAATTGAGCCTTTAATACCCTGTCCTATTTTTGGCTATTTTTTGTGTAAATGAAAAGTGAGCTATAAAAAATGTAAACAATCTTTATTTTTGTATATATATGAAATTTTCCCAATGAAAATTGAGAAGGAAAAATCGCATAAAAAGGAAAAATAATGAAAAAAATAAGGGAAAACTAAGCTTATGCCCCTTTACAGCAAACTATATACATTCATATACCCTTTTGCATTTTATGTCGCCCCTACTATTAGAATTCACGCACTGACGTTATGTTGTCATCAACACCCCATCTTGTATGATATACCAATGGGGTATACATATACTGATAAGATATCACAGAGGATTAAGCTCAGTCCTATACGATACCAATATGATACTAATATACCAATAGAATATCACAAAGAATATATTTTCTACTAATTTAGAATTCAATAAATAAGTTTTTAACCTTAATAATTTTCTCTTAATTATTTTATTTATTAAAAAAGAACTCAAAATTATATGATACCGATAGGGTATCAATATACCGATGGAGTATCACAAGAATATATTTTTTACTAATTTAGAGTTTAATAAATAATTTTGTAACTTTAATAATTTTCTAGTCCTATACGATATTGATGTGGTACAAAATACCGATGGAGTATCACAACAAATATATTCTCTACTAATTTAGAGTTTAATAATTTTTTTATTTGTTTCTTATTTATTTCTTAAAAAAACATAATCCTATTTGATATTAATTGGGTTGAATATACTGTCAGAGTATCACAGAGGATTGCGTTCATTCTATATGATACCGGTGTGGTATACACACACAACCCATCTAATTATCACAGAGGATTGCTTTCATAGTATTCAGCATAACATCAGCATGATGTCAGTGCGACATCAGCATGACGTCAAGGCAAAATAAAAAAGGGAAAAGTGAGGTAAGAAGATAAATAGTTTGGACCATGGGTCCGTTAAGGGTAAATAGTTTGGATTGAGTTTATTAAGAGTAGATAATTTCAAATTAGGTCTATTTTGTGTACTTTTTCCAAAAAACAAAGCTCACATTGAGCCCAAAAATAATAAAGCTTTTCATTGGATTAGGATTTTGAGCTCAAATGTTGAGCTCATATAAGCTTTTGCTATTGAATTTTTCAAAGAAAAAAAAAAGAGATGAAAAAGTTGTGTGGAATCAAACCCAAGATATTGCAGCGAATGTTGAACCCCCTTAGCCACTGAGCTAGGTTCTTTGTTTGTGTTAAGGGGGTTCATTATAATATATATACATCATAAAAATAGAATTTGATCTTGTATAAATAGTGTAATTTTTTTATGAAGGAAATTCGGACCTCCTCACCCACGTAGATCCGCCCCTGTTTATGAGCATTCTCTTTGCTGAGCAAATCAACTTTACTCTTTTTTCTACCTGACTCCTCTTGATTCATGGACTCGGCAAATTGAATGATGTTATGAGAGATGTAAACATTAGTTCATGTGGTTGCTTTCTATATTTAATGTTGTTTATTATTATTTTTTATTATAGTGGAGTTTTAAAAGTTAAATTGAATTATTTTGTTAGTTTTTACAAATTGATGACATAAATTATATTTATTAAAATACTACATTCAAATTCCAAAAAAAAATAATTCAAATGTTATGATAAAAAACTTCAAGTAAAGTGAAAACATTTTTCTATTTTCATGGTCAAATGAATAAAATTTTGAATATAAGATTAAAAATTTGCTTACTGAAGAAAGAGTTTAAAATTCATCTTAAGATTTCAAGTTCAAACTCAAACACTATATATTTTTATTTTTTAAACTTTGCATATAGCAAAAATCTTAAATTCGATACAAAAATAAAATATTATATTTCATTCAAGTTTTTGAAGACTTAATTCAAATACCCAATATTTTTGTGTTATTAGTCACGTGAGAATTCAAACAAACGTACGTTAAATTCAATCAAAAGTTTTATCTTCCAAAACTTCATTTCTTTAAGTGCTTTTAAGCTCAATTTTGAGACTGAGTGTGAACGATTTGTTAGAATATATTAATATATATCAATATATTCTATTACTATATATTTGTTATGTTAGAATATATTGATATATATCAATATATTCTATTACTATATATTTGTTATGTAAATATATTCTGTTACTATATATGTGTTATGTAAATATTGTATATTGATCTTTTCCTAAAATATAGCAAGTTAGGATGTATATTAAGGCCTTTGAGAGGCTCTGGAAAGACGAGGAATCAAATTCTTTCATGGTATCAGATTCCAGGAAAAGTTCTTGACCTTTCTCTTCCGCTCTTTAACCCGTTCTTGTTGCATCTTCTTCTTTCTATTCTCTTCTTTCTTCTTCATGGGTGAGTCCAAATCGACCTTTCACCCGGCTCTTGCCGTCAATAACATTAAGAGCCTTGTTCCCATCACTCTAGAAATGGAAAATGTCCACTATGCAACATGGGCGGAACTCTTTAAGATTCACGCAAAATCTCATAAAGTGCTAGATCATATCATTCCTCCGGCGAAAGGCAAGGAGAAGCCTCCTACGACCGAGGAGGAAATAGAACTGTGGTGGACTCTCGACGCTACGGTTCTGCAGTGGATTTATGCCACTATTTCTCATGATCTGTTAAACACCATTCTTGAACCCGACACCACGGAAATGGAAGCTTGGAATAGGTTGCGTGACATATTTCAAGACAACAAACATTCTCGAGCCGTTACCCTTGAGTATGATTTCACTCACACAGAAATGGAGAATTTCCCCAATGTCTCTGCGTACTGTCAACATCTCAAAACGTTGTCGGACCAACTCAAGAATGTAGGCTCCCCGGTGAACAACAGTCGCCTGGTTCTCCAATTAGTGTCGGGCCTCACTGAACCTTACAAGGGCGTTGCCACGCTGATTCGCCAGAGTGATCCCCTACCTCAATTCTACCAAGCTCGGTCTATGCTCGTGTTGGAGGAAGCCGACTTAAAAAGGCAGCACAAACTACCAATTCGGCTATGGTGGCACGTGAATCTGATGACTCGACGGAGGTTCAGGTTCACTCTTCGCCACGCACCAATTCGGGTGGTAAACGATCTCAGAATCGAGGGAATTCGGGGAAGAATCGTACCTCATCTGGTGGTCGTGGTGGTGGCAGAGGAGGTTCTGGCAGCAGCTGTAATGACCCGTAATATTGTTTCTGGAATTAGACAACTTGATTTCATAAAAATATCTCCCTCGAAAAATTTTAGTGGATACTTTGGACTATTCGGTAACTAAGACTATTTAATTTATGGGTAAGTTTGAATAATTAATATAAGTGGTGGGTTAAATATTAATTTGTTTAAACTCTATATCACTTGGCCATGTATTAAATTAGGGTAGTGGGTTTAACAGTTTCAGAATTTTTTTTAAAAAAAAAATTAAAACAGAGGAGAAGTAGGGTTGAGCGAAGAACTTCGCGTTACGCTGGTACGTTACCACCTCTTTCCCTCGACTTTGAATTGAGTATGTTAGTAAAGTATAATTATAAATGGTATTATGCGCCTTGATCCAAGGAAACAATTCTCTGAGTCGGTGAAAACAGTGTCGGGTTAGTAATATTTTCGTAATGGAATTCATAATGTATGGGGTACAGCGTTAGTGGTAGTTTACTTTAGGAATATTATATCCTTCTTTAATGTGGGAATTTGGATTCATTATATTATTTCTTATGGGTGGATGTGCAGATTCAAACAAAACAAACAAAAAAGGATAAGGAATGGGGTGTGACGTGTAGTCCAGGGCATTATTGTTGTTTACTTCTCAAATTGGAGTTGATAGCTACTATTGGAAGGTTCCTGTATATATGTATATATATATATTAAATACATTTTCTCTTATTCAGTGACAATTAATAATAGTAATGGACAATTAGATGTTAGATGTATTATCTTTTATAAACCCCCTTTTGAAGTTATGTTATTTGGAGGAATTAAGATGAAACCCAATGCTTAAAAATTTGAGAACTTGACTATAGATTTTGTGTGGGTAGTTCCAAAAATCTTATTGTGAATTATTATTTGTTTAGATCGTGGTATTACGGATTCTAATCGGAAAGGGAAGGCTCAAGTGTTAGAGTGATCTTGATTTGACTAAGGCAAGTGAATTTCTTAACCTTTGTTAAGCATATAGAATCTTGTGCTTCCTATGTGAGGTGTGGATAGTGATTTTGAAATATAAATTTGGTGTTGATGTTATTTTAAAACTATGTTGTTGTGAAATGTGCATTGTATTAAAATTCGGTCATCTCCTCATCATAGTGTAAACCTGTCTATTGCATTGATTTTGTGGCAAATGTTATGTGAACTGAGAAAGAATAAGGATTAAAAAAGATGTACCATTCGAGGGACGTGTCGCACGCCGCGACGGATATTATGAATCGAGGGACGTGTCGCACGCCGCGACAGATACTATATATGATTCGAGGGTCGTGTCGCACGCCGCGACGGATGCACGGACTAAGAGTCCCCCATGGGTCCCAGACTGAGAGACAGCGGGTGTGTATCATTAGGTCAGACATGCATCATTCTACTTGACATTTCATTGCATTGCATTACACATTCTTATCATTTATGAACTTGTCGGTGCCTTTTTGTGAAACTGGTGATAGGTGAACCGATTCCTGTGTTGTTGATCTATGAATATTGGTGTGGTTACTGAGCTACATGTTATATACATTATGAATTATTATGTTGGATCGATGTTATGTGTGTTGTAGTTGTAGAGGTTCTGGCGTGGAGTTAGGAGTACTTGTATTCTGTATTGCTTAATATTGCGTTTAGTAGTTCACTTGTTGGGTACCACGTTGTTTTTGGTACTCACCCTTGCTTCTACACTTGTGTAGGTTTTGAGCCCGGACTGTGAGTAGTATTTTCCTTGATCATCCGAGGCTTCTCAGGAGATTTAGAGAGGTAGCTGCTGTCATCTGGCTGACTCTCTTATCCTATTTCCTTTCTGCTTTGTTCTATTTGAGAAGAAAGACAGTTTCAGACTTTGTAATTCTTTGGATTTCTGTATGACTAGTGGCTTGTACACGTGACAACCAATCCTTGGGTGGTATTTAAGTTTTGTGAAGATTTCTCTCTTTAAGTTATCTATTTTATTTAGTGCTTCCGTACGTTATTTCGATATTCTTGTTGGGTTTAGGCTGACTTGTTCTGGTGGGTTGAGCAAGTGCCATCACGTCCATTTTCGGGTCGTGACAGATGGTATCAGAGCCCCAGGTTCATAGGTCTCACGTGCATACAAGCCGAGTCTAAGTAGAGTCTCAAGGATCGGTACGGAGACGTTTGTACTTATCTTTGAGAGGCTATAAAGACTGTTAGGAACTTCCTTTTATTCACTCTCTCTTGTCGTGCTTGAATTGTTCTTTAGTATTGAGTTGTGCCCGTGTTCATTTGACAGATGGCAAGGACTAGGGCTACTGTTGCCGGTGGTAGAGGTGGGGCAGCTCCCGAGAGAGTTGTTGAGGGCCCAGTTAGAGGTAGGGGAAGGGGCCGAACTAGAGGACGTGCCCGAGGAGCGACACGAGTTAGAGGGCAGGCTAGAGGGGCTCCTCTAGAGCCACAGATAGAGGTTGGTGAGGAGCAGGTTCCTTCAGAGCACGTAGCCTCACCTTTGCTGCAGGATACCTTACTGAGGGTGCTGAATGTACTTGAGAGTTTTGCTCCGAATGGTAACTCGACAGGCATGCCCGGTGGTTCTCAGACCGGAGGAGGGGCTCAGACTCCAGATCAGCATCAGGCTCCCATGGTTCGCGGTCCAGTAGAGCAGCCACCACTGGATCCTAGAGTTGAGATTGATCTTGCACCAGCTGATGAGGTTCGGGGTGCACCTGTGGCCACATTGACTGAGAATGAGCAGCGCTGCTATGAGATGTTTAGAAAGATGAACCCACCTCAATTTCAGGGTGGGAGGGCAGAGGATGCTTATGAGTTTCTGACTACTTGCAGAGAGCTGCTGGATACCGTCGGCTTAGCTGAGTCACACGGGGTTCGATATGTTACTCTTCAGCTCCGTGGGCCTGCCAGAGAATGGTGGAGGACATATTCAGGATCTTTGCCAGTGGGATCTCCCACAGTGTCTTGGGAGATGTTCTCTAATGCTTTCTGTGATCGGTTTGTCCCTTGGAGCGTGAGGGAGGAGAGCCGCTTGAGGTTTGAGAGCCTGAGGCAGGGCGGCCTATCAGTCACCGAGTATGAGACCCGTTTCTATCAGTTATCTAGACATGCGGCAGCCATTATTCCAGATGAGACAGAGAAAGTTCGTAGGTTCGTGAGAGGATTGACCTATTCTATCCGACAGGCAGTGTTTAGAGTATCTAGGGATGGAGCCTCTTTTCAGTCTGTTGTGAGTGCAGCCAAGGAGGCAGAGCTGATGGAGAGAGAAGAGTTCGGGGACCCCAAAAGGGCCCGTGCATCCGGTCAGTTTTCGGGTACCTCATCTGGAGGTAGAGGGCCCTATAGAGGGAGTGACTCATCCCAGCGTCGGGGACCAGTTCATGCATCATTACCTACTCCTAGGGGTGGTCAGACACATCGTGGATCTCATAGTACGGGTCATGACTTGTATGGTTCTCAGCAACGATCAACAGGGCGAGACATCCATAGTAGTTCTTCAGGATCAACACATCCGTCCCAGAGTCAGAGATTTTGTTATAGTTGTGGAGATCCTGATCACTTGATACGACAGTGTCCCTTATTAAGAGGACAAGGAGGGACCCATCCCAGATCTTCAGTTCAGACTAGACCACCTACCCCACCACCATACAGGGGGCGAGACAGAGCTCAGACAGATAGAGGTGGTCACACTTCAGGCAGAGGGGCGAGTGGTGCCCTAGCTCCGCAGGGTAGGGGTAGAGGCGTTGCTCAGACAGGTGGTGGTAGGGGATCACAGTGTTATGCATTTCCGGGGAGGCCTGAGGCGGAGGCTTCTGATGCAGTTATCACAGGTATTATCCCGGTTTGTCATCGATCCGCATCTGTATTGTTTGATCCTGGATCAACCTATTCTTATGTATCTTCCTACTTTTCATCTGGATTTGATTTGCTATGTGATCGTATGCCTGTTCCCATCCATGTTTCCACACCGGTAGGTGAGCCTTTAGTGGTGGATCGAGTGTATCGATCCTGTCTTGTTTCTCTGGCTGGATATGATACTTGGGTAGATATGATTATTCTGGAGATGGTAGACTTTGATGTTATCTTGGGGATGGACTGGCTTTCTCCTTATCATGCTATTCTTGATTGCTATGAAAAAACTGTGACCTTAGTCATGCCTGGTGTACCAAAGATTGAGTGGAAGGGTGATAGTGGATCTTATCCTAGTAAAGTTATTTCCTATATCCATGCTAAGAAATTGGTTGGTAGGGGGTGTTTGTCGTATTTAGCTTTCATTCGAGATACCAGTGTTGAACCACCTTCTATGGAGTCTATTCCCGTGGTTCAGGAGTTTGTCGATGTGTTTCCTACTGACCTTCCAGGTGTTCCTCCCGATAGGGATATTGACTTCCCTATTGATCTAGAGCCAGGCACTAAGCCCATATCCATTCCTCCATATAGAATGGCCCCAGCTGAGCTGAAAGAATTAAAGGAGCAACTTCAGGATTTGCTGAGCAAAGGGTTTATTCGCCCTAGTGTGTCACCATGGGGTGCCCCCGTTTTGTTTGTGAAAAAGAAAGATGGGTCTATGAGAATGTGTATTGATTACAGACAGTTGAACAAGGTGACTGTCAAGAACAAATACCCTCTTCCCCGTATTGATGACTTGTTTGATCAGCTTCAGGGAGCGGCTCTATTTTCTAAGATTGACTTAAGGTCGGGTTATCATCAACTGAGGATTAGAGCATCAGATATTCCTAAGACAGCTTTCCGAACTCGTTATGGCCACTATGAATTTTTGGTGATGTCCTTCGGGTTGACTAACGCCCCTGCAGCATTCATGGAGTTGATGAATAGGGTGTTTCGTCCGTACTTAGATTCTTTTGTGATAGTATTCATTGATGATATTTTGATATATTCCAAGACTGAGGCTGATCATGTTCGTCACTTGAGAATAGTGCTACAGAGGTTGAGGGAGGAAAAGTTATTTGCAAAATTCTCCAAGTGTGAGTTCTGGCTTGATTCAGTGGTATTCTTAGGACATGTGGTGTCCAAGGATGGGATTAGAGTGGATCCAGCTAAGGTGGAGGCAGTTAGAGGTTGGACACGACCTACTTCAGCTACCGAGATTCGCAGTTTTGTGGGGTTAGCTGGGTATTATCGGCGGTTTATTCAGGGTTTTTCTTCTATTGCAGCTCCATTGACTAGATTAACTCAGAAAAATATAGCCTTTCATTGGTCCGATGAGTGTGAGGAGAGCTTCCAAAAGCTCAAGACTTTGTTGACTTCAGCTCCCATTTTGACACTACCGGAGACAGGGGTGGACTTTACGGTGTATTGTGATGCTTCAGGAGTTGGTTTAGGTGGTGTGTTGATGCAAAAGGGGAAAGTGATTGCCTATGCTTCTAGACAGTTGAAGGTTCATGAGAAAAATTATCCTACCCATGACTTGGAGCTAGCGGCTGTGGTTTTTGTGCTTAAGTTGTGGCGTCATTACTTATATGGTGTACATTGTGAGGTCTTCACTGATCATAGGAGTCTTCAATATATTTTCAATCAAAAGGATCTGAACTTGAGGCAGCGTAGGTGGATTGAGTTGCTAAAAGACTATGATTTGACTATCTTATATCATCCGGGGAAGGCTAATGTGGTGGCTGATGCCTTGAGTAGAAAGACTTCTAGCATGGGGAGTCTAGCTGCCATTCGAGTTGAGGAGCGACCTTTGGCCAGGGATGTCCAGCGTTTAGCTAATGGCCTGGTCAGGTTACAGCTTTCGGATGAGGGTGGTGTACTTGCTTTCATTGAGGCTCGTTCTTCCTTGATGGACCAGATTCGAGAGCGCCAGTTCGAGGATGAGAAGTTGTGTCTTATTAGAGACAAAGTGGCTAGAGGAGAGGCTAAGGAAGCGGTGGTTGATCCTGATGGTGTTTTGAGGATTGGAGGTCGAGTTTGTGTGCCTAAGGTAGGTGATTTGATACGATTGATTCTTAAGGAGGCTCATTGTACTCGTTATTCCATTCATCCTGGAGCAGCGAAGATGTATCATGACCTGAGTCAGCATTACTGGTGGTGTGGCATGAAAAAGGACATCTCAGACTTCGTGTCCAAATGTTTGACTTGTCAGCAGGTTAAGTGTGAGCACCAGCGGCCTGGAGGTGAGTTACAGAGGATGCCCATTCCTACATGGAAGTGGGAGCGTATCACCATGGATTTTGTGGTGGGTTTGCCCACTACCCTGGGTGGTTATGACTCTATCTGGGTAGTTGTGGATCGATTGACTAAGTCTGCCCATTTCATTCCTGTCAAGGTTAAGTATACAGCGGAGAAGTTGGCTGAGCTTTACATCAGTCAGATAGTTAGATTGCATGGTGTACCTGTTTCTATCATTTCAGATCGGGGTTCACTCTTCACTTCACATTTTTGGAGGGCCTTGCAGCATGGTCTAGGCACCCAGTTGGATATGAGTTCAGCATTTCACCCTCAGACAGATGGACAGTCTGAGCGGACGATTCAGGTGTTGGAGGACATGCTTCGAGCGTGTGTGATCGATTTTGGTTCCCGTTGGGACCAACACTTGCCCTTGGCAGAGTTTGCCTATAATAATAGTTATCACTCCAGTATTCAGATGGCTCCATTCGAAGCCTTGTATGGTAGACGGTGTAGATCTCCGATTGGTTGGTTTGATTCTGCTGAGATGGACTCATTGGATGCAGACTTTCTTAGAGATGCTATGGAGCAGGTTCGTATGATTCAGGGCAGGTTGTTGACTGCTCAGAGTCGACAGAAGAGTTATGCGGATAGGAGGGTTCGAGCCCTAGAGTTTATGGTGGGCGATCATGTTTGGCTTAGAGTGTCACCTATGAAGGGTGTTATGCGGTTCGGTAAGAAGGGAAAGCTTGGCCCCCGATTTATTGGTCCATTTGAGATTTTAGAGCGAGTTGGAGAGGTGGCGTATAGACTAGCTTTGCCACCTAGCTTGTCATCCGTGCATCCTGTGTTTCATGTCTCCATGCTCCGAAAATATGTGCCTGATGAGTCCCATATACTTTCATTTGATTCGGTGGCGTTGAGTCCAGACTTGTCATTTGAGGAGGAGCCTATAACTATTTTGGACAGACAGGTCCGTAAGCTAAGGAACAAAGAGATTGCTTCCGTGAAGGTACAATGGAAGAATCGTCCAGTTAGAGAGGCGACTTGGGAGATGGAGTCTGACATGCGTGCTAAATATCCTCATCTTTTCGAAGCATCAGGTACTTCCTTTTACCTTATGTTCGAGGACGAACATGATTTTTAGTGGTGGATAATGTAATGACCCGTAATATTGTTTCTGGAATTAGACAACTTGATTTCATAAAAATATCTCCCTCGAAAAATTTTAGTGGATACTTTGGACTATTCGGTAACTAAGACTATTTAATTTATGGGTAAGTTTGAATAATTAATATAAGTGGTGGGTTAAATATTAATTTGTTTAAACTCTATATCACTTGGCCATGTATTAAATTAGGGTAGTGGGTTTAACAGTTTCAGAATTTTTTTTAAAAAAAAAATTAAAACAGAGGAGAAGTAGGGTTGAGCGAAGAACTTCGCGTTACGCTGGTACGTTACCACCTCTTTCCCTCGACTTTGAATTGAGTATGTTAGTAAAGTATAATTATAAATGGTATTATGCGCCTTGATCCAAGGAAACAATTCTCTGAGTCGGTGAAAACAGTGTCGGGTTAGTAATATTTTCGTAATGGAATTCATAATGTATGGGGTACAGCGTTAGTGGTAGTTTACTTTAGGAATATTATATCCTTCTTTAATGTGGGAATTTGGATTCATTATATTATTTCTTATGGGTGGATGTGCAGATTCAAACAAAACAAACAAAAAAGGATAAGGAATGGGGTGTGACGTGTAGTCCAGGGCATTATTGTTGTTTACTTCTCAAATTGGAGTTGATAGCTACTATTGGAAGGTTCCTGTATATATGTATATATATATATTAAATACATTTTCTCTTATTCAGTGACAATTAATAATAGTAATGGACAATTAGATGTTAGATGTATTATCTTTTATAAACCCCCTTTTGAAGTTATGTTATTTGGAGGAATTAAGATGAAACCCAATGCTTAAAAATTTGAGAACTTGACTATAGATTTTGTGTGGGTAGTTCCAAAAATCTTATTGTGAATTATTATTTGTTTAGATCGTGGTATTACGGATTCTAATCGGAAAGGGAAGGCTCAAGTGTTAGAGTGATCCTGATTTGACTAAGGCAAGTGAATTTCTTAACCTTTGTTAAGCATATAGAATCTTGTGCTTCCTATGTGAGGTGTGGATAGTGATTTTGAAATATAAATTTGGTGTTGATGTTATTTTAAAACTATGTTGTTGTGAAATGTGCATTGTATTAAAATTCGGTCATCTCCTCATCATAGTGTAAACCTGTCTATTGCATTGATTTTGTGGCAAATGTTATGTGAACTGAGAAAGAATAAGGATTAAAAAGGATGTACCATTCGAGGGACGTGTCGCACGCCGCGACGGATATTATGAATCGAGGGACGTGTCGCACGCCGCGACAGATACTATATATGATTCGAGGGTCGTGTCGCACGCCGCGACGGATGCACGGACTAAGAGTCCCCCATGGGTCCCAGACTGAGAGACAGCGGGTGTGTATCACTAGGTCAGACATGCATCATTCTACTTGACATTTCATTGCATTGCATTACACATTCTTATCATTTATGAACTTGTCGGTGCCTTTTTGTGAAACTGGTGATAGGTGAACCGATTCCTGTGTTGTTGATCTATGAATATTGGTGTGGTTACTGAGCTACATGTTATATACATTATGAATTATTATGTTGGATTGATGTTATGTGTGTTGTAGTTGTAGAGGTTCTGGCGTGGAGTTAGGAGTACTTGTATTCTGTATTGCTTAATATTGCGTTTAGTAGTTCACTTGTTGGGTACCACGTTGTTTTTGGTACTCACCCTTGCTTCTACACTTGTGTAGGTTTTGAGCCCGGACTGTGAGTAGTATTTTCCTTGATCATCCGAGGCTTCTCAGGAGATTTAGAGAGGTAGCTGCTGTCATCTGGCTGACTCTCTTATCCTATTTCCTTTCTGCTTTGTTCTATTTGAGAAGAAAGACAGTTTCAGACTTTGTAATTCTTTGGATTTCTGTATGACTAGTGGCTTGTACACGTGACAACCAATCCTTGGGTGGTATTTAAGTTTTGTGAAGATTTCTCTCTTTAAGTTATCTATTTTATTTAGTGCTTCCGTACGTTATTTCGATATTCTTGTTGGGTTTAGGCTGACTTGTTCTGGTGGATTGAGCAAGTGCCATCACGTCCATTTTCGGGTCGTGACAGCAGCTCCAGTGGTGGTGGCAAGGGTGGTGGCAGCAACAACCGTCCTAGCAACTCCGGTGGTCAGCAGCAGCCACAACACCAATGGGCACCAACACAGCAGTGGCCTTGGCCATGGATGCAGTGGGCTGTTCCTCCTTGTCCGTTTCCCACTGGTTCATGGGCTAGGCCCAATTTCCAGCAGGGTCAGCGCCAGCAACAAGGCATACTTGGGCCCAGACCTCAGCAATCCTATTCTGCTAGTGGACCAAGCCCAACAGACATAGAAGCAGCCATGCATACTCTCGGCATTACCCCTCCGGATCCGAACTGGTACATGGACACTGGTGCCACGTCTCATATGACCTCCGGACAAGGTAATCTCACGTCTTATTTTAATTTGAGCAATAAACATGGCATAACTGTTGGTAATGGTCAGTCAATTCCAATACTTGGCTATGGTCATACTCAATTTAAACCTCCACATCCTCCTTTAAAACTTAAAAATGTCCTCCATGCTCCCCAACTCATCAAAAACCTTGTGTCAGTTAGGAAATTCACAACCGATAATTCTGTATCTATTGAATTTGATCCATTTGGGTTTTCTGTGAAGGATTTTCAGACGGGGAAGCGAATAATGAGATGTGAGAGCCGTGGCGACCTATATCCTATCACCAAGCCGAATGTTTTTTCTGCTACCAATTTTGCTGTACTAGCTCCCTCCTTATGGCATGCTAGGTTGGGTCACCCAGGAGATAATATTTTAAGTTCTTTAAGGAAGAATAAATTTATTGAATGTAATAATTCTAGAAATTCTGTTTGCCATTCATGTCCTCTTGGGAAACATATTAAGTTGCCGTTTCAATCATCGAATTCTAATACTATTATGCCTTTTGATATTATTCACACTGATCTTTTTACCTCTCCTGTTTTGAGTTCTTCTGGTCATAGATACTATATTTTGTTGTTGGATGATTTTTCTAAATTTTTGTGGACGTTTCCAGTATCAAATAAATCCGATGCCTATTCCACTATATTAAAATTCAGAACTTTCATCAATACTCAGTTTGAACGGGAAATTAAAAACATCCAGTGTGATAATGGTAGGGAATTCGATAATGGGCCATTTTGGGATTTCTGTAAAAAGCATGGTCTTTCCTTTAGATTGTCTTGTCCTCATACATCGTCTCAAAATGGGAAAGCCGAAAGAACAATCCGTACGATTAACAATATTATTCGTACACTCCTTGCTTATGCTTCGTTACCACCCTCGTTTTGGCATCATGCCTTACAAATGGCAACTTATCTTCTCAATATTCTTCCTCATAAAGGACTAAACTATAAATCTCCTCTTCAAGTTCTATATCATAAATATCCAACCTATTCACATCTTCGGGTTTTCGGGTGTTTGTGTTACCCTCTTTTTCCTGCCACCACTATCAACAAACTCCAACCCCGCTCTACTCCTTGTGTGTTTCTAGGATATCCATCTAATCATAGAGGATATAAGTGCTATGATTTATCATCTAACAAGATCATCATATGTCGACATGTGCTTTTTGATGAGACTACGTTCCCATTTTCTAAGTTACATAATCCTGCAAAACACACATATGATTTTCTAGATGACGGTGTGTCACCATACATGCTCCACTATTTTTCCTCACCCTCTCCTGTCCACACACATGCCCAAACTCATCAGCCCAACTCCCCTTCCTCAATTGCTAGCCCAAACAGTGAGCTTTCCTCACCAGCCCACCCGCAACAAACACGGGAAGCTGGGCCTCTGCTCCAACCAAGCCCAGCGCCATCACCCCCAATCTCACCTCCCCGGGTTGTCACTCGTAGTCAAAATGGGATTTTCAAGCCTAACACCAAATATTCTCTTCTATCTACGGTTTCAAAATCCCCTCTACCCCATAACCCCGTGTCGGCTCTTCGTGATCCGAATTGGAAACAGGCCATGGATGATGAGTATGATGCTCTAATTAAAAATAAGACGTGGGAGTTGGTGCCTCGTCCTCCTAATGTTAATGTAATTCGGTCTATGTGGATTTTTGCTCATAAAGAAAATTCTGATGGTTCCTTTGAGAGGCATAAAGCACGTCTTGTAGGTGATGGAAAAACTCAACAGGTTGGAGTGGATTGTGGTGACACTTTTAGCCCAGTGGTTAAACCAGCTACTATCCGCACAGATCTGAGTTTAGCTTTATCTAAAGCTTGGTCAATTCACCAACTTGATGTCAAAAATGCTTTCTTACATGGTGAACTAAAGGAGACCGTCTACATGCATCAGCCCATGGGGTTTCGGGATCCTGACAAACCCAATCATGTGTGTTTGTTGAAGAAATCTCTATATGGACTGAAACAGGCTCCACGAGCTTGGTATAGGAGATTTGCTGATTATGTGTATACTCTTGGTTTCTCTCAGTCTCAATCTGACAACTCCTTATTTGTCTTTCGGAGAGGTACATCAATGGCTTATCTCTTATTATATGTGGATGATATTATTTTGACTGCCTCGTCTGATGAGCTTCGTAAGTCTATCATTACTCTTCTTAGCTCCGAGTTTGCTATGAAGGACTTAGGTGTGCTCAACTATTTTTTGGGGATAACTGTCACACATCATGCAAGTGGTTTATTCTTATCACAGAAAAAGTATGCTACTGAAATCATTGATCGAGCTGGCATGTCTTCGTGTAAGCCATCACCAACCCCGGTTGACACAAAGCCGAAACTTAGTGCCTCTGCCGGCACCTCTTTTGAGGACCCCACTCTATATCGGCGACTGGCTGGGGCTCTTCAGTACCTTACATTCACGCGGCCAGACATAACTTATGCCGTGCAACAGGTATGCCTCTTCATGCATGATCCGAAGGTGGAGCATATGCTCGCTCTCAAGCGCATATTGCGCTACTTACAGGGAACACTTGATCATGGTCTTCATCTTTATCCTTCCTCTATTTCCACTCTGGTTTCATATACAGATGCAGATTGGGGAGGGTGTCCTGATTCCAGAAGGTCTACTTCTGGGTATTGTGTGTTTCTTGGTGATAATTTGGTCTCATGGTCCGCCAAACGCCAACCAACCTTGTCAAAATCAAGTGCCGAGGCCGAATATCGAGGGGTGGCCAATGTGGTTTCGGAATCTTGTTGGTTGCGTAATCTACTCTTGGAGCTTCATTGTCCTATCAAAAAGGCTACCTTGGTCTATTGTGATAATGTCAGTGCGATATATCTTGCTGGAAATCCAGTACAACATCAACGCACTAAACATATCGAGATGGATATACATTTTGTTCGCGAAAAGGTTGCTCGTGGACAAGTCCGAGTGCTACATGTTCCTTCCAAACATCAAATTGCAGATATCTTTACAAAGGGTCTCCCTTTGGTGTTATTTGAGGAATTCAGGGATAGTCTCAGCGTTCGACCACCTCCCGCTTCAACTACGGGGGCGTGTTAGAATATATTGATATATATCAATATATTCTATTACTATATATTTGTTATGTTAGAATATATTGATATATATCAATATATTCTATTACTATATATTTGTTATGTAAATATATTCTGTTACTATATATGTGTTATGTAAATATTGTATATTGATCTTTTCCTAAAATATAGCAAGTTAGGATGTATATTAAGGCCTTTGAGAGGCTCTGGAAAGACGAGGAATCAAATTCTTTCACGATTTTCTACCTTTTGTTTGATGATAATAGCTAATTTTTATTATTAAAAGAAACGGTGCAGTACTGAAAGAGATTGTTCATTCCTTAATTAGAGGTTTCGTGTTCGAGTTTTGGATATGAAAAAGATTTTTTTATAGGAAGTGATTTCTTCCGAATGGAGTCCTAAGCGGCACGAATCTAGAATAATCGCGCTCCAATACGTGTACTAGACATCAAATAAAAAATAAAATAATTTTGCTATAATTTACTCGTTTTTAAAAACTTATAAAAAAAAATAAAAAAATATTTCCTTAATGACATTGGGTTCAGAAATCTGTTGGACTTCAATAGATATATGGGTTAGAGTATGTTGAAACAATTATGGATTTGAAAGATGACAAATTTCTAAATGTGTAAAAGAGATTTATGATGAAAATGATAAAATCTCAAACTGAATAGAGTACATCTTGAACTGAATGAAGGTGTTGAAGGAAGAAAAATAACAGTTATTCTGCCACGGTAAATGTTGGTAGCCAAGTGCGAAGCGAATAACTGTTGAAAGCATTTATGTTGTAAGCCCACCCCAAGATGAGTGCTCTCCTGTTCCGAACAAAAGCTAAAAAAAATGCATTGTTGCTTGATTGTATTATACGTGCATGAAATAAAAACAACAAAATTTTGTATGCATTTTGTCCCTCAACCTTCTCCTACAACTTGTATCAAAATCCATTTGATATATATATTTATTTATTTTCTCATAATTAATTCTTTTAAATGTCAATATATATGTATTCAAAATATAGCATGTTATTTTATGTTATTGCCTAATATATAGAAAAGTCAGATGCTTCAATCAATTAAAGGAAACGTAAAGTCCAAAATATAATCAAAAGAAATTTAATTAAAAATTGTGTTCAAAGAAAAAAAAACCACGACCTACTTCTGTAAGCTTACCTTAAATTTTCACTAAAATTTCGAGCAATTTTAGATTACAACTATACAATCAAAGTGATTAGCTCTAGCACTTTTGTCTTCCTAGTTGCAAATATCGATTTCAAAATTCTTGAAAGCTTTTATTACTCAAGGAAACAAACGCATATTATAAAATGGCTACTAAAGTAACATGTTATAATATCTCGGACAAACGATCATTCTGACAAGTAACAACTATAAAGCTATATAGGTGTAACTTTTTTTTTTATGAGAAGGAAAATCCGTAGTCGCTATCCTTTGGTGCGCATAGGGTAAACCTTCGCTTCTATGTGATAGCTTGCAAACCACATAGAGAGGTAACCTGTTACACTCAGTAAAATTATCAAAATACCCCTAGATGAGAAACACTCACATAATGTGTCTTCCCAAACTCTTTTGACGAATCCGAGGTGGAGAACATGATCAGCATGAAAACTTATGTAAGAAAATGGTCCTGATTGACTTTTAGAGCAACCGGATCAAAAGATAATTTTTTAAAGCGAAAAAGTAATTCAAGAAATGTGTGTGACATGTCCGCGTCGCGGATTTACACTTAATGGTGATTCCAATATTTTCTACGGGATTAGAAACTCGATCGGAGAATTTTCGACAAAAAAACCCATAAAAGGCCGGACTTGGTGTTTCGAAGTGCAAATTTTAAGTTTCTTTCGAGGGACATTCCAGACCTTTTTCGACCCCTCTTAAACTTCAAACATGACCAATATAGGTTGTATTAAGGGTAAAAAGGGTTTTAAAACCCAATCCTAAGCCTCTCTGAACGTTCTAACAAAGATTAGAGCTAAGGAGGGAAAAAAAAAGATAGGACTTCGAACGATTGAAGCCCAAGCCTATGAAATTTGACTTACCAAACTTTATTCTAGGTATGTAAGGCTAAACTAAAGTATGAAATTGTTCCTCCATGTGCCCCTTGATTGAGACAGATTGAAAGGTGAAAGTATGAGTCTATATGCATGTTTTTTTGAATGTTTTCTTGTAAATTATATACATTCTATGTATTTTCACACGTTGATGATTATCTTAAACTTGATTTTACGGATTAAATACTTTACATGAGTCATTTGATAAAAAAATGCATAAATGAACCTAGGGATTGAGTCTAGAGCCTTGACAGTATGATTGTAATTGTGATTGAACCTGATGATAGGTTGATAGAACTTGATAGTCTTGAGAGTCTTCAAATATGAACTCAAATGATTGGTCCAAACTGATAGCCTCTTAATGATTGTTCTAAATTGATAGTCCTCTTAACGCTTGTCTAAACCCTCTCGAGAGATGTGATTGAGAATTGATTAGATGGTTGATAAGCTAAAAGGTTCGATTGACATAATGATGGATGGATATGACACCTTATGAGACTCATTGATTGGATTTATTGAGATTGATTGTCTTATGAACATTTAGTCTTGGGAGGAGTATCGAGCATCGAATTGAGTAAGAGCGAGTCCAACTCGAACTCATTAACTATATCACCAAACGTAGGAAAGGATTGAAACTGTTAAATCGAATGTTTCCCGCTTGATAGGTCCTTGAAACAATAGAGGACTCGATTGACCAGATCCATCATAGATTCAATTCATTCTTTACCTTGGCAAGTACTGAACGGTTATGGAAACATCAACAAGATTGTTGTACAATCACTGGCTTATAAGTGATTGTTGTCGGATAAGAGAAACTCCCAAATAGGTTCTATACTAATAGTACTCTAGATTGATTGGATTGGATTTGTACTGATGGATCATTGGCAACTCTTTATTCTGATACATATTTGACATTCTGATTGAGTTCCATATCTCTTGATTTGAGTTATCTGAGTTGATAGTATTCTACCTTGATCCATATTTCATTCACGATAAAAAAGAAATTTTAGAGTTAAAATTCTCTTTCGAAACAAGACTTTTGAAATGCCTAATAAGACTACTCAATTTTTCATAAGTAAAGATCCTGCTAAAGCTTTATATTGCATAAAGTGAATTAAGACTTTCTAAAAGTCTTAGTGTAATGCCCATAAACCAATAAACTCATCTACTGTTGATTATCAATAAGCTCAAGGGTGAGGACGTGATAAAGACCACAATTTATAGAGTGAGCCGACTAACCAATTTCATGTTGTCAATATTTTCGTCAAATATTACTGTACTTGAATCATCATAAGTGCTATTATTAGCTGATTCTATTGTTACAAAATAAAATTTGCGAACATCACTTCAAATAAGATGAGTAGATCATATCATTAAACATGTCCGATGTATATTTCACTTCAATGATTGTAGTTACAATCACATAAAAGACAAAAAAGGTGGGATGGGGGCCGGTTAAAAACACAATTTGGTGAACTGAAATTTGTGAACATCATATTAAATAAGGTGAAATGCATATAACTGATGCTTTAATTTTTATTCTAAATCATACGGAGATATTCACAAATATGCATGCATATATAGAAGAGGTACAATCAAGCAAGAAATTACCAACAAGCAAATGCAATAAGCAAAGATAAATTGGAGGGGAAAAACCTTACCAGAATTGAGAGTTAAGATTAGAAACTAATTAGACTCAAATTTTGTACCTATTCTCATCAAACACTGCTGTACAAGAGGCTGCCAATTAATATATAAAGTAATTGTGATATTTGAAGAAATCCCAGATCTATAGATCTGTAATTATGGAAGATCAGTTAAAAGGAATGAGGGAAGAAGGAGAAGCAGTGAACAGAGAGAAGAAATGTTTATTTCAACATGCAAAAATAATATCTGTACACATGTCCACATATATATACAAGATTAACTCCTCTAATCAACTCATTAATATACTAACAGAATTAGTTATTTTCCTAACAGAATTAGTTACTAACTAACTGTACTTAAAGTCCATAACACTAATATGGTTTTACATCTGAGGTGACTCAGCATTCTCTATTATCTTCAATACTCCTCCTCAAACTAGGTGTGATGAAGACATTCATGACACCAAGTTTGGACAGTAGAAAGTCATGCTGCAATTGCCCCAATCCTTTAGTTAGTATGTCAGCTTGTTGAAGATTGGTAGGAATATAAATAGTCTTGATCAATCCTTGTTGTATCTTCTCTCTAATGAAGTGACAATCTATTTCTATATGTTTGGTTCTCTCATGGTAGACAGGGTTAGCAGCTATTTGGATGGCTGCTTTGCTGTCACAATATATACTGATTGGCATCTCAACTTGTATCTTTAATTCCTTGAATAAGTTGCTCACCCAAACTATTTCAGCTGTGAGACAAGCAAGGTTTCTGTATTCAGCCTCTGCAGAACTCCTTGACACTGTAGCTTGTTTTTTTATTTCCATGAAATAAGAGAGTCACCCAATTTTAGCAAGTATTCTGTCACTGATCTCCTGGTATTAGGCATGATGCCCAATCTGCATCACAATATCCAGTCAACTGCATCTTCTTTTGTGAGGACATAAGCAATCCCAAGCCTGGTTGATTCTTTATGTATCTGAGTATTTTGAGAGCTGCTTTCCAGTGTTGTATTTTTGGTCTTTGTAGAAATTGACTTAGTGTTTGAACTGCATAAGCAATATCAGGTCTTGTAATGGTCAAATATAACAACTTACCAATCATTCTTTGGTATTGTGCTGTATCATCAAACAACTCTTCCTCACTACTGCTTCCTGTGGATACTGTAGTGAATTTCACATTGCATTCTAATGGAGTAATAGCTGGCTTCCCTGCAGCCACCCCAGCTTCTTGTAACAGTTCCAAGGCATATTTCCTTTGACTCATGAGAATTCCAGCTTGTGATCTGCTGAACTCTATGCCCAGAAAAAATCTCAGCTCACCAAGATCTTTAATCTTGAACCATTGATGTAAGACATCTTTAGTGTCTTGAATGAGAGTGGCATTATTCCCTGTGATTAGAAGATCATCAACATAGACTAGGATTATAACAATCTTAGTGCCACGTCTTTTTGTAAATAGAGAGTAATCCAAATGGCTTTGATTATAGCCAGATTTCATCAAAGCTTCTGTGAGTTTAGAATTCCATTGTCTTGAAGCCTGCTTAAGACCATAAAGAGATTTTATCAATTTGCATACCATAGGTTGATTTGTTGTCACCTGCAGTCCTTTTGGTATCTCCATGAACACTTCTTCAGTAAGGTCTCCCTGCAAAAAAGCATTGTATACATCCATTTGATATATGCACCATTTTTCAGCAGCTGTTAAGGCAATAACTGTCCTCACTGTCACCATCTTCACCACTGGTGAAAATGTTTCTTGATAATCTATTCCAGCAGTCTGATTGTATCCTTTAGCAACTAACCTTGCCTTATATCTTTCCACTTCACCATTTACTTTATACTTCACCTTGAAAACCCATTTGCAACCTATCACAAGTTTGTTTTCTGGCCAGGGAACAAGGTCCCAAGTACCATTGTCTTCAAGTGCTTTCAGTTCCTGTTGGCTAGCATTAATCCATCTGTCATCCATTAGAGCTTCCTCATATGATCTAGGTTCATAGGTGGCTGAAAATTTGCTTAGATAAGTCCTGTATGCTCGAGACAATTTCTGGTAAAAAATGAACTTTGTTATTGAATGAGGTACTTGTTTTCTCTTAGTTGTAGTGTCATAGTCTTGGTGCCATAGTGGTGTGATCACTGTTCTATTAGATCTTCTTACAATAGGTACAATAGGTGCAACATCAACTGACACATGTCTGTGGGTCTAACAACATCTCTGGTTTCAACAGTAGGAGTCCCATTATCATCAGTAATATGCTCACTGGTCACAGGTTCTTCAAATTTCTCAAGTGCCTCAACCTGCTCTAGATGTGAAGTATTTGGGAATATAGGAGTTGAACCATCTTGTATCCTTTTGAAGGGAAACACATCTTCTTTGAATGTTACATCTCTTCTTACAAATAATTTCTTGTTGTCTATTGCATATAGTAAGTATCCCTTTTGGGTACTGGAATATCCCATTACAACACAACCATCAGCTCTAGGTGAAAGTTTATCTCTTTTAGGAAGTGTTGTTGCAAAACACAGGCATCCAATGGTTCTAAGATGACCTAGATTTGGCTTCCTTTTGTAGAATATTTCATAGGGAGATCTATCTTGTAATATAGGAGTAGGTAACCTATTTATCAAATAGACTGCAGATAGGACACATTCTCCCCAGAATCTGATGGGGATATTGCTCTGAAATCTAATGGCCCTTGCCACCTCAAGTATATGTCTATGTTTTCTCTCAACTACTCCATTTTGTTGTGGGGTGTGTGAGCAACTACTTTGATGTACAATTCCTAATGAATCAAACAATCTCCCACATTCTGTGTTAAAGAATTCTCCTCCATTATCTGATCTAACTATTTTCACACAACAGTCAAATTGTGTCTTAACCATTTTAAAAAATGATTTCAAGACAGTCATCACATCTGATTTCAGTCTAAGCAAATATACCCAAGTCACTCTTGAATAGTCATCAACTATAGTCAGAAAGAACTTGTATCCAGCATGAATTTTAACTCTATATGGCCCCCAAACATCAACATGTAACAAGTCAAATATGCAAGTACTTCTATTTATTGACAAAGGAAAGGGCAATCTAGTCTGCTTAGCTAGTGGACAGATGAGGCAATCATCACTGCATTTATTGATAGTTGGTATCAGCTTCTTCAATGTCTTGTAGGAGGGATGTCCAAGTCTTCTGTGCCATACTTCATAATTTTCTCCATCAGCTTCTACATGCATCATGTTTGCAGCAGCTTCTTAATTGTCTTTATTCAGTTCAAATTTGTTTTCAGCCTCTTTATTCATCAGGAAGTAAAGGCCCCCTGACTCTTTACCAATCCCCCTGACCTTCCCAGTTGACAAGTCCTGAAATACACAAAACTCAGGAAAGAACTTTACTGAACAATGTAATTGTCTGGTTAGTTGGGAGACTGAAAGTAGGTCATATTTGAACTCGGGGACTACCAAGATATTGGTCAAAACATCACCCCTGCTTCATTTATAACTACCAATGTGAGACACTGTGGTGGTTCCTCCATTAGGCAGTTGCACATGATTTTGGCAATTATGTTCAAGTGCAACTATATCAAATAATCCATCTAATGTAGTTGTAACATGTCTTATGCTCCTGAGTCTATAATCCATTGCTTTATTTTAGTTCCTTCTAACAAACAAGTGTCCATACCTGCTTGATTGTCATGTGAAGTTTCAGCATTCTCTTTGTTTAGCAGCCTTAGTATCTGACTATATTGTTCATGTGTGAATATCGGAACTTCAAATGGATCTGCTTCTACAGCATTAACTGCAGCCATTCTATTTGAATTGCTTCCATATTTTCCAGGTGCTCCTGTTTTCTTCCTGAACTTGTAGTCTGGTGGATAACCGACTACCTTATAACAAGTTTCTTTGGTGTGGCCCCTGAGCTTGCACACCTCACATTGTAAAGAATAGTCTCTTTTCTGTTTATAATTTGATTGTCCTTTTCCTGTGTATAAAACTGTAGGATTAGAGGCATCCATACTCCCTCCTCCTGAATGCTTACCAGTAGCTTGTTGTCTTTGATTCATTGACTGATCCTGTCCTATATATAATGCAGTAGACAAAATGTTTTCTCCTCCTGAATATGAACCTGCTGTAGCCTTCTGACTTTCGTCCGCAATTATCATTGAATATGCTTTGTTCACTGATGGCAGTGGACTCATCATGAGTATTTGGCTACGTGCTTGACTATATGGCTCATTAAGGCCCATTAGAAACGCAAACAACTTCATGTATTGCAGGTGGCTGACATATTCCTTAGATTTATCACATCCACATGACGGAGGAGCTACGAGTGCATCAAATTCATCCAAAGCAACCTCAATCGAGTGAAATATGCAGAAACAAATAGTGTACCTTGTGTGATTGTGCAGATCTCCCGATGCAATTGATATCCACGCGATCCATCCACCTTGTCGAATCGCTCTTTCAAATCCGCCCAAACTGATGCTGCGTCAGATGCATAGATGATTCCACTCATTAATTCCTTCGAAACCGAGTTCAAAATCCATGACAATACATAGGCATTGCACTTTTCCCACTGCTCTTCCAATTCATCACTGTAGTCACTCTTCCTACAGATTCCGAAGACGAATCCAGCTTTACTCTTAGCTCGAAGGGTTAGGAGCATCAATCGGCTCCATAGTGCATAGTTCTCCACGCCGGTAAGCTGAATTGTAGTCAACATCATCCCTGGAGAGTCCGATTGCATCAAATACAGAGGATGATTTCGATTTTTTTCAACATCGCTCAAGGTTTCACTGTTCGCCATCTTCAATTAGCTGTGTTCTTCCTTGAGATCAGTCTGGAAATCGATAGTAGATACGGACTGGCCCTAATTGATGCGCCTAGGCTCTGATACCATGAAGAAATCTCAGATCTATAGATCTGTAATTATGGAAGATCAGCTAAAAGGAATGAGGGAAGAAGGAGAAGCAGTGAACAGAGAGAAGAAATGTTTATTTCAACATGCAAAAATAATATCTGTACACATGTCCACATATATATACAAGATTAACTCCTCTAATCAACTCATTAATATACTAACAGAATTAGTTATTTTCCTAACAGAATTAGTTACTAACTAACTGTACTTATAGTCCATAACACTAATTATCACATGGTTTTACATCTAGGTGACTCAGCATTCTCCATTATCTTCAATAATATTATCAGTTTAAAAAACACGTGGCATAAGAAAATAATATTAAAAGTTTAAAGGCTTAACTCATAAATAAACATCTAAACTTGTCCTCATTTTTCGCTTAGACACCTAATTAAACTAAGACAAGTTCCTAATAGACATCTCAACTGCTAAGATTTGATCTCATTAAACACTTTTATCCTACTTGGCACTCTCCGCAGTCCTTTTTCATGTTGATTGTACTTTTTTTTATTTTTCAGCCAAAAATAAATAGTTGCGGTCCAAAAAAAATTGTTTAAGTTTTTTTTGGCTGAAAAATAAAAAAAAAGTACAATTAACATGAAAAAGGACTGCAAAGAGTGCCAAGTAGGATAAAAATGTTTAATGAGATCAAATGTTAGCAGTTGAGGTATTTATTAGGAACTTGTCTTAGTTTAATTAGGTGTCTAAGTGAAAAATGAGGACAAATTTAAATGTCTATTTATGAGTTAAGCCAAGTTTAAAATACCCTCCCTCTGAATTATATTGATCTCTAAGAGACATGTTGATGCCACTACATGACTCACACTTCTATACATGTTATGTTATGTATAAATATAAAAATTTTAAAAAAATTATTTTTACAAAAATAGACTAGCAAAATAAACCAAGCAGTTCCCAAAATAGTAAGAACGGACCGAAGTTGAAATGGATCCACTGAAGGCCCGTTAGATAGTTCCAATCTAAGCAGTTCCAGAAGCATCCCATCAAACGGCAAGGGGGAAATATCTGAAAATACAAATATTCTTCCGGTGACCGTCTCTCCCTCAGGCCTCCCGTCGGTGGCATCTAATTCAGGAGAGGAAGGTAGAATAAAGACCTCGTCATTTGCATAGCAAATCACGGAAAGAGAAAGAAAATGGTAACGTCTTCGGTTGTCAACACATACCCACTGTCCAGCTATACATTTGGTACTAAGGAGCCCAAAATGGAGAAGGACACTTCCGTCGCTGATCGCCTTGCTCGTATGAAAGTCAAGTACGGTTTCTTCTATTCCTTTTTCTTTTTTCGTGATTGAATATCTGATAGATTATTCCAGCTAACTAGATCAAAATTCCTTAAACCCTAGGTAAAACCCTTATTAATACGGATCACACTAGCCAGTTCATGGGTTATTATCCTTAAATAGATAAAAGAGTTTCTTCTATTTTAGAATTTAACGAACTGTTGTTTATGATGTGGTTTGCAGCTACATGAAGGAGGGCATGAGGACTAGCGTTGAAGGAATTCTCTTGGTACGCTTTTGCATCCTCTATCCTGAACTTGTATCATGTTCCTGATTCTATCCAAGGAAAATGATCATTTTCTGGTTGATAACTACACATGCTTACCTTGTTCAGTTATTCCCCTAGATTCTTACTGCTTTTCTTTGTTTTGCCACCATCTAGTTGCTAGGAACTTATTAGCTTTCAATAAGCTGCAATAAATGAGCTTCACATGTGCTTGATTCGAATATTGTCTTTAATGCAGCGATGGTGCTTTAAGTTTAGCTGATATAAACATATTTAGTCCTGGTTTAGTCTAATTTTTTTCTCTGACATGACCTATGGTTGTCAACTTGTCATCACTTGTAGGAAAAGGGAGTGTTCAACATTCTCAACACTCTTGCATAAATTTTGTATGCAACTATTTGCATAAAATTTTTGAGATGTATGTCTAAGCACATATTCCGTGCTGGAAGTGTATGATTCTTACATTATGCGGATTTCACTCAACCTCTCCTCAGCTTACTCGCTGCCTTAGCCTTAAGTCTGAACCTTCATTCAGGAAGTTCCTTTCTTTTGTTTCAATAGAAGCTAGATTGCCACCTTCAAGCCTTGAGAGCAAGAAGCTCTTCGTGGCAAAAGTCTTGCAAGTCTTTTGCTAAGAGCGGATATGCATCATGCTGTGCTTCTAAACGGCAGCAAATCCTTCTCACTTTTTTGATGCGAATTGAATACGCAACTCTAAGACGATGGAAGCGCTTAAAAGCCCCTTTATTCATGCATTGAATTTCAAGATCTGTCTGAGATTTTCTTTGACTAATAAAACAAGAGTCAGAATGGGAACTAAATCTCCATTCTGTTTCCTAATATTTCTTCATTTCCATTAGCTGCCATTTTTGTAGCTCCTTTTTTGGAAAAGATCATGTACTTTCAGATCAGTTTCCTGTATTATAGGGGACATCTTTACATGTATTTATCCATGAATATTTACTTTAAGTTGTAGTCTAAGTCAAAGACGTTTGATTCCCTAAATGCCTAGTATCGTATAAAGTGGAATATGGAGGTATGAGGAGAATTTCTTGTGGAGAGAGGTTAAGTAAATAATGAAGCAATATAACTTTCTCAATTAGTTTAATTCAACTGGGGGAAAATAGATCTTTTTACGAAAACTGTTTTTTATACAAGCTAATGGGGAGAAGAAGAATCATATGGCTTCACTAGGAGTTCGTCCTCAATTCCGCATTGTTCAGTGGATTGGACAGTGGTTACTGGACATTGACCTTTGTTTAATTAGCTATCTTAGTCAGTATAGCCATTAACTGAGGGCACTTCATTCATTGAGCTGGCTTCCATTTAATGTTTTATATAGTTTTCTTCTTCATCATCTGTAGCTATTTACTGTACATACTTATAATAAGAGAGAAGTTGCATAGAATACTAGTCTATATACTGTTCCTTATCTGTAAGAAGGAAAAGAAAATAGAATTTCTATGTAATGTTACAGTTCCTGGTTTCAGATGTATGAAAAGGTGGGTACTACACATTTAATTTTAGGTCGATTACAGTTTGTACCTAGAACTTCTAAAACTGCTGGGGATCAGTTCGCTTTAGGGATACTGGAATATATTCAAATTTAGTGCTGGGTCAGGCTGCTTGCAGATGATAAAATGTCGTGGAATTAGGATTTTAACATTAAGAAGCAAGTAGTGTAAAAACTCAAAAAATGATTAGCAGGATGAGAAGAAAGATCTCAACTATAAGAAGTGAATGTGGGAGAGAACAAATGCTCTCTTTTCTTACAAGAGAAACTTATGTTGTCTTGAATAAGAATCTCATGAGGTTGTTACTTGAAAAATGCCCTAGTTTGTCCTGATTATTGAGCTCTTGATTCTGATCAAAAGATGTGCAACGGTAAACTGATTTAATATTTAACATATATCAAAAAGGGTAAAAATGGGTAAGACCAACATATCCAATCTCCCTGGCAATTGTTGGAACAGGGAAAGGCTGTATAAAGGCTATGTTAATATTAAACTTTGCTAAAAAGGCTATGTTGATATAAAGGGGGATGTGGCAGGCATCCCCTGAAAGGTTATCAATTTTTTAAACATTACTCCAAGAAGGCTATGGTAATATTAAGGGAGATCATTTTTCGCGGAAAGTTTTGTTTATAGAGTGATGATTTACGGGTCTTAAGCTACTCACTAATTTTCATTACCTTACCACGTATATTCTCATGTTTTCTTCTTCAACTGGAGCTTTATCTTCTGTTTTCACAATCACATTCCAGCTACCACCCACTTAAACAGTCAGCTTTATCCTACTTCCTTAAAACTTTGGATTTAGCTATTCGATCAATGGCTCTCAAGCTCTCTTAATGGGAAGAAAAAAATAGGTCTCAAGCAACTTAAGTTTCAACTTTATTTTGAACTGTTTATAGTTGTCAAAGGAGGAGTACTCATCCACTTAAGATCATGTGCTGGTTGTTTCTTCTCTCACTTGTTTCAAAAGGTGGTTCATACCAAAACTTATTCTAACACAAGAGGCGATTTATACCTGGTAATTGACCAAACTTTGGCACAAATGTCAAGTCGATTAGTTAGAAGTTAGTTGTATAGATGATTGGGTGGCTTTGGTATGAAGTCATGTGTAAGATTTCTATTTTTTGGTATTATTCTTGTACATATGGTTGGTTTTGTAATTTTAGAGTTCGATTCTGTTGGGGAAAAAAAGGATGATGTGCAATTCCTCTGGTTTGAATTCACAGGTACAAGAACACAATCATCCTCACATTCTTCTTTTGCAAATTGGGAACACATTCTGCAAACTTCCAGGTGGACGCTTGAAACCAGGAGAGAACGGTATTTTTTGTTTTCGATTTTCATTGGATATCATATATTTATTGCTAAGCTTTGACATGGGATACTAACATTTCTGTTTTCTATTTCTTTTATGTGTAGAAATCGAGGGTTTGAAAAGGAAACTCTCTAGTAAACTTGCAGCTAATTCTCCCGGGCTTCAGCCAAATTGGCAGGTATGCTTGTAACCATTACGCCTTTTGGTAGTGTTTTTTCTTTTGTGTGAGGAAGATACAGAACATACTTATTGTAATCCCACAAGTGGAATCTAGGAAAGATGGTTTGTAGCAGACCCTTGGTTCAAGTAAAACAGTTCAAAGCAGGCGATAAAAAATGACATATATTAGTGAAAAAACCATGATAAACTAAATAGAGAAAAGAACAGCAGTGACAACAAATAATATGATAATCAAAACAAAGGAAAAAAACTAGTGGTAATGTAGAATCCCAGAGTAAGATAAACTGAAAGGTAGTAATAATACTCCGGGTGAGAAAAACTAGATAATGCTCGACTACCTGCTAGCCTGCTACCCCAATTCCTGGCCTCCATACCCTTCTATCTATCATGTCTAATCACCTCTCCCCAGTGATTCTTCGGCCTGCTTCTAATTCTCTTCGTACCCACCATAGCCAACATATCACACTTTACACCCTCTCACTGGGTCATCAAAGCATTTTTTCTTCACATGCTCAAACTACCCTAGTCTCACTTTCCTCATCTTGTCCACCAGAGGCACTCTCACCTTGTCTTAAATATCTTTATTCCTGATCATATCTCTCCTAATATGGCCACACATCCATCTCAACATCCTTATTTCTGCTATTGTCATCTGACTTGCAAGTTCTTGATCGGCCAATGCTCCCCCATATAACATACTTTTATCTAACCACCACTCTGTACAACTTACTTCTAAGTTGTGGTGGCACATTCTTATCACAAAACACACACCAAATGCTAGCCTCCACTTCATCCGCCTCGCTCCAATGCAATGCGTAATATCATTATCAATCTTCTCATTTCCTTGGATTAATTGGCCCAAGATACCTGAAACTCCCTTTATTGGGGATACTTTGTGAATCAATCCTCATTTCTACATTTGCTTCCTGAGTCGTTTTTCTTAGCTTGCACTCCAAATACTTTTTCTTATTCCTGTTCAACCTAAACCCCTTAAACTCCAGAATTTGTCTCCAAAGCTCCAGCCTATCGTTAGCTTCACAACATGTCCTGTCATCAGTACGTGTCATCTGCAAATAACATCCATCAGGACACCTTCCCATGGATATGTCGTGTCAATTCACCCATCACCAAGGCAACCAAGAACGGGCTAAGAGCTGATCCTTGGTTCAATTCCATCATGAGCGGAAAATATTCTGAGTCTCCTCCCACTGTCCTATGTGGAGGAAGATAGAGGAGAAAAAAAGGGTGGGTGAAGGGCACCCATGGCTTTAAGTGGTAAGTATGCAACATAAGATATGTGGGTTAGGCCTATGTCATAAGTTCGAACTCTATCGCATGCAAAAGCCTGCTATGTAAGTGGAGAAGCGTAGATGGGCGGACCCACTATCTACTGAGTCTCTAACCATACGGCAGTTGTCCCTAGGGGACTCCTTGGTTCTCCAAATAAAAAGTAGGTGAGATGAAGGTATTTAACATGGTTTATTTCATGACTGTTTGTTCAGCCATATATCTTATGACCTGATTGAAATGAAATGAGGATGATTTCAGGCATCTTTTGAATGGTATAAATGTGAAAGCTTGCTGAACAGCAAATGGTAACTTTGAGTTTGCACCCGAAACCTGGTCTACTATCATTTCTGTTTGCTTTAGCAGCCACACAAATGGCATACAAAATAATTGGCCTCGTTGTTGTTGACCTGTTTATCTGAAAACCATTGTCCTCTGCAAGTGGCAATTGCATTATGCAAGAGAGTTCTGTTTTTAACTACTTCACAAATCTGATTAAATATGAGAACACTTTGTCATGACTGTTAGTCTGTTACTATGTTTATTTTTTATGGAGAATAGTTGGTCTCGTTGTCGTTGACCTGTTTTGTCTGAAAAAGATTGCCCTCTGTAAGTGGCTAAGGGCATTATGCAAGAGAATTCTGCTTTAAATACTTATGAATATCTTTACAAGCTTTCGTAGCTTCCTATGAGGTTCCAGTTTATCGAGCTATTGATAGTCATTCAAGTGTTTTATCTATTTCTCCTCTCTTATAATATGTTAATGCCTTTTGCTGTGATCTTGCTTCTACCAATGCAGATAGGTGAGTGTGTGGCCATCTGGTGGAGGCCAAATTTTGAAACTATCATGTATCCATACTGTCCACCACACATAACTAAACCCAAGGTATAGTATTATAAAAGTTTTCTTAATATGCCTGATCTCTTCTCTTCTTTTTTTTAATTTTGGTTGTTTTGGGGGGGGGGGGGGGAGGTGGTTCGGGTTGCGGCGGGTTGGTTGGTTTGGAGTCAGAGAAGAAAATAGGTATCCATTTTTCAGAATACAAAGGAATTCAAGCCCCTACTTATATTTGAACATGCAACCATGCATGATTGAAGGGCAAAACCCCAAGCATTGGGTGTTAAATTTCATATCATTATTCATCATGGGTGTTGAATGGGTGGATTGGGCTTAATTTGGGCTGGTCAAAATGACTTAGTTAATTGATCCGTCTAACTCTTACTAAGCTTTTATTTCTCTGGTGGTTCTTTTATAATCTTTCTAGTACCTAATAAACTTTTTTTCTCTTTATTATGACTATGTAAAACATATCAAACCAAAAAAGTCCTGTTGAAAATATTTTGATAAAGTTTCTCATAGGCCTATTTGGGGTACATGTGAGCCCAATTTTTAGGTGAGATGAATTAGGTGGGCCAAAGATTGAGCCAATAAATGACACACACAAACTTGGATGGGTCATGTTTTTATGGGCTAATTTTGCCACCCCTAAATTTATTATTGAATATCAAAGATAAATCATCATAGAAAAGTTACAAAGTTACTGATTTCAAAAAAAGAAAAAAGAAAAGAAAAAGATGAACCATCATATTATTCCGAGTAGAGCCTTAGTTTCTCTTTTGGTGAAAGATTCTTTTTAATTTTTTCCGTGGCCCATGCAGGAGTGTAAGAAGCTCTTTGTTGTTCATCTATCTGAAAGAGAGTACTTTGCTGTCCCTAAAAATTTGAAGCTCCTTGCAGTGCCATTGTTTGAACTATATGACAATGTTCAGGTATAACCATTAATTTTCTCTGTTGCAGTGTTGCATCATAAGATATCTTCCCAAGTAGATTGCCTAGAAGTCTTTTAGCAGTTTGTGCCGACTGGTGGCAGTCTCATGTGCCTGTTACCCACACCATTTTTGCAAACCATCTTAATACATTTTTATCATTCTATTGATGCACCCTCAACTCATTGCAGAGATATGGACCTGTGATATCCACAATTCCGCAACAGCTTTCCAGGTTCCAGTTCAACATGATCCACCCATAGAGTAGGTTATGGACATTCAGGAACTTCCTCTGGCATACAATCAAAAAAGACATAAGAATTTTACTTGAGGTCCTATATTTTGAGAATGATAACCCTATTTTCTGACGTGATTCTTTCCTTTCCAGTAGGCATATCTGTTCACGTTCGTGGATGTTTCTTTGTTTTCAACTAGCTTATTTCTGATAGACATTATAGGTGTATTGCTGGAAGCTTTGATTGCCTGTCTGTTGTATTGTACAATATTTGCTCGTTGCCATGTATTTTTGTTTGTATTTGAATGTTGTCGTGTTAGATGGAATACCACGGCTACATTTCATTTGTTTGCGGAGCCTCTTGAGTTTGAGTTTCAGCATGAGATCCATGTCATTTACATCACTCCATTGAAGACTCCTTTTGTATTGGCTTCTACGGGGAAATTTTTTGGAAACATAATATTGTCCTTAGCATCAAGTTTCAATGAAACTGGACCTGTACAATTTCATCTTCCTTTCATGTAAAGGCTTTATCTCTCTGTCCATTCCTAAGATAAGTGAATTAGATGTACAGATTTGTCGAGGCTTGTAATTTTGGTTACAATGTAATTTTAGACCAGTTCGAGCCACACTAAATCTACCATTTACATTCCTGTAAAGGCATATTGCATTTGACCCATCTTTTGGTTAGGGCTCGATGATTCTAATGATTTGAAATCATTTGATGTTTTGTTTGGTGATGTAATTTAAAATTTTCAAGTTGATTTTTTTTATAAACATGAAAGTCAGCAAGTCGTGAACGCTATTGAACTTTTTTCAAATCTATTATCATTTTACTAAATGGGAAAATCATAGTTCATAAATCGGATATCGAAATATGTTAAGATACTATATTGATGAATCATATATTTTTATATTTCTATTTATAAATAAATGTCCACGATGGCAAATTTTCAAGTCTACATAATTTTATAAAACTTCATTACTCAATAGTAGTAGTCAGTAGTTATTTTTAAATAATACTTTCATATGGTACTGTCAACCCTTTCATGTTGAATATGAGTGTCTTTTTTTTTTTCAGAAGTTAAAATTGATTTTTTAAAGACAAGATATAAACATTCGGGTTAAGTGTTACATCATTTTTCTTTTGATATCACAATTTGTAATCCAAAATTTTGTATTTTGGAGAATTTGAAATTATAATTTAAAAAATTTATGTTTAAACACTGATTTCAAATCATAATTTCACATTCATGGTTAAATGTCTACTTAGAGCTTGTTTGGATATGCTTATAACTTATGACTTATAAATGAGTTAGGATTTTCAATTTTTAAATTTTGACTTATTTTTATTATTTTCACTTGAAATAAATTTAGAAACACTTTAATTTTTACTCAAATATTACAAAATTACTTAGAAACTATTTTGAGTTTAGAAAAGAGAAAATTACATGGGCTAACATCCTTTAACTTTTGTTTACATATTTTATAGCTCAAATTTACTTAATTACTTAAAATAATTCTTTTGGCTATTTCTGTCGAATTACATTTTTTTCTCCTTTTTTTACTATGCAGCCTTCATCATTCTCCCCCCTCCCCCCGCCTCGCCCCGCCCCTTTCTCCTTTTTCCGGCATCTATTCTTTCTTTGTTTTTTTTTTGTTTTCGTTTTTTAAGTGGTGAGTAAATTAACATTATTTTTATTTGTCCATTGGCCTTTTTTCTTTTTGATTTTTTTTAACATAAAAAATTTAATATTCAAATTTTTTTGTTGTTCTTTTTTTAAAAGCTTTTTTCCTTTTTGTTTTCTGTTTTTTTTTTCTTTTTTTAGGTGGTGAGTGAATTAACATCATTTTTATTTGTACATTTGACCTTTTTTCTTTTTGATTTTTTCAACATAAAAAATCTAATATTCAAAATTTTTATTGCTTTTTTTAAAAGCTTTTTTCCTTTTTAAATCGTCTCACTTCTTTTGTGAAAAAATTGAATATTCATGTCGTTTTGTTATGTCTTGTTTATTTTTTATTCATTAAGGTTGGAATGCATGATAGTCAAATAAATATCAATGTCGATACATTATATAATTGTTTATACAATATTAATACACGATTATGCACCATTTATATAGTGTCGATATATTTCATACCTATTTATACAACACGACACACATTTGTATATATATTTATACAATATTGATACACGTCTACAAATTATTTATATGATATTGATACATGCTTATACATAATTTATACAATGTTGACACATTACATAACAATTTATACAATATTGATATACGTTTATACACAAACAGAATTGATACAAGAAAAAATACACAGATTATTATAACAAAATAAAAACAAAATAATTTTTAATATAAAATAACGCAGACAAAAAAAAAAATCACAGCAAAATAAAAATAAAATAATTTAAAAAAAAATGCTGAAAAAAAGGAATAAAAAAGGGTGAAATTCGGCCTTAGGCTGATTTGAGCAAAAAGGGCCTAATGATCTTAGGCTGATTTGAGCTATTTTGAGCTCATGACCTTCATGGGTTACTTTTGTAATAAAAAAACATGAATTATTTTTTTGGTAAATATTTTACGTTTGTGTATATATATGAATTTCCCCTTTAGAAAAACCATCTAAAATAAGTTAGTTCAATAAAAATAAGCTAGTTTAATCAGACTTTTAGTTACTTGACTTTTCTTGGTTGGTGTATAAAGGACATCACTATTTGCTAGTTGCTTTGCTTATGACAAATTGCTACAACCACTTAGAGGCCATATTTTACTATAAAATTATTATATAACCTATGATAATTATTTAGATTTTGCTTTTTTATGAGTGATAAAAGTCAAGCTTTAATAACCTGTTTGGATTGATTTTTGGTTTAGAATTTATAAGGCAAAAGCTCTAGATTAGAATTTTTGGTTGCTTATAAACACTTTTAACTCTATCCAAACGCCTGAAAACTACTTAAAAACTATTTTGACTTAAAAAGAGCCTAAAGTAAGTCAATTTAAAAGAGCACTAAATTAAAGATTCAATTGATTTATATATATTTTTGTTGCACAAAAATTAAAAAAATATAAGTTAAATACTTACTAAAGTATGTTAATTGCATAATTCAATTATATTCTTTTGTTCATTTACCCAATGGGAGCCATTATGTGCTTTGCTTTAGCTGTGATATTGGGAAAATTTATTTCTAATATAAAAATTATCTTATAAGATAAAAATTATTCAAAATAATATAAAAAACTATATTCTTAAATTTCATATTGATATGCAATTTAACGCTTCACATGCTTAGGATTAAAGAATTGAGACATATCATATAACATAGGATTCAATATTGAGTAAACCAAGAAATTTAATAAAAATGGGCTCTGATACCATAATAAGAAGGAAAAAAATATAAACTATCCCCTTTAGCCAAATTATTTAGGAAAAATTCCATAATTTCAATTTAAAAAAAGACGTAGTTAGTATGCCTGCTCAATTTAGTACAGTTTTAAAAAATTATATAATTCGATAAGAGTTTCTTATTTTCTAACAGATTCATAAAGTCTCTATCTATCTTTTTTTCTCTCTTTTTATTACCACCTCTATTTATGGAGTGGTAGAGTAATCTTGCCATGCGTCACCGAATTGGATGACAGACACAATTCTGACTACTATAACTACTATAACCACGCGCTGCCTATACGAACAAACAAACTTTGCAGAACCGTTTCACCTAATCACTCGTGGTGAAGTCAGCAATGGATTTGGCAGATCATCCACGTGTATGACAAGCCCAATTTTGACTAGTTCTCCGCACTACTTTTATGCAGTTGAAGACTATCATGGCTATTTAGTGGAAAACTGTCTGACTCTAGCTACCAAATCATCTCTTCCGTAGTGAATCCCGAAAGAAATAATCTATTAGAGCTTTACTCTGCAGGAATTTGTGTGTGAGATATCGCTGACTTAAAAGAAAAAGCATTTCTGTGATCCTTATTCCTCACATCTTCAATTGTAAAATTCAAATAATTATCATCACTATCATTATCTTCAACCAGTTATCAACAAAACTTCAAGAATAATACGACTTCAAGTTTGACTTTTGAGTTGATTAGTCCTTTTCTGTTAATTATTTTATCTTTTTCAGCCAACTATTTTTATCCTTTCATTTTTTTCCACTTCTGTAGAAATTTCTACCTTTAACTTTAGAATTGAAGGTGAAGGATACTTGCCATTAAATTAAAGAAAGTGCTATTTGGCGAAAATATTTTGGCCAAAAATAGTAAAAAGACTATCATGACCTTTTCATATAAAAATAAAGTTGACATTTTATAAAAACAAAGTTATTGAATTTTAGGAAACATTTATTATTTTGACAAAATGAATTCTTCGGGTCCTACAAAACATTTATTACTCTCATCCCTTTTTTCAATTCTTTATATTTTATTTTTTTCTTTATCAGTTTATTTATTCTTCTTAACATATTTCATTCATTTTTTTTTTAAGAAAAGTGATGAAAATAAATAACTATATCTTAAGCACTTAAAATTGTCAAATTTACCTTATAAAAATAATTTTTTTTAAAAACTATTTAATTTATATTTTTGTAAAAAAATCATTATTGTAAAGTTATTTTTTTAAAATTATTTATGAGATTTAATTTAAGATACTTTGTCACAACCCAAAAATGAGCGTGATGACACTTGCCTAACCCACTAAGATAAGTAAGCTGAAACCTGCTCAATTCAATAATAAAACCAAAGAGGAAGAGATGAAGTCTAAATAAGGACAAACACTAGAATATCAATTCTATAAATCATCGCCCAAGACTGGAGTCACATGTACAAGCCTCTAATACTGAATACAATAGAAAATAAGTACAAGTCTAAGTCTCATCCCTCAAATAGAACATAAGATAAATAAGGACTCCGAGAGTGTGCCAAATAGAAAAGCTGCTACCTCTCGAATCTCCAGGAAGCTCGGTCCGAATGGAGGGAGCTAACTCGAGTAGAACCGGCTCACAACCTATACACATGTGTAGAAACAAGGGTGAGAACCAAAAACAACAAACACTCAGCAAGGGGATCTAAACAACAAATAAAGCATACAGAAGAAAATACTCCTTCCAACCAGCCACATACTGTTGAACTATACCCATGCATTCAGAAAAGTCTCAACAACAACAATATATATATGTGTGTGTGTGTGTACATCTATACAATAATCCGTTCCAACTAATATCTCTGAATATAAATTAATAATGCCACAATATATCTCAATATACAACTAGGTCCCTTATCAGATATTCTCAGATAGTTTCAAATAATCAACAAGTATAATCATCACATAATTCATTCTCAATAATCGAATGAAATCATAAATACAAGATAATATGGTATGATATGTAATGTAAATGATATGAAATGAAATGATGTAATGCAATGTCAGATAATCGTGATGCATGCATGTCTTACAATACACATCCATTGATATAATCAGTTTGAAACCCACAAAGAACATATCTGTTTATGTACTTTTCCAGTCGTGAGGCCCAATCCCAGTATTTCAATATCTTATATCAATGTCTCCGCCACGCATCGTGTGGCTTGATTTCTATTTCTCTTTCAATGTTTCTCGCAATGGACATGTCACCCAATTCCTATTTCTCATCAGTGTTTCATTAGTGATACTCAGTCACAATGCACATCAAGAACATATATAAGTGATGCAATGATGATGAGTGCAAATAAGAGTCCACTTCATAAAAAATACACCGTCCCCAGCCAAATATTACAATCAATAAAGCATAACGACGAGTCCATTCTAAGCCTATAATCAATCCTTCTAACCCACAAGTGAAACTCAACCACAATATTTTCACTCCCAACATTAGGTCAACATAATACTATTCAAATCCACATTATCATATCATAAAGATTTCTCAATATCGTAGCACAAGTCAATAATTATCAACCTTAACAATTCACTTTTAAATCATAGATGAAATTCACACTTTAGCAAGTACAACTTAATCAACCACAAGTATCTAATCATCTCAAGCCATAAAGAAGGGAAATATAATGTTCAAGTAAGCTTAACAAGGTTTAGGATTCCACTTGCCTCAACTAGTAGCCTAATCAAGTAATAGCCGGAGCTTTTCTCCTCAATTTTGCTTATCACAATCTAATCAAATATAACATCACCATCACATAGCGAATCTAATGAGACTAAAATCAATCAATTTGGGTGAAAAGGGCAAAAATGGTCAAAAATTCCACCAGAAAAAGTAGCTGAAATTTGAAAATTAATACATGAAAATGTTCTCCTCGTAATATGTATTCCAACAGTGAAAACTAATTCAAAAATGAAATTGAAATGAACTCAAAATCCCAATTTTTAAATTAAAATTTCATATCCAAAAAAACTCCCAATTCTCTCATTAAAAGTCTCTAATTTCAAGTTAAAATCATAAATTAATTAATAAAAATTGAACAAATGGAGTAGAAATTAATTATCCAAGAGTCTTGACTCGAAAAATCTTGAAGAAATCGCCTAAAACCGAACTTGAAAGTGTAAAAATGGTGGATATCAATTAAACCCGTCACTTTAAAGCTCATACTATTTCAGAAAAAATACACTCCGCGAACGCAAAGAAGAGTCCGTGAACGCGGGGCATTAAATTCCCCAAACCTCCACAGATGTGGGGGTTCAATCCACGAACGCGGAGGGTAACCTCCCAAAGCTACGCGAACGCGGAGGTTAATTAAGTCAGTCCTCCATGAACGCGAGCTCCAATTCTTCAAATGCAGAGTTCGGCTCCAGGTCAAACTAAACCAGGTAAAACACAACCAAAATAAGTCACAACTCGTCGGGATTCGTTCGGAACACTGTGAACATAAACCAAACATGTAATCCTATCGGAAACAACGTTAACAAGAAAACTTTCAAAGAAATATGTACGGAGACTCAATACTTTCACAATCTTTCTATTAACATCATTTAGGGCACATGAAAGAAAAATTTCATGCTTTAGTTTAGGCTTACATACCTTGGAGAAAGTCAGACAACCAATTAGCAAGAATTAATGCTCCAATCACTTGAGTCCCAAGCTTTATTCTCCTCTTCTTAGCACTAGTTTCTTAGTTAGATAGTATAAAGGACTTAAGAATGGGTTTAGAAATCCTTTTTAGGCAAAAAAAGATCTATATTAGTCGTGGGTTAAGTTTAGGAGCAGTAGGGAAAGGTCTAGAATATCATTAGAAAAATTGAAAATTTTGAACTATGGTGAACCTGGTCAGCGTCGTGGACCTGGTCCTTCCCAGTTTTTTTTTCACAAAATTTTTTTGACCGAATTTCTAATACCGTAGAAGATAATAGAACCAAGATTAAGTACAAATCTGCGACAGGTCCACCACACGGAGGTGGAGCATACCTTTTTGGAAATTGCATATTTGCCCCAAAAAATTATCTTTTGATCTGATTGACCTAAAATTCAACCAAGACCATTTTGACAATTTTTCATGCTAATCGCGATTTCATATTTGAATTTTCCAAAAAGATTCAGGATGATACGTTGTGCGAGTGTTCTCTCATCTAAGGATATTATGGTAAGTTTAGTGAGTGTAACAGTTCATCCTTGAATGAAAATAGGAAAGAATTGCTAAGGACTTTGTGATAAGTCTTTAAAAGATATCTGGTAAGTTTGATTTCATATGGGTGATTGTTGATAGTTTAACTAAGTTTGCGCATTTTATTTTGACTAACGTGAGTATTAATGCATAGTAGTTAGCCAAACTCTATGTCCGGGAGACTGTTCGATTGCATAGAGTTTTGATCTCCATCATATAAGATAGAGGTATTACGTCTAACTTCTAGAGGGCTTTACAGGTCGAGTTTGACACTAGATTAGATTTTAATGCCATATCTCACCCTCAGATCGATGAGCAGTCCGAGAGAATAATTCAAGTGTTGGAGGATATGCTTCGTGCGTGTGTTATAGATTTTGGTGGTCACTAGGATCAGTTCTTACCTTGGAAGAGTTTTCATATAACAATAACTATCACTTGAGTATTGACATGGCTAAATTTGAAGCATTTTATAGGGGGGGGGGGGTGTGCGTGTGCAAGTATTGTTGAAAGTTTTACTTATGAAGGGTGTGATGAGATTTGGTAAGCGAGGTGAAGTTTAGTCCAAGGTATATTGGATCACTTGAAGTTATTAAGCACGTGGGAGAGGTAGCCTACGAATTGACTTTGCCTCCAGGTTTGTTCGGAGTGCAGTTGGTGTTTTACGTATCTATGTTGAAGAAATATCTTAGTGATGGAAACTACATTATTCGTTGTGATCCGATCCTACTTGATGAGAATCTTTTTTATGAGGAGGAGCCTTTAGACACATTAGGTAGAGAAATCTGCAAGTTGAGGTCAAAGGAGATGGCATCTGTGAAGGTTCAATGAAAGAATCGTCCGGTTGAGGAGTCCACTTGGGATATTGAGGCAGATATGTGCAAGAGACATCCATATCTTTTTGTCAAGTCAGGTACTCCTTCTTATCCTTTTTTTTTTTTACCATTCGAGGATGAATGGTGGCTAAATTGGTATCTAATGTAATGACCCATTAAATCGTTTTGAGAAATAGAGTTTCTTATGTTATAAAAGATTTATCTCATAAATTTTAAAGGGGCATTATAGAGTATTTAATAACTTTCATTATTTAGTTAAGAGATAATTTTAGATAATTAATTTAGTTGGTGGACTAAAAAAATAATTTAGTTAATACTCTATATTATTTATCCATATTTAGTAAAATAAGTTAATATGATTTATCACTTTTTGTACATAAAAATAAATAAATAAATAATAATAAAAAAAGAAAAAAAAAAGAAAAGAAGAAGGAGTAAAAGGGGGCTGAACGCCCAAATTAGTAGAACAAAAAGAAACAGATTCGACAAATATAGAAAGATAAAAAGACGCGGGGAAGAAAAAAAAGAAAAAAAATAATGATTTTCATCCCAAAGCATCAAGGTAATTGTTCTCGTCCTTTCTATTAAATTTTTGTGAGATTATGGATAGTTTTTTAGGGTAGAAACATGTACAATTTATGCTGAATTAAGAAATATAGCCCTAGGGTTCTTAGAATAAAATCTTAATTCGGAGGTCGAATAACGATTGGTTTTAGCTAAAATTTGACGTATGAGTTTATTTTATTATGGGTAAACATAATCTAAAAGAAAATTTCATATTCGAATTCGAGGACTTGGGGTGACTTTTTGACCAGATTTTTGAGTCGAAAATAAATATAGTAATATGGGTGTTATTGGATTCATATTCTTATGGAGATTATGTATTTGATAAATTGGAAAAGTTCTGAGGCATTGTAGAAGGAAAAAGACATTGGTGAATTAACTTGCTTAATTTTGATTCTTCGATTTTAGGTAGGTTATGGTTTATTCTATGTGTTAGAGGGACTCTTAATGGTAATTGCTATTTATTCAGTGATGTTGTGAAATTATTCTATGCATTTAATTATTGTGGTTTGGATGATTGACATGTGTTGTGATTGATCAACGATCCCAAGACCATGAAAATCTATAATCTTGAACTTGCCTTATCAAATTAAAATTATGCCTTAAAGAAAGAAGACTTGATGAAATATTATTAATGAAGTGAAAAGTAATGACAAAGAATGATAAATTAAATATATTTGGATCGGGTGTCATGTTTCAGCACGATATTATGGGATCGGGTGTCATATTCTGGCATGATATTATGGGACCGGGTGCCATGTTTTGGTATGATATAATATGGGATTGAATGCCACGTTTCGACATGATATATTTGGATTGGATGTTACGTTCTGACACGATAATTTAAAGAGAAACATATTAAAATGACTTAACATACATAATCTCAAAGAACCTATTTCCCAAAAGAAGTATGTGTGGAGGCTTGAGTTCTCATGTGTGTTCTTGATATTATTGACTGATTATGTACTTGTTGCTTGTTGCTTGCCACCTGTTAAATGCTATAGTTGATTTCCTATTGTTACTTTGTGTATATTGGTTTCGATTTTGAGTTGGCCAATGATACCTACTTAGTACATATTACCCTGTACTAACCCCTACTGTATTTCTCTTTGTTTTGTCTTGTGTAGTACAACGAGTGTTTCATCGACTTTGACTCGCCCTCAACTCTTGCCAGTCGTTAGAATATCAGATTTTAGGGTGAGCTAACCTTCTAGCTCGTGTTGGATTCTATCCATTATGACATGATATCCTTAGTTTTCAGATATAAACTATTTAAATTATCTATTTTGGTGTTTTACTCTTAGAATTGATTTTTAGATTAGATGTTCTTGATGTGATGACTTTCAGGTTTTGGGCAATGTTAGGTAATAGATTTAGTGAATTTTGTTATTTCTTGCTTTTATAAATTGACCTTCATTATTATTATCGTATTTTATAAGTTAAACAACTATATCGGTTGAGATTTATATCGTTGGTTCGCCCACCTAGGAGGATAAGTGTGGGTGTCACTCACGACCCATTTTTGGCGCGTGACAAAAGGGAAGATTGTACCTATACTCACTAATACACGGAATGTCTCAATTTATCATATCGGTGTAAAAATATGCTCATCAGTACACGAAGTATCTCGGTTCATAACTATGTAGTAGGAAGATTGTACCTATCCTTATCAATACATAATAGCTCATAGATGATGGTGTATAAACACCCATACGTAGAGTCATATCATATTCATAACTATGTTATATTCATATTCATATTCATGCTGAAATCATGTTCATATCATAATCAAAATCATGCAGTATTAGTACTCATGATCGAATCATGTTCATGTTTATATTCATAAACTCATGCTCAAATCATGTTCATGTTCATAATCGTATTCATATAAAAATCATGCTCAAATCCATAATCGTATTCATGCTCATTGTCAAAATATCATGTAAAAGTCTTGTTAATGCATGATCATGTGATGAGGGATGAGAGTAAAACGTGTGTATATGAGTATCAAGTTCAAATCATGATAATTGAGTAGAAACACACACCTTGAATATAAGAGCAATTGAATCATAATTGAAGTAATCCATGCATAATTTCATAGATCGTCAGGTGATAATAGTAAAAATTTCATGAAAACTATACAAGCTAAAATAATTAAACTTAATTCATATTTAAACCATAGTTTGAATATAATCCACATCATAATCATAACACTTGAAGATTAAATTATGAAAACTCTATTTAGATCATACTTGAAAATAGATGAAAATAGGTTGCGCTCCATGATTGTAAGGAGATAATGGATGATTCCCATATACCTAAGCTTGAATTGATGAATTTTAGATGAAAATAGCTTGATACTTGAAGCCTTGATGAATCCTTGACTTGAACTTGAAAGGAGGAATTAAAGAGTGTTTTGAGTGAATGATTCTAGAGTCTAAGTGTTGAGGCATGCATGAAGGTGTTTGAATAGGTTGGGGGCTGATTTAGGAGGGCATAGGTGTCATTAATCATTTAATAGGAACTTAGAATTTAGGAAAAATACCAAAATGACCCTACTTAAAAACAAACTCGGAAAATCACCTGGGCACCACCACGACACATAACGCGGACTGTGGTAGGATCCGTGGTTGCTCCCCTGGTCGAAACGAGAAAGGCCACGCTAAGGTGGCCCCTTCACCGATCGCTCCATGATTCGTGGTGTGCACCATGAGCCGTGGTGTGCTTCATGGTTAGCACATTTCACTGGTGATGTCGCCCAAGTTACACCTCCTTTTTAGAGGATAAAACGGTCGCTGTCAAGAAATGGAACCTAACAAAGGTTAGGGTCGAACCCATAGGACATACGTAGACTCAGGAGAAGTCAATAATCGCATTTCAAATGGTTAACCAACTTGCTTCCCCAAAGGGAGAGGGGAGTTCTTGCAATAATCGATGAACAATACAACTAAACTAACTAACGCAAGAGAGAAATCAATATGCAGAAAAACTAGGGTATTGTGTTCTCCATGATTCCCCAACTTAGTATCACCGGATAACCTAATTATTTTCTAGTATATAGCATGCAAGACTATAAGTTATGTTCACCAAGCCCTTTGATCAAAGGTGAAAGGTGAATTTCACTACGTGACTTGGCTCATCTCCATAGTGTGCATTACTAACCCTTACCTATTAGTCTCAGTACAACCTCCCTTTGGCCCAGTTTGGTTGATTAGATGAGAACACATCAACCGAATCCTGTTAATTAACTATCTTGGTCCAGTCAGTAACACTAGGCGGGTTCTAATATTGGCCCACCATCAGAAAACATGCAAAACGAAGAGAGTTAATGAAGACATGCATATACACCTTTCAAGAATTATAAATTATTCAATTTTGCTTTGTTAGTTCTTTATGGTTCCCAAAACTCTAGTTGTGGATTTTTCTACTCATGCTTTGCATAGATGTAAGAATTATGGATTGAGAAAACATAATTGAGCACTTACAAAATAGAATTAAGAACAAACAACTCCAACTTCAATAAGAATCATCAGCTAAAAGATGAAATTCAAACACAAGTATTCTCAAAGACTCTTCAATATGATCTCACAATTTTCTCTCTCTAATTACTGAGTTCTCTGAGCACTAGACGAAAACTTATAAAAATTTCTCAAAACTTATGAAAAATAACCTAAACCTATTTATAATAAGTAAAATACAAGTCCTAAACAAAATAGGAGAACTCGTCGGCATGCCATATGAAAGGGTTTTACGGGCCGTATTGCATTCCATAGCCTGTAATCGAGGTCTCGTACTTCGTTGCTGGAAATTTGGACTTCAACTCTACAACACCCCTTTACGACTCGTATAACCACCGCATAATTCATTCGCAACAACTGAATCAAATTATAGTTACAAGATAATGTGGTATGATATGTAACGGAAATGGTATGAAATGAAATGATGTAAATGCAATGTCAAGTAATTGTAATGCATGTTTATCCTACGATACACATCCGCTGATATAATCAGTTTAAAATCAATGGGGAACATATCTATTCATGTACTTGTCCCGGATCGTGAGGCTCGTTCCCGATGTTTCAATATCTCATATCAATGTTTTCCCACCATGAACGTGTGGTCGGATCCCTATTTCTCTTTCAAAATTCTCGCCACGGATGTGTGGCCTGATTCCTATTTCTCATCAGTGGTACTCAGTCACAATGCATATCAAGAACATATATAAATGGTGCAATGATAATGAGTGCAAATAAGAGTCCATTTTATAATAAATACATCATCTCAAATCAAATATTACATTTAATAAGGCATAATGACGAGTCCATTTCAAGCCTATAATCAATAACGTATGAAGCATTTTGAGAAAATAGTGTCACTATTCAGCGGGAGTAAAAGCTAAGCTTTAACAACTTACACCTAAGCTCCTTTGTTACTTTGGGTGCCACTAGATAGTAATAAAGAAGGAAAGTTATATAATAGGACAATGAAAATTCGAAAAGTAGACCATAAGAGCACGCTTAACATTTATACATAATTCCTTATACACATAAATATATTATGCCATAGCATTATTTAGCTCCACCATTTTATATAGATTCATTGAATATGTTATTATTGTTGATTAATTTGTATTAAGTTATAAATTTTAAAGTAAATAATGAACGTATGAATATATCGAAGCACATGGTCACTTTATTACTATGTTCCTCTTTGATCATCTCTTCAATTATATTTACTTCCAACTACTTAGAAGTATTTAGAAAAAAACTAGTTGCTAATATTCTAACTAATCTATTAATTTAAGCTATCCAATTAAATAATTAGACAACTTGCATATTTAATTCACATGGAAGGAAAAATAATATTATTTGACAACATTATTTCTTGGGACATAATATTTTATTTGATATCAAAACCATGTGTGTTCCATATATTCATCAAAATCTCTTTTTTTTTCTTTAGCAGTACAGACAAGTGATTGCTTTTAGTGGCTGCTAATCAAAATTTATTATTACAATTTGCATTAGGTGCTAATTATTCACAATAAATATTATATTTTTTTGGAAACTCTTTTTTTCCCCAAGAGTTGCAGTTGGGTGATGCATGCATGGTATATACCCCTTGTTATTAGTTTATTTTGTTGTTTACCAGGTTATGCCGTTTTGATACCTCTTGTTATATTAATGAAGGCGAGTTCACAATTTAAATTTTATGGATTCAATAAATTTATTTGTCGAAAGCTTAAGAGACAAATTGTAAAATTAGGTCTTGGACCCTAACTCACACCCCAAAAGCTAGCTCAAAGGAAGGAGAATTGTCCAAACCTTATAAAGAGTCTACTCATCTTATTAACCACCAACGTGAGACTTTTTTCATTCTCTAACACCCGCGTCACGCCCAATGCTTATCATCTAGTGCGTGGGCAATTTTAATTTTTGGAGGCCCAACATTGGTTGAGATGAGTCCTACTCTGATACCATGTAAAATTAGGTCTTAGACCTAACTCACACCCCAAAAGCTAGCTCAAAGCAAGGAGGATTGCCCAAACCTTATAAAGAGTCCACTCATCTCAACTTTTTTTTCGTTCTTCAACACAATAACTGGTCAATTATCAAGAAATATGATATGATTAAATATTTTCTAGATGACTCCGACTCTGACTATCCCAGTCCCCTCATGGACCTTGCCATACGCAGGATGCAAATTGAAGTATAAAAATGCAGTCTATATACAGTTTATTGAGTTAAAGAAATAAAAGTGTTTAAAATTGGATTAAGTTTCATGAATGAAATAGGAAATTTGTAGTTATGACAACAACTGTCCTCATCCAATTCACATGCATGGATTAAAAAAAATGTAATATATATTCATGATACTAATATAATAATTATCTCAAAGTATATATTTCCTCTATTTTCAATTGTTTGATGTATGTTCAACGTAACTGCTGGCATGGCAGACGTTTAAACCTGTAGTATATATGTAACTTGCTTCAAGCTAGATGCTATTTTAACAATCAAATAATGTACATGCAAGTGAGTATATATTAATACATATATATATAGTGGGAAAGAAGCACAAAAATAACATGGAATTTGACTAATGAAACCTATAGACGACATGCACAAAGAGTTAAAAAAACCACTACTTGCCACAAAATTGGTGTATGATTTTATACAAAGGATATCGACCTATATATTTGTATAATAGTGTATCTTGTAAACTCAATTTATAAGAGGTTTGAAAACGTCACTTCTTGTCTCAAATCCATGTTTACTTATTTTAATATATCTATATATGTCAATATATGTGTTTTATTTTGTAAATTAAAGAGGAAAAAAAAAAAAACAATAGAGTTGTGCATGCATTGGCATTGGCTGCTAAAATATGAATGGTATTGTTGGTCACTCTGTTGTCAGCATCCATGTCGTAAGGGGTATTTCCTCTTTTTCAGATGCGTAGGCCATGCAGTTTGTCTTTTTTCCTACGGACATGTATGCATGTATAGCTTGTAAACTTGTTCTCATTTTTCACTTAGACACCTAAACTAAGACAAGTTCCTAATAGACACCTCAACTGCTCAGATTTGATCCCATTAAACACTTTTATCCTACTTGACACTCTCCGGTACTTTTTTTTAATTTTTCAGCCAAAAATAAATAGTTGCGGTCCAAATTTTTTTTTTCCATAAAAGTAGATTCTAAAAATTCTCAGTTAACCATGTGCCAAGTAGGATAAAAGTGTTTAATGGGATCAAATCTGAGCAGTTGAGGTGTCTATTAGGAACTTGTCTTAGTTTAGGTGTCTAAGTGAAAAATGAGAACAAGTTTAGGTATCTATTTATGTATTTGGCCAAAAAAAAAAAAGGAAAAGGCATATGTTTCCTCCTGAACTTGTCTCAAAAAGTCAGTTATACATTTAAATTATTATAACGATCTATTACATATCTTTGCTATTTAAAAGTGAATTTAATATCTTTTCTAGAAGTGTAACACCATTCGCAACAGTACGTGGTGTATTACACTTGCGGCCACATCAACGTCACGTCAACGCCACTTCAGGAGTTAACGTTAAAAGATAACTACCATTATCTTTTTTTTAAAAAGATAATTTAATTTTGACTTTCTACGTGGCATGTTTAACATAGTAACATTAAAAGGGCAGTTTGGCATATTTAACATAATTTTAATTTAATATCACAGAATCGATTTTTTTTTTCTTAAACTCCATATCAAGTCAAGCTACGTTATTCTTTTTTAAATAAAGATATTATATACTATGGTAGGTATATATATAGCTAGTAGCATAAAGTTTATAACCTTATATATATTTAACCACGTGTTCAATATAATATGAATTAAATTATGCAACTTGCTCATATGTATTAATCTGATCAAATCAAATAATGTAGTCTTTAATTGGTAAATAAAAGAGTAGTTTTAAGTATTAGTTTTTAAGATTTTTTTTCTTAAAACGTTATAAGTTAGAATTATAACTTTTGATTTATAAGTCAAAAATTATAAGTCTATCTAATTCAACTCTAAATTTTTTTAATATGAAAAAGATCATTCGTAATAAAAAAAATCAAGACGTATGGACTCTAAATTTTCAGTTCATACATCATTTTTTAATAAATAAATAGATCTTGCATTTGAAAAGTTAAATGATAAGTAAATTACTATAAATTACCGATAACAACAACATACCAGTCAGTGGAATTATATAAATGGGGTTTGAGGAGGGTAAAATGTATGCAAATCTTATTGCTATCTCATAAAGATAGAGAGGATGTTTCTGGAAGACCCTCGTCTCAAATATATCAAACCTCATAAGCAAAAGATACTAGATATGAAAAAAGGGAAAAGAAAGGAAAAGAAAAATGACTAAAGAGGAAAGCAAATGATAGTATATAAATACAACAAAAATAACAAATATAAAGAGGATAATGACAACATAAGATATAAAGACACGACTAATCCTACTATATCACAAGGCCAAACAACATTCTGCCCCTACTAGCTTATTGACCTACTACTCTAATACGTGACCTCCAATCTTTTCTATCTAAGGTCATGTCCTCTGTGAGATGAAATTTCGCCATATCCTGTCTAATCTCCTCCTTCCAATATTTTTTCAGTCTACCTCTACCGCTCCGCATAACCCTTAAATCCAACTTCTCACATCTCCTAACCAAGGCGTCGACACTCCTTCTCTACACATGCCCAAACCATCGCAGAGTCGCTTCTTTTATCTTGTCAGCCATAATTGCCACCCCTAACTTCTCCCAAATATTCTCATTCCTAATCTTATCACCCTGATATGTTCACCTTGTAGAAATTAGTATTATAATGCTACAGTACTGAAATGATTTGTAGTTAAATTAGCATTTGAAAATGATTGTTGCTTTAAATATAGTTGTTGACTTGAAAGTTCTTTTAAAAAAATTAATTTATACTTGACCTGTATCTGTTCTTTGATGCCTTTGAATAGCTAAAACGACAGATTTAACATCATTGACTAATATATTCATCCTTAGTTCAAAAATCGTTCCTAGCGTAGACTTCATTTCTTCTTTTTTAGCGCTTCATTTTTAGTGGAAGACGACTGAACTCCCTCTAGCGCACTGATTGAGCTAGCTAGAAGCAGGAACTTCTATTTAAGTAACGCCAACTGTAAACAAAGAAAACAAGAGATTCGTGGTTGTACGGAAAAATCTTCTTTATTGTATTCTTTACATCCGGGATTACATCCGAGATCATTAGATAAGAATTCAAAGATGAAGAGAGAAATAAATCTTATTTTGATTAATGACAATTAATTAGATTTGATATTCTTTCTTATTTGTCAGTAAATCTAATTTAAAGGGAAGTTCTTGCTGCATGCAATTATGAAAATTAAATGGTGGATTCATGGACAAAGAAAATGGATCTTTTACGATAAAATAAATTGATCAAGGTTGATTTTTCGTTATTCAACTAATGATTGTTATCTTAGAAAATTATTATTTTTTGTTTAATTTTAATTTTTGGAACCAAAAAAGAAGAAAAAAACTCTATGAGATGATGACTTAGTAATTATGAGGCGGAGCTACCCTTGCTCCAGGGAGATATGTCAAGCAACGCTCCTTTGTCGAAAAATTATATTGTATATATAGATCAAAATTTGACTTAATAAATATTTATAGAAGTGATGACATCTCTTAATGCAAGTTGAAGGTTTAATATAGTGGTTAAGCGATTGGAAAAATTGCTTGAGGCTATGTATTCTTGGTAGCATATTGTACAGTACGATACAATACAATATTTGGGTAAACTATTATGTGATGATAATTTTGTTGTTTGATTTGATTGTATAGTACTGTATCGTAAGAGATAAATTTATAAAAAATATTCTTAATTATTATAAATATTAAATTTATCAATATTTTTCTTATAAAATTATTTTTTAATAAATACATATATAGAATCAAGTAGGAAAATAAGTTAACATATTTCCAATCCATACAAACAACACAAGAAAATAATAAAGTAAGAATCTTTTGAAAAAAGAACCTCAAAAAAATAAATTAAAACGTGGAAGAAAAAAGGGAGGGGGAAGAGAAGCTTCAAAAGTTGATGCGGAGGAAAATAAGTAATACAAAAGCAGGAGATATATTAGAGTAAAGTTTAATAAAGGATAAATTAGAATTATTTAATGTTAAGTAAGGGTATAATTGAAAAAAAAATAAGAGAACCATGAGATATCATCAAAAAGTGAAGATTTTCATAGTTACAAAACCATGAAATCAAACCATAAGATACTATGTAATTAATAAAATAATCAAAATAAATATACGTGGTTCTCTTACTAACCATAACAATGGAAATCTCCATCCAAATAAGTTGTTAGTAAAAATTCTAACTCCGTCACTGATCATGAAAATATTAGAGTAATCAACTCAAACATATGATGTAAAAGTTCTTTTTATTGATTTTATGATTTCTTACCCATTTTGTTAATTTTGATTTATTTTAAGTCAAAAGAGGGAGTGGTAATTATTTAACAATGGCGTGATAGAAATGGCGTCACAATGTGGCCCTCCTATAACACGCAAAATATGATTTATGAATTATTGCACGCTTATTATTATTTTTTTTTTAAAACTATTTTTGCACCCAACAATCCACATTTTGATTTGCTAGCTCAAGTTAGTTATTTTTTTCCTTTGTTTTGTAAAGAGAAGGACCTACCAAATTTATGACATTAATTTTAATTACAAGTCGTGTGAGTATCAAATTCTATACATTGTGTAATCGCTTAAATAGCTTAGACTTGAAACTTAATATTATCAAATAGTTATATTTTACATAATACACGCATAACCTTGGCTATGTGAGGAGGATAGAGGCGAGCAAGATCGAGAGAGAAGGAGAGAGACGAATTGTATATGTATATTTGTCAAATTGTATGTGTATGTCTGTCAAAATTATATATGTGTAACTAATATACACATGTATTTATATATCTAGTAAGCGAGATTGGGAGAAGGAGGAGAGAAGTGAGCGAGATCGAGAGACGGAGGAGAGAGGAGCGCAAGAGAGGGCAGAGAGTGGAGAGAGACAAATTGTATATGTAAATCTATCGAATTGACTATCTATATCTGTTATATATATATATATATATATAATTGTATATCTAGCAAGAAATTGAAGAGAGAGGGGGGGGGGGAGGGGGGGGAGGCGAGAGAGAAGAAGAGAGGAAAGAGAAAATAACAACAAAACCCTAATTATAGCTATAAATTATAATTTTTTTTCAAATTATAATTATATTATATAAATACATATGATATATTTGTCTAGTTACGTTACCCCATTTTAATTATCATTGCTATCCTCAGAAAAATGTAGAGCAAACACTTTAAATTGTTCTTGAAGTAAAATATTTCTTTACCACATTATGATTTCTTACAAATTCTAAAAGAATTGATGCAATAATATTTTGATTTTCTTGTTAATATTGTACCTATATATCGTACTCCATGTAAATTTCACTAAATAGCCAATATTGACTTTGGTAAAGTCAAAATTATATATGACTCAATAACGGAATTACAATTAAATAAATATTCATATATCCAAATAAAACTAATAATTGATATTTAAAATATGTTACTCGGTTTCCACCAACAAAAGGAAGAATTGTCTTTTGTTGTGCGTCATCATTAGAATCTCCGTAAAATATTATTATGCAACAATAATGAGGCCGGACCACGTTTACAATAATAATAATATACTTAGTGAAATCTCACGAGTGAGATCTGGGGAGGATAAAAAATTTGTTTGGAGAAATCAAATAAAAATCATTAAAAAGGACTATGTTTGGGAGTAAATATCTCAAAAAATTATTCAATTACGAAATATAACTATTTAACTAAATTTATCATAAAAATTAACCTAATATTATAAAATAATTTCTTTTATATCATGTCGACATGAACGCCACAAATAATAAATTTATTTATTTTTCGAGTAAGTAAACATTTTAATTCTTCTGAGCTTTGTCCCTCAAACTCATGCAATCACATGTGCCTAATGGGTGGGTTGGGTAAGATATGAGTCTTCTTTATTTTAATTTTATTTATTAATTTGCTATGTTTTTTAATAATAAATTTAGTTAAGTGAACTAATTTTATAAGAGAAAAATTCTAAGTTCAATAATTTTATAAAAGAAAGTTCCAGATTGAGTAATTTTATTGATATAAAATAAAATTGAATGACTTTACTATATATATCATTATAGTTACGTGGCCTTTTAAGATATCTAATCGTCCTATAGGTATTTGAGAGACTAATAATTTGATAAGACAAATAATACCTAATTTTATGAAGAAACTCACATGTCTTGTTCAGGGTTCACGGTTCAGGGTTTAGGTTCAGGTTCAGATTCAGGTTCAGGTTCAGGTAGGACTAAAATAAGTGAAGATATACTAAATAAAACAAATTACGCAAAAAAAAATGAATTTTTTCAATACATTTTATTTGTACTATATAACATTAAAAATTAAGATTTTAATTATTTTAAGGCAGTTTCTAGATGTATTGTTTCTTTTCCTTCAAAAAAAGTCAAAATTAATGTACAATTTTTTGCATTGACTTCCAAACCGACTCATACAGACTAAAAGGTAAAAATAATTTAAAAGTCAAAATGCAATGGTCAAGAATACAATTTGAATAAATTATATTATATTATATGCTTAAAAGACAACATATAATTGGACAATCCAATAAAATTGGACGGTCCCAACCACCCTCACATCCACCTTTACATACGGATAGAGTCCTAATAATAATTAATTATCAAAAAAATTAAAATTATATACATCATTAGCATTAGTTTATTTTATATTATTACATTATATAAAAATTATTATAATATAAATCTTTATATATATGAAATTTATAGTCTTAAAATTAGAAAATATGACATACTATAACAAAGTAAAAGTGATTTGATTATATTTTTTTTTATACTTATATTATACAAAGAATCCCTACCTTAGAAAAATAAAAAAAATAAGTATTTATTTTGTGTAGACCAGAGGTGAACACCCCCAGTTAATTACATTAAACACGCCCTTATAAATTATAATCACTCAATTTCAAATATTCTTTTTGGATTTTAAAATTAAACATTTATATCACTTATACTATAGAAATTCTAGACTTACACACCCTATAAGGTATATCTGTAACTAAATATATTAAAATACAATTATTAAAGCCATAAATAAGAAGTTTTTATGTATTTATATGAAATTATAAAGAAAACATTTTTGTTGGATATCTTTTTTTTTTTTTTAATAAGGGGAACCTACAATCACTAACTTTTTGGATGCACACAAGGTAAATCCCCGCTCCTATGTAATAGCTTCCAAACTATATAGAAGTGGTAACCCACAGTAGACAAGTTCGATGTGACGAGCTCGACCTAGAAAACAAACTTTTTGCTTTTGTTGCAAGGAATTTCGAACTTGAGACCTAGCCCAAACCACTAGGTAAGATGTTTGATTTTAAAATACAGTAGATGCATCCAAAATTGAGTCATATTATATTGATACAAGGGTTGTTTACTGTAATTAACACTTAAAACTAATTAAATCCGATTTTTTAGTAATAACAAAAACAAGTTGCATAAATTTTAAATCATATTCCCCAACTAGAAACGTGTAATTATAATTAACGTGTAATTATAATTGGTCAATTCCTAACCCAAATGAAAAAATACAAAATGTGAATCAGCATAATATGGTACGTACGCATGCAGTATATACGGCTACGTAAGATTTTCCAACTACATCTATTTATATTGGTTTGGTAAATGTGTATTATATATATATGACTTTGCTAGTCTGCGTTTCTTGTAATTAACTTTGTGTTTTTCATAAATATTTTATCCAATTGCTCCATTATTATTATGTGATATTTGGTGAAAAATTTCGATTAGTGTTGGTCTTTTTTCCATTGGAAAATAAGTAGCCTCTGGTCAATATATATTTTTAAATATTTATGTGACTGAGAATCATTTTATTAAGGATAAAAAGAGAATTTTAAAGGTAAATTATTTCCGATAATTCGACATTGACCAAGAAAGTTGGATAGGTTGAGATACTAGTCCAGCGTCATGGTTAGAGTATGGGGATCAGATGGAGGGACCATTGACATAAAAAAATATTATTTTTCGTGGTTTTATTTTATGTGACATTAATTAATTTGGTATAATATTTTAAAAAAATAGATCTTTAAAATTTGTAGTCTAAAATTATGCTTAGATTATGCAATATATATGTTTTAATTCTGTTTTGATATTGGATCCAATTAATATGATAGTTGGGTTAGGTTTATGCCTTTCTCCTTGTTTGTTAACGAATTGAAATTTTTTTATCTACTCACACTTCTTTATTTATCATATTTTTTCATTATTCTCACTCATTTTCAAAAATTTCTTATTTACCATCCAGATATATTAATTCAGTTATCCAACTATATTAGTTCTGATTATTATTATCTCTATGTTCAATGTATCATACTTTAAATGTTACCTGTTGAATACTCAAAAACCCCAATTTTTGTATCTATAACTGAAATAATGTATTCGAATTACTGATTAATATATCCGGATTGTCATATTTTTTAAGGAATTTCTGTAAATTGAAAAAGAATAGAGGAAAATGGTAATTAAATTCTAGGGGTGTTCAAAATTGAACCGTAATCGATAAGCCAACCGCAAAATTGGCTTATTGGCATTGGGTTATGGAGTAAATAGTTGGGGAACAGCAAATTAAAATTTTAATTATAATTAACGGCTTATTGGTGTGGGGGCAGATTATTCAATTTCCTTATTGAGTAAATCGTTAACCCACTAAAAATTATTATAATTTTCATTTTAGGTATATTAGTCTCACTTAGTATATTACCATAATATATAAGGATAATTATATATTTTTCTTTTGTTAGTCCTAACTCCTAAAGGGATAACTTATTTATTTTTCTATAATTATATATATTTTGCCTTATTCATTTTATGTAAAACAAGTGTTAAAGCATTTTTAATACTATTATTTTTTTCTTTCACTTACTGCATTTAAAATAATGAAAAAAAGGTCTTCTTCTTTTCCTTTTTTTCGTAAAGTGTGGCTATGTGTTCATAAAAAAAAAAGTACCATAATGATTAAAATCGATACACCACCCCATAACCATCCGACAATTGATTGGTTAGCGGATTAGTAAATTTAAAAATCGATATCCAATAAGCCAAATTATTTAATGAATATCTATCTATCTATCTATACTATTTTTATTTTTTACTTAGTAGCCAATTAATATCCATCATGGTCACTTTATTTCAAAAAAATGTTTCAAGTGATTTGCTTATTTGTTTATTTTGGTGCAAAATATTATCAGTTGTTTTTCTTATTTTATTTTATTTGACTTTGATATTAAAAATTGATATTTTATTTTATTTTTAAACTAAATTTCTTTTATTATTTTTATGCTATTATTAATGTTAAATACCTATATAAAATAATAATAGTTATGTCTAAATTTTAATAAAATACGCTTCTAGTTTTGACTTGAGAAAGCAAAATAGAGTTGGGTAAGATTAAATAGTGAAGACCTATTGAAATTACTCTATGGGTTTGAGCCAGAGATGAAATAATCTGAATAATTTTTCATTTAATGGTATGAGCTACGGATAGCCTATCTACTCAAGCAATGTTTAGTATTTTATTTGAAAATATATATATTATGAAAAAAATAAGCCATCGTAATGATCTGTTTCCATCGTTATGGATAAATCAATGAAAAAAAAATTTAGATCAGAATACTCCTGAGTAGTAACTTGAAAATTTTGAATATAGGTTAGACTTGATTAATGAAATTTAAGTCAGGTGAGACCTGGAATAATCCAATAATGGTTTGGGGACATTTGAGTTGATAGCCAAAATCATAAGAAACTTGTATGAACTTACAAAATCATTTTCGAGCGAGTAGAACTCCCGAAGTTGATCTTATCATGAAAGAATGACTTTAGAATGTCAACAACATGAAAGAAATGTAAAAAGTATATAAGAAATAAATTTTTTGTTTAAAAAAACTTCCTAAAAATTAACTCATCATTCCCTACTTGATAGCATGCATGCATCTACTACAGCAGGGGACCAGGCCCCATATAACAGAAACTAAGAAAGATAGTATACAATTAACACAATAATTTTTACATAGAAAAAAACTCCTTGTTCAGGGGAGAAACAATCATGACTTGATGCACACAATTTAATTCTAATTCCACTATCTTCCAAAAGATTATAACCTCTTGCAATCTAAGGATTTAGGATACAGCCTCTCTACCTCTTACGAGGTAATGGGAAGGTCTGCGTACATTTCTACCCTCCCCAGACCCCACTTGTGGGATTTAACTGGGTATGTTGTTGTTGTTGCAATCTAAGGATTTATTCCCAAATCCCTTTTCATCTTGCAAGAAAGTGAAACCCTCTTCAACTAAGATGCAGCAAAGCAATCCACTTAATTAATCTAACAAAGACCAGCTTAGAATTCAAACTTCCATCCTAACTATCTCAAGCTACAGATATGTCATGACCCAAAAATGGGTATGATGGAACATGCCTAACCTACCAAGACAAGTAAGTCAAAGCCTGCTCAATTCAATAAATAAACTAAAGGAAGAGATAAAGTCTAAAGATAGGACAAGCTCTGGAATATCAAGTCTAAAAAATCATCCTAAGACTGGTGTCACATGTACAAGTCTCTCTCTCTCTCTCTTTATATATATATATATATATATATATATATATATATATATATATATATATATATATATACATATATATATATATATATATATACACACACACACACACACACACACATAAAGAAAGTACAAGGATCAAGTGACTAGTTCTCAAATAGAATATAACAAGTAATGAATCCTCGAGGGCTTGCCGAAGAGACAAGCAACTAACTCTTAAGTATAATCCCAAAGCTCGATCCTGACATTGGTAGAAATCTAACAAGAGGGACTGAACTCACAACCTACAAATATGTAGCAAGGGGTGAGCACCAAACAACATGTACTCAGCAAGAAGATCTAAACACAAGTAAAACATACTGAACAAGATATACTTCTTCCGCACCAACCATATATCGTCGAACTACATACTTACACTAAAAAAGTCCCAGCACAACAACAATATACATATATATCAATTACTCTCAACAGTTTCCACATGATATGGATCAGATATACAACAATGTTTCAATATGCAGCTCAGTCATACAACAGATATCCTCAGATAGTTTCAAATACTCAACAATTACAGTCCAAGCATAGTCATCTCATAATTCATTCTTAATAACTGAATCAAGACAAAAAAACACAAGATAGAATGATATGGTATGTAATAATGAAATGAAATGATGTAAATGCAATGTCAAGTATCGTGATGCATGTCTGTCGTTCTATGACACACGTCCGCTGATATAATCAGTCTGGAACACATGTGGGACAAATCTATCCATGTACCTGCCCTGGAGCATGAGACCCGACCCCAATATATAATCAATGTCACATGCCACAGCTCGTGTGACCCGTCCCCTATTTCTCATCAGTGTTTCATTAGTGGTACTCTACCACAATGCACATGAAGAACATATATATATATATGTGATGCAATAACGATGAATGCATGCAAAAGTCCACTTCACAATAAATACATCACCTCAAGTCAAATATCACAATAATAAGGCATAATGATGAGTTTGTTCCAAGCCTATAATCAACTCTCTGACCCACAAGTGAAATTCAACAACAATATTTTCAGTGCCAACCATGATCAATCATAACAGGATCCACAATTCACATTTTCATATCACAATAGATTCTTAATATCAGAACATAAGTCAAACACATATCAATCTCAATATTTCACTTTCAACTCATAGATGAATTTCACAATTTGACCACATTCTCATAATTTGCCAAGTACAATACAATCAACCAATCAGTTTAAGCCACAAGCATAGGAAATATAGTGTTCAAGTAAACTTAACAAGGTTTAAGAATCCACTTGCCTCAACGAGTAGCCAAATCAAACAAATACCATAGCTTTTCCCCTTGAATTCGCACACGAAACGTCCTAAATCCAATTATCATTACTATTAATATTATTATAGCTTGTCTCTATAAGATGAGAATAATTTAATTATGTGTCCTACACTCTATTTTAACTAGAAATAATGTGTGCATATATATATATATATATGTATATCATGGTGAATGTTCGACTAAGAAAATTACTCACTATAAAACTTTGACAGAATTAGAGCGTAAGTCACATGATTAAGATTGAGACAAGATAAACTGTTTAAACCCTATTAGGTCATCTCATGATCATATATTTTTTGTTTAAAAAAAATAATTTGTTTTTTTTTGGGTCTATTTACAAAAGAATGATTTTTTTTTTGGCAAAATTTAAATTTCAACTTTTTAAAGAATATTTTAATACATTTAATATAACTTTAATTTAAAATCACAAAATTAAATTTTTTTTTCTTAAATTTCGTACTAAATCAAATCAGATCATTTTATTAAACAAAAGGGGTAATTGTTTTCTATCGTGTGTGACAGAATTTTGGACCATTTTGAGCCAACTGTACATCACCATCCAACTCATCACATAAGTCCATGAATTAAAGAGTCAAATCTCTCACAAATAGCAACGGATTAATAATAAGTTTTTTTTTTCCATAAAGGGCGATGGATAAAGGATGAATTTTTTGCATAAAAATTTTACGACCCACAATTCATTTATATATTTTTTTTAATAAAAAGTTAACAGATAATGCTTAAACTTGTTAATAAAAAATTATTAATCACTTATATAAACTAATGGTGTAAAATAATTTTTATATATCTGTATGTTAACTTGTTGATAAAAAACTATTTATTACTTTATTACTTATATGACAATTTTTTATTTGATACGGTGTTTAAGAAAAAAAGAAGACTTTAAATTTTATGATCTAAAATAATTTTTAGATATTTATGTGGATGAAATTCATTTTATTCAGGGTTTCTAAAATTTAATTATTTTTTTATTATTTTTAAATAAAAAATGACTATATTACTTTACTTTCATACTAACCAGATAACCTTGACTGTTTCATTGTTTTTCGAGACTTCTTATTGGCCATGAACTTTATTTTGAAATTTAACAACTTGTTTGGATGTTGGTTTTCCGTAGTATGGTATGATATGGTTATTAAGAGAACGACGTTTGTTTTGGTTGTTTCATTAATTATATGGTATGGTATGGTTCTATTTCATGGTTCTGTACCCCACTTTTTGAAACCACCAATTTGGTGGTATCCCATGGTTCTCTTATTTTTTTTCCAATTATACCCTTATTTAAATTTAAATAATTCTAATTTTTCTTTTATTCTTTATTAAACTTTACCCTAACATATGTTATTTTTTTATTACTTATTTCCTTCCGCATCAACTTTTGAAACTTCTTTTCCACCTTCCGTCTTTTCTTTCACGTTTTAGTGTATTTTTTTTAGGTTCGTTTATATAAAAGTTCTTACTTTTTTTTATTTTCTTGTGTTGTTTGTGTTGAATGAAGATATATTAGTTGTTTCCCTACTCGATTCTATGTATTTATTTTCTTAAAAAGTTATTAAAAACTATTGATAAATTTAATATTTATAATAATTAAGGATATTTTTGTAAATTTATAAGTTACGATACAGTCAAATCAAACAACAAATTATTATTAAACAATAGCAACACGTACAGTCTATCCAAACATTGTATGGTACGGTACTGTACGATACCATACCATATCATACAGTACCATACATTATGAAACCATGGAAAACCACCATCCAAACAAGCTGTAAGTTTCGTATTTGGTTTGTGTAGGTAGGTAGGGAATATTATTGAAATTTTATCATAAATATTTAACATGGAGTGTTTACCCTTCATTCAATTAAAATATGTGGGCGTTTGATTATAAAATTTTTTTACAAAAATATTTATTTACAAATTTTAAAATTGGATTGGAGTTGGCCAAATTTGTTTCAATAAATCATCAGAATTTAAATATATCTTTTTAAAAAACATGAAATATGATTTTATCAAATTACCATTATTAAATATAAGGCATCTAAATATTGAAAATAAATATTATAATTTAATAATAAGGATAAAATAGACACAAAAAGATAAATTATTTATTAATTTTATAAACTAGACAAGTAATATTGGACATTTCAAAATAGTACAATGGACAAGTAAAGATAAATGATTTAACATGAAATATAATTTATTAAATGAGGTATTTATAAAAATAAAAAAAATTAAAATAAATTTGGAAGAGAATTTCTTTTATAAAAGTGTAAAGAATGCTTTAGGTATTTTCCAAATTCCATAACTTCAAATTATATTTAGAATTTTTACAGCAAAATGTTGATTTTTAAAAAAAAGTGAAAAATTATCATGACCAAATGGATTATTGGATAGTGAAAGAAGCTAAATGACTTTAATTTTAACATAAATATAAACTTTAGTATATGCTCATTTTTCATTTAAAAAAAATTAAAATTGTAACTACTAATTAGTCGTTAATTAACACCATTTCTTACATAGTAAGTATATATCATGTTTTGCAATTAAAATTCAACCGTCATCTACACCAACCCTTTGATTCAACGTTTCCCTATACGTAAGTCTATTCATATAATTTGGAAGAGTCGAAATAAATATTTTACGGTTAAAATAGTCTAATGGGAAAGTATTTATTTATCACTAAACATTGATTTGAAACTTTAGAGCCAAATCAATTAATTAATTATGTGTAATATATCCAAAAGTTTAGAGAAAACATTGTACTTAGTTTGCTTTCCTAACTAGATAGAAGAATATATATAATACAACGAGTAGGTTTGCATCTAATTAGTAATATCTCACTAATAACATAGTTTAATCAAATATTTTAAAGCATCAAATTAGTAATATCTCACTAATAACATAGTTTAACCAAATATTTTAAAAGTGATTTCAAATCTAATATTTTTTTTAAAAAAAAGAACTTTCATCAAAAAACTACCTTTTTTAATTTTAAAAACAAAACAAAAACAGTTTATGCCACTCTTCAAAAATACTAATTTTCTTTCAAAAACTCAGTCGAACACCTTATTATTATTATTATTATTATTATTATTATTATTATTATTATTATTATTATTTTTTAAAATAGTGTGTACATATATGCCAACAAATAGTAAATGGAGTAGGAACTACCGAACTCATCATCTTACAATATCTTGTGTACCAAATCATGAATAATATAAAATCTATTTAGGTAATACATAAATTAAATTAAAGCATGTGGGGTAAATTCAACGCGTTATTATTTTATATTATAATCTCACCGTTGTTATTCAGTCTTTATTATTTAATTAACCAAATATATGGTAAAGTCCATTTAAACTATCAAAAAATATTTGGAAACGTTGCTCTATGCTTTCCCTTTCTTGAAAATTAGTTTCTCAAACATTTGTTATTCACTAGTGTTTTTTGTTCAAGAGAATATAATGTATGTTTAGGTAAAACAACCTTATTTTTTCCACCAATGAATTTTAATTTTATGCACGTGGTATGTAGAAAAATATGCTCAACATAAAGTTATGATTGTGAAAAGAAAGGTTTTAAAATTTATCTGGAGTTTTAAGTTGTGATTTATTCTTCATGGCTGAAAAACAAACCAGGTTGACATGAACGTGAATGGGTCTCTACTATTTTTTATTTGGTTTCTACTATATTATTATACTAAACATTTTTTGTAAGGAGTTAGTTTTTATTTTATTTTTTTATAACACGGTTTAGTATAAAAATTTGGACTTTAGTCTAATCTTATTATTTGCAATAATGAAAACCACGCAAACTTTAGATTTTTTAAATTTCAAACATCTACAAAATTACTAATCAGATGTAATGGCGAAGTACGAATTTTAAGTAATTTAAAATTTTAACAAAATAAACACACGAACTAGTCAAAAAATTTTTAATTGTATTATATATATACAAAAAATAATTTTAATTATTTATAAATAATACTATAATTTTTATGAAAGGTGATTCAGATGAACCCTCTAACTATAAGGTGAATCTACCCCTCGTAAGAAGCTGTCAAAGGCTTAATTCTGAATAAATTAATTAAGGTTACCTTTGGGTTTATTGTTTCTAGAACATAGGGAGTGTTGAAAGTCAATAATGATTGACGAATAAGTGTCGTTTATTTCACTTCAACGAGTAATACAATTGTGGATATCTTGAATTTTTCACTAATATAAATATTTCATCTGTTTCAAAATAATTGAATTATTAAGAGATTTTTGAGTTTTAAAATAATTGAACTGTTTATTTTTCAAAGGATATATTAGAACTTTTTTTTTCAATTTTGGCCTTCATTGGTTGAGTTTCTAAGGTTGAATTTTGTATTGGGAATAAATGATGTATTAAATGAATGTTTAAATTTGAATAGGATAAAAAGGAAAAAAGATTATTAAATTTTATTTCTTTTTCTTATATAGCTCAACAATTCAATTATTTTGAACTAGAGAGAGTATTTGCTAACCCCTCCGTCCAGCGGAGCAACATAGTAAGAAGGGATTCATCCGAAATCCCTTCCATGAAAAATTATACTATTATCATATAGTAAAAATAATTTTTTGTATATATTTAATACGCTTCTTAAAATTTTGAACTCCCTTAAAGAAAATCCTGGCTCCGCCACTGCTTCCGTCCCATTTATGAGTTTGTCTACTTTATCGTTTCTTAAGAAAATTATAAATAAAAATAATAGTTTTACTAAAATATTTTTGAAATTTGTCTACACTTAAAAAAAAGTATTAATAGCAAAAATAAATTGAGAAAAATATTAATTTTATCTTAATTGATAAATAATATAAAACACCTAATTAATGATATGGAGGACTAATATAAAACGTAGGAAGGGAGTAACAAACTTCCTTGTGCTATTTTCATTAGTTACGACTTTTCATGTTGAGGAAACTTCACTTGATTTAGAAATGATTAAGTTGTGAACCATGAGGAAGTAGCTTAGAGAAAAGAGGGAAGTAGTTGCAAATATTTCCACCTTACTATTTGAGTAGAATCTATGCAAAATTTTCACCGACAACATTAAAATTGTCGCATAGCAAATTGGTTGGCTTATAGTTTTTGTTCTTATGGTTATCCATGTAATAATACAACTCCAACATATGTGAGAACTTACTACATTTAACAATTAAAACAGAGTCTAGTGCAGGATATTGATGATGTTAAAGTATCGTTCGATACAAAGATGAATAATTTAGAAATTAGTAAAAAAAAATTATTAATGTAAAGATTAATAATATATAAATTATTTTTTATCAAATGTTTGATTTATTTATTTCCACCTAATTTTGTACTCCCATTGTCTCTTTTCAGTTGTCATTTTGCTCTTTTTGAAGGTGTAACATCTCACAACTTTATTCATAGGATCTGAAATTTTTCGTTATAAGTATACAAGATTAAACCTAGTAATGTCTTACTTGTACTTATATTTTAAGGATCATTAATATAGGTGGGAAGTGTGTTGTAAGTGAATGTGAGGCCCTTAGTGCTTAGTTGAGTTCAAAACCTCCCTACGGTTAAGTTTTTCACTTTTGATTGTGCAAGGGTCAATTTTAAATGACCATAACTCTTAGCACACAAAGAATTAGGTGTCCTATGACCTACCAGATGAAAGCTCTTTGAACTAGCTTTTCAACACAACTGATTCCACCTTATTTGGAATTCAGAGTAAAAAATTATGACAATTTTACTATAGACTATCAGTGCAGAGTTGTTTCTACGACCCTGACATACGGGCAGTGGATTGAAATACGACGCGTACTGTCAACTCGCAGAAAAACTTGTTAGTCGATTTTTGAGTTCCATAACTTACGGACCCATATACGGGTTGTAAAAACTTCTATGGGCCGTAGATTGGGCTCGTAGAATCGATCTAGTGACCCCGAAATTTGTCCAAAAACTTACGGATGGGTTCCTACAGAAAGTAGATGGACTCGTAGCCGACTTTAACAACATTTCTAAAGAGGGATATTTTTGTCCTTTCGCACCCTTAACTTGTCAATTTTCACCTATTTAAACCCATAAAACATGATTCTTCAACTCATTAACGCTCAAACCATTCTCCAAACCTATAAAGTACTTTCAAGAGAAGAAAAGCTAGGGTTTTCAAGCACCTTCTTCAAAATTCTTCAAGAATCTAAGTCTCTCAGGTATGTAAGGCCCTCCAAAAGTTATCATACGTTTATTTTAGTATCTTTAACTATCAGTCTCTACCCAAGATCAAGTTTTCTCCATTACTAGTTAATTTCATTGAATATTTGTTCATGTATTTTTCTTGATAGAAATCATAATCTTTACTGGTTTCACTACTAAATTAAGTTATCAAGTCAAAATTTCATGGTTAAGGTTACGTTGTAACCGTAAGAATCCTAGATATTTTATGAAAACCATCATGTTCACAGTATTGAGTTGAGTTCAAAAAATAATCAAAGCAATTGTATTTACAATATAGCTGAGTAGTAAATTTTGTTTTTAAGAACTATTGAATTAATACATCTGTCAAGGAAATAAAAGAGACAACTTGAGAAAAGTTGAGAAAAATTAAAGTTGGACTAAGTCCCAAAAGATTAGAAAGGCATTAGAAAGGCATTTTGAGAACTTTTACTCTTAAAGTTATGAGCATTATAAAAGTTATATTGGAGAAGTATTGAGCACCGATATGAGTGAGAGTAATAATGACTTGAACTCATAAACTACGTAGCCGGTGTAGGATAGGATTGCACCAAGAGTACATCTCCTCATTGCCACTGAGATGACTCAGTTTTAGGATAGGGCCATTCCCCTAGTTTTCGTCCCCTACTCTAGCAATGCATGGGATGGCTCTGGCAGCGTGTGCAAGACGTTGTATCATCATGAGGTTCATAGTGATGGTTGTCAGTTAGAGAAACTCACTAAGAAGTAAAGTTAAAGTTTATTATTTTACATACTAAGATTTATTATTTCTTTATTAAAGTATTTCTTTTATCATGTTGCATATTTAATTGAGTTAAGCTATTTGCAGAGCTAAGCATTTGAATATCATATTTTTATATGTTTAGTTGTGTTCAGTAATGCACTAAAGTAAGTATTTCTTTTATATTGAGTTGCACTTTTAAACACGTGTAAATCATATGTTTTACTTGCAAGACATACTTTTATCAATATTGTCTCAAGAGTTCAGATCTAAAGTTGAGTATCCTGCCCTTAGTACTTTTTGGCCATCTTACATACCGTACATTCCACATACTGACGCCCTTTGGTGTTGCATCGTTTTATGATGCAGATTCAGGTACCTAGTTAGTAGATGTTTAGTAAGGCAGTCCCCATCAGCAGTCGGTGAGGCGTCTTTGCATCCAGAGGAGCTCGCGAGTCTTTATATTCTTGTATATATTTTGATTGAGGTAGCCATGAGCCTACTCCGATACCTAACTCAGAGTCAGTATTTTAGAGGTTTCATATACTAGAAAGATATTGTTCAGGTTATTTCCATGGAGTTGTTTGAAAGCTTTTAGTTAAGTTGTATATATTATTATTGTATGTTTGAGTTCATGAATTTTGAGTCTGTCCTAATTCATTATGATGTTAGTGTCTTCCGCTGAGTAAGTTAGCCATTCCAAGTGGTCCGGTTGGGACCAGAAACAGTTTTCGAGTGTCAGCCACGTCCAGGATGTAGGCTCGGGGCCTGGTAAACTTGGTATAGAGCACAGAGTTCAAGTGTCCTAGGGTGTCTATGAAGCCGTGTCTAGTAGAATCTTGCTTATGGGTGTGTTGTGCACCACACTTATAATCAGGAGGCTACAAGGCATTTAGGAGATGTCTGTCATTCTTTCATACTCTAGATCGTGCAATAGAGCTGTGCCATAAGAAACTTATTCGGATTTATGAGCTTTTCAGATTCATTCGACTACCCCTCATAACCCAGGTGGTTGAAACAGTAAAGTTTAGATTCGGAATTTTAATGCAAAGATTATTTTTTATCGAGTGTTTGGTTCATTACCTATTAAACATGGTACTCCTTCTATCCTATTTTAATTGTCATATTGCGCTCTCCAAAAGTCAATTTGATATTTTAAAATAAAAATTTAGATATTCAAAAACTATAAGAAAAATATTACTGATTTGCAATTTTTTTTTCATATTAATATGATATGAAAAAATACATCTTAATATGTTAATCAAAATTTATATAATTTAACTCTAAAAATAAAAATTATGATAACTAAAATGGGGCGAAGAAATTACTAAATAATATCATACTTATTTTTTTTAATACACCCTTACTAAATGACCCCTAAGTTCCTCAACTAGTGATTAGATAGTTGTAAAACATGCCTATTCAGAATCTGATCCAAGCTGCCTAACATAGTAAATGTTAATGTGTTGTGGTTATTGGCAATCATTCCTGAGCGAGTTAACTGTTGAGGTTGGGTTTGACCCGATATCCAATTTTTTCACGTGGTATCAAAATTAAACTCATCAAATTGCGATCTTTCGCAATGTCTTTTGATTCATTTTCTTCTCATAAATAACTTTTTACAGATTGACTTCGATTTAAGATTTAATTTTTTTCCCATGAGTTGAAAAGTTACCTTAGCCAAATCTCTCCTACAACTAATTAACATACAAATGATGTGGTGATTGAAGAAAGAGATTGAGTAAGGTGTTTGAGTGAATGTTATAAATTATAATTAAGGACATAACAAACCTTTATTGGTGTCTGTCAAGTAGGTTTAAGCATGATAAATGACACAAGATTTACTATAGCTAGGTTGCATACACTCTTTTGTCTCTACCTAGACTAGCTCCTACAAATTCTCTGAGATAGACAATTATATATTCTATTCATTTATACATAAAAAAAAAGAGTCAATTACCTAGCTACATGATGGTAATGCTACTTTTCATTTTCCTTTTGTTGAGGAATTATTGCATATATAGAGGGGGATGGATAAGACAACTAATCCCCTTTTTAACTTTTTTTAACTTTTTTGTTTTTTATAAACATAATTAGTACTTCCTCGTCTCAATTTATACGACTTACTTTCAATTTTAGTCAATCCTTACAAAAATGACACATCTTGTAACACTTTCGTTTTACCCTTAGCAAAATGATTTATAATCAATCAAATATTCATGAGTTATTTTAGATCACAAATTTTAAAATTTTTTATTTTTTTTATTAAACTCGATGTTAAATCAAACTAAAACACGAGACATAGGATTTAGTATTATTCGGTGTCAACTAATCTTGTCTTTAAATACCAGGTCGGCTAACCTCAACATCAAGTCTTCCCTGTCTCCTCTTTCTCTCTCTCCATATAGAGAGACAAAAGTCATTAGCATATAATCTTTGTGTTCTTATTAAACACTTAGTGACATTAATCTTGTATTATTAGCATAATAATGGGGTGCAAGGTGGCAGCAGAGAAGCCAAAGGGAAAGCACAAGAAGGGATTATGGTCCCCTGATGAAGATGATAGGCTCAGAAATTACATCATCAAGCATGGTCATGGCTGTTGGAGCTCTGTTCCCATTAATGCTGGTTCGTTTAATTCATTTCCTTATTATTCCCTCCGATCTTTTTCTTAATATATGTCATTTCACAAAATCAATGCATAAATAACATTGTTCCTCCTATTTTACTCTTGATAGTTAATAAGCTTTGAAGAAATAAATATGACCAACCAGAAGAACTAAAAAAGCTATTAATGAATATTAAATAAGGGCAAAATAATAAAATCATTTTTTTTTCTTAATGCAAATATCATCACAAAAGGTTGACATATAAAAAGGATCAGATAGATGGAGTATCTCTTCATCTCTAACTCAAGCAGTGTAGTTATCTCTTAAAATTATCATTATTTTAGTACATAGACATAACTATTTCAATTTAAACAAATTCCAATGTCCAAGTTTAAGCCATTCAACATAATTTAAGTTATATGTATCGATAATATTTTTACAGTTTAGTTTGTGAAAATAGTACGATAGTTGTATTACATCTATGTCAGCGATAGCAAAATATAATTATATATCATGCTTTTGAGGATTAGTGATGTGAACATTAATTAACATGATTCGTTATTAGATACAATGATTTTTTCTATCACAAATTAATAAAAAATTTCTATTATAAAATATAATATTTTCAACCTAACTAGTTCATTGGGAAAACACAGGGTAAAAAATAGATTCTCACTGAAATATCGGAAAACTTCCTATTTTTTCTTTTCTCGTCGATTCAATCAAGATATATGTAAAAATAACTACCGAACATTTTTCCCTCAAAGTTTTCAATAGAGAAATAGTGATATTTTAGTAGTGACTTTTAATCTTTTACTATAAGGAATGACTTCATTCCAGCTGGGATCAAATTGCCCAAAGATGAAAATAGTAAGTACCATTGTCTAGTTGACGGGTGTACTTATAATAAAAGAAAATAAATAAGTTGTCCTCCTTTTTTTTAATGTGTAAAACATTTGAAAGTCTTAATAATACATTAAAAAAAATCTTGTACAAGTTCATAATTGGCTTATGCAGAAATAGGCCTCAGCAAAGTTTATCTTTCACGCACTACTTGGGAATAATTTTTAGGAACAATAACAATAAGTCAACAAACAATACAATTTTCTGTTTATAATTGAAAAATTCAACACTAGTATATATATGATCGTTGACATCAATGGTATTTCTTGTTTATATAATTTTGACGAGGATTTCTCGAAAACAGTCTCTCTATCTCTATGAGGTAGTGGTAAGATTTGCGTACATTTTACCCTCCTCAGACCACTGGTATGTTGTTGTTGTTGTTATAATTTGCTGTCATTTATACAGGCTTACAAAGAAATGGAAAGAGTTGTCGATTAAGGTGGATTAATTACTTAAGACCTGGCTTAAAAAGAGGGGCATTTAGCTTAGAAGAGGAAGACACAATCTTGACCCTTCATGCCATGTTTGGCAACAAGTAAGAACAATTGATTCTGTTGTATGTCATCAATCATTTTATTTTAAAAGGTTTAATGTGTTAGAAAACATATATTATAAATTTTATTACAAGTCGAAATAAGAAAATTTTACACCATCGGATTATATATATTTGTTATATCGTTTTTACTTAATAAGTATACTTTCAACAAACACCTTAAATGGTTCTTTTTTATCGACCATAATGTCCAATTTACTCTTCTGGAATTCGAAGAGGTAGTAGTCAACTTTGATTATCTACACCATTTTAAATTTGAAAAATAGTACTACTATGTGGTATTGACTTCAGAATAATACTACTATTCAATAAAAATTCACCTACTAGGCTGCCCATTAACAAATATTGTTACGACAGTAGGCAGACTTTTTCTAACAAATCGATTTAATTTATATACGTTGATAATCTAACAGGTGGTCTCAGATTGCACAGCACTTGCCTGGAAGAACGGATAACGAGATAAAGAACCATTGGCACTCTTATTTAAAAAAGAGAGTATCCAAAATGGCAGCAGAAAATGAAGGCCACACTAAATCTGTTAACACAGAATCTTCACCTTCTTTAAAGAAATTGACACCCCAGAATTCAAGTTTGGATTCATTTGAACAAATAGAAGGCTCTTTAGCAGATTCTGATCAATCTGCTTATCCAAGAGAGCCTCAAAAAAGTAATTTACCCAAAGTATTATTCGCGGAATGGCTTTCGTTGGATCAGTTTAGTGGACAAGATTTCCAAAATTCATGGAATTTTGAACCTTCCAAGAACAACTTTGGGTATAATAACTCAGAGTTACAAGACATATTCATGCACAATATACCGATGAGCAACAATGGTAGTAGCTATGGGAATGGCGTAAATCAAGAACTTAACAATGGGACAGTAATAGATGATATTTTTCCACCCCAACTCAAGTTTGAGGATCCCATATCTGGTAACGGATTTGAGGAATTTATGTCAGGGGAATTCAACATTAACGACGATGTCATGTACATATGAGTTGTCTTGTTTAGAATCTTATACTAAGTAGTGGAGGTAATAAAGCAGGAACCATACTGTTTGGTTTTCCTGTTTCTTCAGCAAAAAGGTCTAGTTAAAACACATTTTTACTGTAGATGCCTTCTCCTTTCTTGTATTCCATGGTGTATAAAGTCTAATTCATTCTATCTGTAATAAACTGCAAACTTAATGGTCTTTCCATGCTGAGCACTCGACTTACAGAGACCAGATAACAGAATAAATTTGAAAAAGTTTCATAGTTTCTATATATTGATTTTGCAGATGATGATGTTTTCTCACAAGATGCTAAAAGGCTCTAATAATAACAATTCACAAGTGTAAAGTAGTCTAATAAGTTGACAACTTAAGAATAAATACATTAAGTGATCGATCGAGCTACTGGACACATAAGTAATCATATGAATAAGGAAGACAAGAATATGAACATTTTGTTAGCTGCTTATGTCCACTTCTTTTACTATGTCTATAGAAAGTACAAAGTTTCAGTTCATCATTATCGAAAATCATCTTGGAGGATGAAGCCGGTCCATAGAAGAACAGAAGCAACAACAAGAAGGATCGCAATGGGTGTCCATTTCAGCGCGATGTTCTGAATGCCAAAGGGTAAATTAGAACCTATTTGTTTAGTTGTGTCAAATATAAGTAGATTGAGTAAGCATTGATCACTGTGACAGCATACCTCAAGCCTTTTAGACTCCCAAATTGGAGAGGTACTAATGTGAGCTTGCATCATTTTCTCGATCATTTCTAAGAACATTTTGTAATGATCAAATGAATCATATGATATAATTCAACTTGATTGAAACAGAAATTTAGTGTAACCATAGGACGAGCTTACCTACTCTTCGCCTCCTCTCTGTTATTAGTGACAATTCCTCTGTCGCGATATCTAAATCCTTGTGACGATGAGCATTTAGTTTAGATAAATTTGCCTGTGTTCTTGTATCCACATATTGCTTCCTAATGTTGCCAATGATAGTATCTGTAAGACACAGCCAATCATGCAAAAAGGAACAACACATGTAATTAAACATAGACCAACTTATTGCCTAAACTTTAGGCTTAAAACAGAGGAAAAGTCTGTTCTTAAACTAATGCAGCTACTATAGATTACTCCCTCCGTTTTAATTTTTGAGTGATTTTGACTTGACACGTATGTTTAAGAAAGTAAAGATGATTTTTGAATCGTGTGATTTTCAAATAAAGATAGGTAAAATGTACCAAAATGAGTTTAATTTTGTCGTCTTTACCATGTCAGGTGATAAATTGGAATTAAAGAGTTCCAGAAAAAGGTAAAAAAACATTATTTTTGAAACAGACCAGTGAGACGAACTTAATTGAACCAGAGGGAGTACTAAACTATAATGAAACATTTGTGCATTACCAAGTTTTATGAAGGTATATGGCTTTGTAATTCTGTCAACGAGGCTCCTATCTAATCTTTCAAACTCCTGCTGCAAATCTTGTAGATAATGGAATGCTAGCTTTCTTGGGTACGACGACTCGCACAACGTCAGGTAGCAAATCCCATTCTCAACTATGTAGCTAAATATTAGGAGTAGCAAAATAAAGACACCATTGTAAAGAGCTAATTGTGGAATGGTAAAGCCATAAAATAGCTAAAAAGCAAAAGGTGACAAATAAAGAAAAAATAGAGAAATGCTATTAAATATTTGCAGGCCTGTTGGAGCATGCTTCTAAATAGGTGTTAGAGTGGGATAGAGTTAGCCCAAGTATTATATCTGTATGCTATAATGTATGAGGGATTCAGCAGAAAACCGTGATGTCCGTCTAATTCACACATCACATCATGCACTATGCTTCTACTGGCGAACCAAAACCCTGAGGCCAGGGCATTCAATTTAGATAAAAAATACTATTTTATAAATTAAATCTTGAACACCCTTGACGCAATTCCTGATTTACACCATTTTTTTTTAAATCCACCAAAAAGAAATTGCATATATATTGAATGTTATTGGTGAAGTAGTCAAATTCTGCTCATAATCATTTGAATGTGACAAAGGGAAAGTCACATTCTTGATAGACCATTACAGAAGCTAAGCAATATTAAACTTGGTAAGGTTCCTACGGTCTTAGGATTATGATGTTTTTTTTACCTAACGTGGAACTTTATCGAAGTAGATGAAAGGAAAAGTATACTTGAAGCAGTGATGATCCACAAGAATGGTCATCTTTGAAGAGGGCAAGGCTTGTAAAGAAATCTCCTTGAGAATGAACTCCGCTTGTTTCTTGTAAGTTGTTAACACATCATGTGATCTTGGACCTTGGGCTAATGCCATCCCATCACTTACCCGCCCTATAATTGTCACCTTCACCATCCCTAACAATTAAGTAACAAATATCACTGCAACTAGCAAAAAGCTGTCTTTTTTCTTTCTCTTTTCCTTTGGGATATAGAATTGGAGGCAGCTTTTGATAATTAATGAGTCTGACCTTTTTATAGGGAGTAAATGGAAGAAAATGAGACCAAAGAATATTGAAGGGAACTTGGTAATGAAGTTATTCCTTTTTTGTCATCAAAAAGTTGTGTGGACACGCGGTTCAGGGAAAAGCCCAAACAACTCCCCAGCTACGAAGGACCAAAAGGTTTTGTGAGGATCCAAAAGGAACAAAACGAAATGTATTTAAATATTTATATGGTAGTAACCTTTTCATAAAAGTAAAATTTTAAAATAAAGATGAATTTTATCTTGCTGCCCAAGTCTAGCTTCCAGAAGCGAGTCATCTCTTACTTTCTTTATCCGAGGTTTTTTTAATCTTGTCTTTTTCCTTTTCTCGATTAGAATAATCATTAGGTTTCTTCCGCCCTGTGTATTTTGGATGTAAATTTGAATTTCGTAATTCCATTAAACGCGAGATTGATCGCGGACAATCTTCTTTTTTAGCTCCCACTTCCTTTTTCATCTCATCTTCCTTCTAAAGAGATTTGGTTTGAAACTCTTATATGTTCAAGGTTCAATATTGAAATAATTTTAGAGATTTTTCTGTATTTTGTTCGTTAATAATAAGATACAACAAAAAATAAGATGGAGGGAGTGATAGTTATTCTAATTATATTTTTAGTAAATTAAAACAATAATAATTTCTTTTTTGTTTTTTTCACTTCTTCAAATTTAAACCATATGAACTTTAATTAATACTTTAAAATACATATTTTTCTTTTATTGACATGAGAAGAATTATAATTTCTAATGCTTTTTTTTTTTTGTATTTGTATAATTTTGAAAATATTTAAATTTTTTATGATATTAAATTGATTTAATTTATTGTGGGACACAGAAAGTCAATAGTATTGAAGGGTTATCCATTACTTTTCTACTATTTTTCTTTTCCTCTATGGACTTGAGGAGAAAAAATACGACCAGGCTTTCAACTCTTAGACACTCATTTTAGATTTTTTTTATTTATTTATTTATTCTAAATAATGTATAATTTTAATTTTTTGAATTTCTTTTTTCATAATAAGTATTTAATATTGAGAGTAGTATAGAAAAAAGATAATTATTTTTTAATATATTAAAAATAATGAATAAAAATAATTTTATTTTGAAATAAATCAATAATAGATAAATAAAAATGAATGGAAGATATAGCATGACATTGCAAAATTTATTTACAAAAAATACCCTTCACATTTACGGTGAAAAAGAAATAAAAAAAATTAAATAGGTAATTGGATCTTTAATCATACTAATGCATGCATCAAAACTATTGTATTATTAATACCTAAAAAGCTATGGTATTAGTAACACACTCCTTAATATCTCATTTGTTCACTATTAGATGTCAAATTTTAACTTGACACACATATTAAGAAATAATGTTAAGTATAGCGAGATTACCATTTTACCCCTATTAATTAATAAAAAAATTTATCAAAGCCATAATTCAAAGTTTAATACATTTAATGTTTGCATTAGTTATACATAGTATGAAAAAGTGGACCAAATAAAATATTACTAATACAAAAAATTAATATGTATGTTATCTTTTGGGAAAAAAAACCTAATTTTACTCCTTTATTTATATATTTTCTATTGTTCCCACCCATCCTCAAAAAATCTCTTCTTTCCATCGGATACGTTAATTCAGTAATCTGAATACACTAATTCAGATATTTGGATAGATTAATTCTGATTCTTAAATTGTCTTTATGTTCAATGTATCATGCTTTAAGTACTATTTTTTGATACTTAAAAATCATGATTTTTGTATCCAGAACTGAATTAATATAGCCAAATTATTAAATTAATGTGTCTAAATTATCATATTTTTTAAGAGATTTTTATAAATTTAAAAAATATATAAATAAATAACAATTAACCCTTTACCCTATCTGACTTATGTAAATCACCTTAATTTTTCAATGCACTCTACAAAACGAACCAAACTTAAATTACTTTTACAAATTAATCCAAACCAAAAAAAATGGTGGGACCGTTGTAACGCGTCACCACTTTTGGGCCATGGTGGGCTCGTCACTTGACAGGAGCATTCTTGGGGGCCAAGCTTTGTTAATGATCTACATTATCAACTCATGTACAATTTTTTTTAAAAAAAAAAAAAAAAATTCAATAATAGCTAACCCGTGAAATATTATAGAGCTTTTTAAGCTATAATTTAGTTGATTATATTTTATATTTATAATTTTTGTTATTATGCCAATTTTTATTTATATATTTTCTCACATTTAATAAATTATATAAATTGTTATTTTAAAAGATTATATCTAAATACAAATTTATTATTATGTCAATTTTTATTTATATATTTTCTTACATTTAATAAATTATATAAATTGTTATTTTAAAAGATTATATCTAAATACAAATTTACTTTAGAAATTTGTATATGAACGCCAAATTCGCTTTATATAAAATTGAGCCTTCACAGAAATTATATATATAAATACGAATTTACTTTAAAAAACTATATATGAGCCACTAAGTTCGCTCTCTATACAAATATAAACCTATATAGTTTTGTATATAACCTCCAAATCGGAAAGAGTCTCCCAAAATTAGAAATTTATATATGAGTCCCTAAATATACAAATAGAAAAGAAATATATTTAGCTATTTAAATTAAATTTTTACTGCGAGCAACAATTATTTTAAACATTAGCTACACCCTATAATTATGATTGGATGTTTTCTACTTCACGTAATTTTTTCCTACTTTTTTTTTCATGAAACAATATTCTAATTTCGTGGTTTTTATGTTAACGTTACTTAAAAAGCTAAACTACATAAATAAACATACACCCATATCATATCTACTACTAATTCTGTCTATAGTTTTAATAATTACATATTATCCCACTATTTAATGATCACGTACCACATTTGGAGATTGGAGTAAGATACACCATTCCTAAATAATAGCCTAAAATAGATCGCTACACACTTACTTATTGAACTTCAAAGATGGCGATAGAGAGACAACAACAAAAAATGATTAATTGTGATTGTGAAAATCTTCGAAATTAATGTTATGTATCTTTCAGTCTCCAAAGTTTTGAATTTTGTTTTGTATTCCATACAATGTCATGTATCTGATAATGTTAGTTTGCATTTCTTGTATCTATTTTTGTTTGATAGAAGAGTTATTACTAGATACGTATGTATTCAATAAATAGCAATGTTAATTAAGATTTGAATTATATCCTTAAGTAATGGGGTATTTGAATATGTATATGTGTGTATCTTCTATTAAGTCCTTGATACATGATTGTTAACTACACAACGAAATTCAACATTGTTGAATCAGTAGAATAATGGAGAAAAGAAGTGTAGAGTTTGTTGATTCTCTAAAAAAAAATTGCAAGGATTTCGAATGTTTTAAGTTATTTATCAAGAGTTATTACAAAATTGTAATACACATGATTTCCTCCTTAAATCATGTTTTTCGTTTATATTTCTTATTTAAGTACATTTATTATATGTGTCTGGCTAATATATATTCGAGATACATTTATGACACATCAGATACATATGCTCGAGGTTGTAGAATTAAGAAGAAAAAAATGTAAACTTTGCTGAATCGCTAAAAAGAAATGAAAGAATCTTGATTATTTTGATTTATTTTAGGAGAAGTGTAAGGACCTGGACGTTGTACGACTTCATTGGAGCTTGAAAATTTCGATTTTCGAAAGTTTTGGACCAAGGTAACGCCCCATGGGAGCCGTCACGGCCCGTGTGGGGCCTCCATGGATGACCCTTGGCCTATAAAGGCGTGTTTGGCCCTTAAACATAGAGTTTTAAACTAAGACACACCACACATGGACCCCTCACAGCCCGTGTGACACCTCACAAACCGTGTAGTGGGCCGTGTAGTGGTCTTAGTCTTGAATTACCACCAATTGGGACCAAGTATAGGGGTATGGCCAAGCATACAGTCCATACAAGGTGGTACGGTCTGTATGGCTTCCGGAATGAAATTTTTTTCTAAGTATGGAATCACCATCTCGGAACTTTATTGTGAAACCTTTTTTTCCTAAGGGAGGTGGTACAGTCTGTATGGCTTCCGAAATGAAATTTTTTTTCTACGTATGGAATCACCATCTCGGAACTTTATCGTGGAACTTTTTTTTCCTAAGGGAGGTGGTACAGTTTGTATGGCTTCTGAAATGATTTTTTTTTCTAAGTATGGAATAATCATCTCGGAACTTTATCGTGGAACTTTTTTTCCCAAGGAAGGTGGTATGGGCAGTCTCACGGCCCGTCCGGCCTTCCGTGAAGTTGATTTCGTTGAAAAAAATTTTTAAGTATGGGATTACTGTTTCAGACCTTCGTCAAGTGAATATTTTTTTCTAAGTGTTGGATCACGGGCAAGTATACGGTCCGTATAGTGCCTCACGGACCGTATACCTCTCCCTGAGACTTTAACTTCAATTTTTCAACTCGTTTCATCAATGACGTTTTCGTAAATACAGTTTATTTTAAGGGTCATTTGTGACTTCCTATGCTAGCTAAAAACTTATTAATGACTTAAACTTTATTCCTCTTATTCAAATTCATTCCTCACATTTAAAAATTTTCTCAAGTCTCTCTCAAAGAACTTTAGGGGAATTAAGCTTGGGGATCAAGGAAGGATTCTTTCTTCACCAAATTTCTTCTTGAATCTTCTCTATTAGCTAAGGTATGTGGGTTTGTCTTGGTCCCTTTCAACCAAGAAGACCCAAACTCTTTTTAAGTGATTTTCATAAATTTTAGCTTACTTAAATATGGGTTTTCAGTGTTATTGTTTATTAAATTCAATTGATGTATGGACTATATTTATTTATTTTAAAGTGAATTAAGCCCTAATATGATGAAATGCGTTGGAGTTATGAAGTTATGAAAATGCATGTCCCCTTTAAAGCTTGATTTGTGCATGAGTGATCTATATTATGATTTAAATGTGAATTTTGCTTATATCTTTACTTGAATTTTACAATGTATTATTGATTTAAGTTTGAACCTCATTTACCCATGTTATTCTCATCTCATTCATAGCATATGCATTCATGAGCATGGAGTTTTATGAAAATTATGAAGTGGGTTAAGCCCAATTATGTTATTGTAAATGATTTTGATAAGTTATTGGTTATGACAAGAATGTGATCACATAAATGTCTATTGTTATTGGCTCTTTGAGCATATTGGGTGCTTGCACCATTTTGCTAAATGAATAAACTATTCCTATGCACGAGTATCATGATTATGAATTATGGTTTGGCTTTTGAGCCTTAATGTGCATTGAAAAGATTTGAAATGACTATTGCTCTTTTGAAAGCATGCATACGTATAAGTATTCTCGAGGGATGTATTGACTTAGCACTGATGGATTGGGGGCGTCAGGGCTATCCCCAAGGGTCCTCTTCCTTTTCTTGAACTATGTGCCAGCATAGGAATAATAGCCATTACCAAAATGACCGGGTCGTAAGGGATGCTTATTCATTTCTTGATATGATATTATATTGGAAATCCTTCTGAAATGACTGGGTCATAAGGAAGGTGTCCATCCACCAAAATGACTAGGTTGTAAGGTATGATGTAGATTACCCTTGGCAAGTAATCTTCTCCAATCGATGGGAGGTTTTCATCGGAGTAATTCACATAATAGCTCGCATGAGTTTGATTTGTCCGTTATAGTCCATCCCCAGTATATATGAGTATTTGTGCATTTCATGCATCATTGGTTTCATGGCATATTGTATACTACACTTCTTGCTATATATCTTTTTCTATATGATGTGCCTTTGTCATCTAACATTGAATGCAAGTTTGGTAAGTCATATGCATTGCATGTTTGCATACTTAGTACATTCAAACATACTAACACATACTTTTACCTATATGATCTAACCATGTAGGGACTAAGGACTACATTCATCTACCGTACAACGTCTAGCTTGGATCTTGAGATTTGCTTGTTGTGGTGAGTCCTATCTTCCAAGGACAAACCACTCTTCTTCTACCTATGGTGCTTTATTTATGTTATTTACTTTGAGGGTGAGCCCGGGGTATGTCTTGATCCCCGTCCTATCTTATGACTAGAGACATTGTTGGACATCTTGTAAACTCCTTTGTGATTACTATTCTAAGTGTTGTGTTGGAGGTTATGCTTATGGCTTTGGCTACCTATTGGTTATTATTATGTGAATTGGTTATGAGCTCTATGATATGGTTATATGTATGATGTGAAAGATCCTAAGCCCTGAATTGCCCCCACAGAATGAGTCATACTTACTCGCCTCTTAGTATTTATGTGCCACATGCTGTGTGAATACATGTTTCTCCCATTCCCTATGACATTCTCATAGCATGAGCCCTATTTTTCCGTCCCTTAGAACTATGTGTTTACTATTCGTTTACGCTTCTGAACCGATGATGTGAGTATGGATACTATGAGGCTTGTTTGGGGACTCTCGGGTTCCCATTTGCCATGTCACTCCTAGGCCCTTGATTCGGGTTGTGATAGGAAGTGATGCGTCATATTCTCAAAAGTTGTTACTAATGTGATTTTCTCCTTAATTAATGACATTCAATTATATTCTTTAATTAGACACACTAAATGATATGTATCCGACTAACATACATCTCGAATATATATATATATATATATATATATATATATATCAGGCTGCGAGAAATACATGTGTCTGAGGTCTAATTTATGGTAGGATTCATAATATGAAAATTGAAGGGAAAAGAGGTAATTAGGTACTATTAACGATTTTTTTTTTGTTTATACTACTCAAAATTCTTTGGGTGAAAATATTAGGACAAACAAAATCGCTTTAATATTTCTTCGGATAAAAAAATTTCTTCATTTATGAAAAAGTTAAAATTACACAAATATTTCTATTATATTTTCTAATTCTCTCGATAGTTTGAAATAATTATATATTGTCTCACTTTTTAATCATTTTATACCAGATTTCACGTCAGATACACCTATATACATGTATGTTTTTTGCTATTAGATACAATCTAAAATTAAATATATAGAAAGAGAGGGAGTGAAAGAGGAAGAGAGGCTAACGAGAAAGAACAGAGGTATCTCAGATATATGCAAAATACGCTATATACGTGTACTTTGGGTAATAGATACATTCCAGATATACTCTAAATTACAAATATATAAAAAGAGGTAGGGATAGAGATACATTGAATCTACTTAGATATATTGTGTCTTGAATAAATTACACTTGATTTTGACCTCATATATATATATATATATATATATATATATATATATATATATATATATGAATGCACTAGATACATGCATCTAGAAATTGAAATTTGATACGAATGAAAATTTTGAAAATTAATGGGAAGACACATAATTAGGTCCTAAACTAGAGAATTTTGTGCAAGTTCCCCTTAGAAATGCAATAAGGCAGGACGGGTGCAGGGCGAGGCAGATTTTCTGTTATGCAAGACAATTGCAAGGCCGGACGAGTTGAAATAATTATTACAGAAAGAAATTAAACGACAGGGACAAATTGAAATTTTTTTCTTTCACTCTCGGCTTTCTCAAGCTGAGAAGAGTTGAAGCTTTTGACTATTCTCTTTTGTCTAATGTTGTCAATAATAAGTAGGAAAAATAATGTAACTAGGTAAACATATGATATGTATTTACATTATACAACTATAGTTCCAAAAAATCATAATTTAAAGCTAGGTTTTGTTGCTATTTTCTGTGTCCTCTCTCTCGCCTCTATCCTCTCTCTTTGCAATATCTTGTCAGATATACAATTACCTTTGTATACCAGCTACATATATACAATTATTTTGATAGGCATACATAGTCAATTCGACAGATATACATATACTATTCATCTCTCTCCACTCTCTGCCCTCTCTCGCTTGCCTCTCTCCTCCCTCTCTCGATGTCACTCGCCTCTCTCCTCCAGATATACAAAAACATATGTATATTAGTTACACATGCATATACAATTATATGACAGATATATACATACAATTTGAAAAATATATGTTCGTTGCTAAGTAGTCCAATGTTGCAATCCCCTTTGAGTTCACATTGCTTAGGAATTAATTTGCATAATTCCTGAATTTCTGGCCAACCGTAAGAGAACTTACCAATTGAAGGCTTTCGTTGACTATCATCTGATCTACTTCCGCTTGATCCCATAATACAATGGGTTCACCAAGTTAGTAGGAAATCCGCTTGACAGCTTGTTTGGATGGTGGTTTTACATGGTATGGTATGGTATGGTTACTAAGAGAACGACGTTTGTTTTGATTGTTTCATTAATTATATGGTATGGTATGGTTTAGTTTAGTTTCATGGTTTTGTAACCATGAAACCCCTCACTTTTTGAAACCACCAATTTGGTGGTATCCCATGGTTTCCTTATTTTTTTTTTCAATTATACCCTTATTCAAATCTAAATAGTTCTAATTTATCCTTTATTCTTTATTAAATTTTACCTTAATATATGTATTATTTTTTATTTACTTATTTTTCTCTGCATCAACTTTTGAAACTTTTTTTCGCCTCCATTTTTTCTTTCACGTTTTAACCTATTTTTTGAGTTTTTTTTTTCTTACGTTGTTTGTATGGTTTGAGATATATTAGCTTGTATGTTTCCCTACTTGATTCTATGTATTTTTTTAAAAAAAAAATTATTAAAAAAATATTGATAAATTTAATATTTATATTAATTAAGGACATTTTTGTAAATTCTATAAGTTACGATACAGTATCAACCCATACAGTCTATCCAAACATTGTATGGTATTGTACTGTACGATACCATACCATACCATACAATATCATACATTATGAAACCACGACAAACCACCATCCAAACAAGCTGTGAGCGGCACAGGTTTCACCAATGTTGGAGGGGGTTTCAGAAGATTTGCATATGACAATGATGCTGAGGCTAACTGACCAACCCCAGTAAGGGTTGGCCGACCGCCAGACGACCATGAACGAAAAACCAAGTGTCAATAGTAGCGTCGTATCTAGGGTTTAGCGGAGAGCTACTAGGGGCGAATTTTTTCGACAAGAATGAATTGAAAAACTATACATGAATGTGGTACTTTTTTTCACTCCACCCATTTGAAATTTTATGATCATTCTCTCTTTTTCCTGCTTTTTTTTAATGTTTTAATCCTGCATCAAATTACAAAAGAATTCTTATACCATCGTGTTACTTAAAAACTAGCTACAATTAAATTTCCCTTTTTCTTTCCTTTCTTTTTTAGCCATTTCCTCTTTTGAGACTTGAGAGTGTTGTTTTTTAGTGTGCATAAAAACCTATTGATGTGTGTGGCGCACAGACATATGTAAAAGACGTTATGGACAAATTATTCGTTATCTTCTACCTTCCATCAACACTGGTACCAAATACGCAAATGAAAAGACCAATTTACTAGGCTGGTGTCGTATCTAATAAGATTCCAACTTTGGTTTCCAAGATTGTAGCTCTAAAAAAGGCGCGTCAGCATAATGTAAGTCTAATTATTGAAAGTTATGGATTTTTCTCCATGAAGATGTATAAAATTGTACTTACAAACTAGCTAAAGAGTTTTAAAAGTGGAAGTTTCCATAGAAATTTCCTCTAAACCAGAGCAGAGATGCATTGCTTTTCTTCCAATTCCTGGCTTATATATACTTGATATTATTTCTTAGAATCATTAATTTTGTAACGCAATAAAACACTTCTGCAATGTTTTCCTTTCCCTCTTTCTTCATTTTCATTGGTCGAGCATTAAAAATTTTCATGTTTGCTGTCATAGGCTCCCATTTAACAGGAAGAAAAGATGATCAGATACAGAATTCCTGGAACTCACATCTGAAGAAACTGGTTCTTAAATATTAGTCTCATCCCTCGCGATCAGTGGTGGAGCCAGGATTGTCATACTTGGAATTTCAGCATGTGATTGATCTAAAGCAAATTTCTTTTGAAGCCCCTCGTGTCAGGGGGATTCAACAGTTGTTATATATCTCGAAAGGCTAATTTTTATCCTGTTTGTACAGTACAGGGATTCAATTGAACCCCCTTCGTTCACAGGAATCTTGAAAAATTACTGTTGGTTCTTTTTTCAGGAATACTTTCATGTCTTAGTTGGATCAGCTAGGACCATCGAATAAAATCGCCCCGAGTTTGCAAGGATCAAGGACATCACTATGCCCAGAGTACTGAGTATAGTTTGCTTTCTTTTTATTTTTTGTTTAGACATTAAACAAGCTGTATAGAGTTTGAAATTATCAAGTTAATTTGAACTATGCTTCAAAGTAATTGCTTTGCAGATATTCCAACATATTCAATGATTCAGCAAATATAGCATTTTCTTTTTTCTCTATATGTGATTGCCACTAACTAGCTTCTTTTCCTAATCCATTAAGTCGTTTGATCCGTGAAGTAAGGTGGGATATTGCAAGATTAAGTTTGAGATTAAATTTATACTTTGTTTGGTTGAAGGTATAATCTAGCCTGAATATAAATTTAATCCTAATTCCCACCTTATCCTATCCAACTTGGTATTGGGATAAATTAGTCCTAGAATTATAATCTTGGAATAACTTTATCTGCGAAACAAACAATCCTAATAAAGGTTTGGTTTCTGTCACTGCTTTCTGCATAGCTCCTCCTTTGTTATTGTTTTTGGCTGTTTTGACATGATCACCAAGGCAAATTACTCCTTGTGCAGGCAATAAATTGAAGAAAAGTACTAAGTTATTCCAGTCCTTCCACTGGTTGATAATAGATTCATAGTTACCTAGAATATGCAATCCTAACCATAAAGGTAGAGTTGACAGAAATTATTATAATCTACGAGGCGCTAGGAGGAAATCGTGGCTGGAACCAACGTCTTTATAAAATCTTATGCACTAGTTTAGACTAACAACACCTCCATCATTCTTTTTATGTTTGTATGAGGCAATTGCAGGTCTAGAAACATGTACACTAGGAACAAGTAGGACTCGTTATAACTTGATAAAAGCTACAGTTATAGAGACGCCAAGAGGCAAGTAATCGAGACCTTGGAGGGCTCAAACTTCACTGAGTTAACACAACACTGCATTAGTTGCCTTAATGAAACATGATTACTGCAGTTGTAAGTTTCTGTAGTTATTGGCATCGCGAAGACAACCTCAGCCATAAAAACTACCTTCAACACTTCTTTCTTTCATAAAATCCCACAAAGTTAATTTTGTCCAGGTGCTATATACACTGGAAATACATCACTATGCACACGTAACAATAAACAATAAATGGTTCTAAAATATATAATCACACAATGAAATCTAACAAGCCAAAAAAATTCCATTTGCACAAAGTTTACAAAATGCAACTCCCAATCACTATCGATGCAGACCTGGTGCTTGCTGCTTCAAAACAATCCAAGGATTTTCTTAGGAGCAGTTCCAGTGGCACGGTATTTTGCTGCCATCTCCTCCGCCTTGAGAAGATCTTCTCCACGTTTAGCTTCAATCATTGCTCTCTTTTCTTCTGCTTCCTTGTGGAGGAGAGCGATTTTGTTTTTCATTTTCTCAGTATATTCTGCCTTCTTTTTCTCCAACTGTTCCTGCTCCCAACAAGATATGGAAGATTAATAAAATCGAAACTTGTTGAGAAAATATTCCTCAGTTAAGATGTTCTCAAACGAAACCACCAGAAACGATCAAACCATTAGAAATAGAGAACAGGTAACCTTATGCTGCTATCGAGATTAGTAGTAAAATCAACAAAAGTATTGATCTTTATCATCAAAATCACAATCAAATACTGTATGTCAAAATGGAAGGATGGACAGTCACCTCCATCTTTTTGAGCTCAGCCTCCAGATTTGCTTTCTTGCTGTTCTCCCATGCACTAATGGCAGATACCTTTTTCTGAGCTCTGTCAACAGATTTACATTACCATAATCAGTAATGCATTACACTTGCAGAAACTAAGGCAACGTTTCCGTATAATTTAAGTAAAAATGTAAGCATTGCCCATTACTTTCAAGAGAGCAAGAATATGACCGAAAATGTATGTGCAGATCCTTAAATTGGCAGCAAGGCTTTCTCAATGAGAACATCCATTGGATAGGTGATAATTGATACAGAAAACAATACTAGCGCCATGCAACTCGTACTCCATATATGATGCAAATTTTGCAACAAATAAATGGGAAACAAACAAAATATAATTATCTCAAGCCAATTGGAAAAGATGGCTAATGAAGCAAATGAATACATTGTCACAGTTAGCTAAATCCATGATCCACAATTGGCACATACTTTTGTTGAGTAATTTATAGTATGAAGAAAATTCTAATTGCTCTATCAAGAACAAGGCAAAACGGCAACTGGGAATAAACAGTCAATATCCTTGAGTTAAATGACACGTAAAAAGTGATGAATAATGTAGCAAGACAATGTCAAATTGCTAGAATATAGAACTTCTTTTGCTTATTTGTTGTGTAATTTGGAATAAGTAGTGTGCTATTTGCAGTCAACATGATTCATACAATTATCGATCTTTCACAAGTTAAACCAATTCATGTATGTTAGTCCTCATACCACAACATGAACATGTATGGGAAGTGAGCAGATTGAGAACATACTTGTTTTCGGCTTTTGATTTCTCACTTTCCTCCCATGCTTTGATGAGTGATAGTCTCTTCTCTGTTGCAACTCGTGCAAGTACAGCATCTGATCGACGATTATATATCAAAATTACTTCATCTTTAAGCAGTAAATTAACCAAAAGAGAAAAGATGAATCCTAATTTACCTCTGTCAATAGATCCTTCTTTTTTCTCATCAGCATGTTCTGGTTCTTCTGTGTATAACACAAGCAGCATAAAGTTAGAGAAACCATAAACAATTACAAAATTTTGACAGCATAATTTAAGCTAAGGACAGCAAGAATACTGAAATTCTGTCAAAATTTTGAAGTGCACACAAAAATATAAATATAAATATTTTGTGGAGCATAACAACTCCTAACATCAGATTAAACACAGTCAGATTTATAATGAATTAATCAACACAAAATTTTCACAAACATAGACTAAATCTTTCCCAAGATTCTCTTTTTAATTTCTTTTTTCTGTCTGAAACAGAAGTAGAAAAAGATATCAATTGCTTCAAACAAAAACGATACTTCTTTTTTATCTACTTCTGACATGTATAAACTTTTCAATCCAACAGAGTCCTGTACAAAAAGAAAACTACCAAAAACAAACTTTTTCTAGAACAAGTTCAATTAAGCAAAGGCAGTGAAATCTTAGTAGCTCAGTTGTTTGACTGCCCTCGTTGGTGAGAGTTCGATTTTCCTATCCCCTTCCACTGCCCCCAATTTTAAAAAAAAATTAAAATTGAGCAGGGCAACGTAAAATTCAGCTGAAAAAATATTAAAAAAATTCATCAAAGCAGAGAAAGATAAGAGATAATACTATCTTCGACGACAACTAGTGCTTTGGAATCATCAGGTTTTTCTTTTTCTTTTTCTTTTTCTTCTTCAGGAGGAGGCAGAGCTGGTGCAACTATGGCTTTCTCATCAGCCACTACTTCTTCTTTAGGAGCTTCAACAGGTTCTGGTTCTGTAGCAGCAGGTGCAGGGTCCACAATTTCTACTTTCTTAGCTTCCACTTCTGCCATGGCTACAAAAACAATCAAGAAAACAGAGGATTCTTGATAACAAGAAAGATGGGAAGATATTTAGTAGTTGGAGGAAGGTAACTGTCACCTTGATTGATTGGACATACTATATATAAATGGACCAGAGATTAGAAGAGGGATTTTTGGCTTAGCTGGCTTATCAATTTGTACAGTCTTGCAAAGGGGAAACTCAATGGCCAATGGTGAGCTGTCACATGCCATTGCACCTATCATTAGCTTTTCTTTCATTGGTTTTTAATCCGATGTCTTGTATCTGTATTGGACATCGACTAAATTGAACTCGCGTCATGAAGGACCCATTCCAAGAAAATGCTTCCTATCAAACTTTTTTTGATATCTATAACACAAAATCGAAGCTTTTAATTAAAAAATAAGTTATTGCACCACGTTACGTCTCACCGACTTAGCTGAAATAAGGAAATCATGATGGAGCCGTTGGACTAAAGTATTTTGGGACAAAATAATCCTCTTTAAACATCATGTTACTTTTGATTTACTTGCAAAAATTTATGTGGTCCTTAGGTCCAACGTTATTTATATCTTCCCATGACCGTTTCCTCTGAAAAAAAGATCAAAGTTACAGCTTGTATATATATATATATTTTATATAATTAGGGTACTTATAATTTAATAACTTTTCATGATAAATATGATGCTTGGTAATTGATAAAAAATAATGATTAGCCTATTATTTTTGACTTTCGGGGTCCTGTCCATTGCCAATCTTTTTTGGAGATTGAAACTTGTACGTTTTGCTCAACGTTAAAAAAAATTTCGAGAGGAATTTATAAATATATCCACTCAAAAATATTTTAATTATGTTATATAGTTATAGTTTGGGTAATTACATTTTATAGCTATAGTTTTAGCAGCGTTTATATAATTCGTGCAACATTTGTATACGTTTGTATAATTCGCTATACAATTCGCAGCGTTTGTATAGTTTGTTATACAATTCATCATGTTTGTATATTTCTCTATACAATTTGATTCGCGCACGATTTTTGTACAATCACGCACAATGTCAATATAAATCGCGCGAATTATACAAAACTCAAACTGTAATTACAGTTAAATATTTATCGTGAACCGTAATTAATTTAAACTACATTTATGTTAGCTTATTAACTAGTATATATTTATTTGAGTAATTTTTCCATATTTATTTTTTTCAAAAGATATTAGATAATAGTAAGATATATTTATCATGGTAGGGCCTCTAATAGCCTGTGCTAGAAGATATTTTTTATTTTATTATTTTTGGGCGTAAAAAATGATAATAAGAAGTGAATGAGTTGGTTGGAAGAAAGTGTTATACACGACTTTCTGCCACATGGAACTATTAATTGATTGCCTCAAGAATGTATACATCCTCATCTCATTAATAATATTTACGCTTTGTTTCGATGGTTGTTATGTATTGAATCGTACTAATTTATTTTAATAAATATAATATTTAAATAAATTATATCATTATCTATTATCATGTAATGTTATATGTCACAATTTGTGACAAGCATACGAGCAATTGTAGAGTATGGAGTAGAGCGACTATAAAAGGTCAGGGTAGGATAAATGAAAAAAAATAAAAAAATTATTAAATAATAAATAAAAATAAAATTAAAAAATATAGAATATAATAGTGTTTTAAGTTTGGAGGGAATGAGGTGGGCATATATTTATTGGCAGGTCAATGAACACATAATTGGAATTAACTCAATTTGGGTAATCTACGTGGCTCAAAATTGACCTTAAAGAAACTTATGGAAGCAAAAAGAAAAATAAATTGAGTTTAATTAGTTAAATGACTTGAATTAATTTTGAATACACTATATATGACCCAACTCATTAACTCAACCATTTAAATTTAGTCCAATACGTCCATTTTACGATTGAAAATCAAGTCTCAAAAAAAATATTAATTGAAGCATATTGTTGATTTTGGAATATTATTATTTAAGTATTATCTAAAGTGAGTAATTTTTTTGGTTTTCGTCATTTCAAAATAATTTTAGATATTCGATTTTTGAAGTTTATAGATTGAAGTTCAAGCATATATGATTGACTTTAGACATATTAATAAAGTTTAATTATTTTTGCTTGAACTTTAATCATATATGGTGATCTTATCACTTAAAAAATGTAAATGAAAGACAAAAAATAAAAGAAATTTTAATAACTTTCTTGAACACTAAACAATTAACTTATTTTCAATATTAAGAAACAAACTCAAAAAATTCAATTATTATGAACTAGAGAAAATATAATTAAAGTTGAATCAGTTTTACCTAAACTTAATTTCAAACACCATATGCCTGAATTTATTCTAAAATAAATAGATGTGCGATAAAATTTTAAAACTTAATACAAGTTAAAGAACAGTGTTCAAATAAAAGCGCACCTGAAATTTCTTACGAAAGTATTTCAACCAAACTAATTATAGAAGAGAAAAGGCTTAAAATAGTCCATTATTTTTGACAGGGGTGAATCTATGTGTATGGGTGGGGGTACCACGACACCTGATGACCTCGATAAAAATTTCATATTTATGTGTATATTTATAACATATCATTATATATTTAACTTGCCGCCAAATAAACACAAGAATAGCTCTTCCCTTTTTTTTCCTTTCTGCTTTTGTCTTTTTCATTAATGTGTGCAAGGAGCCAAGGACTTTAATTTTTCATTTTTAACTCCATTAGTTCTTCTTCTTAATTTGCTAACACTTCTTAATCCAATTAATAATTATTCTACCAATTAATTATTTTTATTTTACTTAATTTTTTATTTTTTTATTTGTTTCTCATTTACTAAGTATTAATCTCTAATTGATACAAGTATTGTGTGTGTACTCTATACTAACTATTGATCAGTGTTAAATATTAAACGCCACGTAAATATTATTAAAAATATATTTAAATAATATTAATTTTTTGAAAAAATAAATTTTAAAAATAATAGATATTATTATGTTAAAACTTTTGAATTTAAAAGTTCTTTCAATCTTTTGATGACATGCCCTAAGTAAAGATAATTGAGTTTAAAGCTACAATTTCTTAATTTTTTTTCTCAACTATATAGTATTAGATGATTATACAAGTTCAAATTTTTAACGTAATATTATTTTCTCAAAGTTTTAGTGGATAAAGTCTCTTAATTCTTGAAAAAATAAATAAAGTAGTTATCTATATATCTTTAACATCAAAATATCTAAAAAGAATTTATTAAAATATACATATTTAATTTATTTATTTATAAAAATTGAAAAAAATAATAACCCGGATTATAACCCAAAATTGAACGAACCAACCCATTCATCCTATTTACATGATATGACACCTGTCACCTCTGGATCCGCCTCTAATCTTTGTATCAAGATTCAAAATAATTTTTAAACTTTCATATAGAACATTAATATTCTTTTATACTTGCAATATTGGTACACTTTTAGTTCTTCCATAAATTTTTGCTTATTTTTTTAACATGCATTTTGTCCATAATTTTATATATGAAATGTTTAGTCGTCATAATAATTCCACGTGAAAGAAGGTGAGAAGAATTATTTTGTTCTATTTGAGAGAAATATTATTGGAGTTAAACTAAGAACATCTTGACATATGATGACACAATCAAAAAAACTTTGTACTATTGCACGTGAAATCGACATGATGAACTTCTCGATTTTAGCTACGACAATATTTCTCCGAAATAAAACAAGATGTTATTATTCTCACCTTCTCTTAGACGAAGTTATTATTTCTATTAAATATATTAAATAACGACTGAACATTTCATACATAAAATAATGTTAAACAATAGACAAAAATTTAGAAAAGAATCCTAAGCGCACCAATATTGCAAACATGAGGACAAATAACGTAAAAACTCAAGGATGATTTTAAATTTTAACATAAAAATAAGAAATTATTCCCTCTATCTCATTTTAGTTGTTATAGTTTTCATTTTTAAAGTCAAATTACGTAAACTCTTATTAACATTTTAAGATATATTTTTTTATCATATTAATATAAAAAAAGTTACAATTAATAATATCTTTTAATATCTAAATTCTTATTTTAAAATATTAAATTAATTTTAAAAAATATGACATGACTGATGACACTAAAATGGGCGAAGAAAATATTTTGATTTTCTTTTTCTCAATTATTGCAACACAAATTTTTGGGATTTCATCCCCAAATAATGATGGGGGAAAAGATCATCCATAAAAGCGGTCAAACCATGCGTAAATGAAGTGTAGGTTAATAGTTGGGCCATGACGGGACCTAGTTTTGTCGGTTGGGAAAACACAAGTTTATTTTTCCTTTTTAGTCAATTTAAAAATATTTTATATTAAATAGTAATTTAATTTAAAAATATTTATCTTATCTCTAATCAAATACTTTTTTAGTCCCATTTTATTATCATAATTTTTATTTTTAGAGTCAAACTATATAGATTTTGATTAATATTTTAATATATATTTTTTATCATATTGATGTGAAAAAGGTTGAAATCCATAATACTTTTCTCATAGTTTATGATATCTAAAATTTTATGTTAAAATGTCAAATTAATTTAATCTAATTAACTTTAAAAATTCATCTAATTGATTTTAGAAAAGTACAACATGACAATTAAAATGGGACGGAGGGAGTAATTTACGACCACACAAATATCTATGATTTGTTGAAACCACAAGTTTCAAAAGTCTTCTTTTCTTTCTTAAAGTTTGTATGAAGTCAAACTAAGTCATATATATTGGGATAGAGGGAGCATATATATACTCCCTCCATTTTTTTTAGTTGTCACAGTTTTTATTTTTAATGTAAGCAATATAAATTTTGATCAACATATTAATATGTATTTTTTAGGCTTAACTAATAAACAAATACCTAAACTTGTCCTCATTTTTCACTTAGACACCTAAACTAAGACAAGTTCCTAATAGACACCTCAACTGCTAAGATTTGATCCCATTAAATTTTAGTTTAGGTGTTCAAGTGAAAAATGAGGACAAGTTTAGGTATCTTTTATGAGTTAAGCCTATTTTATATTATATTTATATGAAAAAATTATAATTAATAATATTTCTTTAATATAATTTTTAAATATCTAAATTATTATTTCAAAGTATTTAAATTAATTTAATTTTAAAAATTAATTAAATTAAGAAAGCAGTCCCTCACCCCCACCCACCAACCCCAACAGTACAGATAGATCAATTATATTTGCTGGCAAATGGCTCCTTTATTCCCACTCTTTACTTTGTACTTCCACCAATCTCCTATAAAAAGGATTATATTATTATATAACTAAAAAAACATTCACTATGGATCCAGCTTTTCATTTAAGAATAATTAATAGATGATGATTCGATCAAAATAGTTATGAAAAAATTATGCGAACAAGTAATATATATTAGTTAATATAGTTATAGTTTGAATTAATTGCGGGTTGCGGTAAATATTTAGTTGTAATTACAGTTTGATTTTTGTATATTTCGCGCGATTATACAAAAGTTGTGCGCGAATCAAATTGTATAGCGGAATATACAAATACTGTGAATTGTATAGCGAATTATACAAACGTTGTGCACGAATTATATAGCGAAATACACAAATGTTATACAAAAATAACGAATTGTATAGCGAATTATACAAACATATACAAATGTTGTGCGAATCATACAAAAGCCGGTATATATAACTATAGTTACAAAATGTAATTACTCAAACTATAGCCATGGAGTATAATTAGGCTTTAGATATTTGCCATTTATGAAATTTACTCTTAAAAAATGGTTATTTATTGTATAGTTATATATAGCCACTGTATATTTTATATATAGTCAAGCTATATTGAGTTTTTGAGATGACCATTCGTTATATAGTCATATATAGTTAGTTTACATTTCATGTATTGTCAAGCTATATTTAGTTTTTGAATGTGTCATAATATGTATTCAGTCTATAACTTATATATAAGTAATACATATTTTATGGTCATAATATGTACTCGGTGTATAACTTATATCTAAGTAATATATATTGTATGGTCAATATATACTTTCTATTACTTTTGACAAGTTATATTATATAGTCATTATATTTTTTGCTATTGTTTATACAAATAAAATATAACTGTATTTATTATAAATTAATTACTTTATAAAATTAGCCCCTTAATTTACTGTATTTTATTAAAGTCTTCAAACAAGACTTTACAACCAACATCCACTTTAAACCAACAACTTGTAATGTGAAGGTCCTTTATTAGTTTGTATTTCTTCTGTCTCTATACAACTTTTTTTTAATCTGTCACAAAAAATTGTCTATCTTACTAAAATTAAAAATAATTTAATTTTAAAATTTTTATTTTATTCTTAACTAAATGATTTTCGGACACATAAAAATTTACGAATTATTTTAAATCATAAATTTTTAAAATTTTATTTTATCAAATATTATTTTCATATAAAATGAAACGAAGAAAATACTGAACCCTGATTCTTAAATGAGGTTTGAAATATTTATAACTCTACTTTTGATTAGCTTTTCAATCAAATATTCAAGAAAAGGATAAGTAAATAACAATTAAACTCCATCGTTATCATCAAGTTGGTCACATTTATTTCATTTTTTATTTTTATTATCTCAACAAGAAATAAAATTTCCTGCTTATTGCAAAAGTGCATTTAATACATATTCAAAAACTACTTTTGACTAGTATTAAGACTTTTCCCATTTTTTAGGACAACCCTATTAAAAATTTCTTTACTTTTACAAATCTTTAAAAGTTCTTGATAATTTTCTGATGAAGCAAGATATTTATAGATTTGAACTAAAAACTCTTACAGACATTCAGGGGCGTATCTAGAGGGAGTTTTCTGGGTTTACGTGAACTCATGCTCCCTTTCTTTAATCATATATAGTAGTCTTATATTTTTTTTAAAACTAGATTTAGCGCACGTGCGTTGCATGTGGATATCTAATTTTGATATTCATATATCCGAAACAAATATATGATTGTTAAAAATTCTTTTACGTCCAACTTATTTGTGGTTTTTCTATTTTATCTTGTTTGGGTTGTAGCGCAGTAATTCGTGTGCAATGCATTTACAATTTCTTATTAGCGTGACATATGAAATTTAACCGATATTTATCCCAATGTGTAACTAATTTACTGAGCACGAATGAACAAGTGCAAGCCTTATTTACGCGTGTATTTCAAATTTCATTATCAAATAATTATGAAGAATTAATTCTACACGAGATAGTAGCATGTTGTTTGAAAGTTGTCTTGTTATGGTCATATCATCTGTTATTCACTTCAATGATGAATACCAAATGTGTATATATAATTTTTGACTTTTTAAAATCAAATATTGTCATGGTTATAAGAAGAGTAAGGACTATATTCATATGAAATTTTATAAATCTGAGGTCTTACAAATGGCAGGCAGTTATAAAAGTAATAGATCGTATAAGTTTAATGAGATGTAATAGTACTGTTATTGACTTAAAAGTAGTAAATGTGTAAAACATAAAACACCTTTTAAAGTGTAACAAATGAGTGAAGACTGTATGAAGGCATTTCAATAAAGAATAGACTATATTAATTTAATGAGACTTTGAGTACTGTAAATGACTTAAAAGTAATAAGGTAATAAAACTTACAATATGTTTAATGTCAGAGCAAGTAATCTGGAATTGTGTCAGCAAGCAATCTGCATGCACAGGGTTAATTGGAAGGTATTTCTAATCACTTGCTCCCTCTTGTTCTATTATCCCATTTTATGTTTTATTTTTGATTCATTCCAAAAATGATGTTATATTATTTAATTGGAAATAATTTACCTTTAAAATTTTCGTTTTACCCTTAATAAAATGATTTTCAACCACACAAATATCTAAAAATGATTTTAGACCACAAGTTTTAAAAGTCTTCATTTTTTTTAAAGCACTATGCTAAATCAAAGGGTGTCACATAAAATGAGACTGAGGGAGTAATATTTTTGTACTTTTTGCACTATCGAGAAACATAATATGACAAAAGCAAAAGGTTCGATTGCTTAGATAATGTACCTATGTGGCGGAAGCCATTTGGTGTTATTCTTCTTGACAGTAGTTGTTGGTATCATCTTCTGTAGAGTCAAAACAAACATATATTTTATTTTCACCGGAGAATTTCTCAATCATCATTTCATTCAGGTTACCCACAAATTCATTTGTACTTGCTAAGATTGCTCATTCTGTTATTTCCATATCTATACTTTTCTTGTTACACTGGAAATATTTTTCCAATCAAGCATTCTTCTGGATTACTATCATCACTTTGTTGGACAATCATTTGTTGTGGAAGTAATATTAAAGTTTCCTTTATCATGTTTTCTTTGCCATTTCCAATACAGAGCAAGAAGTCACTGAAATTTGGATCTGCGCTTGCTGGCATATTTGTTGTTAGTTTAATCTTTTTCATTAAAGGCCACAGATATGACTTCACTAAATTTGCATCTACAGTCTCTGCTCGAACGACTAGAAGAACTTGTCGAAAAGTCACCTTCAAATACCATGATTTTTTCTCCAAAAGATAAATTTGTATCCATTATATCACAAAAGTTTGTATCCAGTTTTCCAGAATCTGCTCTTTCGAGGATGGTCTTGAAAGCTTGTTATTGTTCTTGATTTAACTTTGATTGAGCATAAACATCTTCAATTGGCACCTTTAAAGACATTTCTTCCATTATTTTTCTACATTCATTTGGGTTTGTTTTGATGTAATTGTTGTTTTATTTGCAGAATATCATATTTGTGAACACTTTTGACCACACTCTTCAAGTAATAATTAAAAAATTTCAATGTATTATGCTATTGTACTTCAGTTGAGCTGGTATGCATCCTCTAAAGGTCTTCGGATGTAATGATCTTATTCGTCATTTTTGAGTTTACCTATAAAATTACTATTTTGTCCTTTTGTAAGTTTTTTTTAACATGTTTTGAATTATTTGTGTTGTTAGAACTGAAATCTTGTGTTTCAAAAGGTGAAAAATGTGAGTTTTGATATTTTTTGGAAGTTTAAGTTGTTGGAAAAGTGAGTTTTTGTACTATTCAAAGTTTCGCGTATCATAATAGAAATTCATCTATTATCTCCGGAACGTCGAATTTGGTCTAAGAGAACTGACGAAACTAAATTTGGAGTTAAAACAGAGATTTTGGACCCAGAGTTGCATTTTCAATTAGTTTTGGAGCCTAAGTTTGACTTTGATCCACATTCGGAGTTCAGAAACTCTAATCAAAATTCTGACAGTTTCAGTGGTTCCGAATGGTGAAACTAACGTTCGAAATGATCTCATTATAATTCTTGGAGTTTTCGAGGTCAGTTTTGGTATTTTGAGTTTTAACCAGTTTTATTGAGCTTTAACGGTAACTGGGTTGATGAAGCCTCAAAATCAAATTCAATTATTCCTTGAGTCCAGATCGTCGTTTCTAGTAGGGATACATGTCTAATTTGTGTAAATCGAGATCCGAATGTACCCTGGGATCCATTTCAAGTTGAAAATATGGATGATTTGCTGATATCTAATGCAAGGTATTTTACTCTCCGCATTTGTGGAGGGTCAATTTTTTTGACGTCCGTGTTCCTAGAGGTATTATCTGCGTTCGTGGAGTGTACTTCTCCCAGAGCTCCATGTTCGTGGAACTGACGTTTATTGACTTTCGTGTTCATGAAGGCCTATTCGTGTTCGCGGAGGTATTTTTATTCCTGGACAGTCTTAAGTCGTGAAAACATCATTTTACTCTATTTTTTTATTTTTCAAGCTTGATTTTGGGTGATTTTTTCAAGGATTTTTGTGAAAACTTTTGGGTAAGTGATTATATCTTCAACTTGTTAATTTTCATTAATTTCCTCTTGATTTTGTCTTGAATTTCATGATTTTGGGAATCAAAAATTGAATTTTCCATGTCTTTGATTTGGAAACTTTAGTTGTTGCTTTTTCCTTCAATTTAAGCTCAATTTCAGTGAAATTTTCACCCACGAACTCCTTTTCTCGTGTAGAATCATAATTTCTAGTCAATTTCTAGATTCGTGAACCTCAAAATTTAGCCCAAATTTTGATCATTTTACCCTTGGATCCAATTTGTGCCAATATGGGTATCAAAATCCATTTCTTGACGTGTATTATCTATTCTTGATGGTGGTTGATTGATTTGAGCTCGCTTTTGAGGCATTGGTTGTCCGAAAGCTTAGTTCAAGTGTGGTTTCGACATCGAGGTAGATTTGGCTAATCTTTTTGGGATTGGATTTGAGCTATTTGATATGTTTATGCGGTAATTGTAAGATTTGAATTATTTCATGAGTAATTGGAATTGATATGATAGTATTTTGGTGAAAATGTGATATCGATTATATTGGAATTGGAGTACTTTGGGAAATGGTCGATAAATTTGAGATGTATTCTTGAGATTTGAGATATTATGGATGTTCTTGTGATAACATTAGACTTGTGATATCATTTGAGAAATTTTGTGGTAATTGATGATATTTGAAATACTTTCTAGAAATCATGTGTATATTTTGGGACTTGCGAAATGTGGTATCATCAATATACTTAGTTATTGGTGAGAGGGTGGTGATGTGAGACATGTTGGTGGCTTGTGGTACCAATTATGACATTTCGCATTACTTTCTGACTCTATGGTTATTATTTATCAGTATCTTATTATATTGTTGTCATATACATTGATATGTGGCATTAGCATGCATTCACTTTATGTTGCATTTGTATCACCCCTTGACCATGCGAAGGTGGCAAGGATTGAGTTATTATACTACCTTTTATAAAATCCCTTGACCACGAGGAGGTGGCAACGTGAGATTGTACCACTTTTAAAACCCTTTGACCATGAGGAGGTGGCAAGACTGAGATATTATACCATCCGTTGACCACGAGCAGGTAACAAGGTTGAGAGATTCCTGTATAAGGTCTGCGAGGCCCTCATTGGTACTACTTGGTAGCTCTAGCTTGATAGATGTGTACACCGGCTACGCGAGAGTCGTGATTCCACCCCATGCATTACATTCATACATTTCATTTGCACTACATCATTGATTATACTGCTATATTTATCTGTTTTTATATATCTATATGTATTATGTACTAATATTTTCATTGCAGGTGTAAGGATTCTTAGTTATTATATGCTTGTTCGATTTCTCTTACCCAGACGATTGAACCTACTAGGTACATTTTGATACACTCGACCCTACTATGTTTCCTCCCTATAGATTGAGCACAGGGACTTCCCCATGGTAGGTGATCATTTGAGCGGAATTTTCTCATCCTTTTCGGATCACAGCAGTGAGGCTCATACATCGAGTCATTGTTGTATTGTTTAGACTATGTGCCTAGCGTAGGTTATGCTAAAATTCTATACGAAATAGGGTAGCCCGTAAGATGAAGTATGATATGATATGTTATATGTGAAAATCCTATCAAAAATAGGGTAGCTCGTAAGGAAGGTTGCTTCATACGAAATGGGGTAGCCTGTAAGGTGAAGTATGGTTTTCCTTTGGCAAGTAGACCACCCCTTTACCGGTGAGGGGATTTCATCAGAATTCCAAGTAATAGCTCGCTAGGTCTTACTCTTGTCAGTTGAGGTCACATCCCCACTATATATGAGCATTATGACATTTCATGCATCATAGACTTCATGGCATATTGTATACTACTCTTCTTTGGATATATTTATACTACGTGCCCTTGTCATCTAACATTGAAATGCATGTTTGATAAGTCATATGCATTGCACACCCGCATACTTAGTACACTCAAACATACTAACACATACTTTTTGTCTACATGATTTCACCATGTAGGAACTGAGGGCTATGATCATCTTTTGTCTGCCGGTTAGCTTGAACTTGGAGATTTGACATTAGTAGTAAGTCCTATCTTCCAAGGATAAACCACCTTCAATCTACCTATGTCATTTTATGTTTACTTTCTTAATTGGCCCCCGTCCTATCTTAAAGTAGAGGCATTGTTGGACACCCCGTAGACTATTGCCGACTCTTTACGTTATGTGTGGTATATGAAGCTTTGCTAAGGTTACCTATTCTTATTGGTTATCATGTATATGTTATGGAATCGTCCATTGATATGACTGTTGAAATGGGAGTGTGGAAGGTCCTAAGCCTCGTATTGCCCCCATAGAGTGAGTCCTACTTACCCGCCCTTAGTCCTTGTGTGCTACGTGCTATGTGTTTCCATGTTAATCCCTTTTCCTATGATATCCCCATAGAGTGAGTCCTACTTTTCCATTCCTTAGATCTATGTGTTTACTATTTGAATGCGTTTCTGAACCGATGATGTGGATTTGGATACTTTGAGGCTTGTTTGGATGACTCTCGGGTTCCCATTCGCCGTGTTACTTCTAGGACCTAGGTTCGGGTCGTGACATATGAGTAAATTGGGTCTCCAATGGATGCTTTTCTTTGAAGGTTTTTCTCAAAATCTAATGTAATCCTATATAATCTTACATGAATTACTATTTTTATGATTTAATTGCTCGAACTTAAAGATTTTACCTTACTACATGAACCCTAGCACAATTTCTTATGATTTTCACATATTTTACTTACATGAGCATGCATGAGCATAGTTGAGCCTTAAGAGTCTACGGAATCCCTAAGTTGCTTAATTCTACATTTGTTCTCCTAAAGGCTATGAGTTAGAACGATGCACGTTTTAACCCTGATGAGTCAAGAACTGAACCTAAAAATGATGTAACCAAAGGGTGGATAGTTGATGTGATGAGTTGAGTTTATGAATGTCCAATGAAACTAGATGAATGAGTTAACCATAGGGTTGATGTATAATGAGCATATTGAGTCTAGGGAGGAGTATTGAGCACCAAATTGAGTAAGAGTAAGTCAACTCGAACTCAATAACTACGTAGCCAGCGTAGGAGAGGATTGAATTGTAAAATCGAATGTTTCCTATTATCCCAAAATGAGGACCTGATGTTACTGATTTTGAATCCATTGATGGGATGTCCTATACCCCTGGCAGGGTATTGGATGAATGTGGCAACGATATCGCTTCGTTGTATCATTACCGACTCATAGGTGATGGTTGTCGCTTAGAGAAACTCTCAATTAGCCTAATAGTACTCTGAGTAGATGATACATAGATGATGGATGAGTAGTCATTGTCTAAACTGCATTCTTACTTTAGACTCTTGACATGATGATTGAGTTTCCTTCTTCTTGAGTTAAACTATTTGAGTTGATATTATTCTTCTTTTGCATGTTTCTTTCTGCCATTTTACATGCTCGTACATTCCACGTACTGACGTTCATTTGGGCACGCATTCTTTCATGATGCAAAGACAGGTACTAATGGTCATCAGTAGGCGTCCCTTTGAGGACTTATTTGCTTTCAGTTGATTGGTGAGTCATTGCCTACTTTCGGAGGATATCATATTTTTGTTCTAGCTTTGAGTTTTAGACACATTTTATTCTAGTTAGAGGTAGCCATGGGTCCGTCATTGGCACCATTATTCAGATATTTTAGAGGCTTCATAGACTAGACTGTTGAGTTGTGATTGGATGTTGTGTTGACTAGTTTCCATTCATACTAGTCTTGCTTAGTTTATTGATGAGATGTCTGGCTATTGGCCTTTATTTATCATTTGACATTTCCTTTCTTTACGTATTCTTATACACCGATCTCTTCCCATATTAGAATATGATTGAATGAATGTGATGAGGCCAAGTGGTTCGCTTGGGGGCTAGCAATAGTCTTCGAGTGTTGGTCAACCCAAGGGTACCCTCCTGGGGCGTGACAAACTTGGTATCAGGGCACAAAGTTCAAGAGTCCTAAGGAGTCTATGAAGCCGTGTCTAGTAGAGTATTGTTTATGGGTGTGTTGTGCACCACACTTCATAAGCAGGAGACTATAGGACATTAGGAATTGTTTCACTTTCTTATATTCTGAGTTTGTGCGATAGAGTTTAACTTTATTAAAGTATCTATCTAATTCGTATGTTACGTGCTTGCAGATCATGCCTCCTAAGCGTGCCGCCACCTAAAAAGATACTTCATCTCACATCACTGAGAATCTCCAACAGGTGCCTCCTCAGATAGAGACAAGGGGCGAGGTCGACGAGCTGGAGTTACCAAGGCACCCCAAACACCTACCACTACGCCTACTCCTACTATAGAGGCTAACTTCAGGGGAGCTATCATTATGCTCACCCAACTAGTAGCTGCCAGAATGGGAATTAGAGCTCACAAACTCCTAGCTCTCACTCCCAAGAGCCGACTACTACGACGAGACTTAGAGATTTTCTGAGGATGAACCCACCAGTCTTCACAGGGTCTAAGGATGAAGAAGATCCCAAAACTTTATTAATTAGATGTGGAAAGTGTTAAAAGCTATGCATGCGACTGAGACAAAGGGAGTTGAACTTGGTTCCTATCAACTCAAGGATGTCGCAAATGTCTGGTACAATCAATGGGAAGAAAGCTGAGGTGAGGATGTTGAGCCTGCCATTTAGGATGACTTCGAGAGTGTCTTTCTTGATCACTTCCCTCTACGAGAGTTGAGGGAAGCGAAGATGGAAGAGTTTGTCAACTTGAAGCAGGGGGGATGACAGTCAAAGAATATAGCCTTAAGTTTATACAGCTATCCAGGTATGCTCCTGAGATGGTTCCCATTGTGAGGTCTAAGATGAGAAAGTTCATATCCAGCTTGGGCAAGCATGTGAAAAAGGAGTGCAAAGCAATATTTCTAATTCTGGACATGGACATCTCTAGGCCTATGATTTATGCACAACAACTTGAGGAGGACGAGAAAAGAGATAGGGAGGAGCATTGAGCAAAAAGGATAAGTCAGCAGGGCATGACCTAGCCAACATAAGCAAGGTAAGGGGGATAGACCCTATTTTTAGAAGAGATCTTCAAACTATGCACTATCCTCAGCAAGTGCACCAGCTCCGAGTAACAGGTATGATCAGAAGTCTCAGGGCAATCAGAATTTCAGAGCTCAGGGTTCTCAATCCCAAGCTAGTGTGACTCAAGGTTCGAGGGGGAAACCACCATGTAATAAGTGTGGTAAGCTCCATCTAGGTGAGTGTCATGAGGGCACCAATGCTTGCTACAGGTGCGAACAGAGTAGTCACTTCCAGAATGATTGCCCAATGAGGATGAGGGGTGATGGAGGTAATAAAGCTCAATTTTCAGCAGCACCACAGAGAGGTGCCACGACTAATACAGGCAGAGGGTAAATCGTCTGTATGCAATGGGAAATCGTTAGGATCAGAAAGTTACACCAGATGTTGTCACGGGTATACTTCGAGTCTTTTCATATATTGTGTATGTCTTGCTTGACCCAGGTGCCACTTTATCATTTGTAACTCCATATGTGGCTAGTAAGTTTGAGATCCTTCTTGAATGGCTTCTTAAGCCCTTTAGTGTTTCTACTTCTACTTATGAGTCCATTCTAGCTGAAAGGATTGGGGGTTTTTTTCTACCAATTGGGGCAATGGACTGGCTTCACGCTTGTTATGCCTCTGTCAATTGTAGAACGCAGACAGTCAAATTCCAATTCCTGGATGAGCCTGTTATAGAATGGAAGGGTAGTTCTACAGTTCCCAAGGGTGAGTTATTTCCTACCTTAGGGCCAAAAATTAATTTCTAAAGGATGTATCTATCACTACGTGTGAGTTAAGGCTGATAATGTAGAGTCTCCACCTTTGCAGTCAGTTTCAGTTGTCAATGAGTTTCCTGAGGTCTTCCCTAATGATATGCCTGGAGTCCCTCCTGATAGGGAGATTGACTTTGGGATCGATGTTCTCCCCAATACCTAGCCTATCCCTATTCCGCCATATAGAATGGCCCCACAAAGTTGAAAGAACAGTTGAAAGATCTCTTGGATAAGGGATTTATTAGGCCGAGTTTCTCACTATGGGGTGATCCGGTCCTTTTCGTGCGAAAGAAAGATGGTTCCCTCAGGATGCGCATAGATTATCGTCAGTCGAATAAGGTGACCAATAGGGACAAATATCCCCTTTTGAGGATTGGTGACTTGTTTGACAAACTTCAGTGTGCCACTATTTTCTCTAAGATAGACCCCAAATCGGGCTACCACCAATTGAAAAGTGAGAGAATGTAACATCCCAAAGACGGCTTTTCGAACCCAAAATGGTCACTTTGAGTTTCTAGTAATGTCCTTCGGATTGACAAATGCTCTTACCGCTTTCATGGACTTGATGAACAAAGTATTCAGATAGTACCTCGACATGTTCATGATTGTGTTCATCGATGATATATTGGTGTATTCCAGAGATGAGGAAGAGCATGTCGATCATCTTCGAATTGTTCTTCAGACCCTTTGAGATAAGGAGTTGTATGCCAAATTTTTGAATGTGAGTTCTGGCTTAAATCAGTGTTATTTTTGGGCCATGTTGTCTCAGGTGATGGTATTCGAGTGGATATGCAGAAGATTGAGGCAGTTAAGAACTAGCCTAGACCGACCCCTCCAACTGATATAAGGAGTTTTCTGGGTTCGGCTAGTTACTACCACAGATTTGTTAAGGGATTCTCTTCTCTATCCTTGTCATTGACTAAGCTGACTCAAAAGAAAGCTAACTTTCAGTAGTCCGACGAATATGAGAAGAGTTTTCAAAAGTTGAAAACCAGATTAACGATTGCCCCAGTATTGACTCTACTTGAAGGGATGGATGATTTTGTGATCTATTGTGATGCTTCTAGAGTGAGATTGGGATGTGTTATGATGCATAGAGGTAAGTCATAGCATATGCTTCCAGAAAACTCAAGAACCATGAGAGTAATTATCCAACTCACGACTTAGAATTGGTTGTGGTGGTATTGGCACTCAAGATCTGGCGCCGCTACTCATATGGAGTGCATATGGATGTATTCACAAACCATAAGATCCTGAATATGTCTTCACCCAGAAAGAGCTTAACTTGAGGCAGAGGAGATAGCTTGAGTTGCTAAAAAACTACGACATGAGCATCCTCTACTATCTAGGTAAAGCTAATATAGTTGTGATGCTCTTAGCAGGTTATCCATGGAGAGCGATGCCCATGTGGAGGAAGAGAAAAAAGAGTTGGCCAAAGAAGTTCACCGACTGGCATGATTGGGAGTTCTACCAGATGAATCTAGTGAAGGTAGAATACTTGTGCATAAAGGGTCTAAATCATCTCTTATAGTGGAGGTAAATGAGAAGCAAGATCAAGATCCCATCTTACTCTAATTAAAAGAAGATGTACATAAGCCAAAAGTGATGGCATTTTTCAAAGGGGGAGATGGGGTTTTGAGATACCAAAGTAGATTGTGTGTTCCAGACGTTGATGGTGTTCGAGAGAGGATCACGGCAGAGATCCATAATTCTAGATATTCCATCCATCCAGGTTCTACCAAGATGTACCATGACTTAAGGAAAGTCTACTGGTAGAGTGGAATGAAGAAAGACATTGTTGAGTTCGTTTCCAAGTGCCCGAATTGTCAAGAAGTAAAAGTTGAGCACCAAAGGCCATGTGGAGTAGCTCAGAATTTTTAGATTCTAGAGTGGAAATGAGAGGTGATTAACATGGATTTTGTCACAGGCTTACCGAGGTCCCGTAGACAATATGATTCAACTTGGGTGATAGTTGATCGAATAACAAAATCTACACACTTCTTAGCGGTAAAGACGACAAACGCTACAGAGGATTATGCTCGGTTATACCTAAGGGAGATTGTCAGATTGCATGGAGTTCCTTTCTCCATCATATTAGATAGAGGGGCTCAGTTCACTTCCCGATTCTGGAAGTCCTTCCAGAAAGCACTAAGTTCAAAGGTGAACCTTAGTACTGCTTTTCACCTTCAGACTGATGGTCAGGCAGCGCGGATGATATAGACTTTGGAGGATATGTTTAAGGCTTACGTTATTGACTTCAAAAGTAATTGGGATGACCACTTGCCTTTTATTGAATTTGCCTGCAACAATAACTTCCATTCGAGCATCCAAATGGCTCCTTATGAGGCCCTCTATGGTAGGTGATGTAGATCACTGATCGGGTGGTTCGAGGTAAGTGAAGTAGGGTTAATTGGATCAGACTTGGTACATCAGGCTATGGCGAAGGTAAAGATTATCCAAGAGAGATTGAGAACTGCACAGAGTTTTCAAAAGTCCTACACTGATGCTAGAAGAAGAGACTTGAAGTTTAAGGTCAACGATTGGGTGTACCTGAAAGTATCACCCATGAAGGGTGTGATGAGGTTTGGGAAGAAGGGAAAGTTGAGTACTCGATACATTGGTCCCTACCAAATTGTGATGAGAGTGGGAAACGTAGCTTATGAGTTGGATCTACCACAAGAGTTGGCAACCATTCATTCGGTCTTTCACATTTTTATACTTTAGAAGTGTTTGGGAGATTTGTCCTTGGTTGTGCCCCTTGAAAGAATTGGAATGAAGGATAGTTTGAGTTATGAAGAGGTCTCAGTCCAAATCCTTGATCTCAGGTTCACAAGTTGGCCAAAGAGGTTGCATTTGTAAAGGTGTTGTGGAGAAGTCAATCTGTTGAAGAGGCTACATGGGAAGCTAAAGAGGATATGAAGGCTAGATACCCTCACCTATTCGTGCCTTATAATGATGAAATGATGGTAACAATTCATTTCTACCCTCTGAGTTACTTTTTCATTGTTGAGTTGAGTTCTTGTCTCTAAATTGATGTTTCTCTTGAGTCTATGAGTATTTGAGTGTGCATGTATTTAACTGTGCATGTATTTAACTATATTCGTTCCAAATGATGATGTTAAAAGTAACGATTCTAAATCCCAAGTTAGGTTGATTCTTGAAGTATGAGTATCCAAGTATTTGAGTTCCTTCTTGATAGGTCTCCTAGTTGCTCATCATTCGAGGACGAATGATCCCAAGGGGGAGATAATGTAACACCCCCTAAATCCTTCCACCTAGTCTGATAAGATATACAGAGAAAACTGAGGGAATGGCTGAGAAAAAGCTGCAGAAAGAGAATCCACGAGAGCCATCTACAGCCCGTAGAGAGATCTATGACCCATAGATGAGGTCTCGTGAACCCCCCCACCCCCCACCAAATGACTTGGGGAATTTTCTAAGTCTGAGGCCCACATACGAGAGTACCTACGGCCCGTAAAGTGGTTTTGTGAATTGATGGTCCAAAAATCAACTTTTCAGCATCTTGAGTTATAAGTTATTAGATGGCTCGTAAAATATTTTATGGCTCGTAAAAGAGGTTTCATGCCAAATTTTAGTAACTTAAATTTTAGGACCCTTTATTTACGAGAAGCAGTTTACGACCCGTAGAATTAGGACTGGGCATTCGGTCGGTTCGGTTCGGTTTGTGAAATTCGATTTGGTTTTTCGATTTTTGGTTTAATAAAAATATAAACCGAAACTGAACTGAAATAAATTCGGTTCAGTTCGATTTTTGCAATTTCGGTTCGATTTATTTCGGTTTAATTTTTCAGTTTGAATATTATTTCTGACTCTTTTTTTCGATGAAAAGTAATTGATTACATACAAGAAAACATTACTACAACTCTATAAAGATAAGTTACTCTATATTAGTAACCAATTAATGAGGTCATTATTTAAAAATGTGAACAGTTACATGTATTGAATTACTATTTGAAGTGTCATAACCTATAAATCAAAAGTCTACCATTTGATTCCTTCATTCCTTGACATATATGTTCTAGGTTAGCAATTAGGATTTAGGAATTTTATTTTTCACTAAAGTAAAGTAATATTATTTGGAACTGAAATTGGGCGTTCAGTAAAATATATGTTGCCCGATTGGGTTTGGGAAATTACTAGTTCATGTTGGGCCTACACTGTATGTATTATAATTTATAAGTTATAACATATATAGGCAGCCAAAACTAATAGGTGGTCGAGCAAAGGCGAGTTCTCTGGAGCTCCTGTAATATTCTCAGTGAACTTAACCATAATATCATCTCATTTCTGGCCAAGAAGATAAGGCAAGAATCTATACACACACACACACACACATATATATATATATATATGTATGTATGTATCTATTCATATTTTTTGGACTTGTCGAGAAAGATTAGCTATTTTACCACTGTAGCTTTGATGTTTCTAAGAAATATTATCTTAGTATGTCTGTATACTCTTTATATATACAAGGACACTCTTCCAAAGGTTGTACTATAGCATTTTTATTTTTCCATCAAAGAAGAAGTTTATCTGGACATAAAAAAAAATCAGTTTTTCGGTTAACCGAAATAAAAAAAATTAAAATCGATAACCGAACCGAATTATCAATATTTTAAAATTTAAAACCAAAACCGACTGAATAAACCGATTAACCGAAACCGAAATTTAAAAAAATTCGGTTTGGTCGATTTTTTCGGTTTGAACCAAATAATGCCCAGCCCTACGTAGAACGTTCTATGACCCGTAGACGGGGTCTCGTAGACCTAATCGACAGTTTTAAGAGGGGGTTTTTCGTCTATTCAACAGTTTACCCTAGGATGTTTTAGACTTAATTAAAGTCCTAAAATAAAACCCTAAGGATATTTTCACCATTATTTGCGCTTAGGGATTTCTTGAGGAACACCAGAAGAGGGAGAAAGGCGAGGGTTTCAATTCAAACGCGAGGATTGACCGGAGATTGATTGTTTCCCAGGTATGTAAGGCTAACCAAAACATGAATTCTATTCTTCCATGTGCCCCATAACCCGGATTGATGGTGATATGAGTAAATTGAGTCTCCCATGAGTCCTTTTCTTTGAAGATTTTTCTCAACATCTTATGTAATCTTATATAATCTTGCATGAATTACTATTTTTATAATTTAATTACTTGAACTTGAAAATTTTACCTTACTACATGAACCCTAGCACGATTTCTTATGATTTTCACATATTTTACTTATATGAGCATGCATGAACATAGTTTGAGCCTGAAAATTCTATGGAATTCCTAAGTTGCTTAATCCTACATTTATTCTCCTAGAAGCTATGAGTTAGAATGATGCATGTTTGAACCCTGATGAGTTAAGAACTGAACCTAAAAATGATGTAACCAAAAGGTGGATAGTTGATGTGATGAGTTGAGTTGATGAATGTCCAATGAGACTAGATGAATGAGTTAACCATATGGTTGATGTCTTATGAGCATATTGAGTCTTGGGAGGAGTATTGAGCATCGAATTGAGTAAGAGTAAGTCCAACTCGAACTCAATAACTACGTAGCCGGCGTAGGAGAGAATCGAACCATAGAACTGAATGTTTCCTATTATCCCAAAATGAGGACTTGATGTTACTGATTTTGGATCCATTTATGGGATGTCCTATACCCTCGGTAGAGTATTAGATGGATGTGGCATCACTTCGTTGTATCATCACCAGCTCATAGGTGAAGGTTTTCGGTTAGAGAAACTCCCAATTATGCTTTGATAGTACTCTGAGTGGATGATACATAAATGGTAGATGAGTAGTCATTGTCTAAATTGCATTCTTACTTTAGACTCTGACATGATGATTGAGTTCCCTTTTTCTTAAGTTGAGCTATTTGAATTCATGTTATTCTTCCTTTGCATATTTCTTTCTGCCATTTTACATGCTCGTACATTTCATATACTGACGTCTATTTGGGCTTGCATCCTTTCATGATGCAGAGACAGGTACTAGTGGTCATCAGCAGGCGCCTTGTTAAGGACCTATTTGCTTTCAGCTGATTGGTGAGCACTCCCCTACTTTCGGAGGATATCATATTTCTGTTCTAGCTTTGAGTTTTAGACACATTTTATTCTACTTAAAGCTAGTCATGGGTCTATCATTGACACCATTATTCGGATGTTTTAGAGGCTTCATAGGCTAAACTGTTGAGTTGTGATTGGATGTTATGTTGACGAGTTTCCTTTCATACTAGTCTTGCTTAGTTTATGGATAAGATGTCTGGCCTATGGCCTTTATTTATCATTTGTCATTTTCTTTCTTTACGTACTCTTATATACTGATGTCTTCTGCTATTAGAATGTGATTGAACGAATGTGATGAGGCTAAGTGGTTCACTTGGGGCTAGCAATAGTCTTCGAGTGTCGGCCAAGCCAAGGGTACTCTCCCGGGGCGTGACATTAGCTAGAGGTGTGTGTGCTAGATGGAGGTGTAAATCTCCAAAATGAGCATTAATTAATCAATTCTAAAATTGATTGCATGACATGGATCTATTGTTGTCTTCAAGTTTTAATCTAAAAATTAGTGGTTGAAAACATTGATTGAGCCATCTAACACTATTTTAACTTGAGAAAGCAAAATGGAGTTAAGTAAGACTCAATACTGAGGTCTAATTGAAATTACTCTATGGGTTTGAGTCAGGGATGGGATAATCCAAGTAATTTCTCATTTAATCATTTGAGCTAGGAATAGTCTATCTACTAAAGCAATATTTTATGTTTTATTGGAAAGGTTCTCGGAGTTCGAGAGAATCCAAGGGACATGCATTTAATAATTCAAGAGAACATTAAAACATAGACTTGATCAAACATTATACATGCACCAATCAATTTTATTGCAAATAATCTTTGCCTATTATAGTGGAAACCCCAATAATTAAGCGCGCCCCCTAGCCCTTTCAAATCTTGGTTGATCATTTCGTGTCAATTTCCTGGTTTAAGTACTTGATATTGGTGAGTTTTAGTTACTAAACTCCCCATTATATATACACACATACATATATGCATATTGAGAACTAAATTTTCTAATAATTGTGAAATCAACTGAAGGTGATCGCATCTCCAACACATTTTTACATTTTTTAAAAAATATAATTTTCAACTTGTTCTTTTTATATCTTTTAAAAACTAGCACTAGTTTAGTAATCTTAAATTACTTGGGCCATCTAAAAAGCCCATATGCCCGAAAATCACAAAAGTATATTAGCAAGGATACTCTCATAATTAGCACTAATTATGAAACTTTTTAGGAGTTTTTCCATTTGGGGATTTAGGGTTTGATACCATTTCAAACTCGCTTCTATATGATTTTAGCTTCTCGACTAAGGCTTACTATAATGGCGATGGCTTCCACCTTTTGTGAGTTTTTTTACATATATATACATATTTAAATTGTACCTACAAAATTTTGAAGACTTTATTTGTGATGCATTTCATGTTTAAACTTTGTTGAAAAGATTGAATTTATGTTTAAGTGATTAAAGAACATGATCGGATTCAAGTTTGCCGTAAATTCTTGTTTTTCATCTAGATCTTTTTTGATGAATTGTTCTTTTGATTTTATATAAGATACCATTAATTGATCATAAATGAAACAGTGAAGATTTATGGAATAGGCCTTGAGTTCTTTTGAATTGAGGTGTTGTTATTTTTTTTAATTTCCAATGCATTACTTTTACCAATCTTTCTAGAAACTCTGCAACACAAAAATGATTTTGAACCAAGGGTATAGCATAAATTATCGCTCTAACCATAAAAGTAGTGTTATGGTCGATGTTTCCTCTGTCATTTCCACACCCCACTTGTTAGATTACACTAACTAGGTTATTTAACAATCTTTATTTTAGTTACTATTGTTTATTTTTATTCATTGTTGTTTATCTTTATAGTGTTCTCATGTTTCACTAGTATCTCTATTTTTCTATTATATGTTAGTTGTTATTGTTTACTTTTTTCTTCTTATTCCTAATTGTAATTTAAGGTGTTACATATTTTTGCTTACAGTTTGAATCATTATTTACTTTTTAGAGCGAGAAGAAGAATTGCATTTTATTTAAATATTCAACATCAAGAAAAGGGAACATGAGTTTTTCTGATCAACCACCTTCTCCTCCGCACTTTATGTCAATGTCATCTGCTAGTGGTGATGTTGGAGGCGTTCGGCCTCATTCTTCGATAAACCATGAGCATGCAACTCCTTTTAAGAGGCTAATGGAGTCGGATAACAACTTGCCAAATTGTCCAACTTTCCCTACTCCTAAAATCAAAATTGATTTACCAAATCTTCTAGAAAATAAAGGAACAAGGAATATATTTTATAAAACCCGCATGTGTGCTAAGTTCTTAGCAAATACTTGCAAGAATGGGAAACATTGTACTTTTGCTCATGGTGTTGAAGATCTGCGAGAGCCTCCTCCAAATTGGCAGGATCTGGTCCGTGTAAAGGATAGAGAGTTGAATGACAATCAAGGAAAAATGAATAGGATGAAAATTTGTAAGATGTTTTATGATGGAGAAGAATGTCCTTATGGATATCACTGCAATTTTCTTCATGAACGTCCTCAAATATCTAAGACCAACATGTCAAGGCACATGGAGAGTTCTGCAATAATTATCGAAACTACAGGGAACATAAGTGATCCTAAGAAGCTTGAGACTAGTAAGCAAGAAAATGACGTTGACCGTATTAAGAGGCCTCTATATTGGAAGACAAAGATATGTACGAAGTGGGAGACAACAGGTCAATGCCCTTTCCGTGACCATTGTCACTTTGCTCATGGTCAATCAGGTAAACTGATCTTTCTAAACTCTCATGTTGTTACTATGCAAGTTCTTTGTTAGATATATAGTTTCTCTTTTTGATCATATCTCACATTTAAAACAAGTAACCATAGATATATCTTTCAACTTCTGGCCTACCTCTTGATTTTTATATGTCTAACATTAAAATAACTTGGTCATTGTCAATTTTACCAAATGTGGAGACACAAAATACATAATGATGGGTTTCATGAGTTACATATATCTTAAGTTATAAATCTCTTCCATTTGACTTTCTATAGTTAAATGTGGGATCTGATCTTATAAGCTCTTTCCTAGAGTTTTTTTTTTGTTCGCCCATTTTGTTGATGATGGTTATTTCTTTTGGCAGAGCTGCAATTGCCTATGTATATGAATTCTATCCCTATTACTCCAAGGTCCTTCTCTGTTCCGCTTGCTGCAAACACAGTGATGAATGCCTCGATAAAAGAGGAAAAAGATGAGAAGAAAGTACCAAAGTGGAACTCATCGAAGAAGATTGCTGAAATATATGGAGATTGGATCGATGGTTATGTTGCACCCCACCGCTTATTTAGTTGATTTTTTTTGTTTCTAGTTTATTGTCCCCATTACATAAATGGACACATTACAAGGATCATATTTACATTGTGTGTAAACGGTTGAATTTTTGAATTTGGAACTGTATTGTAATAACTCTCTTGGTTACTTTTGTGCTTCTGTGTGCTTTTATTTTTTTCGCTTCTTATAGCTTACTTGTAGCTTTCATGTGATGTTTGGATGGATAGCATGTTTCCCTAGGTGATTGGGAGAGTTCGGTGTGACTCTTTCTCTTTTTAGAGGTTCAAAGTGAAAAAGGTTGACCGTTGTCAACATTCAGGAATTCTGATATCGTATGAGAATTTTGTCAATTCAATCAACTGCATAAGGTCCATTTTGTTGTTTTAACGTTAAAATTTTAGGCAAAGTTTGGCTTCTAAACATTCTTGGTAAATCCACTTGAATGAAAATTCCATCAATACAATCATCTCTGAAACATCAAGTTTTGTCTTGAACGATCTTTGCTTAAGTTCTTGAGATGTTCAGGATGAGTTTTTGGCATTTTGGCATTCTGTTGAACTTTCTTTGTAAGTGCTGACTTAGGCCAACATTTTGACAAGACAACCTCCGTTGGTTGTTTCATCAATTTTATTTAGTTTGGTATGTCATTTTCGATGTGTAGCATAGTTTATTTGCATAGATGAGGTTCCAAATAAACAATGAACCCCTATCAGGAGAAATTTCTATCTTGGTGCTTAGTATCTGTCGTTAAGCTGGTGAAACACACTTTTGCTCTCCATGTTCATAGTCTGTTGGCCGTGATCATACGCACCATTGGCTGTGGTGTATCCCATGGAGGGTCCTTTTGCCAAGATCCCAAACTGCCAAGTGAAGTGTGCTTACCACAGAGCACACCACGGCTCATGGCGCACATCACTAGCCATGGTATGCTCTGTGAAAGGCCATTCAACTTGGCCTTCCTTGTTTCGACCAAGGCTACACACCACAGACTGTGGTGTGTGACGTGGTGATGCACTGGGTGATTTTCCGAGTTTGTTTAAATAGGGCTACTTTGGTCCTTTCCGAGATCCTAAGTTCCTATTTGATGTGTATGGACTTATATGCCCTCCTAAAATGTTCCTAACTATTCAAAACACTTTTATGTATCCATAACACTTATTTATAAGGGAGGTCAAGGCCGGGACTACTGCTACATGAATGCTCACCTGATTAATAAGGAGGTCGAGGCCGGGACTATTGCTATGTGAATGCTCGCCTGATTAATAAGGAGGTTGAGGTCAGGACTACTACTACCCGGATGCTCACCTGATTTATGAGAGGTTGAGGTTGAGACTATTGTTATTCGAATGCTCGCCTAATTTATAAAAGAGCCCTAGGTCGGGATTACTACTATTCGAATGCTCGCCTAAGACTAACCGAAGTCGAACTTTCCTTTCTTCAGGCTGCATGCTAATAACTACCTAAGAATTCCTACCTCAACGAACTGAGTCAATATAACCACCAAGTCCTCAATTGGAACCAAATTGAAGAGAAACGGGACCTAACTTCACCAACATAACTCAAGAGTGTCAACTTGGGGGATTATGGATAATACAGTGTATATTTGGGCAAGTTACTATTTAGATAAGGCTTAACTACCAGACTTTAGTCTGCTATGCCATTCTACAGGGATCTAAGCAAGCCAAAATGACGTTGGGCACCTAGAGTAAGTTTTCATGTACTAAGGTCAACATGCTTCATAGTATTGATAATAGGAAATCAATACTAATAATAGAGCTACCAAGTAACATAGGAATCATATGCTTGCAAATACGCCAAAAATTCGAAAAGGACCTAAAATATAATTCTAATCCGAAGGCACATAAATAATCTACCCAACCCCAATATTCTAACATTTCCAACATACTTCAGAACCCCAAAATACAGGGAGACGGTACTACTAACAATGATATTAGCTAACCATATAGCATACATGTTGACAATAGACTTAACCAAAGATTTGTTGCCGTCAAAAATACCAATGACTAGTCATAAGGTCCAGGTGGTATGAATCACAATAAAAGAAATTGCTACGAACCTACTTGATTATCATTTTTCCCACTCCCTCTTCGTGCACAATGATAGCCAATGTAGGACCGAAATCGTTTCATAAAATTCGCATAAATGAAGCCAATGCAATGCATTCTATCCAAGTATTCAAACAAGTCACACAAAGCTAGAAAACAAGCCACTATCATCATAAAGACAAAAGTCGAGAGGACTAACCTTGGGTCCAACTACTCCTCTACAAGGGCTCGGGCCCAACGATGCAGAATAAATATAGTTCACCATCGAACAAAATCCATCACACAACTAAGAACACATCTAAGTGATCGTTCGAGGGAGAATAACTCTATGGCCAATGCCTTATCCCAAAACTATAAACCACAACCCAAGATGCAGTACCAATGAATCAAACCTATGGTTATGATAATCCACCAAAACCTCGACCACAACTCCACATATCGCCATAAACAAGCCTTACCAGAAGTCATGACTAGCTATAAGCACCATAAAAGTCCACAATAATGCACTAAGGCTCAAACTCGTTCTAAGTGCATTCATAATCTCTTAACAAGGGTATTCTACTCCAATCAAGATATAACATAGCTTCAACCTTAAATCAAGGTCTAATAAGGACTTTATTAGCCTAAGGCTCGATCGTAGATCACGAAAACAAGATAGAATAGAAAGAAACGAGATACAAGGCAAGTACAAACCAAATTAACATGAAATGCATACTAGACGATATCAAAACCGGATTAGTCAAATCGGAGACCGCTGCCTACCTCAAAACCGATCACGCGCGCTCTAAATCCACTCCACGGTAATTATCCGCATCCGAAACACCTCCAGTTGTTGCCATATTTATCAAATTATCGATCTACATGACAAAATGAGCATTTTGATACCAAGAACATAATTTTTGGAGTTGTACCAAAAATTGGATCAAAAAGGAGATTGTGGGACCTACAACGAGAATTTCAAAATAACTTCATAAAAAGGTCACAACTATAACCGGAAACTTGTACCTCAAAATGAGGCGCAATTCAAGGCTCAAAATAGAGGAATTCTAATCAAACAATATTTTCGTAATTAAAGAGAATTTTAAGAAAAGGGACAACAACTTCAACAGTAAAATTACCTCCGGCGAAGCTTCAACGCACTTTTCGAACACACCATCATGATCATCACGAAAAACTCCGCAAATTAGATTTTTGAATCAATTAAGTTGGACATATATTGGCCAAGATATCAACTCCAAATATCACCCAAAATTCAGGTCCAAAAATGGCATATAACAAAAGTTGCTTTCAAGAAAATACCATAAACGAGGCCTCCACGGCTAAAACCAAGCATACACCGACGTTCCTAGCGGAAAACACCGCAATTTAGCCTCAAGAGTCGCTGAAAACATACTCTGATGCTCAACATATCAACCCTTAAAATTTTGCCAAAAAACAATCCAAAAATCCCCAAACCAGTAGCTAATTTCGAAAAGTTACCTCAACAAGAAGTTTCAATCCCAATTTCGAGCTTACCAAGGCGTTCCTTATGAAATTTCAGACAAGTTAGCCTTAAGAATCATAAAAAACGAACTCGAAATGCTTCAAAAATCAGCTCCCAAAGTTTCTCAAAATTTTAACCCAAAAATGGTGCATGATAACAGCTAAATTCGAAGTTTTACCTCAAACGAAGGCTCCAATTCAAATTCCAAGCTTACCGCTAGATTCCTTATGAAAAATTCTTCAAGATTGACTTTTGAATTACTGAATTTGATCCTCAAATGATCAAGATATCAACTCTCAAAATTGGTTCCCATATCTGAAAATGTGTTGCTATATATATATAGGCCCCACTTCCAAAAATGTTGATGGGGTACTCTGTATCCGTCCAAAATCCCGTGCACGCAAACAAACTATGCTACCATATCAAATACAACGTTTTTGATTCAATGGAGCAGTCGAAATTTCCATACAAGGTCATTACGACTGAATATATGTCCCACTCTCACGGCCATTTTTAGCCAAATTCCATCGAGGAGCTCGAAATGAGTCTGAAAGTCTCGGGAATTGAACAAAAGGTCTAGGCCAAACTCGACATTCTAGAGCTAACGGTGTTATAGAATTTTCATCCGAGCGTGTTTTTTAAGAATGTTGACAAAGTCAACCATTGATCAATTTTAAAGACTAAAATGCAAAACGAGGTACAATCTTACGCCGAGGGTCTCGGTACTCTAGTCAACCATGCTTCTAGCCTAATTTGGCCATTCTGGAGCTGATAAAACTGTCAAAATTTCGTTCCGAAGCCATCTTCCTAGAGTTTAGACCAAAGTCGACCGTTCAAACTCTAGAAACTCCAAAATACGAAAACTCGTATAAAAATCAAATGAACAATCAGGCAACCGAACCACCAGTGCCAGTAGGTCGTAAATGACCTGGGATCACTACAGAAAAACTCTAAATGCTGAAAAGAGTGAGAAGCGAATAAAATAACCTGGAGGGTCATTACACGCAGTTGCCAAATCTATAGGTCGTGGACCAAGCTTCTTGCACGATAGTTTGTTAAATCATCAAAACCCAAAGCACAACAACAATTCACGGTCATATTTTGGATCATTTAAAATGTAGTTTGTTTTAAAATAAGGAAAAACTATGTAATTAAGCATGGAGCATCAAATGCACTACATCTAGACCAAAACTCAAACAACATATGTAATTATCAAAACTATCACGACAACATGATTTATGTAATTTGCTCTTAAAATAACTACTGAAAGTTGGAATAAACGTCTAAGAGGATGGCAAGTCTGAGATGTTAATAAAAAATGAGTGTGTGTGTGTGTTTCTAGTCTCCTTGAATGTTGAAGCAACAAAAATAGAAGGATGAACATAAATTTTATGTTGGAAACTTCTGATAATTCATTCAGAATATACAGGGAAGAAAAATAAACTGAAAATCAATCTAAAGAAACAAAAAATGAATTAAATAGGTAGGACGTAAAATCATGATCTTGATTCACTGTAATCCAAAACTTTCTATTTCCATAATCTATGCATATAATAAAATGTCTCATCTAAAAATTTGGAAACTACATTATAACATTGACCATTATGGTTAGACTTAATTTTTATATTTTATGGAAGCTCTCAAATATTAGCACTTTTTGCAGCCAAATTGTCAATTGAGAATCAACTAAAACTGAGCATAATTGAACCACCATGGCTCTTCTTTTGAAGGTTTATGTAGTTTGGCAGTATGCTCCAAAATTTTGGTTATGAATTTATGATGAAGATATTACAAGAGAAAGGATAATGTTTTTAGATTGTAGACAGAGATGGAAATTTTGTCCCAGACCAAAAATTATTTGGTTCCACAAATGTCAGATTCAAGATAATTAAGAAAATGAATTTGGACAGCTGAAGTGTATATTCAAGACCTCCCACCACAATCATCTATATACAAATCTAAACTCCCATATAATAACATACACATCAAGATTGTGCTCATCATGATTACAATAGTAGGAAGAACTGAGTTTTACTTTACTATAATAAGGTACATGATCAGAGATATTAAAACAAGATGATGAAAGTATGAAAGATAGAGTGGCACCAGTAAAGGGTCTCTGCTTGTTCACGTTCTCAATAGAACGCGGTATGCAACAATGGCTTACTGGAACTCAAGAAATAGCAGAGTAACTATTATCATCGGCAGTGTGACCCTGAGAAAGAATGGTCAGAAACACAAAGACCCCATACAGAACGGTTGCAATAGCAGTAAAGTTAACTAAGAAGGCCTCAGAACCATATTTAGCCAAACCATTAACTTCCAAGAATGTGAGCTTCTCAAGGAATCCTAAACAGGCATTGCCAACAGCCATGACATATATAAACATTCCCAAAAGCACATGCCAGGGAAGTGACTCGCGTCTGATTTCAGAACTACCTCCAGGGTAGAAGAACACCACAAATCCATAAACCCACTGCAAATATTTGTCATCAAGTAATGAGAAACAAATTAAAGTACATATTTGATAAGGATATTTGTATGTGTTCCCTATGAGTATGTAAAATCTTTTTGCTAATCTTTAGTATATCCTGAAACCCCACCCAAAGAAACCACACATATGCACACAGTAGGTACGTTGAGACAAATAAAGGATTAAATGGGATACACCGGGAGATCCGAGCAAGAAGAATGGACATTGTGCTTGCCATGAAAGTGTCTTAGAACATGAACTCTGCCACAAAGTTTTGAAGGTTGACATCTAAGTAGTGTGTTTCCTCATCATAAAAAGCTACAGTGTCATTTATTTATGCATGCTAAAGATCAAGAAATATATCAATAAACAGGGACAATAATGAAAATGCCCTACTAAGAAGTAACACCATTTGGATCAGAATTACATGAAAGTACCTACTTGGAACTTCATCTCATGACAATTTACAAGCCCCAAACTATTATTCCTTCACTCTTCAATTAGATATAAGGAGCCATGATGGGATATTTACCTGAATGCCATAGAGAGAAATAACTCCTATTCCAACCCAGGAATGTAAACTGTACATGTTGGCGATGTTGCTTTCATTGTGATTTTTGAATGCTGCATAGATTCCGATTATACCAAGTATGAGGGCGATAGCATGTAAAACCAGATGTATTACTTTCTTCACCTGTTTCTCCAGGGGGAAAGATTTGTAACTCATGATGGCTGTAAATATTGGATTGACAAGGCATTGATAGTCAGATGGCATAATAACGAAGAAAAGGAGAAAAAGAGAAAGATGTCTGTAGGCATCTCAATTACCTTCTCCCCCAAGAATAACGAAGCCAATAAGCATCAGAACCGGGTGAATCTGGAAAACAAGAACCAGAGAGAAAAGATGAAGATAATACATTTATGAAAATTTACCATAACCGGAAAAGATGACACTTTAAGCAGCAGTATAAGAAGTAGTACTACTTAAAGTAGGCAAAACTACTATCTGAGATATCTGGAAGTGATAGTTGAGATTGTACTCGCTGAATCCATAACACAAGAGTCTCATAATCTAATTTTCTTTGTGGAAGCAATTCAATATCATTATTGTTAAATTTCATAATTTGACTGAAATTTCATCTAGTAATATTGTGCAACACCACTATTGTAGGAGGGACACACAGCGAATAATCTTTATTGTCTTGTATTTCTGCAGTCATAAAGGTTTCCCCAAAAACATTGAGTGTTAAGTATGTTTAAGTATGTCTAACATTAGAACAATAAACTCACTGATTTCCCTCCATTTTGGATCGATTAACGATATATAAAGTTACATCAGAAATAACCTTTCTACCTCACAAGGTAAGGGTAAAGTCTCTGTACACTCTACCCTCCCGGACTTATGGGATCACACTAGCTACGTTGTTGTTGTTGTTGTTGTTGTTGTTGTTGTTGTAACAAACTCTCTGAGTTACATAACAAATTATCACTACTAGTATGGTGTTGGACTGCTGAAAAGCATCATATGATGAATCAGACCATTCATTTGTTCATTCAATCCAGTGTTTTACATTGTAGAGCCTACTTCCTCCTTAACTATAATTTGTATGAATACAACACAGAGAGGTAGTTACCTTGAACAAAAAGAAGTGACTTGGACAAAAAGAAACGAAGTGACTTGGACAAAGAAACAAAGTGATTTAGACAAATCTTTTTTGTCCATAACCTCAGACCAATCAATCCAATAGGGGTAACCAAATGGTCAAAAGCATGTATGTCTACTTCAAAATACATAAAAAAGAACACCCCTCAAAAGGGAAAAAGAAGATCCTCATAGTATTCAGACTTATCAGAAATCAACCAAACAGGCAAACAACACCAGAAAACACTTGTGCTTGAACAGTGAAGGTTTCCCTCAAATTAAAGACTGGAATTTCTAGCTGTCATAATCTCAAATGTGTTAAAAGGAATCAATAAATCAGATTCAGTTGCTATCAGCCTGTTAAAACCAAGATGAAGGAAACATATTTCATCAGTCTCAATTAGAATTGACAAGTTGGCAAAACCAAATCTTGATTAATACGACAGTAAGATAAAAATTGCCAATAAACAAGATTCCATATTTCAAGAAAAAGAGGCATCAAATTTCAATAGAAAAGAAAGGAAGTTACATTAAAGATGAGATTTTTATTATCAGCTTCCCAAGCTAAGCCACCCCTAAAGTGGATATTCCAAACCAAGACCATAATAGCAGCAACTAAGGCAAGAAAGTGTGCCACAAATGAGAAAGGCAGTGCCTTCAACCCAGTTGCCATCTTCCTCCTCTCTTAGTTTGATGATGAGACGTGTAAGTATAGAGCAATGGAGAAAGTGTGAAGTGCTATCCTATTTCTATGAAGCGACTTTGGGATAATTTAATTTTGATCCAGACCTGGACGACAAAACTCCCTTTCAAATGGTGGTACTCGCTCCATCTCATGTTTTGTGTGTGTGTGTTTTTTTATTTTTTCCTTTACAAAAATATATTAATTATATTATTTTGTTAAAAATTAATTTTGATTTTCTATTAATATTTGATATTTGGAGTGCCGAAACTTTATTTCACCGAGGACATGACCTTCGATAGAAAAGGGTGAAGGTTGCGGATTAGAGTAAAGGGCTAATAAATTAGTAGGGGTAGGTCGATAAATGATTTTGTGATAGTAGATTAATAAGAGTAATGATGCCTTTATATCGTATGTTGTCATGATTAGTCCTGTATTTGTTTACTTTTAGTATATGCATGTATGTCTTGTGCTGTCTATTGGTTTTTGAGACGAGGGTTCATAGGAAACAACTTCTCTACCTCTATGGGGAGGTGGTAAGGTTTGCGTACACTACCCTCCTCAGACCCTAGTTGTGAGATTCTACTGGTATGTCATTGTTGTTGTATTTGATATTTGGAGTCTGAGTGCTTTGGATTCACGCTGCACAGGATCTCATTCAAGGAAAAGTACTCTCAACTAAGGATTTCTTCATGCTCAAGTTTCAGATTTAATTAGTTAAAGAAATAGTAATCTCATCTAAAATTATTTATATAACATCTTAAATTATTTGTAGTCTTATAGCATAATTACTACTAAGTATAAAATAGAAACAATAATTAATGTGATTTTGACCCTTATAAAAAGAAAACAGATTCTTAAACCCCTTTATGTCTTTTTTAATTGTAATTAATCTTTAAGCCGTGGGATGATAATTATGCTTTCTCTATCATAATGTGGATAATAAACACGTGGCAAATCTGGATAGGTTCAAATCGTAGCCCACGTGTTTCATCTTTTTTCGAGATTCGTGTCACCGTTGCTGCCTTCAAACTTTCCAGGATTCACACATGACACATAATCGTTAGTTGACCTCAAAACCAATTTAAGCCGCAAATAAATTTAGTTAACACAAATTTAGAATGTAACGAAAAATAAGTTTAGTGTAATTCTTTTTTTTATGTAATTTTTTAAACGGCAGATATTAAATACTTTAATTTCAGATTTTGTTATAAAAAAAATTACAAGAAAAAAATTCTTACGCTTTATAAAAAAAAATTTACTCCTTTCTTCTTCATTTTACCAAGATATATTTTTGTCCTTGTGATTAAAATTATCTGTACTCGTTCTTCTATAAATTGATGAAAGAAATTTTTATATTGGGCAAAAGTGGATATTTAGCATTGTGTTTGGGAGGACAACTATAAGTAATAGTGTTTTCGTGATGTATAATTTCATCATCCCAATAAATTGAATCTCTAACTTTTGGTTCAAAAGACATTATTTATGATTCAAATAAATAAAATTAGAAAAAAAAGGAGAGGATTGAAGATGCCATGTTTGAGCATCTTTAAATAGATGTCATGATGAAACAAATAAAAATAAATAATGTAATAATTTGATCGATTTTTATGATGTATCAATCAATATAATTCTATGACAGATGCTGCGAAAACTAGACTTTATAAATGGTAAAAAAATTCCCAATTTACAACAAAATCGGACGTTTCATGTTTAACGTCTGTTGTTTGAAAATTTATACAAAACTTTCCTATTTTAGTTACATTCTAAATCATGACTTATTTGTGGCAATTTAATCTATTTGTGGCTTAAATGGATTTCGAATTTCCTTCATTTCTAAATAAAATAGTATTTTAAATAATCAAAAAAAAAATTAAAATACTTTTTAAATTTTTTCCTTCTCCAAATAAGAGAATTTTATGTTGCCTAGAAAAAAATTAAGGAGCTTTTTAAGAATGTGTCGAAAAGCATCACTTATTAAAAAAACAAAATTAATAATAATAATAATAATAATAATAAAAATAAAAATAAAGAGAAGAAATCAAAATGGCAGTATGGTAAAATCGATCTTCATATCCACATTTCAAAATTAGGTGCAATCTATGTAGAAAAAAGGAACACGTGGTAGGTGGGATGCCTTCCTTTTAATGTCTGTTCCTTAAATTACTCTAATTTTTTATTTTATATTTTTTATAATCAAGTTCAGAAAATAGCTTCTTTACTTCTATAAAAAAGTAGTAATATTTGCGTATATTTTATTCTTTTCAGATTTTACTTGTGGGATTGAGAGGATAATTTATATGGTGAAAAAAAAAAAGAAATATTTATCTAATATTGATACTAATGATTATCATAGAGTTTATTTATCGAGTGTTGGGAAAATTCCTAAGTTGAATGAATATTTCATGAAATTTAATTGCTGTTTTTAATACATCGAAAGCTTTAAATTTTTTGCTGAAATGTTCTTTTTTTAGAAATTAAATTGGATGATTTGTTTATTAGAAAAAATTTTCAATATAGAGCTTGAATGAACAATTGGAAACTGGACTTGCAAAATACAAAAAAGTCCAAACTTCTAAAACGATCATCGCCTAACGAGGATCGATGATAAAATCAAATGTTATGCTACAATTATGTCAGTATTATTTTAGTGTAAATCAACGTTAATTTTTTGCATTAAATTTTACAATAAAAAAATTATTTTTCTCTTTTTATTATTATATTATTATTTTTTATATGATTTATATTGTTTACTTTATTTATATTTTTTTATTTCATAAAACAAGTTTTTTCTAAAACATTTAGCATATACAATTCATATTCTTTACTTTTATAATTGTTTGATGTAATATTATTTTATATCATAATTTTTTAAATTCGTGATATGGTCAAACATAAATTATACCCTCACAGTTTTAATTAATTGTTATACTTTTTTTCTAAATATCTTTTTCAGTTGCAGGAATTCTTTAATTTTTACTTTTTATACGATATATTTAAGATTATTAAATTATTACATATTTTTAAATTTAAAATTATAAAAAAAATAAACAAATTATTTTTTAAAATTTTATGTCAAAGTAATATCGGACAAATAAATTATGAATGAGTAGAAAGGCAAATGAAGAACAAAATGAGAGGTAGGGATGTTAATGGTTTGGTTTGCATCGATTGTTGGTTAAAATTAAAATCAAATTAATTTAATCGGTTTTTAAATTTTTAAAATCAAACTAAGAAAAATAACCTTCAATTTGGTTATTGTCGGTTTGGTTTAATTTTATTTTTCTCTATTTGAAAGTAATAAGTTTGCTGAGAATGTATGATAGACATAGACACTTACTGTATGAAAGCTTCTTTGGATTCAACTAAGCAATAATAGAGTTATTATTATATGAATAAAATAATTTAGTTAAGCAATACTAAAATCTTTATACACCAAGAGATCAAAAGATTAAATTTTTATAGTAAAAAAAATCCAAGCTCAACAATTGAGGAACTACCTGGGGAGGAGGTATAAGAAAATTATGTACCAAAATACTAACAAAAGGATTCTCAAACATAAATAGTAAATTTAAAGATTTAAGTATATTAAAATTTAACAAAATATTTATGTTTTATGAATAATATAAAAGTATTATTTCTCAATTCAATTTGATTAATTTTATATTTTTTAATAAAATTAAAATCAAATAAAACAGTATCATATTTAAAATACAAAATTCATTAGAAACAAACATATCAATGGATAACTACATGCTTCTGATAGCTGAAGCAGACACATTGACCTGAAGTAGAATAATTGAAAGTTGCTCAAAATTTTTGTTGTTGTTATTATTGTAATTCTTATTCTTATTATTATTGTTCTTAATACTATTCTTATTATTATTGTACTTATTATTATTGTTGTTGTTATTATTCTTATTATTGTTATTTAAAAACATGAATATATTTTGATAGAACATCAATTTTAATTAGAGAGATTTAAGAGGTTGGAATAAAAGAGACAAAAAATGGAGAGAGACAATGGGATAAAAGAGGGGAAAATTATAAGAGATTTATAAGGAGATGATTATTGAGTGTTGTTTCTTTTAAAATTTAATTTGTTAAATAAAATATTTAATTACTTTTTCAGTCTCCTTTTATGTGAGTTAATTTGATTTAACATAAATTTAAAATAAAATAAATTTTTTTAAAATATGTGATCAAGTGGTTATAAATCATTTCACTAAAGACAAAATAAATATTCTAAAATTATATTATTATTAAACACAAAAATATATTATTTGTTGTATCTATATGTCGTTACAATAATGGTGAAGCACCTACAACTCTGAACAGAAGATGCCAATCGCAGGCTTTGTGATATTGAGAAAGAAGTTTTTGGAAGGATTATTTGAATTAAAATATTTTTATTTATGAATTATTTTTGTAAAATATAAATTTAGAAGATTTTTATTTTATCCGACATATTAAATTATTCAGCATAACATGTATAGCATCAAATTTGCTTGACATAAATTTAAAGAATTTTTACCTTGTTCGATATAAGTTTAATAGGAATATATTATGTCTTTTATAACATAAATTTTTGGGTTCTAAAATTGAACTAGTTCCTTTATCAATATAAGTTTTATAGATACTAAATTATGTCTTGTAAATCATAACATGTGATTTTTTTCCCAATGAATAAAGTGACATAACTTCTTAAGCTTTGTAAGGTATAACTTATATTAAATTATGATTAAAAAAAATTAAACCTATACCTTGTATTTCTTTTTTTTATGCTAGGAATACTTTTGACCACTTTCTTATTACTTAAAAAGATAAAGAGTAAAATGTGATATTTTTTTTAGTGTGTTTCTTAAAGAATGTCATCTTACTATAATTAAAAATAATTTAACTTTCAAATTCGTTTTTTACTTTTGATGAAATGATTTACAACAACACAAATATCTAAAGATTGTTTTGGACCACAAATTTCAAAAATCCTTTTTTTTGTTAAATACCGTGCTAAATCAAATAATGCTGCAGAAAATCAGACGAAGGGAGTAAAATATAAAGACCACTAATGTAAAGAGCAAAAATTGAAGACCATAAATTTAAGGAATAAGAATTATTATAACTCACATAAATCCCATAATGTAAGAAACAAATTACATTTTAATTTTGCGCTTTTTAAATTTATAAAAATTCCTTTAAATTTGCATCATCTAGATTTGTGGGAGCCATCCGAATACATTAGACAACTTGGCTATTATGTTTAAAAAGGAAATTTAAAAAATAAAATAAAATGTTAGTTTCACAAATTACTCAAAACAAATTTATATCAATCTCTCCAAAAAATTTAGGAACGTCAAACAATTCGAATTTCAAAAGTTTCTCCTTCCCAACCTATCCCAAATCATAACAAATTTTTATCTGTATTTGCTTCTTCGTACATTTTTTCTTTTTACTCATCAATTATTAATTTTATAGACCGCATTGAAAAAAATATAAACATCAATTAAGAATGAAAAAAAACTAAAAACTGATGTACAATACATACTCAATGCAACTACAATGCATTTTAAATATATATCTGATACATATTGATTTAAAACTTTATACAAAACACGTTTAATCTTGATATAGTGTAAATATATCATATGTTATTTATGTATCAAGGCCATCATATATTTGTATTTGATACAACTATCTCTGGATTACTGTACAGTGTAAATTCATAACTTGACACACCATAAGTGATACAATAAGGTATAATTTATATATCAAGTATTTAAGTATTGGACATTATAACTAATATATCAGAATAAAGATATTCATATTAGTAATGTCTCATAAAAAGCTACCAGAATATATTATTTAAATCACGATACATTAGGACATGTACATAGTAATGTATCATAAACAAATATTAGGGCAGAGTATTTAAGTAATGATACACTCGGAGATGTATATAAGTAATGTATCAGAAATAAAATCAAAATAAAGTATTTAATCCATAATTTGAGTAATGCATATAAGTAATGCATCAGAACACGAAATTTAACCCATGATACATTGAGAGATGCATATAAGTAATGTATCAGAAAAAATAAAAAAAATGATGGATTACAAATCAAAATAAAGTAAATACAACAAAAATTTATACCTTAGATAGTGTAGGCTTTGAAATTATAGATCTTGTTTTTCTATCTTTTGAGATTTTATTTTATTTATCGTATTTACATATTAACATGTGTTTTTCGTAGATAGTTGCCCTTTTTTTTTGATTTTTTTAGTTTTATTTCCCCTTTTTGTTCCCTTTGCAATATCTAGTTATTCTACTTATGGGTTGTTGAGTCGAGGGTTCACAGGAAACAATCTCTCTACTTCTTACGAGGTAGTGGGAAGGTGTGCGTACATTTCTACCCTCCCCAGACCCCACTTGTGGGATTCAATTGGGTATGTTGTTGTTGAAATTTTATTTTATTTTATTTTTGCTACTTTCACTTTAAAAGATGAAGGCACATCATTTTTGGACTTTGATTTCTCAACATTTTGATTCGTCATTGATAATAAAGCATCATTCATGACTTTGAATATGCAAAATTGAAAAATCGAAGAACTATCAATTGAAAAAGAAGAAGAAGAAAAATGTATTGATAAAGTTGAAATTCATTGATTAGAGAGAAGAATTTGAAATTGTAATAAATATAGTAACTGTTGTAATTGAGAAAGTAAAAATAGAAGAGATATCAGGATTGAAAAAGGAAAGAGAGTGGGAAAAAGTGATGTATTCGGATGACAGTAATTTAAAAAAATAAAGAATAGTTTTTCAAAATATTTTGAAAAGATTGAAAAATAATAATAATTTAAAAAAAAAGTATGATAGATAAGAATGTATAGTTAGATAATTTTTTGTTTTCTAAAAATGAAGCACTACCTCAAAAAATAGGAGCATTATTGGGAATGACCCATTAAGAAAAGGATGCATATACTAATTGGGCTTTGCATAAATTGGACTATTTCCACTACACAAGAAACTATGGCCTTTGGAGATTTTTATAGATAACCCCTAATAAACATCACCTTAACACAAAGAATATTGAATCTTACTTTTTACTCACTAACCATAATTAATTTTTTCTAATATCCTTCTCAAAATTCTAGAACTATCATTGTATTCACCTAACTGATATTTTTCGAGGGAACAGTCTAATGTACCTACATAGTAATATTTTTTCAAGAAACAACCTCTCTATTTCTATGAGGTAGTGATAAGGTCTGCGTACATTATATCCTTTTCAGACCCCACTTGTGAGATTTCACTGAATATATTATTATTGTATGTAGTAATATTTTTTAGTTTACATTGGTTGAGTCATATTATAGTTACACAATTAGTTTGATTAGAACATTGGTAGGTATATAATTATTCGTTTGGTTGGAGCATTCCTAAATATATATAATTATAGTTTTAATAGGATACAAATCGCTATATTATTAGTTTGGTGCAATACTGACAATTATCACAACCTATACTTAATAGAGAAAATCTTTAAAATGATTAAATAAATAATAGAAAATTTTAGATGAAATTGGGGAACTTGTCTGTTGTAAAAAATGAAGTGACTGCGGAAACAAATAAATCTCAGTATTGACCATATATGTATTTTCATACTCTCTCGGTCCCATATCAAATTAATTTGTGAGACAATATATACATATTTAAAAAGAATATTTAAGAATATGATTTAAATTATACTTTTAAATTATGTCTACTTGTTTATATTATAAACAAATCATACATCCCCTTTTTTCTAATTGACTTTTTTTAATATCTATTCTACCCTTACATTATCTACCGTTAATTTTTTTTTATACTTCTTTTAAAATCATAATTTTTAAAATTTTTTAATCTATATAACAATTTTTTTATTAAAAATATATTAATTTCATCCAAACAAGAAAATAAAAAGAATATTGATTAAGTATATAATTTAATGTCATTCTATAATGAAACAAATGAACAATATAAAAATAATGTTATTAATTTTAATGAAAATTATAATGTGATAACCTTATAAGCATATTTTTATACAAGTAATAAGAAATAATTAATAAAAATGGAGATATTTCATAATAATTTTCTTAAAAGGTTATCTATTTTATATTTATATTATAACATAAATTTTTAATTATAATTTAGAAAATATTCATTAATGACAATAAAAATTTGTTTATCTGCATAGCTAATAGAGAATAGGAGTTATATATAATTACATTAACATGGCCTTCTTAACTTGGTTTTATCATCTAAGCACTCCAATTTTGGGTACAAACAAGTAGTCATTTAAACTTTTATATAGTTGAACAAGTAGACACACGCGTTCTACATGACAATTCGCGTGAGATATACTCAGACTGATTATATTATGCCATATAGAAAATATATCATGCTACGTGTAGGACGTACGTGTCTATTTGTTCAACATAAGTTTAAATGCTTTGTTATGCGCATCCATAAGTTGAAGACGTGTATCTATTCGTTCAACTTTGTACAAATTTAAATATTTCGTTGTGCTCACCCATAAGTCGAAGAAAATGAATGTCAAGTTAAATAACATATTAACTTATTATATGTAAGAGATAAAATAGAACTTAAATATGTATGTACACTATTCATTCATACATGCATAAATGTATGTAATATTAAAATAACAATCGTTAAAAAAAACAACAGAGTTTGCAATACACTTTTAACTTATAAAGCTAATGAACTTAATGAAATCTATTAACACAAAAGTTAAAAAACAAAATACGTTATTCATAATATAAAAAAAGTATTATAAAGATGGAGGATTAAAAAGAACAAAGATAAAATAGACTTTACAGAGGATAAAGAGATGAGAATGATTTATTTCTCAAACATATATAATATAGTATCAAATAAAATTATAATTTTTACAATATTTAGATGAATTTTTTATAAGTCAGTTTAGATTAACATATCAATTCAATTTTTATATGAGTTGTATCAAGCGAGTCAAGATGTGATAAGTTAATAAAATAAAGAGATTATTAATTTATTCAAATCTAAACACACTAGTCGAATCATAATTTTATGAATTAATTTTATCACTTTAAATTTATACGATAAAAGTGAGTGTCTAGCTATTTCTAATTGCAAATTTAATTGAACTCATATTTGCTCAATGAATACAAGTTTCTCGTATTGCCAAATTTCATTGGAGTCAACTATTATTCTCTTCATCAATGATGTATCAATCACCTTCTACCATAATTTTTAATAGAATATATGATGCATAATTTTGAATTTAAGTCTTGTTTGGCTCAAATATTTTAATATGGAAAAACAGGACCCCTAGTGTGATCGGTTCAATTAATAATGCAAACAACTCACATGAATAGCTGTGTCCTTTCTTGGAACTGCTCAGGCACGTGCTGGACATTAATATCATCATCCCGCAATTAAAGCTTCTCATTTACTCCCTCCCTATCCATTTTACTTGTCCACATTGTTAAAAAATAATATTAATTTCAAATTATTACTCAATTTACAAAACCAGAAGAAAGTTAATTTAATTTTTATCACTTTGCCCTTAAATTAATCCTTTTCTTAAAATACAAATATTATAAAATTTCAGAAAAAAAAAAATTCCTTCATCATTAATTTTGATATCAATAAATTAAAGCACATAAATATAAAGGGGTAATTGTAAAAACCGAAGCGTGTAAAAGGGAAAATGGACCAGTGATATGAGGCAGGGGAAGTAATTGGCACTATTTCCATTCTAAATTAACTTAATTTTTAAATTTTTTTTTAATATTCAAAATAGTTGAATTGTTCAAAATTTAAAATAAATGTTTAAAACTTTTTTCGTATTTATCCTTTTATTTATTAAAATTTTATATCTTTTTATATTTATGACTTCACAAAGGACAATAAAAATATAATTATCTTTAAATATTTTTCTTAACATGTGCACGTCATCTCACAAATTTAAGTTAAAATAGATGGAAGGGAGTATCTACTAGTTAACATTTACATGTACTAACGTCCACAGATTTGTAACTAACAAAATAATTGTCAACATTAATAAACGTGTAAGATGGATAGTTAGAAACACAGAAAAAAGATGACACGTTTCCATAGAAAGAGTACCTTCCTCTTTCGCAGCTTGGGATACATAGCTCTTCTTTTCATTTCACCAGCACTGCTATGAAAGTGTTCTACGTAATTGCGCTGGATCATCGTCCATCACACACTCAAAAACATTTTGATTTAGAATTCTTTTTTCCCGTGGGTCATTGTGCCACACGAGACAACCAAATTCCCAGAAAATGAAAGTAGAAATGGACTGCAAGAATCAATCAATCAAAAAACAATCAACATATCAATTTTTCTTTTTTTTAAAAAAAAAAATCACAATTAACATATGAAGATGCTTTACATTTTCGAGGATGTATATTTATATTTAAAATTTAAACTTGTCTTCACCATTGTGAAAAAGAGGGGATAGGATAATTTCTCCTTTTTTTTGGGGGGGGGGGGGGGGGTATTGGTGATGCCACATTACAACACGTGAAAATCCAAATTTACAGATCACAATAGCAAGGCTGAAAGAAGCAACAGTAAGAATACTGTTGTTTATATGCAATTAATTAACACAAAGAATGGTAGAGACTAAGAAGTCAACAGGATTATAGTCCAAACGTCTTTGTTGGGTCTTGGGGACACATCTGGAAAAGCCAAACCAGCTGAGTGATAGCATTATATTTTACCTACCCACACTTTTTTTTTCTGTAACTTAAAAAGCATTTGTAAATGTCAGAAAGAAATTCAATAGCTAGAAACTATATTTGCCCTTTTCCGCTTAACAAGAAAAGTTTAAATTAGAATTTGAGAAACAAAACTGGCATCTCAACTTACTAATGACAGCAGAAAAAAAGCAAATGTCTAGTCAATATTGAGTAAAGATCTAAAATTCTAAGGGTATTAATGCAGGTCCCTTTACAACTGAAAGTCTGCATCATGTGGATAAAAATTTAGGTCACTACTTAACATTGAAAAATAAGACGAAAAGTAGTTTGACCTTTCATGGGAAAAAAATTATTCTACCCAAATGACAGTCTGGATTGGGATCAGTCAGTCCCACATAAAGAAAAGGAGGACAAGCTTGTGCAATAAAAGTATTGCTCTGTCATAACAAAGCACTTACTCATGATCTCTTTACTTCAACTAAAATAAAGGTATTGCTTCCTTTATGCACTCAGAAAAGTAGGACACATTTAGCTGTTGTTATCTGATATTACTCACATTGCATATTGTATTATATTCATTTTCCTTCTTCTTTCAACTTGTATACCAAGCAAAGCATCTGCATCCTTCAACTAGAGCCTAGAGAAGAGGATTTTCTTTACTTTCAAACCAGAAACACGAAATACAGAGTAAAGGGAAGCGGTCAGCTTTCTCGGATCCCGAAGAAAGAGGCCAAACGAATTCAATAACAACCATGTTCAAGTCTTCAAAATGGAAAAAGGAGAAGATCAAAGCTGTATTCCAAATGCAGTTTCAGGTAACACAGGTACGCTAACAGGATGGTTAAAAATTGCTATGTTTATTTTCTTCTCAAATGCTGCTAATTGCATATAGCAAGCTTTGATTTGATATAAGCTAATGAAGTATTTTTGAGAATTTAATCTTCCTGACTTATGAATCTCTCAATTATGATGATTTCAGGTACCTCAGCTAAAAGCGAAAAAACTGATGATTTCAATAGCTCCGGCAGATGCTGGAAAGCCAACAATAAGACTAGGAAAAGCAGCAATTGTCGACGGAGCCTGTTCATGGGAAAATCCTATTTACGAGACAGTGAAATTAGTCAGGGATCCAAAAACAGGAAAATTTAAACAAAACATTTACTACTTTGCTGTGGCATCTGTAAGTAACAGAAATGCAATCTCCATATATGCTCTGACCACATTTCGGTTGGAACATTTGCTCATTACTCATCGACATGATGTCATCTCAGGGATCATCAAAATCAGGTTTTCTGGGAGAAGTTGGTCTTGATTTTGCAGATTTGGTAGAGGCAACTGAAACCTTAGTAGTATCCCTACCCCTAATGCCACTGGAGACTGGCGCGATTTTGCATGTAGGTCCTCTCTCTCCTCTCCATGATACATACACACACATACATACATACATACAAACTCTTCTATCATACAGGACTTCTGACATCACTGCTAATCAAGGTTTACAACTTCCTCACTCGGCACCTCAAATTGGAAAAGAAACAGAAAACAGATGGTCTTAGAAAAGGAGTAGTAATAATGTTTGCTAACAGTTGAGTCCCAAATTGATTGAGGGGAATGGGTTATGGTCTTAGGCAACCTCTCCTTATGAGCTAGCTTGGGTTGAGTTAGGTCCGGTATCCATTTTTTTGACATAGTATCAAAGCCAAACCATCAATCCCTATTATTATTTTTCTCAATGTTAGGCCCCCGTAATCCATGCTCCGAGTGACTCCAGAGCATGTCGGGAAGGTTAAGTCCAACATTGGCTGAGGGAATGGGTTGTGGTCTCCTTATATCTAAGACAATCCTCCCTTCATGAACTAGCTTTTTGAGGTTGAATTAGACACGGAGTCCATTTATTATTACTAACAAAGTAAACAAAAGTCTTTAGTGTTCATCTATGTTATTCTAAGATATATATATATGAAACAGGTCGCAGTACAGAATATGCAAGGAGCTCAGGAAACCAGGTGATTTAGCATTCAATGCCATGCTAAACTTGTTATCAATCTGGCTTCAGTTATCTACTACAAGTTTGGATACTAAATAGGTTTATAACAAAATAATTTCAGGCATACTGAAGATGGTGAAATTTCAAGGACTGAATCTCTAGATCAAAGCTTTGAAACAGAACTAGGAAGCAGTGGCCATCACGGAAACGGACATTGTACATATACTGAAGTAAGGTCTCATATTTATATACTTTTGCGTTTCTTCATTTCACTGCATACAGTACTATCACATACTGAAATATCCCCCATTTTGGCCCTAGTTTGTGGTGCTTAAAGTTTGAGTCGGTAAAGATGACATTGAGTCTAACTCAACCCCAAAAGTCAGCTCATGAGGGGGGATTGCCCAAGTCACCAGTCCATTCCATAACCAATGTGGAACTCTAACACGCCCTTCATGCCCAAGCTCCAACTGGAGCATGGACCGGGAACCCAAATAGCTCTGATATCCTGAAAAGATATGACACTTGAGCCTAACTCAATTCAAAAGCTAGTCATGAGGGAGGATTGTCCATGTCCATAGAAGCAAATCACCAGTCCATTCCTCAAACCAATGTGGGACTCTAACCCACTCTAACAAGTACTATTGGGAAAAGACAAACATGGAACCACCAAAGTTTGGGAATTGAGCTTCTCTATTTACAGCAGAATGATTCAGTCAGGCCCTCAGAGTTTGGAAGAATAATATTTACTTTGATTAAAACCCTTTTGGCATGACTCTCAGCCCTAGCAATGAAGAATTCACTTCTCAAATAACAGTAACACAATTTCCGATATAGTTCTTAACTTTTGCTCTTTATAAATGATCTAGAGGCGATACAAATCAAATTCGAAAGTTAATACAAACTGTTGTCATCCGCCAACGTGTGGAACTGATCTGAGACTCATTTGTGGATTGAACATTGGTTACAAGAAAGAGGACTGACTTAAGTTTCCAATACACTTAAAAGAATCTGAATAGAGTCTGATGTGATGAGTTTTGCCAAAAGCAGTATCAACACTTTTGGAACTTCAAAAAAGAAAAAAAAAGTGAATGTCGTAAATCTTTAACAACAATATCATTTATTGATACACTCGAACTATATTATTTCAAGGATGGTGTTCTTTGTTGTCTTCTTTTCATCAAGCTAGAAATTAGATCATTTTCAAATCCCCAGTGCTTATATTTACTTTAACTTCACATATTTCCAAATAGAAAATTTCATGACTGATTTGAGAGACACTAAAATGCAGATGACAAAGGCAATCAAATACAACAATATGGATAGAGTCAAACGTGGCACATAATCCCTTGGTTTCAATAAATCTTGCTGATGTTGTCCTAGTCAGATAGAATAACACTTTATACATCATCATGCTTGGGAGAAACTATTTGTGTCTCGTAGCTGCAAATTGCAACTTAGTGTTTTTTTTTTTCACAGGATGAAGAGTTGAATGAAGCATTTAATTGTTCCAAGCAAAATAGTATCCCACGGGATCCTCAACCGAAAAACAGTCTTGTGAAACAGTTCACCCCACAAAATGCAGTTAATCCCCTTGAAAGACATCTACATCGGAGATCATCCACAGATTGCTCGCTGGGCTCAGATTTAGATGGGAGTGTAACTGATGCAACACACAAATCAGAGGAGGATCTTCTGAGAGAAACTGCGCAAGAAACTTCAAATAACAGTTTTGAGTCCATGAAAAATAAGATCATAATGCTCGAACGTCAGGCGGCATTGTCAGAAATAGAACTACAGACACTCAGAAAGCAAATTGTGAAAGAGACCAAAAGAGCACAGGAACAGTCGAGACAAATTTCCAATCTTAAAAAAGAAAGAGATGCCCTGGAAATTGAATGTGAGAAACTTAAGCTGAGAAGTACAGATGAGGTGGATGCAGTAGCTTCTGATAATACAGGAGCGGATGACAAAAAATCGACAGCTCTATTGGAAGAAATCAGGCATAAACTTCAGAAAGAGAAGAACATAAATAGCAAATTGATGCTGAAGCTGCAAAAGACAGAAGACTCAAATTCTGAATTGATTCTTACAGTAAGAGATCTCAACAAAATGTTGGACCAGAAAGATAAGGATAACTTGTATCTTTCTGAAAAAGTTAGGTCCAATAAGGATTTGCTAGAGGCGGTTGCGGAGAGAGCCCATCTCAAGATTGATCAGAATGATGATAGAAAAGCTAAGGAGCTTAAAGTTGCTGATGTATCTCAAGCACTAAAGCAGACAATTGAAGAACTACAGAACGAAATAAAGGTCTACAAAAAAGACAGCAATGAAATGGAAGCACAGATGGACCAGCTTGAAAGCCATTGCCAAGTGTTGGAAAATGAAATAGAGGTCTACAAGAAAGACAATAATGAATTGAAAGCACAAATGGACCAGCTTGAAAGCCATTGCCTAGGGTTGGAAAATGACATAGAGGTCTACAAGAAAGACAACAATATAATGAAATCACAAATGGACCAGCTTAAAACCCATTGCCAAGTGTTGGAAAAGGAAAATGATGATATTAATCATGACCTAGAGCAATGTGAACAGCAAAAGCTGAAAATGCAACAAGAACACTCAGAATCCTTAGCCTCTGTAAAGCACTTTAAACTCCAGGTAGAGAGACTAGAGGAAGAAATGAAAACACAAACGGCACAGCACTCAAAATCATTGGATACGATAAACGAACTGGAAACACATGTTTCAATGCTGGAGAAAGAACTGGAAACGCAGTCACAGGAATTTGAAGAACATCTGGAAGCAGTCACCCAAGCCAAAGTTAAGCAGGAGCAGAGGGCAATAAAAGCAGAGGAAGGATTGAGAAGGGCAAGGTGGAGTAATGCTAAGGCAGCTCAGAAACTTCAAGAAGAATTAAAAAAGCTATCAGATGAAATGACATTGAAGATTGATGAGAAAGAGGAGCTGGTCAATGATGCAGTAATGGAAGCAAATGTTCTGCGTGAGGAGAAGAAAATTTTAGAGGAATTACTGCAGAAATCCGAAGAAGAACTTAAATCAACAAAAGAACATTATGAAAGAGAAGTTCTTGAATTGAAAGCTTCATCAATGGAGATAGGAAGGCTAAATCTATCAGGGTCAGCACACTGCAAACAAATGGAGCATAGAGAAGAAGTCGGATATGATGTGGAAAAATCGATTGCCGAAATGGAGGTAGAACAAAAATTGACCATGCAAAAGGAATTGGAGAGGGAGCTAGCTTCAGTGAGGAAGGAAGCAGAAATGTTTCTGGAGGAATTAATTCCCTTGAGGACTGAAGTGGATGAAAAGAACAAAATTGAAGAGACCTTACAATCAGAAGTAGAGAAACTACACCTACAGAATGACGAAATGAGATGCAGTATAAATGAACTAAAGTTGGAGAATGAGAACCTGATAAAGCTGGTGCGCAAATTACAGGAACAGGTACTTTGCATTAATGAAGAAGTCAGACAATTAAAACGTTATGGCATTACTAATTTCATTATAGAAGACCTGAAAAGAGAAGGAACTGTTTCACTTAATGCTCTAAGTGTGTCCTTTCTTCAACAATAGTATTCAATGCCTAGAGGTGAATTAAATTCAGAGAATCATAATGATACCTTTCATTAATAGGTTATCCTTTCTAGGTAGTATAAACATACATCAGGTTGATTGAAAATTTTCTTAACGAAAACACATCCTTAATAGAAACTAGGCATTTAATGTACTTAATAATACAAGCACTGGTAATCTACACATGTTTTGCATGCTCCAAGAGTCACGAATGCAAGGAACAGGTTTGTATTCATTCTTAGTACCTTCATACTTTCTTCAACTACAAATATAGCATGAAAGCCAAATCTATTTCATCTTCATGCAAGTCAAATTGTCAATTCATATAGAATAAGAGAGTCCATCAAAAACCATTAAACCATTGACCTAGATTTTAAGAAGCATATTCACAGGCACAAGGAGTTGAATCCACTAAACACCAACTTGTTGAAATTTACTATCAAGTTTTCTACACCTTAGATTCTTGTATTCTCATTCAAGTTTTCGACTCTGCTAAGCAAAAGACTCACAAAAAGCCTTCACAAAGCAATCACTATATTTCTAAAGGAACTGCTGGTCTTGACATATAGGAGGATGAACCACCTGCAGAAGCAACTCAGGATAGTATTGTTGCTGGAGGAAGAAAATGTATGGGGGAGAACATTCATCACCAAGGGAATGGCTTTACAGAAGGAAGAATTGTGCAGAATGGATCCAGAAAAATTGCTAAAATAACAAGGTAACCTAATAGAACTTTACTGAACCATTGCTATGCATCTATTCAAACAAATTTGTCAAGAGTGAAAAACTGCAGTTATGTGGAAGATTAAAGAAGACACAGAACTTAATTTTATATTCCTTCTGCAGAATAGAAGTTGATTCAAGGAGAACAGCAGAAACGATCAATGGCCAATCTCAAAATATGCATGATACTGCAGAATTACGAGGTCAAGTAGCTCTATTGAGTGAGAAAAACAAACACATGGAGCATGAATTGAAGGACATGCAAGAAAGATATTCAGAAATAAGTCTCAAATTTGCAGAGGTAGAAGGTGAAAGGCAACAACTTGTCATGGCTTTGCGCAATTCAAAAAATGGAAAGAGGTAGCAGTTTTTCAACTGGTATATGATCCACTCATTAGATTTGCACAAGTCAACCTTCTGTAGAAGGGTTATGAAGCAGTGGAGAATAAGGTCTAAAAAGTAGATTCCCCGGCAATAAGAAGTTGCTTCAAATCCTCAAACTTTCAACTTCCAGGTCGTAGACAAGAAACCTGTTAGAATATCTTGTGATCATTATCTTCCATTCATTTTTGGCCAACACAAATTAACTACTTACTAGATTATTTGTGAGCAGTATATCAAGGTTCCATTCCTTCTATAAGATTTTACATAGTATCTGAAGATCAGATGATAGTGTTCACAAATTATTCACATCATAGAAATGTAAAAGCATGTTCCCACTTTCCTGTACATAGCAGATATTATTTTGGGATAGACAGAAAAACTAGTATGAGTCCAGAAGCAAGTTATTCAAGCTTAAAACATGGTCCTTTACCATGATCATGCATGGTGCGTTATTTCAGATACTACACATGCAGCTGGTCAATCTGTCTATGCAAATTAGACTGAACATATTCCAAGCGGTAGTGGTATCGTGCACCCACCCCACTCCCAGAGGCTAAGAACAACAACAACAATATATCCAGTGTAATCCCACAAGTGGGGAGGGCATAGTGTACACAAACCTTACCCCTACCTCGTGGGTACATGAGTTGTTTTTGGTAGGCCCTCGCAACAAGAAAAGCAAATCAAAGCAGTTTTAGAAAAACCAATTACGAAAGGAAATAGGCCATGACAAAAAAAAGGAAAGCCTTTTGAAAAGGAGGAGCAGTAACAACAGCTAGAGTACGATAACCTAAGTACAAGAAACAACACATATTAACAGAAATCGATGGACAAGGACTACGATGATAATGCTAACACTACTGGTAAGAAGGGGAGGAAGAAGTGGTGCTCCAAGTTACCACCAAATCTATCTGACAGGGAAGTGAGACAATGCCTAATTACGAACTGACCATCTACCCTAATCCGCAAACTCCATAACCCATCTAAGTTCATGTCCTTAGAAAGTTGAAGATGTACCATGTCTTGTCTAATCACCTCTCCCAAAAGGTAGAGAAGGCGGAATTATTCATAACAAGGTCATTCTTTGTATTTTTTTAAGTTACAGGTTTAGCTTAGGTAAACCAAAAAGTCTCAGATAAAATCGGAAGCCGTGTGTGCCCCCAATTAGAACATTAGCAGTGAACTGTTTATCTTCTAATGCTCTGCTTACAAGTACTGTCATTAGGATTCTTTAGTCATAACATGTTTAACATGTGCTTGCTTCTCAAATAAAAAGACTTTTAGAAGAAAGGCCAAAAAAGTCTTACAAATCTTCCATAATTGGCTGAACTCACAGAGCAGAGATGCTAAAGAAGAAAAATACCACTAGGGAAAAAAACAGGTTCTGTACATGGTGAACAACATATTTCCGACACCAGAAATGCAGAATCATGCTACATGAATTGTAAATGATCATGAAATTTGATTAATATTTGGTGTCCTAGGAAAGTTAGGTGCCAAAAATTTCTATGATTTGACACTTACTGAGAGCTCAGTTGCACTGGCCCAGTATATCTCATATGTGGGAGTTAATATCGTCTGCCCAATGTATGAGAGTTCTTGTCACTCCATACCAGTTTAGTTTGCCCTCCATTTCCATTTGTTGCAAAGGATAGCTCCTGCAGTTAGTCATACTGTGAAGAATTGTCGATTGAGGAAAACAAACTATTTGAACAGAACGGTTGAATTCAGCTAAAAAAAACAGAAAATCATTTCAGACATACTCGTTTTGCTCTTTTATCAATGGGTGTCAATGATGAAATAGGACGATCTGAAGCCTTCTCACTAGTGGATGCTGGTACCTGTATGCATTTCACACGCCTCTTTCTCCTGGTTGCTGCATCTTGGGAACTGTTTCCTTGGTACTTGTAAAGTTCCAGAGTAGATGGACTCTTTCTTTTTGTAACTTTTGATAGTTTACCAGGGTATCCGTAACAAGGAGTTGATAAGTCACATGGGAGAGATTGCTGACGTGACCGACTCTTTTCCTTGATTCTGTTCAGAAATTCAATTGTCCAGGGTGAACCTTGCTGCAATGTAGTGGATTGAAGTGCATTTGAGAGTTGTGTTTCGCCATAACTGGCTGAATTTTTTTCTTGCTTCGTCAGATCACTCAAACATTTTACTTTCTGGGATATATCCTCTTCTGGGACCCATTTCTGGTGCTTAAATTGAATCTTCTTATGATTGAAACCTGCATTTATATGCTGTCCCATTGCTTGTCTTGATCCTTGCCCAAGGCCTCTCACAGAAGTACAGGCATCTGGGCTAGAGTCAATTTCCACAGTGGTTAGAAAATCCAGATCACTTGCTCCAAAAAAGAGTTTTTTAGCAGCTGTAGGAACTCCTGTAGTAGGAGTCTCCATTGCATGCACCTGGGTAGAAAAGGACTTGTATTTTGCATTATGAAAAGCTTTGCCAGATGCGCCATTATCATCAATGTTAATAACCTCACCTGTGATATCCTCTTTAAAATTTCCTGAATAGTTGTTTTGTCTACCCAATTTGTTCATCATACCCACACCAACCCTCTGTCTTGGACGCAAACGCACATCGATTTGTGGAGCCTCAAATTTATTTAAATCACCATCATCCATCTGTGAATTTTTACTCATCTGATAGTCACAGAGATCAGTTACTTTAAAAAGATCTTTTGTCACATAGGTCTCTAATGATTGCCTGTGGACACATGGTTCGTTGGCAAATGATAAGCTAGACTTCCCCAATTCATCAAACAAGTTGATATCTTCTGAAATCAAAGAATCACACAGACCAGATGCTCTGGGATGACAAAGTCTGCCTTCAGAAAATGTTCTCCGTGGATCAAGATCATATAATTCACTTTTAGGCATATTCAGATTCTCAATATCCCAGGTGGTCTTTCGTTTCGTCCCCCCATAGGTTCTTTTGTAATGAAGACATTCAGAGTCTGGAGCAGAAGAAACTGAAGAGGAGCAATCTGTCATTACCGATTTAGAATCCTCCCGCTCCCCAAATCTGCTCAAAGCACTCAGTAATATAATGCTTTCATCAGGAACTTGATATTTTTGAACTGCATGAATTCTGTGCTCAGGTGTCCATCCCAGAAACTCAACAAGCAAGCCTGCCGAAGACAATATAGCATGAGCTGAGAGTGAATTGATTGAAGGAAATGCAGTAAGGAAGGTTTCTGCCAGCGTTTGTGACTCAGGCATCTTAATATAGAGCCCTCTGCTTGTCCTGGACAAAAGTTCGATACACGATAATATGATCTCATCAGTCATCTCAGCAGAATATGAATAAAAGATCTGTATATCCATGCCCAAGCTTGCAGCAGCAGCATAGAGCTCATCAGATGACTCCATAATTCCTGATATAAAGTCGCTTTCTCCCTCAAAGACCTTAAGAACATGGCCAAGAAATACTAAATATTATGAACAAAACATTATGTGCAAACAGTGCTCATGCTAGAGCTAGACTATCTTGGTGCTAGACCTAGACTATCTTGGTCCATTCTAAAAGTATAAATCCGCTTTGTCTACGAACAAGGAAGCTATAAGTAATGCAACTGTGAATTAAACAAGTGCTTCTTTCCATTTCCGGTCACTGTTACTTCTTTGAAGTAATCCGCTAGATTCAGGAATCACCATATAATGAAGATCATTAACTTGTGCCTATATCATCATGATGTATACAGATAACTTGCAGTTTGAGAGATATAACGTGCACATGGTGATAGTATTCAGTTTTCAAACTGTTTACCGAGACCAAAAAGAAGGCCTATCTCAAGTTAGTCATTGGCATCATATCTGCAATGCAATTGTGGACATCTGGAGCTAAAGAACAGGGAAGAACCAAGAGATTGGAAGCATAAAGAAACAATTGAGAACTAATATTTGAATTCCCCTTTTGCCTGATAAGTTCATGATAGTTTCTCAATCTCCAGAAAGTTGTAAAATAGGTCCAACTTAATTTGTAGGAATCAACTTAAACTCTTCAAATTAGTATTCTCAACTATCTCTGTCTCTCATTATTGACATTTAAATCCTGATCTAACAATTTCTGCGACTGCAATTAGCTGAACACAAAGCCAGGGCATGAAAAATGTTATCTAGATTTTTCTCCAAGTGGAATGCAAACTTTTAAGGTCCTAGAAAGCTACATAGAATGAACTTAGAAAAGCATGAAATAATTTTGTTAACAAATAATATGGGAAAGTCAAAATAGAAAAAACATAATTTTTGAACAATCCTTTTCTGCTCCCAAACACTTGGGTTTGCACCTAAATCTGTATATTTCCTATCTTAATCATTCAGATATTGCAAGTCCGTTGCTTTTTTTTTTCCCAGTGCTCTTTCTGAAATAAATGCGATGCATACCTTATATGTAGCACAACTCAGTAGGTGTGAGCGTTTTGAAAGAAAAAAAAGTTAATTACCAAGATGCAGCCACTGAAAGCAAAACTGAGTGACGTCAAAATACTTGCTGCAATATTCTCAACACACAGGGGCAAGCAAGAGAAAGCCTCATCAGGGGCTGTAGCTTTCTTTGCAATGTTTTTGCAGTCATACCAGGCAAGGCAAGCTGATGCACTGACTATAATATCAACAGGCTGACGTAAATCACGCTCTACGACCTGTACTCCTTTCTTCTCAAACGCAAGAATCTTTTGGTATGTCGTTCTCCTTGAAATTACCATTTCCTTATCAAAATTGTGTGTGTTAACTATAATGACTGTCTCAGGACATCCATCTGTGCTTCCACGAGTTTGCTCAGTTCTTAAACTGAACACTGCTTGTTGAGCTGCAGCAGAGCAAGCTTTATTTCCCAGTAATGCCTCCATGCTTCCACCCTTCAAGTTCTTTTCCACTGGAAGGAAATTCAACAGTTCTTCAACTGTTACGTCAATCTCATTGAGAGCAGAGAAAGAGTGAGGACCTCCTCCCTAGAAAATGAGCATGTCAGAATAAGTTCTAAACTTTGAAGCCTAGGAATGAACAAGAAGAGCCCATTGCTGCATATTTGAATTATCTACTTCTAGTCTGATCAACAGCATAAAGCATTGAATGCTAAACAATTCTCTTCTCTTCGTGCAGTGATCAAAGTTAAGGTTTTAGGTGATTTTATCAGAAGATTAAAGCTCATAGTCCAACTGTTGATAATTTACCAGCATATAACAGAATATGACTTGGATGGAGAAAACCTCAGTACCATGTAAAAATGGAAATACATCAGGCTACAGTGAGGTAAATCCTCCACATGGGAGGCTCAAACAGGGAAGCAAGTCAACTGTGTTGAAGAATTATTTCAACCAAGCAAGAAAAGGCAGACAGAGCACCGAAAGAATGAGGAAGGGAAGAAACCAAAAACTCAAATGTACAAACTCATATATCTGCAAGATAGATAACCGGCCATATTCTAACTCAAAGAATTAACAACCACCACGCCTCTCAAGTTTAGATATCATGGTTAAAATAGGGCAGTCCGACACTCTGGTGCACTAAAGCTCCTACCATGTGCAGGGTCCGGGAAAGGGCCCGACCATAAAGGTTTATTGTAAACAGCCTTACCTTGCATTTCTGCTAAAGGTTATTTCCAAGGCTTGAACTCGTAACCTCCTGATATCATGGTTGTTAACACTTTAATTTAAATTGAACTACACAGTGTGACTCAAAAAAACACAATAGCAAAACAATAAGAATATTGAAAATTTTGACAGTATTCAAACTTTTCATTCCATTTACAAAAACAATTTGGTGTCGTACATTCCTTGGAAGGAAACACAAAACTATGTCATATTTTTTGAACTGATAGATGTCAAGCGAAAGACAGAGACTTGCCATACTAGGTTCATCTGTGTTGGGCATGTCAACACCATCACAAAGTGCTTTCGCAACACTGGGGTCCTCCAGCTCCACCTTAAGGAAATGAAGAAGAGGAACTCTATCTGACTTGGGCAAGATGGAAGATACTTTAGGTGATCCTTGCAAACCTCCATATTCCAAGATGATCTCAAATTTCTCAAATGGAAATGAGGCAAACAGATGCCTGGGAAAAAAAATGGAATATCAATTCATTTTGTTAATTCTCATTTTAAATTTAGGGAACTTGTCAATAGCATTGTGGTATTATGAATAAACAAATTTAACCGTCTCATGCAGCCAAACTATATGTTGTCTGCCATGATACTTATGGTGCACTTTAGGTTTTAGCTGTGTTACCCATCGGCTGGTTTCAGATTATGGTTGAAGTTTAGACTAAAGCTAACTCTAGCTTCATTCAAGAATGTTAAGAGAGCAAGGATCTGATAGAAAAGACATAAGAGAAAAAACAATCAAATTCATCAACCAAGGCCATTAGATATTCAACACTTTATAAGGATCAAAAGAGTTCAAACTCCACGGTTGACTGTGAGGTCAACATTCTGCTCCAGTGGTACAACTACCTCAGCATTCTAGAGCAATTCATCAAAAGAAAATATCATTCTTAAGCAGTAAGCGCCCATTCAAATTCTCCTAGATATCTGTAGATATTTTTCATTTTTTATTGTCAAATAATACATTTACTCTATATCCCTAGTTGATAATTATTTTGAGAAATTTTTTGCATGAATACACAGCCAATCTAGCTTATGAGTATTAATATCTAAGTTTTGCAGCTAAAAGGAAACTACCTAGCTTTAAGTTTAGAATACTTTTCTCACCAGTTTAGAATGCTCTCTTGCAGAGAAGCAGAAGACATCAATGGATTATTATTGTGAAGCATTAATACCATTTACACAGCCAATCTAACTTATGAGTATTAATATCTAAGTTTTGCAGCTAAAAGGAAACTACCTAGCTTTAAGTTTAGAATACTTTTCTCCTAGGGGCACCTTAACACCAGAATTTTGTAGATCACCAAATTAGAAGTTCTCTTTATCAGAAATGAAACAGCAAGTACCATAGACAACCAAAACGTCAAGCTGGAGTCTGAAAAGATCAAAATTTACTAGTAAGTTTCCAACCTGGTAAAAACCAGATAACTTTGCTATGTGAATCACTAAGGACTAAGCAGGCCACCTGTCAAAATGTTAGTGTTTGTCCTGAACACAATTGGACATAACAGCAAAGACTACATCCTAAACACAAGGATACGGAAAAGAAACCACTGTAACTTTGATCAACCATACTATTAAACAGGTCAATATCCAAGCATATTTTATGTAGGAACTACCACTTACTCTTGGGTAACTAAACAGCAATGTGAGACCATTTGCATGCTGGCATCTTCTAATTTGTAAAAATCATTCTTTTGTCCATCATGTGGTCGACTAAAGGAAATATTCATGGAAGTCAATAGTTTCTTCAATGACCACCAGAACACTGGCTCAGCCACAATTAATATTTTTGAACTACCCTTGCTCACACACGACTCCAATATATCCTTAATAACAGAAAGGGATGGATGGAACTTATGAATATCTTTTTCACCCTTCTGATACACATCTATTATGATGTTGTAGAGGAAGTCAAGTTTAGAGTTCAATTCCTGCAAGCTTCTGTACAAATTTTCTATGTATAGATAGGTCGTATGCAGACCATAGTTGCACAAGTACCAAACCATCTGTTTGATCGCACACAATGTGACCAATGACACTGTGTTATCATCATCCTGGAGCAAAGACATCCTGCACACACTTCTTTTCTTAATCAAGTTGATGAGCTTTTTCTTGGAAAGGCGGAGAATAGCAATATCGTCCACAGCTTGAGATGGATCCTGAGTCTCAATTAACTCTCTCTCTCTTTCATAGATGACTTGAAAGATTTTCCTAAGATTGTCAATTAGAAGTAGAATATCAGAAGACAACAATATTTTATGCACCTTGACATTCCATTGCTGAGGTTGTACTAGTGTGGTAGCAGAAGAGGGAAACCTGCTCTGGCCCATGGTATTAGTATCAATGGAACTGTCAGCTGGTTTACAGTCTTTGTCTCTGCCACACTCTTTTGGATTTAAGAAAAAATCAAGGTCATTAAACTCTGACCAGGAGTCACCAAACAAAGATTCTTTTTTAGAACTACATTGGGATGATACTCCTTCAGCTGAGAACTTTCCATCCTTCAGCAACTTAGTTGACGCTTCTATGTTATAAGGCATGGGAGAAACAGGAATGGCATTGGAAGGCAAACTCAACATTTCTTTGCTCTCCACTCTACTTGGTTCTTGCTGACTATCACTAGAGAAAAGAAAGTCTGATACAAGCATCTCATTTTCAATGAAGTTCAAGCAAAGGTCAATGTTGTTAGCATCTAGCTTTCCCGATAAATTCAAGAAGGCTTCTCGACACTTGCAATTCTCTTCTTCCACAAAATGCCAATCTAAGTATAATCCATCAGACATGGAGGAAGACTGTGGCTCCAACTCGGCTAGGATTTCCTTAATACACAAGTGCAATGACTTTATATTTCCATTCTCAGACATTAGTGGCACAGGCAATGATCTGAAAGAATTATCCACAGGGATGAGCTCATGGGAAACAATCAATTCGTCGAAGTTCCTGAAATTCTCAGCCTCTCTCAACATCAGGTCACATGTATCCTCAATATCTACTTTTGCTTCGGACAGCAATTCACAAAAAGTATGAAGGTTTGAATCAAAGAACTGCAGTTCATCAAAAATGATAGGGCTTCCTACCCATATTGGACTATCATTTTCTATGCCTTGAGGATATACTGAGTTTTTCTCAAGTTCAATAATACATATCAAATTCATCTCTAAATTCAAGCACGGAACCTCAACTTCAAGGCAGTCCAATGCTAAACTACCATTTAACAGGTGTTGCAATGCGTCAAACTTTGTCAAATCGAGAAGCTCATCTATGTTACCCTTTCCTTCATTCCCTGGTGTCTCATGCTGAAGCTCAATATTTTCAAAGATTTGAACTTTCTCCTTTACAGAGTTGTCACTAACAATACCCAAACCTACCTCATCCACTTCAAGAAGAGGAAAGACATCTGTACTAGAATTATGTTTCCCCCGACTGAAACCACTATCTTCCAGCCAATCAGAACTTTTCTCCAGAAAAGATATGGAACAGATGTCATCCACTGAACAAATTGATTGCACAGTGTCAAGGGAATGTTGAAGTCTAACTTCAAGGCTGGGCATATCCTGAAATAATATGTGTGAAACCAGTAAGTCGAGTATTAATAAAGTGACAGTAGTGCTTTAATTGGTTAGGTCCTTCACTTTCCTTTATGCAGTCTGAGAAAAGTAAATTAACATGATGGCATGGAGTACAATTCCTTCACAGTCCTCCACAATGAACAGACTTCAATAAAAGATCACTATGTCATTAAGCATCATTATCCCTTAGAATCATATGAAAAGGAAAGATATTTGAAATTGCAGGATGACACATATGGACATATGAATGGTCTTGACGTTGCATAAAATATCCCAGCAAATTGTGTTTAAGAACCTTATTAGGTGATTCTTCGATTTCGATAGCCAAGTAAGTGAATCAGAAAACAGGAAAGAAGAAACTAGTGATATAGTTTTTCAAATGATGATTGCGGCCGACAAGAAAAAAGCTAGAGGACATTGTCTTCAGAATCAGAGTCCCAGCTGCATATATATTTAGAAGAGATGAAAGAACAGACTATCTTAAGACTTGAGAGCTTCAACCCATGCATGTAACTAAAAATTATATCATACTCCCTCCATCCCATTTTATGTGGCACCCTTTCCTTTTTGGTCCGTCCCAAAAAGAATGTCACCTTACTCTAACTGGAAACAATTTAACCTTAAAATTCCTCTTTTATCCTTAATGAAATGATTCTCAGCCACACAAATAACTAAGAATTATTTTAGACCACAAGTTTCAAAAGTCTTCCTTTTTCTTAAACACCATGCCAAGTCAAAGGATGCCACATAAAATGGGACAGAGGGAGTACTGAAAATGACCAAGCTTCTTCCATCAATATGAACCACCAGTTTTTCATTTCTGACCAAAGACTTCTTCCTTGTCAGGAAGGGAGGAGTTGGTAATTCTGATCCCATGTAGTTAACCATCATCACAAAAGTTAGCAAATAAACCAAAATCATTTCCTTGCAATCATAAAAACTTGAATGCCAGAAGAAATAGGTAATTCATCAAAATATTACCAGTTTATTTCCATCATCTGAAATCTCAGACGGGATCAACATGTTCTCCTTCCCAAAATAAGGGACATCTTCTAGCTGACAATAGGAGAATAGACAAATGCAGATGTTCCACATGAGAATTTGGCTAGTAGTATATTAATTATATGTGATTGATTGCCGAGATGGTTTACCACTGGAAGTGAGGATGAATCTAGCTCTGGAATTTCAAATTGGACCATTTCAAGATTGTCCTTCCCCTTGCCATGGGAAACCATTGTCCCCTGCAATATATAAGTGTATAATCAGCCTAAAACAGACATAATTTTAATGAGGTCAGAAGAAAACTTGTAGTACTTTTTTTTTGCAATCAACTTCTACTCAATCTCAGTTGAGATTAATTTTCTTTTTGTTGCAAAAAACTCATTAGTTCTCTTAAGACGATGCAGCACATGTACACTTTTACGTATAACATTTCAACATAACACTAACTCATAAAAAGAAAGCAGTTACCAACATAACAATACAAAGTCAGGTAGTGCTGCCTCGGTGAAGCACATGGAGCCATCACGAGAAAGTCTTCCACAAATCTGAAATCTTAAATTTCTAGAGATTTATTTTAATTTAGAAAACCTTAACCTGTAATTGTATGTTTGAGGATATTCAAAGGTTGTAAGGTTAAATACACGTTTTGAATCATGCAACTTGCATACAATTCTCTTATTATCGTCACATCTGCACCATAGGCCCTCCATTAGAAATTTTCAAAATTAGTATAAATGAAGAAAAAACATCTTAAAATCTTAATATAATCATATCAGAATTCTGTTAATATGCAGTATCTTTAAAAATCATTTTCAAACTAAAAGAGATAACTATTGTGTCTCGTATTCTAGACTTCAGTTGCTGCAGACTTGAGTAGTTGCCTAGTTTGTAGCCAGTGTGGCAACTCGAAGGCATGAAGATCCCATTGGAAGTGACAAACCCTTAACTAAATCTCAGGGGAAGCTAATATTGACAGCTAAGTTGACGCAAACTGGGATAGATCCTCAATCAACATAAGCATTCATTTAAACTGACACTACATTTCATAAAAGCTCTACGTATAAAGCTCTTCGCTTCCAAGAAAATAAGATCCTCATTATAATATCAGCCTCTTACATCACTATAAGTTTACACGGAACCATTACCAGATGCATCATATAAGTGAATATTTTCACGATAAAGATAATCAACAGCATTTAAACCCTAAAAAAGTTCAAATTATTCTTAGAATTTACCTCCGTATTTGTATTTCCGCTTGTTTCCTCGGGACTATAAGTTCTCTGGTCGTCGACGTCAAGCTTTCCGGCGAACGGCCGAGGATCTGCGAATTCGGCAAGCTCAACATGAATCCTGTGCGGAAAGACATGTGAGAAGAAGCGAGAGAGAACTTCCTCAATCGGAAATCTCTCGATTTCGACATCGATACTAAGTATAGGAAGTCCGTCAAAACAATGAAGGTCTTCAAAATTGGATGTGTTCCAAGTAGGAAGGTGAGGAAGAGGGAGGCGGAGGAAATCGCCGGCTGGAATTGGAGCGGAATTCAAGTAATCCTTGCCGAGAAATCGAGTTCGCATGTCCTGAGATATCGTGGGGATGATAGAAAGAGTGAAGAGAAGAGTGAAGATTTTAAAATGTAACGGATTGTGTTTGCAAAATTCAAATGGCGCCCACGGCGAGTCGAGGGAGTTATATATCGAGCTGTTTCCCGCCAAAATTACACTATGATGCTTTTCATGATTTCGTAGTGTAAGACATAATACGATAGGGGTTATCGGGCCATATAATTTTTCTTTTTTTTTCTCTATTTTTTTTCCTACTTATTAAGATGATGATAAAAGAATATATCTTAAGCATTATTTGTCACTTGGTAAACTATGTTGCTAGGATTTTATTTCGTAGATGCTTGGCCATATTTTATTGTAAAATTTGAAAAAAAAAATGTAATTTTAGTTTTTAAAGTGAAAAATAATATTTGAAAATTAAAGTTGTATTTTGTCATGAATATAAGTTGGGGTTTTTATTTTTTTTACTTTTGTGAATAATCTGAAATTTTTATTGTTTTTCAAGTTTTTAAAAATTTTGAAATTCATCGTGGAGTTGAATTTCAAATATCTATAGCCAAATTCATTTTTTGAAGTTCAACTCCAACAAAAAATTAAAAAAAAAATTATGATCAAATGCCTCATTAACTTAATATATGTCTTCGTCTGGAGCTTTTATCCCATCAAGCTCTTTTAAGGGATATGCACGTTAATATCTTGGGTAATTCTTTAGAATAACTTAACAATATCTATACAAATTTATCTGAAATATGTACATATTTACTGAGAATTTAACTTTCATGATAGTTGTGTGAAAAAGCAATTGATAATCGTAATATATTGTTTACTCTAATATTAGGTTACCATATTATGCAATCCAAATACATACATGTAATTAGTTTTTAAAGTACCTAATTTTAGTGTGCTCATTTGTCTTAAAAGTTTCTTTCCAAATTAGCTTGTTTAGTGATGTTAATTTTTTAAGCTGGTTATATATTGGGATTTGGGTCCCTACAAAATCTTGTGTTTGATATGTCAAACAATTTTACTATTTATATTTTAAAAATATGAATTCTCATCTCATAGTGAAGAGATTTAAAAAAAATTTCAATATCTTTTGAGAAATATATTTGGAATTTTCATGAAAAGATATATATAGTAATAAAATCTGACATCAAAATAAATATTTTTTAGACATAATATATCAAATTGGACCTTATCAAAAAAATATGCATCAAAATAGATACTTCGATAAAAAATAAGCGAACAATCTTTTGTACCATTAATATTCGACTTCTACAAATGCAAAATAAAAAATAAATAATTCGAGAAATTCGCCAAAAAAATGAGTGTACTATAATTATACATTCTAGTTAGCTTTTTATATATCTCTTGGTTAATTTGGTTAAATAATTTTTTTTTATTTTTGATTAGATATTTATATTTATATATTCACATGAATTCTTGCAGATTTCTAAGAAATATTCACTGTGAATGAAATCTCTTCTTGCTGTTTTTTTTTTCAGATTTTTAAAAACATTAATCCTCAATGTTTTGTCACTACAATTGTTTCTTATAAAAATTTATTTTTGCCTTGTCCAATACCTTGAAAAATTAAAGGCATTCATACCACGACAATATTCACTTCTTATAGAGCATCAAAACGTACAAAACTACAAAACGATTGTTCAATAAATTCAAATAAAAAATGATAGAATATTTGTAAGACGTTCTAGGTATAAAATGAATTTTGCTATTCATTTATCTACAATTATAATCCTTTAATAAAAATAACACATCGTTTATGTTCTTCATATTGAACAACGCATTGAATTATGCACATGTATCAAGCATTTGAATCTTTTTTCCATTGCCATAGCAAAGTATTATTGATGATAGACAAAATAAGCAGTAAAATTCATTCAATGATACCAAAAAAAGTACATAATTATTTAAAATTATTCGTCTCTGATTAATAAAGCTCATTCATTAAAATACTTTTTTTTTTTTAATTTTCATTATTTTGCGATTGGTTGATGCTACTTGTTCTTCATCGAACTTTATAAGGTAATTATACCTACAATGTCTTACAAGCATTTTATTGTTCTTCTTGCAAATTTATTTGACAATCATTTCATATGTTGAACATCTTAATGCTCGGTAAGGAGGAGTGAATATCGTTGTGGTATGAACGCTCCCCAATTTTTCAAGATTATGAACAAATTGAACTGATTTGTTGTACCGAATGATTAAAGCGATAAAATATTGAAGATTAACACTTTCATAAATCTAAAAATAACTAGAAAGATCTTATTCACGTGGATATTCCAAGAAATCTACAAAAATTCACATGAATATATAAAAAGTTATATAAACAAAAATAATTATTTAACCAAAAAAAAAAAGTTCATGTGATATATAAAAAGCTAACCAAAGTATATGTTTGCAGTTCTTCCATTTTTGGTCTAACTCTTGAAATTATTTATTTTTAAAGACACACGTTAAAAATATAAGAGATAATTCACCCATTTTTCAATAAAGTGTCTATTTTGATGCATATTCTTAGACAAAATTCTTGTGATAAAAAAAAAATACTTGCAATGACAGATTTTATCATAGTATATTTAATTTTTCAATTTTAGACCTTATAAAAGAATTTAAAATTACTATCGAGATTCATGCGAAATAAAAAAATAATCTTAACTGAATAAAAAGAGTTTATTGGCAAGTGATTAGAACAAAATCAAAAGGTGTAAAACAAACTTTTTCAAATTTTAGATTTTTCATTGAGAAGGAGACAAAGGTCGCACAAGAACTTTCCTTTTTTCACAACTAAAGTCTAATTACATGGCCATAATTCACTTGTAATTTACGTAATTTTCTAAAGAATCAAGCAGTAGTAAATTATATTAATTTTGGAAAATGGCCATTTGGAAAATCGCTCGAAATTAAAGTTTTGTTTGAAGAGCTCTTTTATGAAATTTAATTAGACAACCACAACCAAATTAAATCTTGTAATCTAAAGTAAGCATTAAATATTTATTAATCATTTCATCAAAAATAATATAAATATTTTAAAATTAAATTATTATTTTTAAGATTGAAATATGTTATTCATTGTTGGAGTGACATAAAAATCACCTGACATAAATTAACACAGAAATAAAAAATGAATTAATTTTATTTGATTAATCTTCAAAAATCAGTGAAATTAACCAAGTGTCACCTTCATTGAAAGGGATGAATTACTACTCCATTATCTAAAAAGGTTGTGGAAGAATCCAGTCATCAGTTCAATTATTTCCAACCCCCAACCCCCTAAAAAAGGAAGTTCAATAATTAATGATTTAAAATTGCTTGAGCGGGAGAAATATAATGGGCCAAAAACATAATTTGGCGTTATTAAAAATTTTTATTTGTCCCAAATTAACTTGACACGAGTATTAAAGTTGCAGGATAAGAAAGCCGACATTCATATTTTACGGTTCACTTTCTGAGGGCCAATGGCGTGGATATAGATGGCCACGTCCACAATAGTGTCCCAATAAAGGCCGTTCCACGCGTCCTACGCCAAAGAGACGTGCTTCGCCTAGTAACTACGTGTGTCTCTTAGAGAATGCCACTCTCATGCAAAGGTGCCCAATTACTGCAATTCTTCACTCTATAAACTACTATTCTTATCCTGTATCCATTTTCAAAAACAGTTACTTATCTGCTTACTACTCTTGTACAGTTTACAGTGTACACATTTCTCTCGAAAAGATATTATGGAGGCACAAATGCATCGTCCCCAGGACACGGGATTGCACTTAGGTGAGAAATTCTTAACAAAAAATAGACAGGAAGTGTTGTGTTTTATTTGTTATTATAGTAATTGTTTGTTTTTATTATTGAAGGGGAAGGAGAAGGTCAAGTTCATGATGAAGGTGAACGTCATCCTAAGCAATCAGTGTTGAAGAAGGTTAAGGCAAAGGCAAAAAAGATCAAGGATCATATAAAGCATGGTCTTGGACACGAGCACGGCCATGAACATGACCAAGACCGCCATTCACTCCAAGATGACGAGGAAGAAGATGATGATGATGATGATATGGAGGAAGGTGCAGAAGTTCATGGTGGACCATGTACGTTTCACCCACTTCAATATTTTAGTTACTCACTTTTTTTACTCTGTCTCACAAACTTTAATAGTAATTGCTTCCTGGCTTGTGACTCTGAATTTTTCTTGCAATTGATGGATTAGATGCTATTAGGAGTAAAGATATACCAAAAGAGGATGTTGTGCCAATGGGCAATTTAGAGAATCCAACTAGCACAAAGGAGGATCGTTATGATTCTAAGATGAAAAATGAAGAAGTGCATAAGCCAATTTTGCAGCGGCAAGACAAATTTGCGAGGCCACCGTCTTTGGAAGGGATTCACTTCTCTGAGGAGAGGCAGACACCTTCTTCTGCTGAGACTCATGAGACCAAGGGGATTGATGATCATGTTACTGCCGTTGCAAAACATGAACATCAAGGACTGCAGGGGCATGAAAATATTATTGGAGCACCAACAGGCCTAGTGGGTCATCATGCCTCCCACAGACCAATTACTGCTGCTGCTGAAACTCATGAGACTAAGGGCTTTGGCCATGTTACTGCTCCTGAAGAACAAGGTTATCAAGGACTGCAGGGACATGAAAATGTTATGGGAGCACCAACAGGTTTGGCGAATCGTGACACTCCCCACTTCCATGAACAGATGCATAGACCAGTTGCTGCTACCCATGAGGCTGAGGGCTTTGATCATGTTACTGGCCATGGGAAACTGAGAGATCAAGGGCTACAGGGGCATAAAATTGGAGTACCAACAGGCATGGAGGAGGATCTTGACGCCCCTAGGGACCATCTAAAGATGAACCCGAATCCGTCAAACTATCAGAGCAAAGTCACTGATCCAACAGGCGCCAGTAAGTCTCGTTTCTCTATTCGAATTGCTAGTTGACTATCCTGGCATGATGTAAAATGGATGCTATATATTTTTATTGTAACAGACAATGAGGAGGCAGGAGTTAGTCCACTTGTTCAATCATTTGGGAAAATGGGCGTGAATGATGTTCCAGAAACAACGGGAATAAGAGCAGAGCAAAGAGCAGGGGACATCAAACTTGATCAAGGAACGGGACATAGCCAGTATACAGGATCACATGATCAATTTGCTCCGGAAGAGGCACCTGTTGATTTTCCCTCGGTTCGTGAAGAAACTGAATCAATTCCTAAAAGCATGAATCCAAGCAATCCAGAAGATTTACCTCGGGACACACTAACTGGGAAACCAGGTAGCTATACGGAGAAGATATCATCCGCAACATCAGCAATTGCGGATAAGGCAGTTGCTGCTAAGAATATTGTTGCCTCGAAACTCGGCTATGGTGGAACAGGGGAGGAAACTACAGAGAGAGAGACAACAGGAGGTGATAAAGACTCAACAAAAACCACCTCCGCTACTGCATTAGCACAGAAAGCTGCAAGCACAGTAGCAGGAAAACTTGCTCCCGTTTATGAGAAAGTGGCAGGTGCTGGTAGCACAGTCATGGCAAAAGTTCAGGGCACTGCAACTGGAGTTACAGGACATGAAAAGAGGGGAGGTGCTGCTGATGTGGAGCATGAAGTGAAGACCGATAAAGGGGTGTCGATGAAGGAGTATTTAGCAGAGAAATTTAAGCCTGGAGAGGAAGACAGGGCACTTTCTGAGGTTATTTCAGGTTCACTTTCAAGACAGAAGGATGAAACAGAGGAAACAGGGGAGGCAAAGCCAATGGGGAAGGTAACCGAATCAGTAGAAGTAGAAAGGCGGTTGGGTCCTATTGGAGATACAAAGAAAGAAGAAGGTGATGTTGCTTCTGGAGAAACAAAAGTTGGTGAAGGTTTCGGACAGGGTGTGGTGGATAGAGTGAAAGGTGCTGTAAGTACATGGCTTGGGAAAGGTGGTGAATCACGGGCAAATGGTAAGCAAACGTACCATTTTTCTTTTGAGCCCATTTTGATGTGTCTTTGACACTGTCGATTAATAAGTTCATTTTTGTGTTTTATCTACAGATTCTGCTGGGGGTGGAGGTGCTGTTGTTGGGGGAAGGGGTTGAATGATCAGCCATGTCTCGACTTCTATTACTTTGCATTTTCGCCTAATTTTCTGCCTGTCTTCTGTTGTTTTGTTTATGGAAAAAGTGATCATGTTGCTTATGATTACAAGAAAAGTTGTATCTTTGCTTATTATGTTGTTTTGCAAGTATTCTACTGCATGTATATATGTGACTTTTCTGTACCTATTGTTATTGTGTTTTCTAGTTTTCTAAGGGCACAATATTGTGATCGTGACATTTAAAATTTAAACACATTTTATTTTGTATTGTATTTATCTACAATATATTTTTTTTTTAAAAATATAGATGTTAATTATCTCTTAATATTTTTCATAAATAATTTTTCAATTATTAGGTGTAGACATGATTTAATCAATTTATACTTGAAAACATCCTTCCGCTAAGGCAAGAGGAAAAAGAAAGAAATGTTAACATAATTTTATTAGTTATAAGTTGATAAATTTTGGATAAAATAACGAGTTAGAATTATAAAATTTGTTGCTATTTCACTTTAATGTACTTGTTATAATGCTTAAAAATCTGAAGAGGATATTTGAGTGAAAAATTTAAAAAAAGAACTTTTGATACTGCTGTATATTTTTTTTTGAAGAGAGACTTGAGGTCCGTACAGTAGTAAAAAATAGGTAAAAGAAAAATGACGAAGAAAAGAGCGACAGACTGCATCGTTGAAGGAAAAGGATGGAAAAACGTCGTGTTTGGCATATTTTAATTTTATTTAATATTTTTTTCACATAATGACAGATAGTGACTCCATGTTCGTCTTATTTTTGGCGAAATTTTTCATTAGCATTTTATTTTATTAATAAATAATATTTTAAAAAGAAAGCAATGTTGTCCGTCATTAAATAATTTATAAATTAATTTTTTTTCAAATAAGCGACGAACGGCGTGTATTTGTCCGTCACTTTTCTGATCAAATACTTGGCCAACATTTTTTAAAATAAGTAACACACTCCATCGCTTCTGTTTAATAAATCAAATCCAAATCGTGTTTTCCCCCATTTTCCCAAACCCTCATCCCTTAAAATCTCCTCTCTCTAACCCGCCACCCCAATCAATTTCCCGCCAAATTAGTCCAACAACCTCCGTGGCCGGTGCCGTCCTTCCTCCTCCTGCCCAAGCCGTCCCTCCTCCTCTCTCCTTCCTTATTGTTAAGGTTAGTTTTAAATTATTTTTTTTGGTAGTTTGAAAAAAAATTATTTGATAATTAGTTTATTTTATTTATCTTATTTAATTTAAGGTGAACTTAGTTAGAATTTTTTTTTTTGTTGCTTATAAATTTTGAAATTAAGATTTAGAAGTATTTAAAAGTTAAACTTTGAACTTCAAATATTGTTGACGCTAGAATTCTTAAGGATTTGTAGTCTTTAGAGTATATATAAAACTTGAATTATTGTAGGATATAAATAAATTTTAAACTGTGAACTTTGAAGTTGAACAAAAATTAGAACTTATTTACATACTTGTTAAGTTAACTTTAAGACTTTTTAACTCGAATTTAGATTTTAGAATTAACTTGAACTTTAGAATTTTTAAATTGAGTACTTAGAAATTACTTCAAATTTTATAAATTCATAACATTAAATAGTAAATTCAACTTTTGTACTCTAGAAAACTTGAATTATTATATTTTAGGATATAGATTAAATTTTAAGTTGTGAATTTTGAAGTTGAATACAATTTAGAACTTAAATTTTACATGTTAAATTGAACGTTAGGACTTTTTAACTAGAATTTGGATTTTAGAATTAACTTGAACTTTAGGATTTTTAAATTAAGTACTTAGAAATTACTTCAAATATGTATAAATTCTCAAAATCAAATTGTTGAACTTTAATTATACTTGAAATTTGAAAGTTTGCAATTTAACTTTGAAAAATTCAACTTTTGCACCCTAGGAAACTTGAATTAATATATTTTATGACATTAATAAATTTTAAGTTTTGGACTTAATAGAATTTAGAACTTCGACATTACATATTTGTTAAGTTGAACTTTAGGACTTTTTAACTTGAATTTGGATTTTAGAATTAATTAACTTGAATTTTGTGATATTTAAATTAAGTACTTAGAAATTACTTCAAATTTGTATAAATTCTCAACATCAAATTGTTGAACTTTAATCATACTTGAAATTTGAAAGTTTGTAATTCAACGTAGAAAAATTCATCTTTTGAACATTACAAAAATAAAATTATTGTATTTTAGGATATAAATAAACTTTAAGTTGTGAACTTTGAAGTTGAATAGAATTTACAACTTAAACGTTACATACTTGTTAAGTTGAACTTTAGGATTTTTAACTTGAATTTAGAGTTTAGACTTAACTTGAACCTTAGGATACTTAATTAAGTACTTTACATACTTGAACTAATTAGTTAAGGTTGAATATTTTTTGTAGATGGATCATTGTTTGTGGATGTATGACATGTATTATGAAACTGGTGGTGGGTTGAAACCTACATTTATTGATGGTGTTAGAAAATTCATTGATCATGTACTGACACTTGATATTTATAAGAGAAATGAATTGGTTAGGTGTTTTTGCCGTGCGTGTAGGTGCCTGAAATTTTTTAGTGCAGATACAGTTATGGTGCATTTATATCGTAATGAATTTAAGCCTAGATATTTTGTATGGGTAAATCATGGAGAAATAGATAGACTGAATGATGTATTTTACAATTCGATGCCCGTGGATGAATATAATATGCTTGTACCACATGGTCAAATTAGATTTAAACATGATAGGGATCAACACAATACATTTCAACATGACACTAAAGTTCATGAAATGATTAATGATACTTTCGGAGTTCAACGTGGGATGGAACCTGAATAATATTTTATTGAGGGTCCTAATGAAGAAGCAAGACACTTCTATTAACAATTAAAAAAGCCTAGTCGTCCATTATGTAAAAAGGAGTCCACATTCTGCTTTGTCTGTTGTCGTCACATTAATGAATATTAAATCGGACTAGAACGTTCCTCATGTGGCTATGGACTCAATGGTTGATATTTTGGCTGAGTTGGTTAATCTTGGGTTTAACATATCCAAGAACTTTTATCAGGCAAAGAAATTGATTTCCAAATTAGGATTGTCATATGATAAAATTCATTGTTGTCTTAATGGCTGCATGTTATACTATAAGACTGATAGTGACTTGAAAAATGTAAGTTTTGTGGCCTTGCTCGTTATAAGAGGACTCCTACTGGAAAGATGGTTCTAATTAAGGCGATGCATTATTTACCTCTTATTCCTAGACTGAAGAGGTTGTATGTATCGATGAGGTCCACCCCACATATGAGATGACATCATGAATATAGAAGGTCGCCGGGTGTATTGTCTCATCCATCTGATGGAGAAGCATGGCAGCATTTTGATAATGTATATCTCGACTTTGCTAGAGAGCCTAGAAATGTCAGATTGGGTTGTGTGCAGATGGTTTCACACCTTTTTCTAGTTCTGCCTCGCCCCATATTTCTTACTGCATATAATTTTCCTCCTGAAAGTGCATCATAAGTCCATTCATATTTTTAAGCTGTGTTATTCCAGGTCCCCGTAATCCAAAAAGTTTGATTGATATCTATCTACAACCATTGATAGATGAGCTTAAACAACTGGTTTGAAGGTGTAGTGATTTATGACATATCAACTAACCAGAATTTTGTTATACGTACTTGTTTAATGTTGACTATTAATGATTTTCCTGCATATGGTATATTGTCTGATTGGGTGACTACTGGAAAGCTTGCTTGTTCTCATTGCATAGAACATGGTAAGGCTTTCACCCTAAAGCATGATAGGAAAAATTCATGGTTTGATTGTCATCGTCAATTCTCGCCAATGGACCACGAGTTTAGAAAGATGAAACATGCGTTCAAAAAAAAAAGGATCAGGAATGATCCCCCACCTCCATCATTGACAACACATCAAATTTGGGAGGGAGTTTCTTCAACTGCCTAAAGTTACAAAGGCTCTATCTTCTAGACTTCCTAGATATGGCGTTGAATATAACTGGACCAACCAAAGCATATTTTGGGAGTTGTTGTATTGGAAGGATAATCTCCTGTGACACAATCTTGATGTAATGCATATTGAGAAAAATTATTTTGAGAATTTGTCCAATACAATGATAGATGTCAAGGGGAAGACAAAAGACAACTCAAAAGCTAGATTGGACATAAAGGAATATTGTAGGAGAAGGAAATTGTTGCTGCAAGAACTACCAAATGGCAAAATTGTCAAGCCCAAAGCTAGTTTTTTTCATTCACAATGGATGAGAAATATGAAATATGTGAGTGGACGAAAAATTTGAAGATTCCAGAAGGATATGCTTCAAATTTAGGCAAGAGGGCAGATTTGAATGAAGGGGAACTGATTGGTATGAAAAGTCATGATTGTCATGTATTCATGGTAACTTTGATTAATATTGCTTTTAGCAATTTACCTGAAAGGATATGGAGGCCAATTACAGAGATAAGTCTTTTCTTTAAAGATGTATGTTTTGGCTAGTTATTGAAAAGTAGTTTAGATAGGATCGAGGAAAATATGATTGTTATTCTTATAAAGCTGGAGAAGGTCTTTCTATGTGGCTTCTTCGGTATGATGGAGCATCTTCTGATTTATCATGTACAAGAAGTGCTCAACCTCATTTGTCGGCCATCTTTGTCCCATTATTCAAGACAATACATTCCGGATTACTCAGACGATAATGAGGAGTTTATTGAGAATAGTGAATAGGTTCCCTAAGTGTTAAGACATTTGAAATTTCTTGTTAGTTTTTGAAAGAATATTGAATTATTATGTTAGTTTCCTATGCTAAAAGTTTGTGTATTAACTAGTATTTTATATGTTTTGGTGCTTAATTATCGTTATTATTATGTTTATTGTGTATTTTGTTAGTTGTATATTATGTTGAGTTAGATTGTATTGAGTTGAATTGAATGAATTATTATTTGCAGGTGGGCAACAGAAACTACAAAAAAAGCTGTAGAAAAAGCGACGGACAGGTACCTTTAATCCGTCGCTTTTTAAAAAAAATATATATACAATTTAAGATGTTGTCCGTCACTTTTTTAATCAATTAAAAAAATTAAAAGAATAACATAGTTCATCCCTTTTATATTTTCTTTTTAGAAAAAGAAAAATTAAAATAACAATGTAATCCGTCGCTTTTTAAAAGCATCAAACAAAAAAATAACAGTATTAACTGCGTCGCTTTTCCGTCGAATTTGACAAAAAAGCTATTTCAAGGTTTCATGATCAGTTGATCACTTAGTTGACATGCTAACCGAATAGGTGGTGATAGTTTTTGAGATTATAATTTCCACTTTAGGTGGTGTACACTTTTTATTAAATTATGGATGAACGAAAATTTTTAATTAGGCTAATAATACGAGTCACCGTCACGTAAGCACACTGTTGCTGCTGTCTAAAATTTCAAATTAAATTATACTCCCTTCGTTCATTTTTATTTATCTATTATATCATTTTGGAATGTCAATAATACTTGTTTACTTTATCAATCAAGAGGTAATTTTGCACTTAAGTTTCTAATTTATCATAATCATTAATTATAATCATTTTTCTATTATATTTTTTCAAAACATTGCATTTATTATATTCAAAGTGTAATTTGATAAAATTATCTTATCATTTACTATTTCTTAATCTTTATGCCCAGTCAAGAGAAAATAAGTAAAGATGAACGAAAGGAATATAAGGTTAATAACACATTTTATCAATTTAACTCTTTTAATGAATTTAGCAATTGAATATTGTGCAATAAACGAGTAAAGAGTCAAAATGTGGGTAAAAGAGCTATCATTATAAACCTTTTATGCTTCGATGTTATCATAAAAATTGAATTTTGAAAAAATTAATATACAATTTTACGCATGACAAAAAATAAAATAACTAGTAACTGTATTATTAATATTTACATAATTTTATTAAATTACCAAACAACCCTTTATGTTGAAGAGTCGCATTCAAACAATTGGATGAGTAAAACAAAATTCTTTTCATAAATGTCATGCTATCGTGATATCGAATTCAGAGAAAGGGATACTACATAAGTCTACAGTTGTCCAAAAAAATGCAAGCATAATTGCAATAATCTATTCATAGAAACCTAATATATTCTATGCATAATATAAATAACTTTAAAAATATAAATATATTTAATAAAGTTGAATTAATAGAAATGTATATGTTTACTACAATCACAAATAAAATATGAAAAACATAACTTTATTGATAAATAATATAGATACAAATCTGTTTCTCTGGGTCGTTAGTAGCGTATTTCTCAGGATGATTTTAACCTCCTTGAGTCATATTTTGATCTTTTGATAAATATCCTTAAGATTTATGGGATATTTGAGATGCCTTTTCAGGGAATATAATACCCTCTATACCCTCTAACTGAATGAAATAAGATTCATCTTGTAAGAGTCTCCAAAATTTTGATATCTACAATATATATAAATACATATTATTATAAATTTATTAGTCTGATGTATACATGTGATAATCTCCAACATAACCATGAATTTCCCATTTTCATCCTATAAACTTAGAGAAGAAATAAAATGAATTTTATATTTTCAATATTATTATACCACCAAGAAAAAGAAAAAAAAAAAAGGAATCGATAAAGGTTGAAAAGAAAGGTATAATTAATTACTTATATAACAGCAAGAATCAAACCAAAAGTTTCTCTTAACATTTTATTTTGTCCAAGAAAAAAAAGACAAAAAGGAGTCGATTCCTAATTGCAATTGCGTACAATTGAAGCTTCTGTATGGTACACAAATGGAGATTTCTCTTCACTTTGGTTCTTCTTTTTTCTCTTCTTTCTTTTCCTCTTTCTTCTCTTCCTTTTTCTCCTCTTTCTTTTCCTCTTTTTTCTCTTCCTTTTTTTCTTCCTTCTTCTCTTCTTTCGCTGGTCCAACTGATAATATATCAACTTTACCAACTGCTTTTTTCAATTTCTTTACCACTGCTACTGCATCCATCTCTCCTATCACTGTAAGTTTCTGCTCCTTTAGATCTGCTGATATGGAATCTACCCCTGTTCAATTCAATTCAATTTTCCCGATGATTAATTAAACCTAGATCTTAAAGAACGAAGCAGGGGCTTTTTAGTCAATTAATTACCTAAAATATCAGCTGCAGCTTCTATGGCTTTCTGCTTTGTCTTTTCATCAGACATGGTCAGAACCTTCATTACCACTTTCATCTGAAACACAAATATTAGCTCAATTGATCGATTATCTGAATTTTAAACGAGTTTGAATTAAAGAAAGCGAAAGATCTATTGACTAGAGAGATCTATAAAAGGGCATTAATTAAATTTAAAAGAGTAAAATCAAATGTTTTTAGATTACCTGAGCCATTTGGAGAACTGGAAGGAGTGCTTTGGATGCTTGTTTGACGAAAATGAAGTAGCTGTGAAAATACGCCGTTATTAAATAGGGGACAAAAAGAAAAAAACATTAATAAAATAATTATGAATAATTTAATTTGGCATAATTATTTCTAACACAAAATTATACATAAATGTTTTTCATAATCAATTCATATATTATTATTAATGCATATACGTAAGTCTGATTGACTATCAGACTACTTTTTAATGTAGTACCGTGAAAAGTAAATAAGCTTTTTGGGTGTTAATAATTTTAAATTAGACATATTTAATTTTTGACTTTTGACTATATTTTTTACTTTTTCAGTTTAAAAAGAAATATTTTTTATTATTTTAAAAACTTAAAAAAAATACTAACTTAAAAGTAAAAAATCTCTTAAAATGAACTAATTTAAAACCCCATGCTGATGATGACGCATTTTGAGTGGAAATCTAGACAGATTGCATATATTTTTGGGTCCTTTCACTTTGTTCTTTTCTTTTCCTCATCATTCTATATGAGGCCTGAGACTTAAACGTTTTATTCCAAAAGAATTTCAAGCAAATAAAATTAATTGCTTATATTACAAAGACCGCTAGACTCATTTGTGGGATTCAACTGAATATGTTATTATTGTATTTATATTAATGAAAAAAAAGTAAGATTAAAATGATTATTCGATTTTGTAAGGGCAAGAATTTTTATAAAAATTACTAAAATCCCAACTTTTCTAAAAATTTCATTTATTTTTGATACCTCATTATTATATTTTTTATTAAAGAATATAATTAGTACAATTTTTAAATTTAGAAGTCTATTTATTGTCAATCACTTTTTACATTTTAATTTTTCCTTTTTTAAATCAGTTTTTTTAAAATTTTTATATTTTGATTTTTATCTGTGTGACAGTTACCATTTAAATTTTTAAATGTTCCTTTTTTTTCCACAGAAACGTTTCTCCATTCTCATCTCCATCTCCATCTCCTAAACTGTATCAACTGCTCCATCGAACAAGTACATATCAATCTTCATCTTTGTTTTCATCTTCAACTACCTGCACGAGCACCATTGCCTAAGGTAATCGTTTTTATATTCACAAACGCACAAATACACAAATTTATCGTCGTTAAAAATCTCTGATTCATCTTTCTTTGTTGTATTAATGAACAAATTTAAACTTTTGTTGCTTGTAAAATTGATACCTAATTTTTTGGGGATTTTGAAGTTAATGTGTATACCTAATAATGTAACTATGTTTGATACTTACCCAATTGATTTCTTGATATTTACACTGATAGGTTGGTCAAAATGATTTCTAATTTTTGGGGATTTTTGAAATTAACTGTGGATACCTAACGAATTAAGTAATTTGATACCTACATAACTGATACAAATTATTTGGGGGGTTTTGAAAGTTGATGTAGATACCTATCAAATTAATTGGAATTGATACTCAACTATTTGAAGAAAATTCGAAACCCTAAAATCAATGTATTTTGATTGTTATTATTACAAAGTAAGTAATTGTTTTTTTGTTGTTGTTGTTAATTGTTTTGAGTGAAATTATGATTTCTTTTTTTTTTTTTATGTTAGGGGAAGTTGATACCTAGTGATGATAATAAGCAAGGAAAAACCACCAGAACCACTTGATTTCTTCATTTGGACAGTTGAGGTACTTGGGATTTTTTAAATTTTGTTGTATTTGAATTCATGAAATTCCACTTTTGTAGATCTTATGAGTTTACTATTATTTTAGGGATTAATTGCATAATTTGTAACTTACAGCCTTAATTCAAGGGATACTGCTAGTTGGCAGTAATTTCTTTTCCTTATTTAACGTTTCAGCATTAATTTTCAGTTACAATTAGGTAAGTATCAAGTGGCCTCAGAAGGTATCAAATAAATGTCCAAAGTCGAGATTTTTTGTAATTAAGTAAAGATTTGGAATTTTTAGAGATTTTTTAAAATCAGTATGGGATTCCTAAAAAATATACTTATCTATTTGTTAAATTTCAGTGGGCGAAAATTAAAGTTGAAAACCAGCCTAGGCCCACCCATTTACACTATGGAGAGAAAGAGGTGGTCACACTTTACATATATCCAAGAATTTAGACATTTCCAATTCATAAAATCAAAATTTACTTTAAAATAATATCAATACTATTTCAATGTAAATTAACTTTAATTAAAAAAATATATTAAATTCTTTCTCTTCATTATTGTAGGAAGAGGTGCCAAATATGCTCTTACATTGTTTGAAATAAATAAAAATATCGTTCGATTATAGTTTGGTCAAAAAATATCTTTACTGTTAATATTTTGGTTCAAAAATATTCTTATTGTTACTAAATGGATCAAGAATGCCCTTTTTAAAATAAATATATATATTTTTCTTTTTAAACATATTGTACTCCTAAGAAAAATATTATTTGTAAAGAATTTTTTTTCTTAGTCCCATTTTATCAATTAAAATAGAATATCATACCCTTTTGTACAAATAATATATGTCATAAATATAAGAACATAGCAAATCCAACTTTAATTTTTTATTTAGATAATGATAAAAATAGTAATTATAATAAAATAAGAAATATTTTTATTTTAAATTTTTTCTCAAATTGAAGTAGGATAAATATTTGCTAATTAAAAAGTATTACTTGAAAAATAATGTGTTCAAAAATAAAATAAATAACAAATTTATTTGAAAAAAGAGCCTTTTTGACCTATTAAATAACAATAAGGGTATTTTTGCCTCAAAGTATTAACGACAAGGGCCTTTTTGGACTAAACTATAAACGAAGGGCTTTTTGTTCATTTCGCATAGGGCATTTTTGACTCTTTTCCCTTTATTATTATTCCTTATTTCATTTATATTTTGTTATTTCATAAGTAAAATAAATTCTTTCTAAAACATTCACCATACAATTTTTTTTCTTTTATACTCATTTAATATAAAATTATTTTATACTATAATTATTTAAATTATATAGACCGCTGACAAATATTATACATTATACATAATAGCGGACAATACAAATAAAAGTAAAATCATTAATGAAATACAATTAAATAAATATTATATAATTGAAAAGTTTATTTCAAAATGCTACATAAATACTCAATTTTCAAGATGTTGCTCCCATAAATATTCTATTGATGCATCACGTTTAAACTGGGCTTCTTTATTCTTAACTTTTTTATGTCAAGCTAGAAATTATTGAAATCAATAATTTTCATATATTGTCATTTCTATAGTCGGAGTTGGACCTTCCAATGCATCCTGAATTGTTGTAAATTTTTTTAGTTATTATGTTTTGTTATACTTTTAAAATTACTATTTATTTTATATTTTAATTTTAATGTATGTCAATTACTGTTTTGTTGAATGTTTATTATTTTTGTTATTTTCAAATTATATTGTATTATTTGTCTAATGATTTGTATGTTTGCATTTTAAATTTTTGTGAAGGTTAATTGTAGTTATATCCAATAGTAATTTATAGTAGAATTAACATAAAAACAATTTTAAAAAAGCACATCTAAAAAATTTAATTTAGAAAAAGCTACTTTTATATCAAAAATTAATACTATAAAAATATTATATAAAAGATAATTAAATATACAAGAGATTTAATTAAAATATACATTCTATAATGTTTAATAAAAAATTCATATAATAATAATTTTATCAAAATATTCAATAAAGTGATTGGTGTGATGAATAGTGTTACACCAAATTTGGTTTAACCCTATTCACACACTAAAATTGTGTAGAATTTAGTGTTAGATTGAAGCTTCAAAACACTAAATTTTACACTAAAATACGATTTAGTTTTGAGTTGAAAATGGTCTTATATTTCAACAGGCTCGGAGTAGAAGAATCTAAATGTGGCCTTCATTTTCTACCTTCACTCATTTATGTGATAGTAATTGAGTGAACAAAATGAGAAATATAAATTGAAGTGTACAAAAAAACTTTAAAAAGACGAATTAAACTAAAAATCAAATCAAATCAAAAAACAAACTTTTAACACTTCTTTTATTTGATTTGATTCTTAATTTTAATAATTATATGACGGTTGATAATGCTGACGACTAACAATAATGGTTATGAGTGTCGATCGTCGATGAAGTTTAGTAATATATGTATTGTGGGTAATTATTAGTGGTGATGATGATTGGTTGTAGTGATGAATAGTAATGGTTAATATGGTGATGCATGATCGCTGAATAATGACAATGCTTATTGATATATAGTGATAACTAATAGTGGTAATTATCGACAACTAATAATTTGTGGTTATTGTAGTATTGATGATTGATAATGATGTGTTGACTACAATATAGAGTTAACAGTCTACCATAGTTAAAATTTATTATATATAAACTACAATTGTTAGAAGTTAGTTAAGGCTGGAGTGTAGTCAAGGTGAGATTACCAATTTCTTTCTTCTCAAGTAATACGCTCTTCTCTTCTCCTTTTACCAAGTTCCTATGCACACAAGCTCCATTAATAGAATATCATGGTATCAGAGCCTCATCATGTCTTAGGCCAGATAAGTTTACTGCATGATTAAGTGTAAAGTATCTCCGAATGCTTACACTTTTTTGGAAGATCAGTTGAATCATGAGTAAGCATCCAAGTCAGAGACTGAAATTCAAAAAGGTGAAATCCATGGACAACACAATTGAAGCTATTTCTTGATCACTGAAAATTGACAATCTAAACTCGAACACAACACATCTAATTCATGGAACAACAACTTATGTAACTCCAATTATGGATCATACTCACCCTCTATATCTTCATCCTAATTATGCTCCAGGTAGCTCTTTAATCTCTCTTCAACTCACTAGTTTTGTGAATTATGCAATCTGAAGTAGATTTAAGCCTATAGTACTCCTAGGTAAAAGTAAACTAGGATTTATTAATGGTAATTATACCTTGTCCTGGGTATTCCTATACTGAATCTGAGAAGTTTAAAGAGCATTGTGTGTGCCAAAGATTATTAGAATTTCTAATGGGATTTAAATGAGTCCTTCTCAATAGCCAGAGGTTAGATCCTGATGCAGTCATCACTTTCAAACCTAAATAAAACTTTCACTTATTGTAGACCATGAGAATCAAAGGAACTTGGCACATGCTGGCAATTGTAGTCCATTTACTAAGACTATTGAGAGTACAACCCTGTTTTGTTTTAAAGGAGAGGGTGGTCCAAATCAGAACAGTGGGAACTTTGGATAGCAAGTAGGTGGTTATAGTAATTTTTATAAAGGACATCAGATCTTGCAATTACTACCCAAAGGGAGTGAAAGTGGAAGAGAATATTCAACCAAGGCAACCATTACAGATAGTGTCTAATCTATTTTAGTGACCAAATATGTGGATAAGGAATAGATAATTGACATTGGAGCTACTAATCACATGTCCTCTAAACTTGATCTATTAGATAGCATAAAAGAGGTGTCAAAATCTGAGGAGAGACTAGTTCATTTGCCCATCAGGATTGTAGTATCTTTTCATATATTGGTAGTATAAGATTATTGGTGATCAAATCATTGAGGATGCTCTTTTTTTTTTTTCTTGACTTTAAGTGTAATCTTTTGCCTGTATCTAGGGTGACAAAATTAAATCTAACCCATCCAATCTGTTGAAGTTTGGGCGGGTTAATAACCCGTTCATTGATTAGCTTAACTCATCTCAACCCAACTCATTTCAACCCATTTAAAATTGGGTTGATATTCAACTCGAATTGACTCGAGAGAGATCTTGTCAAAATATTTTTAAAATATATATTTTTTAAATTTGATATGTTTTATATAGTCAAAATAAAAAAAATAATTTAATTAAATACTTAAATATTGAAAAAGAACAAATAAAGTAAGTAAACTTAGTACAAGTTGAATCGGATTGGGTCTTAACACGATTTATAAGAAATCTTTTAAGGAAATATACAACTTTGAGGCTTTAAATTACGTTTACCAATTTATTTACTTCACTACCAATAAATTTACATATTTACCAAGATATTTAATCTGACTTTTGTCATTAATGAAAAGCTTTTTTTTATTTTTTTTTATTTTTTTACGCGCCTGATGGGACACGCATTTAATGCGTCAGGCGGCTAATTAATGAAGCATTTAATGTCACTTGTTCATAAAGAATGTACCATTCATTTAATATTCTAACCTATTAAATATTATATTAATTGTATTCCTCCACAAGTTATTATTATAAAAATTGATTTTTCATCTACCTCTTGGTTTTCTTTTGCAAAAAATTTGTATCTTCTTCTTCACAACTACTCTATCTTGCGAATTCCAGGTATGGAAGTTTTGCATTATTTTTTTTGTTGGTTTACGTTTTGAGCCGGGTCAGCGGGCTAATGGTCATCTCCCGTTTTGTCTAATGTTCATCTCACATTCCTTTTTTTTGCATTTTTGCATTCTATGTATGTGTTTTTCCCCCCAACTCCTTTTTTCTTTATTTTTCAGTTTTTTTGCACTCTTTTTGGTTTTTTCGTTTATGTTTTCAGAGGGTTATTGGTGATGTATGTAATTTTTGGTATTGCGAAGTTGGTTTCATGTGTGTGTTTTCACCCTTATAATTTTTTTTCATTTTTCAGTTTTGTATAAGTGAAGATTATATTTTCCAGGTATGTCTTTATCTCCCTTTTTTTTTGGTGGTTTCGGATTGGTATTTATTGAAGTGGTGTGTTTACAATATTGTTGTTTGTTCTTTTTCTCCCAGTGTAGTGTGCAATTTTTTTTTCCTTGTGAAATCCATTAGTGTTTTACTGTAATTATTGGTAAATTTTTGGTATCCAATAGTTTGATTTTTTAATATTCTCAAGGTATTCCCTTTCCTGTTCTTGGTATTCTTCTTTGTATTTAATTTGATTTGTCTGAATTTATGCGTAGTGTTGTATATGTAGAAGAAGAATTGGTGACATTCAATAGAGTTTAGTGAAATTGTGGTATTTGTTTTTGGTATGCAACTTGTAATTCGGGTTTGAGACTTTAGTATGTGTTGTTTCTTACCTTTTTTTTTTTTTGGTATTATTGTTTGTATTTAATTTGGTTGCCGGATATTTATGTGTAGTGTTGTTTCTGTAGAAGAGGAATTGATCGACTCGGCGCGATTTTCTGAGCTGATGATATGTTGGAGCTTTTTGGTATGCATACTGTGTTGGTATTGCCGCGGTTTTCTTAGTATGCATACTGTGTTGAAGTGTTGGTATTGCCGATGGTAGTTATCATTCATGACTGGTTGGAACTTTTGGTATTCACAGTGGTAGTTATTTTGTATCAATGGTTACAGCTTTGGTATTCCATATGGCAGTTTACTCTGCATGGTGGGTTGAAGCTTTGGTATTCACAATGGTAGTTACAATGTATTGCTTGCTGTAAATTGGTATCCGATATGGTAGTTCACTATGCATTGTGGGTTGTAGTTTTGGTATTCTTTGTCAGTTACGATGTATGGTTGGTTGCAATTTTTGGTGTTCACTATGGTACTTATAAAATAATCGAACTTTGCCACCAGATATTCCAAAAATAAAAAAATTACAAAAATATATGAACGTGCATGATCTTATCAACACCTATACCAACACTATTACCAGTAAAAAAACCAACACTGTTATTGGTTATTTCATGTAATAAAAGTTTGTAAAGTATGCACAATTTTAATGTAAGAGAAAGAAAAAGTACACACACATTAAATGTTTTAATGTAAGAGAAAGAAAAAGTACACACACATTAAATGCAATTGTTGGTTGCTTGGAATTGTTGCCATTTTTTCCCATTACTATTCACAACAATTTGCATTAATTGCATTATTTTTTTGTTTCACACGTTTTTTTTTAAATCTTTTTTTGTTGTAAATTGATTTGATGTGTCCTTTTTAAAAATAATTCAACACCTTTTACATTATTAAAAAGCCAAATTTTATACATTACATATTTATAGTATAGAACAAGCCAAATACGTACGAACATGTTAATAAATAATTAATTCTACCAATTTGGTTACGATTAACGTTTTATATTCTTTAAAAAAAACACAAAAAAATTCACATTAAACTCCAACTAAAATTTCATCTTGTATGTTTATTGCAATTATGACAATATCAATTATACATAAGAACTAATTTTTTCTCCATAGTACAATCATCTTGCATACCATTTTTTAAATATTTGTCTCGAACTTGTTAGTCCAATCAGTTAATTCTTTATTCCACCATTCACGTAAAATTATATATTTGCACTGGATGTCATAACAACAAATTTTTTCCTCGACTTTACTACCATGTTCGTACAAACATATATAAAAATTAAAATTTTTATTCTCCAAATTTGAAGAACATAGTACTTCTTAGTCAATAATTATTAATAAAAAAATAATAATAAAAGTATACATCCATGTCTTACACCAACTTCCAAAAACTTTTAAATATCAACTATTTATTCTTCCTTTTCACCACCTATCACATCACAATTTAATCAACATTATTATAAAAAGTTATACTCTCTTTCTTACTTTGTAATTAATTTTGATATACTTTTAGTAATTTTAAATTGGTTGGTAGAGGCTTGTAATTTCCTCTCCAAATATAGGCATTTATGAAATCAGCCCGATTTATAACCCATCACTCAACCCATTTTGACCCAAACACATTTTGTCCCAAGCAAATTTGGGTTGGATTGGATCATGACCCTTTTGTTGTCTTGACCCATTATGACCCGTTCAAATTTGACCCAACCCGTCCAATTGTCATCCCTACCTGTTTCATAACTCACCAAAGAGCCTTCTACTTTTTTCATAACTCCTTACTCTTCCTTATTTGATAGACTTCTATTTTTTTTCCTATTTAAATTAAGAAAACATTCTGCAGTTGTTAAGAAAAATCCTAATTTACCTTGGGTTTTAATTAGTGATAGAATCTCTATATATACAACCTTTATAAATAAATAATTTATCAAAAATACTTGTTGAAGTGAATTATTTATCTGTTTATAAGTTCATAATTAAATTTAATTTTCACGCTTTGATCACGCGCAAAACGCATGTAATAAGACTTGTATTAAAATAAAAAGTATCGTGCAAAATCAGACCAGCTCCTTAGGTGTATTCAAGTTCCACTCTTTTGTGCAGTTTTTGTCCACTTCGTTTTGTCATGCTCCAGCTACCTCCTCAAACCAATAAACCAAATTGAATGATGAATGGCGTGCAAGTTTTCAATATTAGCAATGCACTAGCCAAAAGCAATATAAATAAATTAAACATCTTTCAACATCCAAGATTGCATGGGGAATAGGCTTATTTCTATGACTTGGTCTGACTCATGCAATTACTTTACATTTGAAACCACTCCTCCTGGCATAATTGTGTTCACCATCAAAATCCATTTTTCCTCAAAATAATCTCCCCCTAATAATGAAAGGCTATGGTTAGGACATCCATATCCAAGGAGTGTGATACAGTAATCAGTCAAGTGATTGCGACCATAAGGTCGCTTATTCAAATTTCAGCAAAGACAAAAACACTAATTCATTTTTTATTAAGAAATCTTAGTAGTTTAATTGGTTTAGTTATTTGAACCCCCATCTTATTGGTAAGAGTTCAATTCTCCACATTGTAATTCCTCCCCAATGTCCCTTCCCCTACTCCTACTTTTTTTTTTTAAAAAAAAAACTGATTCTTATGACACATATCTGATAAAATTCGTTGAGGTGCACAAAAACTAACCCCAATATCACTATCATCCCTAAATAAAATAAAATGAAAGGCTAATTAGGGAACTTAATTGGCTAAGTTACATGTGTGGCCTTCAAAATTTTTTTCGTAAGAACAATATTATTACTAGGATGCACTACATAGGATCGATCAATATTATAATTAAGCCCAACGAATCTAAAAAACGTAACAGTAGAATAATAGTATTCATGCTACAAAAGGAATGGAAATTTTACATGATTGTGCAGGCATGTGGATTATCATCACTGAAAAGAGAAGCAACTGCTTCATCTGATGCAACGGCAACTGAATAAAGTGAGGGAGTGTGGAAAAATGTGTGCACACTTGGTGCTGCAACGTTTCTGGATGTGTCGTAGTAATGGCTTATGATGTGATTTGGGTACTGATAAAATGAAGCAAAATGTGTGCACCCAACTGGATATGGCCATGGCTCTGCTGCTTTACCTGCTCTTTTTATTGCCTTTACCACTTTCTTCTCCTCTAATCCATATCCTCTTACGCTAACTTTCTGTGTCTCCATATCAATGTCTATTGAATCTACTCCTGATGAACAGAGGAAGGGATAAACTTCAAGACTTTGTCATAGTGTTACTAGTAACAACAACAACAACATATCCAGTGAAATCCACAAGTGGGGTCTGGGAGGACAGAATGTACGCAAACCTTACCACTACCTCACAGAAGTAGAGAGGCTGTTTCCTGAAAACCTCGTCTCAACAACTCATAAGCAGAATAAACTAGATATGACAAAAAGGAAAGGGATGGGGATAGTGTTACTAGTAACTTTCAATTATACATAGAGAAAGAAAACTCATTTTTAGTCATGTTAGTGAGCAATGTGACAGACCTTTAAGCTTGAAAATAGCTTTTCTTAGCTTGGTAGCACATCCTTCACAATCCAAGTTTGGAACTCTTACCTCCACCATGATCTGCAACATATATAAACATTCACATTTTCTTATTTCCAAAATATTATATATACAGAGAAGACAGAAGAAAAAGATAGGAGACTTACAGACATGTTGGAACAAAGTTGAGGCAGCTCTCTTCTTGTAGACCTTAATTATAGTCAGTCAACAGAACTCTCCCTCTCCTTAAATTTCTTTCAACTGGGACTACCTAGGTTCTCTCATCTTATATATATATAATATAATATATATACACACTACTCCTCGCTACCAAAATTTTATAGGTTTTGAATTTTGTAATGATGATTTCAAATATTAATAGCTGGAATTAAAATTTAATATTCGGTTATATTTGATAAACTTCTTAAATATAAGTATGTTATTTGAATAAAAGTTATCGAATTTAAAAATAAAAAAGAATATTAATATTCCAATGAACTGTAATTTATACTACTCTCTCTGGTCCCTTTTATATGGTCACCTTTCGTGATTGTACTTGCATTAAGAAGAAACATGAGTTTACTATTTTGCCCCTATTTAATGTACATTAATTGTCTTTTTTAGTTCTTCTAGTTGGTCAAATATATTTTTTCAAAACTCATTAACTATCAAGTGTAAAATAGGAAGAATAGTGTCATTTATGCATTGATTTTGTAAAATGACATATATTAAGAATTATTTATGGGTTGTTGAGTCGCGGGTTCCCAGAAAACAACCTCTCTTCTTCTATGTAAATATGAGGTAGTGGGAAGGTCTGTGTACATTCTACCTTCCCCAGACCTTACTTGTGAGATTTAACTGGGTATATTTTTATTATTGTATTTATTTATAATAAAGATGACATATAAAAAGAGACGTGGGGAGTAATTTTTATTGCGAAAATAACACTTAATTTTAATACAAGAGGAGTACACTAGTAAGTAATGTATTTATGAAGTTTGGTAGGTTGGAGAGAGGTAGTAATTAGTGCTCTCTTCATCAAAACATGGAGCATTGGTTTTTGAAATTTGAAAGGTTAGCATTATTTAGGCGTGGAGGACTGGGCGTTGGCGTGATCATCAACTTTTCACCCCCAAAATACCTTTCTATCAAATCTGCTTCACCTTTATTTATTTTACATAAAAAGTTATCAGGACAAAGATACTATCATATGTAGCCAAATTTGGTTAACAACTGGACCACCTCGACCAAGTGTGCCCAAAACAATGTGCTTGCATGCTTTCATGCAACTCTTGTCCAAACATCCCAACCAGGCATAACTAAGGTTTTCTTGTCGAATTTTTTATTTTAAATATCAATAATAATAATAACATACTCAGTGGAATTCCACAAGTGGGGTTTGATGAGGGTAGAATGTACGCAGACCTTACCAATATCTCATTAGAGAAGCTGTTTCTTGAAACCCTTGTCTCAACAACCCATAAATAAATAGTGTTCACCTCTATTATATATGTATAATAAAATAATTTTAATTATATATAAACAATATAATTTTTTATCAGATCGTAGGCTTATCAGCTCGGTGCTCGCTCCATATATTGAATGATGAATTATGATGAGGCATAATTGTCGGATTAAATGTGAAACTTGAAGGTCATGTTATGATTCAGAATTGGATAATTAAATAATGCGATGATGAAATTAATCGTACCATATGCTGATAATATAATCTATTTTTTCATATTATCTACTCTAGTATATGCCTTTTTAATTTGTTGTATGCGTCACTTTTCTAGTTACTTTTTTAGTCTGAATTTATATGATGTAGTTTCACTTGATATAATTTTTTTTAAAAAAGATTGACTTTTAAAATTTATAGTCTAAAATAAGTGATAAATATTTGTGTAGCTAAAAATTATTTCATTAATGATAAAATCAATAATTTAAAGTTAAATTATTACTACATAAAAATTAAATATGTCATTCTTTTGGAGATTGATTTAAAAAGGAAGTTGGTTCACTACACCAAATATGTTCTTTAGTGACAATTAATTATCGACAATAGCTTAATTGTTGCTATTACTCCCTTTGCTTCAAAATAATTGAATTGTTGGGGGATTTAGATATGTTGGAAAATTTTCCAATTTTGCTTTCATTGATTGAGTTTCGAAGGTTGAATTTTGTATTAGAAATAAATAATGCATTAAATGAGTATTTGAAGTTTAAAAACGGTAAAAATGGAAAAACATGATTAAATTTTATCTTTATTTCGTTTTCTTAATATGTGTGATATATTCCAACAATTTAATTATTTTAAAATAGAGGGAATATTTTTTTTAGAAGCAATAAGTAAATTACATTTTAGCACTCTTTGTAAATGTTATTAGAGTATGTAATGATAATTAATTAATGTTGATAAAGGCTTTAACATTCTTTATTGATGTGCATATTTATTACCGCTAAAAGCTTTTTTTTTGTTATAACGGTTATGTATGATTATATGTCATAATTATCATTTATGTGAATTAATTATGCGCAAGTTTACTTGAATTGTCGATGCATAATATATGCAAAATAGTAGTGAATGTATGACTAAACTTACATGTTCAATCCAACTCAATGCTTTTGTCTCAATTCAGATTAGTCCCTAAAAATAATCAATTGAATTTTCACACCAAGTAAATTAAATCATCCATGAGTTTAGCGACATTTCGAACCTATAAGGTTTAGGAGTCATTTGGTTGGCGACATGTTATTCCAGGATAATTAGTTTCAGGATAAGTTAGCTCGGGACAAGTTATCCCAACATATATATGTAATAACTTATCCCATCACTAAGACAAAAATGGTAGGATAAATAGTCGAAGGATTACCTTATACCTCCAACCAAACATGAGATGAAATAATCCTACATTCTATCTCGAGATTCGTATAACTTATACCTCGCACCAAACAACCCCTTAGATTCTCATAAAATATTCTTACAAAAGGCTGCAAAAAAAATTAGACAATGACGTAAAGAAAACAGAGATTTTCCAAAAAGAAAATGACTTTCTCTGCGTCTCTTTTACTATTGTAGTGAAGCATTTTCCTGTTGAGAAAGATGAGAATGCTCATAACGCAAAAGCTATATTTGGTAGAATAATTGGTACCAAAATGATGATGATGGAGTTCAGTAATAAATAATGATGGTGGCTGCCAATAGCATATCAAGCACAATTAATATGTTAGCACATTTTCTCATTACCATTTCAAAATTTAAAACCTCTATATTGCCACAACGTCCAAGTAATTATTAGTGTGTGCAATAAATTTTCTCATGTATCAAAAGTATACTGCAATCACAAATAAATAAATAAAATATGATTTTATTTCTCAAAATTATGAGTATAAGTTTGTGTATTTTTTTCTTAAATTTTTTTTTTTTTTTTTGTAATTCGAGGGCTGTTAAAAGCATATTTTTTTTCGAATTAGGATACGTTGGACCTTCTTGAGATTTGTTTTATCTCCACGTAAAAAAGAGTGAATCTTCTTAAAGTACTTAATTTCACGACCCGACTTTTCAGGTCATGATGGCGCCTGTTAGATCCCGACTACAAGCAAAGCAAGCCAACTCAAGGTACCTGTCCTGAATTACTAAACATGGCTTAAAAGGCTATGTCCGAGCAAGCTAAAAAGGCTAGAGGAAGCCTAAAGGGTGGCTCATTGCATACCGGAGGTGCAAAGAGTGTTGGTATTGTTGCGAGGGAGCTAGTAAGATTTTTAAAATGTCTGTGGCACCAGAAGGGCCTAATTGGTGGTGACAATACACACACACATATATGGATCGAACTAGTATGCGACACTTGGTTCCATAGTATCATGTGCAAAACAACGAAGTAGGAGTAGGAGGACCCAACTAATTGTAGAATAAAGCAGTGTACAAGAACCCAACTGATGAAGCCCGAGCGGAACCATATCACACTGTCACACGGTTGAGGTACGATGTTGTACGTGGGTGTAAGGCCCTAGTGTCTATGCCTATATGTCAATTGCGTCCCCATAAGCCTAGAAGGTACACCCACACACAATCAGGTTATGTATAGGTGTAGGGATACATGGATCAGTAGTAACAGATAGTATGAAGTCTCCACCAATGCAGAACACAGTATCACTTGGGGCCTCCAACCCCTAACTAACATCTAAGGCCTCTAACCTCCTTCCCGGACTGGCCTTCTGTCGGGGAAAGAAAATCATAAGTTAACTAAGGCCAGTGGATGACAATCAACTAGGTCTATGGCCCAAGAACAATCAATTGGTGCTCAAACCTCGAAAACGTCATCCAGGACTCAGACCACAGGAAGGCCACCCAAGACTCGCACCACGGGAGCGTCACCTAGGACTTGGACTCACAGGAAAGGCCACTCGGGACTCGGACCACATGATACATTATCCGGAACTCGAACCATTGGAAAAGTCATCTTTTCAACTAGTCTATTCAGATCTGAACTTCTAAAGTCAATCGTATATATATGCTGTCATATAGGATCCAAATAACGTAACTCTAGGACAACACTAGCTTAAGCCTAGGCTAAGGCTATAGGAAGCAAATAGCTACCATTATCACACGTATCCTGAGCAATGATCACAATCCTAGCTGATAATTGTAATAAGAAATCGGGCCAACAATAGATAAGCCAATATGTAACCCAAAATCTCCACGCAACACGTAATCCAACCAGCCTAATTTCCATAGCAGGAGGGAACACATAACCTGAATCTCAAATCAGACGCCTGCATATATAACGGTGGGACGAATCCCCCGCGAGAGAAAGAATCCCCCTAATCGTGACAACGGTCACCCCATCCTGTAATTATGCTATGTCAGGCTGTGACACCCGACCCTATAGGGTATATAACTATGTGGCTCTATGTGTAGCAACTATAAGGCAGCGTCGTCTTAAGCCTAAGCTAAGGCCTATAGAGAATAGATAATCAAATGTGTCTCACCCCTCCTAAATCATACGACAGTTCAGCTGATATCAGAAATAACTCATCCACGCAACTATGTGCCAACTCACTGATAATGTGACAATATCCAAAAAAGATGGTAGTCCCAAGGACTAACTCATTCAGACAGTATCATAACCACAGATGACCCAATGAATCCTGTAGGATAGTATACATTTCTTTAACAGAATCCTATCCCCATTTCTATCTCACTAGAGGTGTAGCAACATTGTATTTTATATCAAGAGTAGTGCTGCCCAGTCATAAGTATAGACAACAATACTTCTCAAAATATAGCATGGTTCTCAGTAACAAGTAAGTTTAGCAAGTGTATAATGACTACCAACCGAATACATAGACATATATGTCACAAAAACAATACGGAATCATATCTAACTAGAGACAAGTACATCACAATCAGCCAGTCATAAGCACTCAGAAAAAACATGAAACTCACAATTGTACCACAGGTATCCACAACAATTAGGGTTATCAGAATCAATTATATACCAGAACAAATCCACCACATAAAGTATAGTTAGCAACCAGTCTCACAACTATCACATATCTGTAGCACTAGGCTACACTCATATACACACAAGGGTCAAGTCAGAGTCCATACCTGTCCCATGGCATAAGCCCATATCCAGACTTTATCAGAACAATCCGCAGTTTAACAGAACCAAACTTAACTAATACAATAGCTACAACTAATATAGTACCTAACCCACTAACCAATATCTCTCATCATCATACATATCACACACTCAATAAAATCAACATATATACAACACATCCACATATCTTAGCTTTAAAATCCACACATTTCAACTTAGTCTAGAGTTTAAGGAAGCCTAGCCTACCTGGAAGGTGGTTCCTCGCTCTTCTAATCAGTCCATTCGAGCTTTTCCCTTTTTGATTGCCTTCAGATGCTGCTTAGCTATCAAATATGAATCAAGGTCAACACGACTGATTTGACTGTAAAATATAAAGAAACGGGTGAAATTACATCAATTGCGTCTAACACGAAGAAAAATGGGGCCCACGTTCGAAATAGCAAATCAACCCTCCTAAAATGATCCCTACGTTACTCCGAGTCCATAGCCAGAAATTGAGCTCAAAATAGATTCCAAAACCTTTATGATTTTGGTCCCATGTTTCTTTGTTTCGAAAATAGATTCTGGCACACAGCGTCTCGACCACTTTAATGCCAAGGAAAGGATCACTCACCAACATCTCCAACAGAGACATCTTTATCATCTACTGTCTTTTGAAGAAGTACCGCATAAACTGGGGAATCAGGTCTAGGGAATACATGCTCGAAAGTGCTGAAGACACCAACCCCACTGCTAATGTGCCTTACAGTTTGCTTATCTCTGAAATTCTAATTGAATCTCAGATTAATCTCTTTGGGCTTCAGGCCTCCGAAGTCTCAGCCACATATGATTGTCGAACTTTCGCTAGCATGTGATACACACTCATTGATGAGAAATGGCACAAAAGGATTCTGTGAAGGTGAAAACAGAAGCCCCCAAGTCGACTAAGGTTTTCGCGGACTCAGCTACACGTCTCATTCAAGAGGTAGATGAAGTCAAGTCCCATCTCTCTTCTGTGAACTGTAATTTGCAGGGCATGCAAGAATGTCATGAAAAAAAAAGTGTTGCAACTTAGCAAGGAAACCAGCACAGGAGTAGGGAAGTTTCATCTGGATATAGACAAACAAAAGAAAGAAGGTGTTCGCACTGTCAACAAACTCATCAAGCAAGTCGATTCAATGAATTTTGGAGTCAACTCTTTTAACAATAATCTTGTTGTTTTTGTTCAAACCTCCTACACCTCTTTCAGCAAAAATGTTGAGCTCTCCTATGATACCTTCTGTAGGAATGTGCTCAATACATTCAAATACCTTCTGTGGATGTTCATTCTAGATAATTTCTTTTTGGCTTGTAATATTGAGGATTGATCTCTCTGCGCTGCTCTTTCCTTTGTTACTGACTTAGAGGCGTACCTCCCCCTCCCTTTTGTTTGTACATGCATATGGTTGTGGCTATGCATATATTTGTTGTTTTCCTTTTTGATTCTTCCAAGGGGGAAAAATGCATAGACAAGTTACAAGTAAATTGCAGTAAGCACAAAGATAGGGGAAGCAGTCAACTCAAAGGGATTATGCACAAAGACATGGGGAGCCAATTCTCAAAACAAGGAAGTCATATGAAACCCATCTTTAGAACTTAAAATGTCATCATCAAAAAGGGGGAGATTGCTAGGATTTAATTTTGATATTAATATTTTACAAGATCATTCAAAAAGGAAAGATGGACACAAATAAATACACAGCCAATAAGGAAGTGAAATGGGAATTGCAAGCATCAATGAACTGGAGTGGCTTAAAGACATAAAAGGAAGCAAGCATATCTCAGCAAAATCAGATGAAGATCCTCCGCAAGTCAAGGTATACATAGTGATGTATCTAGAAACTGTTTTGGAAAGAGTCTCAATCAAGGAATCCTACAAATCGCCGATTGTAAGAAAATCTCTTGGGTCAAGTAAAACTCTGATGGTCTAAAATCAGCAAGGCCATATAGTCTCTCTCTCTCTAATGAAGAAGTACAACACTCGCTGAAAAGAACTAGCTTCAATATTGTCATTCTACTCGTAACAAACATTGTACTCCTAGTGTGAACAATAGAAAAAAAAAAGAGAGAAAGAAAATATTCGAGACTAGTGAAAAAATAAAGAGTGTTTGAGAATCTGATCTGCGAATCAGAAGAAGTCTAAGCGATTATACTACATCATTCTCAATTGAGCTTTCAACGAAGCCCTTATGACCCAAAGGGACTAGAAGTAGACACCACATCGGTGTTCCGAACCAATATAAAAATTTCTGTTTCTTTACTTACTTTTGCAAAGTTCATTTTTACTTGTTTTGTTATTCAAATCTGTAGAATAGTCGATTGACTCATTCGGAAGTCAACTATAGAGTTCAATTCACCCTCCTCTTGACTATCGGAAGCGTTCCTAGTTTTTTGTATAGTTTAATAAGTTCCTAATATCCAGTCAGTTAAAACTACAGAGTACATATGAATTGTACTCACCCCTACTTCCGCATCCCTTTTTGGATGCAGATTCTAGTCAGGATCATCCCTACAGTAGTTGATCTGCTTTAGCAGATACTCCACTTCAAATTTGATGGTGAGATCTTGTGTTGTCTAGCCATCGGCTCTATGTTTTATTTATGGTCTTTATTACTATTCAGAGATTGAATTGTATTACTATTACAACGTTGTATTAGATATTTTTTACATTTATGACACTAGATTTGGAGATATTTTATTATTGTGTTGTATTTCTCTTAGTTTGTGGCCTGACTTCCCCTTTAGGAGTCTCATATATGATTTCTTTTTGACTTACACATCAAGGTTGGATTTGGGATGTGTGTCATTATGACCTCGTTTGTTTGGATCGTGATACTACACTACCAAATCATCGAAACAAACTATACCACAACGAAGGATTCGTCGAGAACTACAACTTTTATTAAGGACATAAGCTAGAATTATCAACGTCAATGGAGAATATATGATGCATGCTCTGCTTTTTTGCTCTAAGGCCGAGGTGGAAGTGAGATCAAATGTAGAAGATAAAATATTTATAAGCCTCCACCAGCCTTAGGGTCCACCTCATGTGCCTGCTTGTGAAATTTTATAATGACGTGAATATATCTCTGTTCTAATGTGTTGAAAACTAAAATCATAGTTCATCGATTTGATAGGTATTGGGACCTCTCATTCTTTATAGATAGATAGAAAAGTTTCGAGACATTGAACCCCAAGCGCTAATATTTATAAATCTTTGTTTTACAACTTGCTTGACTTTACGTATGACCATTAGAAATTGTGAATACATGCTGATATCTTAGTGTTGCCTAAAAAATACGAGTTAATTTAAATATTTGGAAGGATTGAGCTGTTACAATTTCATAATTATTGGAAGACATAAACTGCAGTCAATTAAAAACATTTTATTAAAAGAAGAAAAGAATAACGTTTGGCTGCTGATGTGCTTTCCCATAAATTAAGGTAAAGAGTTAGTTTTTGTGCCCATTGATTTCTCTGGCCTCAGAGCCCAGTCAATTGACTCAGTCACTCACACTTGTAATTTACTTCTCTACAACAAAACAGAATTAGTTTTAACAAAATACTTTTCTTTCCCCACTTTTAATTGCATGGCTCCAAGTATCCAATCTCTCTTTTATACAACAATAAAGAAAGAAAAACAGGTGCAGAAATTCTTCCTTTACACAATACTTGTATGTACACTTTTTGAAATAAGTTATGTCACTTGCAATTTGTATCGCTTGGACTCTTCAAAAATATGTATCAACTTCAAAAATAGTGTATTTTTTGGAAAAATTATACGAAACAATGCTGCGACAAACAGGATGCATTACTATAAGTTGGTGATCAAAGATGACAAGCTCTAATTTCGTTTTCTTTTTTAATGCCAAGTTCAAGGTGGAATATGCATGTTATCTGACTAATTTAGTATTCCTATATTTGCTTTTTCTGTTTAAACGGGTTATGAGGAAATGAAAAGGATTATTGTTGTCGTTGGTGATTTGATCTGAAGTGTTGATTTAATATCAGGGAATTTGAAGGAAACTCATGGAAATTAGCTATCAAAGGATTGGGAATCAGAGAAGATCTATAGAGTCAATTTGGCTTCCATTTTACATTAACAAGCCCTTTGCTAAATATACTCTTCCTTTTCTCATCTTCCTCCTCGTACTTGGTTCATACTTGTGGACAACCTTGCTCGACACAACCTCAAACGTAAGTTCATGTCTTAGTTTTCTATCCTTCTGAAATAGTCTCTCTAGCTCTACAAGGTCTCATGCAGGGGTATGTTGTTGTGGTAATTATTATTAAGAAATTATAAATTCCCAAATTTCACCACTTAATTGTCCCTTAATGAGTTGATAGAAACTCCAATCAACAATAAAATTGTACTAACTTGTAACTATAATTTTAGAATATTTGTTGTGTATGTTGTAGGTATTGCAAAGTAGGAGAGAGGAATTTCCACTTAATTGCACATCTGGTAACAACACAAGAACATGTCCAGTAAATTACTACCCACCAGATTACAAAATCATTAACAGCAACCCTTCATCGTCTTCTCCAAGATGTCCACATTACTTCCATTGGATACATGAAGATTTAAAACCTTGGAGGAAAACAGGAATAACTGAAGAAATGGTGGAGAGGGCTAACAGGACAGCCAATTTCAGACTTGTAATCTTGAATGGAAGAGCTTATGTAGAAACCTATGAAAAGGGGTTTCAAACTAGAGATGTTTTTACACTATGGGGAATTCTTCAGTTGTTAAGAAGGTACCCTGGAAAAATTCCTGATCTTGATATGATGTTCGATTGTGTCGATTGGCCTGTCGTTAGATCAAGTGATTTTGCTGGGGAAAATGCTATTGCTCCACCGCCTTTGTTTCGATATTGTGGGGATAGTGAAACGTTGGATATTGTTTTTCCTGATTGGTCTTTTTGGGGATGGTAAGGATTCAAATTTTGCTCATAATTTGGTTGTTCAGAACTATGTTGCTCAGACCTTCCGAAATGCTGATGCACTTGTTTACACTAGACAGTATTTTTGAAGAGTTCGAGTAACATAGGATCAGAATGTTGATTTACGAGACATTTTCATAATGCATGCATAAGTTGCTAGTTTGATTAATTTGGTAGGGCTGAAATCAATATTAAGCCATGGCAAGACTTGTTGAAGGATCTTGACAAAGGGAATAAGATGCAGAGATGGCAGGATAGGGAGCCATATGCTTACTGGAAAGGCAATCCGGAAGTTGCTGAGAAGAGAATGGAACTCGTTAAATGCAATGTGACCGCAAATCAGGAATGGAATGCTCGCATTTATGTCCAGGTAAAATTCTACTTTCCCTTCGTCGATATAGTCATTTACCTGAAAACTGTATAAGTGCATCATCAAGTCAGGTTAGGCTGACTTCAAAACTAGATGTCCTTTCAGTAGGACAAAAGGAAGAAATCTTACTAAACAGAACCTTAGTCGGCTTCTGGATGTATCCTTTACTTTGTTGTTCATAGTCGTGACTTGCCAAGTGGGAAAATGAGGATCATCAAATCAAGGGCGTTTGGTTGCTGGAATATATTTTCCATGGAATGACTTCTTTCGATATTATAATCCCTATGTAACTAGCATGTGAACCACTTTTGTGTGGGAAGAAAAAGAGAGAAGTCTCACTTAGTTCTGTTGAAAAAATATCTCATTAGTAGTTTAAAATCCAGTGCCAAAGAGACTCATCATATTACCACCACTGCAAGTTCAAGAACTAAGGATGAACTCTAGTCTCGCGAAGGTTTCAAACTTAACGGACACATTTCGTGCTGTTTACAGGATTGGAAAAAAGAGATAAAGCAAGGATTCAAGAATTCTGACTTAGGAAATCAATGTCACCATAGGTATATCCAAAACCAAGTTTCATTGTCATCTATTTTTATTAGTAGTAAATTTAATATCAATATGCCAATTTAAGGTTTCTCCTCTTGACTCTACCTATTCTGTTCTATCCATAATCCAACTGCATAAACTTAAGATGATTGATCACTTTATGTCAATTTTTTATCTGTTTGACCTAAACTAGATTCTTACTACTGTATGCAGATACAAAATATACATTGAAGGATCTGCTTGGTCTGTTAGTGAGAAGTATATTCTTGCCTGTGACTCACTTTCTTTGCTAGTAAAACCCCACTATTATGATTTCTTCTCAAGAAGTTTGTTGCCACTAGTCCACTATTGGCCCATAAATGAAAATGACAAGTGTGGATCCATCAAGTTTGCAGTTGATTGGGGAAATAAATACATGGAAAAGGTACTCTCTGTCCCAATTTATATATAATAATGTCGTTCGCTGCTCCAGCAAAATGTTGTTATAGAGAACATAAAAGAATAGCATAACATGAAAACCCTATACTAAGAAGAAATACGACTTTTACAACTGAAATATTGTTACAGAGGATGACTGTTATAGAGAGGTTTGATTGTATACCTGATTTTGTCGTGCTGACTATTCTCAGGTACAAAAAATTGGTAAACGTGCAAGCAATTTTATTCAAGAAGATTTGAGGATGGAATATGTGTATGATTACATGTTTCATCTATTAAATGAATATGGTAAGCTGCTTAAATACAAGCCTAGTGTGCCTAAAAATGCAAATGAGCTCTGCTCAGAGATAATGGCATGTCCAGCCGAAGGTATTAAGAAGAAGTTAATGATGGAATCTATGGTGAATGGGCCAGTTTTTGATGAAAGTCCATGCAAAATGCCTTTACCTTTTAATGAATTGACTCTTGATTCATATCAAAAAAGAAAACAAAGTTCAATACAAGAGGTCCTTACATGGGAGAAACAGTACTTGAAGATGCAAAAAGAGAAAACGTAGAGATTAGGGAAGTGTTAAGATTACTTTGTACCAATGATTTTAAGTGATTGTAATGTCCTGAGAAATTTTGTATGCCACAAGCACAAGCGGAGGTACAATGTTCGGAATGGGTTCAGACGAACTCAGTAAATTTTGTTTAGACGCTGTATTAAATATGCATAAATATTTCATTGCAAACTCGGTAACTAAAAATGAATTATGAGTTTATGATTTACTGGTTGTGTAAAATTTGCTTAAAATAAGGATAAATTTGAAGAAAAAAAAGATTAATACCTTCTTGTTTATCGAGCTTCCGAGAAAGACATTATATGAACTGGATTAAAAGGATCAGTCATCCTAAAATTCGGATTCATTCTTGGCGCAAATATTCACTTGTAGCATACCATATTTCAATAAATTGACGTAATTTTTCTACCGATAAAAATTAAGAACACCATATAATACTTCTTCTTGTCCATATGAAGACAATTTTTGGAAAATAAATAAATTTTCAAAAGTTCAAGAAAATTATTGAGACTTTTTCTCATATTTACCCTTCCTTTTGTTGAGGTTCTTAATTATTTTATATTTTGTAGGAGAATAATTTTAAGAATTATCAAAAAAGTAATAGTAATATCCGATGTGTGACATCATCGTGTATATCCCCACTATTCTGGATGATGGACCTCAGATACTTAATGTTTTCCCTCTTGGGGATAGAGTGAGCGGCAGACCTCACATCAATGTCTGTTTCCTCCCTCGCAACACTGAATTTACACTCCAAATATTCTATTTTGGTCATGCTCGGTTTAAATCCTTTGGACTCCAAGGCGTGTCTCTAAATCTCCAACCTATCATTAACTTTGGTTTGAGTCTCATTAATCAGTACTATGTCATCTGCAAACAACATACACCATGGGACTTCCTCGTGATTAGATCGCGTCAGCTCATCCATCACCAAAACAAACAGAAAAGGGCTCAACACAGATCCTTTATTAAGTCCCATCTCAACAGAAAAATATTCTGAGCCTCCTCCCACCGTTCTTACCCGAATTTCACTCTAATATACGCCATTGGGACGTCTTTTACCTCTAAACACCTCCATCTATACATGATACTTAAGAAAGTAATTCGTACATTCTGGTTAGTTTCCATATAATTCAATTTTAACTAAATATTCCTTAATTGCTCTTGGTAAGTCGTTTAGACAAACTATAAACTGGTTAAATTTATTAATCAATTCAAATTACGTTGATAAAGTTTTATGGTTACATATTTATTCGATAACTATATATACACAATCATATCTTATGCATATTTGGTAATACATTAAACTTTTTACTAGTTATTACAATCCTTTAATTACAAGTGAGAAATATAATTGGTATTATATTTAATTTCATAGAATAACTTCTTTACGGGTAGTGGAAAAGTCTGCGTATATTTTTATTTTTCTCAGACCCCACTTGTGAAATTCAACGGTGTATGTTATTGTTGTCGTCATGGAATAACTTCTAATTGATGGGATGAAATATTTGATTTATCCGGTAAAGATTAAAAATGAGTCAAATATATTTTATACAATGAATTAAAGGTCTAAAAATGGATCATAAAAATATGTCATGTTAATTTTTCCAAAAATAATAATAAATAAATCACGTTTTGGTTGGTTTTTATTTTATTGAAAATATGAATATAATTTGGTCATCATATTTTCCAAAAAAAAAAAATTACAAACTGAATAAGGTGATTTTTGAGACCCACATGGAGTCATTTTTGGAAATATAAAAGTCAACTACATGTGTAAAAAAAAATTGAGTTTATAATTTTTTAAAAAAAAAGAAGACATTTTTGACCACGGACTAATTTTGAGTGGTTATTTTTCAAAACATATTAAATTTAAAATTATCTAGACATTTAGCTTATTATATTTTAGGCATAATTTAAAAATATATTTTTTAATTTAGCTTTATCTCATATTTATATCTTCTTATCTTGACTGTATATAAGAAGACATTTGAATTAGTATACAATTGAATAAGTAGACGTACGTGTCTTATTTGGTGCCCTATGCGACAATTGAATAAGTAGGTACACGTCCTGTGTTTATTACATCACTTAGGACACATATGTCTACTTGTTCAGTTTCATACAAATTTAAACGTATAACACTTAGGACATGTATGCCTACTTGTTCAGTTTTATACAAATTTAAACGTATAATATGAACCTCTAAAGTTGAACGACAAAAAATGTCAAAATCAAATTAAAAAATGTATTTATAGATTATGCCATTATTTTAATTGGGCTTATGATTAGGGGGAACAATTTATTACTATTATATAAATGTACATTTTACAGATTACAATAATCCAGAAATGCAGAAGAGAAATAAAATTTGCAAAATCTAAGAGGTATATATTGACAGTAATTAATATAGGAAAAAAAAACTTAACAGCTATTAATACTTTTCTACATTGAGATGAACAAATATATGACTGCAACAAAAACTTATATGTTTATTTTTGATATATAAAAAAGAATTTTTTGTCCATTAATGGCGGCCAAGACGACTCCTTCTAGTGTTCGATGTTCAGTAATAATCCCCCTCTCCGTTTTCCTCTTCATCGGAGTCATCCTCTCGACGCGGTTCCTCCAGTCTTCATTCAACATTAATGTAAGTTTATTTTTTCTTGATTTCCTTATGTCTCCTTTGATGTCTTGATTAATTCATTGTTTTATTGAAACAACGTTTTGAATATCTCGTATCTGTATGATATTTAGATTTGGCTAAAATATAATTTTGATATCGTGGATTCTAATTTGGTGTTGTGCAAGTTCTTTTAATTCATTTGAATAATATCTATTTATATTTAGAAATTATTTAATTTGAAGCAAGCGAGCTTTGCTGATAGTAATTATTTTAATTAATTAAAAAAATTTATTTCTACAAAGCTTAACAATATTTATCCATCTAATTGATATGATAAAAAGTTGTAACTTCTTGAGGTATTTTTTCTAATAGATTTTGATCTTTCAATTTTTTTGCAAAATATATAGTTGATCTAATCTAATTTAGTATTCAGAAATTAAAACATGAAAATTATATTTTAGAATATGGTGTATGAGATAATGAAACAATTTTCTTGTGGCAAATGGGGGTTTTTGGTTGGGGGTTGTGTTGGGGTGGGGGGTTATTTGCATTTCAGTCAAAATTCAATTCTTATTTAAAATTATTTTATTTGTAATTTTATAATTTTTTTTGACCCAACAAAATTTCTCAAACTCCATTTGTGGAATTTTACTGGGTATGTTATTGTTGTTTTTACCTAACAAAATTATTTTTGATAGCTATATATAATATATTAAATTATAAAAAAATTGACAAATTTTTTCATGGATCAATTTGTTTCAATTCATGACTAGGGATAAAATTTAAAAAGTGATTAAAAGAAAAACTAAAATATGAGATTTAAACATATTGTAATATTTGTATGACTGACTCTAAAGCTTTAGAAATTGTGGGACCATTTGGTACAGAATGAGGTTATCCAAGGGTTAAAACCGGAAAAAAGAAAATAATTTCATCACTTTGTATATAAATTTTATTTAAAACAAGAAGATCAAACAATAGACAAATTTAATCTTAAATTTTATATTGAAATAACCTTCTCATCCTTGCAACCAAACTTCCCCTTATGGTTTTACTCAATATATTAATATTTGTGTGTTTATAAAAATTTATCTCTTTAAATAAAATAAAATATTTAAATTAGATTAGTTTCAACTTTAAAAAATATATTTTTTTAAGTTGAACTAAAAAATAAAGCCACAATAACGTAAAGAATACACTAGCGAATATGTTGGACCTTAGCCTGAGTTGATATTTCTCATGGGCTACAGATTCAACTAAATTCGTTACTTTAGATATGTATGTACAAGATTATCAAAATTTCAATAAATCTTAAGTTTTGAATCCATAATTTTTAATGTGCAATGAGTTCAGCGGAAAAAATATAAAGATTATATCCATCAAATCAAAATCTTGAATATGTCTCCAACCATATCTTAACCAAACTAGCTGATGTCAGGAGTAGTTGACATTTTTACGAAGAAGACTCCCCATTCATTAGATAGAGAAGATCACCAAGATTTCGCGATCTGCTGCCGAATTTATTCCAATTCCAAGAGCTCGGATCGAATCGGTATTGATACACCGATTGAGAATGCTCATTTTGCAGTAATTGGGTTGGTAATGTCTAGATCACCAAATTGGCCTAGTTTATATGGGCATTCCTTTTTAAGGTAGCTTGAGGGGAGTCTATTTATAAGGTGTCCGATTGTAAGGATGCATTCACCTTAGTATTTCTTGGGGAGTTTTGATTGGAAAAAAGGGTTCATTTGTCTCTAGTGGATACTTATGTTTTCTCTCCACCACACTATTCTGTTGTCATGTATAGGGACAACTTTTCTGATGCATTATCCTTTTAGGTTGAAAGAAAGACTTCATTTCAATGTTAGTAAACTCTAGGCCATTATCTGACCTAATGGTTTTGACAAGACTTGATTTTCAACCATATTTATGAAGGCTTTAAGAACTTGTAAGGAATTGCTTTTGGTACTAAAAAAATGTGTCCAGGTTGACCTGCTATAGTCATCTACAAGGGTAATGAAGTATTTGTAGTTGTCATATGTGGGCACATGATAAGGACCCCACAGATCAATATGGAATAAGTCAAATTTTGCTTTGGATTGAGTGGCAATTTGGCTAAATGGTAGTCTCACTTGTCTTGTCATGGGACAGATGATATAGATAAAAGATTGTTTTGCAAAAAGCATATGTCCAAGTCTATTATGCCACAATAAGACCACATTGTTTCCAGGAGATATGTTAGAAACATCATCAGGCAACACATTTTTATTATGACAGTTGGAGGCACATACAAGATTATCAGAAACATGATTAGAATGAGATCTACTCTTGTCAATATTGAACAGTCCACAATTGTCTGCAGGACAAGACTTATTCTTTGCAGAAACATTGTCAACATTGAGACTTATACTACTACTTGGAAAAGAAAGAGAGGTACTATTATTATTACTAGAAAGACAACACCACATAGAAGTCATAGTGGCACCATTATTACTTTTTAGACATCTTGAACATTAGGAAGTAAAGTCCATCATTACTACTACCAATCACCTAAAGCCTCCTCACTGAAGGGGCCTGTAACAGACAAAGTGCATCAGTGAAAAAGACTATATACTTCAGACAGAGATAAAGAAAAGACTGAAATGAGATCGTACTTAAAAGAGGGCACATAAAATACTTTGTACAGAACAATATTAGATGTAATTAGTACATCACCCATCTGTATCACCTTGACTCTATATCCATTATAGAGTGAAACAAGTAAAGGATATGATACTATTCTGATGTTAGTTAGGGAATTTTTGCTAAATATCATGTGGTTTGATGCTCCTGGGTCAATGATCCATAATTCGGCATTTGATTCAAAACACTTACATGAAGATTTGTTAAAATCAATAGAGGAGGAGAAGACTAAATACCTGCAAAGCTCATTGAATCAACATCGGCATTTGAGGAGTCTGGATCTCCTCGAGTGTTGTCAACTTGAAATTGCTTCAGTAGATTCATGATTTGTGTATATTGTTCCTTTGTAATGCTTGAGTTTTGGTAATTATTGCCATGTTTTTGCTATTCTCTATAGTTATATATCATGTTATTTGAGATACCATGTACATTGACCACAACTCTTTTTCCTTTAAAATTCTTATTATTGATCTGTTTGACCTGTTGTCCACTGTTGTAGAGATTTGATCTATGATTTTGACTATTGTCTCTGTAGGGATAACCATGTAATTTGTCACACTTTTCCCTAGTATGTCCTTGTCTCTTGTAGAAGTCACAAATCACAATATTTCTATTATTGCTACTTTCGAAGTGGTAATTGTTCCCTGAATTGATGTTGTTTTCTGGATAATTGTTCTTTGAGAAGTTTGTTCTGCAATTTCTTCCAATTGGACCTTTGCCATTATTGCCAAGAGCATTGACATTTAAGGAAGTTGATTTCATAGACATTTGTTTAGTAGGCTTAAACTCTCTCTGTTTTTCCTCCTGAATTAGTAAAAAAAAAGGCTTGTGCCATGACAGAAAGTGGATTCATCATAAGTATATTTCCTCTAACCACAACGTAAACTTCATTCTATCTCATAAGGATTGTATTAGACACCTATCTTGTCCAGCCTTGTGCATGTTATCCTTGGCCCCACAAGTCCATATGCAATTACATTGATTCCTCAGGTTCAAAGTGTTTAATTCTTCCCATAGCTTCTTCATCCTTGTGTAGTACACAGTGATGTCCAAAATTCCCTGTGTGAGATCGTTTATTTCTTTTTGATCAAACCTATCCTCTAGCTCCTTCCAGAGCTCCATAAAATCATTACATATTTCACACTATCTGAAATTTCCTTCGCCAAAGAGTTTAAAATCCATGATGTTACCATGTCATCGCACCTTTGTCGCTGACGAAACCGAGGTGAATTCGAAGCTGGCTTTCTGCAACTTCAGTCAATGAAGCCTAGTTTATTCTTCACTGACAAAGCTCGCATAACACCTCTTCTCCAGGGTCAATATCCTCCTCCATCAAATTGAGTTGGGACTAGTATCATCCCAGGGTTATCTGATGGGTGCACATACTGTGCATTGTTGGTGTCACCACTAACCTCATTGCCCTTACAGTTTGTTTGGATGGTTGGTTTGTTATGGTTTCATAACGTGGTACTATATGGAATGGTATCGTACAATACAATATCATATAATGTTCGGATAGACTGTATGGGTTGCTACTATTTAATGATAATTTGTTGTTTGATTTGACTGTACGGTACTATATTGTAACTTATAAATTTAGAAAAATGTCCTTAATTAGTATAAATATTAAATTTATTAATCATTTTAAAAAAATATATATATAAATACATAGAATCAAGTAGAGAAACATACAAGCTAGTATATCTCCAACCATACAAACAACGTAAGAAAATAAAAAAGTAAGAACTTTTTAAAAAAAGAACCTCAAAAAATAGATTAAACCGTGAAAGAAAAAAGGGAGGCGGAAAAAAGTTTCAAAAGTTGATGCGAAGGGAAATAAGTAATACAAAAATAATACATATATTAGAGTAAAGTTTAATAAAGAATAAATGATAAATTAGAATTATTTAAATTTAAATAAGGATATAATTGGGAAAAAAAATAAGGAAACTATGGGATACCACCAAATTGGTGGTTTCAAAAAATGAGGGTTTTCATGGTTACCGAACCGTGAAACTAAACCACACCATACCATATAATTAATGAAACAATCAAAACAAACGTCGTTCTCTTAATAATCATATATCATACCACGTAAAATCACCATCCAAACAAGCTGTTAGTATTTCCAACAGTCGTATTTCCAAATTTTCCATGAATGCAGTACTCGAATTTGTAAAGAATTGAATCAGAAACTATGAATCATACTAGATCCAAAAAAAATTATTTCGTATTGAGCTTCACTAATTCCTTATGAAATTCGATTGTATGATCCGATTTGATGAGATTGAAAGGAAGTGAAATCGAAGACGAAGATCATAGAAAATAGCGATCAAATCTGAAAGAAAAAGGGTTCGCTAACGAACCTTGCTCTGATACCATATTAAACTTTACACTGATGATGAGAATTGACCCAAAACATGACAAGGAAACCATAGCTAACAGTTGGAAAAGGAAGGTAATTCACAGAACATTGTATTTGGGAGAATGGAAACTAACTATTCTCCTTTGATCAATGTTAATATTTATACACAAGAGTAAACTGCTTACACTTGTACCCAACTAAATAAAAAAATATCCTAACTAATTAACATATTGTGATCAGCTAACTAACTATATGGTTGGCCAATCAACTAACAATATCTACCCTCTGTCCCAATTTATATGGTACCTTTCGGATATCAAAATTCAAATCAATCTATCTTTGACTATAAAATTTTCATATATTTTAAAAATATTTTAAGTCATCAATTATTGTGACTTCATTTAAAAAAATTTGAAGATTCTGCACACAACTTCTTGGTCAAACTTAAACTATTTGACTTTAAAAAAACTAAAAGTTCCACATAAATTTTGACAAAGGGAGTAATTAGGTGTGGTTATAGTGTAGTTGTCAATAACCCCTCTGATCATAATAACAATTACATCTTTGTTAAATTCTATGGTCAGAACAGGAACAAAAAGTTGGACTAATGACTTAATATGCTACATTTTGGAAACTGCTATAGTAACAAAAAGTGAGTATTGATTATGTGCCAATATGAAACAACTTCAGCTACTGGATCTTGATCATCTTGTTCTTGTTGTATTGACAGTCCATTCTCACTGATACGGCCTTAGCAGTTTCAGCACAGCCCCAAAAGAAACTAGAAGTCCAACTAAATTGTACACATGGAAACCTCACAAACACTTGCCCTGCTTATTACTACCCGTTAAACTTCCTGGATCAAAATCAATCCTCTTCGTCATCATCTACGTGTCCAGATTACTTTCGCTGGATCTACGATGATCTATGGCCTTGGAGAGAAACAGGAATCACTGAAGAAATGGTTATGAGAGGCAGAAGTAATGCAGATTTTCGGTTGGTGATTGTGGATGGAAGAGCATATGTTGAAACGTATCGAGAGTCATTCCAAAGCAGAGACACATTTACCTTATGGGGCATTTTACAAATGCTAAGAAGGTACCCTGGTAAAGTACCTGATTTGGACCTGATGTTCAACTGTGGTGACCGGACAGTTATTCAGACTGAATTCTATCAACGCCCTAATGCCCCTGCTCCTCCACCTTTGTTCCGATACTGTGGAAATGACGCGAGTTTGGATATTGTTTTTCCAGATTGGTCATTCTGGGGATGGTATACTTTGCGCTAATTTTTACTTTTTGCGTGCAATATTAATATGATTATAGCTGAACCAGATGTCTTATTGTTTGAAAAACAATGTTTAGGGTAGAGGTTAATATAAAGCCTTGGGAGACTTTGTCAAAGGTGTTAAAGAAAGCTAATGAGAAGATAAAATGGAGGAATAGAGAACCATATGCATACTGGAAGGGCAATCCTAATGTTGCTGAAAGCAGGAGGGATATGCTCAAGTGCAATGTTTCCGAAAACCAGGACTGGTATGCTCGTATATATAACCAGGTAATCAAATCATGTACGTTGTTCATCGTCAGGAAATGCTAATACAACACGGAAGGTAGAACGTAAAATAAATTTGATCACATATGTAGGACTGGATCAAAGAACAGAAGCAAGGGTTCAAGCAATCAAATTTAGCTAATCAGTGCAACCACAGGTTTTTTCATGATTAACAATGTCCTAATGGTTAGTTAATTACATATATCATCTGCTACTAATTTCTTTTTATGTCAGATACAAGATTTATGTAGAAGGACAGTCATGGTCTGTGAGTGAAAAATACATTCTGGCCTGTGATTCTGTTACATTGCTTATAAAACCATACTACTACGATTTCTATAGCAGAGGTTTGATGCCGCTGAAACACTACTGGCCTGTAAATAATAATGACAAATGTCGATCAATCAAACATGCTGTTGATTGGGGCAATACTCATCAACAAGAGGTAATCTATAATCTCACCCCCAAACTCTACTTTCAATGTAGTTTCAACTGATTCTCTCATATATGCTCGTCTTAATTTAACACAATAGGCTCAGGCGATTGGTAAGGCTGCAAATGAATTCCTTGAAGAAGAAGTGAAAATGGATTATGTATACGACTACATGTTCCATCTGTTGAGTGAATACGCGAAGCTGTTGAAATACAAGCCCACTGTACCTGAAAAAGCAATTGAGGTTTGTTCAGAGGCCATGGCATGCCAAGCTGAAGGAGTGATAAAGAAGTTCATGACAGAATCTATGGTTATAGGACCCTCCCACGCGATGCCTTGCAACATGCCACCTCCCTTTACTCCTGCAGATGTTCACTCTATTCTTCTTACAAAAGAAAATTCAATAAAACAAGTTGAATCATGGGAACAACAATACTGGAACAACAAAAGCCAACAGCAATGAAGATTTTTTATTACAAATTAGTGAGGTAATATATTTGTCAACTAAACTAACTTATGAATTTAGTGGCAAATTTTGAACCAACAAAATTTAAATTTTGGTTGTGGTGGATAGAGTAATTGGTGATTAACAAGATTTAAGTTAGCTGAACTTGTTTATTTATTGATAATTCGGAATTGATTTTTAGTTCCTTTATTAGGGATGGGCTGAAGTTAATTTTCAAAGTACAACAATAACATACCAGTGAAATCTTACAAGTGAGGTCTGGGAGGATAGAATATACGCAGACCTAAGTGAAATCTTACAAGTGAGGTCTGGAAGGATTAAATGTACGGAAACCTTACCAGAGAACAACGTATCTTCGTTGAACATCATGTCACTTGTTTGACTTTAAATGTGGTACTATTCATTATTGCCCCAATAATTAGGAACTTGGTTAAAAACCATACCACAGAACAGACCCCCAAAATAATAAATAAACAACTGGTCCACAATTTTTACGAAACATATCAGTAAATTGCGGGATAGAAGTCTTAAATTCTCAATTTAATATTGCTACAAATTTGCAGTAACGCAACGTTAGAACTGAATTAAATGAAAGGAAGTGGTGCTTCTAAAGAGTTTTAATATTTATGGTATAAAATAGGTTATAAATATTTGTGTTATTATTTTGTTAAAATGATTTTTTTTAAAAGAAATTATGACACGTGAGAGAGGAAAAAGAATACTCTTCGATTTAATTTATGTGACGTAATTAGTACAATTTTTTAATATTTAATAATAATTTAATTTCAAATTTTTTATTTTATTCTTGATACCATAAAAATTTGCCACCTAGAGCACCATGTTTGGTACCATCTACTAAGCAATAATTCCATAAATTGCTCCTCAAACACTACTATTATTCCCATGCTCCACGCGTAAATAGAGCAAGAGTCCCCCCAATTCATTATTAGTGCATATTATAATTAAAGTGATTCAGTAGATAGGGTTGTTATTTCTTACGATGAAGTTAGAATAGATGAAATTATTATTTTATTATTTAGAAATTTTACATTCAAATTTAACGTATAAATTTTTTTTTCGAAATGATGCTCTATACAATACGAAACTGAATTAGCTCATTAGACTTAATATGAATATCATACATCACATCAAAAATTAAAAAAGTATTATTGCACAAGTGATCCCTCTCACGATTAGCATATACTTTCTCCGTTCATTTTTATTTATCCACTATATTATTTTAAAATATTTAATAAGAATAATTTGACGATATCATTTTTATTATTTAATTATTATATTAATTTAATAATAAATAATTATTACTGAACGAAGAGAGTATATACTTTCAAATACTAATTGTCTAAATATCTAAAACTTTTACCGAAACTCTGTTTCTTGTTTCCACTTTATTCCACTAAAAAAGATCACCTGATTTTGCAGCATACTCCATTAATTACTGCAAAAACAGCTTCACCAGATCTTTATAACCTCACCCCCACAAACCTCAAACTTCACATTATTCTCATCTCTTCCTCTTCACACCATTCATATTCAATATTCTGAATTTTATTTTTTTTTATTTTTGAAAAAGAGCTTCATTTTAAATGTTACCAATGGACTAATGAGGGCACCAGAAGTCAAAATAAATTAAATTACATCATCAAGTATCTCCATTTATCTTCAGCCACTTATTCTCTCATTTAATTTCTTGACCAATAAGGTAATGCGTACGGGTCTGTAATTTTACAAAATTGCTTTCTAAAAATAAAAATAAAAGTCAAAGTTTGGTGTATACATTTGACAATATGGAAGAAAAAATTGGGTACTCTATTTCCATATTGTTGATTTGTATTTGGCGGTGCATGCAACAAGTGATTGGGTAAAAAAGCATTAATGGCGTCCAAGACGAGTTCGACCCTGAGATCTTCATTAACACTCTTCGTCTCCGTTATCCTTTTCATCGGAGCTATCTTCTCCACGCGCTTCCTCCACTCTCCCTTCGACATTAATGTAAGCTCTTAATTTTGAATTATTGTGCTTTTTCTTAATTACTTCAAACTCTATTTATGTAAACCTAAGAATGATGTTCTTCCTCCTTTTCACTGCTACAAACAAAAGCACGAATTCGAGGGAAATTAAGGTGTGATTTTTTTTCATTCATTTTCTCTGATACAGCTTACTCTGAAAATAGAGGAAATTTTCTAAATTTTTTTTATATTATTAGTACTATACATCATCAATTTTTTTATAATAAATCTTAGTGGTAAAATAATGAGTTTTTAATAGTGTTTGTATGTTTTTTTTCTCTGTATTATAATTTCTGAGTTTTTGTGTTCATGTAGGAGGGTTGGGGCTGTTTATTCTAATTCTTTTTAAACATTTACAATATGTATAAAAATATTGAGTTCTTAGTTTATATTTATTTATATGAAATTCACTTTAAGATTTTCTGTTATTTTTATTTTCAAAATTTTGAATCCACCCTACATCAAGAGGATTTAACACCAACATGAGGTACTTTTGGACTTTTTTATTTTAAATTTTTTTGATTTTTTGGCTATAGATTTTGTTTGACTGATTCCGGGTAATTTTTTTCTTTTTTTTTCGTTTTTCAGAATTTTATTTTTGCAAATGATTCCGATACAAATTATTAAAAAATATATATAATTTTAATTTTTAAAATTTAAAAATAAATAAATTTTTTAAATACAGAAAAGTTGCTCTAACCAAAAGACAGTTGAGCACAATAAGCGGCCGGACATTATGAAGGTGCAAAAAAAAAAATGTTGGGCGAATATGCGGCGGGTTTTGTAATTTTATTAATCTTTTACGCTGTCGTTTAGCGTTTATTTTTTCGGAAAGTACTCTATTAAAACATCATATGAGACAAAGACCATGAAACAATTTTCGTGTGAAAAATCAGGCCAAGTGTCCTAAGTGTAATTTTACGTGGCATTATTTTGTGCTACCTTTAGGCATTCTCGGTCTCGTTGCCAATGTTCTACAAATCCACGTGTTCCTCCTCCACTTTTCCGTCCTTTTTCTTCTTCTTATTATTTTTATTTATCCATTATATTAATTTATGACGAGTAATATTTATTTTGTTTATAAAATCAAGGGGGTAATTTATTATTTTATGTTTATGTTATTTTGTTATTAAATAATATTTATTTTTTTATATTTAGATGAATTATATTTAATAAGTGTAATTTGATAAATTTATTCTATTATTATTTTTTAATTCTCGTATTAAGTCATAGGTGGCCGATTATTGTTGGAGAGATAGAGTAATATAGATAAATTTCCATTAATTATTTATGTATAATACTCCAATTGTCTCAATCTATGTTACACTTAATTAGTTGACTCAGGGGTGGCTCGATAGTGTTTGGAAAAAGGCAAGCGCCTTAGGCTTTCAAATTTTGAGGGGCCTCAATTTTTATTTTAGTAATAATAGGTTATAGATTTTTTTAGAAAAAAATAGTAAGTAATTACTATTTACAATAAAGATTATTTATGTCGTATAAAAAGAAAGAATAAGTTTGACACATCTGGAGTATCATTATATAATCAATTGAAAAGAATTATTGAATGATTAATTATAATTTTTTTTAAACAACTCTACATTTTAAAGAGATAGAAGAATAAAATTCGTAAAAAAATATATTAATTTATTTTTTTTAAGTTTAAGACCTTTTTGATTTTCGCCTTTAGGCCACTGATATATTTGAGCTGCACCTGAATTGACTTGACACGGAGTTAAAGCTAATTGAGGGCATATCTCACTTGTAACTTAACAATGAAGATGACTCGTGACATTATATGAAGTTTAAGGATTAGAGTAAAAGCTAAGTAAGTAGTTGAGGGCTATTAAAAAAATAGAATTTAATTATAAATAAATTTTATAGTTAAATAACAAAATTCATTGTTCATTTTATTTAAGGATAAATTTTCATTAGGTACAAGCAAGATAGCTACGGATTAGTGATGTAGTTTGTAACTAATTTTGGTTTTTAGTAGGGTGTTGTCTAATCTTTGTTATTAGTACTGTTATCAATACTCACATACTGTTTTATTTGTTATTTCATTTTATTATTTCATCTTGGTTTTTTTGCTTCCATTGTTGTGTTTTGCATTGTTGCTGCTGTTTTTTTCTCCATTATGTTCTTAGCTATCTGTTTCACTAGTATACTTTTTTTCTATACATGAATTTATTATCTTTAATCGAATTTATTATCTTTAATCGAGTTGAGGGTTTATCAAAAACAAACTCTTTATCTTAAAAAAAAAGGGATAAGGCTGTGTATAGACCATCATCCTCGAGCCCCACTTGTAGCAGAATTATATTGAATATCTTGTTCTTGCTGGTCGTAAGACTTCTCGGATTTATAATTTTGAAGTATATCAATAATAATTTGTGTCGGAAAAATATTATCACTTCAGTTTTTTAAAAAAAAGAATTAAATTAAATTGTTCTAAATTTTTCCAAGAACTTGAGCGAATGGAGGCGATAGAAAATGAAGAGGAGCCTTATCCAATTAGTCGCTACAAAACAATCACAAAAATAATTTGGCAAAAGAATAAAGTGAACATCCTAGCTAGTCTAAAAGATTTTGTTCCACTTTTGTTTTGTTGTATAAAGCTCCATGATGTTGTGTAATGACACAATATACCAGTATTCACATCTTGTTCTTGTCTAAAGCCTGAACCAATTCATCATCTTATAGAATCTGGGCTAATGGCTTATTCTTCCAAATTGACAGTCCATGACAGGTTATTCTCCACGGAAGACAATATTAAGCCCCATAACATGCCACAATCGCACTGAAACAACTTCAGCGGTCTCAAAACAGCCCCGAAAGAAACTGAAAATCCAACTAAATTGTACACTTGGGAACCTCACAAGTACTTGTCCTGCATCTTACTACCCGTCAAAGTTCACGGATCAAAATCAAGCCTCTTCGTCAACTCCTACACCTACATGCCCAGATTACTTCCGTTGGATCTATGATGACTTATGGCCTTGGAGAGAAACAGGAATCACCAAAGCAATGGTGATGCGAGCCAAAAGGACGGCAGATTTTCGTTTGGTGATAGTAAATGGAAGAGCATATGTTGAAACCTATCGGAAGGCATTTCAAAGCAGAGACACATTTACATTATGGGGCATTTTACAAATGTTACGGAGGTACCCTGGTAAAGTACCTGATTTGGACCTGATGTTCGACTGCGTTGACTGGCCAGTTATTAAGACTGAATTTTATCGACACCCTAAGGCTCTTGCTCCTCCACCTCTGTTCCGATACTGTGGGAATGATACGAGTTTGGATATTGTTTTTCCGGATTGGTCATTCTGGGGATGGTACAAACCTTAATTTTCTTGCATGCATATTAATTTGACAATTTCGAAAGCTTTAGTGAATCTTCTCTCTTTTTGTCCCACAAAACATTGTTTAGGCCAGAGATTAATATAAAGCCTTGGGAGTCTTTGTCAAAGGACCTAAACAAAGGGAACGAGAAGATAAAATGGACGGACAGGGAACCATATGCATACTGGAAAGGCAATCCTATTGTTGCTGAAACCAGGAAGGATCTGCTCAAGTGCAATGTTACAGAAAAGCAGGATTGGAGTGCACGTGTATATGCTCAGGTATCTTATTTGCAGTCATGTTCATTATCACTTGTCAGAAAAAAACAAATCCGTCATGACCCTGTATGCTAGGAGTAGGAGTATTACACATGAAGGCTCATAATAGCTTCTCCTATGATGTCAAATACGAAAAAGATGAGAGATGAGCACTCTCGACTTTGGTCAACTTCTCCCATCATATATTTTGAGGTTGAGCCTTGGTGAGGAATTTCTTTACTCATTGACCTGATATTTTCAAGAGTTGTGAGGAATATCAGTAGATCAGAAGTGTAAACTTAATTCTCTACATTTTCTGTGTGTTTTCTTTACTCACTCCCATTCGGAAATTCATATCTCAGAGCTTGGGAAAAAGTAGCCGCGTTTCTCACATTTAGGGTAAAGAAGAACCTTAAAAAGAGGTTCAATTTAGCATTACAGAAAGTGTCTTCTGGTATTTCTTAAAAGTAATATATTTGCTGGGGGTGAACGCGTATGTAGAACATGTCCGTCATCTTCACTGCAGATTCCCCACTCTAGTGAGGCTAATTACATGATTAGTGATGGTAGAAAATGTAGAATGTAAAAGAATTTTAATTGATGAAGCTATAATTATATGTAGGACTGGGTTCAAGAACAGAAGCAAGGTTACAAGCAATCAGACTTAGCTAGTCAGTGCATCCACAGGTACGAAAATAAAGTTGATTTTCTTGCCTGTATGGCTTTATTTCTTCATTAATGTGTCCGTGTTTGTTAGTTATATCTTTCTAAATGTTGTCCTATTTTTCTCTTTTGTTCCTTCTGGAATTATGTCAGATACAAGATCTATGTAGAAGGATCTGCTTGGTCCGTGAGTGAAAAATATATTCTGGCCTGTGATTCTCTTACATTACTTGTAAAACCCCACTACTACGATTTCTACACCAGAGGTTTGATGCCGCTACAACATTACTGGCCCGTTAAAGATGATGACAAATGCCGATCAATCAAGCATGCTGTTGACTGGGGCAATACTCATGAACAAGAGGTAATCCATAATCTAACCCCCAACTCTTCTCATGATTGGCTGCCAATTCACCTGAAAGGCTGAAACTTCAATTGTATAAAATCATGTGTTCATGAATCCAATTGGCATTGTCCAATAAATTAGCTAGAAAATGTTGTTTGAGCATATTAAACGACGGAAGTATCTGTGGCTTAAGTTCTATCAAGCCATTGCGTTAGCTTAAACAAAATGCAAAGTAGTTATGACTGGTTCAACTGCATCACAAATTTATGTGATAAATAAAACACAACGAATACTAAGCTTGAACCCTTACTTACAAAAGTGCAACAGAGTTCAGTGGTGAGAACATAAATATTGAAACAATACAATCTAAATCTTGAATCCACAACTGGATAGCTGAGAAATCAAATGTTCATGCAGCATGCTAACTCTGCACCCACCGAATGGCATATATTTACTTTCACCACCAATTTTCTTACATATATGCTTTTAAATAGAATATGAGATGAATCAGTGTACATTTTTCTGCCACCACATTTTTCGTGTTCTGACGTTCTTTTGTGAATAAAATAGGCACAGGCGATTGGCAGGGCAGCAAGCGATTTCATTCAAGAACAACTCAAAATGGATTATGTGTACGACTACATGTTCCATCTCTTGAGTGAGTACTCAAAGCTGTTGAAATACAAGCCCACTGTACCTCAAAAGGCAGTTGAGCTTTGTTCAGAGGCAATGGCATGTCCAGCTGAAGGTGTGACAAAGAAATTCATGTTGGAATCTATGGTTGAAGGCCCCTTGGACGCGATACCTTGCAACATGCCTCCTCCCTTTGGTCCTGCAGGTCTTCACTCTATTCTTGATAGAAAAGAAAATTCAATAAAACAAGTTGACTCATGGGAACAGCAATACTGGAAGAATGAAAGCAAACAACAATGAAGATTTTAGTCTTTTATACATTGCTTACACGTAGTAAGGTATATTTTTTTCGATAGAGTTTGTTGTATTACTTAATCATCTTAACATTAGAATGAAGCAGGAATGATGAATCTTGGTGTTGAGATAACATTAGGAGGAAAACAATTTCTTTATATACATATTCATTTGCAGCTCAGTGACATAACTTAAAACTGAAACAAGAAGAGAGGAAAAAAAAGAAGTTTTATTTAGGAGAAAAATATCATTTGATACATAACAGAGTGCTGTTAAGTGATTGCAGCATAATGAGTAGAGAGTAAGGCACATACATAGTGTTACATCAGAAATACAAAGATCAATGGAGCATATGAACACAGCAAAGAAACTGGAAATATGCAAAGTGCATAGAGCGTTGAATACGTTTTAAGATGAGAATGACTTAGAAGGCTCGCGATTTTATAAGATCAAAGCTCATTTCACTAGGTTCTGTTGCTTGCAATTCAACTTGAATTCCATCCAGTTCTCTCTTGAATCTGTCTTTTGAGCTCGCATACACCATCTTCATCCTCACCGTCGATGATTCAGGTGACCTGAAACACATCACATTGAATTATTAGAATGAGGAGATAGCTATGTGACACCTTTTTTTTTTAATCTAAAGTATGTACCTTACCATGACTAGAAACAATTTAACTTAAAGTTACGTTTTTACCCTTGATGAATGATTTGTTACATAAAATGGAACGTGAGAATTGTCAGGAGACCATAAGAACCCTAAAACAATCGAATTGACTAGTGAATCGTTTAGCACTTGCTTTGGAAACCACAACAAAACTCACGAACAAAGAATTTCATGACTTTATTGACTTGACCAGAAAAAAAAAGAGTTTTTCTCATTTGATGAATTGTTAAGGACTAAGTTTGAATGGCATGAATTGAAGTAGCAGGTTTTATTGGACTATTAGCAATTCTTTATAGAGTGGTTTAAATCTAACGCGCAAGAAAATGAATTTCACAAATAAACACATGTGTTCCATGCAGCATAATTAATTAACATAGGATGTCATATAGGACATGAATTGCCACATGGGACTTTTCTGTCTACTTGTTTAACTTTTTTGGATAATTTAAGCATCTGTTTGTGCACGTCCGAAGTTAAAGGGCCAATTTAGGTCAAGTAAAAAGGGGATATTTATGTATTATGTGTTGGTTAAACAAGGGGGCATGATATTTAACTAGTATAAAGTTGAACAAATAAACACATGTGTTCCATGAGGCATAATTAATTAACATAGGATGTCATATTGGACATGAATTGCCACATGGGACTTCTGTGCCTACTTCTTCAACTCTTTAGGACAATTTAAGCATGTGCTTGTGCGCATCCGAAGTTGAAGGGCCAATTAAGGTCAAGTAAAAAGGGGATATTTATGTATTATGTGTTGGTTAAATAAGTTTTCTCAAATGGATATTTAGGGAAAGGTACATGCATACCAAGCAATGAAGAAAATCTTGCTTTTCTGGCAATTTTCATTAGTTATGAAGTCGAAATCAAAGACGGCATAACGACATTCATCAGGAGGGAAAGAGCTGGCGAAATCATCGTAGCTTTCTTCAGGGCTGCCAAGTTTCTCTATCACCACTTCCTGACCATCAATCTTGAAGATAATGAACCTGTAGTTTCTCTTTGCTTTTAATTCTAAGAATTTTAGCTTACATTCATCTTGCACTGCCGTTCCACTCACAGCATTTGCCTGCAATTAAAACGAAACATCTATGTATGACATGACAAAATGGTGATTGAACAGACAAATGAAAGAAAGATAGTAACTATACCATGGCGCCGCGGAATGAGATAGATAAGGATCTCTGCCTGTAAAATTGATAGAAAAAGAAAAGGGGGACGGGGGATAGAGGAGAAAATGGTAGAGATCCTTGAATTCGTAAGAGAGGAAAACCACACCAGCTGGTTTATTTATTTATAAATATAAGAGGAAATGTTAGATAAGGGGTTGTGAGTATTTTGAGGCTCAGTAATCATTTTATGGGTTGATATATTTTGTGAAATAATTTATGTCACCTTCAATATGTGGTAATACTCCATCATTTTAGTACAAATAATGGATAAAATCCATTACATAATTTCTCTGTTTTATACTTGTGACATGGTTGGCTCAAAATTCATTTGAATTGCAACATGCTAAATCAACTTTCAATTTTCTAGTCCTCTTTTCTTGGTCATACTCAAAAGAATTTATGTCCAAAACGAAAGTGAACTGCAGTTGTTGGACAACAAATATGGAGCAGTTTCAAGAAAGCAGTATCTATCCTACAAAATTAACAACTTTAGGTTCTTTTTTCTTCTTTAATTTAGCATCGCCGTCTTCATTAACTTCCTCTGCCATGAAGTTGAAGTCATCCTCAAGGTCATCCCCACCGCTGAGTTTGGTAACTTGTCCCCTTGGCCGGTCTTCAAATTGAGCTGTCAGAAACAAGGGAAAGGTCACAAAAAAAGGTGGAACAGTTGAAACCAAATCAATACTAGCATGCAGCATCTGCTACCACCAAGCCAGCGGCATATAGAGAAAAACAATCTATCAGGGCATTTTGGAATCACTTAAGAAGCATACAAACATTTACTGAAGCTATTCACATGGCAGACACGACATGAGATTTCTCTTCTAAACAATCCCCCCACACGTCAACAAAATGCACTGTCCCCTTGCTACATGTAACACAAAATTCATGAAAAACATGGAACTGATGGAGTGTATGAAAGAGGACATGAGAAGGTCGGGACTTATATTGTATGAGGCCTTTAATTACACATAGCAAATATGATAAACAGACAACTGTAGCTTGATTAATTCTCTTATGCACCAAAAGAAATTGGCTTTGCAGCAAAAGAAAGAAATTTCTGACAAAGTTGTTGACTGTCTTTATACCGTCGAGAATAAACAAGACTAGGCCATGTAAAGAAGAAAAGTAGTGCAGAAGAGAGCAAGTGATCAGTTTGTCAAGTTCATATGCAGCTTGCTAAATCTGCAACTGTTGGGGGCAAAATGATTAGATATGTAGGACAAACAAAACTGAATGACATGGAAGGTACAGAGTGTGAACATGTATAATAATAGCAAATAAGTTAAGACGTTATAAAGTTAAACACGCAAAACGATAGTATGAGACGAAAATAGCACACAAAAGGTTGCAAGCAGTAGAAATCCTTGATATATCTTTTTCCAAAAGTGAAGGCAGTACTAGAAGTGTTGAAGAGCAGATTAATGGAATAATATTAAAGTACGTACAAATTTTAAATCTACCGATGGCCACATCAGAAGCTTTGCCAGTTTTATTAGGACAGTCTCTTGCCAAATGTGTAACACCACCACAAATTTTGCAACAACCACCCTGCAAAAGAAGTCATCAAAAGTTTAAACTTCTAACCTCCTGTGAAAATAATGTTTTTCATTTCCTTCTTGGAAATGAGCTCATTTTGATCAAGTAAACATGAAGGTATCGAACCGGCATCAGATGGTAGCCGTGAAGTAATTGAACATAAAGTTTGAAGCCAAACAAATATATGTACCTTTGGGTATATGCCATGAGTATTTTTAGGGCAATTCTTACTCAAGTGACCTTGTTCTTTACAAATAAAGCAACTGGCAAACTTTGTTCCACCTGCATAAATGATTTTACTAAAATTTAAAGAAACGAAACAAGAAAAATCTTTCTAATAGAAGAGATATTATTGTTAAATCGGCTTTGATGGACTCTTGGAAATCAAAGGCAACTCAATCTGAATGGCACAGATATAGCGACAATTTTGCATATGCTAATTCTTGTAGCACTTCTTTCTTGTTGGTTCCACGTTTTTTGTCTCCGTCAAAGAAATTCTGAAACTAATTTTTTTAACTTGGCATTAACGCAATTTAGGTTGACTCCTATTTTGCAAGTACGGATTAATGGAGTTCGATTGGTCAAGACAACAATATAACAGTTCAATTCTGTGACTCCATCAGTGGGTTCAGCAACTTATTTAGTAGTTTAGCCTTGATGATTCAGACTTCCATACTGAGCATTACTAGGTTGATGCACAGAGTACATGAATGACAGTGGACCAGTATTGAAATTGCAATGAGGACAAAAAAAGCTCGAAACCTGAAGAAATGTATGCACCCCAAAAAAGGGGAGTTAAAGAGATGCTATTAGATAAGGTCAAAGGCAATATACCATCTTGTAGTGGATAGGGGCAGTTAGCCAAAGAATGACTTGTTTGCCCACAATTGTAACATAACTTCTTATCCACCACTTCATCATTCTTGTCGGGGCAATTCTTCAGGCTGTGACCACGTCGACGACAAAGCAAACATATCTTCATAGACACATATCAAACAAAAGCAGCAAAAGTCAGAACTAGGCAATAGCATTCTTCTAGTAGCAAAAGATCATCTTTTATAATATTGGGCCATGAAACAACAAGTCAAGACTAAATAGATTCTGTCCAAAGGCCAAGTTTGGTATGACTTCAAATGTTTTTACCAGAAAAGGAAACTTTTTTTTTTTGATAAAGTGTTTCCTTTTCTGGTAAAAACATTTTACCTAAGAAAATCATTTGCTAATTCATTTACCAGTGTTTAATTGGTGTTAAGAAGTCCCGCATTGGAAAAGGGATGGGCAACTGGTCTCCTTATATGGACTAAGACAATCCTCATCCTACAAGCTAACTTTTGGGTTGAGTTAGGCCCAGGTGTCATATCTTTACAATTAGGAATAAAAACTGGTGGTATTAAAGGGTGGTGGAGGCTTGGTTGACGACGAAGATATATATATATATGCATATATTTCTTTCTAAGTAAAGTAAGTAAATGCAATTTGATTCTAGTTATAGAACCTTGAGTTCATACTAGGTTTCCATACATTTGGCGTAAATCTTACTTTTTTTGCAGCCAAACTTTGGAGTGACTACACCATGAGGAACCAAAATATCAAGCATTATTATTCAATTCAATGAAGTGTAAAAATAAGACAACAAAACGAAACAGCAGATTCAGTTCAATTTTCATTGTCCATTTAGCAATTAAGGTCTAAAGAGCATCCCTATGAAGTTGTTGTTAGCATTTCAGGCACCATTCCAACAAATCCTACTGGTCAAGGGTCGTATGCCAGAGAATGGTGGCACATAAATAGACTCCAACTATTATAAGCTCCTGCATATGAACCAGAAATATGCGAAGTTGCAAGACAAATATACACAATAATGAATTAAACAAAAGTTTTTGCCCACGGAAAAAGCATACCTTATTCTTTTCCCATTCAGCTTTCTTAGGGCAATCCTTAGCAATATGGTCTTTTTCTTTACATATAAAACAGCTTTCACCAGGCTTCATTCCAGCGACTCTAAAAGGATGCTTCATAAACGAACGTTTCTTGTTAGGATCTTTGGATTCTCCTTTTTTCTTCTTGAAGCTGCTCTTCTTCTTCTTTTTCTTGTTCGGGTCTTTCGGCGGAGTTGGTTCTGGCTTGGGGAATAGTTCTGGATGAGCTTCCTTGTATCGTTTTCGAGCTAATTTTTGCCTTTTGCTCACCATTTCTCTAACACTATTATTCCTCTGCTTGATGAATTAAAGTTTAACGCTGAAGTATATAAGAGCAGCTCCAAGGTTGAATAGTGTGAAGGAGACAATTGAAGACGAGGGTTTTTGTGAGGTTTGGATACCCAAATTCCACATTACGACCCGATTTCGGACAGCCCAAAGATTCATGGGCTTTCGGACTCGGGGCAAATCAAGACCATTTAAAATTGTCGGATGGTCTAGAAGTATTGAATATTTCATATTTAGCCCACAAATTATCCAAATTATTGGGATTGACCCGATTGGTACATATTTGATAATTAAGATCGTCTAATTTCAAAATAAGATTAGCCCAAGTATGATTTTGATACCATCCGCCACTGTATTCAATGAGTGGCAAGTTAAATATATAATAATTTGTTATAAATATATACATATAAATATAAAGTTCTTATCGAGGTCATAGGGTGTCGTGGCATACTGACCCATACATATAGATCTGTCTCTGCCTCTAGAGAAATAGTCATAGAGTATCTCATAAATTAAAACACCATGTGATGTCATCAAATCTTGCCTATGGGGCTTAACTTGTTGTTTTGAAGTGCTTAAACTAAGAGGCAAGATTTCTAGAACGTATGATAAATCAAGACACAATTCAGTAGCGTCAAGTCTTGTCCATGGAGTGTAACTTGTAAAATTTTTGGTCTATGTCTTGCCTCTAAGGCGAGAATTATAGAACATTCCTTGCAACTCAATACATAATGTGGTAATGTCAAATCTTGTCCATGAAGTTTGACTTGTTGTTTAGAAGTCCTTGGACTTCCAAGTCTTACCTCTAGGGCAATAGTTATAAAGTATGTTTCATAAATCAAAACACAATGTGACATGTCAAGGCTTGCCCATGGCGCTTAGCTTGTTGTTTTGAAGTCCTTGAACTAAGAGATGAGTAATACATATAATAAATCAAGTCAAGTTTTGCCCATGGTCATAAGTTGTGAAGTTCTTGGCCTAAATCTTATCTCTAAGGCAAGAAAATATAAAGCATCTAATAAATCAATACATAATGTTATAGTGTCAACCTTTGTCCTTGGGACTTAAGTTGTTGTTTGAAAGTCCTTGGGCTAAGATCCATAAGTTATAGACCATGTAGTAGTGTCAAGTCTTGCCCATAGAGAAGGATTTATAAAGTTCTTAGTCTAAGTCTTACCTTTAAGACAAGAATTATAGAGTATCTCGTAAATTAAAACACAAAAAAACTGTATCATCTCTTGTCCATGGGATGTAACTTGTTATTTAAAAGCTATTATGCTAAGCATTGCCTCTAAAGTAAGAGTTATCTAGTGAAATTTCAAACTATATATATTCAAAATAGTAAATATGAAAAAAAAATTATCTTAAACGTTGACACTTGAATTTAAAGATTATTTTATTCAAAAGAAGCACAATATATATAAAAAAAAATATTGTTTATAGTTCTATAATTAAAAATAATGAAAGAGAAAAAATAAAGATAAGAAAAAAATAGAAAGAAAGGAAAAAACACGAAAGAATAGGAAAAGAAACAATATACGTAACAAAAAAGGAAAAAAGAGAGAAAATTAAAAAAAATGTAAAGAAAAAAATGAGAAATGAGTGAAAAAAGAAAGGGAGAAAAGAAAAAATATAACTTTTTTTAGTTCAGTGTAATTATCAAAATATAAACTTTATTTATTTGTTAGATATGGAACGCAATTTTGTCCAAGAAATTTTCATTAAGTGAATAAAAGATATTTTCACAAAATATTTCTTGTGAAGAGCAAAATATCAAGACCACTCATAAAGGACGAGCGCATTTTTAAGCTTCACCTGTTGAACACAAATGAATGAGTCAAGGACTCAAGGCAAGTTGTAATCATAGTAGGACTAGAGGAGTCAAAAAAGAACTAGGTGAATTTTATGGTGCGCATTCTTCAAGGTATTGAATATTTAAATTTAATAGTGATGCTCATGTTAGAATTAATTCCAAAAAAATATTGGTTAAAATTTTAGACGCGGATTAATCTCACAAATGAAAAATCGAATTAAAATAAATCAAATTAAAATCGGATGAAAACCAAAAAATATATATATATGAAAAAGGTTGGAAAGGTTGCTTGATGGAGAAGTGTAATGATTAATGCATCTAGTCTCACTTGACCACTCCATGGCATCTCACTCTCTCTTGCACCACAACAAGTAGCAAGTATCTTTCTCTGAAAAAGTACATTACATTTTCCCCACACTTCACCTTATACTCTGGCCCATATACAACAAAAATTTAGACCTTAAGTTACTTTGTTAACACGTGAAGATATTTTATCCTCTCTAAACTTCACTTGTGAGATTTCACTGGATATATTATTGTTATAGTATATATGACCAAAAAAAAAAAAAAAGAACGAAGGGAATATATACTACTAAATTTAAATTTACCTAGTATAAAGCTAATCAAAAGTTTTTCTTCTCTTGCAATGAACACAACTTTCCTCGACTGCTCAATTTTTTTTCTTGATTTTAGGTATCTGAATTATAATCCGATTAAATTTGATTTTATTATATATTACAGAATCCATTTTTTGATGTGGTGCTCCTGGCATTTTCTTTCCCTTAAAGTTTAAACTTGAGACCTCTTCATCATCTCATCATAACATATTTTTTATCTTGTCTATCGTGTTCTGCTTTATTCAAAACTACATTACGTTCATCTAATACTAGAATTAAGAAGTCATATATTTTATTTATATTCGATAAATTTAGTTAGATTATGTGTAAATATATTAAAAAAATTAAATGTGTTAGCAAATCCTCCCATACGCTCAAGCATAGGGCTACTTCTTACCCCACTCATAGATTTTAGAATTTTATCTTCAAATATTATTCGTTTGATCTTAAAATTTAATTTGATATACAATACTGTTTACTCATAAATTTAAACTTTTTTGAAGTAATATGCAATTTCAAATTCTACAGCCAATTAACGGAGCTAATTACATATATTTCATATGCTCGAAGAAACGCTTGGCTCACAGTCTCAAACAAATTCTCAGCATTCATAATTATTATTTATTTTCATCAAACTCTTCAACGTGATCAAATTAATTCAATACCATAGTAATGCCTAAAATCAGCAATGAGAATGCAAGTACTGCACTAGATTGATCTTATAAAAAATTTGACATATTCTCTTGAAGATGCATTTCACTCTTTCGTTTCTCTCCTCATTAAAGTTTCGCGAATCATTATTATACTGCTTCACAATTATTTCTTATTGTTTTATAAATCAATTTTACTAAAACGGTGAAGTTTTTATCTCTTCAAATCGAATACTCCTAATAAAGAGACTTAGTAAAACGATGTAGTATGCTAATTTGCAAACCAAATACAAAATCAAGTTCAATAAATGGTGTGAAGTTTTTAATTTTTATACCTTCAAACCAAATACAAGATCAAATTTAATAAACGGTAAAAAATTTATATCTTCAAAATATGAATATATATATTGGTGTGAAAAAATTGCAAAATTTATTGGTTATTATTAACTTTTATCATGTTTTCTAGGTTAGTGAAAAATGATATTTTGCATTCAAAGTAAAAAATATTTTATTAAAATTTAACAATAAATTTTAATTCATTCCGTTAGTTGGGCTATCTTTTTTCAACAATTATTTAATCCAAAAAAAAAAAAGTTTCATCTCAAAATTCTTCCAGCTGTTTTCACATGATTTCTCCAGTAATCACATGCCTCCTTTACCACGCTTCACGTGCACGCAACAACTAAACCTTCTCGCTTTTCCCACGTGATAAAAGCGCGTGTCTCTCACACATAGCAAACCCGCGTGATTGTAACATCCCAACTATTCTCCACAATTTTATGAAAAATAATGGTCACCGTTAAGTTTTAACGGCGAACAAACTCCGTTTCCCACCATCCATCCAATATATAAACCCCAACTCCTCTTTCCGCCATTTTCCCTAAACCCAAGTTCTCTTTATCCCTTTTCATTCAATTTCTCGAAGCAAAAATGCGTGAGATTTTGCACATTCAGGGAGGCCAATGTGGGAACCAGATCGGAGCTAAGTTCTGGGAGGTTGTGTGCGCCGAGCACGGGATTGATTCCACGGGAAGGTACAAAGGAGACAATGACCTTCAACTGGAGCGCGTGAATGTCTACTACAACGAGGCAAGTTGTGGGAGGTTCGTTCCACGCGCCGTCCTCATGGACTTGGAGCCAGGAACTATGGACAGCGTTAGATCAGGTCCTTATGGTCAGATATTCCGGCCGGATAACTTCGTTTTTGGCCAGTCTGGTGCTGGTAACAACTGGGCCAAAGGACACTATACTGAGGGAGCGGAACTTATCGATTCGGTCCTCGATGTTGTAAGGAAGGAGGCTGAGAACAGTGATTGTTTACAAGGTAAGTTGGCTGTTGCTTTTCGTGCAATGTGCTTCAATTTTCTTCTTGAGTTTTGTAGTATGTGGTTTACTTGGACAGTGATCGGGCTGTGTATGCAAGTGTTCAAAGTTTTAATATAAGTTTTCTACTAGAGCCGTTCATCTATATAGCTACGCCATTGTGTATGCATGTGTGTTGTATGTGCGTCCAACTTAGCCGGAAATCATGTTTATCTCGTAACGATAGTTCAATTTTAAATTTAGATGCTTACAGATTGATGTATTCACTCCCTGTTTGAACAAATTTTTGTTAGGCTTCTAATTAACAGAGAAAAGAATTTAGAGCTTGCCACAGTTTTGTTGATTATGTTGGCAGTAAATGGTATCGAGTCCAAGTAAATTGTCTGTTTGTAAAGCCTATGAATGTGGACTCTGTTTTTAATTTCAGGTTTTCAGGTTTGTCACTCTTTGGGAGGTGGAACTGGATCAGGAATGGGAACTCTCCTCATATCTAAGATCAGGGAAGAGTACCCAGACAGAATGATGCTAACTTTCTCTGTGTTCCCATCCCCGAAAGTTTCTGACACTGTTGTTGAGCCCTATAATGCTACTCTCTCCGTTCACCAGCTTGTTGAAAATGCAGATGAGTGCATGGTCTTAGACAATGAAGCTCTTTATGACATTTGCTTCCGAACTCTCAAGCTTACTACCCCAAGCTGTAAGTTGAGTTAGAAATAATCAGCAATAATCTTTCACATGCAAATTTAGCTTTACCTAATTATTATATGATCTACTGGTTCATTTAAACTGACAGCATGGAATGAGGGCATGATTGTCTCTTCATTTATTTTATGTCTAGTATATCCTATTTGTTCCTGAGTTTCTCATTCATCAGTATGTTAGATTGAAGAGCAGCTATTCAGTAAATCTTATCAAAAAAGATATGGAGTGGTTATTCAGTTTATATCTGCTTGCGATTATAGTGCCTTGCTTCCTTCTTTTGTGAAATTTTCTTAATTTTACAAGGTCATTTGGAGGAAACTCTGGAGTTGGATGGGATTATGATAGGCAGGTTAACCTAGTTCCCCATATTTGAAGACATGGGGTAAAATGAAGTGGTTAGGGGTCTGATATATGGGTTTATGGCTTGGTAAGTGTCTGGGTAAACAAACACTAAAGTTTATTGGAGAACTATCTGGCTTACTGAATGTTGTTTATCTGGAACTGTTGTTATGTGATGTGGCGCTTTTGGATAAGAATGTTTTTATACTAATTAAAGGAAAAAAGAAGCAGCTTGTGATTGTAGCTATGTCCAATTAACTGCTGAACTCATTCATCTGCTCAGAGTAAAGTGGAAGATTTCTAAATATAAATGAAACAATATTTAATTGTATATGATTTCAGACTTATAGTAGTATGAATGAAACAAATATTTAATTGTATATGATTTCAGACTTGTAGAAGTATGAACACTGCATCTTAGTGCTCGCATTTTGTCTTTGGTGGTTTTTACTTGCAGATTCTTTCTATCCTGGTTTGTCCTTCGGTTGGATTTGCCCTTTTTATATGATTGTATTATTTGTACTGACTTATGATGTACTTAGTCTGTAGATTAATGTAGTGACTTTATGATGTTTGTTGTACTTAGTCTGTAGATTAATGTACTGACCCATGATGTTTGCCTCAGTTGGAGACCTTAATCATTTGATTTCTGCCACCATGAGTGGTGTGACTTGCTGCCTCCGGTTCCCTGGTCAGCTCAATTCTGATCTCCGCAAGCTTGCTGTCAACCTCATCCCATTTCCTCGATTGCATTTCTTCATGGTTGGATTTGCTCCACTCACTTCTCGTGGGTCACAGCAATACAGAGCCCTGACTGTTCCCGAGCTTACTCAACAGATGTGGGATGCAAAGAACATGATGTGTGCTGCTGATCCTCGTCATGGTCGTTATCTGACTGCTTCAGCAATGTTCCGGGGAAAAATGAGCACCAAGGAAGTTGATGAGCAAATGATTAATGTGCAGAACAAGAACTCTTCCTATTTTGTGGAGTGGATTCCTAACAATGTGAAGTCTACTGTCTGTGACATCCCTCCAACTGGACTGAAGATGGCTTCAACTTTCATTGGCAATTCCACCTCAATTCAGGAGATGTTCCGTAGGGTCAGCGAGCAGTTTACAGCAATGTTTCGAAGAAAAGCTTTCTTGCACTGGTACACTGGAGAAGGTATGGATGAGATGGAGTTCACAGAGGCTGAAAGCAACATGAATGATCTAGTTTCTGAGTACCAACAGTATCAAGATGCATCAGCTGAGGATGAAGGTGATTACTACGAAGATGAGGATGAAGAAGGTCAAGAAGCTTAATTAGTTCACCTTGTGGAGAATTTTTGAGTGCTGTTTATGCAGTCGTTCCGCTGTTCATTCTTTTAAATGCTGTTTAGTGTTTGGATTTTTGTTTTGCTTGTGACATCGTGGTGGGACAGTTGCTGAATCCCGTGTAGTTATGGTTGGTGTTGCTTCACACTTCACATACATACTATCACTGAAATCTAACTCTTTGAATTCTATAAGTACCAATATTTTGTGTCTAGGGAATCGTGGTTCATTTGAAAAACACTTATCTCAACGTATCAGTGAATATGAAATGTTGCTTGTACAAAGTCTGGAGACTGCTTAGATAATTTTCAAGCTCTTGCAATACTAAGAAGAAAAATACAAGATCAGAAAAGGATACTAGAGGCACTGATCTATTCTTGTGTCCTAATTTCTTGACCAAGTAGTATTTACGTAAGAACATCAAAAGGCACTTTTTATTATTCTTACTAGGAGAAGCAAACCGTATATAACCAACAATATTTTTAGGCTCCAAACTTGGGGACTTTAGCAGTTGAGATCTGTGCAAGGAAGTGCTCTGCAACAAGTCGTCGTTGAATTTTCCCTGATGCAGTCTTTGGAAGTGAATCAGTCATGAAAACCTTCTTTGGGACCTTAAAGGCTGCCAGATTCTTCTTGCAAAAGCTCAGCACCCCTGCTTCATCAACCTTTGACCCTTCTCTTGGAATAACTGCACAGTTTATCTGTCAAACATGAAAATATTTGATTTAGTCAGCTGGACGACAAGACTAACACTTAACAAGTCTGGCAACAGTCCATAAACATCACTACAAAGCAGTAGCTGATCCAACCATGGGTGTGGATGTTCATTCACAATAGTAACTAGTTTTCAATAGAAGCATTTGGAAGGGATAGGGATAGATTAGGTGGTTGGCAAAATCCAAGTTAATTTATTGACCAACGCCACAAAAATAGAAAGAGGGCTCACATGGAATGAGATACAATAGACATCTAACAGATGAATACATACATGTCCAAATCATTCTTTAAATGTAGTTAAATGGGGTTGAAACAAACAGACGTTGATCTCCACATTCTCATTAGTAGAATTAAGTAGGCCAAATTCCACAAAAATGGAGTTTTTTTGAATCTTACCTCTTCTCCATACTTGTCGTCAGGAACTCCAAAAGCAACAGCCTGAGCAATTTCTGGATGAGAAACTAGGACTGCATCCACTTCAATAGGTGATATTTTCTCCCCTGAAATTATAAGATTGGAAAATGATTATCAATAACGACTAACGAGTAATGGGTGCATTAATGCTGCAGCATATATTATGATCTTAATTAGACGAAGTTACTTCAACTCTCACATTCTTCAGCTCAGGAGATTATGACAGGTTAAGCATTTCAGAAGACAAAGATTTGGATGTCATCAACAGTACTATTAAAAAAGCCCCTCCTATCAAACCTCAACTGTTATTAAATTGGAAATTAGGCAGTGATAAGCTAGAAACAAAATCACTCAAAAGATTAAGAATAGTTGCATTGACAGAACTTATGCTTTTCATAATTTTATACACTTGTCTTTTGGGTTGTCACATGATAGGATGCCTTGAGTCTTGTTTGTTAAGGCATCTTTAAGACCAAAGCCAAGGGAATAATCTAGGTAAGGCTTTATAAAACAAAAAACAAAATACTAGCAGTCAAAATCATGATACCTAGTTGTGGCCTGGGCCAGCATTATGATAAAAGCAATGGACAGAAATTCTAGTAAGTTACATCATATATCCAAGCAAAGCATGTCTCCCCCATCAACTACCACCAATTAGCAAAAGTAATAGAATTTAAAAGAGTTTTGTACACCATGTATAACTTGAATAATTTCTTTTCGTAACAAGCCTAAGAGATAACTTGAATAATAGAGTATACTCTTAAAAAATTTATTCTAACTAGTTAGATTGCACAGATGGAATAAAATTCGTAGGGGGTGTTTGGCAAATGTTTTTTGCTTTATCTGCGTGTTTGGTAAAACACCAAAAGTGCTTATAAGCCAAAAGATACAAGTTGATCACGCACGCCTATAATATATGGTTTTACAAGTTATAAGCACTCTTGATTTGACCAAACTTTGATAACTTTATCCTAATTATCTTTCATAATCTCAAGAATACTCTTTCTAAAGCATTTCTTTTAGTTATAGTCTCTATTCTATTTCTGTCGTTCATCTAAATAGGTAACTGCTTATTTACAAATTGGTTTCAACACCTAATAGTAGAATTTTTCAGCGCTTAGACGCTTATCAACTAGTTTTAATCAGCTAACCAGATGGACTCTATATATCATTGGTATATGTTAGCTTAAATCCAAGTAAAAGTTGTTTCCATGACCTACTTTTTTTTGTTTCCATAGACTTACTTTCATGTGATTGTTAACATGCATTTCATGAGGAATAAGGATGAGTTAGTTACCTCCACGGTTGATCAACTCCTTGATTCTGCCAACCAAATGCAAGTATCCATCAGAGTCCAAATACCCAACATCTCCAGTATGGAACCAACCAAACTGGAAAGCTGATTTATTAGCCTCTGGATTGTTCTTGTATCCTTTTGTTACATTTGGACCCCTAATACAAACTTCTCCCTTAGCATTAGGGCCTTGTACAACACCATTCTCATTCAATATGGCCATCTCTTGACCCACGGGTTTCCCTACCGACCCGGGTATATGCGGACCATCCTGGGGTAATGGGTTCGAGGCCATCAAATGGGTTGCCTCTGTCATTGCATACGCCTCCAGAACAGGAGCCTCGAATGCTTCTTCTAACCGGGCCATAACTGATGGAGCCAGTGCTGCACTGCAGCTACGAATGAACCGGAGCTTTGGGTAATTGGGTTCGGGTTTGCTGAGGTGACGATCCAACAGAATCTGGTGAATTGTAGGTACAGCTGTGTACCATGTTGCGTTGGATTTTTTCATGTCTGACCAAAAAGTTGAACCGGAAAATCTCCCGGCAGATGGAAGCGTCACGGATGCTCCGGCCCCAAGTGAACTCAGTAACCCAGCCATTAATCCATGAACGTGAAATAACGGCAACACGATCACTGTCGAATCGGAGTCGCTGAGTTTGTACACCGATTTGATGTTGTTTACTGAAGATACCAAATTATGCTGAGACAGAGGAACACCCTTTGGCCGGCTTGTTGTGCCTGACGTATGAAGGAAAAGTCCAATATCCGATGGATCGTTAACGATTTCAGACGTCGATTCACGGTTGGATTCGGGAGGAGCCGGGGAGAAAGCAATATCAGAGTCGGCTTGCGACAGAGTTACGGTAATATGTGGGATTTTGAGCTTGGAGGCGGCGGCTTGAGCCGCTTCATTTCCTTCTTTTGCAGTAAATAAAAGTTTCGATTCTGAATCGGATAGATAAAACTCGAATTCTTCAGCCATGTACGCAGAATTCAGTGGTGCCGCCGTGGCTCGAACTCGAATTACAGCTAGAAACATGATCACGAACTGTAAAAATCAAAATCCAAAAACAATTAGTACTTTAATTAGGGAAATCTTCTTAGGAAATTCTCCTAGTTTGAAAAATTAAATCCTGATCATATCACCAAACTAACGTCAAACCCCCATTTAATTTTTCCTTTTCTCTTTCAGATTCCATTAAATTTCAGCAATGTGATCAAGAGGTCCGGCCCAGCTTAATACACCATTTTTATTTCTGGACGTTAGATGAAAAAGAAAGGTAAAAGGAAATCGCACCTCGATTGTGTTTGGGAAGGTGAGAGCGACAACATCGCCGGGATTAACCCCGGCAGCTATAAGCTGAGAAGCTGCACGTTCGACGAGTTCCTGAAGTCGTGCATGAGTGATATCAAACTTTCCGGCAACGGAAATCGCACGATGAGACGGGAACTTTTCAGCAACATGTTTCAATAATCCAGTTAGCGTCGAACACTCCATAGCGAATAACAGAATCCAACCACGCACACACAAAAAAAAAAAGAATATTATTTTTATACCTTAAAAATGAAATAAATGAATAATGAAATGGTGAAGAATGGAAATGAGATGGTAAGGTATATATAGAATAGAGTAGAGGTTGGAAATTTCTAAAGAGAGCATGAAATTGTTAAAACCAGAATAAAGGCTTTTTTTTGGTTTGGTGTAGGTGAAACCAAGGGAGGTAGCATGTCGTTTTGGCCTTTTTATGGGGGACGACTGGCACACTCCTCAACCCTCTAATCTATGATTACGTGTCTTTTTTTGACGCGGCTCAGTTTTCTTCAGGGAAGTTATCTTGTAAAATGAAGGCTCTTTAAATTTGACAACAAATTACTTACAAAAATATCATAAAATAAAAATGCTCTGAATCATTGGATAACCTAAAGATAGTGTAATCTATTATGATATCATACAATTTAAGAGTTTACAGGCGTAGAAATTTTGTACGACTCTACGAAATGAGTTATATTGAAGCTATTTTATTTTAAATTTTAATTTATTATTCATTTGAAAAGACATTCGAAAAATCTTATCAATTCTTGGGATATTTACAAAGTATATCAAATTTTTCTTAATAATCAAACACTTCAAAAAGATGCACACAAATCCTTTCACGGAGATCAAATCCAAATCATCAAGAAATACATCACTAATGGTACACAAATCTTTATCAAGTCCAAATCCTCTTATGAGAGAAGAATCAAGAGATAAACAGATTTATATCCACGTTGTTTATTAATAAAATTAAATTTTTTTATATTTTATTTGTGATTATAATTTATTTTTAACACGTTAAAATTTGTTACAACCAAGAGTTAGAAAACATATCTTTGGGTTATCTAAGATATGGGATATTTATCCCTTGTGTAAAATTGGCATATCTAAGCGATTGAAGCGGTGGGAGTTGTTCTTATGTCATAAAATCTACACACTTTTTTCTCCCAAACATATCTTCCACTACTAATTTCTTTTTCCTAATTAATTTTTGGATTTAACAACGGAAAGAAATTAATTTATCTACCAAATTGGGAAAACATATTTCCTATAATAAATGACTTAAAAATATCTTTCTTTCGTTTATTAATTTAAATTTTTCAAGCTTAAAGTTATTTCTTTTTATTTACTATGAAAATATATATCATTGAATTAATTCTTTATTAAACTGATAATCTTTATTTTAGTGATCCACGTGCTGTTGGGGAACGTTGAAAAAATTACAATAATAATATAACGATTATTCAGCAAGATATGGAACTGAAAATTATAGATATTATATAATAATATTTTAAATAATCTACAATTAATATTTAAGTCGTTCTAGGCATTGCTTTAATAAACTAATTCAATGATATGAAAATGTTTTTCTAAAATTAAACAAGTATTTTCTTATTAAATAGAACAACAACAACGACATACCCAGTGAAATCTCACAAGTGAGGTCTGGGGAGGGTAAGATGTACGCAGACCTTACCACTATCACATAGATAGAGAGGCTGTTTCCTGGGACCCTCGTCACAAAAACCCATCAGAAGAATAAGCTAGATATGATAAACAGGCAAGAAAGAGAAGAACACATGATAATACGTAGATACAGGATAGTTAACACATAAAGGCAGATAAATAACATATAAAAGACAGATAATTAACCATTCCTTCCTATCTATTCTATTAGCCTGCTACTCTAATTCTCGACTTCCACTTCTTCTTATCTAAGGTCATGTTCTTGGTGAAATCAAGTTTCACCATATCATGTCTAATCACCTCCACTAATGGGGAGGGTCAGAGAAATTAATAAATTAAATAACTTATTAAAAAGGAATAAAAGAACACACTTGTCTCCTAACCATACAACTAATGGCCACATATACAAAACATAAGCTAAATATAATGTGAAAGAATGTCAATGGTTCTGTCAACTTGCAGACTTCTCAATACAAAGAATTTGAACTTTTCAAACACATTTTTAACACAATTCTTTTAAAATAAATCATATTACTTACACATAACACATGTATTATAATTTATTTGAGAATATTAGATATTGAAAAAATCATGATGCAGAGTGAGATTTGAACTCAGACCCAGTAATACTTAAAAACCCATTTATTTAGTGGCTGGGTGCTTTATGTTGAATTTATTTCAATTTTTCTAAATTTTTAAATTTTTATGTAGATATATAATATCTGATACTAGATTAATGGATGTTCGAACGTCCGGTGGCTTTTACGTGGGTCCACTCCTGCCTATAGGATGGGAGGTGTGAAGCAATTTGGACCAAAAGGAAAAGTATACATGCAATAGGGATATTGGAATAGTAAAATTACTAGAACAAAAGTTTGGCGAAGACCAAAGTCAAACTTGCCTTCTTTCAACTCAAAAGCAACTTGGAGTTTTACACCCTCTTCGACGGTTGTTAATTAAATCTATTATAATATTTAAATAAATTACATTATTTTTCTGCTTTATTGTTACACAATATCACAGATTAATAATTTAAAAAAGAGAGTAAAATACGAGATAAAACTATCGTAAAAAAGTAGGCCAAAGAATAAAATAGAAATATTAAGTATTTGTTTGGTCTCAATTTGTATGATTTATTTTTTATTTTATTCAGTCTAAAAGAGAATGAGATATTTTTATATTTTATAACGAATTAACTATAAAATTTTCATTTCATCGTTAATGAAATGATTTATAGCCCCATAAATATCTATAACTTATTTTAAAACACAAATTTCAAAAATCATTCTTTTTTTCTTAAATTTCCTATCAAATTAAACTAAGTTACATAAATTGAAAAAAAAAGTAATACATAAAAAAAAAAAAAAAATATAATATAATATAATATAACGATAACAATGTGATCACTTCAAATTTGATTTTTACGTTTTACTGTTGCCTAACAATGAAGAAGAATTGTAGGATAAGCATGGACCTTAAACTGACTTCAACCAATCTCAAGGGTCGTTTACCTCTTCGTCAAACGATTAGCTTTATTATCCCGACTAATTTTTCGTAGGACTGGCCGAATGAATAATTTATATGAATATCTATTTAAATTAATTTATTTTAAATAGATTTATATTTATTTATTGAAAGATAAAAATATAATAAATAAAAATGAATAACAGAGGTCCATTTATATATATAAAGAAGTTATATTAAATTTTTGTTTAGCCTAAGTGGTCAAAATAACGGGTGGGAATGAGGGTGGATGGGTTAAGAAAAATATTTGAAGTTTTTTTAAAAAAAAAAATTAATTTTTTGGGGAAGGGGACTGGTTGGGGGTGGGGTGGGGGATAACTCCTTTTTTTTAAAAAAAAAATATATTTAAAGAGCTTTTTAATTTTTTTTTTTACGGAGGGTAAGGAGCGGAGGTAAAAGATTTTGTTTTTGAAATTTTTAATAGTACTTTTACTATAATTAAATATGGATATCACATTTATTTATATTATTCATTGGATAATTTATTTTTATTTATTTAAAATATGAATCAAGTCAAATATTTTATTTATTTTTAACAGATTTATATTCAATTCAATCTACTCATTTGCGGTCTTAGCTTCACCCACGCAATCATGCTTATCTTTGAATTTATGAGCAATTCATATGCTTTGTTGAAGCCAAACATATTGAAGATGTTTCGTCAAACTAGAGAAGAATTGATGAGGTGATGATCAATCAAAAGAATATTTAACTCACATACAAATAAAGGGAAAAGGTGTTATAATTTTTTATGGACTTGCACTATGTATTGTATTAAAGAATAATTATATGTTGATTGTTATTTTTAAAAGGTTGACTCAAATTAAATTGAAAATAATCTTATTTAAGATTTAAAATCAATGGGTCTAAAAGACATCTCATAATATGTAGACACTTTCCAATTGAAATGAAGGGTTAAATTAGAATTACATAAACCCATGCTTGATATATATAGGTTTTGGTTATTCAAGTATTAATAACCATACCATGGTTTGTAATGAAATTAGTTTATCACACTATATAACGAAATAAGATGTGCAGAATATCCTGTTGAATGAAGGATTAAATAATATTATGACTAATATATGTATTAATTTTTTTTAATTTTCAAGCAAATAATCCTTTATAGATTTAGATATACTTTCAAATCCAGTATGTTCTTAGTGATTTGACCTGATAGTTATTGAAAAAAAAATGATGATCTTAATCTCTTAAAATTTGATCTTAATTATAAAAGATCGGTTTAACACCTCTAAAATATCCTAACCTAGAAAGTTCAAAATCCCATAAAAGAATCTGAGAAGACTTGTCACTACCAGTGACCGCAAAGGGGCTTCTACGGTCCGTGTGAAGTTCAATAATCTGTAGATAATTCTTGTGGTTCCATGTGATACTTAGTAAAAAATTTGACTTTTGGATTTGATCTACGAATCCACTCTATGGCTCATAGATACTTCTATAGATCATAGGTGAAGTTCATAGATGAGATCCTAAGAGGGGTTAAAATGTTTGACTTCCACGAGGGGTATCCACGACCGTACGTCTTGTAGTTCCCTTGTATACTTGGTGAAATTTGAGTTCTAAAGACCATGTCTACGAAACTCCTTAGTACACACCGTATAGTGATCTACAAGTTGTAGATCATCAGGTCGTAGAGTCGGTTCACGTTCCAGTAGCTACTGGAATGTGCACAAGGTTCCATGAAAGGTTTGTACGATCCATCAATAAGTCTACGATCTGTAGAAGGTTGATCATAGACTCAAGCCTGTTTTCCATTGGCAACCTACGAAAGCCAGTCTATGAGTCGTAGACAGGACTATGACCCATAAACAAAATTTTGTAGTTCTTGTCGCTTGTTTTAGTGAGAGTTATTCTCATCTTTTTTTTTTTTTATCATTTTCTAATTAAACCCTGAACGTTTTAAGATTAAAATAAGATCCATATAAATACCCAATAGTATCAGTACGCTCATAATCACATAGAATACTTTGAGAGCTAATTCGAGAGAAGAAACGCTAGAGCTCGAGCTCTTCTACCGAGGTATTCCAATTCCAAGTCAAGTTTTCAATCTTTCCAGGTATGTAAGGCTATCATAGTGTTGGATTAAGTTTGTCCATCTACCCAACGTCTAAGTTTCGTTTTGATATCATATTGAGTTGAGTCAAAATCTAATATTTGAATTTCGATTGAATTGATTCCCTCATCGAATTTTATATAATTTTGTATTAAAATTATTATTATTTTCGTCTCACATAGTATTGGAATCATTGTTCGTGGTTACTTTCCCATGAACCCTAATTGAGTTGATGATCATGGTTTTTTTCATGCATTATCTGATAATTGAGTTGATACATGTTTTAAATAAGTTTCGATGAAATTGCGGATTGAGCTAAATGATTTTTTGAGCAAGAGTTTTGATGATGATGTAAATGATTTTTAAAATATAATTATTGATGAAAAATGATTATGATGATGTTTGAGATGTGTTTAACTTTTGAGTTAAAGTCCAATGAGAGTAAATGAGATAATTTGAGTATTTTACTTGATTTAGTATATAAGCATGATATATTTTGGAGCTAGTACTGAACACCGATTTGAGTAAGAATACAGAAAATTTCAACCTCATAAACTACGTAGCCAACGTAGGATAGTTGTACTATTAATTCGGGTGACTCATTAGTCCCGAAATAGAGGACTATTTTTATTAGATCCATTGAGTTGATGTCCTTTACTCTGGTAAGTTATTGGATGGATGTGACAACTATATCACTTTGTTGTATCATCACTTGCTCATAGGTGATGGTTGTCGATCAGAGAAACTTCCTAAAAGTATAACTATACTATTTTACTGAATAGCACATGCATATTGTTAATTCATGAAATTATTTTGAAAACATTGTTTATACTGTTTAAAACTTGCATATCATATTGATGTTAAATTAAGACAATTCTTTCTTGTGCACCTTTGATGTATGTTGTTCTACTCAGCCATATTACATACTGTACATTCTACATACTGACGTCATTCGGTGGTGTATCTTTTCATAATGCAAATACGAGTGCTAGGGCTCCTCAGTAGATGATTCATTCAAGATTCTGAGCATTCCTAGAGTTTTGTGAGGCTTTTTAGCATTCACAGGATTACCTTTTTATTTCAGTCTGTGTTTTTCTTTCATAAGTTTTGAGATAGCCTTGGACTTGTCTTATCACCTTCTTGGTAGTAGATAAAGACGTCATAGATAGAGTTAAATGATGTACTTGGAGTTTGTTTGAAACCTATTCCATTGATATAGAGTTACTGTTGAGTTATATTTTGAGTTACTTGTTTATTCATTCCATTACCTAAATCCCACATGGGTATTTCTTGAATCTATATAGTTTTCGGTAAATGAACATGTGATGGAATCAAGTTGTTCGCTTGGAAGCTAGCAAAAGTTTTTGAGTGCCAGTCACGTCTAGAGTATCAGAGCATAAGGTTCAAAAGTTCTAGAGTGTCTATGAAGCCATGTCGAGTAGAGTCTTACTTATTGGTGTGTTTGTGCACCACACTTATAATCACAAGGCTATGAGACATTGAGAATTTTATTTTTTTACATTTGGAGTTCGTGCGATAGAGTTTAACTTTATAAAAGTTTCTAACTCATGCATTACGAACAATACCTCCAAAGCATTCCGCCAATCAGAGAAGTACTACCAACACTAAAGTCCCAACACCAGAGACACCCACAGGATCAAGGACCAGAGGGCGACTTGAAAGGACTATTGAAGCTCCTCAAATGGTTGTTGCTCAGATCACTCCAACTAAAGTAGATGAGTTTAGGGGAGATATAGCTATACTCACCCAATTAGTAACTGCCCAGGCTTATCAACAACATACCCCTACTCAGAACACCAAAGCTCAAGATGCGTCAATTTCTGTGAAGATCAGAGATTTCTCGAGGATGAATTCTCCGGTCTTCACAGGGTCTAAAGTTGATGAGAATCTCCAGAAGTTTATTGATGAGATGTGGAAGGTTCTAAAAGCCATGCATGGTACTGAGACTGAGGGAGTGGAGCTTGCTTCCTACCAACTCAAGGATGTAACTCACATTTGGTACAACCAATGGGAAGAAAATCGTGGAGAGGGTGCGGAGCCTGTAGTCTAGGATGAGTTTAAAAGTACATTCTTTGATCGCTTCTTTCCTAGAGAGTTGAGGGAAGCCAAAGTGGAAAAGTTCGTGAATCTGAAACAAGAGAGGATGACGGTCAAAGAATATAACCTTAAGTTCACCTAATTATACAAATATGCTCCAGAGATGGTTTCCGACATGAGGGCCAAGATGAAAAAATTTGTTTCTGAGTTGGGTAAGCATGTGAAAAAGAAGAGTAAGATAACCCTGCTGATTTATGATATGAATATCTCTAGGTTTGGGGCGTATGCTTAACAAGTGGAAGATGACAAGAGGAAGGATAGAGAAGCACATTTGCGCAAGAGGGCTAAATCGACTGAGCAAGAAGGTAATCAATAGAAGTAAGGGAAGGCTGATAGATCCTTCTTTCAGAAGAGGTCTTCTAATTATGCACTATCATCTATAAATACGTTTGTCCAAAAAGGACAATAAAATTACAATTTCTCTACGTTTTTTATGCAGCTCTATTGTTTACAATCTCTTTTATCACTTCGTGAAAATATGTTAAACTAATGCTAGTCATATATATTTTTGGTAATGACATACAACTTAAAACAAACACAAAAAGGTCAAAGAAGTTCAGTACACTACGAAACTAATTATGATAACTAACCATAATTATATAAATTTAGTCTTCGATTATGATGCCATTTGCATTTGTGTTGACTTATGTAAATGTTTCAATCAATAAGTTAAAACTGTTTAAGAGTTAACACGCTAGCTTAGAGAGAAAATGACACTAATTAAAATGACACATAATTTAATTAGTAATTATAAATGACACTTGTAATTAACCTAACTGTAATGACACTTGTAATTAACCTAAACGTAAAAACAGCGGTTTGTCGGCAAATTTAGTTATTTTCAACGTAATTTAGGTAAATAAATAAATAAATTAATCTATTGCACAATCTCTTTATAAATGTGACTCATATATACCTTATTAATATCATAAATGACTCACATATATATTTTTTTTATAATGGAAGTGGAAGACATTTTTAAATTAATTTTTTGTTTAAAAAATATTCGTATAGCCTGAAGTGGTATATTTGATTCTTTCACACATAATTTTTATCTTTGATTCAATGCCTAATTATGATTTATTCTTTTTATGGTCACATTTTTAATTTTTTTCACTAACTTTATTGTAAATTTTATCGTAGATGCCAAAATTTTTTATAGATGCTAAAAAGACTTAACTCATAAATAGACACCTAAACTTGTCCTCATTTTTCACTTAGACACCTAAACTAAAACAAGTTCCTAATAGACACCTCAACTGCTAAGATTTGATCTCATTAAACACTTTTATCCTACTTGACACTCTCCATAGTCCCTTTTCATGTTAATTGTACTATTTTTTTTATTTTTCAGCCAAAAATAAATACTTGCGGTCAACTGAGAATTTTGAGAAACTACTTTTATGAATTTTTTTTGGACTGCAACTATTTGTTTTTGGCTGAAAATGAAAAAAAATAGTACAATTAACATGAAAAAGGACTGCGGAGAGTGCCAAGTAGGATAAAAGTGTTTAATGAGATCAAATCTTAGCAGTTGAGGTGTCTATTAGGAACTTGTCTTAGTTTAGGTGTCTAAGTGAAAAATGAGGACAAGTTTAAATCTCTGTTTATGAGTTAATCATGATATAACTGTGAAAAAAATTAGTTTTAAATTCTTTCTTACTTTTTCCTCTTTTTTCCACACTTTTTTTTTTAATTTCACATATTTTTGCACTAAAGAATAAGGAAAAAATAAAATAAGAATAAGAATTTCAAATAATGATGATCAAAGACGTGAAAAAAGTTACGTGTGAGAAGGGTCATATATCCCCCCTCCCCCCCCCCCCCCCCACATACATAATTTTTTAAAAAAAAAATAAAAAAATAAATTTAAAATTAAATTTTTACTGTTAGATCAAAATGGTATATGTGAGCCATTTGTGTCACGATAGAAATGAGGGAGCTACTTTTGTAATGATAAGGTATGTAAGTCACTTCTATGACAAATTATATATATATATAAATATATCAGCTTTAAATGATAAAATTGAAGATTATATTAAATTTCCCCCTATATTTTAACAAGATTCCTCAAATGTATTTGTTGGATTGGATCGTTCAGTCAGGATCGACAGCGAGTCCTTTTGCTCCTCATGACAAATAACTTTTTCGAGGAACATAAATTTATATATTTATATCATATATTTTATAAGTTATATCCATATCATTTAGTTCCAAGAGGAACTTTTTAAAATTTAATTGCTAAATTTTTTTAAAACAAATACGAAATAAAAAAAAATATTTAAAGGCAATATTACTTAATTATGTGTTTTTCTATAAAGTTTATCACTTAATTATTCATTAGTATGTTTAATTTTGATTTGTTATTCACTATATGATAAATTAATGTGACGTAATATTAATTTTTAGGTCCCATTGTTGAAGCATAATGTTTGGCAAAAATGGTAATGTTGGTTTATTTTGGCCTTAAATTAAGGAGGAAATTGAGACTCCATATAATTGCGTGTAGCAATTTACTGATAATACTCTATTTATGTCTCCATAATAATATGATTAAGACTCTAAATTATGCTTTAATTAGCTAACTAGCTAGGTTGAACATTAATTAATTATGTACACTAATTTATGCTTTAATTAGCTAGCTAGGTTGAACATTAATTACTTATGTACACAGACTGAAAGTAGAAAAATATGAAAATAATTGAGTCGATTTGATGGTGCAATTTTAGTCCTATAAGTAGTTATTTTTTAATGACATAATATTTCTAGCTAACATGGTCAAACTTTCAGAAAATCAACCGTACTAATTTTTTTTTTAAGAGAAATCATCTCCCAGATAAAGAACGAACAAAGGTAAAAATGAAGTTGATTCAAATAAAAAAACTCATATTTTAGTTTGATTTTTAATATATTTCACTCGATTAAAATGATTGTTGATGTATAGTAAAGGAGTTCATTTTTGTCCTCGCTTCATTGAAATGATCTTTAATATATAATAAAATGTATTCATTTTTTGGTCCTTTACCCTAATCCTAACAAATTTTTATCTCCCAAGAAGTGAGAAATTTAGTTGTGGACATCGCGGGCTTATGAAATTCGTCATTATTGTCTTTTTTGTTAGCTCAAAAAAAAAAAAAAAATCATAAAATCTAATATCATTGTTTCTACATTTTCTTAAACAAAATTTACTATTTTGTCTTGCTTAAAACATAAATTTTTATTAGGTCAGTTGAATAATATTTTAGGAACGAAAAAATAGTAAATTTTGTTGGTGAAAATAGAGAAAATTGTGTTAGATTTTATGAAGTTCTCTCTTTGGAACTAACAAAGAAGACAACAATGGTGAATTTTGTTAGCCGCATAGTATCCATAGTTAATTTTTTGTTTTATTTATAAATCTGTTAGATTTAAGATAAATTTGATTAGATTTTTAATTCAATGTTATTAGAAGATTGACAATAACCTTAAGTGGAATAAATAAAATGGAGGTCCGCACCCAATGTCATGTAACAAGAATTTGTCATATTTAGAAGGTAGACGTAGAAATTTTATCCTAACCTCCTTAGTAAAAAATTACACGATATATATAAAAATAACAATCACTTCTTTCACTAAATAACAAAGTAATTTCGTTTTTTTTTTGGTTAATAAAGAAATATAGAAAAACTCAAAAAAATGGTGAAAAACTTTTTTAATTTAATACTTCCTCCGTTTTATTTTATATGAGATTTTCTTTTTTGATCAATAATTAAAAAAATCATCTTACTAAAAGTAGAAATAATATAACTTTAGAATTTCTCTTTTATTTTTAGCAAAATCATTTACAGTCATATAAATATCTAAAAATAATTTTAGACCATAAATTTTAAAAGTTATTTTTTCCTATTAAACAACAACAGTAGAATGTACGCAGACCCTATCACTATCTCATAAAAGTAGAGAGGTTGTTTCCTGAAATTTTTTCTATTAAATAACATATTAAATCAAATAATATCACATAAAATGAAACGAAGAAATTAAGAATATCGAAGGACACGTGTTAGGCTATGTGGTATCCAAGCACTTGAGGCTCAAGGGAAATCATGAGTTTACAACCATTCAATAATGTACTTGTATTTTATCGCATTATGAGAACAATCCATTGGTGGATCTATAGCCACAACACTTACTTCCAAATTATCTTTCATGGGCACGTATAAATTGATTAGTATGAAATAATTTTTATTTTTTATGAAAAAAAAATTTAAAAAAATTTTTTACGAAAAGGACATAAAATTAAAAATTGTTATTTAATTCTCATTTACGTATTTTTTTTTTTATTCTTTACCATAAAAAGTTACGATAAATGTTGGGATGGTATTAAACGGGGAAAAAAATTCTTCAATATTAAAACGAAAAAGTTATTTCAATTGATTTAGTTAATTAATAATTATTGTAGTTTCGTTTTTAACTCAATTTATCTAACCCCTTTGTAGTTCTCATCATGTAACATTTCTGACTAAAATATCAAGTAGAGTTTACATAAATCTCATAACGTAAAAAATTAATCACTATTTTTTTCCATCTTTTTTTAATTTACAGATATTCCTTAAAAAAATAGCAATTCGGATACATTAATTCAATAATTTGGATACATTAATTTAGTTCTGGATACAAAATTTAGGGTTTTTAAGTATCAACAGCTAACATATAAAGTATGATACATTGAGTATAGAGATAATTTAAGCATCAGATTTAATGTATCCGAATTACTAAATTAAAGTATCTGTATTATTGAATTAAAGTATTTGTATTATTGAATTAATGTATCCGGAGAAAAAGAAGAAAATTTTGGGAATAGGTGGGAATAATGGAAAATATTTATTAAAAAATAATAAAAGAAAATTAAAGTATGTGAAAAAAACGAGAATGAGAAGGCACTGAATCAACCACAAAATCATCCCAATTGAAATAAGCAAGCCCCACAAAGTATTTAAGTCTTTCTTGTCTTCCTCATTTTTAACTTTGATGAGAAATCAGTGAGAGAAAGACTAAAAGAAAAAAGAAATGGCGCAGTGCCAATGGCAAGTGAGCTTTCATACAAGATTGAAGAAAGAGGTTTCTTGGAAATGCAGAGGCCTTGAAGGTGCTTCAATGAACAGAAGCAGAGGAATTTGTAATATGAGAAAAAGATTACAGATGCCACAATGTTGCAGCAGTTCTTTTCCAGTTTCAAGGGAATTACAAGTGGGTTTGATGGGAAAACAAAGAAGAGAATGTTTTGTGAATGAAAATGGATGGAAAGTGAGAAGAATGATTGAGACTGAACAAGAGATGAGAAATGTTGCTGCTGTTCAAGCTGAAGCCTTTCATGAACCTGTTCTATTCCTCAATGATCTCTTCTTTCAACTCTTTCAGGTTCTTGATTTTTCTTTCACTACATTTCATGAACCCCATCTCCCTTCTCTTCTTAGTTTTTCAAGAATCTATTCTTCCCAAAACCCCAATTCTTGATTTTTCTGTTTTTGATGCTCTGTTTGTACTATTTTCTGCATCATGTTGTATTTATTGATGTTTGGCTGCATTTTCTATCTCTTATTCTATAATTCCAGTTGCAATGTTCTATCTGTTGTTGTTTCATGCATCAGTCTTATTTTTTACCAAATAATTAAATGAGAATTATGATTTTGCAGGCTGAAGTACTATCAGGACTACTTTACAGACTGAAGAATTCTCCACCAGATAGGTAAAAATCAAAATCTGGGAATAAGGCTTGAATCTTTCTTTCTTTCTTTTCTGTGGATTACAATTTCCCCCTTATTGTTGAGAAAATCTAAGCCTGTTAAACTATGCTTCAGTTCTAAACAAGAAAGTCTAAGTGCATTGTAACAAACAACAACATACCAGTTGAATCCTACAAGTGAGGTCTAGGGAGGGTATAATGTACACAGACTTTACCACTACCTCTTGTTTAAAATATGCAGACAAATAATTACAGTAAATGATTTCATTCTCTGTTATGGTAATTCTGAATTTGTCTTGATGTACTCTATTCTTATATGAACAATATTATATCGAGAAAGAAGGCCAAAAGAAATTAGATTATTGCAGATGAAACCCACTTTCTCTCCCCGATTCCCATTGAAAAATGCAAACTAATGCAATGAATAGACAACCAACCTATAGTTAACACTACTCCAACTAGGACAATGTTGGAAGTAGTCATTAAGTTCAGTTCAACTTTCTGAAATTTAAGAACTTCTTGATCAAACAGGTATGCATGTTTAGTTGCGGAGGCATCAAGTGATACTCCTGAGATAGAACAAGATCTTGTAGGAGTCGTTGATGCTACAGTGTATAGAGATGCTGATGTTCTTCAGTACCTTCCGGAAACAACAGAATACATCTATATTTCTGGGATCGCTGTATTGAACAAATTCAGGTCCAAAATTCAATACTTGTCCATTAAAGTGAATTGATGCTTTCTTTAATATAGTGCAAAACACTTTTTGACTATGTCCATACCATCTTTTCTTTTTGGGAAGCCCCTAATAAATAAAGTTTTTCATAAAATATGATGTGTCGTATCGGATACTTGCAAACATTGATGGTGATCCTATATTAAATGAATATACAGTTGAGTTGTGTGTGTCTTTTGTTGTCAAATGGTATTTTTGATTTGACACACTAAAATGTTAATAACTGTAGGAGGCAGAAAGTCGCAACCACTTTGCTTAAGGCCTGTGATGTTCTTGCAAGATATTGGAGTTTTGAATACCTAGTCCTAAGGGCTTATGAGGATGATTTTGGTGCTCAGCAATTGTATAGAAATGCGGGTTATGTAGTAATTTCAGGTGATGCTCCATGGAAGACAACATGGATTGGTCGAAGAAGACGAGTTCTTATGGTTAAACGGGTCTAACATGAATCAACTTACAACCATTGAAATAGATATTTCGATCCAAGTATTTTTAGCAATTCCATAGCACAAATTGTTCATTCATAAATACCTAATGAAAATTAGAGCTCTGCAAATCAATATAAGATTTACAAAACTGTAGCAATTGATCTTCAGGAAAATTCATATATTCAAGGCTGATTGTCTAGTTCATTAATCAATTGATATTGTTTCTCCTTAGCTTTTTGTTTCTTGCTTGTACTATTCAAATACCAGATTTTGGCCAATACATGAACATTCAGTAATGGCAAGAAAATAGTACTAACCCATAGAAAAAAATTTCCTATCCTTTATGTAATTCTACCTTCCTAAGCCAAGTCCCATTTTGTGTCTTTATAATGCTCTTTGTCTCTCTATTGAAGTGATAGGCAAACTCCTCAATATCTGGGGTCTAATTATGGTAAAACTTTTGGCTAACTTTTCATTGACTAAATTTAAGAAAATAAGCATTTTAAAGAAGGCAAATCATTAATAAAACCAAAGAATGTGGTGCAAAGCGTAAGAAATACATACACTAGGCAGTATTGTGTATCCGCGAAATCATTGACAAAATGTCATTTTAAGAAACTTCAACGTCTTTGGTATGGTATCGAAGTATCCAATCCTCGTTCTATCATCATCAACTTTATTCTATCTACATCTTCTATTAGACCAGCATTCTTATAAATCTTCATCAAAAGCTCAAAATTATGGTCATTATCTGGCTCCAACTCGAACAGATGTTGTGCTGCTACCTCTCCTATTTTAACATTGCCATGTCTGTAGCAAGCATATAGCAATGCACCCCAAACTGTTGGTCCAGCTTCAAATTCCATTCTCTTCATTACAAAATCAAAAGCTTTGTCTATCAATCCTACTCTCCCATATAGATTCACCATACAACCATAATGTTCCATCCTTGGACTAATATCATACTTCTCTTTCATTATTCTAAACAGCCTCTCTGCATCCTCTAGTTTCCCTAAATGAGCGCATGCTGACAACAACGACACAAATGTGACACTGTCCGGCAGGTCACCAGATTTCACCATCTTCTCAAAGTACAACAGGGCTTCAGGATGCTTAGAGTGAGCTGAAATGACGGAATTCCATGACACCACATCCCGTTCATGCATATGTTCAAACAACCATCTCACTTGCTTCAACTTCTTCTTGTCTGCATAGAAACCAATCAATGAGTTAACAATGGACAATTCTTGATAAGTCCCTCGACGAAGAACCCATCCATGAATTTGTTTCCCAATTGAGAAATGTAATCTGGCCACAAGTAATGCTGATATAGAAACGGAGTCAGGTTCTGTTCCATCCCGTATCATAAGGCGAAACAGGTTTAATGCCTTAGTTATGAGGTCATGCCTCATGTATCCAATAAGCATTGAATTCCAAGAAACCAAATCCTTTGTTCCAATTTGATCAAAGAGCTTCCGAGCCTTAACAATATCACCACACTTTGAATACATATCAACAAGTGCATTTAGAATAAATCCATTATTTCCAAACCCACAACGAATCACATGGCGATGAACTTCCTGTCCTACGTGAATCAACCCAATACCTCCGCAAGCCTTCAATGCACGAGGGAAAGTGTAACAATCAGGCTGCACGCCCTCTTCCACCATCTGGAAATACATGGCTAAAGCATCTTCAAACAAACCCTTCTCAGCATATCCTGATATAATCGAATTCCAAGCAAATGCTGAGTCATTTCTCTTAGGCATTTTATCAAACAGTTCATGGGCCTTCTGAGTTTGTCCACTATACGCGTATAGCCTAATCAGCTTCGATGAAATGCCCACGTTTTTGCGCAAAAGTTTCTCGGGAATGAGGTCATGAACGCGGATACCATGATCAATAGCCTGCAATTGAAAGCATGTTTCTAAAAGGGAAGCAAAGATTTGTGGGTCGTAAATATCAGTGCCATTTTTTACAGTCACTTCTAAATTACTGATGACAGTTTCAAGAGCTTCGAGTTTTGTTTTGGGTGGGATTTTCTGATTGCAAAGCAACTGAGTTTGGCGTGATTTTTCAAGACTGATACGTCTTTTTGAGTTTTCTGGACTCCTCTTTGGATTATGCAGTTTCGTATTTCTTGCGTCTTCCTTTGTAAAAGAGAAAGTTGGATGCCGTGATCTCAAATTCATGCTAATGGGAATGCTTTGCTGCAATGTTAGAGCCATTTTCTCCATCTGCAATGTTCTCAGTTCAAGTGAATTACCCAAGAATCAAGCAAATGAGAAGAGTCTCATGTCTCTATATAGGTTCGGTTGAATAATTTGAATTCCTGCCAAAAAAAAATGACACTTTCTTTCTATTTGATTAAACCCAAATAGGTTGACTATGTTGGAGGGCAAAACCTTCCTATCAAGGGCCTCAATATTTAGAGTACCAACCAAAAGTTTTTATTAAAGATAAAAAGAATATTTATTACTATATCATAATTTTAATAGTACTAAATTAAGGGAAGATTTAAATTAATATAGGCATAATATATAAATGTGTTCTTTAACTAAATCTAAAGTGACATTATGTTTTCTGATTTTGGGTGTTCAAGGGAGAATTAAAATTAATATTAGCATAATATATAAATGTGTTCTTTGACTTAGTCTCAGGTAAAACTATGTCCACCAATCTTGGATGTGCACAAATAAACACGTAAAACTTGTACAAAATTGAATAAGTAGATAAATATGTAATGACCCTCTATGTCAGTTTGTCCGCTCCTCGTCCTTTTCGGCGTTTAGAGATTTCCTGTAGCAAACCCAGGTTATTTACGACTTGCTAGCACTGATAGTTTAGTTGCCTAGTCGTTCGTTTGGTTTTTACACCAGATTTTGTGTTTTGGAGCTCCAAGAGTTAGAACGGGCGACTTCGATCAAAACTATAGGAAGATAGCCTCAGAACGGGATTCTGATAGTTCCATCAGCTTCAGAAGGATAAAATTAAGCTAGAAGCATGGTCGGCTCGAGTACAAGACCCTTGGTGTGAGTTGGTACCACATTTTGTATTTTAGCTTTTAAAATTGACCAACAATTGACTTTGGTCAATGTTCTTGGAAATCGCACTTGGATGGGAATTCTAACAGCGTGGTTAGCTCCGAAATATCAAGTTCGGTCTAGGACGACCTTTCGTTCGACTCCTGAGGCTTCCAAACTCATTCCAAGCCCCTCGGTGGAATTTGGTCAAAAATACCCGTGCAAGTGGGACTCACAATCAGTCATAATGATCTCATATGAAATTTTTGATTGTGACATTGCATTCTGAACGTCAAATTTGGTGGGACAACACAGTATGTTTGCGTACACGGGTTTTCAGATGAATTCAAGTATCCCTGTCGAAAATTTTGAACTTGGCAAATAACAACTTTCAGTTGAAATCTGGTGCAGGCATCCTTGTACTCCACGATCGCTGGCCTCGGGTCGCATTTATGGAGGCCTGGGTTTTAGTGCTTCAAGATCGCGGGCCTTCAGGCCGCATTCACGAAAGCCAAACCTTTTGCTCTCCCTGTTCGTGGCAAGCCTTCCGCGAGCACGAAGGTCTGATAGTCATGTGCTCCGTATTCACAGAATAGCTTCTGCGGTCGTGAGGATCTACGCTCTTGTACTCCGCGATCGTGGAGTACTGTGCACGTGATTGCGGAGATCATTTTCGTGGGATATATATATATATATATATATATATATATATATATATGTCCTTGATCGCGAATTGGTTCATTTGTTCATCTTCAAGCAAAGGTTTCTCTGCCATTTCAAGTCCAAATTGAATAATTCAAAAGTCCATCTTCAAGAAAATTTTGAGAGGAATCCAATATATTTTTGGACTAAATTTTGGTGAAGATTTGAAAGTTGATAACTTGAGCATTCAAAGTTGGTTGTCTGTATTCTTGAGTCCAAATTATGGAGGTTTTTGCAAGGATCGTCATGGTGTGATCTAAAAGTATATTTGAGCCTTTGTTGGAGGTGATTTTGCCGAATTTGTTGTTGTTCCTCTTCTTGGAATTCCTTTTTACATGTGAAAATATTATTTAATTCAAACCTTCCATTTTGAGCCTTGAATTGTGCCTTGTTTTGGGGTACAAATCCCTGGTTATGTTGGTAACCTTTTTATGGAGTTATTTTGAAATTTCCATTGTGGGTCCCAATATCCCCATTTTTGATCGAATTTTGGGTTTGACTCTAAAAAATTATATTTTTAATATCAACGCATTTATTTGCATCATGTAGATCAATAGTTTGATAGTGTGACAACGATTACAGGTGACTTGGGCGCGGATAGCTATCGTGGAAATTTTTTTAGTACTACTGATATGATATTATTTCAAACTAGCTGTATAGGATGGATGTTGACTGGGTTTTTACTAGATTTATCAGAATTTGTACCACCTACACCACATCTACTTCAGATTTGGTACTTCGAGACGTTGAGGACGTACTCCTTTCTACTTTGGACTATAAGGGGGGTTCTAGGATAACCCCTTATGCATTGACTAGCCGGCGCGTCGACATCCTTTTCTACATTTGGCTACTGTTATTTCTCTCGTTTCATCAGTGGAGATGATTATTATGATAAGACCTGGTGGGGGTCCAGAAAGTGCGTACGAATTTCCCGAGCCCTCATGGTTCTTCACGCCGAGGAGATATTATGTCAGGTAATACTTATGATTATGCAGTGGAGAGGTATCATGCATCGCATTCACATACATCGTCATCTCCAGTATATTATTTGTTGCTTAGTCTCCCGATAGTATGGGATGTCGATCAGGATTCTATTTGTTGCTTGTACCATCGGTGGTATGGGATGCTAGATGATTTTGTTTGCTTATATTTGTATTGTCTGTGTGTTATTTTGTTTTGCAGGGACTTGATAGTTATGGTAGGTGTGACTGTTCTCTTGAGTTTGAGTGTGTGCCTGTCTAGGTTGGTTAGGATTAGTTCCTAGGTTGTTGCATTAACCCATACTATAGTTATTCTTCTTTGTTATTGTCGATTTGACTTCGTAACTGTCTTTCATGCTAGCAGACAATAGACTTGATCCTCCCATGTACACTTTTTATCTTCTTCTCGTCATGCTGTATATCTATTTGCATGTTAGTTCAACTGTAATCCTATTACTTGCACTTTACTTGTCTTATTTTCATGATATTTACACTTGCTTTATCTATGGAGCTCAGTCGGCTTATGCCTGCTAAGTATCATTCGTTTAGTACTCATACTACACTTCTGCCCTCTGCAGATCATGGTGCGAGTACTCACTGTTGATTCTCTTTCGTGCAAAGCTAGCTAAGGATTCAAAGATCTTGGTGAGCTCCTGGCATCCAAAGTTGCCGATTTCCATCTTACTGCATTTAGACTTATCTTTATTTTTTTGTTCACAGATAGTCTGTACTGTTGTTGTATTTAAAAAACCTTGTACTTTTGTTTATGTATTAGAAGCTCGAATATTGACTGATGCTAGTTCTTGGGGTGAGTTCGGTATGTTATTTTTTTTCCATTTGTATTTGTTACCTTTCTTGTCGTAGCTTTTACTTAGTAGGGCTGTTTTTCATTGGGAAGCCCATTGCCTACAGTTCTGAGCTACGGGTTAGGCTTACTTACCGGTGGGTTGGGGTAGGTGCTATCACGACTTGAGAAATCGGGTCGTGACAAAATGCGTCCTACATGACATAATACACGCACTACATGACACTATACAAATCAGTTCGACTGTGTCTCATACAAATTTGTCATGTAGGATGTGTGCGTCTACTTTGTTCAAATTTATACAAATATGTGTCTATTTATATATATTGAAAATTTTAAAAAAATATAAATATCAGCTAAAATCAAATTAAAAATCATATTTATATATTGCGTAAAGTTCACTAAGACATTTTTAGAGCATGTAATTATAAGATAGCTGCACATTCATAAAATAGTTAAAAATAATCACTTGATTTATTACGCAGGTGATATGAAAAAAGGAACGAACAGGGAATTATGAAGTGATCATGAAGGTAAAAATTCAGATAATAAATAAATTATGCTATTAAAATTCTCTTAGTTAAAAATAAGGAGAGAAGTATTGAAAATATCACTAAAGTTGAGGTGGATAATTAGTTTCGTGCTTGAACTATTCACAGTGTTGAAAACGCTCCTCTATATGACTAACTAAACTTAAATACGTCCCGATCTTGCAACATAAGTAAAATACACCCCGACATTTTCGTCAAATTTAGGAGTATTTTCAACACTTCTCTCGACGTTTTATTAAAATCTCCATGCTCCTACAAGAGTTCGAGACAATTGTTATTTCATGTGGCATATCAAGGGTGTAATTAAGTTTAATAAGAAATACATTTTTAAAATTGTCAATAGTTTAACGATGAAACTAATAATTTTTGCTAAGTTCGAGAATGTTTTGAATAATTTTCACTAAAAAATAATCTTCTATTAATTCCGAAAAAAATTTGGGTTCTACAAATAGATCCCAACATTTTTGAAATTTTTACGCACAAAAAAATTACCCAACATTTTTTCAATTTTTGTGCATAGCAAACTGTAAACTCTTCTAATCTAACAACAATATACAAAGAAGAAATGAAGGAGCCAATGATTCCGCCCCTCGTGCGCACGTTAGCAACAGGCTCCATTGTTCTTCTTGGTGGAGCTATCACTATCTCTGCACTCACCACTTCAGTCCTTCGCCGTAAAGCCTTAATCAAAAAGGTAAAATAATTGGGAGTAATATATATTTTCCAAAATCCCATTTTCAGACTTTTCATCTTCTTTGATTTTGTGTCGGCAGGAAAAGTTTGGGAAGCCTTGTTGGTATTGTAGAGGAAATGGATTTTACAAATGTAAGCTTTGCAAGGGAAATGGTACAATAAAGTGGTCACCCCTTTATGATCCTGTGTTTATAAATCCATGTGTTTGTCCTACTTGCGATGGGCACAAGTGAGTCAACTTCCATTTCAATTTCTCATAGTTTTTCAATAACCCTGCAAATGAGAATGTGAGGACTATGCAGGGTACAACGATGTCTCAATTGTTTGGGAGATGGACGGGTGTAAAAACTTAACAGGTAAATGCACTCTACCTGTTTGATAAAAAGACAATGCCAACATTTGGAATTCGGACGTGTTGTTCTTTTCTTCGAAAATTGGCACAGGGGAAATAGGAAAGGATTTACAAAGTGAGGAATCGGAGAGTTTAACTAGTCAATGAATTGAGCTACTAAAATTCTCTGATTCAGAGTTATATAATGGTTGTTTGACCATATTTCAATGTGAAATTTGAAGAATATAATTTTTATTTTCAAAGTGAAAAAATGTATATTCGAAATTAGAGTTATTGTTTGATCATTCATACAAATTGGAGTCACTTTTAACTTTTTATGAGTGAAAATCCTTTTTATATTTTGGAATTTTATGACCAAACATCTTAGTTAAATCCGATGCTTAATTTACCAGCGCAGTCGTTTCTCTGCCCTTGAAGATGCAAAAGGCTTATTTTGATTTTGGATATAATCTTGCTTCCAGGAAACAACCTCTCTACTTCTATGAGGTAGTGGTAAGGTCTGCGTTATCCTCCCCAGATCCCACTTGTGGAATTCCACTGGGTATGTTATTGTCGTTGTTGGATATAATCTTGCTTCCACTATAATAAAGCAACAAGATTAAGTGTTTACACAAGTGGAAATAAAAACAGAAGCAATAAAGTACACAATTCTAGCAAACATATGAATACTCCATTACTATAAGATAAAAAGAGGGAAATAGGCCGAGCAGGGGGAATGCTTTGTAGATCTCTGATGCATTTCTCCACCTGCTTTGTTTTACAGTACTCCTCAAATGTAACAAACCACACAATCATACAAATGTATAATATTAACTGGGCCAACCCAGACTCCTTATTTTGATACTATTGTTAACTAGAAGCCATTGTATACTTATAGTGCTGGATTTAATAAGCTTTATTGAATTCAGAAAGGAGGCATTGCTGGAGCAATCATGAAATTGAGGGGCTTCACTTCTGATTCTGGTGCTGGCGCCACAAATCCGGAGCTTCTGATTTCAGCCATTTCACGGCGTCCTTTGCCCTTTTGCTCTGCGCATAGCTTGGGGAGATATACACCTATGGCCAATCAAAGACTTGTAAGGATATAAGATTTAAAAGTTCCATAGTTGTATAAATGATATGACACGTTTTAGACCATAAATTTTAACTTTATAGATGCATGATGAGTTAATACCTTCACCAGCAGCAAGATTGAAGTAGAGATCAATAATGTTAGGGCAGTGCTTGTAGCAAGCAGAGGAACAGAGCTTGCTGGTAAAGCGAGACTCAAGCAGAGTGTCAGAAGAAATGCCGAGGGTGTTTCTATTGACACCACACGCTTCAACACATTCATCAGTTTCAATCCAATCTTTGAGATTATCAGCCTCAATTTCTGATGTACGGCATGTATATACTTCTTCACCACTCCTTCGTAAATGTTTCTCCAAAACACAACGCTTCCCTGTGCTTGATATCGCGAATGCACAAGAGTCTTCGTTCAAATTCTCACACGCAATATCCCCTGTAACATGTTATAACAAGTTAAATTACATCGATGATATAAAAACTCATTATACTATTAGTAGATGACTTACCTAGGGCGAGTTGCACTAAGGAGGCAAGTGCAAAAGCAACAATTACACAAGTCTTCAAGCTATGTAATGAAGCCATGATGATAACTTGTTTAACTTATAGATAGGAGGCTTTCTTTTTGTTTTTGCTTAGAACTACTTACTTAATGGAAGTGATGAGAAATGCTAGGTATTTATAGAGGCAGTTTTCCATGCAATTTCTTGCTACGTATGAATTACTGTATGATCAATGGAGTGTGTCAACATTAATTAGAGCAGAAAGTAGTTACTGGTCAAAAGACTCCGCCATCAGTGGGCGTATAAATTCCACATGTTTAGGCTTTGTGGAAAAGTGAATTTTCCTGAAAGGGATTTAAGTTTCAACTGATTGTGCCAAGATTTCCTGACACATGTCTAACTTGTAATGGGCTCCTATGAGTACTTCTTTTCGTCCATATGAAGTGATTTGTTGAGATTTTTTTCATAGTTCAAAATAAGGAGTCGTTCGGAGCGATTCTGAGATAATTCTTGAAGTATTTATCTCATTGTTTATATCATAGTGATGGAATAAGTTATCCTATATACATGATGGGATAACTTATCTTGAAATGATTAATTCAGAATAACTTGTTCCCAACCAAATAACCCCTAAGTGAATTTTTTAAAGTTTGAGAGAATTGGTGAGATTTTCTTACATATTTACCATTCTTTTTAGTGAGGTTCTCAACTTAGTACGTTTTCAAGGAGAATATTTTGAGAATAATCAAAATGATAATGGTGAAAATTGAAAAGTAATTTTTAATTTATGTTCTTAAATATTTTTTTTAAGAGGCCATGTGATATACTCCGACAATTCACTTAGTATGAAATATGGACTAGAGGAAGTTTTAGTTTTATATACAGATAGTGTGATAGTGTTTTACTCTGTCAAATTTAATTTAATATGTTATGATAGATTAAATATGAATTGACATTGTAAACGGTTTGTGTTTTGATCTGTAGCTAGTAAAAATAATAATTTATTTATGTATTAATTTTTGCATAAGTTATAGTATAATAATTGATATCTAAATAAGAAATAAGTTATTTATGTGTAGAAGTAACATGACATTTGATTTGAAACTTAGAAATACGCCTAATTTATTAGACGTTACTAATAATATAATACATGTATAATTCTAACCCGCTATTAACCAAATGTGTTGAGAATTCTGCATTGAAAGTTCTTCTGTCTTCTATATATTTGACGTTTAACCAAATGTTTTGGATTAGTTGTGAGTGGTGACAATTCGATATTTTCCTAAGCAGTTTGTTTCCTAGCTAGAATTTAAAAAATTATACTTTTCCTTTCTCCTATAACAAAGAAAAGTATTTCCGTTGCTTATTGTTTTTTACTTTATTTTAAATTTTGATAGTATAACAATAACATATTCAGTGAAATTTCACAAGTGGAGTCTGAGGAAGGTAGAATTACGCAGACCTTACGACTACCTCATAGAGAGGTTGATAGTAAATAGTATAATTTTTTTTGCTCTTTTAAGTATCAGAAAGCTGTTCATTTATTTGTGTGTACGTTCGTGTGTATAATATGTTTAAAGGTAAATGGAATTTTCCATTAATATTTAGCCTCCTAAGTTATATGATATGGTGCGATGCTTTTCATTCAAGTGGAAGCAATGGTAAATACTTAACCACATAAGTCATTTATGCCTAATTAATTTAATTTATAATATAGTGTGATAACAACAATAATATACTTAGTGAAATTTTCACAACGTGGTGGGTCTGAAAGTAGAGTGTGCACATACCTTACAACTAACTCATGAAGATAGAGAGGTTATTTTCGAAAGACCCTCAGCTCAAGTATATCAAACCCAAGTAAAAGAAGAAGATAACGATGAGGATACGACTAGTCTTATGAGGCTATAACAGATACTGGACCTTTGCAAGACAAGAAGGGGCTATAGTATGTTCCAATTAGGGTTAGGCTGTTTGCTCATTAAAACGATATGTGAGTTGGGTTCAGAATGTCGTGAGACAATTTGGTTCATATACGATGTGGACGTTAGAGCATTGAGAGGACCTTTCCCTATCACGAGAGGATGCACCTCTGGTGTATCAGGAATTGTGCCCATGATAAAGGCTAGATAGCCAAGTGCAGAACGAACACTCTATCTCCACTAACTTTCTATCATAATTTTCATTATTTACACCTTTCTATCTAAAGTCATATCCTCGATAATATGAAGTTACGCCAATTCATTTGGTTAGCTTTTATGATATAGTGTGATCGATAGTCAATAAAAACTAACGGAACAAGTCAAGTCTCTCAGCAATTAGGCCATTTTGAGTAAAACATACTTCCGCCCCGTCATTTACGGGCATACTTAATATTCCACTCCTTTTTTTTTTCCTTTCAAAGAAAAAATTGTCTAGTCAATTGAGATTCATTTTTACTTGAATTTTAGTACACTGACACACACATTAAAAATAATAATAATTGATACGATTATTTTACTATTACATTTCTATTAATTGATGTTTAAAATTAGTTTGAAAAATAATTTAAAGATTAAATAATTAATGATAAAATTAAATTATAAAAAATAATTATCTTTTGTTAATATGTTAAAAGTAACAATTAAAATTAATAATAATTTATTTTTAAAATAATAAATAAATAAAATTGAAAGGAGGAAAAATAAAAGTTAGTAGTTGTTAGTTTCTTATTGATTGTCTTGGGGCATAGGGCATTAAAAGTGTGAATATTATAGTAGGCTCATTCTGGTTGTTTGGTACATAAATAAATGTGTGATTTTCATGTTACGATAGAATGTATTAGAATAATATTAGTTTTGTATGTTAACAGATCGTTTGGTAGAATGTATTAAAAGATTAATGTGTATATTAATTTTATGTATTAGTAGTATTTTTTTCTATATTTTTTTAGTCTATATATATATAACTAGTATTTGCGTTTTGTTATAAATTTTTTATTGTGTATTATGATATGTATTACTATTACATAAAAATCTATTGTACTAGACATAGTAATGCAAGGAATTTTAATGCATGCATCGGGGTTAAAGATCTAATTGTCCCATAAAATCTTTTTTACATTTATTTGCTATATTTGCAGTGGATATTTTTAAAAATAAATATTTATTTAAAAAATTATGCTATACGTGTTTTTTTTTTGATAAAATCAAACAATGAATAAGAATTATTCTCTGCATAATTAATGTAAGCTAATTAATTATTCCATTTAACATTATTGTTATATATCCTACCAAACGAGCCCTTAGATAGAAGTCTTTTATCCCTTCCTCTACGTTGCCTTTCACTTTACGCGCATTTGCAAAAATTACAATATTTTATTAAAATAAAAATTTTAATAAATTATTATACATCAATAAACAAAGCGTATTGGAGCAGCATGGACAAAATGAAGGCTTGCCTCTGGAGTATTGTGTGATAAGAAGATACCACCTAAACTCAAAGGTAAGTTTTATAGGATGGTGGTTAAACCGTCCTTGCTTTATGGGGTGGAGTGTTGGCTAATCAAAACCTTACATGATCAGAAGATGCAGGGCGCAGAGATGAGGATGTTGAGATGGATGTGTGGACATACCAAGAGTGATAAGATTAGGAATGAGACCATTCGGGAGAAGCTAGAGGTGGCCCCTTTGACTGACAAGATGAGGAAAGCGAGATGGTTTGGACATGTACAGAGAAGAAGCACCGGTGTTCCTGTTAGGAGGTGCGAGAGGTTGGATCTACGAGTTACACGGAGGGGTAGATGTAGACCGAAGAAGTTTTTGGGGGGAGGTGATCAGACAAGATATGGTAAAACTTGATCTCATCGAGGACATGATCTTAGATAGAAAGGAGTGGAGGTCTCGAATTAGAGTAAAAGGTTAATAGGTTAGTAGGGTTAGGTTGTGTCTGGCTGTGGGGTATAGTAGGGTAGTAGGTTTAGTCGTGCATTTATATCTTCTGTTGTCATTATCCGTCTTATATATGTTAATTTTATCGTATTTGCATGGCATCATGTGTTTTTAGTCATTAGTCACTCTTTCTGTTTACTTTTCTTCCCTGTCTTTCATGTCTAGTTTATTCTGAGGGTTCTTGAGACGAGAGTTCCCAAGAAATAGCCTCTTTATCTTTATGTGACAGTGGTAAGGTCTGCGCACATTCTACCTTATTTAGTTCCCACTTGTAAGATTTCACTGGTATGTTATTGTCACAAGTACAAATGACTACTTACGGTAAAAAATATTTTTGTTTCCTTTCAAATTTAAAATTTTGTTGTTGATTTTTATTTCCATGAGAGAACCTTTTCAATGTATAGGAAATCGGCAAATTTATAGCATTATGACAAATTTAATTAGTACCAATCAACTTATGCAACGTTTTGATGTCTTTCTTGCAGCTACAGTTGGAAGTTTGGTATTTATGATTAAGTAATTTTATTAATTATTATATTTAAATATATTTAAATTATATATTTAAATAATTTATTTAGTATAATTCGAAATATTTCTATAACGAATGTCAAATTTAAAATATTTTAAATATAATATTATTAACATATATAAAATCATAAAAATTATATAGTTCATAAATCTTCACAGCAATTCAAGTAAGTAAAAAATTGTGTTGTCTTCATCAAAATATTTTAGTAGTAATTTTTTAAAAATATTTCAATAACAGTCGATCAAAATTCAAAATACTTTTTATAATAAAAATCAACATATAATAAAATCCTAATTAACAGCAATTTAAGAGAGTCATGTTAGTAATTTCTATTTTATGGAATCATATATTCGTATAAAGATATGCTATCCTTTAAAAGAGCTCATTTTTCATCTAATAAATTATTAATTTATTTTGGACTAAAATTAAATATCTATTAATATGATATTAATTTTAATAAGAAAAAACTCATAGACTTTTCCATACGACTAATGGAGATTTATTGAAAAAATACCTTTTAACCTAAAAATACATTTTATATTATTTAAAACGGATGGTCACTAAATTAAAAGAACTATGCTCTTTCTCCATCTCAGAAAATAACAACTAAAGAAAATCATCTTCAAGATTCATAAAATCAAAATTTTCAATAAAATTATCATCATAGAACAAAGTTAATTTCTTTTTAATTCTTATGAATTCATATTTCTATTGTGATTTATTTGCAATCTTGAGTAAACTTTTTAAATTTTTTTGACAAGTCTTATATTAATGTTGTAATTTTACATCCGTATGAATAGTTATACCTAACTAATTTATTTTATAATAATAATTAGTGCGATTAAAACTAACAACACTAGTCAAGTCTCTTAGTAATTATTAGAAATTACTTTAGACTATTTACAAATTTCTTCTCCTTCTTTTCTGACTTAGTTCATGAGTTACTACCAATGTGCAAAACAGAAATTTGTTGGCATTTGACCATATTTTATCATAAAATTGTTATAAGATAATTTTTAATTTTTAAAATAAAAAATAATATTTGAAGATTGAAATTCTATTTGGTCATTTTTAACTTTCTATGAGTAATTTAAAGTGAAAATATTTTTTTTATTATTTTTTTAAATTTTTGAAAATTCATTCTTATGGCCAAACATAATTTTCAGCGTTCAATTCCGAAATCTAATGAAAAATTTTCATTCTTCTTTTTTTTTTCAAATAAAATCCATCTGTATGATGTCAGAGTTAGACATGACTCCAATTTTTATATTTTATCAAAAATTTTCATGATTAAACGCCTCGTTTTTTCTATTTTGTTTTCTCTTTCAAAGATAAAACTCCTAGTGAATTAAGAGTTGTAGTTGTTAGTTTGTTATTAATTGTGTTGGTTCATAGAACATTGAAGTGCAACTACTTAGTAATTAATATAGGCTCACTGATTGTTTATTATTTGTAATTTCTTTATGGTTGTCTGTTACCTATTTAATAAATGTGTGATTTTTCTTGTTTCAGTTTTGTCCCACCTTACAAGAATTGAAAAGACCCAGCTTTCTTTCGACTATGTCTGCTTTCGATTCTCTTATTTTATTAGCTTTAATTAGTCGTTTGAAGCGGCAATACAAAAGTGTGTAAACTATAAAAACGAGTCAAAGTGAATTGTCCTACACTAGCGTTTCTGCGCAATAATTCGACCAAAGGTGATCCTATAACAAGAATAGCGTCAGGGACACCTGTTACTATTTTCACTGCCTAATAACCGATTTAGTCCCGAGATAAGGAATAACCAATTACGCCAAAAGATGCGGTTAATACAGCCAGAATCACACCTGTAACCTAAGTCAATTCGCGAGGTTTTTTAAATTCACTGGTATGATACACACGAAATACATGCAGGATCATTCAAAGTCGTACATATGCCCCTTTCGAATCGTTCAATCGTTCGAAGTAGGAGCTGGGGTTGCGGGCAGAGAACTATTGATGAAAGATCCCTTATCCCTCCCTCTATGTTGCCCTTCACTTTATGTGCATTTCCTCTCTGTCGATATATATATATATATATATATATATATATATATATATATATATATATTATATTTATTCATTATTTTTATTTGTTGCTTTTAACTGCTGGTTCACTATTTGGATAAGAATCAATCCAAATCGAGGAACCGAACCAAATTGATTGAATTGGTTTTGATATTTCAAAAATCGATAGTGTTTGGTTTGGATTTGGGTTTGTTCGAAAAAACTGAAGAAATAACCGAACAGAATCAATAAATTATATTCATATATTTTATAATTATACATACATAATATATTATTTATAAAAATCATTTTTATTTTTTAATCTACTTATGAAAGCATAAATACTCAAGAAGAGAATATTTATCATATAATTTTATGTATATGAATGTCTGTGACAATTCTTGAAGTGACTAAAAATGTCACTATCTCTTTCTTCTGAAATGGTGAATTAAAAAAAAATTCACAGTAAATTTAATGATTAAAAGTTTCATAATATCAGCCGTTCTAACTATTTTTCATTTTGAATGTGTTGGAGTAGTAAAGTTTTGATGGCTGACAAAAGATAATGCAACAGGATGCTTAAAAAGAGGAATTCTATGAGAAGAAGGAGTTTAATAAGAAGAAGGAGTTCTAATTCAACAGGATGCTTAAAAAGAGGAATTCTATGAGAAGGAGTTCTAATTCAACAGGATGCTTAAAAAGAGGAATTCTATGTGAAGAAGAAGTTCTATGTGAAAAAGGACTCCACTGGTGGTTATCATTAAAAGAGGTCTAGAGCAAATAAAACTCCAATTTGATTACTATAAAGCTAGAGGACATGACAGCAAAAAGAGTGGCGCAGAAAAAAGAAAGAAGCGGAGAGAAAAAGAGAGATTCAGACACAGAAAAAGAGAGAGACGAAGAAGAAGAGAAACGCGGCGACATAGCATAGGGCTTAGGCAGTTTTGTTTTCTCTTTGTAATTCTGAACAATTGTGTAATCTCTCAGAGTCTATAACTGAGACTAGAATCTAGTCTTCAAGTTGGGGGCAACTCGAAGACGTTGGGAACATAAGCCTAGGGAGGTTTATGTGAAGTTAGGAAGTTGTTGAAGTAGTTTTGAAGGTTAGATTACTAGGAATTGTAATCGTTTGTTGAAGGCTCTTTTGAAGTAGTGAAGTTGAAGTTAAATCCTGTAGATTACAGGTCGTGGTTTTTCACCCTTCTTGAGCCGGGGGTTTTCCACGTAAAACTGTCGCGTCCTGTTTATTTCTGCGTCATTGAAACACGTTCGATTAACCTGTTCCAACGATTAGGCAAATTCGTAGGGGGTGCAAAACCTAACAGTTGGTATCAGAGCAAGGTGTTCTTATTAAAGGCTAATACCTAAGAACCGGTCATCATGAACACTGCACCACCGCTAGGACACGAAGAAGGACAGTCATCTGTTCGACCCCCCCTGTTCAATGGAACACACTTTGCATGGTGGAAGGCCAGGATGGAGGATTTCATCCAAGGAGAAGACTACGAGCTTTGGGATAGAATCATTGTAGGACCCACTATCCCAATGCAGACAGTGGATGGCAGACAACTCCCAAAAGAAAGAAGGGAGTTCAATGCCGACGATCTGATCGCCATGAAGAAAAATGCAAAGGCAAAAAATATATTGGTATGTGGCCTAGGCTCTGAGGAGTACAATAGAATATCAAACTGCACTACGGCCAAGCAAATCTGGGATGCTCTCACCATTGCTCATGAAGGAACAACCCAGGTTAGGAAATTCAAGGTGGCAATGCTTTTCACAGAATATGAAACCTTCAAAATGAAGGAGAATGAGACCCTGCAAGAAATGATGGCAAGACTCACCTTGTTCATCAACGAACTAGCCTCCTTGGGAAAAGTACTCACCTCTGAGGAACAGGTTGACAAGGTCTTGAGGATCCTCCCCAAAGCTAAGTGGGATGTAAAGGTTACTGCTATCAGGGAAGCCAAGGACATTGAGACAATGACACTGAATGAACTGATAGGAAATCTCAGAACTTATGAGATGAACATGGAGGATCAGAAAAAGGGAGCCAGCCTGGAGGAAAGGTCACTCGCTCTCAAAGCAGCCTCAGATGATGAAGGGTCAGACTTGGATGAAGATCAAATGGCTTTCCTAGCAAAACATTTTAAAAAGAAAGGCAAGGACAAGAGAAAAACAGGTAACAGGAGGGGAGTTGATGAAACAGGTAACAAAAAGTGGTCCGATGACAGAAACAACTCTGGATGCTACAAGTGTGGAAAGACTGATCACCACATCAAACAATGTCCCCAGTGGGAAATTGAGTGGAGAAAAGAAAGGGCTGAGAAAGAACTTAAAGAGAAGGCAGCCAAGCAAAAGGAAAGAGGAAACTGTGCCATGGTGGCTGCGTGGGGATCGGGATTGGAAGATTCTGATACAGAGGAGATTGATGAAACTGCGTTCATGACTGCTGGAGATTTAGATCTAGAAGAAGATGATAGATCTGAGGTAAGTATCTCCGAATTGAAAGAAAAGTTGCATCTCTTTTCAAAAAGGAAGCTAATCTTGCTAATGAATGGATTGATAGACGATTTTCAAGAAGTAGCAAATGGAAAGGATCAACTAATTAAAGATTTTTCAGATCAAAAATTTGAAAATCTTGAGATAAAAAACTGCCTGGATAAAGCAAAAGAAATAAATGACAAGTTGAAGAAACAGGTTAAACAACTTGATTCACTTGTGTTGAACCTAAAGTCAGAAATCCAAAAGTTAACTGCTGCTGATAAGGGTGAAAGTACGATGAGTGAAGAGCTTCAGAAGGTAGAAACTGAGTTGAAAGAATGCAAAATTGAGTTTTTTTGGGTGAAAGAAAAAGTGAAAAAATTGACCCAGGAAAACTCTATTTTAAAACTGGATTTAGAAAAGGCAAACAGATGGACTAAGTCATCAAGAATAGTGAACCATCTAGGAAGCAAGAGTCACAATGAGAAAGCTGGAATAAGGTTCTTTCAGGAGAATGTTACTACTACTGATTTGTGCTACCTCTGTGGAAAAATTGGACATCCAACTACTGAGTGTCCAATTGCAAACAATGTTAGGAGTAGAAACACATATCATGTGCACAAAAGGAGGCATGAAAATGATAAAAGAAACAGGTCAAGGAACATGTTGCCTACTTGGGCAAGAAGGGATCTCATTCATCCGTTTTACAACTGGAAAGGACCCAAGCTAGTATGGGTTCCTAAAACTAACCCTTGATCTGTCTTACAGGTTGCAGTGAAAGAAAACAAGCATTGGTACAAGGATAACGCTTGCTCAAGGCACATGACTGGATATAAGCACAAGTTTCTTTCACTTGCACATTTTAAAAAAAGGAGGACAGGATGACTATGAGCTAGATTAGAGGAACAAGTCAGGCTACCTGGTCCATCTACTGGACAAGCAGAGGGCACAGAGTCAGGGGGAACTATGGAAAGCTGGATCAGAGGAACAAGTCAGGCTACCTGGTCCATCCACTGGACAAGCAGAGGGCACACAGTCAGGGGGAACTATGGAAAGCTGAAAATAAATCAGATTAGATGGATAGGCCTGATACTCAGAAAGTTTGTCATCATCAAAAAGGGGGAATTTGTTGGAGTAGTAAAGTTTTGATGGCTGACAAAAGATAATGAAACAGGATGCTTAAAAAGAGGAATTCTATGAGAAGGAGTTTAATAAGAAGAAGGAGTTCTAATTCAACAAGATGCTTAAAAAGAGGAATTCTATGAGAAGAAGGAGTTCTAATTCAACAGGATGCTTAAAAAGAGGAATTCTATGTGAAGAAGAAGTTCTATGTGAAAAAGGACTCCACTGGTAGTTATCATTAAAAGAGGTCTAGAGCAAATAAAACTCCAATTTGATTACTATAAAGCTAGAGGACATGACAGCAAAAAGAGTGGCGCAGAAAAAAGAAAGAAGCGGAGAGAAAAAGAGAGATTCAGACACAGAAAAAGAGAGAGACGAAGAAGAAGAGAAGCGCGGCGACATAGCATAGGGCTTAGGCAGTTTTGTTTTCTCTTTGTAATTCTGAACAATTGTGTAATCTCTCAGAGTCTATAACTGAGTTAGATTCTAGTCTTCAAGTTGGGGGCAACTCGAAGACGTTGGGAACATAAGCCTAGGGAGGTTTATGTGAAGTTAGGAAGTTGTTGAAGTAGTTTTGAAGGTTAGATTACTAGGAATTGTAATCGTTTGTTGAAGTCTCTTTTGAAGTAGTGAAGTTGAAGTTAAATCCTGTAGAGTACAGGTCGTGGTTTTTCACCCTTCTTGAGCCGGGGGTTTTCCACGTAAAACTGTTGCGTCTTGTTTATTTCTGGGTCATTGAAACACGTTTGATTAACCTGTTCCAACGATTAGGCAAATCCGTAAGGGGTGCAAAACCTAACAGAATGGATCGTCATCACCTTTTCTCCAGTTTAATGGTATCATTACTTTGATTTTTGTGTATAATTAATAACCAAATAATCAAACCAAAGATGGACGGAGGAAGTAATAGTGGTTATTATCATATTTCGAGCAGTCGCAACAAGTAGGAGTTTTACTTTTACCATAAAAAAACATGGATATTAGGAGTAATGTTTTGTTTAGCGTTGAACCATAAATAAATTTTTGTTCCTTAAGATTTAAAATCATTGTTTTTTTTTTATAAGCCTTAGATGTGGAAAAGATTTCGTTGAGATCCATGCCTCTAAATAAATTTTACAGTGCATAATTCAAATTTAATCGAAACTCTACATATTCTAGAACAAAGGGAGTACTTGATGAGATCAACTTGACAAATTGACCATGTCATTGAGCTTATAAGGATGAGCACCATAGGAGCCAATTTTGGTTAAAAGTAAATTAATCTAATTCAAATTATTACGAGATCTAATCCGACTTTAGTTACATAAATTTATCCGATTAAGGGGTCTTAATATTTTTTTCTTTTCTAATTTCTTAAAAAGTGTAATTAATAACTTAAGGTTAAATGATTATCTTCTAATAAAGCACAAACAATGAAAGAACGTTACACTAATAATAACTTCACGATTATTAAAGAACAAAATTAAGAATAAACACAAACGATTTTTATATTAGAAAACCATCTTATACATTATTCCAAGCATACTTTTTGGAATAAGAACCAGGAAAATTATAATCTCCAAAGTAAAATCCATCATCTTGTACTTTCCAAAAACAATCATAATCGATTTCACTTACTTTTCCACAATGATGAGAAATGTCTTTGTTGAAAATATCGAAAAATTGTTTCTTTGAACCCCACCAATAGTGACAATTGTAATGAATACTATCAAGGTCATTTCCACTATATAGAAAATGAAAGTCATCACCCACTTTAAGATATCTTTTTCCGAGATTATCATCTTTGGATCGGCACTCAATAGAAAAAGGAACGTCGTCGTTTGGGAGAGCGTCAATGATGTGAATTACATATTCAGTTGTTAATGAAGAATTTACTGTCTGAATATAAATGATCAAGATGAATACTGAAAGTATCATGGTTTTGGTCATGGTACAACTCTTATATTTTTGTCTAATGAATTACTACATGTTTTCTTCTAATTGTTTGCCCTTATATATTGTCTGTATATGCCATAGTCAAATGGTTAGGATAGAGATGTTTATTTAAAGATTTTGCTAATCTTAAATGTGGACCAGTCTATGGTCCCTTTTATATATCATTTTTACTAGAAATGGATGGTCCTTAATATATGTCATTTCACAAAATCAATGCATAAGTGACACTATTCTTCCTATTTTACCCTTAACAGTTAATAAGCTTTGAAAAGATATATTTGGCCATCCAGAAGAACTAAAAAAATAATTAGTATACATTAAATAAGGGCAAAATAGTAAAGTCACATTTTTTTCTTAATGCAAGTGCAATCACAAAAGGTGATATATAAAAGGGACCAGACGAGTACTCTCTTTTATTTCTTTTTAGTTGTCACACTGCATTTTTCAAGAGTCAATTTGACTAACGTTCAAACTTAAATTAGATTATATTAATTTGATATTAAAATAAAAATTTAGATATTTTTTTAAAAGAAAAACTATACAACAAGTACTACAACTTGTAATCTTTTTTCATGTCAATATAATTAAAATAATACATTTTAAAATTTTAGTCAAAGTTCATATTGTTTGACTCCTGTAATCTTTTTTCATATCAATATAATTAAAACAAAATATATTTTAAAATCTTAGTTAAAATTCATATTATTTGATTCTTAAAAAAGAAACTGTGACAAGTAAAAAAGAACGGAAGGAGTAAATGCATAATACAACATTAATATCAATTGATGTTATTGTTATCTATATTGATAGTGTACCTTATCAACATATAATGGTCAAATGAAAGAAAATAAATAAAATTGAAACTTATTTGTTTTCTTAGTTTAAGAGGAAATACTTCTTAATGGGATTCACAAAAGTATTGTTTAAATCAAGCATTTTTACTTAGTGAAAACTACTGTATAGCAATATAAAATACTCTTTCCACTTTTTGACCGACTTCTTAAGAGTCAAACAATATAAATTTTAATAAATAATTTAAAATATATTTTTTATTATATTGAAATGGAAAAAAATCAAAACTTATTATAATACTATTTTTCATAGAATTTTTAAATATCTAATTTTTGTATTTTAAAATATTAAATTAATATTATCAATTTAACTTTAAAGTTGGTCAAATTAACTCTCGATAAGCACAACATCACAATTAAAAAGAAACGAAGAGAATAGTAATTCAAAATACAGTAATACATCATGAAAGAGATATAGAAATTACCTGCAACATAAACTAGACATAAGTTAAATAAGGCTAAACTTGCAGAAAAATTGATGAAATTTAGAATGTGTATGAACAACTCTTTCATAAGTCCAGGATGTTATCTATCTTATTATATATACTCACACAATCTTATATTATTAAAAAACATATAGTAAAGTCTTATTCATTTCAATCATACTTTTTAAAATACGATGGGGAATTATGACCTCCAAAGTAAATCCATCACCCTGTACTTTCCAAAAACATTCATAATCGATTTCACTTATTTTTCCACAATCAGGAAAAATATATATCTTTGTTATAATATCAAAAAATGTTATGATGTTATCTATCTTATTATATACTCACATAATCTTATATTATTAAAAAGCACATACAGTAAATTAAGTCTTATTCATTTCAATCATACTTTTTTGGAATAGGATTCAACGGAATTATGATCTCCAAAGTAAAATCCATCACCCTGTACTTTCCAAAAACATTCATAATCATTTCACTTATTTTTTCACAACCAGGAAAAATATATATCTTTGTTATAAATATGAAAAAATTGTTTTCTTGAACCCCACAAATAGTTACAAAATACTATGGATTTGGTCATGGTGAAACTCTTATATTATTTGTCTAATGAATCAATACATGTTTTCTTCTAATTGTTTGCCCTTATATATATACTATGCATATACCATAGTAAAATGGCTAAGATGTAGATGTTTATTTAATGATTTTTGCTAATTTAATATGTGGACTAGACTAATAATACATAATGCAAGTATATCAAGTTTTGAATTGATGTTATTGTTCTCCATAATGATAGTGTACCTTTTCACCATGTAATGTTCAAAACAAATGAAAAAAAATCGAGTTTAAACTTTGTTTTCTTAGTTTCAGAGTAATTAAATCCGTCTCATTTTAGTTGTCATAGTTTTCACTTTTAGAGTCAAAGAAGACAGATTTTGACTAACATTTAAGATATATTTTCTTATTATATTGTTATGAAAAAAGTTGTAATCAATAATACTTTTCTTATAACTTTTGAAGATCTAATTGTTTATTCTAAAATATCAAATTAATTTAATCTAATTTAATTTAAAAAATTAGTCAACTTAACTTTCGAAAAAACGCAACATGACACCTAAAATGAGATAAAAGGAGTACTTCTTAACTGTGTTGAATTTTTATTTAAATCGAACATTATTGCTGAGAAAAAACCATTCTCTAATTCAAGTATTTTTATCATAAACACATAATTGTAAACTATGGTATTTATATTATTTATCAAATAGTAAATCAAAACATAGTAATACATCATGAAGGAGTTCTAGAAGTTACCTGCAACAAATTAATTCGCCTACTTTTGAATCTCCAATATTTTCACTCGTAAATAATGAAGTGCAAAAATTAATTAAATAAAGTGAATTGGAGGAAGCAAATTAATTAAAAATTGAACCAATTCAAAATTTAAGAGTGAAGTTTACTTAAAAGGTCATTGAACTATTTTTCTTTGTTTAATTTATAACAGAAAATCACTTTGTTTTGACCATTTTATACAAAAAAAAAATCATTTTTTTAATGACCAAAAAGTCATTCTATTATATTATCATTTCACATAATAACTAATTTCCATCTCCAAAACTTGAACCCACGGCCCAAAATACTAAGGGTCTGTTTGGAAAGCCACCTGATAATTGGAATTGGTGTAATTACTAGGTTAGTAATTACACATATTGGTAATTATAATGTCCTGTTTGTTTGTTGTAATTACAAGTATGCTGTTTGGTTGCACGAGTGTAATTACAAAGTTAAATTAAATTTTAAAAATAAAAGTTATTATCTAAAATTAGAAATTTATATTAGACAAATATAAGTATTTATAAATAATATTAAATTAAATATAAGATATATATTGTCTTTCAAAAATATATTAATTAGTAAATATATATTCTTAACTAATATTAATTTTTTTTTAAATTAGTATATTTTAATTAAATTAATTATAAAAACTAAAAATATAAGTTTTATGATAACATCATGAAATATGTATTTGACAAAAAAATTAAATATTATAAATATAATGTCATAGTAAAATTATTAAAATATTTGATAAAAAATAATCAACCTAATCTAACTAAAAAAAAAAGTGGCTTGTAATGTGAAATATCAAGTCAATACTACAAAAACAAATGAAACTAAAAAATATAACATAAGTTTTAAGTTCAAAAATTAACATAATACTCTTATGCGAAATTTCAATAAAACATACATAAATATGATTTAAAAGAAAAAAATACGTATATTTATAACTTTATCCAACAATGAATTCGACTTTAACTTAAAAATTAGAATGCTAATATAGTCATGCTAATGAAAAATAAAATAAAACATAGAATAAATAAATAAAAAAGATAATGTGAAAAATTGTATGGAATCACACGGCATATAAACATTAAGAATAAGAAAGAAATGAAATAAATTATAAAATAAAATATAGTTCTAGAAAAAAATTATAATAATAAAAATAAAAACAATTTAAAATAATCAAAATAAAAAATAAATTAAAATGACAACGACGACGACGACAACATCATACCCAGTGAAATCCCAAAAGTGGAGCCTGGGGAGGGTAAAATATACGTAGACTTTACCATTACCTCATAGAGGTAGAGAGGTTGTTTCCGGGAAAAAAATAAATTAAAATGAAAATATAAAAATAAAAATAAAAGAAAAAAATTAAAAAATAACTAGCACGTAATTACACCATGTAATTACATGCAATTCACAGTCTCCCCCTTGTGAATTGGAAAGTGTACCCAATTACCTGCTGACTAAGTAATTACCTGTCCAACTAAATAGGTCAGACAGTTTATGATTCTTAAGTTACAGTCCATGAAATTCATAGAGTTATGAGTTTAGCCAGATAAGAAGGCATAATGAATGGGTGAATGGTACATAAGTTTTGAAGAGGGGATGCGTAGATCGATTATTAGCTATGAGGGAAGTGTGTGATGCACAAGTTAACACTAGACTCTAAGCTTGAATTGGGCGGAGCATTGTGAAGAATGAGATAGTATTATGATAGTGATAGTCTTAGTTGGAGATTTGCCTTAAGAGGCTTGCCATAGTGTATGTTCGAAATTAAGATGTTGACTTGCAAGGGATATGATGTCATGAGCATGATATAGGAGCGTTATACCTATAGCTTAGTAAAGAGAATCGATTTGCAAACTAGAGAGATGACCCTTGAGCTAAAGAAGAGATGATGAGTTCCTTTCGGTTCGCATAGTGATGTTGATAGTAGTAGACTGAGAGTGAGATGAGAGAGGGAGGAGTGAATGTACCCTTATTGTGATAGTGGTGTTGTACTTATGTCACATAGGGATAGAGAGAGGGAAGAGCGGACAGATGAGACCTTATGTCGTGCAATAGATAGGTAAGAGTAAATTAGTGTCTCTAGGTAAGAATATATTGGTGTGTCTTTGAGTGAGAGCTCATTTAATGACAGAGACAAAAGTACTAAATAGGCTTGATAATTCTTAGAGATAGTGAAGTGATCAGAGTGATAGGCTTGAACACGTGGTTGTTATTATGCGAGTAATAATGATAGACTATTGAAGATTTTGTGATAAGATTTCGAGTAAGAGTAGTGAAAAAGTGGAGAGGACTAGTGATCTTTGAATGAAAGTCCTCGTGGAAGGATAAAGCTTGAGTATTGAGCATTAGCTTTATATGAATATGATCATCTTAGGAATAGAATATTTGGGGCTTAGAATCAGGCTTGAACGGAATAAGAGGATGTAGTTAGGTGTAGATCTGAATGGAAGCTATAAGCTTGAATCGATGAAGTATAGTGGCATGAAAAGAAGTGTAGTTGAGACGAGGTGCTGAGCTTGAGGGTTACCCATAGAGTCTTATAGATCACGATGGTTCCATTCTCAATTAGAGTTGATGACTTCCTTCTTGAGTTTGAATAATTGATTGTCGAGGTGTTCAAATAATTCGAATTGATTGAGTTTTGATGTTCTATTCGTGCTTGATTGTGAGAAATGCCTAAGGAATGTCCTTACCCTTGACCTAAATTGATTTGTCTATTCCTAAGTTGATGTATCTATTCTTGAGTCCGAAAAGAGGTTGTTGAGGTTGAGGAGGAGTCGAGAGTGTGATTTATTGAGTGAGTATTGAGATGAGTCTTGAGTATATTCGTGCCTTGATGTCTACCTTTACTCATCATTCGAGGACAAATGATTCCAAGGGGGAGATGATGTAACACCCGGTAAAATTACCAAATAACCTTAGAAAAGAGATGTATGCATAACTCGTCTTCCCATGCTTTGATGGAAAATTCGAGGTCGGAGATGCGATCAGCATGAAAAAATTAAGTAGAAAAGTGGTCTCGGTTGACTTTTAGAGCAACCGGATCAAAAGATAATTTTTTGATGCCAAAATGATTTCCAAAATAAGTGTGCGACAGGTGTGTGACGCGCATCTACTGCGGACCAACACTTAACTTTTGTTCAAAAATTTTCTACGGGATTAGAAAACTCGTTCGAAGAATTTTCGGCAAAAAATGTGAAAATTAGACAAGGTCCGCACCGCGAGCACCCTTGTTCCGAGGCAAACTTTTTTTCAAATTTCGTGAGGGACATTCCAGACCTTTCCCAACCCCTCCTAAATTTAAAACACGATCTAAATGGGTCCTTTTGAGCGTAAAAAGGGTTTTAATCCTCATTCTAAGTCCTTTCTAACTTCTTGAAAAAGTCTAGGGCTAAAGAGAAGAGAAGAGGAGCGAGGAATTGAGGAGTTCGAGGAGAATTCTTCGAAGTTGATTGTCCAAAAGTTTCACACTAGGTATGTAAGGCTAAACTAAAACATGAAAATGTTCTTCCATGTGCCCCGTTGATAGTAATAAAGGAGTAGAGAGTCTAATAAGTCTACATACATGATTCTTTAAAGTTTTCTTGTAAATTATATATATATATATATATATATGTACTTTCACATGTTGATGACTTTTTATGCTATGACATGACATGTATGTGAAGTAATATGAAAATTAGAGTTGAAGGATTAAAATGGAACAAAGTTAAATTGAAATGACAAAATAAAATTTAGGGACAAGTTTAAGAGTTTACATATGTGTTTGGCCTTTTAAAAATTCTTATAAAATTGACTTACCACAGCATAGAAAACTCACACATTGATAATAAGCTTAAACTGATCGTTAATCTTCCCAATCGAAGAATTAAATAAATTTTACTTCGAGGAGAAAATGAATATTAGGAAAAATGCATAATTAGAAGGTAAGGTTCATATCTTGAAAACCCCAATTGAAATTGTCCCAAATTACGTATGAATTTGAAAATATTAATATAAATGAGCAAGACCTGAATGCAATAGAAGTGACCACGACCTCGACCCACCATTCGTGAATGTGAAGCACAAGTGACCTGAATCCCAACCATACTGTCTTTCGCCAATGAGAGAGAGGGTTTCGCTAATACCAAGTAGGGATGACAACGGGTCGGGGTGAGGTGAAAGCTATGCGAGGCGGGATGGGACGGGTTTGAAGTTATGTGGAGTTGAGCGAGTTGAAGTAACTACTTTGAAAATTAATGCGGGGTGGGGCAGGTTGCGGGTTGAAAGAACCAAATAGGAATTCAAGGAAATTAAATTTTTGTAATTAGTAAAAATAAAAAATATAAACTTTTTATATTAAATATTAACTTTAATTTTATTTTTTTTCAAAAATTTAAACTAGACATGTCCGGTAAATTGTTAGTTGTTGAAAAGTTAATTAGAGGCTTTTAATTAAAGATTAAGAAACAATTGTTGAAATGTCAACTAAAAATAGTTAATTAGTTGTTGGGATGTTAATTAGCGAAAAATTAAAAAAAAGATTACGATTTTTTATTTTTTATATTAAATTCAATTAAAAAATAAAATAACTTAAAAATTTAAGAGGGGCAAGTTTATGCGGGTGGAGCATGATAGGTTGAAAATATAAAAATCATCATGCGAAGCGAGAGCGAGACAAATTAAAAAGTTTGCAAATTGAACTCAACCCACCCTATCCCCGCCCCGCCCCATTGCTCCCTATAATACCAAGAATGATGAAATCTTCTTTGCAAATCTAGTTGACCCTTTACAAATACAAGGAAGCGCATACAAGTACCAAATGACAGCTGAAACAACAACAATCTAATTTTATAAAAAAATTTAATGGACCATCAAGATTCATTCAACATCTCAACACAAACAAATTAAATACTTTGGATTTGTCGGAATCGTCAGATTATCAATTCAGGATCGTCTTGATAAAAAATTCATTATGATCAAACTCAGTTTCTTTTCTCAAAACTCAAAAATTTAATCAAAGATTCAAATAACTCTTGAACACCCCGTGATTCATACCAACTATTCAACTAAGTTCAAAACCAACTTTTGAATCTAAAAAACCTTTACTGACTAGCCAACTAAGTCAAAAATTATCTTTTAAACCTAATGAAACTTTCGAAATTCTATTTCAAGCTTGTTAACCTAGAACATCGATATTGATCAAACTTCTCAACTTCCAAACCTTTAAAATTGAAAAACTCACTCAATACACGTAAGAAGAAAAACACTTACCATCATAAATCCATGGAAATCTATGAAAAGCTATAAGAGGATAGTTGGAATATACACATCAAACTTCATTGTCATTTAAAAACTTTATCTTCAATTTGACTCCATATCTTTAAAAATCAAACTATTTAAATTTTAATCAAAATTTTAAGATGTACCTTTTTTAATTATATTAATATGAGAATACTTGCAACATATAATTCTTTTTGTATAATCTTTAAATATCTAAATTTTAATTTAAAAATATAAATTTTCATAATCCTATTTAACTTACAAAAAAATTAGTCGATCAAAAGCAAAATATAACAACTATTTTGGGACGGAGGGCATAGTAGTAATTCAGTCCTCCAAATTAGTAACTTTTGCAGATTGAGGAGACTAAATTAAATCATCCCACATAATTTGAAGTTCCTAAAATTAACAGGAAAACTTTGAGGTTACAAAAAGCCTCCTTAAAGTTTGAGATTTTTTATTTTGAAATTAAATTACTATAACAATTAAGGATGATCTAAAAAAATTCTTAAAATTGAAACCGATAAACAAGGGTGACAAGAATATAATGAAAAGAATAATAATATTAACAATAATAATAATAATAATAATAAATCTCACCTCGGAGTACTTGCACGGTAAGCAAAGACATGGTTTTTGATGGACTCTAAAAATTTAATACTTTCGAGTCAAACTATATAAATTACAGTACGTTTTGAATTCACTGATATTAAATCCTAGACGAGTCGTTGGATTAGAGCCAGAGATATGGAGAATTCCGAAGAGATCGCATGATCCCATAGAGCCCAGATGATTAATTTGGGACACAGGATCAATGCGATCCCTTTGGAATAATCCACCAGCACTATGAATTAATTGAATATTCATGTAGAGAGAGAGAGAAAAAAATGATGTGTTTGTTTGATGAAGTTTCATATTTATAAGAGGATATTTGGAGAAAAAGGGGAATACACTGCACAAACCTCGTGCAACCCCTTTTGTTTGAATATTACTGTTCATACATTTGGTGTGTTGGTGGAATCAAAGGTTGTTAGCCTCTTTTGGTTTTAGTAGATTTTCATCCTCATCTAAAATAATACTCTTTACGGCTCGTTTGATAGGAGGGATGTTTAATATATTTTTGATCGAGATAAAATTGGAGAATAACTAATAATTCAAAATATTATCACGAGAAATAATAATCCTGAATAACCAATTTCGAAATAACTTGTTCTCAATCAAACGAATTCTTAGTGGTGGCGCCAAAAATTTAATGACGTTTCCAAAAATAAAACATGACCTAACACAACTTTTTCATGTTGTATTCATCGTTTCTCCTTTTCATAGTAAGATACTATAAATTTTAAATGTTTTTGCCAAAATTTTAGGGGTATTTTAATTGTACAAAACAAAATGAAAATTCACTAGTAACTTTTTATCGAACATATAACTCCTTATTAATAGTTTCAACAGTTTTATTCGAAGTATATAACTACTCATTTATAAGATCGATGTCAATAGTTAGAGTTACATTTCAAAACTTATAATTTATCAATTATTTATAATTGGTTGCTCTGAATGGGCTTTGAGGCCTCATTTGTTTTCATTAAAATTAGAACGTTTAAATCTGAGTACATATATCTAAATGATTAAAATATTATCTCTAGATTTGAAAAATGAATAATTATGATTATTTGTTTTTCAACATTTGAATGTGCATAATTAACTTATAAATGTGATAAATATATAACTCAAGTAAATTTAAAGAAAAAATCACCAAAATAAAATTATTATTGGATAAAAATAAATGAATATGTTTGTCAGTGATGGTGAAGATAGTGGTGGTTGGTGTTAGTGGCTAGTAATTCTGTTGGTGATTTATGTGATGATGGAGGTGGTTAAACGTTGTAGTCGATGACACGATGCGGATGATTGATAGTGATGGTGGTAGTTATAATGATGGAGTTGCTTGACGTCAGTAGTTATTGATGTTGGTGGTTGAAGAAATATGCGGTGGTTGATCATGTGTTGGTGGTAGTTGACAATGCTAGTTGATGATGAAGATGGTAATACGGGATTGACTGCAATAGTGGTGGCGGCGAAGGTGGCAGCAATGGTATGAAAATAGTGGTGGATACGATGATGGAAATAGTAATGACAGTGAATATAATTATAATGATGAAGGTGATAGGTGTGGAATAACTGACAATAGATGGTTGACAACGATGGTAATGGTTTCGACGATAATTATGGTTTATAATGATGGTAGTGATTATGATAATAGAGGTGTTCACTGTTTAGTAATAGTGACTTGTAATGTAAATAGAGTGGTGATCAAAATTATCCACATAAAAACTATCTTTTACTGATTTTTTATCCTTATCCCAAGATCTTAATGATTAAAATTTATATAGATCCAAAAAATATTTTTTGTACTTAATCTTTTAAAATCTAAATCATTCACCTTCATTAAATGCAAACAAACGAGAGATAATAGTCTCCTTTGACGTAGTGGATATTATTTTCATGCGCATTATTAGGTGCCTCTCCTCTGGGAGGTCGGTATATAGTTATCATAAGTTCAAAATTTCCTTAAATTGGTACATATACTTTTAAATGCACCATTAAATTAAAGAAATGTTAGTCTCCTTTATGCAGTGGACATTATTATTGAGACGGATTCTCAATCAGGATCAAACTCTTCTTTTTATCATGATCGAGTCTTGATTTTTTTACGAGGATGATCAAAGTGCAATGAAATGCCTTAAAGTTGAGTATGATTAGCAGAAAAATTTTCAAACAAAAGGTGATACCTGAATTTCTGGAATTTTTTATTCATTATGAGAAATTAAGAGGTAGGTTGGATGATATGGCTCCATCAAATAAATACTTATTCTTAGTCCATCCATTTTGTCGTTTACAAGGGAAGAATTCATTTAATGAAATATATCCCTAGCGTCCAGCCGATTTTCCTTTTGCTCCTTTGGTGACTCGAATTTTCAGACCACAATCTTATTATTAGAGCCCGTGTTTATCACTTGGACAACTCTCTCTTGTCTAGAAAAAAAAAAATACTCTTTTCATTTTATTTTATATGACACTATTTGACTTGACACGGTATTTAAGAAAAAAAAAAGAAGATTTTTTTGAAACTTGTGATCTAAAATCATTCATAAATATTTGTGTAGTTGAAAATCATTCCATTATAGGTAAAATGAGAATTTTAAAGTTAAATTGAATCCAGTTCTAGTAAAGCGATATTCTTTTTAGGACGGACTAAAAAAGAATAATGTCACATAAAATGAGGTCGTAAGCTACAATGTTAAATAGTGGGATTTAGACGAATTTAATAACTTTTCCTTCGATTTTTCGTATTATTTATATCAAATTTATATCTTTATAAACTTCAAATTTTAACTCAATTTTCAAAGAAGTTGGTAGGAATATGTTATGCATTCACGAAAAAGGAAAAAAAAGTTGATTCATTATTATGTGTAAAAAATATAAAGAGGTGGAATTCATTAAATGCAGTAGGAATTAAAGGAGCTATCAAACAGCTAAGGTGGGTTGCCTGTTATTTCATAGTTATAAGTATGGAGGATGTGGCTCTTTCATTTCCACTTACTTTGATGTTGTTGAGTTCTTACTGTCCACTCACAAGAATCTTACTGTACCTATAACGACAGATTGCATTATGAATATCAAAGAAACTATGGCTTCCCACTTTTAGCCTTATTGGCATTTTCCACTCCATTTATTTGCTTGGAATGACTTCACTCTATTCCCTACCTTCATCCCAAGGTACCCTCTAAAAGGGTAACAAAAAACCAACAGGTGCTCTAGGGGCCTCATTTTTTAAGATATAAAGGACATAAAATTGTATGTTTTGTCTTATAAATGGATTGACTTTTATTTGTGGGGGGTCATATATTATTAGTGAACAAGCTTAATCGAGCATAGTATTTACATATTATTATGTGCTTTTCATTAGTAGTCGCTCTTTCTATTCCTTTCTTATTCTTTCATTTTTGTCATATTTAGTTTATTCCGGCTATGAGTTGTTGAGACGAGGGTTCCCAAAAAACAACCTCTTTACTTCTATGAGGTAGTGGTAAGGTTCGCGTACATTTTACCCTCCCCAGACCCCACTTGTGGGATTCCACTGGGTATGTTGTTGTTGTAAGCTTATTCGAGCATAAGTTCTTTATATTGTTTTTCTTCTTCTTCTTATGATTGTTTTTCTAAGTATGTATCTATTGACCAATATTTTAAGATGTACTTTTTAATCATATTAATATTAGAAGAAGCCAACTTGTAGCATTTTTCATCTACTTTTCAACCATCTAAATTTTAGATTTCAAATATTAAAATTTAGCTACTTCAATTTCACTTTGAAATTTAGTCAAATTGACCTCGAAAAGTGAAGCAATGACAAGTGTGAACAGGGGAGTAGTAAAAAATATGATTTAAATTATGTCCTTGAATGTTTTTCGTAATATGTGTGCATTGTCTCACAAGTAAAATACATATAAGATAGAGGCGAGTGTAAGATAGATACATGTACCTTTGATACCAAATACATGTATATGAATAACTATATCTTCTTCTTTTAAGTATGTATCTATGCATCAATCATCAAGTGCTTTAATTTTTTATCTAACCGCGGGAAAGTCTATCTCTAACCAAGGGCGAGCGGCTCTAATCTCACCTTGTTTACCTGGGTGCACTGTGTTTTCAAAAGCTTTCTATCAAATCGAATCCCATTTCATTCCGTGCTAGACCGATCGATATACCAATAATCAAGTCTTTAGTCAACTGGACCTTATTGAGCTCTCCCTGATCAAAAGTTCCTATTTTGCTGCCTCTTCGATCGTCTTCGACTCCCTAAAAAGAAGATTGGTGACCTAGATGGTCAGGGTCTTTCCTTACCATTTTTTTGTTATGTTTTTTTAGCTCAGAATTACGTAGGATCTTTCAAAATCAATTTAAACATGTTCTCAAACTATAAACAACCCTTTTAATGTGAGTGTATTCGAGATGCACTGAAATAATTATTGAAACTATTGTTTCTTGAGTAATTAATTAGCACCTGTAATAACATATACTTCAAATTTAGTTTTGTAGCACGTGAGGCATGAATATGATTTGTTTTTATCTTTTTTTTTTTTCGAGAATCATTTTAATTAACTTAAACTCAATTTAAAAAGGCAATTTCAAATTATATCACGAACCGATATCATCACATCGATCCCTAGACCCTAGATGGAAAGAAACATATCTTCCATGATCTTTTCAATAACATGCTCACACTAGATGTCTCCTTGATTTAGTGCAAATGGGGTCTTAATGTTCTCTTTTAGGTTAGAGAATAGTAAAAGCTAAGAGGACACAATTCATTTTCTCCAACTACTTCGTATTACTAAGGTTCCCACCTTACATTGGTTTTAGGTATCTTTCACTTTTCTCCATATTACTATTGAATACTCCCTCCGTCCATCTTTATCTGTCCCCTATTGATTTGATACAGTGATTAATAATAAGGGTAAATTAAAAATTAAGTGCACAATTATCTCTTGATTTCATAAAGTGGACAAATATTATTGGATATCGCAAAATAGTATAAGAAACAAATAAAGATGGACGGAGATAATATCTGATACATATGGCATTATTCGAATTGAATTAAATTGGCAAATTGGAAGAAAATTTGCACCTATTCAACCAATCAAATTTAATTTATTTGTCAATAACTTCTCCAACCATTAGTAGAAGTTTAAGGAAAGAATCACGTGAAAAAAGTCCATGATTAATGAGCACAATTTACCTCATTAATGTAACATAAAAAAATTAAAATATAAATAGTTTTTGAAAAGATGTGATTCACAATATTTCCAAAATATTTATTTGATTGTAAAATTTTTTAAATTTACTACCTTAAACATGTCACGATAGTGATATAAATTTCTTATTGCTATGGGTAAAATTTGAGCGATGTAAAATTAACTTCTTAAATTAAAAGTGTGTCATCTAATTTAAAATAAACTAAAACAAATACGTCACATAAACTGAATCTTTGAAAATATTTGATACATCTATTCGTTAGATCAAATCTACATGAGTAGTACTTTGAAGAGATTGAGATTAAAATAATCATTAATATATCAGCAGAGTTATTTTACCATAGTCCTAAAATTAGTCTGGTCAAAGTGTGCTTACACATAATCCTACATTGTTCGTTACTCTCTTTGTTTCAAAATAATTGAATTGTTGAAATATATTATACATTAAATTAAAAAAAGTCATAAGTTATATTTTTTTCATTTTTGTTCTTTTTATACTCCAAAACATTGTAGTACTCTACCTTGGAAATTTAATTAATAAAGGCAAAAATCGAAAAAAATTCCAACATCTATTTTGAATAGTGAATAATTCAATTATTTTGCACACTAAAAAAAAAAAACTCTAACAATTTAAATATTTTAAAATGAAAGGAGTAACCATTAAAAACAAAACAAAATATTCGTAAAAGGAAGTGGAAAAAAGGGCCCAACCGGGTTCGAACCGGTGACCTCTTGATCTGCAGTCAAATGCTCTACCACTGAGCTATGGACCCCTTATTGCCCTTCGACAGCAAGTGTTTCATATATAATTCTGTCTCTGAGTCAGTAAGTCTTGCCACTAGACACCGAACTTGCTATTCATCTTTTGTAAAAGGGTATAAACCGTCAACTATTTGAATTGGTATAAAACTATCCTTTATCTACTTTTCGATTCTTAAAAATCCTTGAAATCAATCTTTTGACTCAAAAATACCCTCGATATTAACTTGTTGGCTCATATTTGCTTTTCTTTTTAACAACTCCCTGAAGTAAAATCATTAATATTAATTCATTATATTACCTAATATGATTGATCCAAATTTAAATCTTTCTCAAATAAGTGATAAAAATTACATATGATTCATATTTTTACCTGTATGCTTGAAAATAATATTAAAAAAATCATTAACTTCATAATATCTTCTTAGTAACCTATAAATCAACCTTCAATTTATTAATTTGACTCATAACTAGAGATCGGGCATACTCGCCCTACTCATCTTACAAAAATTATTTAATTATTTAATTGCCTTGTTCATTTTCTCTTTTTATTCCCTTTTTAATCTTTTATTTTTAATTAAGATATCAAAGATTCAAACTTGAAATGAACTTTCTTGCTCATATTTTTTAATTTATACTATTTTAGTGTACGCGTCACGTCAATATTATTAAATTGAATATTATAAATATTTAAAAATCTTTAATATTATCATAAAAGTATACATATTTTTAATTATTCATCCGATAACAAAATCTGTATTGAAGTCCAACTAATTCAAATTCAGACTTTGTAACACCCAACAAAATTACCAAAATACCCTAGAAGAGAGATCTGCGTATAACACATCTTCCCATGCTTCGATGGCATATCCGAGGCCGGATTTGCGATCAACATAAAAAATTAAGTGGGAAAATGGTCTCGGTTGATTTTTAGAGAAACCAGATCAAAAGATAATTTTTTTATGCGAAAACGCGAATTAGTGAGAGTGCGCGACAGGTGTGCGACGCACACCTGCCGCGGACCAACACTTGGTTTTATTCCAATTTTTTTTATGGTATTAGAAAGCTCGTTCAGAGAATTTTCGACGAAAATACCTAAAAATTTACACTGTCCGCATCACGGACCCCATATCCCAAGACAAACTTTTTTTGAATTTCGTGAGGGGTATTCTAGACCTTTCCAAACCCTCCTAGACTTAATATATGACCAAAATGGATTATTTTAAGCGTAAAAAAAGGTTTTAAACTCTATTCTAAGTCCTTGAAAAAGACTAGGACTAAAGAGGAGAGAAGAGAAGCGTAAAATTGAGGAGTTCGAGGGAGCTTTTAAGGTTGATTGTCCAAAGCTTCAATCCAGGTATGTAAGGCTACCTAAAGCGTTGGATTGAGTTCATCCAAAACAATCGAAAATCCTTATTATAGAAAAAAAAAACACAAAATTAACAATCATGGCCTAATTTACCCATATTATAGAAAATCCTTATTATTGGCCATTCCCATGATCATCTTCCATATGCAAGGGCTTTTACCCACCCATATATCACAGGTCTAGATCCTTCCCCATAATCATTCTCCCTAGAATTTAAGGTTCAAGAAATAAAATAAATGTTAGGGAATAGATTAACTTACTTTTATCAAGAGAATTGATGGAAAATTAGAGAAAAGTTGCCCTAGGTCATATTTGGTCTTTTAAGGATGAAGTGGGAGAAGTAAAAAGTAAATCTTAGACTTTTTTGGGGTTTAAGTTCCCAAACGTCTCACCATGGCATTAACTTGCCCGCCGTAGAGGTGCTGCCATAGCAAATTGCACAAAGACAGAAACTTCATAACTCACGTTCCAACCTCAGATTTACAAAACACTCTCAAATCATGACATTCCAAAATATATCTTTAGCACCAAGATCAACTTTGGGAGTTATACTCATCTGATCTGATTCAGTTCTGTCAAGCCATATAGACTCTTTATTGTCTTGGCGATCTACTCAGATGATCAAATTTACCATTCGACTCCCAAATTCATTTATGAATTTTTCTAGACTTCACATGGCTCAGAATTCGTCCAAATCTAACCTAGCTTAAAATTTTCAATTTACTATTCAAAAGTTTTCTCACCTCATTTTTTTCACTATTGACCTACCCATAAGGATGAGATCAGGTCATTACAAAATTAAAAAAATACTTACAAGCACTTAGTTTTAAGTTAAAATAACAAAAATAAACTAAATTCCTAAATTAAAAACTTAGTTTAAAGTTAAAATAAGACGTTTGACTTGTAAATCAAAACGTAAAACTCAATTCAAATATGCTTCAAGTCTTATGGCTCCTATACTCTCCTTGTGCACCTAAGTTGAGTACATTCAATTTTTGATCAAACAAGTTCATTTAAAGATTTCGTTTAAAGTTTATTTAGCAAATATTCTCTTAAAGTTGATTTATTCAATATTTTATTTTGACAAAAATTAATATTATTTTTAAAAAAATATGTATTACATAATTCGATGTACAACGTATAAAAAAATGATTAGTATGGATACTAGCAATATGGAAGAAGTCAAGGCTGCTCTAAATGGTCAGCAACAGTGTTCTCAAATGGCATATCAATGTAATTTTGGAATTTAATTCAAATATATAATTTGTTGAGATGATCCAAGGTAGTTAAAATATCCCTTGACAAATGAAGAATATTATTAATCGTATTCAAAATATAATATTCCTTTGACAAATGAAGAATATTATTAATTGTATTCAAAGTATTTCAAGTATTGTTACTTGCAAGGTTCGATATTGATACAAATAAGTCAATCAAATTGCAGATGTCTTGGTAAAATAGAGCATTATAGATGAAAAGCTGGTCAAATTATAATTTTTTTTTTCATATTCACGATTAATACATGCATTAGAAATTAATACAAATATCTTCATGCCTAAATAGGAAAAAATAAATAAGATAAAGGTCATGCATCTCACGGTCAAAAGGCAAAAAGATTAAAGTAAAAAATTCAACATTAATGGAATATTTAAATTAGCAAGGATTCACCCACTTATAAATATAAACATGATCCCCTAATGGTTTGTCAATCATCTTCATATTAATCCTCAAGAGTTGTTTACAATAATCAATTATGCAGTCAATTTACGTCTTGTTATTTGTCTTTGCATCTCTGGCTTTAAGCTATGGTAAGTCTTCGATTTTTAAACTCGTTAATAACTTTGTTTTTTAAGGATAGGTTTAATTATATCCATCGCAAAATAGGTGTTGAAGGATGTGGAGTGAATTATGGGCTTGTGGGAGATAATCTACCGCCACCAGCTCAAGTGATCAATCTCTTGAAGTCCAAAAACATTCAAAAGATTCGAATTTTTGAACCTAACCCAGACGTGTTAAAGGCACTAGAACGTTCTGACATTTCTTTAATTCTTGGGACTCGAAATGAAGACCTACAAGCACTTGCAAGTGATCCAACTTTTGCAACAAATTGGGTACTCACTAACATTATTCCACATGCTTCAACCTTTAAATTTACACACCTATCAGTAGGTAATGAAGTGATACCAGGACCATTAGCAAGTTTTGTATTAGGAGCCATGCAAAATTTGGACTCAGCAATTAAATATTACAACTATATTATACCCGTTACGACAACAATCCCATTACAAGTTTTAGCAACCTCGTATCCCCCTTCGAATGGTACATTTTCCCAGGAAGCCATTCAATTCATTCAACCAATTGCACAGTTTTTAGCTACAAATCAATACCCACTGCTGGCTAACATCTATCCTTATTTTGCCTATTCTGAAAATGCTGCTGAAATTCAATTAGACTATGCTCTTTTTCAAAATACAGCTCCTATTGTGACTGACGGTCCATACCAATACAACAACTTGTTTGATGCAATGGTGGACTCTTTGTATGCTGCATTGGAGAAAGTTGGACAACCAGCGTTAGAAGTTGTGGTTGCGGAAACCGGATGGCCGAGTGCTGGTGATGTCTATGCAACTATAGGCAATGCTCAAACATATGCAAACAATTTGGCTGCACATGTTTCATCTGGACAAGGAACACCTAGGAGGCCTGGAAAAGTTTTGGAGACATACATTTTTGCTCTCTTCAATGAGAATCAAAAGCCTGTTGGTGTTGAGCAAAATTTTGGTTTATTCTACCCTGATATGACTGAAGTTTATCATGTCAACTTAACACCCTAGAATATTAATTAATGTGTGTATATCTATATCATGCATATAGTCCTCAATGGGGAAGCTTTTGTGTTTTTTTTTAATTTTCTTATGTTGATATGTCTGCTTGAAATTAAAAGTATTGGAAAATGATAAATGTAAGAAGTTTAAACATATTATTTGATGGTTTTCCTAGCAAAAGTTATTGCATTCACTGCTTCCTAATGTTTTTACCTCATGCATGTTTTGACACCTCTTTTAGGCATTGGTATATGATGATCCATGAGGATAAATTTTGAACCACAATATTAAAATGTTTGGCAAGGAAAGAAAACCAAAAGAGAGGAAACTAAGAACTCTTCAATTCATTTGCTAATTAATAACTATCTTCACATGAGACTTCTTCTTTTGATTGTGTTACTTTCTCCCCTGGAGATGTCCCTTCTTGCCACAATCAAAGCACTTGCATTGGCTAATGCATATGAACCTCCATGACTTCCCTAGATTAGAGACTATTGTAGAACGAATAAGGTCCAGCTTTCCCCGATTAAATAGGTAGCCAGACGTTGGTTAAGTTCCTGCCACCGCAGGGGGTCTGGCAATAACGGTTGGTAAATCTCTGCCCCAACATCAACCGGCTGGGGAACCAGAATCTAAGCATACCAAGACTCAGGATAAGGAAGGGTAAGGCATCTAAGAATAAGGCAAGTAGACCCATACTCAGGCAAGAAAGAAAGTCCTTTGAAAAAAGCAGTAAGAAGTAAGGAGATAAAACTCTCGGATGAGACTAAGCAGCTACCGACCATTCCGACGCGTCCTTGACCTATTTTGATTAAGACCAAAAACCTATCTCTAAAGTGGAGCCTAGTTTAAGCTGTCAACTGAGTAGCCTCCTGTAAAAGCCAGCATAGCTGATTGAATCGGACGAGCTGAGAATACTTGTTCACCAGAGCTCCTGGAATACGAATCATTTTAATTGCCTTCATTCTTGGGCTTCTTACCTAATGCTTTAGTTTGCCAACCTGTCGAACTCCCTCCACTTATGTCAGCCATTTATGAAGCTCTTGTCTGCAGAAATCATGTGGATAGACAATACTTGATGAACAATCAGATCGTCTTTTCCTCAGTATTCATCAACTACGTAGCATGACAAGATAGAGCGTAGAAATTAACCTCATAAGTGGCTACAGTAATGATGTGCTGCACAAGAGCCATGAATTTATTCTTCCTTCATTCCTTCAATGCGCGGAATACATACTACTCAAAAAACAAGGCATGTAGCTGTTAGGATCGATTACAACAACACCTTGTGAATTTCGAAGAACAATTGAAGAATCTAGAAGATTTTAGAGAGGAAAGAGATTTTGGGAAACCTTGAGAGAGACGTCAAATTCGTGGTAACACTTTGTGGTAACCTACACGGTGATGCAGTATTTATATGTATATATTAATGATAACACTGTTACAGAATACATGAAAAAAAATAGGTAAAAAAGAATCTTTACATATTAATCAGGCTCCACATCCCAACAAAAGCTGGGTCCAAGTGAGTGAAGGCAAGACTAATGATCGACATTCCAAAAATGCTCTCCACCACTGCTTCACTTCTCCCTAAAGCTAGAAGGCCATAAACTCAATTCCATGCTGATACACAATGCGCGATTTATGAAGTCTCTCATAGCAGTTCAGGATGAATTCATAGGTGTCTTCACTCTCAAAGCCATGGAATACTGAAGATTTTAGCTTAAAGAACTCGTTAGCATCTCACTACAAGAAAAATGTCTATTAGAGAAGAAAATCTGATCCATAAAAGTTTGATTTTGGTCCCAAAAAGTCAATGGCGGCCATCTGATCTCCACTCGTCCCCAAAGGCTCCTTCACTAAAGGTCAGTAACGACGAGGTTCAAACGCTGGTCCTTAAAGTTTTTTAGCGACTAAGAAAAAATCTGGTCCCTAAGCTACTTTTTTTGAGACCACTTTACTGGCCCCCAAGCATAAATTGTAAATAGTTTTGACTCGTCCTAAAATATTATTTAAGACTAGAAATCTGGCCCTTAAAAGTGTTTTATAGACCATAAAATGTAGCTCACTGAATACTATATGAACATTTCCTATAATTTTTTTTATGAATTTCTACTATAGATATAATATCACAATAATATAAACAAAATTATCAATAATATCATGCTTGCATATTTTATTTATATATACATATATAAAAAAAATGTATAACATCCCACTAGTAGTTAACATTATAAAGTATTTATAAATCACTTAACAAAAAATATTGTGATTTTCCTAAATAACTTTCCTTGTAAAACATAACTAATTTATCATCTTGTATCAAAAAATCTTCAAACTTGCAGTATGACTTGTAACTTCTAGTCTTCAAATCCTCCATATTGTATATGATGTCTCTCTCTTTCAACAACATATTATTCTAATGTATAGTTGTTCAATCATATAAAATCAGTTACTGTCCAAGTAAAACATTGCCAATTTTTTCACTTTTATAATGTTGTACAACACCAACTTCAATTTGTACAAATGAAAAAAGGACAGGAACCAAAAGAAAATAAATAATAACTTAGAATTATGTTTCTAAATGCAGTGTTCTCTATTGTAAAGAACAAGTAAACACAAATTTTCACTAAAAGAAACTCCCCTTACAGGCCATATTTCTATACAAAAAACACAGAAATTATAGGACATATTTCTATTTAAAAAACTTCAAAGAATACGATTGATATATAAAATAGCAAACATGCATCCAAGACATACAAATTTCACTATAGCAAAATGAATGTCTATCTTAAACTGGAATTACTCTTTTCAGCCAAAAAGACCATCATCCTCACACTTGATCAATAAAGATAACTAAACAATATCACATATACAAGTATAATCAAGTGCAAATATCTACATGTTTATTACATAAAAAAAACCTATTTGAAAGAGAGAGCTTGTCGATGAATGAAGAAGTTGTAATACCCCGTACCTCGGAAGATTGGATCAAGGCTCAAAATTTCGCTCCCAAAAGACATTTTGCAAGGATTCGGACTTTGTAAGGGTGAACCAAGGTTTGATATAGCTTTTAGGAGGACTTTGGACAGGGGTACCTTCCAAGGAGCCCTTCGCGAGCCATGGAAGGCACCACTTGTCATGAAAGGGCTCGTGGAGGCTGCCTTGGCACTAAAAGGGGGGCTGTCCAGTTGAGGGTGCACACTACGAGCCACTTCACGGCCGTGGTGCACCCCACGCCACGCCATGTGAATGGCTTCTGTGGTGAGCCCCTTGCCTTGAACCAGTGGCCATTGCACTCCATGGAAGGCACCACAAGCTGCGGTGCACTTCACGGCTCGTGAAGTACCTTTGTGAAGGTGTCCACGTGACCTTTTAAGGTCCATTTAAGTGGGGCTAGTTTGGTATTTTCCTCTAACACTAAGCCTATTCTGGACATTTGATGACCCCCTTAACCTCCTATATCAATTCATAAGCATTCCATAACACTTCTCACACTCCATAACACTTAGTCTTTCATTCACTCACTCAAAATACCTTCCGAATCCTGCTTTCAAGCTCTAGTCAAAGGATCTCCAAGGAACCTTCAAAGTCTAAGTTAAATTCACTTTAAAACCTTCAATCTAAGCTTAGGTATGTGATTTAGGGTCGTTAGGGATCTCTTACATTGAGCCAAGTTCAAAGGAATTCCATCGGCTAATTTTTTTGCATGAATCGGTAGAAGAGTCAACTTCAAATGATCATATCTCCTTGTACAAAAATAATAAGGTGTCCCATGACCTACCAAATTGAATATCTTTGAATTAGATTTCCAAAGCATCTAATTTCACCTAATTCCAGGTTTGGAGCAAGAAGTTATATTTGTTTTAGTAAAGCCTATCTGCATGGTTTTCTTTAAGGGTGCACACCACGGCCGTGGAGGTGGTTCCGTGAAAGGCACGTGCATTTTCCTGATGCATTTCCATAAGGGTATGGGTTTTTTCCCCATTTTTCTAACACTCCTAGGCACGTTTTATGACTAGTATATTCCCCTATATCAGTTCCTATTCTTTACTAACCCTCCCGTGCAAGTCTAACACTTAGTCTCTCAAAATCTAAGTCCTAAAAAACACTCTCCAAGCCTCACATTCAAGGATTTAAGCTAGGATTCAATTGGGGTTTCTAGTTCAAGCTAATTCCATCTTATTTATTCATTTCAAGCAAGATATGTGTGAATTTATTCATGGTTTCCTTCCAACCATGAAGCCCAAAATCTCTTTCATCTTTTCATGAACTTTAAAGCATGATCTAAATATGATTTTCATGATTTGGTCTTGAATTGTTGGAATTATGATATGGGTCATTATTAAATGATGATTTAAGGATAATTTATTTCTTATCCTATTAGTTTGCATGGATTATGAACTTGCATGTCCTTTTAAACTACATGCAAGGGTAATTTCCAATAACTCGATTGTCGAGATTGCTTAGACATAAAACAAAATTAAACTTTTGAGAGTGAAAACATGATTATTATTTTAAAAAATAACTCGCAAAAGTTATTTTTCAAACTTCTCAAAATTTATATTTCTCATATGCAGTTAAAATAAAGGACCATGTTACAAGAGAATATTTCTTTGAAACAATTGCAACTATTATTTCGAATATTTGATACAAAATGTTAAGACTCCCATAAGATATAGATCAGGAATGAAAGATCAATAACCAAAATAAAGTTGTGCTAAAGTAATGATATTTGTGCATCATCATTTTTAAAAAATTTTAAAAATTGAATATCTCATATTAAAGATCTACTCATTTTTGTAGAATATCCCGAAAGAAAAGTATGGCCACTTAAAGATGGTGATACATCCAAAAGTATGATATTATTGAACGCATTAAAGACTATAAGGCTTTTAAGTCTTTTTATGAGTACAATTCTGTAATGTTCAAAATTATTTCTGAACTGTACCTATGTGGAGATACAGTTTGTGATGTTGTTATGATGAAAAAGGTGTTCTCCAAAATTCTAATGCACTTCTATTGCAACAATAATATCAAAAGAAAGATGTCCAAAATATTCTAATATGATTTTTCATTTTTTCGTGATTGAACAAAATAACACTTTGTTGTTTAAATATCAACTTTATTGTTACCTTTACTTTAGTTCATTTGCCTTTTTATTCCATAATTTAGGTCCTATAGACTCATTCTGGAATGGAGAGAGCATTTATTTAAAATTTTTAGTAGGTAAATTGGTTAACTTTAAATTTTTAGTTTTATTGGTAAGGGCTCGATTCTCCGTCTGTAGTCTCTTGTCCTTATTTTTTTCTTTAATTTTTTTTTTGAAACAATGTATAAAAATGAAAAAAGAGAGAGTACTATTTAAATTCGTTATAACTTATTTTAAAGATGAATATCAAGAGTCGAGCAATATATTTTATTGGTCCCTAATTCTTGTTCTTTTTATGCACTAATTGTCATATTTTCTTTTATTTTATGTTGGAATTTTCATCCTAACAGATACTATAGTATAAACTTAACTACTAAATAATTATAAAAAGTAAATTGGTCAAATAATACTATTTTTCGCAATAATGATAAATATATTGAAGCAATCATTATAAGGAAATCAAATCAAAGAAATGAGCTCATCCATTATTTAGTATTATTTGAGCTTATCCATTATTTAGTGTTTCTCCTTATAAGTTGTTAGCGTTCCGAAAATTTGTCCATTGATTGTCAGCGTTTCAAAATTAATTTTTCATTGTCCATTGATCGTCAGCGTTCTAAAATTAATTTTTCATTGATATAACTATCTGTGTAAATATATGGAGAGGGTCTTTGGGGATAGCCCTGACGCCACCAATTCATCGGTGCTAAGTCAACAACATCCCACTTGAATATTATACATATACGTTCTTTCAAGAGATACAATACTCACTTCAAACCGTTCAATGCACATTTAGGCTCAAATGCCAAATCATAAATCATAATCATAATGCTCATGCAAGGAATAACTCATTCACATATACGGAAGAGCGCAAGCACCCAAAATGCTCAAAGAGCCATAATCATAGACATGTCTGTGATCACATTCTTGTCATAACCAATGCCTTACCAAAGATCATGTCATAGTAGTCGTTTCATAAAACATAATAACCCACTTCATAATTTCCATATAAACCAATGTGCATGAATGCAAATGCAATGCATGATGTGAGGTTGGCATGGGTAACATAGATTCAAGTAAAATCAATATCATAATGTTAAATTGAGTAAATCCATAATTAAATCAACATAAAAAACATAGTATAAATTACCCATGCATAAATCAACTTCAAAAGGGGGCATGCATGTTCATAACTTCATAACTCAGTGTAAATCATCATAATAGTGATCAAAGTGATTTGAAATCATAGGTAGAATACAGCCCATACATCAATTGGATTTAAATAAATCAAGTAATGAAAACTCATATTTAAAGTAAACTAAATTCATGAAATAAATTTAAAGATTTTGGGGTCTTCTTGGTTGGAAGGGACCAAGGATCAATCCCACATACCTTGATTGAGGAGTTGAATTTAGGGGAAGGACTTAGCTTGGATTGAGCTTTAATTAACTCTAGCCTTGAACCTTAAGAGGGGAGAGTAGAGAGGAATTGAGAGGTGATCTTATGAGGGGTAGAAGGTTTTAGGAGATTGAATTAAGAGGGGAGGGATATCAAGTGAATTAGGGGTTTAGGATAGGTAAAAAGTCACAATTCATAATTAAAATAAACCGAAATTACATAAACGCCATTAATGAAACGGGCAAATATTGAAACCGCCAGGTCCACACGATCGCTTACACGGTCCGTTAGTCGCCACACATACCGTAAACAGTGACTGTGAACCGTCACTTAGAAATTTCGCAGAGCCAATGCTGAGAATTTATTCGAGGCTAAGGGGTGCCACACGGACGACTTCATAGTCCGTGTGACTCCATACAGGCCGTGACATGGACTGTGTGACTCCATACGGACGGTTACACGGTCTGTGTGACTCCACATGGGCCGTGACATGGACCGTGTGATAGCACTTGAAATAATTTCCACACGACAAAGTTACGAGACAGTACTTTCATACTAAGAAAAATTTTATGTAGTGAGTTACACGGAGGGCCACACAGCTCGTGTCACATCACACGGATCGTGTCCCCTCACTTGGTCTAAAATTCCTCCGTCTCAAATTCCTTTGTCGTGAGCTGGGTCAAGTGTCCCTCCACGGGAGGCTACACAGTCCGTGTGGCTTCATACGGCCCGTGTGGGCCTTCCGTGGAGCGATGCCTGGCAACTTCGCTCGGAACAGTACCAAAAGATCCGGTAAAGCCGCTCGAATAATCTGGGTCCTTATAAATATATTGATCAAAGTCAACCGTTGGTCAATTTCAAAATTTTAAAATGCAAAACTTAGTACAAACTCACACTGAAAGTGTCCGTGCCTAATTTGTCCGTTTCGGAGTTGATGGAACTGTCAATTCCATTTTGAAGTCATCTTCCTAGAGTTTTGACCGAAGTCAACTGTTCAAACTCTAGGAGCTCCAAAACACGAAAATTGATATAAAAACCAGATGAATGACCAAGCAACCGAGCTACCAGTGCCAACAAGTCATAAATGACCTGGGGTCACTACTGGAAAGCTTTAAATGCAGAAAAAAAGAGGAGCGAATAAAATGACTTGAAGAGTCATTATAACTTCAGATAAGTTGTGCATTTAAATATGAATTTCACTTAAAAAAAAAGTTAAAATTCTGTAAGTCCAAACTAGATATATGTTCCTCACCAATCTATTTTACAATCTTTAGGCGGTTGTTTCTATATAAATTAATTGACATTTAAAAAAAAGTTTTTGATGTTGAGTAGAAAAAAGATATTTAAAATTCGAGATTGTTTAGACACAAAACAAAATTAAACTTTTGAGAGTGAAAACATGATTATTATTTTGAAAAATAACTGACAAAAGCTATTTTTCAAAATTTATATTTCTCATATGCAGTTAAAATAAAGGACCACGTTATAAGAGAATATTTATTTGAAATAATTGCAACTATTATTTTCGAATATTTGATACAAAATGTTTGACTCCTATAAGATATAGGTCAGGAATGAAAGATCAATTACCAAAATAAAATTGTGCTAAAGTAATGATATTTGTGTATCATCATTTTGATAAAATTTTAAAAATTGAGTATCTCATATTAAAGATCCACTCATTTTTGTAGAATATCCCGAAAGAAAAGTATGACCACTTAAAGATGGTCATACATCCAAAAGAATGATATTATTGAATGCATTAAAGACTATAAGGTTTTTAAGTCTTTTTATGAGTACAATTCTGTGATGTTCAAAATTACTTCTTAACTGTAACTATGTAGAGATACAGTTTGTGATGTTGTTATGATGGAAAAAATGTTCTCCACCTTTCATGCCTTAAAATTCGAATGCACTTCTATTGCAACAATAATATCAACAGAAAGATGTCCAAAATATTTTAATATGATTTTTCATTTTCTCGTGATTGAACAAAATAATGTTTTGTTGTTTAAATGTCAACTTTATTGATACCTTTACTTTAGTTCATTTGCCTTTTTCTTCCATTATTTAGGTCCTATTGACTCATTCTGGAATGGAGGAAGCATTTATTTGAAAATTTTTAGTAGGTAAATTGGTTAACATTGAATTTTCATTTTATTAGTAATGGTTTAATTCTCCGCCTGTAATCTCTTGTCCTCCATTTTTTTCTTTAATTTTTTTTTGAAATAATGTATAAAAATGAAAAAAGAAAGAGTACTATTTAAATTCGTTATAACTTGTTTTAAAGATGAATATCAAGAGTCAAGCAATATATTTTATTGGTCCCTAATTCTTGTTCTTTTTATGCACTAATTGTCATATTTTCTTTTATTTTTATGTTGGAATTTTCATCCTAACAAATACTATAGTATAAACTTAACTACTAAATAATTATACAAAGTAAATTGGTCAAATAATACTATTTTTCGCAATAATGATAAATATATTAAAGCAATCATTATAAGGGAATGAAAACAAGAGAAATGAGCTCATCCATTATTTAGTATTATTTGAGCTTATCCATTATGTAGTGTTTTTCCTTATAAGTTATTAGCTTTTCGAAAATTTGTCCATTGATCGTCAGCGTCTTAAAATTAACTTTTTATTGATATAATTATCTGTGTAAATATACTATTACATATTTTATTGTGAATGTAATAAAACAATATATTCAGTCTGCACTTTTAAACAAATATGGTAGAAAAATCAACTTTGTAGATCATAAATGGGTTTGCAATGATTAATATAAGTAACTGTAATATATGGAGCTGACTCCATTTGGAAAATGAATTAAAAATTTATACAAATATTTTCACGCCTAAATAGGAAAAATAAATTAAGATAAAATCATGCATCTCATGCCCAAAAAGGCAAACAAATTAATGGAAAAATATTTAAATTATTAAGGACTCACACACTTATAAATACAAACATTCTCCCCTAATGGTTTGTCAATCATCTTCATATTAATTGTCAAGAGTTCTATACAATAATCAAATCATGCAGCCAATTAACATCTTGTTATTTGTCTTTGCATCTCTGGTTTTACGTTCTGGTAATGGTTAAGTCTTAATTTACGTATATCTATTTATTTTTTATTGGATTAAATGTTGATTATATAATTATTTTTTTTAATTTGGCAAAAAAGGTGTTGAAGGAATTGGAGTGAACTATGGGCTTGTGGGAAATAATCTACCACCTCCGGCACAAGTGATCAATCTCTTAAAGTCAAGAAACACACAAAATATACGAATTTTCGAACCAAACCCAGATGTGTTAAAGGCAGTAGAGGGTTCTGGCATTTCGGTAATTGTTGGTACTCGGAATGAAGACATGCAAGCACTTGCTAGTGATCCAACTTTTGCAACAAATTGGGTACTCACTAACATTGTTCCATATGCTGCACTTGTTAAATTTTCGCACATATCAGTAGGTAATGAAGTAATACCAGGGCCATTAGCAACTTTTGTACTACAAGCCATAAAAAATCTGGACTCAGCAGTTAAAGCCTCCAACTATATTATACCCGTTACGACAACAATCGCATTAACAGGTTTAGCAACCTCGTATCCCCCTTCGAACGGCGCATTCTCTGAGGAAGCCGGTCAATTCATACAACCAATTGCACAATATTTATCTACAAATCAGTACCCGCTACTGGCGAACGTCTATCCGTATTTCGCCTATTCTGGAAATGCTGCTGAAATTGGATTAGACTATGCTCTTTTTCAAAACACAGCTCCCATTGTGACTGACGGTCCATACCAATACAACAACTTGTTTGATGCAATGGTGGACTCTTTGTATGCTGCATTGGAGAAAGTTGGACAACCTGCGTTACAAGTTGTGATTACAGAAACAGGATGGCCGAGTGCTGGCGATGTCTATGCAACTATAGGCAATGCTCAAACATATGCAAACAATTTGGTTGCACATGTTTCATCTGGACAAGGAACACCTAGGAGGCCTGGAAAAGTTTTGGAGACATACATTTTTGCTGTCTTCAACGAGAATCAAAAGCCCGCTGGTGTTGAGCAAAATTTTGGTTTATTCTACCCCGATATGACTGAGGTTTACCATGTCAACTTGTAAAAATAGAGAGAGCATGCATATAGCCCTCAGCCTCATCCATGGGCAGATTTTGTGTTTTCTTGATTTTCTTGAAAAGTAATATATGTATGCACTTTGAACATTTTACTTTGCACTTTGAAAAGTAATACATTCAGTGCTTCCTAATGTTTATACCTCATGCTTTGACATTTCTTCTTAGCCTTGCTATTTGGAAGAAATTTTAATCCATAACTGTTAAAATGTTTGGCAAGGAGAAGAAACTAAGAACGCTTCAATTCATTTTCTAATTTCAAATCTTCGCCTAAGACTTCTCATTTTGATTTTTACAATAACGAACGACCCTTAGTAGAGGCTAACTTTTAATATTAGCGCTGATTTGGGATGTAAATAGTTCGATTCAAAATATAAAATTTTAATATATTTTTTTGTGTGACCAAAATTAAACTTTTTGAAACTTGTTGTCTTTTCGATTTTCTTTCCATATTGTTAATGTCAATACTGTTTAATGTAAAGTCATATCTCCCTCTTAATGTATAATATTAGCTTTCCTTATTTGTGGATATTTTCCGTACTAGTTATTTATTTCTTTTCATGTCAATGTACTCTACCGAGTATAAAATATAGTTAATTGTATATTAATGAAATACAAAACTTACATATTACTCTATCATGGTATTAAGAGCCACAACCACACGACAGTAATTATTTTTGGTCTTTACAGTTGATTCTTTTTTTAAAACTCTGTAACTTTAATCCTCAAGTGAGGTTACTGAATGAAAGATTTATCATAAAAGGGCTGAATCAGTTTCATTTAGCTTTTTTAGACCTTATTCTGGAAATTGGTTTGAAGTTTGATAAAATGGAGCAATTTTGAATAGCACATGAACAAATTTCAACCTTTTCCTCAAACCCTAAAGAAGTGCTAATAGGAAGCCAAAAGGTGACAAGTACTAGTAATTTTTATTTTTATTTGTGTCATCAATACCTTTATTTTTTGGTCTGACAGTTCATTTGACTACCAATAAAACCTTAAGAGAATTTTCTGAACAAATTAAGAACGACGACTACTCAGACGGTTGCATCTCTATTACTGTAATAATTGTACTAAAAAATAATAATTAAGTAAACACGTGAGCATTGTCATCCGTATTTATAGATTAGCGCTATGATCATTTAAGTTATATGTACTGCCAATATATATATTTCACATTATTGTCGCCTATATATCAAAAAGGATGGTGATTCTACATGGGTAGGGCAGGTGGATCTAACATTTAATCAAGGTTCTCTCAAACGGAAGATCAACTTTTCACAACAGTTTTTTCAAGCTACTATAGGTTTAATACATAACACCTCAACCTTGCAAAAATCACCTATCTCGAGGAGATTTCATTAATTCAACACACTAATTGTTATTCATTATTGTAACCTCACTTCATGCAGCCTTTTCAAGCATACATGAAGATCCTAGGCTAGGACTAAGTTTGCAACCTCAATCCACACACAAAAACAAGGTTAAATAACAAAACCCATTAGAACTCAAATTAATAACTCAAGTAAAATTAAGCACCCAAACAATCCAAGAATTGTAAGCAATCTTTCAAAGTAATATACAAGTCTTTTTAAAATCTCTCTTGTCTTCTCATATCTAGCATTCCCTTAGCGATCAAGAGTAATAGGCTTACTAGTATTTACAAGATCGTGAAAAAGTCGTGAGCAAATCCATTAGTGCCGCACAAAAGTCTTAGTGAAAGTTCTAAGTTTGTGACAGAACTCTTATTTGAAACAATTGCAACTACTATTTGAAATATTTGATGCAAAACTTATGACCAAAATATAAGACTCGCAATAAGATATAGGTTTGGATTCCCATCTCAATTAGTGGACAAGAAATAATACTATTTCTCTTTTTTAGTGTCACGTTTCTTTTACTTACTTATTTAGAGATAATTAAATTTTACAAAAAAAAATATTTTTATTTTATCTTTGATGAGAATTATTTTTATTCATATAAATATTTATAATCAATTGAGTTTTGATTATATATTTTCTTTTAAAAAATTTATGTCCATTTAAATATCATCACCTTAATTAAAACGAAGAAAGTAATATTCTAACAATATCGCATCGTAAAATCGTTTTTTAATTGTCAAATGGAACAAGCAATATTACAAATAATATCGCATAGTAAAATCGTTGTTTATTCTAGCTATATAAAGATGCCAGAGTGACGGTGATGAGGAAGAATACAAAATGAAACATTTTAAAGGAAGAAAGATGATGACTTGCCTCTAGGATCTACCTCCTCAATTGAAAAAGTTTCATAAAGAAAACAAAAAAAAAAAAACAGAAATCACTATCAGAAAGTAATGTTTATCTATTTTCAGTTTTCCAAAGTCAAAAATTAAAAAAATACATACATTGAATGTTTTCTTTGCAACTTTTGTGTTAACTACACTATATATATGTCCAGATTTTAATTTAAAAATGAATTAATGTGGTTCCATTTAACTCTTAAAATTGGTCAACCTGACCATTGGGACATGATATGGACTGTTGCAATAAGTGTCCATATGCATAGTATTTATTAGAATTGAACGTGAGTAAATACAAGTTTGTGGACTGCAATTGATGAACAAAAATGGCTAAAACCACATCCACGTCCACAGGCTTCATGTTGATGGGTAGAAAATCATCGTCGAAAATTTATGAGTTCAGAATTTTAATTTATTTAAATTTGAATTTTGATTGAGTTCATAGTCGATATTTTAGCTTCATCTATGAATATTGTTTATATGTAATTCCAATGGTGTATCTTAGTGCTTTACTCCTTATCGCGAAATACTTATTCTTTTATTTTCTCATAGTATTTCTTATATATTATATTAAGTAAATATTATTTGTGTACACCCATAAAAAAAATATCTAGAGAAGTGTACTAGTAAAAATTTTGAATGAATGAATGTGATTTATTTAGATATTTATAGTCCGATGAATGTTATATGAATTAGTTCTGAATATTATATAACAGTGCGGAATTAATATTCGTGCTGGTGAGTGATTTGGATGATAAAAAACACATGTATTATGACCTTGGAAAGTTCCTTTCTATCATATCCGACCTCTCAAATCATTATTTGTCTCTGACCCACATTTGTCTTAAATTTATATGCTGATATATGCACATAGGTCACTTAGAAGCGGTTTGAAAATACGTCAAAAGTAGGTTATTTACGGATAAAATTAATATAATATTTTATTTTACAATTTAAAATTTTATATAATTTATATGTATATAAATTTAATGCATCAGACCAAGTTGATCTATTATTTTGATGGACTAAAAACATCAAGTTAAATCCATCACTATGTGGACCGCAGATCTCACCGGGCCAAGTCATTTTTTTAGAAAAAAGTTATATTTTTAGTTTAAATTCTAACTTTAAAATATTGACATAAATATCTATAAGATAATATTACATGAAGGGAAAATTGTAAATATCTTGAATACAATCACACAAGGAAAAAAAATTTTGAACATAAAATATCCATGAAACTAAATAACTTTTGACATGATATCATTCGAACCAAATAAAGATATTAACAAGTAAACCAACAATTAATGAGTAATAGTGTCACTAGTTAAACATAAATATTAACTCGTAATATTTGTATATGATGATTTACTTATTAATAAGTAATTATTTTATTTTGACCAACATGAATTGTGGTGGAGTAGCAACTACTCCTTCATCCTTAATCAGAGGTCTTGGATTCGAGTTCCCTTAGATACGGAGTCGTCTTTGTTAAGGAGCACTTTACCCCCCAATATGGGACTTCCCGGCGCGAATTTGAATTTAGTCGGGCTCCAATGTGAATATCGGACACCGCATGGAAAATTAAAAAAAAAAAAATTTCTACTTTATGTTTATTTAAAATTCATCCATACACTAATGCAATCCACATTACTCAAGTATGATGGACTAGATTTTATTTGGGAGAAATTTTATATATATACCAAAAAGTAAAAAGTTTACTAAAAAGTAGCCCTTTTTTAAAAAAATAATTATCTTTTTAAATCTCTTTTGTGCAATATTTATTGTTTTTAATCATGTTTTTTATTTGTTATCTAAATATTTTATATTTGAAGAATATTTATTATTTATGGCAATTGTATTATGTATTAAAAGCGAATTATATATATATTATAATTAATTTAATTAAAAATTGCACTATATATTAAAAATGAATAATACAGGTAATATAACTGAAATCTATATTGAAAACTCTAGTAATAATTAACAAAATAATTATATTATTAACACCTTGTAATTCTAATCAATTATCTAAACAAGCCCTTAGTTAGGTACTCAATACAACAAACATGCATGCACCTGTATTGTTGTTTCGATAATTTATCACTTTATTAGAAAGTGGATAGCGCTCCATTTTTGGGACAACCATACACCGACTCTATATCTTTATTCACATTACATTATTTAGTAGGTGTAGGGGTATGAGCTAATTGGGATTCAAAAAATAAAATAAAATAGTATTTAAAGTTAAAATAAAAGTTATTTGAATATAAATTAATATATTTTTAAGTGAATATTACACCATTCAGGTATTTATTTTGAGTTATCTTTTGAAGCAAATTATTTATATTTATGTATCTTTTATATTTTTGCCTCTCTTACTGTTAAAATTCGCACGCTGACGCCATGCTGACATCATCGTTCATCTTGTATGATATACCAATAGGATATACATATATACCGACTGGATATTACAGAGGATTAAGCTCATTCCTATACGATACCGATATGGTATCAATATACCGACAGGGTGTTGAATATATTTTCTACTAATTTAGGATTTAATAAGTAAGTTTGTAATTTTAATAGTTTTCTCTTAATTATTTTACTTATTAAAAAAAGAGCTCAAAATTATAGGATATCAATATATTCCACAAGAATATAGTTTTTATTAATTTAGAGTTTAATAAATAATTTTGTGACTTTAATAATTTTCTCATAATCATTCTATTTCTTAAAAAAGAGCTCAAAACTATATGAGACCGATAGGGTATCAATATACCGATGTAATATCACAGATAATTAAGCTCCAGTCCTATACGATACCGATATGCTATCAATATACCGATGGAGTATCATAACAAATATATTTTTACACTAATTTAGAGCTTAATAATTTTTTTTTAATTGTTTCTTAAAAAAACATGATACTATATGATACCAATAAGGTATCACTATACCGTCAGAGTATCACAAAGGATTGAGCTCATTTTATATGACCATACCGGTATATATATATATATATCGCTGGAGTTTCATAGAGAATTATTTCATAGTATTCATGTTGACATCATGTTGATGTCGTGCTAATGACAACGTGATGTCATGAGCGAAATAAAAAGAAAAAAGTGAATTAAGAAGGTAAATAGTTTGAGTCATAAGTCTATTAAGGATAAATAGTTTGAATTTGATCCATTAAAGATAAATTACTATTAGTAGCAAGTTTGTAAGAAATAAAAATCTTGAAAAAAATTAAAATATATTATACGATTATCATAGTGCTTACAATATATTCTATGATGATTTATAAATGAGGATACTAATAAAATAAAACAAGAAGTAAGAACAAAGTGGAGTCCCTTCTTCTTTGTACTTGTGACGTTCTAAAATATATAATCTTGTATCTATTTGTTTCTACTCCTCGTCGTTTTGCTCCAACTTGTTTAAAAGTTCTTGAAATGCATTAATTTTTCGTAGATGTGTTGCCACTTGTTAATGTAGTGAAACACTTAGGGATCGTTTGGTACGTATACGGTGCATATAAATAATACTAAATGGAGTGTATTAATAGTGTTTGTATTAGTAATTCATGTATTAATTATGTTTACATTAATTATACATTTTTATGCATTGTCTGGTTTGATGTATCAAAAATAGCATGCATGCATTGCATAAAAAATTTATTTATAAAAATATCCTTCACATTTATGGAGGAAAAAATGTAAAAAAAAATTGAAGGGCAATTAGGTATTTAGCTATGTTAATGCATGCATTAAATAAATCTCTAGCATTACAAATACTAGAATTTCATGGTATTAGTAATACTCACCTTAATACACAATAGAGTGTACATAACATGAAAAAGTGTACTAAACATGGTACTACTAATACATCAAATTAATGCATGAATTAATTTTGCTAATACACTCTACTAAATGACTCCTTAAACCTTATCACTTTTTGAATTATCACGTATTGATAGTTTCATTGTTTTTAAACTCCTCAAATATTTTATTGTCGCAAATTAATTTGTTAATACACTCTACTAAATGATTCCTTAAACCTTATCACTTTCTGAATTATCACGTATTGATTGTTTCATTGATTTTAACTCAGATGTTTTATCATCACAATTATAATGTCTACCATGATTTTTGTTTTTGTTTTTACGTTTTCCACTTCTTTGTTTCCTAGAAGAGGTGTTGACATCCCTAAAGCGGGGGCGGAACTATAGATAGTCAAAGGTGAGTGAACACCTTTCGTCGGAAAATTATAAAGCGTGCATATATCAAAATTTATTAATTGTCAATATATTGTTTTATTGCACAATTTAATGCAGTTAGTGTCTTTAGGGTTCAGTAAAAATCTTAACCCATTTATGATATGCGTTCAGTAAAAATCTTGACCCATTTATTATAAAATCATTATTTTAGTTTACACAAGTTATCGTGTATTTTTAAAACTAAAAGTAACACAAATTGAAGAAAAATATTTAGATGGTTTGTATTTAGTGGAAAAAAATAATTATTGATATCATTTTGTTAGTTGCTCCTTTAAATTTTGTATGCCCTTCATAAAATGTTTAACTCCGCCACTGCCCTAGAGGCAGAGGAATTTGCAAAGTAGCTATCTAGTTTTTCATCCTAAAACATATCTGCACTGTAGAAATGTAGAGAAAAAAATTATGTCCAACAACTTGTAATTATTCAACTGATACTCAATCCACTAAATAATAATATATTTTCTCTCTTAAAAAAGAATGACTTTTTTTTTTAATATTTTAATTTTAACTTTTTACATGTCATATTTAAAGTCACAAGATTAATAAGTATTTTGATACATTTGACATAACTTTAATCCAGAATCACAAAATTAAAAAGTTCTTTTTAATTTTCTTAAACTTCGTGCCAAATTAAACTAGGTCATTCTTTTTTAAATGGATGAATTATATAACATATGTAACGATGTGCCACCAGATTTACTAAATAATACTCCTTCCATCTTATTTTATGTAGCACATTTTCTTTTCAATCCATCCAAAGAGAATTAGAAATACTTTTAACTTTAAAGTTTTACTTTTACTCTTAATAAAATGATTTATAGCTATACAAATATCTAAAAATTAGTTAAACCACAAGTCTTTTTTTAAAATATTGTGCCAAATCAAATGGTTCCACCTAAAATGAGATTGGGAGAGTAATATGTACCAACATCATCCACCACTGAATAACATATATATATGTGCGTATATATATATATATATATATATATATATATATATATATATATATATATATATATATATATATATATATATCGATTTTGTATTCAATCCACTCATTACACATGAATTTCAGTATACAATAATTTTAACGATACTTGCATCACAAGGAATACAATGATCTCATTAAGTGATAACACATGCAAACTCAAAGCATTTGTAATTTCCCAAGTTGTTTTAGCTAAAATTGGGTTGAAATATCAAAAGAGATTCAAACATATATCTAAAAATGGCTTTGGTGGAATTTTTGGCCAAGAAATTAAAAGATGATCTTTTGTGGCAAAGATGCTTAGCCAGAAGAGTAGGCGACAAGTTCGTCTTGCGGACCTGCCCAACATCGTCCATTTTTACCCTTTGTCCGTCAAACTTATTTCACGAGTGCGTTTTATGTGCTCTCCTAGATCGAATTCCGGAGCTAATAGGATCGACGGAATTGCATTACAACACTCGAAACTTAAGATGACCCGACCAAAATTTCAAACTTTAAGCCTTTAAAAACTCTTTCTTTAGCAAAGTTTCAACCTTTTACAAGATTTTCGAAATCTGACTTTTCAACTCATCTAAAAATGACTCAAAGCAACTTTTGAAAAGGGCAAAATGGTAATTTAGCTGAAATAGTAAAAATGACCTTCAGGGTCATTATAATAAATGTAATCTACATCATAATTTGAACATTTGAAGCCAAAGACATGAAAACCCTCATAGTACATTTTGAAATTAATTAAGAATAGGAAAAATATGGGTGAAAGGTACCCATGGATGAAAATTCACATATCCTAATGAGGAATTTAGACAAATTAGGATCAACTTAGTTTGAACTTCCTAGGTCTTCAATGAATTATTCAATTGGAGTAGAGAAGAGACTTTTGAGAGTGAAATTTGAAGAGTGGCCTTATGAATTTTAAGTTTGGAGAGTGAATGGAAGACTTAGAATGGCTAGGATAGTAAATGGTGGGTATTTTCGTCCAAAGGCTACTGAAAATACACTTTCAAGAGTGAGAAAAATAACCCAAATACCCCACTTACAACTTTAAACTTCACCTGGATGCGAACCCTACCAAGACAACCCACCACGACCCGTGGAGTGCACCAAGGGTCGTGAAGGGTGCAATGAAAAGCAAGGAAAAAATGGCCTTGGAGGGATGCACTTTATGAAACCCATTCATGGCTCATAGTGCACATTATGGCTCGTGAAGGGTGTTGTGGTGAGCACCCTTCCAGGTAGCCTTACAAAGGCCACCAAAGGGTCTTACCAAGAGAGCCCCTCACGGATGGCGATGAGCACCACGGCCCGTGAAGGGTCTCTTGGTGGGACACCTCCCCTATTTTCTAAAAAATTTCACTTTTTAGGCCTTGGTTCCCGCTTTCAACTTGCGGAGCCTTACACGAATCATTTGAGTTTATGTTTTCTTATTTTGCTTAGACTACTTTCTATTTCATGATGAATTAGGTGAGTTAGGACTTGCTTATGCCCCCATCATAGTTAGAAGCATGTTTATACAAAGTATAAGATGTAATTTTATATAATTAGGAGTTGACTCGATTTATTTATTGCCTAGACTATCTTGTTGAAGACTTTACTTCCACTTTCCTTCTTGTTGTTATTAATACTTAAGAATGCAATGAATAATAAGAGGCTTGGTTGGAGTTCTTTAAGAGTCTAATCATCATGCCATATCATGTCTAGATCCTAATTTGGATATGGCACGCTATATTAATTACGAATCACATATGATTTCTATATTTCACAATACCTGATTTTTGTCAAAAATGCTTGCCTAAATTTTTTTTACCAGGTTTTCTCCTAGGAAAAGTTTACCTAGGTACTTCAATCCCAACAATCCTATAAAAATACGATGGGATCATTACATTAGTAAAAAAATCAGCTAGCATTAAATAACTCTCTTCGTCCCAATGTTTAAGAATAAAAGAAAGACTTTTGAAACACGTGATCTAAAAAAGAGGAATTTTCGCATATAGCCACTCAAAAATACTTTAGTTATTCTCCATAGCTATAGTTTGGGTAATTACATTTCATAACTATAACAATAGCAATGTTTGTATATTTCGCTATATAATTCACACATCATTTGCATAATTTTCTATACAATTTGCAGTTTTTGTATAACATTTGATTATTTCTCTATGCGATTTACGCACAACGTTTGTATAAGGAGCCAATTTAGAACGTTTATAGTAGATTAAAAGAAAGAACAGACTCATATGAAAGTTCCCCAGAAAAAATGATTGTTGTTGAATCAGCAGTGAAATACGCTCTTGCTCACGAATCTGCTGTTCTAGCTCAGACCAGGCTATCTCCGAGAAAATAGGGGTCCCGAACAGGAGAAGACTAAGGCAGGTTGTCCTTTAACGAGTTTGTAGTTTTTTCTGGGAAATTTGCTTGTCAACGAAATTCCACTCATAAGTAGGTTCACATAGTGATCTAAGTTCCATTTCCCATCGACAGGTTATGATACTGGTAAAGAGTCTTATTCTTCTCTTTAGGTTATGAAATAATTCAATAACTCCGAGCTCCCTGACTGCATTCCAAGGGAAGCTCCTATTAGATCGTACTATTCCTGATATCCTTACTTGATTTGAGCAACTTAAAAATAAAATAAAAAATTTAAAGCCAAGTCCTTGTTAAAGGTAGAAAAAGGTCATGTTTTTTTAAAGCCGAATAGAAAAAGTGATATATAATTAATTGGGACCAAGGAATACCTACATTTTGTTTTAATATCTATGGGTGTCATAGGCCGGAGAGTATTAGTCATTGTTAGACCATAGCTTCATGCTATTGTATTTAATTTCTATTATATAGGAGTTTTTTTCATTTTAATTTATGTAAAGATATTTAATGCGTCAAATATTTTAAACAATAAGTAAAATATTTTTAAAATTTATGATCAAAATAAATTATGATAAAAATGAGTTAAAATTTATATTATTTTTAAATATAGATAGGTATCTTTTTTTTCTGAATTGATAAAAAAATATTATATTAATTGAGAAAAAAAATAATACTCCGTTTTGTATGACTCCATGCACTACTTATGAGAGTCCAAGGCACATGACACACCTAACTATTTACAAAGGAGATACTAAAATAATAGTTTTTTTATCGATACATATAAATTTAGAATTTAAAATTTATAAAATGAATATTTTAATTTATATAAGTTACTAAATTATTAAATAATAATTTGGACATAATTAATGTATTTTATCAGATAAATACAAGATTTGGACAAAATTATTTGATAGACGAAATCATAAACTACACTCTAGCTCCGACGCTATACTTTTATTATTCCAGATTATATATTCCCCCATCTATTCTTCCAGCCCTACAAGATGACCTAAAAAGACTGAAAACTGAACTTCAAATTTAATTTTTATATATATTCTATGTAAAATAATTAACATAGATATTAAAATAAAATTATTAAATTTTGTCAAATATGTTATAAACAATCTACACCTACTAGCAGATAAGTGAATACGACTCGGTACAAATAGACAATTTCTTTTAGTATTTATAATATTTGGTCCCGGTCTGAACAATTTAAATAATTTTTGCAGCATCAAAAAATGTACTTATACTGATTTAATAAGAAAATAGTGTATCGTCTTTTATAAAATAAAAATGAAAAACCGACCATTAAAGGACAAAATGTTGGGTTAACTACACAATTAGCACGGCAAATAATGATAGATATTTTGCATTGTTTTCTTGTTACGTGCTATATTTTCTTCTTTATATTTGAATTTATTGAGGCAAGGATCTTATAGAAACAGTCTCTTTAGCTTTATGGGATAATGATAAAGTTTGGGTGCGTTTTACTCTCCCAGACCTCATTTGAAGATATACAACAATGTCATTAATTATTATAAATATTAAATTTATCAATTTTTTTTAAAAAATTAATACATTGAATCAAGTAGGGAAACAATAAACTAGTAATATATTTCTAATTCATACAAACAACGCAAGAAATAAAAAAAATAAGAACTTTTAACAAAGCGAACCTAAAAAATAGACTAAAACGTGAGAGAAAAGACGGGAAGCGGAAAAGAAGTTTGAAAAGTTGATATAGAGGGAAATAAATAATAAATAATAGTTAGAGTGAAGTTTAATAAAAAGAATAAAGGATAAATTAGAATTATTTAAATTTAAGTATGGGTATAATTGAAAAAAAAAAAAGAGAACCAGAACCATGAAATAAAACCATAACATATAATTAATGAAACAATCAAAACAAACATGGTTCCCTTGCTAACCATACCATATCACCAAAAACCACCATCCAAACAAGCTGTAAGGGTAAATAGTTTGGATTGGATCCGAAGGTAAATAATTTTATATTAGGTTTATTTTGTGTAGTTTTCCAAAATAAATTATGTGTTTTTTTATGGATAAATTAATAATTTATGATAAAAGGGAGTATTATTTATTCTTAACTCCGTTTAAATAAAAGAAATTAAAAAAACATTATTTTGCCTTTTAATATTCTTTTGAATGATGCTTAATTATATTATTTTATTTTATTTTAAAAAAAAATCTTTTGTATTCTGTTTTCTTCAAAATTTTTGATAAGTTAAATTAATACTTTGTCAAAATAGGAATCAATAGTCAAAGAGTGTTGAACAAAGTGAATTGCAATTTTTTTTTGTATTTCTTCTTAAAATTTTAAGTATTACAACGAACATATTAAAGTAGGGTATACCAAGTTATCAATTTCTCAAATCAAATTCTATATATGATTATAATTATTATCTCTATTTACAGTTATCAACTTCTTAAATCAAATTCTATAATTCAAAACTTTTATTTTTATTTAAAGTTTGTCAACTTAGTACTTATAAAATTATGTTAATCATTCATGTAACGAATGCTTCAGTTAAAGGACGTTTTTCCAACGTTAAATTGATAAAATATTACTTAAAATTAATAAATAATTAAAAAAGAAAAAGAAGTGATTTATGAAAAAAAATATTAAAATTAGTATTAAAAAAAATTGAAATACAGTAATGAAAAAATCATTCTAAAGGAAATGTTCAAAGTGAATAATTACCCCGCGTTAATCCTTATTTTTCCATCTCTTGAGGAATAATGCCTGAAAATCCAACGTGTATCTGACCTAATTAGTAGTAATTAATTGACAATTAATCAATTAATGTTTAACATGATCACCTTATATTCTTGCTTATTGTGTTAGTACCAAACAGTACTAATGATGGTTATGATAATAGTTAGATATACTAATAACCGTAAATGATGGCTAGTGATACATAGAAAAAGTGTGTTGAAATATAGCACAAGATCACCTTTTCTTTTTTAATACTCAATAATTGCTATGATAATGATCATAAATATACTGATAGTCATAATTGATGATCAACAGTGATCATGAATAAAAAAATGTGTTGAAATATATTACAAAATAGCTTCTCTTTTTTCCCCTTCAATATTTGTTATGGTAATGGTTATAAATATACTGATAATTATAGAAAACAATTAATTTAGTAATGAATGATATTGACTATTATGTGAAAATTAACCAAAAAGTACGTTACATAATGAAATTATAGGTCAAATAAATACTGCACCTTCTCCAATTAGTAACTAATTGTGAAAAAATTTGTTTTCATGACATGGGACAACGTGCAACATTTTCTTAGAAATACACAGTGAGGAAAGGCAGAATAGAAAGAAGAACCCATAATTGGAAAATAATTGTGCAGAATTTGATTAATAACTTAGTCACCAATAAAATTAATAGTCGTCCATTAAAATAATAATCATAAAATATATATTTTCTTATATATTAATTTATAACATACATTAACCATGCCTTTTTAATAAATAGTATAAAAGTTTACATATATTTAACTAATAAATATAATTATTTATAAACGTGCGACCGACTAAAATCGGCCCGTAGTAAAAGGAGTAGTTTACTTTGATCATCATGTGTTCTCTCTCTGGTCTTTGAGAAAATTCCTTATACGTGTTTGTGTTTTACGAGATTCTTAAAACTTGACTAATAAATAAGAAAATATATATCACATTATATGACAAGAAATTAATTAAAGGAATATAATCATATGATATATGACCAAAAAAACTTTTTCATAAACACGGATTAGGTGTAAAACCAGCAACAAATCCATTGCTACTGTACGTGAAAAGGTAAATATCTTTTCTTTAAAAGGAAATATTAAAGTAATCACAACTCACTCTTTTTATGTTAAGTTGACAATTAAAATGTTTACATGTTTTACCTAATTATTTAATTGTTTTATGTATTATTTTGTTGAGTTGAATTTTCTTTTTCCTCTAGTCGATGGTTGAAATTAACTTTTGTTTAATTGACGACTGGTAACAGTGATTTTAATTAACCAGAAAACTTATTTTTATAATTAACTTTTCCATAAACTTAAATCATACCTAGGTTTATCGTATGTGTGTTGCACGTGTATGCTTAGTCTTGAGTCTAACTTCGTTGTTATGAGTTGTGCAGTGTATTTGTAGACGTATGCTGTAGCTACTATTTTAGTCACTCAGTGAGCCTATACATCAACAGTTTTTTAGTTTTCCATGTTACTGGTGGTTCATGGATCAGTGTAAAGTCGGATAAATTATTTATATTCATGCCTAATGATTTTCCAAAACCGATCCTCAATCCAAACTGACAAAATTACTGTGTAATATTTACATTAAACAGAGTCCATTTTGATTGATTCTGAAGCATATTAGAAATATTACAATTTTGATTGAGGAAGCCTATGTTAACAGGTTATAATTTAGTAATCAGCAAAGTATGTTTTCAAATGGCTCAATAGCTTGTGGTGCAGCTTTATTGTGACACATACAAGTATAATTTATTCTTAGTGTTGCCTGTGCTGAGTTAAATCAAAGGTACCTCAGTGGTCCCTGGAGTTTCATTGTGTTCCTTGCTGTTATTTTCACAGTCAGTATGACAAGTAATTCACACTGTCCTCGCAGGCATTAAGGAGGGCAAAAATCTAACAGACAAAAACGTTATTAGTTTGTTGTTATCGGGTTATTGAGTTAACAGGATTTTAATGATTTTATAAAAAAAAAATTATTGGGTTATCAGTTCGGTTCGATTTTTAGTATTGGATAAATTGATAACCCATTAGACTATAATAGTTTACTACTTTGTCCCTTTATAAATATTAAATATTAATAATTTAACATCACTTGATACTAAAAGGATATTCCTGAGTCATGGATTTGCTTGCCTTCTATTGGAAAGTAAATTAAAATATGAGGTCAAATATTGCATATTATTAAGTTTAGGTGCTCAATTGATTTATTTGTTTTACTATATCTAATTGTATTGCGTCAAATTATTAAAGAAGTCATATATTTATTTTATGAGTATTTTCTTATTAGGTAAACTGAAAACCAAACCGTTATTGATAAACCAAAAACCAATAAAAGATATCTTATTAATTTGTTATTAGTTTAGCATATTTAAAAATTGAGAATCGATAAGATAATATATAAAATCGAACCAAACAGATTGATGCACATCCCCAATTCAGACTTATAAATAGACAGACTGTGTACCCCTTTCAGCATCTCATGAAAGATTGAATGTGAATGTGTTTTTTTTATTTTTATTTATTTATAAGTCATCATCATTCAGGAATGTGAATGTGTTTAATGACAAAACTAAAAGGATTAATCAGTAAAACATATTAAGTTGTTAAAATTAAATAGTATGAATTTCTGTATCCAAATTTATAGAATCTTATAAGGAATGTGAAAAGATTATTACCGCCATGAAAGATGAAAGAAACAAAATATTTTAATTTAACTTAATTAATTGCAGCCACCAACTAAGCATTGAAGCTTTTAATACGGGATGACACTTGCATTAAGAAAAAATTTAATTTTATTATTTTAATCTTATTTAATGTATATTAATTACTTTTTAGTTATTTTAATTGATTAAATATATCTTTTCAACGTTCATTAACTATCAAGGATAAAATAGAAAGAATAATATCATTTATACATTAATTTTATAAAATAATATATATTAAAACTATTTATTTATAGTAAAAACGATATATAAAAGAAATTGAGAAGTGTTTTAATTGAATTAATTGCAGCCACCAACTAAGCATTGAAACTTTTAATAATTCTGGGAATATGGTACAGCTTTCAACAATCACATTGAATCTACTCAACTGCACTGTTTTTTTTATGACATTTTAATTTAAAAAAGGACATTTGGTAATTCAAATCTTCTCACTTTTAATAATAATATAGTATAAAAATAGTAATATTAGTAATAGTAAAGTAAGCATAGTAAATAGTAATAGTAATCTTCATTAAAGAATTAATTAATTTGCTTATTAATGATAGGATTAATATCAATTTCTTGAATAATATTTTCTTCTTTCTTTAGATTAAATTTTCTTAATCTCAAATGAAATTTGATTGCATGCACTCTTTGATGCATGAATTATAACATCTATGAAATTAGATGGGCAACTTGGCTTATTGACAAATTTATGGAAAAAGATAAAGAATTGGTTGATAGTAAAGCTCATAGAATTCTATCTAACTTTTATTAAAATGCATATTTTTCTTTTGTGTATTTTTAATTAGTGACTATTTCACTGCCTTTCTAATAAATAACTTATAATTCAAAAAATAATTAACATATTATTATTTAATATTAAATTCATTAGATATTTAATTTAGTGAAAGAGCAAAATCGTAATCCAACTTTTCATCTTTGGACCTTTCCACTTTTAGTAATACTAGTTCGGTGTACGTGCTTTGCATGTTTGAGCCACGTCAATTTAAAAATTATATATAAATAATACTTATCATTAAATAAATATATTCGTATAAATAAAATTAAATAAATACTATTAGTTTGATGCAATGGTTTAGTCTATTGTGAAACAGAAAAAATGCGAAAAGTCAATTCAATTGCTTATAATATAGATATGTTAATAGTTTTTGAATAATAAAGTAATAATTTTGAGTTGAATAGTTAGAAGTTAAACAATTAATTGATTAAAATTCAAAGTAACAAAAGATTCCTAAATATAAATGCAATAGTTTAATGTTTCCAACATAATTTTATTGAATTTTTTTCTTCTTAAATTTGTTATATTATATACTTTTATTAACAAAATATTTGATAGTCAATTTTTTTTATTAATTATTTATACAGGACAGTTCTAACTCAAGAGTCAATTGTAAATATAAAGAAATTCTAATTCAAAAGTGAATCTTGAAACTAAATAAATAAGAGATTAAATAATAAATCAAGAAAAATATTTGTTACTCATACTTTGTAGTAAAATATTTGTGATTCAATGATATACGATCGTATAATATATACTCCCTCCATCCATCTTTACTTGTCCCCCTATTGACTAGTAAATAATAGGAGTAATTTTATGAAATCACCCTTTGAATATAATAAATACAACATCTTGAAAAACATAATAGAAAAATAGTTATAATTAGTGCTAATATCAAATTAGGAACTAACTGTAAATTTATCTCTCAATTTCATAAAGTGAACAAGTATTATTGAACATCCCAAAATGGCATAATCGACAAGTAATAGTGGACGCAGAAATTATACGGTGACTTTGGTAAGAATGTAATATCTAAATAAAAAAATAATCATACTATAAAAATTAAGGTTATATAACATTTTGATTTTCTCCATGAACTTTGATCTTCGTGAGGACCTCGTGCATATATATATATTAGTTGTTATTATGACGCTACCTAATAAAAATATAGGCTTAACTCATAAATAAACATTTAAATTTGTTCTCATTTTTCACCTAAATACCTAAACTAAGACAAATTTCTAACAGACACATCAATTGCTAATTGGTTGAAAATTAAAAAAAAAAAACAGTACAATTAACATGAAAAAGGACTGTGGAAAGTGCCAAGTAGGATAAAAATACTTAATGAGATCAAATCTTAGCAGTTGAGAGGTGTCTATGAGGAACTTGCCTTAGTTAGGTGTCTAAGTGAAAAATGAGGACAAGTTTAGATGTCTATTTATGACTCTACCTAATAAAAATATATAATAAAACGCATTTTTTTTATGTTACTGTATAAATATACAAGCCAGTAAATAACTTTTTTTTTCCTTCTATTTATCGTAACTATAAATTAAAGTCACATGGTACATGTTATTAATAATTTAGAATATAAAACCTGTAATAAACTTGGCCGGCAATTGTGCAATATATATTCATGTGTACAGCCGCAATATTGAATTTATCTGATGACCAACTTCTACTTTTATATTGATAGTAGAGTAATATGGAACACAAACATGCATGCAATAAAAATGAAGACTAGCTAACTTATTTTATTTATATCATACACACGTAAAAACTGGTTATTTAATTTATCTAATATATATTTTGGTCAATTGTCAACCTTTGACTTCAATTCTTTGAAGGGCTCGTCAAACTTGTCCTTCTATAAATACCTATACATGCAATTAATTCTCTCATCACTCATATTTTTGTTTGCTCTCCATTTATACTAATCAAACTTCATCTAATACATGGAATTCATCCAATTTGTTAGCATGTTAGGCATGGTGGCCATTTTGTTTGTGTTATGTAAAGTTTTATATTGTTGGTGGATTATGCCTAAACTCATGTATAGGAAACTTAAGGCTAATGGTTTTGAGGGACCAACACCTAATTTTCCACTTGGAAATATTAATGATATGAAGAAGGAGCTAATGATTATCAAGAAAGCTTATGATGTTACTTCTGTTAATGTTATTAGCCATGCTATTCATTCATTGGCATTTCCTTACTTTGCTACGTGGCAGAAATTGCATGGTACGTATGGACTCTTTTCTAGCTTCTTGACGTGTGACAAACCAATGATAGATAGTGCAATGCATGTTTTTTTTTATTTGGTTTATTCCATAACATGTAAGAACTAGGAAACTCGTTTCCTAGAATTTGAACTTTATGCGTTTGAATGTCCCTAAATTTACTAGTCATTTGAGTTATCTTTACTATATTCGAAATTTAATATTTGTACTCTTTTAGTCTCAATTAAGTGTACCTTACTTTCTCTTTGATTTATCGCTACCTCTCACCTCCCAACCATCAACCCCAACAAAGAGTGTCATTTTTTTTATTTTTAGTAGGGTAGGTTGATGTCTGGTTCTGGTATTTTAGCAGGATAGTAGGATTAGTCGTGTCTTTTTATCTTGTGTTGTTTTTTCCTGACTAATATTTGTTACTTCTATTGTATTTTTATATTATCATTTGCGTTCTATTTTAGTCTATTTTTTTCTACTTTTTTTCATATCTAGTTTCTTTTGCTTTTGGGACTTGATATTTTTTCCGACGAGGGTCTTTCGGAAACAGCCTCTCTATCGTTATAAGGTAGTGGTAAGGTCTGTGTATATTTTACCCTCTCCAGACCCCACTTGTGGGATTTCATTGGGTATGTTATTGTAGTAAGTTTTTCAATTCTAACATTTTGATATGACGAGTATAAGACCATAGGATTTAAAGTATACCACGTACACATCTTTAATTTAATACTGCAAAATTAAAAAGTCTCTTTATTTCTTAAATTTTGGGAGTACATCGCATAATTAAGGAGTGATATATAGCTTAACAACGTAGAAGCTAAAATTTTATGGAGTTCAACTGAACCCGTAGCTTATTATACTATATATTCATCCCTAATTAATTGGTTCTTTCAGATGAAATTTTCTGTAGCTATAATATGCTCATGTAAAGTGTAAATGAAATAGTAGTGATTATTTATTAATTTTTGCAGGAAAAGTATTTGTATACTGGTTGGGAACAGAACCATTTGTTTACATTGCTGATCCAGAATTTATCAAGAAGATGTCTGCTGGAGTAATGGGTAAAAGTTGGGGAAAACCAACAGTGTTTAAGAGGGATAGAAAGGCCATGTTTGGGAAAGGACTTGTTATGGTAGAAGGAGATGAATGGGTGAGACATAGGCATATTATTACTCCTGCTTTTACCACAGCCAACTTGAAGGTAAAAATTTTATGAGTGCACTTTTTTTTTTTGTATTGTTTCACTGGAACATAACTTTGTAACATATATTAATTAAGAAACTCCACGCGGAAGATGTTAGGATCAAGCGCTTATCATTATGCCAAAAGCTAAAGCTGATAGCAAAGGCGCAACTTTATTTCTTAACCAAGTCCACCAAGCAAGCGCCATGTTCGATCATGACTCCGACCCGAGCTACCCTAGCCCCCTCATGTGCCTTGCCATAGGCAGAATGTTGGCATTACCCAACAGAATAAGAAGACAAAAATCAGTTTCCATATCTGGCTCCATAAAAAGTAACATGGCCTTAAAAAACTCAACTTAGCAAATGTTATGTGAATCATACCATCAAAAGATATTTTTCAACTTTCTTTCGGTTCTCAATTATCTTTTAGATGACCTGATAATGTATGTGATCGTTATATAAAAACTAAATTCATAACGAGACTCATGTACACTTAATTCGATCCCTTTTTTCCCCATTTCTATCAATTATTCAGATTGGATTAATTTTCATTTGGTTGTGACAGGGCATGGCGAGCTTAATGGTGGATTCCGCCACACACATGCTAGACCGTTGGGCTACACTCATCGATTCCGGGAAGGCGGAAATCGACACGGAGTCCGAAATCATCAACACCGCTGGAGAAATAATTGCAAAGACAAGCTTCGGCATCAGATTCGAAGAAGGTGAAAAAGTATTCGAAAAATTAAGAAACATGCAAGTCACACTCTTCAGGTCTACACGTTATGTTGGGGTACCATATGGAAACCAAATCATGTGTCCAAAAGAGACACTAAAAGCCAATAATCTAGGCAAGGAGATCGATTCGCTCCTCATTTCCATAATTGAGGAGCGAAAAAATAGTGTTGATGATCGTACAGAGCACGATCTTCTGAGCCTTTTGCTAGCGGGGAATGGGAGGATGTTGAGTACAAGGGAAATATTGGATGAGTGTAAAACGTTTTTCTTTGGAGGACATGAGACCACAGCGCTGGCACTTACATGGACTCTGTTGTTGCTGGCACAGAATCCAGAATGGCAAATTCAACTCAGAGAGGAAATCAAACAAGTCATGGGTGATGGTGAAATAGATGTCACTAAGCTTACTGGTCTAAGGAAGGTAATTTATTTATTTTTATCAACTACTAGTCTAATAAAATTACGTTTATACTTTTTATTTGAACAGTCTTTTCTTTCACGTGTTTGTTAGATCTATTGTGTGACTCGTACACTCACATTAATTTTGAGTTCCATGTTTTTGTGAGACAAAAAGGTATTTCTCATAATTAATACTCATTTTATGATATTCTTTGACTTGACACGATGTTTAAGAAAAAAACAAAGACTTTTAAAACTTGTGATCTAAAATCATTTTTAAATATTTATGTGGTTGAAAATCATTTCATTAAAGGTAAAAAGAGAATTTTAAAGATAAATTATTTCCACTTAGAGTAAGATGACATTCTTTTAAGAATAAACCAAAAAGAAAAAAGTACAACAACAACATTGTAAGCAGAACTTACCACTACCTCATAGAAGACTGTTTCCTGGGGACCCCACCCAAAAAAAAAAAAAGAGTATCAGTATCAATTATGTGTGAGAGATCATACTAATTGTATATCTTGTTAACATATTTGCTCAGATAACTTGTCAACTTATAAAATGAAGATAAAATTAATTATATTTTTTTTAATTTTATCCCTATCATTATTTCTTTTTGTTATGACAAGTTAGTAAGATCCAAAAAAGTTTTTTCGAAAGGTAAGCTAGTAACACTGTTTTTCTTAATTATAACTTTTTAAACGATATTTTTTTTTTAAAAAAAAAGTAAATAACTACGTCGTAGGGGTCCCAAATATTTGGTCAAGGTCAACATGTATGTTTAGGGTTCAAAAGCATAAAAATGACAGAGACAGAAGCGTGTGGCTTTTCAGACAACAAATATTCCAGGGATTTAGGATTGAGACAATATATTACTTACGTCAACATCTATTATGAAGAATACGATAATTGACCGGTCCCAGTTGGTTAACAAATTGATCGCTCACCGGCCATACCTCAATTCTACGGTTGTTTGGTTGAGAACAACTTATTCCACGATAAATTATTTTGAGATCAATTATCCTGGAATAAATTATCCCACTTATCATCACTAAGGTATAAATGGTGGGATAAATTATCCCAAACTTGGCAACTGAACAAGATATCAAAATTTTATCCCATGACTATTTATTTTTATCCCTCACACTAAACGACCCCTAAAGCCTATATTGTATTACTAACCCTCAAAATTTATGTGACACATTTTTTAAAATGTTATTTAAAAATAATTCTTTGCATTAGATTTGATTTATAAATAACAAATTTTTATGATTTATTTGATTAGTATTTTTTACAAAATAAAATAATGCCACGTGAATTAAAATATAGAGGATTGCTTGTTCTGTTTTGATTTCCTTTTAAGCGCGAAAGAAAAATCAAAAGATTCAAGATTTATTTGTTTGGACGTATGATGTTGATTTTTTTAAAATAATGCAGATGGGATGGGTGATGAATGAAGTATTAAGACTGTACTCACCAGCACCAAATGTGCAAAGGCAAGCAAGAGAAGACATTCGAGTGGACGACCTAGTCATTCCTAATGGAACAAATATGTGGATTGATGTGGTGTCCATGCATCATGACAAGAAACTTTGGGGTGAAGATGTGAATGAATTCAGACCAGAGAGGTTTAAGGATGACATCCATGGTGGATGTAAACACAAGATGGGATTCATGCCTTTTGGGTTTGGAGGGAGGATGTGCATTGGTAGGAATTTGACTATGATGGAGTACAAGATTGTCTTGTCCTTAATCTTGACAAGGTTCTCCTTTTCCATCTCACCTAACTACAAACATTGTCCCTCTATTATGCTTTCTCTCAGGCCCACGCTAGGATTGCCTCTTATACTCCAACCACTTTGATTTGGCATCTAGGAAAACTACTACCTAGTTAAGATGTCAGAGGCAGCCAGATCTGTTTGAATTATATTTTTGTACTTACTTTCCTCTTCTTTTTTTTAATGGCTTACAGAGTTGTACCTCATTTTCAAAAAAGTTGAATTCATGTACTGATCATATCATCAAAAGTGAATTAAATACATAATAGTTTAATCTGTGAGTGGTCCTGTTATACTTTAGTCATAACAAATGAACATTAAATTACAGTAAAAAGATTTTCATAGCGAGTAATTGAATCATACACGAACATACAGTGCAAACAACTGATCAACAAGCTAAGAGGAGACCATAAGATTTCAATTTCAAATTCAAATTCAAATTCAAACTCCAACATAACAAAAAAGATATTAAATAACTTCTTTCCATTCGTATAAGCCTTGATACTCAGAATTTATTGATAGTTGTATACGTGAGAAATTTAAGTACCCACAAGCAATCCAGACACCATCTTCATCACCAAACGAACATGAGAAGAAACAAAGCAGGTCAAACACATCGAGAACCTAACTGCCACCAGTTAACTATGGACTCCATAGATCGGACATTTTCCTTTCTTTCAGTACAGTTTTACTACGAAAGTTGAGCGGTTAAAACTGAAATATTCACTCGGAAGGAATACAACAATTACTCAAATAGTTAAGTTCTTACTTGAGTAAAAGGTGGTCATAGTTTGTACTGCTTTTGGGTGTATATATAAATAATTTCTCACGGAGTAACCTTTGTAAATAAAAAATGGTTGCACTTTGTACTGTCAAAGAGAAACTATCTGAATGCTCCTACGGTTTCCACTCCCAAACTCGTCTTAATGACTCAGAGTTCTAAATACATACAGTCCAGCTTTAGAACATGAATGACAAATGTAATTTCAAACCAAAAATCGCTTACATAGCCATATTCTGAATGTTGCGGTTGAATGTTCCAATAACCATTAAACAGCCAGATACACAACAAAAAGTTATTTCATATAAAGCCAGTGCGGTGCCAGATCACCTCTATACAAAATTTAGATTTGAATTACATAGTTTAGACATGCAATCCTGCTTCCTAGTAGGACTGAAGAAAACAAACTAAATGAAAATTGGAAAGAAAAAGGAGAATTTTATTCAACATAGCAGAGTGTCGTAAATGAACATGTTTTTTTTTTTTTGGGCAGAACTAGAGTCATATCCTCTCTTTCTCTCGTATTCTACTAAAATTGTGTGTTCACTGAACAAAAACTAAAAAAGAGGTAGCGACGATGGAAATCGTACTTGCATCCACTGTTTCTCATATATCACCATGTGGCTCCATCCTATTTGATTGAGCAAACAGAGCTTTAGTTCATAAAACTTCTTCTTGGGCGGGTTACCATCATCTTGTATCATGTCAAGTAGAACCTGATGTAGCAAGTCAGCAATTAATCAAATTTTTAGACAAACAAGATTTTGTAATTCCATGAGATAAACCACTGTTGCAGAAATGCATGCATTCCAAGTTCAAGATATGAAATTACTGCAAAAGCGAGCAAAAATGAAAGAGAAGTTCAACCATCTAATAAGATCTAACCGAGAAAATAATGAATACATAGTGTACTGATGCACTAATTAAAATTTGCAACATAGACAAAATGTTCAAAAAGTAGTAGTACCTTAAGTGCGGTTCCAAGTCTTCCATGATGCCTCTCACGGAGAACTGAAAGGATGCCATATTTAGAGGACTTCAGATCCACCCATTTCTTTAGCTCTTTGAAGTTCTCTTCAGACATATCTACCTTACCTGCAGTGCTCTCATCCTACCACAGTTTTTGGGCATAATCAATTATAACTGAATGCAGAATGTGGACAACAGAAGAGGAAGACCAACTCATAATCTACAGCATCAGGTGATCATCCTTATCAGAATTGACTCTGGTGATCATCCCTATCAGACTAACTAAATATAGTAACATACTCTTGACATGTGAAGGAACTATATAATCATACAGGACCCAGGAAAAATAGGAATAAGAAATTCAGTTATGCTAGTTGGTTATTTTGTTTTTTCTGAAGCTATTGTTTTCAACTTTTCATCCCATCAATGCTTATTCCATCATTAATTATATTTGATAGTACAAACTTACCTATTTTCTTAATTTTTAGGAAGCCCTGTGTTAGGAATCACTTATAGAATTTTCCATCAGCCAAAGGTTTAACTCGGGGCATCTATGTCAGCACGATTATATGATTAATCATATACGTCATTTAAGATTTTACCCCACAGAATTCTTAAGAATTCAATCATTTTAATTTGTAGAACTTAGAAGCTCACTGTGTAATACACCGTGCACAAAGACAAACTGATGTTTAAAATCAAACAGGTCCATGGAAGTCCACTCTAGCAGATACGCTAGCTATGAAATGCCCGAATGAAATCTCAGGAGCTATACGAAATGAACAAACCACACTTCCATCCAGTTTATTCTTCCTTTGTTGAACAAGCATTTAATAGCCTATTTTTTATTTTAATTTCCAGAACTCACAAAGATTAAGCTTTTTAAGAAAAGATCTTTTCATTCAAAGGCCAATCTCTATTTATTATTTGCCTTAGCAATCATCTGAGCGGTGTCAGCATTCAACAGCAAGGATAGAAGGTCCATGCATCCATTAGAGTCATTACCTTCAGTGCTTCAAGCTCTGCCAAAGCCAATCCCTTCTGGTAGAGGGCTTCAGTTAACTGTTCACGGGTTGTCTCCATCTTCTTCTTCACTTTCTGTCAAATCAAATAAACTGCTGTTATGACTTGTTTCTTCGCAGAAAAGCTGAGCTATAAGGACAAATCTAGCAGTCCAGGCTTTACAGTTAGAAGAAGGGTACAAGGAGAGAAAATACTAAAAACATTAACTGCTACGCCTACTAATTCTCTTCAAATTGAAAATGTAAGAGGTAAAAATACCAACAGATGAATACTCACTTCTGTAGCCTCGTCTTCTGGATCACTTCTGAGGGCAAAATATTTTGCCAATTCATCTCTATTGATGCTAGCAACAACCTCATCAGCTGCACTAATAATCTGGAAAAAGCACATGCCTCTTAATCATGAAATCCATGATCACTCAGATTATATGGAAAGACTAAAAATAAATTCAAGTATTTGTCGCCCATCTGAAAAAATAGGTTTGCCACCAATTGTTTGACCTACTAAATCTCTGTCAACCAAAAGAAACTGACCACTCTCCTCGTCAATGAAGCACATCCTCACAAAGAAACTCTAAAGAGAACACTTTTCTAAATACTCTAATTTAGCTTTCTAGCACCTTCTCCAATCATATCACTTGCATCCCTGCAAACAAACTAGTGGACGTTCGATGTTTCTTTTCTACTCACCCATTTCTACCCACTCCGATTGGAGAAGATGGAATTATGGAATCACATACAACAAAAGTGGTATCACAGATTTTAACACCTTCTGCAAGTATCAGCATTTGCTCTAATTGGTTCCAACTCCAGTGATAGGGCAACTGTATAGCCAGATCAGAACAGCTGTTTACAATTACATTGTCAACCAAAAAGCATCTTCAGACTAAGCTCACTTCGAGGTCGCAAGGTCCATATTCAGATCATAGCCATATAATACAGCTTGTACCTACTTTCCTTTACAGTCCATTTAAAAAAGAATGAGATTTAGCAACTCTTTGTTTTGAACATTCCATATGGCATGTGTTAAAGACCACAAGATTAAAGGGCATTTGATACATTTGACATATCTTTAATTATTATATTTTTGAAATTGTTTTCATCTCTTTATGTTAGACCACAAGATTCAAAAATCTTCTCTAGTTTCTAAAACTTCATGTCAAGCCAAAATGGGACAAACAAATTGAAACAGACGGAGGAACAACAATAACATACCCAGTTTAATACTTGTGGTTTGGGGAGGGTAGTGTGTATGCAGTCTTAAGAAGTTGTTTAGGTAACTGAAAAATAATTTCTTGGAAACACATTTATTGAAGATTTACAGTATCTGCAATCACATAATATTCTAATTAAAAAATGTACTACCTTTGTTCTATTCAATATATGGTGGTGTTTAACTAGACGTAATTTTAAGAAAAAGAAGACCTTGGGCGCACATCAAAAGTACCTGTAGAACTTGTGGTTTCAATTATGACAATGTGACTTGTGGTTTTAATTATGACAATGTAACAATTGGAACCCAAGTTTCCAGAATATGTACTCTTTTGCATTATGATGCTTTGGTTAGCTCCGTACAGTATTTTTGAACTTAATGGGATAGTTTGGTTCGAAACCCAAAGGACTCGCGAAGGTTCTTTAACACGGTTGAGATTTAAAAAGCTTAAAAGCCAACATTGGATACCCGAAACCTCCTTTTGAGTTTTAGCATGCCGTTGAGCGATTCGAGACTTTGTACAAGTCTATAACATGTTTCGGGACATGTTCACATTCTCGCATTTGGACCTGAGGAGCTCGGGGGTGTTTCGGCACCTTAGTGGCCATTTGGAATTGGCAGACTTTTGCTGGCGTCTGGTGCCTCCTACGCGACTGCAAGACACAAGCTGCAATCGGCAAAGCTAAGGAGGCAGAGCATTCCAATCACAAGGAAGGGTATGCGACGGCGAGGGGAGTGACTGCGATCACGAACGTAAGCTGGCAAGGTACCACGATGGTGAAAAGGCCTTGTAGCTATAAATAGCAGATTTTCAAATTCTAGAATCAAATCAAGTCTGACTTTGGGGTTTTGAGGCGATGTTGACTCACAATATGGGGAACCAAAAGGTGGGACTTCGTCCTAAAAATCTAGGTATGGATTCCCAACACTACCCTAATGTAAATATTTTCTGGAACACATAACATACATGAAAATAAATAAGAGGCAAAGCCACGCTCTCAAAAGTTCAATTACAACCATTTATATACTAAATAGATTTACACTGGTTAACAAGTCACATGATTCCAGATCGAGCAAATTGAGGTGTATACTTCAAAACAATGTTTACCTCTGTGAAATGATGGAATTTATCCTCAATATTGCTCTGAGAAAGCACGCCTTCCAGAATTTTAGCAAGCAAAGGAGTGTATTTAGGGTACTCTGACTGCAAAGTAAATTGAAAAAGCAAAAAAGGAAACAACATTGTCATACATGATGAGCATATAAATGGATAGAACAAGAATCAGTGCAAAAGAATGATAAAAGGGACGTTCCACAGAAGTTTGGAAAGAACACAAAAAGAATCAAACAGTCACATTATAACCAGCAAATACTCTTTCTAATATTGGAGAAATAAAGACAAAAGATTCCTGTTAAAAAGAAGAGGCAGTACAAAGTTGACACACAAAATAAAACAAGTAACCTAATCAGGCGTCTGAGACAAGAGGTAAAGGACAAACAACAACATGAAGCTGACAAAAATCTGCACAGAAACTCATCTCCCTTTCTGCACGCTCTTCCCTTACACCAGTAGAGTAGGGCCCTGAGACTTTTTTCTCCAAATTGAAATAATGCAGAGTTCTTAGTTTTGCAGATTTCAGAACATTGCAAGTGTAAAGTTGCAAGTTTTCAGCAGGTAGAAATGGGCTTTGCTTAACCTATTCTGAGTTAGTACCTTCCAATGTCAATTGATAGCCCCACAGCAAGTTTACTAGCTCACAAGTTAGGCCTTCAAAGAAATTATTGTCACCTCCTTGAAACAATTTAACAATTACCTTAAGTGACTGACATAACTTTTTCCATTCTGCACGTTCCTCGTTTGTGCCTTGACTCGAGCTAGCAAGAACCTTTATTTTAGCATCACGGACCTGATTGACAAAAGATAAGCCACTATTAGGCATGTCAAATACTACAGAAAGTAAATGATCAATATCAGAAAGATACTCTTTTTAAGGCAACTACCCAGTAACCAAACAGTTGTAAAGCAGAAGCAGTTGATACTCTGTAACTCCATAAGTTAACACCAAAACAAATCTATGTTTGCCCCTTCAGTATGGTCGTGTACTATTTATCTTGTTAGAAAGGAGAATGAAGGTTATATAATAACTCTAATTGATACAACATCTAACCAGATATTGCATGCACGAGGATATTTCAACAACTCCAGGGGAAAAAAATAGATGAAACAAGAACCAGAATGGCATAAATAGAAATGACTTCACTCAATGAGAAGTGTTAAGCAGAGTGACCTACTGTATGAACACTTCACTAAATTACTTGCCAACATCAGAATGATAAATAAATATGATTACCTCTTCTTCTAGTCTTTCTGATACAGATTTGGTGTCACTCGAACTTTTTCCTTTGTCTTCATCAAGCTGAAACACAAAAATCGTTCATTGAATCAAGAAAGACCAAGCACAGACTCTGAAATGAAGGAGATTATTTATGCATTGCTGAAGATAAATCTAGACAGAAGGATACAAGGGAAAACCTTGATTGGGGGCACAATATAAGATATTTGATAAGAAGCAGGGTTCTTCTGCGGACTTTTCCCCCCTCCATATGATATTGGGCCAAACAATACAGTTCCTTCATGGGAATTCTGCAAGTAGATTATATAAATCATACAATGACCAGGGCACATAAAGTTAAGCTCAGAGAAATGGGATGACAGAATGACAAGTCCTGAGTTTAGTGATAGAAGAATTTTGGTAAGGACAAACCTTTGGGATCTTGTCCTTTGCTGGAGGACCCACATAGAGTGCTTCTTTCACTCTACAAATATCAAGATGTAAAACAATGCAAGTGGTTATATAACAGCAAGAAAAGGATAACCGTCATAAATTGGACTAAACATACCCTGGAACTAGATCTGAAGAGCTGAAGGAACCATCACCCGTTAGTGGACCATCAGGTTGAGAATAGAAGTTCAACCGAACAATGTCCTACACAAAAAATCTTAACCATCAACAAACAAAAACTTTGAAGAGTGTCAAGCAGCATGGACCTAATTAAGTTGCTTGCCCCTCGGGCTTAGTTCAGGTGAAAAGGTTGAGGGACTCATAAGAGTTGCATCGCACAAATTAAGCCTAGTATTTAAGTAGAGAAGGGTAGAGGGGTGGACCCATTGTCTCGCGTTTCGAGGTTGTTTTTGGTCCTATGAGTTTACCCGAGACGGATTTCTCAATCATTTGAAAAAAAGGTATAGACATAATTAACAATAAAGATGCATCTTCCATAAGCACACTAAATTCAAGCCAAATACAGAGATCTGCTCAAGTAGTTCATTAGATCAATACTTTAATAAGGAGACCATCAATTTCATATTGTTGGAATATGAAGGAGATAACCAGCCATCACCAAGCCTTAATCCCAAATTAGTTGGAATCACCACTTGAATCCTCAATATCCATTCCAATTCATTTGAATTCGTTTCATTTCAATAATTTATTTTTTAGGAAAACCGGGAGTACTAAAGTTCGTAATTCCCCACTTTTGCCTGCAATAATATATAAACGATAAATTGTTATACAACCTATGCCATGTCATACATTGGAGCTATGGTAGACTAAACTTTAATCTTATATATTTGGTATTGACTGTGCAAATTAAGTTCTATTCTTCGGTAATTCCACATGGATTGCACGGGATTGTAGATTTTTTCAGATAAATTCCATTTACATCTACCTCATCCTTTTTAACATCTTTATCATCGTAGTTACACCTATGGATTGGTTGCATTTCGGGATCTTTTATCAATCAATAGTTTTAGCGACATGTGAGCTTATATGGCTAAAGCAACTTCTCCTAGAGTTGAGGCATGGATATGCCCATTTGATTGGTATATAACGATCAAGTCAATACAGATTTCTTAAATCCAGGTTCCATGAAAGAAGGAAGCACATAGGAGGAGGTTATCAATTTATTAGACAAAAAATTAAATCAGCATGCTGATTGTCATTTTATTCGACAAAAGACTACATTATAAGGCATTATAACATGTTCTTCAAATCAAAATGATCAGTTAACAGCTAAGCTGCTCCCACTCAGGTGTCACATACAGCTGTAGATTTGGAAGTCGGATTCTTCATTATCTAAATTTTAAGATTCATGGAGATGGATCCTGATACAAATTATGAGTGCGGTTATTTAACTAAAAATAATTCAAATATCAAGAAAATAGAAATAAATGTCTAAATTATGAGACATTGTGTGAACAACTTACTAGTTTATTTTTTTAGTTTTTAAAAAATTGTGGTGTGAGGGCCAACTTTCACGCACCTCGACTAAAACTCACAAGGTATTCTTAGGAAAAAATATTGATGAAGAGGAGAATCCGGAGGGTGACATAAGGTAAAAGACTGACATAGAAATTTATATATACAAGGTACTTTTTCTTCAATTTCTCTGCTGATTTTAGTCAAAGTTCAAGATTGATTGACCAAATCCACTATGGATTCCACACCCACATCACGTCAACACTGATAGGCATGGAACGTGAAGAGTCTGAGCAACTTAGGTGATAAGCCGTGTATTATCTATACTTATTCAAAGAGGAAGAAGTGGAGAAAGATAGAAGATTGAGCAGCTCTGCACGGTTATTAGGAGTTAACTGGCAGTTCCTTATGGTTACTAGAAGCTATGTGTCTTTATCCTAAATAATCATGAAGTAGTAATTGTTAGCTACTATATAATAATAGATCCAGTAATGTGTAGGTATGTAATATCTTTTATATGCAAAAAGATTATTCTAGAGATACGAGATACGTGTGTCTCTCTCTGTATTTTCTATCTATTTCCAATATAAAAACTTTGTTTCTATCATTGGTATCACCGCAGTAAAGATCTGCCATGGTTAACACACGAACCAGCTCTTCCCTGATCAGATCGGCCAACAATTGACCACTATAGCAGCAGAATTGGAAGCCATAGACGCTTTGGCTGCTTATGTGGCTACATTAAAAGCACATAACAGTCAGAATCAGAAAGGAAAAGCTGAAGTATTATTGGACGAGGAAGAGGCTTATAGCACTTAGAGGCATCAAGAAACTTATTAGTGTTCACACACAGATGAATTACAGAAATATGAGGGAGGAGATCCTTGAGGTTGGATTCTGAAAGCAGAGAAGTATTTTCAATATAATCAAACACCTGATGTTCGGAAAAAGTCTCTCTACCTCCACGAGGTAGTGGTAAGGTCTGTGTACACTGTACCCCTCCCCAGACCCCACTTAGTGGGATTTCATTGGGTATGTTGTTGTATCAAACACCTGACGATATCTATGAAAGGAGATTCATCGCATAGTTTTGCTTGGATAATAGTAAAACACCATTTATTATTGGGATGAGTTGGCGGAAGTCATGCAAGAAAACTACGGACCCGCTGAGTTTCAAAGTCCAGATGAACAACTGTGTAGTATCCAACAGACTGCATCGATGTCCGAGTATAGGAGGAACTTCCAAAATGGTGGCAGGCGTGCAAAATTAGCCAGAACACTGTTTGCTTGGAGTTTTCCTTGGCAGGCTCAAAGAATACCTTCCTGTGGATGTTAGGATTCACAAGCCTTAATCCGAGTATAAGGCAATGAGTCTGGCTTTAGAATAGGGAGGAAAACAGGGACCAAATTGATCCGGTAGGGGACCCGCTTGGCCTTCTGTATCACGACCTTCATCAATTGGGCCTTCCTCTCCAGCAACTCAAGAATACTTTAATTTCAATCATCATGTAAACCATTTACACGCCCGTTTCAACATCCTTCACTTCCAAACACTCACCCACTGAATTCTGAAAATTCGGCACAAAATAGGCCTATGCTTTTGTTGTGCGGAAACAAGTTTGCCCCCAGTCATTGCCACAAACCTGGGACTTCTGCACATTTGGAGTTAATGCAAGAGGAGAACAATGTGCAAAGTGTAGACAATAAATCAGAATGAAGACATACTCTCTACTCATTTGGGGGAAATCTCCTTTCACTCAGTTTTGGACAAAGAATCTGCTTCAACTTTGAAACTTAAAGGCACTATTTGCGGGAGTAAAGTGTTGATTTTCGCCAAGAGGACAAGTCGTCTTACCAGGAGGGGTATACTGATAAGCCACATCACTTCCATACTTATTCAAGGAGGAAGAAGTGAAGAAAAATAAGAGAAGATAATGATCTGCATCTTCTCAAATTCCTGGAGGTTACATACATGGAGGATTGAACAGTTTCTTACAGTTACTAGGAGTTATGTGGTAGTTCTCTATGGTTGCTAGAAGTCATGTATCTTCATCCTAAATGGTTATCAAAGAGTTATAGTTGGCTATTATATAAAAAAAAAATAGATCCGGTAATGTGTACTTTTGTAGGTATTTAATACAAATTTTTATATGCATAAAGATTATTCTGGACTCTGGAGATACGAGATACTTGTGTCTCTCTTTTATCCAACGTAAAACCTCTGTATCATTAGGTTAACAGTATTCTTACAAAATTGCTCTGTAGCTCCAGAAGAGAGTATATTGTGGCAAGTTAGGAGCATATAATATGTACTCTCCAACTTCAGGGGAAGTAAAGAATATTTATGTTGAGAAAATGTAAATATAGCAAGTATACATTCCTTGAAAATACAGAATAGGTTAAAATCCATGTTATTGTGTAATCATGACCAGAAAAATGCTTTCCTTTCCTTCTATGCATTACTTGGAAAACTTATTCAAGTCCCAACATGCTTGAAGGAATAATCAAGTAATTCCCAAATCTTTTATTTATTTACACGCAATAAGACCAATTTTGAATAGGTTCATGAAAACTTTCATAAACCTAGGAATGGTGAGGAAGCTAGCTTGCAGTTGTGTGCTGAATTACCCTGGCAGATGAGCAAAACCACCTCATGTTTTTCGTTGCCTAGATTCAATCTCACTATCCCATTCCAGGTGTGACAGAATGTCAGATGCCTTACCTTGAGAGCTATCCAAGCTCGCAACCCAGCTATAACTGAAATACCTTAATCCTACACAACACCCTACAGGGATTGCAGTCAGTTGCCTCAAATCCGTACAGACAAATTCCAATTACCTGACTGCCACCTGAACCTCCTAGAACAATAACATAAGAAGATGAGGAGATAACTATTACTAATATTGCAAGTTTTCTACTCCTCTAACTTTATAAAGCTTTTGACATACCTAATTATATTCCCATCATAAAGAACCAAACACATTTACTCTTAAGGAGAATAAACAGTATCAAAAGTAAATAGAAAATACATGTAAATGTTCAGTAGCAGGTCTCCTGATTGAACCAGAAATCCTACAGCGAGCACCTGGAATCTTTTAGTCCTAATTCACCCAAAATGCCAAAAACCCCCCACAGGATCAACGATTACCTTGTTAAAACCCATCAGAAACTTCCTTTCCATAACCATCTTTTGGCCTAGTTAAGGCGAGTGTTAAAAGAGTATTAGAAAGTCAATATGTAATTTGGTTGGTCTACTTACTTGACTGCTGCGGGGAAATACAAAAACTTCCAATTCCTTATGACTTTAAACATGTAATCTCAAACATGTAAAGAAGGATAGCAACAACACAACTGAAAGGACCAATGCATCAAATACAAGGAGATGTATGTCTGCATTTCTCAACTATTGATTAGTTCAGACTGAACAAATTTTGATCCCTAAAGATTATAGCAGTGTACCTTTTCCTCCAATTTTCTTTCAATGAATATCACCAGTTGCTTCATCTTCTCTAGGTACTGTACATTGTCATGCCTGAACCACAGACATTATAAACTGGTGAAGACAACATTTTGTTATATTCAAGCTAGCCAATTGGGCACAATCAATGTGTGTGCATCTCATATGACGGCAGAAAAGAAACAAAGCATGGATTGTTTTCACATTATAATGTAATAATTGCGCGTTAGACGAGTTACAAACAAAAAGGTGTGTCGAGGCTACATAATCCAATTAAAGAAACACTATAGATAATTTCCTTGGTAAATTAGTTTGCTTGGATTACAATTTTAATAACTTACGGTGGAAATCTGGAAAGAATATTTAGGAACTTCAAATTTAGTTTTGTTGATTTACTTGATGTTGCATCAAAATTGGGTGTTAGAAGAGACACAAGCAAAAAGGTGTGTTGAGGCTAGACAATCCAATGAAAGAGACATCAAAGACAATTTGCTTTATAAATTTGTTTTCGATGGATTTACAGCTCTAAAAACTTTTGGTGGTTATCAGGGAAGAATATATAGGAACTTTAATGTTCGTCAATTTTCACATTATTTGCATCTGAACTGGATGTTGGAAGAGTCACATCCAAGAAGCTGTGTTGATGGCTAGATGATCCAATTAAAGAAACATCAAAGATAATTTTCTTGGTAAAATTGCTTGTGAAGGATTACATTCAGAAAAATTTGACACCCAAGGATGCAGCCTAACGGTAAATGAAGTGGTGCAAAACTCGGAAACTAAATCCAAATCCTGGCAGCAACAAAAATATTACTACATGATCACTTTTCATATCTGCCAAAGTCTTCATTGGTCAAGTTACTGGAATTTTTTGCTGGTGAGAGGTAGGACATGCCCAATAAATAGTCGAGTTGTATGCAAGTAGGCTGGGAACTCCAAAATCGAACAGATTTTGATGTAACTAACTTGTAACCCACAAAAAAAGCTTGAAGTTGCAAGACTTCCGCTGTTCTAAGAGCTATACCTATCTTATACTAGTTGTAACTCTGGCAAACTGTTAGAACAGGAACAGGAACAAGAATATTATCTACAATCCTACTTAGAATAGGATTAGGAATAGGAATAGTATATATATCCTCTTTGGAAAAGGATTGTATTACAGTATCCTAGTTGGAAAAGGAGTCTAATATGGAATCTATAAATAGAGTATCAACGTAATAATGTAGAGACAACAATTCAATAATATTCTTCTCCAATATTTCCCAGAGCTTCTACAATCTTGGTAGAAAATAAAGAAAGGTTTCCGCTACTGGTAGGCGGCTATGACCCATATATGTTGTCCGTCTGGCCAATGATTATGTCAGCAACATTTGGGTCACCGTATATCTTTTTGGTGATTATTTTCTCATATGTAATTTGCATAGCACCGTGCATATTTCGGTGATTACTTTCTCATATTCAATTTATGTAGCACCGGTGTCATCCTTCCAGTGACTACTTTTTCATATTTAATTATGTAGCACCGTGACATCTTTGCGGTGACTATTTTTTCAAATTTGATTTGCGTAGGGTCGTGTCATCATTTTGACCTTACCTATATTATTCTTCCTTTGTAGGGTCGTGCCATCATTCCAACCCTACCCATATTATTTTTATTTCTCAAATTTTGACCATTTTTAACCATCAAATCTAATAATTTGGTGCATGAGCATGTTCTGGTAGTTTTTTTGGTGACTTTCTTGTTTAAGGTCTACTCATCTCTTGACTTCGAGATGATCCATATATTTTATACCAGACTCAAATATTTTGGGTCGAATTACAGTGATATTTTCTCTCCCGAGGCTAAAATAGCATATGTCCCTTTTTTCTATTTGTGATTGTCATTCCCCATTGGCCTTTTAATTAGTTGAACATTAAGAATTTTTTCTCTATAATAATCTCGAGGAAGAAGTCTATATACAAAAACCACCTCAGTTTTTGCGTAGGGGGTGTCTTGATAACCTTATATGTTGATAACAGTCTTCTCAAGCTTGGTTTGGGAAGTTCAACACTGCAATTCAGTATTTCATCAGAAGACTAAGCACATTGAGATTGATTGACAATTTTGTGAGGCGAGTGGTCAACTTGGAGATATCTCATGAAGCCCCTCATCAGTTCTCGTATTAATTACATTTGTAACAAGCTAGGTACATATGACTTGTATGCACCAACTTGAGGGGGAGTGTTAGGATAGGAACAGGAACAAGAATATTATCTATAATCCTACTTAGAATAGGATTAGGAATAGGAACGGTATATAGAATCCTATTTGGAAAAGGATTGTATTATAGTATCCTCATCGGAAAGGAATCTAATATAGTATCTATAAATAGGTTATCAATGTAACAATCTAGAGACAACAATTCAATAATATTCTTCTCCAATATTTCCCACACAAACCACCCAGAACATGGCCGTGGAACTGCATTGGATGACGTGATCCGATGATTCTAGCAATAGATTTATCAACATTTAATATGATTTATATGTGCTTAAGAAGTCAACATAAGAAATGTAGTTTTAATTCCATACAATTTATCAACATAACCATTTGACCTTCTCACAAAGGATTAACCTTGTTTTCGAAGCACCAATTGTTTCTCTCCTTCCATATGGACCACCATACACATGATGGTATTATATTCCACAATTTTTTCAGAGTTTTAATTCCCCCTCTTCTGGTCCAACAGCTGAGTAAGTTTGTTGTTTGTTCTGGCATCGCGCACTCAGTTCGTGTTAGGCCCAAAAGTAAGTTCCATAATAATGTTGTTACTCTACCGTGTAGGAACAAGTGGCCATTAGTTTCCTCAGCTTTATTACAGAAGAGAGCACTATGAAACAATCTGAAAGCCTCTCTTCTTTCATCTTTCGTGAGTAGAACAGGCTTTTCTTGCCACCTGCCAGGAGAAATACTTCACCTTGGTTGGTACCTTGGTCCTCCATATCTGGTGCCATGAACCATTCTTGCAACCTTTTAACTCTTTCACTTCCTTGGTATATAATCTGTTCACTGATAGTAACCCATCACCTGATAGTCTTCCTCCATTGTTGTCCCTATAAACCCATCAAATATTTGTAATAAAGCAGTGACTCCCAATCCCCCAATCATTAAGGAATCTTCTAAACACAATGTTCCATCCCTGTTGGGACCAAACATCAGCCACTCTCTCTTCTGGATTAGTACTATGGGAAAAGAGGTCTGGAAACAAGACCATCATTGACTCATTTCCAGTCCAGTTTTCCTTCCAGGAAGAAGTTTTGGTTCCAGTTCCCACTTTGTAGTTAATGTTTCGGTTTAGATTGGGCCACAAATTCCTGATGGTTCTCCACACTGAAACTCCATAGGTACTATTCACTAGGTTGGAACACCAATTTCCGTCCAAACCATATTTGTTTACTATCACCTCTCCCACAAGGCTTGTGTTTCATTGGTAAACCTCCATAGCCACTTTGAGAGGAGGCATGTATTTTGTAGTCTTAGATTTCTAATACCAAGTCCACCACACTGCTCGTGGAGCTGTACAACCTGCCATTTAACTAGACGTAGGCCCTTTCCCTCTTTCTTTCCCAACCACAAAAAATCTCTTCTTTGCTTGCCAAGTCTTTCCTACACCTTAGCAGGGATGGGAAGCAGTGGCATTACATAAGCAGGAAATGAGTCCAAACAGAATTTATCAAAGTAACTCTCCCTCCCAGAGAGATGTAATGGGCTTTCCAGTTAGCCAATTTCTGTTCAGTCTTCTCAATGATGCCATCCCATATTTCCAACTCTTTGTGTTTGTGTCCCAACGACATGCCTAAATAGGTTGTTGGAAGCTGCTCCATTCTACACCCCAAAATATTTGCCAAGCTTTGTAATCGAGGAATCTCCTTAATAGGAAATATGCGGCTCTTACTCCAGTTGATTGATAGCCCAGAAACTGCCTCGAAAATCACCAAGTTCAACCTTATGAATGTAATCTGACTTGCCTTTGCTTCACAGAATATGATTGTGTCATCTGCAGCTTTTCCTCTCAGGAAACTTTTGGACATTACAAAAGCTCAAAAGGTCTCCATATCTCTGGTTCTTTATATAGAACTTTGTAGAAGTCTATCATGGACACCTTAATCTCTGCAGGGTCCCAAACTTCCTCCCACCTTACCACCAACCTATCAATAGTAGTGTATCTTCTGTGAGCTGTTGCTATTCATTGGAAAAATTTAATATTGTTATCTCCTTGTTTCAACCATAAAGCTCTTGATTCTGCCTCCAACTAGCCTCCTCATTCTTGGCCAGTACATCCAATTCTATTTGTTATCCTTACTGTTGAAATTTGCTTTAAGTTACTGCAGTAGTTTTTAGCAAAATAAATTATTTAGTTTAAGATGAATTTGAATTTTAGTTAAGTTGTTGAGATATTTTAGGTTATTTTAAATTTTAAAATATGCAGATTTTTATTTTTATGTTGTCTATTTAAAGCCACTCAATGCTTAATCAAATTATTGAAAGCCATTGAAAATATTTCAATCCATTGAGAGACTTTCAATTCTTTTTGCTGTCCCATTCATCCTTTTAAGAAAACCAACAGTAATATCAGAGCCTCATTGATCTTACGGTATTTGTGAGTTCTTCCAAAGAACTACCATATCATTTTCAACCCGCAAAGGCTACCTTTTTAACCCGTAAGGGCTACATTTTAATCCATTTTAACCCGTCGGGGCTATTTTCAGCCCGTGTTTTTTTCTCTGCGTATTTTTTGAACCAAAGAATGGCAAGCAGCAGTCTCTCCTTGAGTGCCCCCAAAATTTTTACTAGCGAAAAGTATCAAATTTTGGTCAGTAAAAATGAAATCATATCTTGAAGCCTATGATTTGTGGAAAGTTGTGATGAAAGATATACCCTTACAACCTCTTCCTACAAATCCTACTCTTGCTCAGATTAGAGCTCATTCGGATAAAAAAACCAAAAAGTTCAAAGCAAAAACTGTACTTCAAAATTCAGTTGCGGATTCAACTTTTTCTAAAATCATTGCTTGTGAGACAACAAAAGAAGGTTGGGAAAAACTAAAAAAAGAATGCCGGGAAGTGACCGAGTCAGACAAATGCAAATTTTGAATTTGAAAAGGGATTTTGAATCTCTTAGGATGCAAGAGAATGAGACTATTGTTAACTATTCTGACAAGATATCTTTGATTGTTAATAAAATGAAGTTGTTTGGCGAGGATTTCAAAGATGTCAGCATAGTAGAAAAAATTCTTGTGACAATTCCAGAAAGATTTGAGTCTAAAATTTCACCTTTGGAAGAGTCTAAAGATCTCTATACTATATATGTTGAAGAATTAATAAGTGCTTGTCTAGCACAAGAGCTTTCAGACAAGACAGTATTATTGAGGGTGCTCTTTATGCACAAAGTAGAAAAGAAAAAGGGAATTATCCTCTTTGCAAACACTGCAAAAGAAAAACACACTTGGAAAATTTTTGTTGGTGGAGACCTGATGCAATATATGAAAATTGCAATCAAGCAGGTCATATTACAAAAGTGTGCAAGCATAAAAACAATCTTCAAGCAAGAGCAGTAGAAGCAGAAATTGAGGAGGAGCAACTTTTTTAAATTGCAGTAACTAAAGCAAAGGAGGAGTGTTGAAATTTGCTTTTAGTTACTGCAGTAGTTTTTAGCAAAAAAAATTATTTAGTTTAAGATGAATTTGTATTTTGAATTTAGTTAAGTTGTTGAGATATTTTAGGTTATTTTAAATTTTAAATTATGCAGATTTTTATTTTTATATTGGCTATTTAAAGTCACTCAATGCTTAATAAAATTATTGAAAGCCATTGGAAACATTTCAATCCATTGAGAGACTTTTTCAATTCTTTTTGCTGTCCCGCTCATCCTTTTAAAAAAACCAACACTTACCATCATTTCATTTTCAGTCAGGTCCCTGTTATTTTGAGTTCTATCAATATCAGACAGCTCCTCTAACAAGTTGTTCCTCTTACTGGTAAACTTACAGAAGGTTGTTTTACTCTGTTCTTTCAGCTTTTGTTCAACCATTCCCTATACCATACCATGGAAGCCTTCTACATTGAGCCACAAATTTTCAAACCTAAAGTAAGAACTTTTCTGTTCCCAGTTCCCACATTCAAGCATAATAGGGCTATGATCAGAAATCATTCTAGGTAGTATCTTCTGACTGATATTTCTAAAACCTTCCTCCTTTTATTATTTGTTTTACTAGTTAGTCATGAGTGGTTTAATAGGCCAACTTTGAAGCGGAGCCTAATAGGTACAAGCCTTAGTTGAGGTGTCAAAATGAAAACTGGCCCCAAGTTTAAGGGTCATCTATGTATTGGGCCGTTTAATTTTTATCATCAGATATCAGTAGATTCTATTCTCTCCTTTCTTTCCTCTCAGTCCTTGGTACAGACTCAAGTAACTTTTGCCTACCGATTGATGGCCAAACCAGAAAATAAGAAGTGAAATATACTGATGCCATGATATCGCGAAGACAAGCTATTTACAGGGTGTGAGACACAATACATATGAAATATGCCCATGTGTGACGAAACAGCTCACCTCCTCTAACACACTAATTCTAGCATTCGAACATCAACGCTCAACTTTCTAACATATCCAAGGGTATTGAGAATCCTAGGTATAACCATATCCAGGCCACCTCACTTAATACCTTATACTTTACTTACTAGTAGAGAGATGCAACTTTTATGGTCTAAAACTCAAGCCCAGACAACCTCATGTCCCAGGGTCCAAATGAGGAAAGAACCTTCGGCAACGAGTTATATTAAAGTCAAAAACATGCATAAGGAAAATAATCTCCACAATCTCTCAGTCCATCAAATAAATAATGTTGGAGAACTCACACACCTTAGATATAGCTGTAAAGTATATTCACCCTTCGGAAGTTTGGCGGAATCTGGATAAACATCACCCTTAGCATGCACACGCTACATAATGAAAGGAGAGAATAGCAAGCGAAAATGGTCAGATTATATGTATATGATCATCAATATACTCACCCAGCTTCATGATTACAATGAAACAAGTGAAATAATCTAGCATTGATAAACTCACACCATTTGCATCCACTTGTAGAGTTAAACAAAATGCAGTGTGTTACATTTGTGGTTCTAAATTTTTTTCAAATCAAGCATACTTCCAAAAAAAATAAAAAAATGTATCAATTATTATGCAAATATAGAAGATTATGCTTTTCAAAGAATCCACTTTATGAAGAAGGCTGTGAATTAGGTGCTCTGAATGAAGTTCTCCATTTTTTTCTAGAAGTAGCTCAATTTTATACCAAGCTTTCTTGTCATCCTTCACCATTGATGTTTTTGGCTTTCTTAAGCTATCTGGACCAATTAGTTCAGATATTTCCAGTTTTCACTTCACAGAAGCTCAGTTGCATTACGTAACTACATCTAAACATCGGAAGGAAATCTCCTTCCATTATTGATGAATTCCTTCTGACATATTTCAGGTATTTTTGTACACATACAAGCACAGAAGGTCTGCTGATATACTCCATTCACACAAAATATTAACAGATGTTAACCCCGGCCCTGCTACAACCACACATTTCTCAAAAGGTAGGGTAGCCCAGGGGTGGGGGGGAGGGGGGTTTGCATACCTCAAGCCTAATGGAATGCTTATCAATACCTTATTCACATCCGATATCATATAAAACTGAGATTCAAATTTGTTATCATAGATCCGATTGTTTAGTAAGGGAATCTGAGGCTTCAGTTCAGCATCATCCTCCAGTTTGAATTTATAACTGTAGACAGAAGAGCTGGAAATGATTATTATCAAATAAAAATCAAGCATCCTACTAGTTCCAAGAGTTCAAACCCACGTTAATGTGAGAGCCAGGATCTGTTTTCCTGAGGGTAATTTGTCCCGATCTGCTGAAAGCGCATGCAGTTTGCAATCAATTGGACGATATGGAACTCTTATCTGAAAGCATATTATGACAGGAACAAGAGATCATGTGAGCATTTCACCCTCCTGCGGAAGTCAATCAGAGTGGCTAACATCCAAAAGTTAAACAAACAATTTGACCTTGTTGAGCGCTGCAGAAGGCACAAGTTTTTCAGTAGACAGAAGTGCTTCAGCATCAATCCTCACAGGTGCTTCGCTTCCATCAAGAACTACTTCCTCTTTGCTGATGTTTATACCATGGAACGCGATCTGAGAATTTCAACCAAAGACCCAAGCAGAGGCATCACTGTGTTATTTGACTCCCAATATATTTAAGCAGCAAAGCATAATATTCTTCCAAGCATCTGTTCTCTTCCAGCAACTCCAGAGGATTGGGTTATCCAGAAGGAGGTTGGAAATTTTACTCGTAAAGACACAATTACCATGTTGTGCGGGAAGGGGTTGCTGGGTTGGAAACATAATTACCATGTTAAGAAGAAAGTGCTTAGTTTGCAGTGCATCTATGCTATCCTTATCCTTCTAAATGAAGAAGGCAACAAGTAAGAATTCAGCCTTCTGGATGATACAAGAAATTTTGAATTGATCTCTTCCATTTTGCTACATATAAAATGCATGACTAGGGAACAGAATTCACTGAATAATTACTCCATGCAATTATGTGATACTCTTTGCTTAAATTTAGATTAAAAAAGGTTATGGCGCTTCAACTTTTAACAGTTTTCTTCATTAAGAGAACTGAATCCTCTTGTCCAGAGTAAGTCAGCAACCTCACCTTACACCATTCAAATGGCAGGACTCCACATTAAGAAAGTCTCTCCAAAACTAAAAAGAGGGGGTGAACAACTTTAATTGTTCCAGAAACATCTCATCTTAAGATTGGAAGTGTTTGGTACAAGGGAAAAAAACCAAAACCAATAGGGCAAAAAGAAGAAAGAACAATAGCATGCCTCCTATTAAGATCCTTTGGTCAACAAAATTTAGTATTCAGAAAGAAATATAAATCTAAGAGTTAATTTCAGTTATGTTTGTATTCGAAAATAACTACCTCAAAATCAACAACAGTGGTTTCATGACTGCCGATGCCACTGGACCAAAATTGTGCTATTGCTAGTTCCATTGTCTGACCACCCTCCACACGAAACGTAAAGCTTTTGGATGAAGGTGATGAAAATGTCGCCACACTCTCCCACTTAATGGGCCTTTGTAATGGGGAGAGCTGTAGATTACGAGCACGTGAATTAGAGTATTTTCACATCAGAACAACACAATAAATCACGAGATATTATACCTGAACAGTATCTATGAAGAATCTTCTAGCAGTATCAAACCCATATGTCCTCATGGTGGCCTCCACCCAGGTAGCACCCAATGGCACCTCAATAAATCTCCTTTCAATTTGGCCTGAATGCAAGTGTACATGCAAACAAAGCAGTCAAAGGAGGAACTTGCAACATCTGCCTTAAAATGATTTTAAGCAAAGAATGTGAAGGTTTTGTTTGTGTCATTTGATTTCGTCTTAAACCGTAACTCATTCACATGGGGAATCTATATCCAGCTAAAATTTCTGCCACATCTTTTTCAAACTTTTTCCTTCGGGTTCTTACCCCCAAATCCACACTGGTTTACAACACATTATTGCAGTCAATTTGAAGGAATAGATTCTCACCGAAACTCTGGTCCAGATCATACTAACACTATATCATCAGATTTTCCTACTCTCTGTAACAAACTGCATCATGGAAATTACAGATTACTTGATTTTCCATGGTTTGCTGCTAAAGCTATCAGCAGCATGGATAGTTGTATGAACCATTCAATTAGTCTGAGAATTATTAATTCGATTGTCACTTTTCAGTTATGCATCTATTGCATCCTACTGTACACCATTCAAATTCAGTAAACTAAGTACGAACTATTAGAACAAAGATGTACATTTTCTTGGGACGAGAAACTCTACAGAACTGGCAAGACTATTTCTTCATGCGACTTACAGCTTGTTTGGATGGTAGTTTATCGTGGTATGATATCTTATGATTAGTAAGAGAACCATGTTTGTTTTGATTGTTTGATTAATTATATGGTATGGTTTGTTTTCATGGTTTCGTAATCATGAAAACCCGCACTTTTTGAAACCACCATTTTGGTGGTATCCAATGGTTCTCTTTCTTTCTTTTTTTTCAATTATACCCTTACTAAAATTTAAATAATTCTAATTTATCCTTTATTCTTTGTTAAACTTTACCCTAATATATGTACTGTTTTTGTCTTACTCATTTACCTCCGCATCAAATTTTGAAGCTTCTCTTCCGTCTCCAGTCATTTTTTCAAGTTTCAATTTGTTTTTTTTAAACTTCTTACTTTTTTATTTTCTTGTGTTGTTTGTACGGATTGGAGATGTATTAGCTTGTATATTTTCCTACTTAATTCCAAGTATTTATTAAAACAAAACTAGTTTAGTGTACGTGTTTTGCACGTATGTGCCGCGTGAATTTAAAAATTATATATAAATAGTACTTGCAACTAGATAAATACAATATTTATGTAAGTAAAATTGAATAAATACTACCAGTTTGATGCAATAGATTAGTCTATAGTGAAACGGTAAAGATGAGAAAATTAATTCAATTGCTTATAATATAGATATGTTAATAGTTTTTTTAATACATAAAGTAATAATTTAGAGTTGAGTAATTAGAAGTTAAATAATACACTAATTAAAATTCAGTGCAACAAAATATTTCCAAATATAAAAGTAGTTTAATGTTTCCAACATAACTTTACTGAACTTTTTTTCTTTTTAAATTTGTTATATACATACTTTTATTAACGAAATATTTAGTAGTCAAAATTCTAGCATATGTTCCTGTCAATTTAAAATTATATATGAATAGTATTTCTATTAAATAAATACAATATTTATATAAATAAAATTAAATGAATATTATTAGTTTGATGTAGTAGTTTAATCTATTGTGAATCGACAAGGATGAAAAAATCATTTCAATTACTTATAATATAGATATGTTAATAGTTTATGAATACATAAATTAATAATTTGGAGTTGATTAGTTAGAAGTTAAATAATTAATTGATTAAAATTTAATGTGAAAAAAGACTCTTAAATATAAAAAGAGTAGTTTAATATTTTCAAACGTAATTCTACTGAATTTTTTTCTTCTTAAATTTGTTATATTACATACTTTATTAACAAAATATTTAATGCCAACAACAACAACAACATACCCAGTGGAATCCCACAAAATATTTGATGTCAAAATTTTAATTAGTTTCCAAGTCTTAAATATTTGAATAATAATAATAATATTTTTCCTTTCCTTTCCTAGACAATTATTTACATAAAACAGTCTGAAATCAAAAGTGAATTCTAAATATAAAGAACTTCTAATCCAAAAGTGAATCTTGAAACTAAATAAAGAAAAGATAAAATAATCAATTAAGAAAAATAGTGAAAAGACAATTTTGTCTAAAGCAAAGTGTTCTAATGAAGGGTAAAAGGTTCAAACAACATTTCTAAGGGTCTTCACACTTTTAATATTGTATAGATTATTAAAAAAATATTGATAAATTTAATATTTATAATAATTAAGGGTATTTTTGTGAAGTTATCAGTTACGATACAGTACCATACAGTCAAATCAAACAACAAAATTATCATTAAACAGTAGCAACCCATAACAGTCTATCCAAACATTGTACAGTACTGTACAATACCATATCATACCATACAGTACCATACATTCTGAAACCATGGAAAAACACTATCCAAAAGGAGGGTTAGGCAAGGCAATCTTCTATCAGCATCAAACCTTCAATAGAAGAGATTGTAATTGCAAAAAAACACTTCCAAGAAATATAATCAAGAACAGTTTTAACATTATTAGCAACACTACAAAGAGGATTCTTCTCTCTCTTTCCCCATCCCTCGTCTACTAATCCTCCCTCTCTCTCATGCACTCACACCAAAATATGTAAGTGCAATCTAGTCTACACCCACCACTTAAACACAACCCTGTTAGTTGTTTCTCCAAACTTCAGTTGTACAAAGTTAAAATTCGAGCTTCTAAACTAGTTACAGTTCAATAAAGATAATCCAAATCTTAAAGACATGATGTTTCCAATTAGAAAGAGATAAAAGTGGACTGGTACTTCGTTTTGGTAAACATAATTATATAGGGCACACAACATGTTGGCAGTGCGTTTGTCTAGTGATAAGAGTGCAGGGAGTGGTATGTTGGTTAACACATTACGGGGTCGTTTGGTTACTGTATAAGAGTCATGTTATTCATGTATAAAAAGTTATATTAGTTTTTACCATGTTTAGTAGAAGTTTTGTATTAGGTATAAAAGTCAACTAACTTATACCATGTTTGGTTAGTAGTTTCTAAATGTTGTATAAAAGTTATTGATGTATTAACTTTATATGGTGTTTGGTTAGGTTTTAATAATTCTACATAACTAATACTCACATAAATTATGAAGAAATCTATGTATAATTTTATGCGGGGTAGAAAGTGGAATAAGTTATGTGGGTATTAGTTATACATGGATTAAAATTATAAAATTACATAGCTACCCTATTAATTTACTTTCAATTTTTTTGTTATTTTTTTAATTTCTTTTTTGATAGCATCAAAGAAAGATTTAGATGCAAATTACCCATTTACAATATAAAATATTTCATCATTTCTCTTTTTCTTAATTTAATTTAAGTATGTGTTCAATGAAAAAATATCTATATTAAATGTAGATCAAAATAGAACGATGTTACCTGATGGAATCGGCGGTCTCAATACAAATATTAGCTATCTTATATTTTACTTTCAAAATTATTTTTATTATGTACCTTTTTATTTATAAATTATACTATTTGTTTAATTTTTTTCTTTTTACAGAAGTTGAAATTTTTTCCACCTACAACTAATTGAATCACTGATTAATTTAAATTATATAATATATGTATAGATATTAGTTACATATTTTTGCATGTCGTATATTGATAAAAAACGATCGAGACAGACAAATTTATTTACTTATTCATTTGTTAAAAATGTATATTAATTTATTAGCTCACTAAATAATTAAGAAATGAAAATGAGCTGACTAATTTCTTTTGAACTTAGCATAACTAATACCTACATAACTAAACCTTGTATAACTAGTACCTACATAACTAATACCTGCATAACTAAACCCTACACAACTAATACCTGCATAACTCTAACCAGTAACCAAATGGCCCCTACAGGTTAAAACCCCACCACAAACAAAAGCCTGGTATTTATGTAGAGAAGGATATAAGGATGGGCACATTATCACCAACTTTTGAAACATGTGCCACTGGCGCTCGGTAATTTTCATTTACCAAGAAAGTGGGGTATAGAGAAGGGATGCAACCTGTTGACCGAAATACATGCTGCAAAGTGGGCATGCCCTAGGAATTGTATAAACTCATTAACAAGCACAAGAGCTTTATGGAAAACTTCTTTTAAAATACAAAAATGAAATTCAAAATTAAGTACAGGCGGCAACAAATTAGTTGGGGCAACATATAGTTCAATAGGAAATCAAGGGGAACAAACTTGTAAATAAAACAAGATATGGTCTTCTTTCCGTGTTTGTTGTTCTCTTTAAGACATGATGTTTCCAATTATAAAGGGATAAAACAGATTCGTACTTAACACAGGATGCAACGAAGCAAATTAACCCACAAGACTAAGCAGACACCACACCACTTATAATCCTGACACAGATATCACTAAAGAGAAATGGAAGAGATACAGAGAACAAATTGCACTCATAAATTAGCACTATGATAATCACCTGGTATAAATGAGATTCCTTGGAAGGAAATTAGTGGGGGTCTACTCGTTACAATAGAGGGCTTTGTTAATCCTGACACAGGTATCACTAAAGAGATATGGAAGAAATACAGAAAACAAATTGCACTAAAATATTAGCACTATGATAATCACCTGGTACAAATGAGATCCCTTGGAAGGAAATTAGCGAGGGTCTACTCGTTACAATAGAGGGCTTTGTTATAGTCACTGGAATTCTGAAAAGTGGTCCTCGCCATGGTGCTTTGCTGTCTATGCCATATACTTCATAATAATGCAAGCCATCACTTAAATTGGTGGGGTCCACAACTATGCTGGAAGAATGTAGAGAAAAATATGTAAGCTTTTTCCCCATATTGTAAACCAATATAATCATCTAATCTCTTTTCTTGCTCTGTCTATACCCAAAATCATATCATAAGTTTAAGCAAAAAATCATGTTAATGATTTGTTAAATCGACGCAAATCATATATATTATATGTTAAGGGAAATTGGAGTTGTGGTACATGGCAATAGCCATGACTTACTAGAAGAATTCCTGAATTACATATAACACTCCCTAAAAGAAAAGGAATAAATTATCACTATATCTGTCATCCAAATAAGACAGCAACATCATTGGTTCCACTGGCATATTTGGACTTCAACCTTGTATTAACTCGTAAATAAAAAGATGTTTGTGCGAAGAATAAGCTCTACAAATATGTAGAGGAGAATAAGATACCAAGCTAGCCCTTCACGAAGTATGCCTACAATTGTAACTGATCACCAAAAACTTTGGTTAAGCTCAAAATTCAGATCTGATTTGAGCCATATAAATTATCGTCAACGGACTTTCTCATCATCAACAAAGACTCACAGATACCAGAATATGTGAGAAATGGATCAGGAACTGCACGATCTTAACTAAATTATCATAGGAAAATGGATTTGACTGTCAAAGTAGGGGAAGGAATTGGTACCGTGACATCCCAAAATTCCTAAGTCCAGATGAGATCGAGAGAAGTTCAGAAAATTCAGTCTGCAGAAATCTATGCTTTTTCATGGATACTCTACAGCCATTAAAGCCTTTACGGGCCGTAGATTGACCCGTAGATCAAGCCTCAACAACTCTGCTCAAACTCTGCTTCTACGAACACCTTGACGGGCTGTGGAATTGTCTGTGGACCGTATCAGGGTCCGTGGAAAGAGAGCTCCAAAAACCTGGATTTTCCAACTCCACGGCCTGTGGAGTGATCTACGGATAGTAGGAGGGTTTGTAGAAGTCGACCCTTAGAACCCAGAAATCCCTCTGTCATCTAGGGAGACCTTAATGGTGCGTGGATAGTTATACGGACCATATAAGGGTCCATCATGGGGCATCTGGCAGCTTTTAGTTAAGTTAATTTGGTCTTTCGCACTCTTTTAATTCCAATGCTATGTCGTTTTGACCTAATCTAAGTGGGATTAAAGGATCCTCTCATTCTTTCCTAGCTCTCCCAAATTAGATTTCTTCTCTCTCAAGTCATTAGGATTCAAGTTAGGCTTCCTACTCTAGGTATGTGGGCACTTCATCAATGGGTCTCTATTCACCTCTCTTGTCCCAAAGAAATCTCAATTCCTCAAGTTATGAATTCCCCAAACCTATGGTTTCTATGATGCTCATGGGTCCTTATTGAAATTCAAATTCTTCTTTATAATTATTATTAAATTGCATGATTTTGATTATAATTTCGTGTTTACAATGATATTATCATGAACCTATAGCATGCAAGTATTTTCATGACTCAATATTATGCTATTTCAGATGCGTGTCCTTTTTTTTTTTATTGAGAAGGAAATGCTATTTCAGATGCATGTCTTAGATTATCAGATTTTCATGAATTATGATGCTTTCAGATAAAAGTAACTTTTAGATTATGTTCAATTATCATGATTTATGAGCAATTTAATATTCATTAGACTATTAGTTATTTCAGATTATCAAATACATGAAATCCAGATATGACATCAATGTTTTAGAATATTTTACTAAAAGTAAGTTCTCGATTAGTATGGTACAGGGAATATCATCAATAATCGTGGATCAATTTTCTTAAAAAAACAAAGTTCACAAGTAGTATGGCAGACAGGTATGGCATCCATAATTAAGGACAGTATTTTCTTGAGCTATAAAGTCGGACTAGAGTCAATCCCCATATCTCAGAACTACATGACACCGCAGATTCATGTAGCCCTTGTTGGCTTATCAGTTTAGTGGTACCGCATCAGATCAGATCAACCTTTATAGCTTGGCAAGGTATATTGGGTCCTTTTCAATGGGGATTATACATTCAACTCCATGTTTAGCTCACATGGTTATATGTCGATTAAAAGTAGCTCCCGCGGCTCAAACTTGAATCTTGCATTGACCTTGTATTCAGTTTAATTCAGTTCAGTATATCTCCGTTTACATGTTATTTTACTAGGTCAATGCCTCAGCATGCTTACAGACTCAGTATGTTCAGATATAATGTCATTTAGAAATATTTTTTATATTCGGTACATTCAAAGTACTAACGGCATATTTTCTGCCTATATTGTTTAAAAACATAGGTTCTAACATTCAGTGTCCAGCCCACGATTAGTCCTGTTCTGATCAGTTAGCAGCAATGTTGGTGAGTGCTCATCCTCCCGAGGGCAATCCATTATGTTTCTTTCAGTCATTTTACTTTCAATTTTCAAGACATTTGGAGTTAGCTAGGGGTTTGTCCTAAATTTGCGCTTATATGTAATCAGATATTTTGTCTATTGAGATGTTAGACTATTTCAGTTAGTTTCCACATTCTGTCATCTTCAGCAATGATTTATGTTAATCTTAGTGTTATGCCATAAGGTTAGCTTGGGGTCACTTGTGGCTCTAAGCACCGTGTCGCGTCTAGGGGGTAAGCTCGGGGCATGACAGATATCTAGTCAAGCCAGTCATTTAACGACTGTCTTAGCACCAGCACAAGCATCCAATGTGGCAAAGCAAAGACAACCAGCCAAAGAAGCATCGTTGTTGCCTCAAAATTTATCATCTATACCAGCCCAAAGAAAAATTGGCTATGACATACACCCAGTTTGAATATCCAAAACTCCATAGGTGAGAACAAGAACGGCATAAATATAAAAGATACGACAAGTGGTCCGCAACTTCTCCTTAGCACTTCCATGTGCACATGCAACACCAACTAATGCATGTTAAGGTTTCTTTTTCTCAAGATTTTAACAGTGAGAACCCTCTTCAACCAAGCGAAAAGAAACACCAGCTCTTAACATTCATACTAACAAATAAGAGAACTTTGTGCCTCCGCTTCATACTTAGCTATGATAAAAGCATTTCATCCAGAATTATTTTGTACATGTTCTCATCCCATCTCCGACGCATCCTGCTTCCAAGCATCTCAGTTATTATGATGTGATCTTCTGCTTGTAAATAGCTCTTTCATCTCTTCATGCTGTAAATTACCTCCAAATGGATTCTTGTTGCTATGTTGCTCGGACTCTTCAAAAATGTCAGCGGGTGCGTGTTAGATCATCCAAAAATAGTGTATTTCTTAAGGATCTAACATGGGTGCAGCAACATTTTTGGAGAGTCCGACCAACATAGCTTGTTTGTCTCTTGTATACTTGAGCAATTGTTAGTTTCACTTTTTAGCTGGAGGGACTTTAAAAAAAACCCACTCAAGATATTAAAAATATTTAGGAAGATATTGAGGAGGATATCATCCCAACACCACATAAACTGCCAAAAACTAATATTTTCCCCGCTTCCTGCTCTGCTGAACTACTTCCATCATTATGCTCTTCCATAAACCAAGTCCATAAGAAGATGCAACTACTTCTTCCCTCCACTCCCTTCTGTGATGCCAAAAATGGTCTGCTATCATTGTTCAACAAAGTATCTATCAGTGTTTTGGACGGCGAAAGGCGACAAAAGGCGACAAGGCTCTGCCTCGCCTCACGGCGAGGCGAGCGGCGAGGCACTCGCCTTTTTGAATTGAGGCGCCAATTTATACCAAAATCTTAAAATATTTAATTGCACATATAAATATGATTACAAAGATAATTTTTTAAAAAAAATGGGAACTGGCAGTATTTAATAGAGAAGAGAAGAAGAAGAAATTGAGCAAACAGAGAAAGAGAACTGGAAGTCTGAAACTGAAGAAAACAGAGAAAGAGAAGGAAAAAAAGAAAGAATGAAGAAGAGAAGAAGAAGAAGAAAGAAGAAAGGAAGAAAAGAGACGCGACTTGCCTGAAGAGCTGGAGAATGAACTGAAGAATAGAGTTGGAGCTTGTTGGTGTTGCATCACGACTCGCGTCGCCTAAAGGCCCTGAACTAAAGAACAGGTCAGTCGCCGGAATTGAAGAACAGGTGAGTCGCGTCGCCGGAACTGAAAAACAGAGTCGCCTGAACTGAAGAAGTGTCGCGTCCTCTTGCATCGTGAGGAAGAGAGTCGTAAATTGCGAGAGAAGAGTGAAGTCACTAAAGGCTAAACCCTAATAATTTTTTTTTAAATCATTTAACCAAGTCGTTTTTAAAAAAATATCAAAAGGCGAGGCCTCTGCGCCTCGCCTCGCCTTAGTGCCTCTCGCCTTTGTATCGCCTTACGTCGCCTTTTGAACCAGCGCCTTGCCTCACCTGTAAATGGCGACAAGCCATCGCCTCGCCTCTCGCCTTAGGCGCTGAGGCGAGCGCCTTTCACAACACTGGTATCTATACCTCATTAGTTCCAAAGTGGACCTTCTCGAGGACCCCTAGATTTTTGCCTGTGCTTTCCATATGATATTGGGGATGCTATTACCTTCCAACTTATCAAGGTGAGACCTTTTCGCCTCATCCTTTGTGTTGACAAGAAATTCCTTTGAAGTCTCTCCACTACTTCAATAACACTTGCAAGAGAGGGCATAGGAGAGCATAAGAAGTGGACTCAAGGTCGGATTTCTATTACACAACCAAAAATGACACCAAAGAACAACAACATACCCAGTATAATCCCACAATTGACACCATTGTGAGGATATAACAAAATGGACGTTACCTGCTAGCTCTTAAGGAGTTCCTGTGGTTATATGACATCAACTGAATTTGAGGTTGGGTTATTACGACACAATAGTTTTTAAGGTCCTGCAGAGCGATCTACTTTTCCATTTGTGCGCTATTTTTGAAGTGTTAAAAATCCATAAGTAGGACTTGCTGCAACTATAGAGTATAAATCCCCCCTCTTACAAACTTTGCTTTTTAAAGTAGTAGCACATTGCTTAAAATATAAAGATGTCTCCAGCACTTTACTTGGAATAACCAGCAGGTAAGCAAACTGGAAAAACCCAATCCTACATTGAGGTAGAGCCACAAATCATATTAATCGCCAGCTAATACCCAAATTTGTGTATTTGGCAGTTCAAAGGTAGTTATGAAAGATCACACAATCAGAGGGCTCAAGATGGACAGAGGAACTAGAAAAATAAGAAAATAACATGATTTATATTTGATTATCAATCAGAACAGTTACAAAAAGAACAGTAAGAAATAACCTGAAGCTGCGCCCATTATGGGTGAGAAGGAGGTAGTCAGGAGCTCTCACTACTGCCTCTCCAGTTGAATGCAATTCAATGCACTCTTCAAAAGGAACCAATTGATCTAAATTATTTGCGTCTTCATGGAACTTTGGTGCAATTTCTACTGTCCACTGAGGAAAAAATGTTATCAGCCCTTGAGGTGTATCAATATAATCATAAAAACATGACCGACTAAATGACATTTACACTAAATGTCCTTTCAGCTGGCTTTTGTATTTAAAATGGATATGGGCAGGCTTCTTTTCTGCACCAATTTACTTAACATCTTACAGAAGCAGCCCAAACCATTTCCAAGAATTTCATGTGTTCCCCTGGAATCGACCGGGTCACTATCCCCATTGGGTTCTACATTTCTCCAGCACGCACAATATGGTTTTATTCTGAAAACATACATTAAAAGGAGGTAGAGAGCAACAGCAAGATGACTAGTTACATAGTAATAAGGAACCATACAAACACATCAAAGTTGACTGCCTTGACACTAGAAAAAGAATATGTCAAAAGAGATTGCAGTATTCGGCTTTGCTCACTCCACCTGAAAAACCGAGAACCTAACTCCATCCAAAAGCCCAGGTATCCACTAAATCGACTTGCTAATCTTTGCTCCAATCGGTTGATCTTTCAATGCTTAAGGCATACATAGATGCCTCCAGAGAGGCAAAGAGGTTTCTACTGTGGCAACTCTACTCTAGTTCTTTTCTTTTCTTTGACCACAGTATAGTATTAGAAATGGCAACTTGAAATAAAAATCCTAGTCATGATGTGGAAGAACTGGGAGGATCGCAACAAAAAGAAGAAAGGATCACCGTGTATTTTATCAGTGATGTGATGCTGAAGTGGATAACCTGTGTAGAGTTGTATCAACTTGTATGTATGGCAATGGCAAGGGGTAATGATAGCAATTGGCTGCTGTTTATGTGGGAAAACTTGTAGGCTCCAAGTGTTTCTAGGACAATGACAAACAAAGAGACAGTGGCCCAAGGCATTCGTGAAGCGGGTGTCGAAGTGTGAAGCTTAGGTACATGAATGAGAAGAAAAATAACTTTGAAAGCCAACTGTCACAATCACATTTACAAAGTCCTAATCGTGATTTCTCTAATTTTGGATCTCATTTACAAGTAAATTCCATTGTTAAAGGTTCCAATAGAAAGAAGGACAAGAGTTCCACCCAAGGGGATTGAAGCATAAGGTTAACAACTTAGAGATCCCAGGTTTGACTCCGAGGAACAACATTTGGTATGACTCAGTGGATTACCTTGGCAACTTGATTGTGAGCTGGACAGCTTACCTCATGAATCTGACGAGGTGCACGAACTGCCCGGCCCAGGCATTGAAATTGATTTAAAGAAAAAAAAACACTAAATGGTGTGGTCTTGTATCTAGTTTATTGGGTTATCTTCAAATACAATACAACAAAACCTCAGTCTCAAGCAAGCTGGGTTGACGGCTTGAGGCTATATGAATCCCAACTTCTTCATTTAAGCTCATTTCAAATCATCATCATACTAAATAAAATAAAAGTGAAAAGTAAGTCATCATATATACATATAAGAAGACGTTCTCTAACATACCAAAGGGTAGTAGAGGAAGCCTTACTAATAAAACATTAAATCTTATCTAAGCTAACTTGCTCCAGGATACTCAGAGACACCAAAGAAACCAAATAAATACTGTTGAAACTTTATAACAGATCATTGTCATGCCATAAATTATTTAGCCTGCATACAACACAACTATACCTAGACTCTGAACTAGTTTGCATCAGCTATATGAATCTTTGCATGCTTGACAAACAAAATTTAGAGGATTAATCTCACCTCTGTAGATTGGTGACAATATGAAGGCTCCCTAAGGTAGATGCCTCGAGATGTAGCAGCTGCAAAAATAGCATTTCTTATCAGAATTAACACATTCTTTGATCAGACCAAAATTAGTGGCGATAATGATAAACAAACTTTTTAAGTTATCCACATTACCCCCTAAGAACCAAAAAGAGAACAGTTATTCACCTTTAATAAACATCCTTTCTAATTTGTAAATTCACCATTAGTAAAAACTTGGGAAAAATGGTTTGCAGCATCATGGAGAGCTACAAAGAAATACAGACACACACGAAACGCAGATATGAGCACACACACATACATACACGAAGTTGGTTTCCTTGTGATGCCAGCCTGCTTGATATTTACTTGATACCACACACAAGGAAGATTTTGCACCTTTTGCATGTACTCGTAAGCCCTGTAATGATATTCAAGATATTAATCATAAAGGGATCAATGGTCATGCTAAAGATCAAAAGTCGTAAGGAAACCGTAAACCTAACTTGTCAACTTGCATGAGTCCCTGTCCAGCAGTTAACTTTTCTTCTGGTAAAGCACCAACGGGTATAGATGTATTTTCAAGAGCCTTACGTACACTGTATGGACTAACAGGAATACCTTCTGCCTGCAGGTCACAGACTTCAGTCAAAAGGAAAACAAGAGAAACTGTATAAAAGGACTAAAACATTTGAATTACCTTCATAGCACTGACGATTAAAGCGACACCCCCACAAGCGGATGGAGATGACATTGATGTTCCATTCATTAACATGCGTCTTTGAAGGGTCCACGTGGGCACAGGGGCCACAGCACCACCAGGGGCACTTATGGAGACACCAAGATCACCATCTATAGTGGGTCCTCGACTAGACCTGCAATCTCTTGGAGCTAATTTTTGTACTACAAATTCTAACTAGGGCAGAGGCACAAAGTATCCCAAAAGTTCCTCACTCTCGTATTGGAAAAGGGAGAAACCATTAAATAAGGTACATACCAGGTGTATTCAAGGCCTTCACTAGGTGGCTCAACTAATAAGTGAGCACCAGCAGCCATAGCTGGAGAAACATATGCCCCCACTCCAATTATGCTTGAACTGGTGCCACCAGGCGCACCCACAGTAGTCAAAGCCGGCCCATTATTGCCAGCACTACTGACAAATATTAGGCGGTGTTTGTTTACCACCTGAAATATTTCACCAGCTGGTCAACCAATTAACAGATTTCTCATGCACTGAACCACCACAAAGTGAGCATACAAAGGCAATGAAACATTACCTCATCGACAAGGTCAACAAAGCGACCATAGTCTGGCAGCAACGTAGGTTCTCCGTAACTCATATTGATGAGATCACACTTATGCTGTCCACAAAATTGAAGTATGCACATCTCAACAATGATTAAAAATCAACGTAGGAACTACCCGTAAAACAATAGTTTTTTGTCATTAATACACATATAGTCAGAGCATTTAGAGTAGTCACCTGACAAGAATGAGAACCGCAGAGATAATGTAGGGTCACATGACATTCACCGAGGTTGTTAGACATCAGAGTCAGATATTTTAGGACAGACATCAACTCGCATGTGCATGCCATGCGATACAGGCATTTTGGGCCGAAGTACCAGCCTTACAGCAAGACTTAGCAATTAGCATCTTAGCCAATACAAATAGTTCCATGTAGAAAATATATTTCTAATAAAACCTGGCTCACTCAACCAACCAACTCGGCATACAGTTGAAGCCAGGGACCAGTTCAACCACTGTAGCGAGTTTGGGTTGGTTCAATGATATCCAAGCCATAAGTTATTCCAGCTAGAACCAGTTTTGAGACTTGAACAGCAGTACCAGTCTGCCCATAAATGGTCATTTGACCATTGAGAAAAAGTATATCCTTCATGAATGGTAAATTTGACCATCTCTCTCCCTCACCCTTCCCTTTCCTTAAAAAATTAGTAGGCATTTGGCCATAGATTCCAAATATATCACTATTTTGGAACTTGATGGAGATGGGAGTTGTGTTTGGTTATACTTTTTCAAAGAATATTTGATATATTCTTCATGCTTAAATTACTTAAATACAACTTCAAAAGTGAAAAGTAAGTAGAAAAAGGTTACAAGTTGTTCCCTTAATTTGAAATACAACTTCAAGTTGGATTTTGGAATTTTCAAGGCCAAACACTGATTCACTACAGAGTAAAAAAATAATAATAATAACTCTTAGGGTCAAACGGGTCCTCAGTTTATTCACGATATTTCTTATCACTGAAGAACTATATAAAATCACCAGCTCAATTCACTTCTCCTCACAAATAACTTCTAAATTCAACCAGCTATTAACTCTAAATACTCTAACATAATCAAGCTTCTCTCTTTCAATTTTAATTTATAAGGCTATCAATTGATGATTTCAAGCAAGCTCTAGGAGATCAGAATGTTCTTTTTGAATCTCAATGTTGAACGGTTGAATTAATTTTTATTTTTTTTAAAAGGTTAACTGAGTGGTTGAGTTAATATCAACATTAATGTGTATGGGATGTTTAAAAAAATTAAATTGCAAATAGACTGTTATAGCACTAAATTCATATATGTTTGGAATTTTTTAAAATTTTCTTTAATTGTGCGCTTTTCTTTGCTTCACTTCACTTTATTTATTTTTTTGCTTCGAGCCCATGTACTTGTCGATTTTTGTGTTTTTTGCTTTAAAGAACACTGGTAAAGAAACAAGAAGGATGTAAATCACCTCTTGACCAATTGTAAAGTGACGTCTAGATTGTGGCAGCTGATGGCAAAACTGCTGGTATAAGTTGTTTCACGCCTAGTACCAATGAAAGACTTACTATAGTGCTGGAGAATAAGAGGCAGAAGAGCCAACGAAAACAGAGCATGATATTTCACTCCACAAGATGTATATGGACATTATGGAGGAAAGAAACTCTGAAACTAAAGGCAAAGAGAGAATCAATTGGACAATTGTGTAGGACTATAATATTTTCCTCTCTTGGATGGAGTAGACACATCTCCCTGCTTGTTTAGATGATTGAATGAAGTTTGGTTAAAAAAAACTCTTCCATATGCCCCTTCTTTACTAGGAAATTAACTTTTTTTCCTTTTGACAAGTCTAATATACTAGGCATCATTTGGCAACAAAATATGTTCATTTAAATAAACAATACTTGCCAAATCTATAAACCATCCAAAAGATTGTTTAGGCAACTAGTTTCATTTCAATACAGCAAATTCTATCCAGATCTCAGAAGATAGACGAATGTTACTGCAGATTTTTTATCCATTTGATGTAAATTGGAACATTGATCCAGTTAGCTCCCTCTGTAATTAAGAGGAGACCAACTCAGGCTGCCTGACAACAATTTAACTTTGAAAAAAAAGTAGCATTGCAAGGTAGCATATGTCAAAGTTCCAGATATAGCTCTGTCCCTCCACCACCACCATCCCACCACCACCCCCCGGCTCTCTCTCTCTCTCTCTACCTACCTATTTTTTTGAGCTCTTACAAAAGAGAAGTGTTGCTAACAAGAGAAAGTACAAAGGCAGAATGAGATCTTGTGAGAATTACATGATACCAACTCCCCTGAACTAAATAGAAGCCCCATTCTTTTGTATATAGGTAGCATCATGCAAGTGCTCATCTGATGCCCTTCAAAAGAACCTTACCCTCATAACTAATGCAAAACCTCAGAACTCTGAAACAAACAAGTAACGCAATGGTAGGGAAACAACCACTATTGAGTGATATTAACCACCTACTCTGCATCTCTATACTAAGAGATTAGAGAAGATAAGGGTAAGGAATAAGAATTACTTTGCTTCCTGGAGTTGACACGTCTAGAAATATATCTAACCAGGTTCTTGTGATCGTAAAGTACTGTGCATGCAAGACCTCCTTTAAAAAGATTATTCACCTATTAATCCTTTAAAGTGGGTATGGAAATTCCGAGAATTACACCTTCCATCCAAGACATAGAAGAATAAATATAAGTATTATGGGACAAAGATAATTAATCTGTCAGATATGGAAACAGAACTATACTGCTGGTATATGATCCTCAAATTCAACCTAGCCTAATTTGCATCTATACAATTGGGGCGTGCCCATCTCACTATGGGGTGTAAGTTTCCAATTCATCATCTCTTGGATGATGAATTGTTGTGAATACAAAGTTACCCTTGTTTCAAAGAAAAAAAAATATTAAATACAGTCGGCACATCTTTTTATACGACATTCTGCTACCAAAGTGCAAGCTTCTTCATAACTAAACAGATTTTATTGTAAAACACATGGAGAACCACCTCAATGATATAAAGCTAGAACACAATAGTGACCAAGTAAAGTAGATAGCAATAGTCAACTCCTCGTTACACATGTGGTGAATTCCTTTCGTTCAGGTACTTTGAACGATCCCATAAAAGTAAGACACCAAATACTTAGCCGGTGTTTGACCAGATTCCCAAATAGTTTGGCAAGTCATTTTTGGGTGAAGTTTTCCCATGTGTTTGCCATAGTTTTTGGGGAAAATGTTTGATTTTTTAAAGATATGATTTATACACATAAGTTCTAAAAGCTACTCCCTCTGTCCCAATTTATGTGGCACTTTTCGTTTTTCAAGAATCAAACAGTTTAACCTTAACCAGGAATTTTCTCACGGAATCTTCAAATTTTTTTAAATGAAATTTATATATTTGTAAACTACGTCAAAAGTACTATACATCACAATACTTGACAATTTAAAATATCTTTAAAATATATGAAAAATTTACGGTCAAAGATAGACTTGTTTGAATCTTGAAACCCTAAAGGTGTCACATAAATTGAGACAAAAGGAGTATTAAAAATACCCATGAGTTTGTCTTGTCATTTCATAATGACCATGTTCCATGATAAAAATTGAACTCATAGATTATAAGTTCCAATCTTCTTATAAACAATTTTACAGATCAGTATCGGAGCTACTAAAGTTTTCTCAACTTACAAAGGAGCATCCACTTTTTATATTTATATTTATAATAAGCACATCATAAACAGAAATACAATACATAAGTTGAGTGAGTGCCTTCTTGATGCGTTACTGAAGCTTGTCAATTTGGGATCAATAAATGGTGGATCATTTGGGGTAAGTTTTAAATGTTAGAAGTTACCAAATAATAGAATTTGGCCCAAAATCTAGTTTTTTCTAGTTTACAGGAGCGGGGATTTTTTGCCAAAAAATGACAGTGTATGGCCAAACCCTTTTTGCTGAAGTTTCTTCCCAAAAACTGCTTCTACTTTTTATGGTCAAATGGGTCCTGAATTTAATATTGTAAAGAAGCACACCTACTGTATCATTACCAGCATGCCAAAACCCAGAAAACAAGAAGCATGCAAGAATTATGTAGAGATTGCATAGATGAAAAGGTTGGAAAACTTAGTTACCATAACAAATATTGGATTAGTTTGCTAAATGGTGAAGAAGGTAATGATCAAGTTTCTAAGTTTCTCTGATTTAAAAATACTAACATCCATGCAGAGAATTTAAAGCAGGGACCACCGGAAATTTAAGAACTACCATTGCAGGAAGAAGAGAAGCAGGAAAGGGGAAAAGAACATTTTGCATGGGAGAGATGATGACCTAATATTAAAAATGATATATTGGTGAATAGGCCCTACCTCTACAGCTGCAATCAAGGCCCTAGTCAAACCAGTTCCTGTTTCCATAGAACCCAACCGTGAATCCCCAATTTTACAAGACACAATTTGTGCTCCAGGTGCAACTCCATTTAGCAAAGGTTCCTTCACAAGAACAAGCATAACATAAAGCCATCTTAATATAGCATCAGGATAGTTAAATATAGTACCAGACAAGCACCAGTGTAATGAAAATGTTGCCATCAGAAATGTTATTCTACCTCCGGGTGGAAGGCAGCGGCAATACCAGCAACATGTGTGGCATGTGGCGAGCTATCTGTTACAATACTTAAAATATTCCCTCCATCGTAGATATTTAGCACACATGTACAGGCATCCAATTTGCTAAAAACTCCATGCTTTTGTTCAAGCCTACAAGGTTAGTAGCTCAAACCATGAAACTCCTAACAGTAAAAGCAGGTAGACATTAATGTCACCATTAGAGGCCATCATACAAAGTCATACATTTTTCTGTTAATCAAATATTAACGAGTGAAGATGAAGTCTAATGAGATTTAGCATGTAATAAAAACACAACTCCTGAACAAAACAAGATCATTTTGTTCCAATTTTAAAAAATGGTTGGTTTAGCATGTAATAAAAAATTATTGTGGTAACTATTGCAAAATATAGGATGTCAAACTCCAGATTTGCTACATCCATCTATCTTGCAGCGTAGTTGGACCATACTTACTAATAAAGGATCCACATTTGAAGGTTTTGAGTGCACCAGTACTATGTCATTGCCATCAATTAGAATTAGTCAGTTATACATTCCCATAATAGACAAAACAATGAATGAACCTGAATGGGTTCAATCAACAATATCCTACATATACATAAAATGGATCTTTTTAATGATTTTGTTAAATTACAAAAGGACGCTAGGCGTAACTTTAGAGGTGTTTGAGTTGCGCTTTCTTGCTAGGAGTAAACAAGTACTGATGTCTTGACTTGATTGAAAGGCAAAGAAAAAATAATAAAGGGAGGAAAACAAAAAAGAAAGACGAAGCCATTGCCTGAAGAAGGAGGGGGTGGGGGAGGAGATCTGCCTATGAGAATGAAAGGAAATGAAATAAAAACGTGTTTCTGCAACTAGAAGCCTTTGCTTTCTTTGGTTGCATAGTCACCTCTAATTTGCTGGTTGGACTAAAGATTACTCAAAATCACACGGAACAGTTTCTTTAGCCTAAGGTAAAAGGAATTCTTGTAAACAAGCTGTAGTAAGGAAAAATCAGAGAACCTAAACACTAAGGTTCTATGGAAAATGTCACCCACTCTTCTATGCAAACAGGAACTTCACGGGTGCATCCAATTCTCTAAGTGGATAAGTTTCTCCTCGCAGTGTTTCTGTTCAAATTGAAATAATCTCCCAACTTATTCCCCTTTCCCGAGAAAAATAAGATAAAACATGTAACCTCAACCTTATTGCTTAAAATTTTCCCCTTTCAAACAACATAAACAAATAGCTCACAAGAACCCCTTCCATAACTTCTTTTTCCAAGGCATGGTTCCATCAACGACACGTAACATATAAGATCCTACCTACAGCACTTGACCAATCCATTGCTACTTGAAGTCCCTTTTTTTATAAGATATCAATCCTTGAAATTCATTTAAAAATCATCATCAATAGATTTCTTTTTGAAATCCACGGAATTCCTTTGAGGCTTTGACAAACCCAATGGTAAAAGCACAGGTAATCAACTTCAGAAGTTCTCCAAAAGCAAATAAACTAAACTTTTTTGTTCAGTACACACACGAAAATTACTACTGTTACAGCCATGTCATACCTGTAATTAGTTAAAGGGACAAAATCTGCAAGCTTTCCACATCCTGTTTCATCCTCAAGACTCTGTGTGTCCAAAGCAGCTCTCCACAGCTCCCCATCATGCCATACAACAGCATCAATAACTGGTCCCTTGTCATCATAGCTCTATGACAGATATCATATTTAGCAATGGAAACCGATAATATAACTTTTTGGTAAAGGACTTGAGAAATGAATCAGTACAAAAAAGTACTGACATCAGCTTGGTTGCGCAGGAGATCAACTCTATTCTGGAGGTCTTCACGGACCATTTTCAAGTGCACATCTTCGACTTTTGTGTGCTTCTGAAGAATTGGTAATATTATGTTCAGCAAAGATACATCAGAGTAAAACTAGATAATTAGAACAACAATAGAACAACAAACTTGAAAAAATGAGAGCATGTTCCTGCATATCTAAAGAATGGTTAATGAGTTGGAACAGTTTAGATAAACCTGTGAACTTTAAACCTATGTTTACTAACTTATACAGGAGAGTGCCTGCGGACGTATGAGCCAAGGAACTAATGATTTTCACGACAACTATAATTAGAAATAATTAATAGCACCAAATTTACCTTTTAACAAATGAAACACAATGTGTAAGTACTCATAATTAGAATGTCATGCGAAATTTTAAAGCACTAAGATCCTTTGATTCTATTTCTTCTTTTTTTTTCAGGAAACTGGTTACTTTACTCTATATATCCATAGGAAAATCCTTCATCATTTATGAGAGATAATCCGATAAACTAGCTGCTAGAATGTTCCAAGCATCAGGCTTATCATTCAATTTTGCAAACTCTCCAACAACAACAACAACATACTCGGTGAAAATCCCACAAGTAGGGTCTGGGGAGGGAAAAACGTATGCACGCCCTTACCACTACCTCATAGAGATAAAGAGGCCGTTTTCAAAATACCCTCATCTCAAAAAATCATCCCCAAAAGCAGAAAATACTAGATATGAAACGATTAGAATGGACAAAAAATGAAAATATACGGCGACAATAAAAGTAACAAAATAAATGACGGACAATAACAACACTATATATAACAATACGACTACTAACCTACTATAACACAAGGCCTGACACCATCCTACCTCTACTAGCTTTCTAACCTTCTACCCTAGTATGCGACCTCCACTCCTTTCGATGTAAGGTCATGTCCTCAGTGAAACGAAGTCGCGCCATATCCCGTCTAATCACCTCCCCCAATACATTTTCAGTCTACCTCTACCCCTTCGCGTAACCCCTAAATCCATCCTCTCGCACCTCCTGACAGGAGCATCAACACTTCTTTTCTGCACATGCCCAAACTATCCGCTTCTCTCATTTTATCCGCCACAGGGGCCACCCCTAACTTCTCCCGAATAATCTCATTCCTAATCTTATCCTCCCTGGTGTGTCCACACATCCATCTCAACATGCTCATCTCCACGACCTGCATCTTCTGAACATGTGAGTTTTTAATTAGCCAGCACTCCACCCCATAGAGCAGAGACGGTCTAACCACCATTTTGTAAACTTGTCTTTAAGTTTAGATGGTATCTTCTTCTCACACAACACTCCAGAGGCAAGCCTCATTTCATCTATGCTGCCCCAATACGATGTGTGACATCATCGACGATATTGCCACTACTCTGGATAATGGACCCAAGATGCTTAAAGTTTTCTCTCTTTGGAATAGGTTGAATGGCAAGTGTCACTTCAATGCCTGCTTCACCTATCCCAACACTGAATTTGCACTCTAAGTATTTTGTTTTGGTCCTACTCAGTTTGAACCCTTCTGATTCCAAAGTATATCTCCAAACCTCCAATCTATCATTAACTTTAGCCCGAGCCTCATCAATCAATGCTATGTCATCTGCAAATAGCATACACATTTCAAGTAATATGAAACGTGTTGGTTCTTTTGTGAAGCAAAAATTTCCTCCTATATTTTAGACTCCTTGTATTGTTCATTGTTTGAATCTAGTTTGAAAAGTATCTGCCAACCTTCAATTAAATCACATCACTTTACTAATTGCAAATGGATTTTAGAGTTACTTAGTGAAGTGAGTAATTTGAAAAACTTTGTAGTGAATCATGACTTGGCACATACACTTTTTCAAAAACATTCCGATTTGTGTTTATTGGAAGTTGGTGAAACAAGATTTGCCTCACACATTATTATGACCACCCAAGTTCGCAAAGTGAAATCACCTTTAGAGAAAATTGCCATGGATGATGAATGGAAGAATTATAAGGGGATAAGGGAATTGAAGCCAAAACTTGTGAAATAAAATCCTCGGTAATGAATGATGAGAAGTGGGATAGTATTGACTATTTTTTAGAATTTACGGAACTAATTGTTGATATGCTTAGAAGTGCCAATATGGATGGTCCAAAATTATGTGGGACTCGATGATTGAGAAGGTCAAGAAAGTGATCTTTAAGCATGAGGAGAAAGATCTCATTTCCGGCCAATCAAGCTTTTTGATACTATTCATGATATTCTTGTGGCTAGGTGGAATAAAACAATACCATTTTACATTTTATGGCGCATTCTTTGGTTCCTAAATGCGATCATGAATCATGGATTCAAGGAGAGAATGGAATTCGGAAGCTAGCTCCTAATGAAGATAGAGAAATTTCATTGAATAGAATCAAGTGCTTTCAAAGGTACTTTAAAGATTCTAATGAAATGAAACAAGTCTCATTGGAGTATGGATCTTTTTGTGGTGGAAGTGGTTATTTTGGTGAGCCTCATGTGATTGAGGCTATGATGTATGAAGGTTCTCTTTCTTGATGGGCAAATCATGGGGTCAAGCCTCCACTTTTGCAACAATTAACTTACAAGTTGCTTATTCAGTCGGCTCCTTCCTCTTGTTGTGAAAGAAATTGGAGTACGTATTCTCTGATTCACAACATCAAGAGAAACATGTTAGCAACTTCAGAGCCAAAGATTTAGTGTTTATACATTATAATGTAAGGTTGCTATCTCGTAAAAACGAGAAATATACAAATGGGTCGAGCAAGTATTAGGATGTTGGTATGTCTACACTTTCTTTATTATTTTCCTCAATTATTTATTTTGCATGATGATTTTTCTCTTTATATAGAACTTTCTAATATATTCATTCTTTTTTATTTATTTTTGGTGGAGATCGATATGAAATTGATGAGATAGCTAATGGTCTAACCGATCTATCAATAGATGAACCTCAAATTGAAGGTGTGCTATTTGAAGAAGAATTTGAAGATTTGGAAGAAGTTAAAGAAGAGGCGGAAGAATCGCTAACTTAAATAACTTAACAATTGACAATACTTTGTAGTTATATGACGTATGAGTAAAGCTGAGATGATCTTTTGTTTTTTGTTAAATAGTAAATTATTACTTGGTGTATTGAATATTGATTAGTAATCATGAGTATTTAAATTGTGAATGTATATCTTTGTTTATGCCTTAAATCTTAGTAATTCTAGTTTTCCACTTTCACTTTGTTTCAACTTTCAAGAGTTACTATCCCTGTTATATGGTTAGTTTCTTATCATTTTTTTTTATTCTTCAAGTTATATTTATTTTATTGTCACATATTTTTAATGGTTAGTTGTTATTTTGTTGTGTTCATAGGAAGAAAAGAAGCAATCTCATTTTGGAGAATGGAAGATTGAATTTTATAATATACATGTAAGTTTATCACAACATATCTCTGAAATTTAGAATATTTTTATAACCATATTTTTATAATATTGAATTTTTTAGCCAAATCTCCGCACCCGTATCCAGACTCGGATACATACCCCCGAATCATAAAATTTATATTTTGCCAAATCCGAATTTCGGATTCGCATCCGTCTCAGACACCCCCACTCGAGTGCGAGCAACTTAGGTTGGCATCTTCATGTTTATCGGCACAGCTTCATCTTCAATTCGATTCACAATTTGGAATAGATCCTCTAGTTACATAGCAATAAGCTCGCCTTCACTTGTTTGCATTGTTTCTCTCGTGTCCGAGAGCATTGCAATTGTTCTAGCTGTGGATTCAATCTTTCCTACATAGTTTGAGTATCGCACAATTTATCATGGCTATTAGGTAGGTTGGATTTCGCAATATTGGCTTGGATTTCTATCTCCATAGTAATATTCTCCCATTGGGCCTTTTTTTGGTTTCTAACATTTTAAAAGCTCTTGGGCTATTTAAATTAAGGCCCACTTCTGCCACTTTTCTAACTTGCCCTGCTACGGCCCATAAATGGCCCTTTTCTTTTAATAGCCTTCAACGTGTTCTTAAATTTGAATTCTCCCCTTCATCCGCTGATCCAACGTGACTACCCCTATCGATACCTGGATTTTCACCAAATTGGGTATCTGTTCCAACTTTGGCCCCTGCAATGTCTATAGGTCCTTGAGCTAAATCACCTTTCTTCTCTTTTCTGGGCATGACAGTGACCAGAGCCTCCACCCATATCAGAATTGTGTACACGAGTCCGGCGCTGGTCACCTCTATCTCTATCGAAACAAGCTTGTCATGTCCTCATACTTTGATTCAGACCTAGTGTAAGTGATTTTTCAGCATTGCTTCCACCTTTGTCTTTAGGAATCCACCACGATCTCAGATGTGTTTGAGAATCTTTTGGGACCACAAGTTTAGAGGGAGCCCTAGAGTTTTGACCCATACCCAATCTCTATTTGTTTTCACTGGCCAGCAACCCCTTGTGGGTTTCCACCATTCTAGCATTATCTGTCTTCCTCCACTCTTAAACACCATTCAGTACATGTTCTGCAATTTTCCTCAACAGTAACACGAAGAGAAAGAGATCATCAATCATCGCGTGAACATTGAGACTCCCGATTGATTTCCATGAGCTGTTTGCCTATCTCCTTGCATTGTTCAGGGTTCGAGGTTCCTGTGATTGGAACTCACGCACTAAGCATCTTTCGAGCAAATCTTTTTCCGATGTTGTCATGTCTCCAATGATTTCAATGCTGGCATTGTTTATCTGAATCTCCGCCTTCTTTGGAGCTACTGTTGACCAGTTATTACTATTGCAAGCCTCTTTGAAGGTCATTTCTAGTTTGCTTGCAGTGATCACTTGAGGGTGCTTCTCCCTTTCTAGTTCATAGATAAATCTTGCTATTTTGTGGGCTATGCTTGACCACCCCCTCCTTGTGTACTCTTCAGTGAGATAATAATGGATTTACTTTGGCCTTGTAAGGTGATGAAACTGGTGTACCTACTATTCTCATTGTATTTGAGAGTGCAAAAGTTCTTTGAGAAGTGGTCCTTTGTTCTCCATCTTCTAACTGCATTTCCCTCTACTTTTGTAGCTTCAATAAATACAGAGACCAACCATTTCAATACTTTATGGCTGATTTTAACTCTCCTCGTTAAATTCCTGCTGCGTTCAGACCATTCATACCAAGACTCTACTCCTAAGTGACATTCAGTGATTTCAAATGACTTGAATCCAGCGTCGTAGTAAATGATGTTATCCCCGAGTGTGTTAGTTCCATCCATATTATCAGAAATCGACCCCCAGAAAAGGAAATAAAACTTAAAAGCTGTCTAGAAAATGTTGACCTCGATAAGAGTGCCTGGGAACATTTTTTTAAGAGAGAGAAGTTTTTCTTCCAAAACTTGATTTTTTTTCCTTTGATAACCAAGAAATCCATCTGTGGCTCGCCCTCTGGACCAACCATAGCCTTCTAAACTCGGCGGATAATAAGCCTGCCTCTCTATCCTTCTCCATTTAAATACTAGGCTTCGTTTTGGATGGTGTGGGACTTGAACCTGCGACCTCAGTCACAAATCGTCCACCCTTTGCCACTCATGCTAGGCCTTGGGGGCAAAAGTTGGAAAATATAACTAAACCTTTGATTCTAGTTCTAGTATGATATATTTAGATCAAAACCATTTTAATGACATTAGTCATATTATACTTCGGAAATTCTATCAAAGTAATCCAACTGTATATCACAACCACAGATCATCAGTGTCACAGAGCAATCTAATCAGTAGTCACGTTAGTCAAATTGCTCCTGTTTCACCTTTTAAGCTTTATGTTAAGATGGAATGACAACTAACTTCACATTAGACCTGATGAGGCAGCATCAAAAAAATAATTGGCTAGACTGTTCACAGTCATCATGGCTAATCTGAAATCTGTGCAAATTAAGGTTCAAACCATAACTCTACCTTTTGAGATTTGGTGAACTTGGTTTCATTTTGAACATTTACAAAATTCATATCAATTGTTTTTGTAGACTTCTAAAAAACTTGGTGCCCAAATATATGATCTCTGGCACTAAGTCATATGGTTAATTTTCTTTCTGAAGGTCTCTTCAAGATTTTAACTTCATGAGTTGCAACAGATACATGGCTAACTTTTCTCTACTTCTTTTCAATATCGTGAGTCGACAGGGCAAGAATTTTGTATCTTGAGACTCACGATCTCATCGCTAGCATTAATTGGTTAGCATTACACATGCTTGGTTATAGAAAAAGGACCCAACCAAAACATGTGGTGGTTACAAGTTCCTAAAATGTATTGAAGATAAGTAAAGCCTTCCTTTCTTTCTAGCATGGTAAGAGCTTGCCCTTTTAGATATAATAGGACTTCGTAATTTGACATACTCAGAAGCAAGTTCTAAAAGTTTCTTTTCACATAAATATTTTTCTCTTACTTTATAGTGCTGCTTAAATGTTATGGCTTTTTAAAGAATTTACAAGTTTCTTCATTATATAACTTGTCAAATATACATCTGAAAATGCACACTGCAAATAAATTAATGACCTCTACATATGCAATGTATCAAAATGTGAGGTTATCGAAGGAAATAATCATAGAGATGGTGGAAAACCTTATCAAATTGTTCAAGCTGCTTTACAGCCTCTGCTATTGCTTCTTGATTTTTCTCATCCCACCTTTTCTTTCGTTCTTTCTGCATATAATAATAAGAGTGTATAGAAAGAGAATACTTTAAAATCCTTCAAGAACAAAATCAACAACTACTACCGCTCAGTCCCAAACAAGTTGGGTTTTGAACTTTGAAAAAATCAAGAAAGAATTCATAAAAACTACTACAAAGCAAAGAACCAGAATATAAATAGAATAGCAACCAGACTCACCTTTACTCGAGAGGTCAGTGTATCAGTAAACAGCTCATACACCAATTTACAGCCAACATGCCACTCGCCAGATGGATTCTTCCATGAAGAATTTATGACAAGAGAAGCCCCTATAAAATAATTAAAATATGAAGCACTAATGTTGTAAACTGATAGAAACAGAGGTTTTATATTGGACAAAAGTGATAAAGAATACAAAGAGAGACAAGTATCTAATATCTCCAGCCTAATCATTCTGCATATAAAAGATATTACAACATACCGACACATTATTATATCTATTATTTATATAATAGCTGACTATAACTACTTCAGAACCATTTAGGATAAAGACACATAACTTCTAGTAACCATAAGGAACTGCAAATAACTAAGAAACTGCCCAACCCTCCATGTGTGAAACCTCCACAAATTTGAGAAGATGTAGATCACTATTTTCTCCTATCTTTCTTCACTTCTTCATCCTTGAAAAAGTATGGAAGATATACCGCTTATCAGTACACCACTCCTGCAAGGAAGACTTGTCCTCAACTCTCGAAGGGAAAATTGGGAAACAGTGTAGCTAACAGATCATAATCTTCTCAACTAGCTTCTTTGAGAGGTTGACCAACCCATTGAATCAATAACTCAAGTTGTGGATTGGCGGTTGGGGTCCGCGACAATGATCTAGAACTTGTTCAGCTGTAATAATGAGCTCACGAAATGGACATTCTTGCTTAGGTCAGGCAGAGAAGATGATCATCAGATGGACAAAGACCAATCCAGTCTGAAAGTTCAAGCTTCAAGCTGGGAGTTTTCCAGCCCCCATCAACCTCATTACTTTCCAGCTAACTCCTTACGAGATAGCTTTCTTTCCTATTCCTACATATAGTTCTTCTAATGGACAAATTCATCTATTTTGCTGTTGGCTTTAAATCATTTGACATTGAAAGAATTCTGGGTGCTTCTGGTTGCTGGTATGAATGGACAGAGAGAAGCAGGAAGGCAATCACAAGGGCAAGATTTAACAAGGGCTCATGGAGTGGATAGTTAAAATCCTGAAAGAGGCTTCCCAGACCAAAGGGAACTCAGTATGCAGATGGAGGAGAACAGAGGACATATCAGAAATTTACTGTGCACGAAATTATAACAAGTATGGAAAGTATATCAGTCTGATAAGCGTGAGGGGACATCGAAGGACAATTCTAATTATTCCAGAACTAACCTTCAACGCAGGGTGGACAGACATGGCGGAGAAGGTGGCCAGATTCATAAACTCCCACAGGCTTGGTAAGAGTCCAGCGATCACCAATCCCATTGACGAAGGGGTCTCCTACGCTGAGGTTGTCAGGCGATCGAAGTGGGAGAGTCGATTTGGAAAAGGAATCACAACAGATGTTTTGGTACAGAAGGAAGGAACCATCAGAATCAAAAAACCTCCGTGCAAATATAATGAAGTCCTCAAGAGAAGCCTGGTGGGGAAGTCAATGCGGAGGTGACGTTAACAGAGGTGAGGAGATGGTCCTTAAACACATGGAAGCAGTTGTATGGTTTGAGTGTTTACGAGATGGGAAATAATTGTTTTCTGTTTGAGTGCAACACCATGCAACAAGCTGAACAAATCATGGAAGGTAGCTGGGAATGGAAAAAACCCCTGTCATTCTTAATTGGTGGAACCCATTGGCTACTACCATAGAGGGGTCGAAGAGAAATTGAGTCCACCTGGGTAAAAATTATAGGCTTGCCTTGGCACCTTTGGTCTCACACCACTTTTAAAGCCATTGGTGACTGTTGTGGAGGGTGACGAGAAACAGAGGAGGAACCCACATTGCGTAACCATCTAAAGTGGGCGAGAATCAAGGTGCAAGGTGATGGTCATGACATTCCGAGGGAGATTAGTGTCGAAAATGGGGGAATCACCTTCACGATGCAATTTTGGGTGGAGTTGCCGGCGAAAGCTGCCGCCGGAGAAGGAGACCGCAGCTCTTCTTTTGCCCAGATCTTTTTTGAAAAAAGTCTGCCGGTCAATGAAGTGCAATCTGACAAGTACCAGGAGATAGGGACTTCACATTGTGCGCATGGCATCTCACGTGATTTGCCAGGTTGTAGTGGAGTGAATTTGGGGCAGAAGGGGACGAGCCCATCCCATTGGACTCTTTTTCTGAGTTGGCCGAAGCCCAAATGTCTGAAAAATTAATTATGAAGGGCTGAAAGGCCCTTTATATAAAGAGACACATGGGCAGAAAGTACCACTCTCTAAAAACCTCGAAGAAATTAAGACTTTGGCAGAGAACCTCATATCGGCACTCAAGAATTGGGAAGAAAAAATCAAGGAAACTACGGTGGAAAGAGATGCTACCCTAATCAAGATTATGAACAGGAGACATCGCAGCTCAGGGACAGTCAGAAACATCTTGAGAAAGTTGGCTCAACTCCCACAACATCCCATTCTGGAGAAAGAGAAGAAAAATTGCAGCTCCAACAGGTTCTCCAACCTGACCCAGTTAATATTCAGGACCCTAATGATTCCGCAGCAATTGAGACAAAAGCACCAAGTTGGGTGAATTCACACATTCTGGAACTTAGCAATACATATGGGGTTGCTTTCGAGGGGTTTGAAAGAGAAACGTTAGAGCTTCTAAAGAGAATTAATGGGAGGAAATCAGAGGTGGAAAAAAAGAAGCAAAAAGGCACCACAACACTGAGAAGCAGAGATATAGGCAAGAACGAAAATCAAGCTTGAATAAGGATGTGGAAGGAAAAAGGAGTAGGGGGAAGAACCTTTATTTAACGTTCAAATGAAGGTCAAAATTGTGTCATGGAATGTGAGGGGACTCAACCAAGAGAGTTCAAGAAATTTAGTCAAAACTAGTATTCATCAGTGGAAAGGGGATGTAGTTTGTCTACAGGAAACCAAAATAAAAAAGGAAACAGAGAAGATGGCATTCAGCATATCGCCTAATAGATGGATAAGGTGTGGATTCAAGGAAGCTGATGGTAGCAAAGGGGGATCCTTCTGATGTGGGATAGCAGGGTGTGGAGGGGCACCAAGATAGAGGAGGGGCAGTTTTCCATCACTTGCAACTTTGTAAATCTTCATGAGCCTTTTAGCTAGTCCTTCGCTGGTGTATATGCTCCACACACCAGGATGGAAAAGCTAGAATGCTGGGAGGAGCTGACGCAATGAGGGGTATGTCGGGGGACCATGGGTGATAGGGGGTGATTTCAATATTGTCAGGAGAATAGAGGAGAGAAGAGGATGCTCAAGAACCAAAAACATTATGTTTGATTTTTCCAGGTGGATTGAAGAGCTAGAATTACATAATCCTATACTAATTAGGGGCAAGTACAATTAGGTCAGGGGAATAAACCACTCAAATAATGCAAGACTAGACAGATTCTTATTTAGGTAAGAGTGGGAGGAAAGCTTTAAGAAGATCAAACAAAGAGCCTTGGCCAGAATAGTCTCATATCACAACCCAATAATTTTGGAATGTGGTGAGTGGGAAAAAAGGCATCCTTATTTTAAATTTGAAAATTGGTGGTTAAAGATCAAGGGCTTTGATAGGTTGGTGCAAAATTGGTGGGATAGGTTTCAAATTGAGGGTTGCCCTGACTACAAACTCTGCACCAAATTGAGGCTACTAAAACAAAAATTAAAATCATGGAACAGAGATACTAATGCTGCCATGGCTAACAGGAAAAGTAGTTTGCTGGAAGAATTATCAAAACTGGACAAAGTTCAAGTAGACAGAGATCTAACTCAGGAAGAGTTGATGGTTAGAGCAACAATCCTAGTAGAATTTGAAGCTTTGACTAATCAAGAGGAAGAGAAATGGAGACAAAAATCAAGAGCTCTTTGGCTGAAAGAGGGAGACAGGAACACCAAATTTTTCCAGAGGTTAGCTACAGCCAATAGAAGGTATAACACAATTGACAGGCTGGTTGTAAGGGGAGAAGAAATTCATGAGACTGGAGACATTAACAGTGCAATGCTAGATCTTTATGAATCTTGGAGACCTCCTTTTGTGCTAAGAGGATGTCCACAGTTACCAATGAGGAGAATGAAGTGCTCCAAGCTATCCAACTCTATGATGGTGATAAAGCTCCTGGGCCTGATGGGTACACTATGCATTTCTACAAAGCTTGCTGGTCAATTTTGAAGGAAGATTTGACGCAGACCATCCATAACTTTCATAAGAAAGGATGTTTGAGAAAGTATTTAATGCCACTTTTGTGGATTAATTCCAAAGAAGCCAGGGGCAGTGGAAGTTACAGATTTCAGGCCTATCAGTTTGATTGGAGGGGTCTACAAGATTATCTCTAAGCTTTTGACTGAAAGGTTGAAAACAGTGAGTGGAAGCTGGTGGATGAACACCAAATAGCCTTCTTGAAAGGGAGGCAAATCCTGGATGCTACTTTACTGGCCAATTAACTGGTAGCTTCTAGAACCAAACAAAAAAAGCCAGGGATTATGTGCAAGTTGGATATTGAAAAAGCTTATGACCATGTTAATTGGAATTTCCTCGTAAACATTCTAAAAGACATGGGTTTTGGCAATAGATGGATTAAGAGGATCAGCTTCTGCATATCAACTGTAAGGTTCTCTCTGATTATAAATGGCAACACGGAAGGGTTCTTTCAATCTCAAAGGAGTCAGAGACAAAGGGACCCTCTGTCACCTTTTTTGTTCCTTCTTGCGATGGAGGGGTTGAATCAGATGATCAAGATTGCAAAGGCAAACAGATGGGTGAGAGGTTTTAGTGTTCTGACAAGCAAAGGAGAAGACTTGGAAATATCTCATCTTTTTTATGCAGATGATGCTTTAATATTTTGTGATGCTAAACCAGATCAGGTGAGACACGAAAAGGACATCCTATTAATCTTTGAAGAGGTCTCTGGGCTTCACGTGAATTGGGATAGAAGCTTCATCTTTCCTGTTAACCAGGTTGGGAACCTTCAGGAGCTGATTGAAGTTTTGGGTTGCCAGATGGATTCACCATCAACTAAATACTTGGGGCTTCCCTTAGCGGCCAAGAATAAGGAGTTAGAAGTATGGAATGGGGTTCTGGAAAGATGTGAGTAAAAATTCTCTAGGTGGAAAAGTCAATACCTTTCTCTAGGAGGCAAATTAACTCTAATCAAATCTATTCTAGATGGTTTGCCAACATACATGATGAGCCTTTTCCTTATACCTAAGAGCATTGAGAAGAAAATCAACGGGGTGAGAAGGTCTTTTTTATGGCAAGTAAACAAGGAAAAGAAAGGATACAACCCAGTAAAATGGATGTCTTAACCCTCAACATCAAGCAAGGGGAGCTGAATTTAAGGAACCTCAGCAAGCAGAATAATGTTCTTTTGCATAAATGGTTATGGAGATTTGGCAAATAAGAAAGAGCTATGTGGAGAAGGTTCATAGAAGGGAAATATGGTTTACTCTCTCAATGGACAACCAAGGAAGCCATAGGTACTTTTGGGTGTAGTGTTTGGAAAACAATAAGAAGGCTATGGGATTGTTTCAATAAGAACATCTCCATTAATGTTGGTAATGGTTTGAAAACCGATTTTTGGAATGAAGTGGATTGGAGAAGGCAGTTTGAAAGACTCCTTCCCACATATTTATTCCATAAGTCTACAAAGGGAGGCTAGTGTGCCCCAAGCTTAGAGCCCAAAGGGGTGGGATCTAGCCTTCTATTGAGATTTGAATGATTGGGAGATCGTGGAAGTGGCAAGACTACTGGAAGTGCTCCGTTCTCATTCAGGTTTATCTTTGAGACCTGACACTATGAGATGGAAAATTCAAAGAAAAGGTGTGTTTTCAGTGAAATCCTGTTATTGGAACCTCAACACCTTGCAATCTAGACTAGACAGATGGCCCTGGAAGCTGAACTAGAAGTCTAAAAGTCCAACAAAGGTTGCCTGTATTGCTTGGTCGGTATGTAGGGAGGCTTGTTTAACTCATGAAGTACTACAAAAGAAAGGATGGCAGATTAGTTCCAGGTGTGTCAAGTGTGAGAAGGAAGCTGAAGCAAATGATCATTTGTTCCTCCATTGTTAAGCAGCAAAGAATTTATGGGACATGTTCTTGGCTATATTGGGAGTCAATTGGGTAATGCCTGGCACAACAAAGGAGCTACTAAACAGCTAGAAAGGGATTGGGAGCAGACATAAGGAAGGCCACTGGTGGAAAACCATTCCTGCCTGTATTTGGTGGACTCTTTGGAAAGAAAGGAACTCAAGATGCTTTGAAGGGAAAAGAACTAATTTACAGAAAATTAAAATGAATTGTATAAGTTTTTTGTTTTTTTGGTGTAAAGGTAGTCCAATAGGGGAGACAATAGATTTAGTAGATTTCATAGGAAACTTGTAATGTACCCTTAAGGTGGGATGTAAGTTTCCATTCATCATTTCTTGGATGATGAAGCTTTTGAAATGGAATACAGTTTAACCTTTTTCTCAAAAAAACTAATGAGCTCACATTCATCACTTATTGGTAGTTTTGGTGGCTGAAAGGGTCAGCTTTAAGAGAGAAACATAGAAGATTTTAGAGCTAGCTGGATGTTCAAGTTCATAGGCATCAGGACCCACATTACGAATGACTTTGTAAGGGCCAAAGAAACGAAGGGATAGCTTCTGAAATGGGCGATTGGCCAAAGACTTTTGGCCATATAGCTGAAGATGTAAGAGGACAGCATCACCAACATTAAGTGAAGTCTATGCAGTTGAATTAGCCTGCACTTTCATCCTTGATTTGGCCTTCATAAGTTCAACATAGCATCTCTAATCAGCATCTGTTCTTTAAGGTCTGAATGGAAAGATGACGTTGTGTGTGTTTTCTGAGTAACACCTTGCAGTTTATAAGTTCTCCATTCATTTGACTGAAACATCTCATTCCGACTGGCTTATATTGTGTCTAGGGATGCTAGACACTGTATATCCAACACCATGTCTGCACCACCAAAGGAAGAAATCATGTTTATTTACTAAGTTTGAAACCTTTACTGACAGTCCTGACAAATTCACCATCACCTATCTGAACACTGAAGGTAGAAAAAACATATTGCACCGCCAACCCAAGTTTCGTGACAATTTCTGCTGCTACAAATTATGCATCCGACCACTGTCCACCAACATTAGCACTTCACAACTGAAAGAGTGCCTTGAAGTTTCAAAGTTAAAGCAGATTCTTTGCCGAAAACTGTATGAAAGAGTATGTCTTCATTCTGGTTATCATGAACACTTTGCACATCATTCTTCTCTTGCATTAACTCTAAATGTGCAAGAGTTCCACGTTTGTGCAATGACCAGAGGCAAACTTGCCTCCACAATGGTAGCATAGGACTTTTTCTTGCCAACACTGCACACCCACTGCCCGTTTTGCAAATTCCTGCTTATACTTAACATCAACCCAGTCTGTTGGATCCTACACAAATGTTTGTCTGAATTTTAAAACTCAGCAGGTCCTTAATTTTCTTGCATAGCTTTCACCAACTCATTCCAGTAATAAATGGTTCTTTTACTATTGATCCAAGCAAAAAAGATTCCAAAGATATTGAAGCCACATCAACCTTGCAATCATTCGGTGTTTGATAATATCAAAAGTACTTCACTGCTTTCAGAATCCAACCTCGAGGATCTCCTCCCTCACACTTCAAAATCCATCTTTGTAGGCAAACCCCGATAAGTTTCTTGATTCCTCCAAGTGCTATCTGCCTCGCCCTCTCCAGTAAAACTTTAGATTTTCCTTGTTGATTCTGATAGTTATGTGTTTTTTTAATGCAGCCACATCAGCAACCAAAGCATCTATGGCTTCCAATATTGCTGCTATAGTGGTCAATTGTTGCCCGATCTGATCAATGAGTCGACATGATAGGGTCATTGTGGGGAGTGTTGGTTCGTGTGTTAACCATGGCAGATATTTCTGCTTTGATACCAATGATAGGAACACGGGCTTTATATAGGACTAAAGAGATAGAAAATACAAAGAGCGACACAAGTATCTCGTATCTCCAATATAATTTTTTGCATATAAAAGATACTTACTACATAACCTACACGTTACTGGATCAATTATTCTTACAATAGCTAAATATAACTATTTCATAACCATCTAGGATAAAGACATATAGCTTCTAGTGACCATAAGGAACTGCTAATAACGATAAGAAACTGTACAACCCTCCATGTGTGGAACCTCCACGAGTTTGAGAATACGTTGATCATTATCTTCACCTATCTTTCTTTGCTTCTTCCTCCTTATGTATCGAAGATATGTGCTTATCATATAGTATATACAAATGAATCAAGAGTATAAGGACTAACCCTCAGGGTTGTCCCGGTGGTAATTGACTTGAGCCTTGGGGTTTGCTTCCTTTCAAGGTCTCAAGTTCGAAACCCACTAGGTGCAAATAATTTCTTAAGGGCCATCGGACTGGGTAAAACCCGAATTAACCATGATGCACTTGCGGGAAACTCCTTGCCGAGGGCCCGTGCACCCCCGGGATTAGTCGGGGCTCAAAGAGACTCGGCCACCCGGTGCAAATAAAAAAAAAGAGTATAAGGACTCGTAGCACCTTCTAGTACTTCAAACAAAGAACACAAGATTGCAGAAGAAATGTAAATGTTATGGGACCTTGTTGTATAAATTCTCAAAATGTCGGAGCAATGCAATTAACAAAAGTTGTTTATAGAAGGAGGCGCAAGAATAGTTTATTTCCCTTTCAACTGCATACACTCAGATGACCCAAGATCACATTACCAATCAAAAAGAAGATGAAGGCATTCCTAAATCTGATTAAATCCTGAACATACATCCAATGTCATAGCGTGATGCGTCAGCATGAACATCGAACTCCTTATTCCAATCCGGAACACAATCAGAAATGATAAAGGTATTTCTTTTCTTCTAAAGTTCAGAAATGACAAAGGTCTACAGCATTATCATCATTGTAAATAGCAATGGGAGATACAACTTATTCTGGAAACACTTGTTATAATTATCGAAGATCAGCAACAGAGCACTGTCATTATTCAGTATCTCCATATTGAAATCGTGACATTTTGATCTCTCCACTCCAATCATCAGCGGAACTAGAACCTAAATCCTAGTGAAATGGCTATAGAAATATTTTGACTAATAGGAGAAGTTTCAACCACTCCATTAGTTATCAGATGATTTAGGATTGAATTGGTCTATTAAAAGTATGATTTTTATATTTAACGGAAAAATGTTTTTTGATGAAGTATTAAAAGAAAAAATGTTTCAACGTGATGAAACTATATCTTAAGGAGACAAAACCAAATTGCAGAGTTGTTCCTAAATTCAACCAACGTACCAGAAGTTCCAACAATGCAACCATTCTCATCAGCCTTCACCACTGTAGAAGTATCAACATCTCCACTCCCAGTACTGCAAGTATGACAATCATTACCAGTGCATGCAAAAATTAGTAGTATTTTTTAGTAGCATACCCACTGGAAATAAAAGTAAACTTCAGATTCTCAAGCCTCACCAATCTATAACATCTATGACCTTCTGCTTTCCATCAGAGGTAACTCGTAATCCAGCAGCCGCGGGATCAACTCCAGAATCTAAGACACTTAATCTCATAAGCAACAACAGCAAATATGAACTCACAAAACAATAGTTAATTCATCATTTAATATATATTCATCATCAAGTAAAAAGGAACTGAAATCAAAAAAACAACCGAATATTGCAATGACGACGCCGCGACCGTCGTACTGAGGGTGAGCTTCGATAAATCGATCAGCGGCAATCTCTTTCTTCGGCATTTGAGCAGCAAGGAAAGTTGACTCCTTCAATTTGAAGCTACGCAGAGCTCCGTTTCCGTCGCTGGATTCCACTAGCGAAGTACAAGGCATTGCCCTAGTTACTATCCTCTTTTTGGGTACAACGATGGTAAGAGAAGGAGAAAACACTGAGTGCAAAATTGACTGAGGCGTTGAGATTAGTGGAAATGATTTAATTATTGGACTTTGCATCGCAGGGGTGTTTTGGTAAGTTTGTCAGTAAGGGTGTTTTAGTAATATGACGGATTCCGGCAGTGGCGGCGGAAGGAGAGATTGCCACCTGCCTGCCGGAAATTGAGGGAATTGTGTCGTTGGGTTTTAGATGGGTTTGCTTCCCTCCATGTCAAATTACCTTATCCAGCCTTGCATGAAATTTGTCCACTTGACAACTTGCTGCTCACCAAGTAGCTATAAATATCTCATTATGAAAATAATCTAATTAAATTAAATTAAATTAAATAAACGACAATTTATTTTATTTTGTTCTATAAATAGAAAAAATTTGTTGCGTCCATGTTGAATACGTGAAGCAAGATATTTTTTCTATTTCCCGTAGGTTCATGTTTCATATTAGGCTAGACACGTTTTGAAAAGAAAATGGGGATTCTAGCAATATTGATAGAAAATCCAAATCATGTATGTCTTTAAAATAAGTATTATTATTAATATATATATAAACTATTAATTTAAAACTTACTAAAAAATTAAAAGAATTAGAATTTCAAATATATTACTTCAAATCTCAGCTTCCTCTATAATTTATAGGATAAACTGTTTTTTTTCTTTTATTAATCATTTTTTAGTATTCGTGTTTGTATTCTTTCTTCCTTCCCTTTGTGTATTTAATTTTTTATTTCACTTCTAAGGTGACTATTTCTTTCCCTTTTGTCTCATTTTAGCTGTTATGATAAAGTTTGGTACAATATTTTAAAATAATTAATAAGAACAGTACTTTTTGAAAATTATAGTAATAGTTTTTTACATTTCAAAATGACTTAATTACTAAGAGTGGAGTTGAAAAAATAGCTAATTGTTTAAATTGAAAATTAATTTAGAACAACTATTTTTTTAATATATTTGATAACTAAAATGAAACATATGAGGTATTATATTCTCCGTTAGATATTATTTTTTTCCTCCTAACATCAGTATGGAGAAAAAAAATGTCGTGCTACAACATCAGCCAGACTTTTTAGCAGTCCCATGGACTATATGTAGACCTACATACAATTTGTATTAAGGTGGATATTCCACATTCATAAAAAAAATCACAAAACAAATTAGTTTTGACAACAGCATCAATACCAAAAGACAACAACAACCATAAAACAACAATATATCCAATGTAGTTGGAACGTAAAGAAGCTATTTCCAATAGATCTTCCGCAAAGAGAGAGTAGAAATGAGAAAACTATTCAAGGGATTAATAGAACAATGATGAATATATTTTCCCGGCCTGATATTTGAACATGAAATTTTCAGATTCAGCAATACAACATTCTGCACATCATATTAAAGAAAGTTGCAGGACTTATAGATCTATACCATATCCCTTTCTAGACGACGACGTATACATTTCATCTCTATGAAACCTCTCTAAATAAAAGAATATTGTTTCAACTCTGAAATATATATTTAAAGAAGATCTTATAAAATGAACACCTATTCCTTCACTGCTGCATCCCACTTCTAAATGAATGAATCTGCACTATGTAACCAGTTTGTCTATGGTTTTGTATAGCTGAGTTTCTGGGTTCCAATTACCCTTTGAAAATCAACATGTATGACTAACATCATTGGATCTCTGTGTCAGATCATGTTGTGGCAAGTAGTATCACAGGGATATGCACAATCAATCTCCTTGCTGACATTTCTACTGAAGTACCAATCACCGACTGTCTGTGCAATTGTCTGGATAATAGAAGTTTCAAAATCAGTAGACACAAATCAAAAGAAATCTCTTTGTACTTGATAGGTTTGTTAGTTGCAGATTGTATAATGACCTGTATGTATCTTCTTTGATGCAGGGAATCATTTACTAATTACATTAAGATTCCAAAATTCTGAAGAACAATATGATATAATGAAACTCTTGCATAGTAATAAACACGTAAATGTGTTGAAGAATCTGAAGGGATGAGATAACTTCACGCACTATAATTTAATGTTCATATTTGTCTTTCCAGCATTAAGTTTGCATTTGCAGTGAATAAAGTTTGCATTTGCAGTGAATACTACGCCATAGCAGAAGATGAGAGAAATTTATTTCACCAACCTTGTTGTGTATTCGAGGAGAGTCAACTGCAAACCAGGTATCTTGTGTCTCACTCTGACAATGAGTGAAGCAAGAGTTTATGTACATTCCATCTCTTCTTGAATCTTGATAGAAATCTCTCAACGCTGCAAGCATATCTTTCCTGAACCCTGAAAAAAGTCAGGTCACCCTAGTTACTGCCATCGTCAATAATGACAGATAAAACTAACAAATGTAGTACCATGATAAGAGTAGCATAACATAGTATGTTACTCAAGATTGTTATAATCTAGTAATTGAATATTTCATGAATTCAATAGACATTTCTTTTTAATCAGACCCTTAAAAGTTTTTCCCAGCCTTAGAATTGTCTGCCTAAGGACCTAGGTGAATGTCTACAAAGAGTAATATAATAATCATTGTCAACCTTGCAAAATATTTAGTTGACTTGCATCGCATGCAGTAACATTGAGCTTGCAATGATCCCAATGCCGTCGAGGATCAGAAGAAGGCGGCACCAATATGTGATGGAACTGCAGAGGCATAAGGTCACATTATTGGCATCGTGAGTAACAAACATTACTCTAAAAAATGCTTAGTTTATAACAAATTGCATAATGAACATACTTGGTACACGTCATAAGCTGAATTTAAGATGAAGAATGGCGTTTCAATGTATGGTAATGCGTACTGTGGGAAGAAGCACTGCATGAACATCTCAAGACTTCTTAGAAGTGCTTAGTTTCATCACCAACTTATGAATTAAATTAGAAGAGAGTGCTCAGATCATACCAGGTGTGGGTAGTAGAGAGTAGAAGTGCAATTTTTATTGAGATTTGGTTCTACCCCCTTCAGAAAACCATGTTTGTCAAAATATGATATCTCAGATAGACATTCCTGATAGCCATGATGAAATCATACCTGTAGGGAAATAAGATTTTCATAGAAAAATCTCATAGTGTGGTTCAGACTTATATCTCTCCTGAGAAAACAAATGCAAACATGTCATTAAGTGTAATGCAGAGAAGAAATCACATCACTGTTCATTTGGCAGAAACATACTCGTCTAAAAAAAATCCAGCATCGCTCAAGCACTTCACACTAGCATTCTTGGGTAGATAACTGGTGAAATTGTCGCAATGCAAAAAGGTTGCCAGACCCCCAGCAGAGCAGCCAGAAAGCAAAGCCTAAAAAGAAATGCATTAAATATAGTTTGACCCAGAACATACCTTTGTAGTAAGGAAGTAAGACAATGAAGTTAAAACTATTTGTATTACATGTATTTTTTTTTTTCAAAAAATATATACAAAGAAATAACCAAAAAGATGATCATGTTCTACACTTAAGATAAAGACTTTGAATATAAATATACTGAAAGATCCCAAGCAGATGAGTATAACAATTTGCAGTTGGCTATTTATTTAGTTTACAAAAAAAGTTACAAAGCAACCCAGAAAGGCTAGATCATCTATTAAATGTCCTCACAAGAGTCTAATATTTGTGTGTTGAGTGGAACAGGAGGGGGATGTGTGGTGAGGAACCAATTGCTGTTTATCACATTCCATTGCTTACCCAAGTAAGTCCTAAACGTTGACAGTTATCATCACATGCTGTTTAAGTGGGAAAGGAGTATGCCTGATGTAATTACCTTCTTCGCATGCTTGAGACCTTTTGGGAGAAGATCAAGAATAATAGCTTGCCAAATTCTTTGCCCTCTGAAATAAAGCAATGATGTCTGCTTCATTTTAAACAAGAAAAAAGACTCAGTTAATAGTAAGGACCGGGTACAACTCAGACCAGATACACCTTTATCAAGCGCGTAACTCTTTTAACTAGTCCAAAGGCAAAAGAAATTGGCTTGAGACGTATAATATGTATAGAAAATTTGGAGTAACGCAAATGGCAATCATATAATAGAATCCAAGGCATGTGAGGTCATAATAATTGGCAGAAATAACATGCATAAATATAACAAACAAAAAGAAAAAGAATATTCTGTATCGGCCTTGATCCAAGTCAGGTCATGCTTTTCAAGCTCGAAGGTTCCAAAGCATGAGTTTAGAGAGATACTTGGGAACTTGTAAGCAATGCCTCCCTGCATCACTAACTGAAGTGAGTCCTAGGCTTGCAAACACATGAAGAGTTTGACACCCATATTCATGTAAAACAATATCTCCTAATCATAATTTTGTGTCTATCCTTTCTTAAAGACACATAATTCTTTTTTTTTCCCAAAAAAATTAGGAATGTTTAAAAAAGATCATAGAACCAAATCATACATAAAAATTACAAATGAAGTCTCAGCACTAAAAGACAGTTCTATACACCTGTAAGTTGGCTCACAAAAACAAGAATAAAATAGAAATAAAGCAAAAAACTTTGCTTATTTGGCAAGAGGAAAAAGAAAGGCACCTAATATGCTGAATGGTTACTGATAATACTCTGGATGGGTGATTATCAAATAATAGATCTATTGTGGAAATAATGGCAAACTACTAAGACATGATATTGATATTTTTCACATCATAATCAAACAATGATTTGTCTATCAGAAACAACCTCTCTACTCCAAGACCTCACACCTCTGGAATTACACTGTCATGTTATTAAATAACCAAACAATGATGATGATTGGAGAAACTAATTTCAATGAAATTTGCAAAGAGGTCTAGTGGATGCAACTATAGTACTCAAAAGCAAAAAATTTCACAAAGTACTGCAAGAAACTGATGTGTGTGCAAGTGGTAGAGATTAGAGAGTTTTACCCCATTATAGAACTCAGCATCACCAGAAAATGAGGCTCCATCACAATATCTGATCTTCACTCGATTCCAGTTGTAAAAATCTGCATTTATTATTGGATTAGATTTCTCCATTAGTCATTTGAAGATTCCAATCTCAGAATTCTTCAAATGATCTTAAAATTCCATATTTATAAAGATCTATTGAACCATCTAAAATTATTGCTCTAGAACTTCATTGCAAGGGAAAAGGAAAATTTGGAAAATATAATCCTCGAGATGCAAGAAGGATAATTAACTGTAAAACAAAATAGTTTCATCAGATTCATTCATTTTGACACCAATAAAAATACAAAATATAACTACATCATGCTATATTGCTCAGGCCCTTCAAAACGTGTCAGCAAGTGTGTATCGTAGTATATTTTTGGAGAAACCTGTTGCAGAAGCCGAATATATAAAGAGTGACGATATCACAACTGCTATATCTAAGGATAGCTAATATAGTAAATGAGACAACAATAAAAAAAACATCAGAAATTTACGAGGTTCAGCAAAATTTTGTTTTCTTTTGCCTACTCCTCGAACACAATCAACCAATATTTATTTCACTCCAAAGACTACAAGTGAAATAATACAAGAGAGAAAGAAGAACAAATGTCTTGGAAGATGAGAAGGCAAGTGAGAGGTGTGTTACAAATGAACCAACAGCTTCCTATTTATAGAAGTGAATTCTTGCTCTTAATATCATCCCTTACATCACTTTTGCCTATTTGATTTTCTATCATCATTTTCCATTGGACGAAAATTCCCAATACTTCATCTTTGGTTTTCATCGTATACACCCATACTCTTTTGGAAAAATCATCAATAAAGGTTACAAAATAGTGTTTCCCACCTAATGAAGGTGTTTTGGAAGCACCCCAAACATTAGAGTGAACATAATCCAAAATACCTTTTGTATTATGGATAGTTATTTCCATATTTACCTTGTATGTTTTCTCTCAACACAATGCTCACAAAACTCCAAATTGCAATTTTTTATTCCTTTTAGTAATCCTTGATCTGATAAGGTTTTCAAGGATCTTCCTCTAGCATGTCCCAAGAGCATGTACCATAACCTGGTCATTTCTGCCTTTTTATCGTCAGTGGATGTTGTTGCTGTTATTTCAATAACTATACTACCTTAATAGTGGTACATGTTATTTTTTCTTCGAATTGCCTTCATAATCACCAATGCATCGGAGCATATTCTCATCACTCCATTATCTGCAATGATTTTGAACCCTTTTGACTCTAGCGCTCCTACAGAGATGAGATTTTTCTTTAAATCTGGTACATATCGAACATCTATCAATGTTCTCCTCAATCCATCATGATTTTTTAATCGGATTGAACCAACACCATATGCGGTAAGAGGATTATTCTTTGAAGTGTGAATAACTCCACATTTTCCTTCTTGTAAATTAACAAACCAGTCCCGATTGGGACACATATGATAGCTACAAGCTGAGTCCATCAACCATACATCAAATGATTTGAATGGCTCCATTGTAACTAGTGAGAAATCAGAGTCATCACAATCAGCTACATTTGAATCCATGACAACTTTTCCATTGTTTGATTTGGCCTTATTTTTCAACTTTGGACAGCCTTTCTTCCAATGCCCTTTTTCTCGACAAAAGGCACATTCATCTTTGTTGGGTCTGGATGATCTTGATTTGGATCTTCCTTTCTTCGTTCTCATCTGATTTTGAGAACGATCTCTCGTCACTAATGCTTCTCCTTCTCTGCTCTTGTGTTTCTCTTTCTTTCTTTGTTCATAGCTATACAAAGCTGAACAAACTTCTTTCAGGGAAATTTCATCCCTCCCATAAAGTAGAGTAGTCTCAAGGTGCTCGTACTCATCAAAAAGGGACCCCTAAAACATCAATGCTAGATCACCATCAATAAAAGTTACATCCATATTTTACAAATCTGTAACTAATTTATTGAAACTGGTGATATGATCATTCATTGTGCTACCATGGACCTCGCCTTGCCACATTCCGAAATGTCCTGATCCGTCAAAAATTTCAATTGTAAATTTCACATTTGACACAATTCTTGTCATAAGCGAGGATGTCAAATAACGTATTGTTGACATTCGATGTGGACTTGTCATTTTTCTTGTCTTCCATTTTGCTACAAATAGTATTTATTAGCTAACAATGTAAAAGGCCAAAGTAAATCTTTTCTGATGTGGAAGTTAAGACTATGCTGCAACCACAGAGCATATTCGGATAAAAACTTGGCTCTGATACTAATTGTTGCGGAAGCCGAATATATAGAGAGTGATGATATCACAACTGCTATATCTAAGGATAGCTAATAAATAGTAAATGAGACAATAATAAAACGAACACCAAAAATTTACGAGGTTCAGCAAAGTTTTGTTTTCTTTTGCCTACTCCTCGGACACAATCAACCAATATTTATTTCACTTCAAAGAATACAAGTGAAATAATACAAGAGAGAAAGAAGAACAAATGTTTTAGAAGATGAGAAGGCAAGTGAGAGGTGTGTTACAAATGAACCAAAAGCTACTTATTTATAGGAGTAAATTCTTGCTCTTGATGTCATCCATGGCATCACTATATAAAAAATGTCAAGGTAGATGTAATTAGCTACTGTGACTTTTAATGCCAATGAAGAAAAAAATCTTCACACTGACTTTGAATCTTGTCACAATTTAACAAAACCGACATGGCTACAGTATTGAAACTAAAGAGTCTTGCAACTTAGACTTCATTAGCTTCTTTTCAAACAGGGTTTGTCAATAGATATCGCTAACAAAGGAGAATTCCACTAAATGAACAGAACCACTTCTGCTTTCTATTATTTTTCATTCTTCTGGTGTATTGGTAATACCTTTTTAAAGGGGTTAGGAAGAAAATTAAGAGACTTTCTGGCAACAGGTACCAGTGTAGATTGAGGTTCATACTCAATTTTCATTATTTAAGGTCGGAAACAGTCTTACACCGGATACAATATCTTTAAACACAACATCTTTGACATATCTCAATCTATGAAAATGTGAAATTCCCCACAAAATATCCATGATTAAATATTTTTTTCTAAGATGTTCAAACTGGAATGTACTATGGAAATGCAGGGAACACCGGAAGAGAGTCCCACAATACGATTTAGCTCTCTTTATTTTCCTTATCCCCATTTTCCTTTGCCCCTTGTTTGGATGGTTGTTACCATCATTATTTATATTTGTTTTGATTGTTACTTAACTTTTAACTTTTATTGTATTATGTCATTTAAATTTATTTTTATATAATGATAAAAAGACTAATTTTGTCTAACAATCGATTTGGTGTAGTTATATCGTTACTTTAATACTTTCTTCTCACTTTTTTACTTTATTTATTATTTAATAATTCTATATATCTTTTCATGATATCCACCACATATTATACAATTTCTTATAAATTTATCATTCAAATTATGGATATACGACAATATGTAACGACAGAGTATAAGGCAATTTTGTCTAACAATCGATTTGGTGTAGTTGTATCATTACTTTAATATTTTCTTCTCACTTTTTTACTTTATTTATTATTTAATAATTCTATATTATTGTTCACCCTATCTTTTCATGGTATCCACCACATATCATACAATTTCTTGTAAATTTATCATTCAAATTATGGATATATGACAATATGTAACGACGAAGTACAAGACAATTTGTCCAAACATTATATTTATTAAAACAATACAGTACGATACAATACAATACATTACAACACAATACAATACATTATAAAACAATATATAACAACCATCCAAACAATGTGTTAATTTCTTACATTAAAATTAATGAATGAGGTTTCATTAATTAAAAGAAAAATTCTATCTATGATTAAAATATTAATTACTTTTATATATTTACTCCTAAAATACTTCTACAATCTCATAAATTTAGTTATACATTATATCATTTCTAAATATATTAAATAAAAATTTGGAAAAAGTACTAATATATAACTAAAATTATGTGATTGTAAAAATATTTTTGGGATAAATATGTAGAAGTAACTAATCATGATTGGAATTTTATTTTAATTAATTAAATATTATTTATTAATTTTAAACTATGACATGTATGCATTTCCATCCAAGTAAGAACTCGAAAAAAATGAAGAAGAAAGAAATAGAAAGGAGCCAAATCGCCCAAACTGCACAAGTGGAGGTGTGGTTAAATTAAAAAAACATATTTTATTATTTTATTTGAATTTTTATAGTTGGAGTTGAAATGTGTTTGGGCATATTTTTTAATAAATATTTGGATTTTAAATGTATTTTCTTAAAAGTGAAATATAATGTAAATGCAATTATTTTATAAATATAAAAATCTTAAGATAAATTTTTTAAAAAAAATTATAAAAATGAAAACAACAACTTCAATGTTTTAGTTTAGATTTTTATGATCAAACGCTGAATTTCAAATAAAGTGAAAATAAAATTTAAGCAGCAACATAATCACAATTTTCACTTAGAAATTTTTAAAATATATCATCACAACATAAAATATTATATAACATAATTTAATATACAATATTATATAAAATTATATCAAGAAAAACATTATACATAATGTAAAATTAGGTTTGGGACCTAATTCATCCCCCAAAGCTAGCTCAAAGTAGGGGTGTTTATGGGTCGATTTAGGTTGATTATTGGCTAAAATCAAAACCAAACTAACTTAATTGATTTTTAAATTCTCAAAGTCAAACCAAACCAATTATAATATACATTGATTGGTTTGGTTGTTATCAGTTTCAATTTGGTTTGGTTCGGTTGTTCGCACCATACATAAAAATAAAAACAGCGATACATTCAAAACAGGGAAAAAGTGACAATAATCCATTTAAAATGAAAAATAGTTGATATTATAGAATTTTCAATCACTAAATTTACTATGAATAAAGTTTAAAAATTCAGCATTTTGGCCTAAAAGGAAGAGACAGTGATATTTCTAGTCCCATCAAGAAATGTCATAGATGTTCATATACATGAATTCAATAAGATAAATGTTCTCATCTTGAACATCCATGCTTTCATGAATAAATTAAAAATAAATTTTGATGAAAACGTATATAAGATCTTTAAAATTATTTGTAAAAAATAATGTATTATGTATGTATGATTATAAAATAGATGTATATAATTTGTCGGTTCGGTTCGATTATTTCTTCGACTTTTTCGAACAAACACAAACCCAAACTCAAATACTATCGGTTTTTAAAAAACTAAAACCAAACCAAACCAAACTCAAATAAAATTGCTTTATTTAATTGATTTGGTTCGTTCGTTCAATACGGATCAGTTGTTATCCAAACCATAACACCCCTAGATCAAAGGAAAAAAGGTTGCACTAACCTTACAAGGAGTCCACTCATCTCATTAACCACCAATTTGGACTTTTGTCATTCTTCAAAACTCCACACCTAGTGTTTAGTGTCTGGTGAGTGGACAATTTTTAATTTTACTGGCCCAATATTAGATGAGATAGGTCTTGCTCTAATACCATGTGAAATTAAATTTTGAGTCTAAATCACACCCTAAAAGTTAGCTCAAAGGAAAGAGAGGATATCCAAAACCTTAGCAGTCCATTCATCGTATCAACCACCAATGTGGACTTTTGTCAATCTTCAACACATAATATTTTAATTTTATATCAAAATGAATGATAGTGTGTAAAAGATATCATAACAAACTCAATACATAAACTATGTGATGTAAATATTTTCTTTTGAAAAACATAAAGCATAAAATTTCCAAGATTTTAAAATATAAAAAAGGGTTAAGCAGATTCAAACTCACAAATTGCATAAATATCAACTGAGTTAATGTTGGGTAATGCCAATATCCTGCCTATGGCAAGGTCCATGGGAGGGTTGGAATAGCTCGAGTCGGAGTCATAATCGAACATGGAGCTTGCATGGTAGACTTGACTAAGAAATAAAGTTGAGTCTTTGTTATTAGCTATAGTTTTTGGCATGATAGTAAGCGCTTGATCTTAACAAATAGTATCAGAGCCAAGGTCATGATTTCGATTCCCACGAGCAACATGCTGCATGAGGCAGGTGTTGGGAGGGGGATTGTTGGGTAATGCCAACATCTTGCCTATGGCAAGGCCCATGAGGGGGTTGGGGTAGCCCAAGTCAGAGTCATGATCGAACATGGCGCTTGCATGGTGGATTTGATTAAAAAATAAAGTTGCACATTTGCTATTAGCTATACTTTTGACATGATGGTAAACGTTTGATCCTAACAGTTAACCTAACCCCCCACCCCAACCCAACCCAACCCAACCTAAAAAAAAAACATAAATCATATACCACTAAATTGAAAAACTGGCCTATAGGCTATAGGCTTTGTTGTTACTCTCCTTCAAGTTCCAGCTGGCTGTCGGTGCCCCCACTAGCCTTAAATTTTTCATGGTTTAGCATACATACGTACACAATTGATATCTATTTCCCGCCATTTCTTTTTTTTTTTAAAAAAAAAAAAAAACTCCTCACTAATTAAATCAGAGTATAGGGTAGATAAAGTCCATAACTTTGGACTTCAAAATATTGATCACGTGGAACGGGACAACATCAAACGTGAGGGAACATGGACAGTGTCACGCAAGCATACTACATTGACAGCATTCTACATCTACTCCTTTACTTACCACATTGCCATTCCACATGCTTCTAGTAAATTTTGTTCTCTTCTTTTTTCACGTTGGTATAAAGTTAAAGATACACTTTTAAGGGAATGATTTTATCAAATAATAATTATAAATTGATTGATCGTATGAGAAATCAACTCCAACTTATTTGACCCCAGTTAAAAGAGGTTTGTGAATTACCAGGATTAAAGGAGGCATTGTTGCTAAGGATGCCGGAGAATACCTCCCATTTGTTCATGTAACGGGTTGATCCATGAGCAGATTTGGATCTATCCAAGCATGATTTGATATCATTGCACCATCCACCACCCTGTTAATGAATTCAATAAGAAATTAATTATTTTAGTTTTTCCGTTCACTATACTTGTTTGGACAAAATCTGCATCGTCATTTATCCTTCTTTTTTTCTGTTTTTCTATTAGCCCAAGATAATGCATCTTAAATTTTGCCCCAAAACAAACACACAATTTCCAATTATAGCCAACAAATCAACTATCTTTTCTTTTTTTCTGGCTAAAAAAAAATTCAATTTTCTCTTTTTGTTGTTTGGCTCGATAGATTTTTTTTTTTTTCATTTTAACACCTCTAGTTGATAGAATTACTTCAAGGAAACACCTCTAATTGTTGACTTAGGCTTTAAAATTAGGTACAAGTTTTGTGAGCATTCAACGCAGTTCGACTATTCAAATAACTTTATCCGCGAATAGAAATGATATTGCCTATCACCCTTACTTCAATTTTTTTTTCTTTCTTTGAGATAACTCAAAAAAATATATTATTTTTTATATTATTTTTAATTTTAATTTTACACATGATAAGTTTAAGATTACAAAACATATCTTTAATCTAAAAGTCACAAAATTCAAAAGAAAAAACTATTTTCTTAAATTTTATATCAAATTAAAATTAAAAATAATAAATTAAAATAGAGGAACTAATATTTTGTCTCAGCTGAGAGTTTGAGTGGTGAATTAATAGTTGGAAATTTATTTTTATTAAAAAAATAGGAAGAAGGAGAGAGGGATACTGGCAACGGTGATAGATGTTTCTTTTTCAACACAGTCCATATTTAAGGGTCGAGGTCCTAGTCCCAGACCTAGTTCTTCTACTTATAACATTTCGCCGTTGCATGGGCTCTAGATATATATTTTTTTTTATAATTTTTGTAATCTTTATGTAGTCTTTAAATAATTCATAGTATTCCTATAAAAAAAATAATTTATTGCGGATAATATTATAATTTCATAGTTGAAGTACACGAAGAAATAATTAAATAATAATTAATAAAAATAACATAGTAAAATTTAGTAGACACGTTAATAGTGTAAAACGTTACAGTCGGGCACAAAAAAATAATTTATTACGGGTAATATGTAATTTCATAGTTGAAGTAAATGAAAAAAGATTTAATTAATAATTAATAGAAATGGCATAGTAAAATTAGGTAAACACTTTAATAGACATTGCAAAATTAAGTAGACACGCTATTGTAATTTCATAGTTGAAATAGATGGAGAAATAATTAAATAATAATTAACAGAAATGACACAATAAAATTAAGTAGATACTTTAATAGTCACGATAAAATTAAGTTGACACGTTATAGTCACCTATCTGTTTCAAGCAGTTGAAGCACACAATTGTCTGTCTCAAGTTGCTAAAGCAGACAGCTGAAGTTACTATGCAACTGAAGCTACTACGCAGTTGAAGCAAGCCCGACGATCCTAGGCTGACTTATTAAATAGGAGAATATTATATACAGAGTAATATATAATAATAAAAATTACAATTCGTACATTTCAATTTATTTGTATTATTTTTTTAATACATTTAAAAGAGATTAATTTTTTTTTTCTCAAAACTTTCACAAGACATGTTTAAAATGATAATATTAATTAAAAGACATTTTAATATATTCTAAATCCTTATATTTAATTTGAATTTTTCTTTAAAAAAAATGAGCGGAATCAAAATGAGGGAGTACTAGGTAAATTGACAACATTGACTTTCTTTTGTGGTCCATACGCAAGTTGTCATGTATGCCCAACTGGATTTGTATTTAAGCCGCCCTTTTGTAAACTAATTGACAGGATATGCTTAGCATTGCTATTCTAATCTATCATCTATGTCCCTACTCCATAACAATTATTGAGAAAGGGAACATGGGTTAATGCACAAACATGTTTACTTTTGGGTACACCATTCCTTTATCCTTTTCAGGTTTGATGATTCATCAGTAGAATCCTCCCTCCCCTACACTTTTTCCATTTTTTGGACTGCACGGAAAAAATTCAAACCATAATAAAAAGAAGAAGCGTGAATACGACCCCACTATCTTAACTTCTAATTATTAGTGAGACTTTGATTGCACAACTTGTAATTCCCTTCATCACTTTATTTCCTTCCCCACTTTTTCTTTTTAAAAAAAGAGAGATCTTTTTTTCTTCAAAAATTAACTAACAAGGAATTGAAGGTGAGGGCCTGAGGAGGATTAAGGGACTCCGTGTAAATAAAATATTTTGGGCGCTCTTAAAAAATGCGCTACTTGGAGGTGTGTGAAAGGCTGAAGTTAGGGGTTACTAGGAGCGGTAGAAGTAGATCGAAGAAGTATTGAGAGAAGGTGATCAGATAAGATATGACGAAACTTCATCTCACTAGGGACATGACCTCCCCTGCACTTTTTCCATTTTTTGGACTGGACGAAAAAAATTCAAACCATAACAAGAAAGCGTGAATATGACCCGACTATCTTAACTTCTTGATTATTAGTGAGAATTTGATTGCACAAACTGGTAATCCCCTTCATCACTTTCCTTCCCCATTTTTTCTTTTTTAGAAAAGAGAGAGATCTTCTTTTTGTCAAAAATTAACTAACAAGGAATTGAAGGTGAGGGCCTGAGGGGGTGTAGATGTAGATCGAAGAAGTATTGGAAAGAGGTGATCAGATAAAGATATAACGAAACTTCATCTCACCAAGGACGTGATCTTAGAAAGAAAGGAGTGGAGGTCGCGTATTAGGGTAACAGACTAAGTAAGGGTAGACTGATGTCTGGCCTTGTGATATAGTAGGTTAGTAGGAACAGTCGATTTTTATCTTGTGTTGTCATTATCCATCTTAGATTCACACTTTTTTTACTGTGACTTTTTTCGTTTTTATATACTATCATTTGTTTTTTCATTATTAGTCATTCTCCCTTTTTTTGTTCTTTCCCTTTTTTTCATATCTGGTATTTTTTTATGGGGCATGATTTTTGAGACGAGGGTCTCCCAGAAATAGTCTTTCTATCTCTATGAGGTAGTGGTAAGGCTTGCATATATTTTACCCTCCTCAGGTCGCACTTGTGAAATTTCATTGAATATATTGTTGTTGGTGTTAAAATATGCGTTACTATATGAAAAAAGTTTCTTTGGAAATATTTTAAAACGAAATCAAGTCGCTTTTTCTCTTTGTAAACAGAAGTTTGAGAAGGAAAAAACAAAAAGAGACATTAAATTCACTTTGAGTTTTGTACATAGTAAAAAACTTTATGCATGTGGAATAGAGAAAGAAAATAAAGGCCAGATCAATAACATGTCATGATGTCACTACATTTTATTAGTATATAAATAATTCTGTAATACCATTACCCCGTCATTTCGGGACCATCTTAGCCCACGATCACCAAAGTTTTTCTTTGTCTATTAAAAAACTTTTTAACCTTATTATAATCGGAGCATCATTCGACTTGTTCTCCGATTCCCTCGTTTTATTTTAACTTGATACAAAATTTAAGTAAATAAGAAGATTTTTAGATTTCGCAATTTTGAATTGAAGATAAATTAAATATACTAAATAGTTATTTAATTTTGTGTTATTAAATACCTCATCTGAAAAATTGAATTTAAAGAGTAGTTAAAAAGAAAAAGAATATTATTTTGAAACAGATTAAAAAAAATAGCACAAATAAATTAAAATGGAGTAACAATTTTTAATTCTTCATTTGATAATTGTGTTGGATCAAGCTAATGCGATCTACTTTGGCTTAAAGTTAAAAGTGTGATTGTAATACAATCTAATGTGGCTTAAAGTTAAAAGATGAATTTTTAAAATAATTACTCCATTATGTAAAATTTTTAGTAATCACAAAAATTACTCCATCCGTCCCATTTTGGTTGTCAGTATAAGATTTAAAAAATTTAATAAGGAATGTAATTTGACTAATATAACCCTATTAAAATGATTGGTACTTTTTGAAAAATTGTAGTAATAGAATTTTTCATATTTAATAATGATTTAATTACTAAAGGTAGGGTTGAAAAAAATGACTAATTATTTCTTGATTATTTAAATAGATAGTGATTTTGAGTATATTTAATAATTAAATTGGGATGAAAGGAGTAAAATGAATAGAAAGAAATAGTAAGTATAACGAAAATAATATAGAAATAAGAAATCAACAAATTGAAAATAAAATAAGATGGATTTCAGTTTCCCAGAAATATGAGGCGCAGAGTTAAAAAGACAGCATTAAGGTCGTTTTCTAACTTCCAAAACCAGCGTCAAAACGTGAAAGACCTTTTTTTAGGTTTCTCACCCTTATTTGTTGAATTGCAATTTGTGATTTCCGAATTTTAGGATAGTAATTGAAATTTAAGTTATATACATTTAATACATTTATAACAAATAATTATTATCTATCGAAAGAATTCATCAAATTTTAAAAAAAATTCTCTTTTTTTTAAAACTATGTCAAGTCAAAGAATGTCTTGGTACCGCAATCTTCTGTAGTGAAAGAAGTAATTTTGGTAGATTAAAGAAAGGCTGCAAGGAAGCACGTTTATCGAGAAGCAATGAGAAAAGCAAGCAAGCAAAGAAGTGTGTAACTACTCATTCACCAACTGTGACAGAATCTTTTCCCCCTTTCCCTTCCCAACAAAGAATACCAGAAGGAAGTTACTTGCCTCAAATTGCAAAAGCCAGTTGTTTATTCCTGCTCCAAATCCACGGTGCAGGTGATACGCCGGCAAACTTCCATCCAAGCAATCTGCAAAATCGAAAAGGAATTATTTAATCATGCCATTAACTGCTCCAATTTGATGGAAATTCAACGTGTTCATTTGCGTCTGGTGGAGAAATTTAAGAGTAATTATTATATGTAAATGGTAATTTACGTACATGCTCCTAAAGCAGAAGCGTTTTGGACCAGAGTCATGTTGACCAGTAGGCGACCCTGTTCTCCTTTTGAGTAAACCAGCCATGGCCAGCAAATAAACAGAACCAATTTCAACAGAAAAATTGAATTCACATTCATTTTTACTCCTCTCTAACGAGACTGTATAGTTAAGGACCAATATTCCACAATAGGAACGGAAATGTGAAAATAATGACCCACCGAGAAACTAATTTTTGGGTATTCAATTAGGACTCTGAGTGAAGAATCTGAAAATGGACTTTTTAAGATGAATGGAGGAATTGGATTCGCGCTGTTGAGTGAAGAATAATATGTAGTGTAAACAAATGAGAACAACTTGTGAACCAGAAATTGAAGAAAATGGTGAAACAAATTTCGAAGGGGGAAGAAAGGGAGGAAGCAGGAAGCACCAAAATAGGTAGAGCAGTGAGGATTTAAAGGTTCAACAAGTACAAAAGTTGTAGTTTATGAAAGGGGGGATTCCCGAGGGAGGGAACGAAAACGGGAATGTCTTATTTATGGTCTGAAGGGTCCTTTGGTGCTAAATGGGATACAAAGTTGCAAAAAATTACTACTTCCTTCTGTCCCTTTTATATGTAGTTTTTACTATTAAAAAAAAATTGAAATAAAAGATTTGGATAAGATAAAGTTTTGTCTTCGGCTACAGAATGAATATTTGACTAATGGGATATTTATTCATCAATCAGCACACACTAAAAATATTTTAAAGCGATTTTACATAGACAAATCACACCCTTTGAGTACCCCAATGATTGTGAGATCACTCGATATTAATAAAAATCCATTTTGACCTCAAGAAAAGGATGAGGATATTCTTGGTGATGAAACTCCATATTTCAGTACTATTGGGGCACTAATGTACCTTGACAACAGACACGATCAGATGTTTGTTTTGCAGCAAGTTTATTGGCGAGATTCAACTCATTTCCAACAAGAAGACATTGGAAAGGTGTTAAGTATATATTCAGATATCTTTAAGGAACAATTGATATGGGATTGTTGTATTCTAATGCATCCAAATCAGAACTTATTAATTATGCAAATGCGGAATATTTGTCTGATCTACATAAAGCCCGATCTCAAATAGGCTATTTGTTCATATGTGGAGGTACAACTATATCATGGCGTTCTATGAAGCAAACAATAGTTGCTACTTTGTCAAATCATGCGGAGATAATAGCCATTCACGAAGCCAGCCGAGAGTGTGTATGGTTGAGATCAATGACTTAACATATTTTATAATATGTGGTCTTTCTGTGCAAACGAAAGCTCCAACGTTATTATATGAAGATAATGATGCTTGCATAGCTCAGTTGAAAGGAGGATGAATCAAAGGAGACCGAACAAAGCATATTTGACCGAAGTTCTTCTTTACACATGATCTTCAACAAAATGGTGAGATAGATGTTCAGCAGATTCAGTCGAGTGATAATCTTGCAAATTTATTCACTAAGACATTGCCGACGTCAACATTTGAGAAGCTACGATATAGAATTGGAATGAGGCATCTCCAAGATATCAAATAAAGTTTTCATCAGAGAGAGTATAATACGCGTTGTACACTTTTTTCTTTAACCAAGGTTTTGTCCCATTGGATTTTCCTGGTGAGGTTTTTAATGAGGCAACACTTAAAGCGTATTACAAGATATGTGTACTCTTTTTCCTTCACTAGGCTTTTTCCCACTGGGTTTTCCTACTAAGGTTTTAACGAGACACATTATCTATGAACATCCAAGGGGGAGTGTTACAAATTCATCCACTTTGTGGATGTTTCATTCACTTAATACCTTAACACAATGTATCTATTTAATATAGCTTTACAAAACGTATTGGCTAAGGTTGTGAACGAATTGTTTTTTACATCCTATAAAAGGGATTGTTCACCCTTTGTAAAATTACACACAAGAAGAGAATAAAACAACAATCTCTATTTATTATTCTCTCAATATTATCTTCATTTCTTGCTTTATATTGTTTTTATATTGCTAAAATTTACAATACATAATATATTTTAGAAATTGTGTATTAATTGAATAGTATAATACTTGTAATAAGACATTTGACCATGAAAATTTCTCATTTATTTTCAGAATTAAACTCCAAATCTAATTTGAAAACAAAAATTAGCTTCTTCTTTTATTTTACAACAAAATACGGTCAAATGCCCACTAAATTTTAAGATATTTATTTGATTACTTTATCTAAAACTATTTTTTTTAATATATAAGGATTATTTTAAATACTTTGAGTTATTTTAATGGAATAACACATCAATGGTTCTTCAAAGGTTTAATACATAGTCGGTTACTTAAACTTGTTAAGATATTCCATTTAGATATTCAAACTAAGTCATGTTTTAATTAAATACTTCAATTTCTAATAAAATGTTCAAATTAGACCTTTTTTATTCAAATCTTGAAAAAATAACTTTTACGCGTGTTTTAGTTTAGTTAATCGCATAAAATATGTCATTTCTGTAATTATACATATCAACCTCAAATAAAATAAACCCTAGAAGTTTTACAGCTTATTAAGGCGACTGAATATAACTAACAAACGCAACATGTTGTATGTAGTTAACTTAACTCCCTAATAGATAAATGAGAACACATTAAAAAAAATTAAACTAAAAGTATATAATTATAACACTTTATTAGGAGTTGAAGTATAGAGTTGAAACATGTTTTACTTTGAGTGACAAGTTTAAAGGGTTAGTTATGCATCAAGCTTTATTTATATTTGTCAGTATATCTTATTTAAACACTTGAACTATGATATGTTTCAATTAAACACGTAATAAATATTTCTTTTATGCACTTTGTACTCAAGTTTAAGGGCTTATATCTCCTTAAGGTCAATATGTGTAATTAAAAAGAGTTAAGTTATCAATACCTAATGAACACTCAAGACCCATTTTATGATACTCAAGACCTATTGCAATATTAGCTAATCAAAGAGTACACTCAAGACCTATTTTTAGTGTATGTAATTAAAATGATTGATCTATTTTGAAATTGAGACGCGATGTATTGAAATGTTAAGTAACGTATTCGAAATTGAAATGCTATATTAGGCGTTAAGTGATGTACAAAATTGAGATGTGATGCATAGAGATGCTCGCTGATGTGTTCAAAATACTTAATTTTTTTAAAAAAAATTGTAATTAAAAAAAATAAAGATAATTAGTAATTAAATCTTAATGTTATGTTATTTGAGTAAAATTATCAAAATATAAAGACAAATTTAAGAGACTATTATATTGCCACATATTTTAGTTTTTATATTATTAGCCCCATTTTTAATCCACTTAATAATTCCAATAAAATATTATATTAGTTTTTGCATAATTTTATAAAATATATTTTATGCAGATTACAAAAAAACATGGGTATACATAATATGTGTTAAATTTATTGTATTACATAATATCATGTATTTTTCATTTAGTATGTGTTGTCGCTCTTCCTATCCCTATTCCTACATTATCCCTTTTCCTTTGCTTTTTGTCATATCTAATTTATTTTGCCTATGGATTGTTAAGACGAGGGTTCCCAGGAAACAACCTCTCTACTTCTGTGAGGTAGTGGTAAGGTCTTCGTATATTCTACCCTCCCTAGACCCTACTTGTGGGATTTCACTGGATATGTTATTATTGTTTGTTGCGTACTACAAAAAGTAATAACTAAATATTACATTACTAATGTTAATGCTTGAATAATCATGCTATCAATCTAAATTTGTATTTTCATTGAAAGACAATTTCACATTCAACAAAGATGAGAACAAGCCAAACGCCAATCAACCAATGGAAGATTATGGATTATTAACAAATTGAGGTAAGTGGGGTTGGCTTCAATTACAATTGACAGGTAATGATGAGACGATAAATGTGGGCGGGACTAACTTTTAGTTATTGTGAAGTAAGTAAGAAGCAAGCTACATCTTATCATTGGCCTTTCTTTATCTTCTCTCCTTTTCAAACTTCCCCCAACCCCCCCTCCTCGTAAGACTCTATGCTTAATAAAGAAGTCAAATTATTGCAAGGATAGTCAAATTGGTTGAATAGGTAGTCAAGTTAGTTCATCCGATAAGGGTTAAAAATATCTTCGAACTATTAAAAATGATATAAAGATACTCTTTATTTATTTTTAGGTCCAAAAATATTTTTTATTAATCTTTTTAGCTCACTTTATGCTTTGGAAACTAACGATTCTCTCTTTTTTCTTCTTCTATTTTAAATATTTATTATATTTCATTTTCTTATAAAATAAAATATAAATCTCCATCTCTATTCGATCACTTTTCATAATTTATCTAAACTGAAATAGTGTATCTCTTTAAGGATTAAAGTGTTTTTTTTAAAAAAAAAAATAAAGAAAGTGATTTATTAAAATAATGAACCGATTTAGCTTTCTTAAAAAGAGTTTTTTTTAAAAAAATATATAAAGTTAATGAAAAATTAAGTTTTTAATTCATCCAAAGAGTAAGTTTTTATTTTTTTTTAATGTTATAATAAAAAATAACGAAAACTATTCAAATTTGATTGAATAAAAAAAAATAAAGAAAGCTAAATCAATTTTAATAAATCGCTTTGATCCTTAAAAGGTTACTTGTTTTGTCTAAATAAACTACAAGTATGTGCGAATTTTTTTAAAATTTTTCAAAATATGTATTGTTATAACTTCAGATTTTTTAAGAGAGTTTTCTAAAGGTTTTTTCCCCATAATTTATTTAATCAAAAAAAAATATACCTTCTTCATTGTCTTTAATTTTTTTAAAAAAAGAAAAACTAAACCAAAGTAATATCTCTTTTTATAACCCCAAAACAAACTTTAAAGAAAATACTATTTATTTTTTTGTAAAAGAATTGAGGATTGGGGTATACTTTATTCCATGAAAAAATAAAACAAAATAAATGTTTTTTTTTAATAGAGTTGTTAATTTCAAGGGTATAAGTGAGCTAAAAAGGTGAATAAAGGGCATATTTGGACCCAAGGTTAATGACAGGGGCATTTTAGGCCCGATAGGTGGATGGAGGATATTTTTGCACCATTCTCAATAGTTGGAGGGCATTTTAAGCCCTTATCCGTTTGGTGATTTAAATCAGGAAAAGGCTTAAGTATACCATTAAATTTTGAGAAAAAAAATTATTTATGTTATTCATTAAGGGGTTATTTGGTTGAGAACATATCGGATATAACTTATTTTCTACTAAGTTATTCCATCGCATATATATATAGAATACTTATCTCATAATAAGGCAAAAATGGTGGAATAAATAATCCGAATACTAAATTAGAATTTTGCAAAACCATACAAGTAACTTTTAACATTTTTCAATTAGATTTTTGGATCAAATGTATTCTTTTTGCTCATTCTTACTCAAAAACTCCAAAAATATATGAAGAATATCAAGAATTCTAAATTAAATCAACTTCTCCAATTGTTCAAAAAATTACCTTCAATTTAATAAGCTAAATTGAAATGAATTAAACTAATAAATAACCTATTCAAACTTAAACGAAATCGATGATTATATTGACACTTCTAAAAACTTTTATACTTATATTTTATGACTACTTGTCTACTTTAATTAAACTTCATTTTAAATTTTAAAAAATTTATATAATGAATATTAATACTATTGTTAAATTTTAATTTAATCTTTAACATTTTAAACTTCAATTTTAATTTTAAATATTAATCTTAATTTAATATATAAAAATTAAACTTCAAATTGTAATATTTAATTTTTTTTAATTTTTTTTAAATTTTGAATTATCGGTCTGGTCCCATATCGATTGGTACCGGATCAGTTCCGAAAAATCCCCCCCACCCCCTTATCGTCGCCGATCCGGTACCGGTAATCACCGGTCCGATGGTACTGGATCCGATTCTGTTACCCTCCTTAAAAGAATTAAAAAGAAGTCTACGTTGTTTGAACTTAAATTAGCTCCTGTCCCAACATTATAGGGAAAAAAAAATGCACCAAACTGGACCAAAAATTTAAAATCTTTAAGTTGCTTATAATTCAATTCATCTACAAATATTAATGCTCCTAAGAACAATTCTTGGACACTATAATTGTTAGGTATTATTTTAAATAAGAAATATCAGTTTCATCTGTAATAATCAATTATTTCTTGAAATTTATTATTTTCCGTTACCATAATATTAATTATCATAGAATAGACAAGGCCAAAGTCTTTTTGCTGTTAGCTAATCCAAATATTATTTGTACAACTTCAACATCACAAGTCCACATTTTTAGTCTTATCTTTTATGAATTATATTGCGTATAGAAATGAAACTGCAACTACTCTTTTTTTTGTGAAATAAAATAAATTTAAGCTTCGTTGACTATGGAATCAAATATGTCCTCACCGTTAGTATTAATTTATACTATATTAAAAGCGTGAAGGTCTTTGGAAATATTGTTTTAACTTTTTGTCCTTCATCAAAATTTTTTTTTTAGACAAAATCATTTTTCACCATTTTTTTTCTATTATCATATTATCATTCTAAGAATATTAAATATAATGAACATAAGGCACCGGACACCGATGAAAAAAAAATACATATATAGAATCAAAAGTTTCAATTATTTTTATCTACTATTATTGTCGAAGTTAATCTACATCCTGCGATAAAAATTATTAATTGTGAAATTTAAACTATCTAATATTTTTGTCTAAATTTAAAGATAAATTTTTTAAATATTATAATATTATTTATATATTTAAAAATTACATAAAAATATCATAAATCATAATAAATTAATTATTTAAACTAGTCAAAAAGGCATACTCTTCTCATCGTGTCATTTTGATTTATAACTTTTTTATATAGGTTAATCTTTTGATCATTTAAGCTATGGAAATTTTAAGCAAATATACAACTTTGAGCATTGAAATTACACTTCTTAAATTATTTACATTAATACCCACTTTTTTACATTTATTTACATTTATAGCCAGTCATATTATTTGACTTTGTAATTAATAAATCAATTTTTTTTCTTTAAAAGCTGACGCCACTGACGCAGCATTTAATGCAAGGGGTGCTATTTAAGGCACCATCATTTAATGCAAGTGATTTTTTTTATATTTTCCTTATTAATTATGCATCCGGCGGCATTGTCTTCTAATTAATGGGAAAGAATTATTCTCTCACTCTCATTTATTAGTTGACAGAGTAATTAATGGGTGCAATTAATTTTACACTGACAGACGCGACCCATCATGGAACGACGCGCCGGTCTGTCAGCGGCGCGTCTAATCAATTTAATAAAAGTGGTCTATCGGTCACCTTCTTGCTAATATTGTTTCATCTTGTCAACAATTCATCCTCTTTTCTTCTGCATATTGTGCTTTTGCTTCTTCTTCTTGGTAACATTTTTTTCTTGGTAACAATCCATCATCGCCTTGTTCATTACCTATTCAAGTCGCCGAGATCCAGGTATGTGATTGTGGTTTATTTTTTTATTTTCCTCTTGAAGCCGATTATCCAAGTAATGATTTTTATTGTGTAAACTTTATCTCAACATTTTTATTTGAGGTTTTTTGCCTCTCATGTCGTTTTATGTCTCCCCAAGTCCCCTTTTTATGTTTTTTTGTCTTTATTGAATATATATTCCTTCAATGTTTCTTCCTCCGAAATCCCCTTTGTGTTTTTTTTTTTTGTTTGCAAGTGTTAATTACGGGGGATTTTGACTTTAGCATGTGATGGATATCTTCTTGTTTGAACATAATTTTGACTTTAGCATGTGATGGCCCTTTGTATTGCGAAAGATTTGGATTTTGTATTTTTATGGTGTCAAAGTAAGTATGCCGGTGGGGGGATAATGTTATTACTTGATGGCAAGATTTGTATGCTAATGTGCTAATTGGGTTTTTTTATGGTATTTGGTGCTTTTTATGGTATTATGCACTTGTTGTCACACTTGGTATGTTTTATGGTTTTTTTGTTGATAGTAAGTTTGTTTCATAACTTTGGCAATGGGATGGGGTGGTCATGTTTCCTGTGTTTGGTATGCATCATGGTAGCTCGTATGGGTTTGTTAACATTTTCTCTTTTGGTAAATGGATGGGTTTGTTATGTTTCATGTACTTGGTATGCATGATGGCAGTTCGTATGGTTTGTTAATATTTTACTTTTTTTGGGGGGATGGGAGATGTATTTTTTTGGCTTCATTTTATGGCATTCTTCATTATTGCCAGATTTGGTATGTTATATGGTATTCCAGATGGTAACTTCCCATTGGTAGGTTAGTTGATGGTAAGTTTGTATGATAATTTGGTAATTGGATTGGTTTTGGGCATGTTTTCTGTGATTGGTATGGATGATGGCAGTTTGTATGGTTATGTTAATATTTACTGTTTTTTGGGGATGGGAGATGTATTTTTTTTGGTTTCATTTTGATGGTATTCTTCATTACTGTTAGAATTGGTACATGATATGGTATTTGCAGATGGTAAATTCCCATTGGTAGGTTTGTTGATGGTAAGTTTGTATGATAATTTGGTAATTGGATTGGTTTTGGGCATGTTTTCTGTGATTGGTATGGATGATGGCAGTTTGTATGGTTATGTTAATATTTACTGTTTTTTGGGGATGGGAGATGTATTTTTTTGGTTTCATTTTGATGGTATTCTTCATTACTGTTAGAATTGGTACATGATATGGTATTTGCAGATGGTAATTTCCTTGGTAAGTTTTTTGATGGTAAGTTGTATGATAATTTGGTAATTGGATTGGTTTTGGGCATGTTTTCTGTGATTGGTATGGATGATGGCAGTTTGTATGGTTATGTTAATATTTACTGTTTTTTGGGGATGGGAGATGTATTTTTTTGGTTTCATTTTGATGGTATTCTTCATTACTGTTAGAATTGGTACATGATATGGTATTTTGCAGATGGTAATTTCCTTGGTAAGTTTTTTGATGGTAAGTTTGTATGATAATTTGGTAATTGGATGGGTTTGTTAGGTTCATTGTTTTGGTATGCATGATGGTAGTTTGTATGGTTTCTGGTAACTTTTACTGTTTTTTGGGGAGGGTAAGTTTTTTTGCTAAATTTGGTATGTTGGATGGTATTTTGGCTATGTTCTATGTTTTGTTTTGCATGATGGAACCTTGTATGGTTTTGTTTATGTTCAATATATTTTTGGCAATTTTTTTTTGTGGTATGCATTGGTGGCCTCTTTAAAGTCCAAAACAGTGAGATGTTTTGTGTTAATGTGCAGTGCTTGAAATTACCATGGAAGTGACACCATCCAGGAAGAGTCCTCGTTTGGCTAGCACCACTCGTTCGCCATCCATGCCAAGTTTTGATTTGGATGCTTACACACCCTCACCTCCCAAAAGGGCATCCGGTGCTGCTTCAAAAAAGTCTAAGCAAGAAGACATAAATGTTTCTTCCGGCAGAAGACATGGTAAAATAACTTCAGAGAGTAAGGGAAAGGGCAAAATGGCTGATGTGGAATTGCCCCACGACAGCGATTTTGAGGACGAAATCCCTCTTTCAAAGAGGGCTAAGCCGAATAAAGCGCAGAAAATACCCATTGATGTGAAGTCAAAGGTATGCATTTTACTTTTTATTTTTTTATATATACATGTATTTAGATGGTTTACATGTAATATATTTTAAATGGGTTTTTTATTATATATAGAAATCTGGAAGGAACAAAGGAAAGCCACCTTCCGGCAGCAAAAAAACTAAACAAGAGAAGGAGGGGAAGAAAGATCAAAAGGAAGTGCAGGTATAATTATTAAAGTTATTGTATTCTGCATGATTTATATTTGAGTGATTATTATTTTTTTTCGGTAGCCCATCTATCTTTGGAAATACATTTTTATTTTATTGACATTTTTCAGGACACCAAAAAAGCTTGTCGATGGTGCTCCTATGTGAACGTCAAAGTCTTCGAGGAAATATCGGAGTTTTTGACCAAGTTTGGTATGTTTGATCATTTTAAATCCGGTCCCTTTGGATACTTTCTTGACTTGCCTCAGTTGTTAGTACAGCCACAGGTTATCCGAGCCATGGTTCATTTCATGACCAATAAGGATAACATCGGTGACTTTTTTATTTTTAATTTGAATGGTAATGAGTTAACATTTGGGTTAAGAGAGTTTCGGGCTGTCACTGGCCTGAAGTGCGGCACCGCGGATGAATATACCATTGAACTGTCCGGGAGATCGAGGCTTATCGAGCGATACTTCCCAATGGTATGTGACAAGGGTTTGGAGAAGCACTTTTTAATTAGTGCTTTCAAGGAAGGGCTGTTTGAGAAAGACGATGTTGTAGATATTGCTATTATTTATTTCATTAGTACATATATATTGTCATCCCCCCCGAAGAGACATTTTATACCTGTAGAGCATTTTCTTTTGGTTGAGTCTGGTAAATACAAATCTTATCCTTGGGGTCGTCGGGCTTTTTACGACTTGAGGGACTGCATTGCCCGTCAAGTAGGCGGATACCCCGATTATTTCAAGTTCTGTGGGTTCCCCCTGGCATTGCAAATATGGCTCTATGAGTGCTCCAACAAGGTGGAACCCACGGTGGCTGTCAGGTTGCAGAATCGTAGTCCACGTATTTTCAACTGGACTACGCCTGACCGCAGGCTTTATTATGACAAGTTATTGCAAGGAATGTTTCGTCGCTTTGGTAGCCAGGTAAGTACTTTTCAATTTTTTGTTATTATTTTTGTTGGTTTTCATATATATTCTAAAATTATAGTTATATTTTTTTTCGTTACAATTGAAGTTCAAGTTTCAAAGATTTGAATTTTATGCGGAAGAGGCTGCTGCTTTCGAAGTTGAGCAGTTGGGGGAATCAAGTGTTGATGAGTATGATGTCCCCCAAGCCTCTGTAAATTTGGATGAAGATGTTGCCTCACGCAACATCAAAAAGTTGTCTGCGGAAATTGTTTTGGTAAGCATTTATTTTATTTTTGTGTTCTGAAAGTTTGATGTACTGTACTCTTCCCCGAACTACCTTTTTTTTTCTAGGTGCGCAAGGACTTCAAATCACTAGAATTGAAGGTCGAAGCGCACTTTCAGCAAGTAAATGCGTACATGGAAGACTGGTTCCAGAAGTTACTCCACGAGTTCCAGTCGGTACGCAGTGAAGGTTTTAATAATCAAGGTGTCGGTGTTGAGGTAATATAGAAGTGAACCTTCAACCATTTTTCTGTGCTTATTGAATTTGGTATCTTTTACGTGAGCCCATATGTCACCTTGGTGCAATCTCTTGGCATTCTAATTGGCTATCATCTTTTTGTTTTCTTCTAATTTTTTTGGCCACTGTCACATCTGGGTTGGTATGCACATTGGTAGTCCTTATGGTTGCTGATCTTTTTTTCAACTCACTGTAAAACCTAGGTGGTATGCACATTGGTTGTAATTATGCATTTTTGGTATGCACATTGGTTGCTGGTTTTTTTCAGCTCACTATTATACATTGGTGGTATGCACATTGGTAGTAACTATGCTTTTTGATTTTTTTGGTCACTGTGACATCTGGATTGGTATGCACATTGGTATTCTGTATGGGTTCTTGAATTATTTTAACTCACTGTTATACCTTGGTGGTATGCACATTGGTAGTCACTATGATTTGTGGTATTCTTTTGCCCTCTGTCACATGTGGGTTGGTATGCACCTTGGTAGTCTTAAAGTGGTTGGTATGCACATTGGTATTCTGTATGGTTGCTTCCTATAGTTTATTTCACTGTTATGCCTTGTTGGTATGCACATTGGTAGTAACTCTGATTCTTGGTATTTTTTGGTCACTGCCACATCTGGATTGGTATGCACATTGGTATTCTATATGGGTTCTTGAATTATTTTAACTCACTGTTATACGTTGGTGGTATGCACATTGGCAGTCACTCTGATTTGTGGTATTTTTTTGCTCATTGTCACAACTGGATTGGTATGCACATTGGTAGTCCTCTAGGGTTGCCTTTTTTTAATTTGTCAATGTTATACCTTTATGTTATGCATATTGGTAGGACATATTGGTAGTTACTATGGTTTGTGGGTTGGTACGGTTTGTACATTTTTTAAATTGGTATGCAGATTAATTATTTTCATTTTTTTAGGTGAATGATGTGGATAATACAATTGATGACGATGCACCTGTGGGAGATTTTCAAAATCCCACACCAGAGGTTGCTACACATGGTCAAGGCACATCTCACTCGCCCAAACATCCCGTCTTTCCGGAAGGTAAGTGTACAGGTAAGCAATTGATTGATGTGAATAATAATTATAATTGTACAGGTCGTAACTTGTTTTCTATCATTTTTCAGGCGGAGAAATGTCTGCACATAAAACTCCTACGCTGGATGACTTTGAGTTACCGGAGTATAGAGAGTCGCAGATCGTTGCGCTGGAAAACAAAATTCCATATGTAACGCCAACGCAACGTGAACGGAAAAAGGCCCCCGGGAGGTTTGGGCAGTCACCATACACTGACTTAAGCAGCTCAGCGTGCAAGTCCACGGATTCTCCAGTATTTTTTCCAAAGAAACACCCTTTCACTGGCCACGGTGAATTTGAGGTTAATCCCGAGTTGGTTGAGTTGTTTAACAAGTGGTTTAGAGAAAGATTGTCGAAAAAACGTGGCAGGTACGTTAAATTCTTCCGATATTTTTTACCATCTTTTTGTTTATATCACTTACTTTTCATCCCTTTGTTGTCGTTTAAATAGGAGAGCTAGTGCATTCACGATTACCTCAAACAAGATAAATCCCCCATTCGACTTTGGGGTTGAATCAGTTGGATTGATGGATTGGTTTTATGTCATGGTTACAACGGGAAAAGCTTGGACTGATTCGGTAAAACATTTAATTATTTTTTTTTGTTTTTTAAATTTTCGGTTTTTCATTTTTTCTCCTATCAGTTGATGTTACTTATGCCAGTTTAGTTGTGTAGTCATTGACATAGTTGGGGTTGTAAGCACTATGGTACTCAATATGGTGGTATGCTCATTGGTAGTCATGATGTTTATTGGTGGTATGCAGTTTGGTATGCTCATTGGTAGCCACTATGTTTTTTGTTATTTTTTGGTCACTGTACATCTGGAGTTGGTATGCACTTTGGTTTAACTATACTGTTGGTTGTTTTTTATCACTCACTGTTATACCCCTGCTGGTATGCACATTGGTAGTCAGTTTGGTTTGTGTTATTTTTTTGTCACTGCCACATCGGGGGTTGGTATGCACAATAGTGGTTTTTTTCATTGGTATGCAGATTTTAGATTTTGTTTTCTGGTTATTATTATTAATTATTGTTTATGGTTGTTAATTTTTTTTTATATCAGCATGTTAATGTACTTATGTACTACCTACGCAAGAAATGCAAATACGGCGAAGCATCCCAGAGTAGAGTTACCACGACGGACACCTTTTTTATGAACTGGGTCGATCAAATTCATGACATTTGGATGGCAAACAACAGGGACAGCACACTCATCACAGAAGATCATGATGTTGCTCAGTACATTAGGGGATACAAGATATTGGCCAACACGCCATGGGACAAAGTCGACTATGTATGCATACCCCTTCATGTGCCTGAGAAGTGTCACTGGGTGTTGGTTGTTTTTTATATCCAAAGCAGATGTCTCTTTATATTTGATTCACTCAGTGAGGTTGGGTCGTCGCACAATTTGGCTGTGGTTCGGAGGGTCAAGAAGATTGCCGATGTAATTCCTCTTTTCTTGGTGAGCACTGGTTTTTACGGCAAGAGGGATGACATTGATTGGCAAAACTCTGTGGAATATGCCGAGTATGCATTTTCGGACAGCCTCACCCTTATAACATGTGAGAATATCCCCCAGCAAGTGGAAGATTCAAAGTAAGAATTTTTTATTACCTTTCTCAAATATTTTAATCCGTATTACTCTTCTCAAATTTTTTAATTCTAGTTTTTGTATATATGGCATTTTTTTAACACTCCCTTTTTCTCCAACAGTGATTGTGGTCTATTTACATGCGTGTTCGCTGAACTCGTATGTAATGGGTATGATTATGTTCAAATCGGAACAAAGTCTTTTGACCCAGCCTTCTGCCGATTACGTTATGGCACCTTATTATGGGACTATGGCACCCAAAAAAACGAGAATGGTGCCATAAGTGAAAGTGAGGTCACCGGGAAGGTGGTTAGTCGCTTTGGTGGTCCCAGGAGGCAGGTTGAGCACGTGGGGCAAAGTGAAAGAGTTCCGGCTTCCAAGTATGTGCCGAGGAGGAAATCCTAGTTTTTAATTTTATTGTTCGACATAATATTCCCCCCCATATCGACTTTGTGAACAATGTTTGTATATATTTTTGTTAACAGTGGATTGATGTTTTATATTAAATTTCCATCCTTTTCCCTCTTGTGTTCTATGTTGTAATTTTGCATGTGTCACTGCTCCAGGTATAATTTTGTTCCCAACATCCCCATTACACCAAAATGGAAACCATTTGAAATACCATAAGTACACCATAGAAATATTATTACTATCTTCACTGCCACAAAAAAGAAAAAATATATATGCTAGTGAACATCCCCATTACACCAAACTGGAAACCATTTGAATTACCATAAGTACACCATAGAAATATTATTACTACCTTCACTGCCACAAAAAAAAATATATATATATGCTAGTGATATTTTCGTTACGTTTATGCAGGAAGTTTTTACAATTACCCCCCATGTATATGTTAAATGTGATGAATAATTAACTTTCTCAACAATTATTACTAATCCTACATAAAACCAACATGGACACTATGTTGTATACCACAAGCAACACCAAACAACTGGAAATGCTCTCTTCACTAATGGAAAGTATTTATCATTGTTACATTATTAATAGCTGAAAAAGAATTGTATCAAACTGTGTTCCTCAATTATCTTAATAATAAAAAAATGTCATTTTTCATTATTTCACCATTTTCGTAGTATTTGTCAACTGCCAACAGTACTGACACCTTATATTTAACCAAATAATAGACCAAACAACTGCTACCTGCAAAGCACATTATGCACAGAATGTTCAATCATATTATCAACCTTACTGCTCCACCCAAAATTTTCATAGCACATACCAAACAAAAAAACACTAATTCACTGCTTCATATTAGTACACCAAAAAACACCCCTTCTACAAGTCTACCAAAAAACAAAAAGGGCTTAATGCTCAATATTACAGCAGCACTACCAGAAGACTTCTATTTTTGGGTGTTGTAATCCTTCTTTCCGCGACCTTCCTGACCACTTACACTGCGGTTACCTTTACTCCTCTTTGCCTTCCTTCCGGAGAATCCACCCTTCCTGTCTTTTTTACTTTTTGAGCATTGGGAAAGATGAAAGACACATGGCCTGCCGACATCATCATGTGGCAGGCCCTTTTGGGGCGGGTAGGGCCTAGGATAGGCTGTCCATCTCCATCCAATCAATTAATTGGATGTGATTTGTCCTCTTCAATTCATATTTTATTATATATTAAAATAACCAAAATTTATACATTACATTATTTTGAGTATAGAACAAGCCAAACTTATACCAACATATTAATAAATAATTATTTTCACGAGTTTGGTTTCGATAATCATTTTATAATCTTAAGAAAAAAAATCGAATGTTCAGCTAAATTTTCGGAAATTTTGCATTTTATATGGAATATTAAATTTTCTCTATAGTACAATCATTATACATACCATTTTTTGGAAATGTTTTTTGCGAGAAATTTACTACTTTTACGATTTACATTACGTTTTCAAAATAATATTTTATTTCCTCAATCTTTGAAGAACATACTTTTAAATATCTACATATTATTTCTCCTTTACAACAACTATCACATCATAATTTAATCTATTTTATTATTAAAAAAATCTCTCTCTCTCTTACTTTGTAATAAAAGTGGGTATACTTTTGGTAATTTCAACCATTTGGGTAGGGACTTGTAATTTCCTATCCAAATAATGGTAGTTTTGAAATCTTCCCTTAAGCTATCGCAAAAGGAGAAAATGGCTAATCTTTTGATCATTTAGGCTATTTCGTATGGTCAAAATTGTTGTATAGCAATTGAAATGGTCATTTTTGTAACAACCGGATTAGTGCGTTTGATTAGGGAAAAGATTATATATAATTAGTTGAAGTTATAAATAGATTAACTTATATATATAGGATAAATTTTAAAATTATATAATTACGTAACTTATATTGCAAAAATATAGTCCAGAATTTACATTACAAATCTTTACTGTGTACAATAATATACAAAATTCTCATTTTTTTACAGAATGTTTAAAAACTTGATATACGATATTATACACTCAATATACAATATTATACAAAATTATAAGATATATACGCTCACAGACAATAATATGCAATGTTATACATTATTATATGAAAAAAAGGGGCTTCACCTTTTTCCTTAAATTCCTCAAAAATTAGCACTAAATCACCCGAAATTTCATATCTAGACTACTTAATATATAATTGATCTTTTGCAATAATATCCACTCAAAATAAACTTATTTGAGAAAAATTTATTTTTTAAATCTTGAATCTTTGAACTACAACAATGTCAGAGTATGATATTACTATACAAATTAAAATACTTCAAAGTCTTCAATTTTGTAAAAATTCAAAAACTGAACCGTTAAATTCTCCAATGAATTAGAAACGATAAGCATCGACGAATTTGAGATGAAACTTATAAGCACACCATTATTTATCAAAAGATATACAAGGGGAAAAAAGAGAATAAATTGGTGTTACTGAATTGTTGGGTTGATAGATAAAAAAATAAGTTTAGATTTTGATAAAACCCATGCTAATTTTGATAATATTGTTGCCCCAAGTAATAAGAGTGTAATTATCCCAAATATTAAAGCGTAAATTATTCATTAATTTACAGAAATACACGTCTAATTTTATCATAATCTCTAAATTTGCTAATTGTTTTATTTAATTACTAAAATTCCTTTTTTTTTTTAAAATTTTCCATCTTCTCTTGATACCTTATTTCATAAGAATTATATTTCCTTTTTCTATGCACTTTTTTTTTTTGTAACAGTCCTATTAAAATAAATTAATAATTCATTTAATTAATTTTTTTCCTTTTCCCGGTTACATTAACATGCAGTTACCTTTTTAAATTGGGAACCCACATAATTATCAGTTAAATAATAAAGTTACCTTTTAAAATTTAACTTTTTATTAACAAAGTTACCTTTTAAAATTTAACTTTTTATTGGGAACATGCAAAAAACGGGTCCCTATTTTTTGCAACTTCCTTTACGTTTCTACATTTTTCTCTTTCTCTCCATTTTTTCGGTTCCCTTTCTTCTTCACTGTCAGACCTTCTCTCCATTTTTTCGTTCCCTTTCTTCTTCACTTTCACTCCTCCTCTCCGTCGATTTCTCCCATTTTTTGTCTAATGGATGCTCCTTCATTTAGTATAGGGTTAACCCAAACTACTCCGGATAATAAAGAACTTCCGGCGACTTCTACTTCTTCAATGCCGTCGAGTTCTCATTCTCCAATGGAACAAGTTGATGCAATAGATGAAGAAATTGAAAGAGATACAAGTGTTCCGAAGGACATGGGTTCAACATCAAAGCCTTCCATAAAAAAATCGGATGAAAAAAAAAAAGAAAAAAGTTGAACAAGTTGTTATTCGTCCGTCTATAAAAAAGGTTTTTTTTTTTTTTTATTATTTTGGGTTTTTTCTTCAATGTAATAATATTTTAAATTGTTGGTGATATCATGCATTTCGTTATGTAAGCGAAATCTTAAGTGTCGATTTGTGCATTTACCTTAAAAATTTCACAATGGGGTCCTGTCTGAACATGATTTTGTGATTTTTGGGAATATTTCATTCTTTAGTTTGTTGTATTTGCATCTGACTTTGGTCTATCGGTCCCACATAAATCTGACCCATGTTTTTTTTTGTTTAAAGTTTTTTTGTTGTGTATTTCCCAAATTTTTTCAACTGTGTGTTTAATGTTATTGTTTATTTCCTTTTAAGTAATGTTGTGTGATGGTACCTGCAAATAGTATCAGACAATGTATGATACCTGCAAGTGATACATGTAATTTCTGCAAATAGCATCAAACAATGTATTGATACATGTATGTGATACCAATAGATTTAGATGGAATTTAAAGTATCAATTTTATGTTGCTAATGTGATGATACATGCAATGATACCTGTAAATTTAGACTAAGTATCATATGTGATGATACCTGTAATTAGTATCAGACAAAGTATGGATACATGTCTGTGATACCGCTATTTTGAGTTGAAATATCAAGTATCAATGTTATGTTTTTAGTACGGGACTGTATTGAGATGATACCTCTGTTTTTAGATGAAATATAAAGTATCATTATCATGTTGCTAGTATCTTGACTATACTTACATACCTGCTGATGATACCTCTGTTTTTAGATGAAATATAAAGTATCATTATGTTGTTGCTACAGAGACATGACTGTTTTCTCACAGCGACTGCGGTGTATATGTCGCTGCATTTGCTGAGTATTTAAGCGATGGGATTCATGTTCCATCCCAATCCCCCGACCCTGTTTATCTCCGGAGAAGATACGCAGCAATTCTATGGAAATACGGCATATACAAAGCAAATGAAGGGTTTGAAAGTGAAAATGACGATCCTCCGAGGCCGAGAGATTCATCTGGTCCAGCAGATACCGACAACGTTGTGATTCTTTCGTAGCTGAGTTTGATTAGTTTAACTTTTAATATAAATATTTTTTTTATTTTATGTTTTGGACAGATTATCAGCACTTTTCATTAGGTATATTTCGCCTGATACCTAATGAAAAGTGCTGATAATCTGTCCAAAACATAAAATAAAAAAATATTTATATTAAAAGTTAAACTAATCAAACTCAGCTACGAAAGAATCACAACGTTGTCGGTATCTGCTGGACCAGATGAATCTCTCGGCCTCGGAGGATCGTCATTTTCACTTTCAAACCCTTCATTTGTTTTGTATATGCCGTATTTCCATAGAATTGCTGCGTATCTTCTCCGGAGATAAACAGGGTCGGGGGATTGGGATGGAACATGAATCCCATCGCTTAAATACTCAGCAAATGCAGCGACATATACACCGCAGTCGCTGTGAGAAAACAGTCATGTCTCTGTAGCAACAACATAATGATACTTTATATTTCATCTAAAAACAGAGGTATCATCAGCAGGTATGTAAGTATAGTCAAGATACTAGCAACATGATAATGATACTTTATATTTCATCTAAAAACAGAGGTATCATCTCAATACAGTCCCGTACTAAAAACATAACATTGATACTTGATATTTCAACTCAAAATAGCGGTATCACAGACATGTATCCATACTTTGTCTGATACTAATTACAGGTATCATCACATATGATACTTAATCTAAATTTACAGGTATCATTGCATGTATCATCACATTAGCAACATAAAATTGATACTTTAAATTCCATCTAAATCTATTGGTATCACATACATGTATCAATACATTGTTTGATGCTATTTGCAGAAATTACATGTATCACTTGCAGGTATCATACATTGTCTGATACTATTTGCAGGTACCATCACACAACATTACTTAAAAGGAAATAAACAATAACATTAAACACACAGTTGAAAAAATTTGGGAAATACACAACAAAAAAACTTTAAACAAAAAAAAACATGGGTCAGATTTGTGTGGGACCGATAGACCAAAGTCAGATGCAAATACAACAAACTAAAGAATGAAATATTCCCAAAAATCACAAAATCATGTTCAGACAGGACCCCATTGTGAAATTTTTAAGGTAAATGCACAAATCGACACTTAAGATTTCGCTTACATAACGAAATGCATGATATCACCAACAATTTAAAATATTATTACATTGAAGAAAAAACCCAAAATAATGAAAAAAAAACAAACCTTTTTTATAGACGGACGAACAACAACTTGTTCAACTTTTTTCTTTTTTTTTTCATCCGATTTTTTTATGGAAGGCTTTGATGTTGAACCCATGTCCTTCGGAACACTTGTATCTCTTTCAATTTCTTCATCTATTGCATCAACTTGTTCCATTGGAGAATGAGAACTCGACGGCATTGAAGAAGTAGAAGTCGCCGGAAGTTCTTTATTATCCGGAGTAGTTTGGGTTAACCCTATACTAAATGAAGGAGCATCCATTAGACAAAAAATGGGAGAAATCGACGGAGAGGAGGAGTGAAAGTGAAGAAGAAAGGGAACGAAAAAATGGAGAGAAGGTCTGACAGTGAAGAAGAAAGGGAACCGAAAAAATGGAGAGAAAGAGAAAAATGTAGAAACGTAAAGGAAGTTGCAAAAAATAGGGAATCGTTTTTTGCATGTTCCCAATAAAAAGTTAAATTTTAAAAGGTAACTTTGTTAATAAAAAGTTAAATTTTAAAAGGTCACTTTATTATTTAACTGATAATTATGTGGGTTCCCAATTTAAAAAGGTAACTGCATGTTAATGTAATCGGGAAAAGGAAAAAAATTAATTAACTGAATTATTAATTTATTTTATTAGGACTGTTACCAAAAAAAAGTGCATAGAAAAAGGAAATATAATTCTTATGAAATAAGGTATCAAGAGAAGATGGAAAATTTAAAAAAAAAAGAGAATTTTAGTAATTAAATAAAACAATTGGCAAATTTAGAGATTATGGTAAAATTAGACGTGTATTTGTGTAAATTAACGTAATTAATACCCACATTAGCAACCAGTTAATGGGTGCTTCTTACAATCAAAAACATTTTACAACGCCTTCATCAGTTCTGGTCATCTCTTTTTTGCATGTATGTATCTTCTTCATCTGCTCTTGCTTCTTCGTTTAATCAGTCGAATTTATTTCCTTTTTGTGTAAGTTTTCTTATTTGGGCGAACTGAATTTGGGGGGTGGGGGTGGGGGGTGTTCACTGTTTGGGCGTGGCTTTAGGGTTGAGCCGCCCATGGCTTTTAGTCACCAAAAGAATGGTTGATGAAGTTTGCATGTACAGGTCAAATTCTGGCATAGGCAAAAATTAAAAAAATTGATTATTGCTTTTCTTGTCTAAGCTGATGTCACTTGGTATCTGTGTTTGTGTTAGGCAATTGGTACCGTGAATTAGTCGAGGTGTGCGCAAGCTAGCTAGCTGTGACACAGCTATTAAATAAAGAACTTCACACTCAAGTACCTGCTGAAGTTTGAAAAGATTCAAATTTGCTTAGTTTGCTTTATAAAATTCTGTCTTAAAACAAGACTGGCAAGGTTCAGAATAACTAGAAGGTGAACTTAGAATAGGAAACACAAAAGGGTATGATCATGTTTCCACATCAAAAAATGGATATGGTTGTATCCCCTGTCGTCTCGTGCAACTAAATACATTGATGTGATTTGATTGATAATGAAAACTATGGCGAGGTTTATTATGATGGAGAAGATAATGATGGATTATTAGGAGGAGGATGAAAAATATGAAATCATCTGGATTATTTCAGTTAGTCTTTGTTTTTCATATTCCGTGCGCTTCTTTGTACTTCATCATGAACTCATGTGCTCATATTATGCATTAAGTACCATGACTCGCTAAACTACCCTGTTGAAAGTTGAGAATGCAATCTCTTGGACCTTCCCCTCACTCGTGATCCTTTCAAGTGCTAGTTTCGAATAGCCCACTTGTTTCTCGAGAAGAGATGGGAACCATGTTCAATATCATTTGATTGAATAGTTGACCTCACATCCTCAAGTTTGGACCTATATTTCCATATTAGAACATATCCTAACTGATCTTTAGCTGTTATTCATGCGCGAGTTGATAGAATGATATGATAGCTACTGATCAGAAAAGAAAAGTAGGAAATTTACATCCCTTTCCTATGGGATTGTAGGAAATTTGTATCCCTCCCTATGGGATTTTACTTTTTTATGATTTGATCTAGTGAACGGTGACTACAAAATGAATATTGCTTTCAATTTTCTATGATTAGAAATCAGTCTCTGTCAATATTGGGTTTAAATTGAGAGTTTCAAGAAAGAAAATTGTGGTATCACATGTGCTATATAAACTTAGCAACTTATACACCATTTCCGTTGAACTTGTCTTTTTTGCATTAGTGATTTTATTTGCAAAGAAGCTATCAAAAATAAAAACAGCTTTCGTTAGAGAAGTTTTTTGTGTCTTTAATATAGCTTTCATATTTGTCTTGTCCATGCATGATGTAGTGATATATAAAAAAAATGGTAACCACCATGCTGGAGGAGTCAGGATTTTAGCTAGGGAAGTTGGGCAAAGTTTCTTGTTACAAAGATGACATACTGCAATCCTTGTCTGATGCATTCAGTTTTCAGAGTATTAGCTGAAACTAAGAGTTCTACCAAATTCTTTACCATAATAGTTGTTTTTCTTTTTTCTTTTTAATTTAGTTGCACAAAGATGACTCTATCAGAGGAGGAGCTCTCAAGACTTTTCAGAGTTCGTAAGACACTGATGGAAATGTTGTCTGATAGGGGCTACCTTGTTGGAGATTTTGAGATAAATATGTCAAAACATGAGTTCCTTCAGAAGTATGGTGAGAACATGAAGAGAGAAGACCTTGTGATTCAGAAAGCCAAACGTAACAACAGTTCTGATCAGGTTTTGCTCTTTCAGTTTCCTTTCTTGCATAATTGTAATTATGATTATTGTCACTTTAAGTGCAATGCTTTCTTATCTAGGATTTCAATGTTTCCTTAATTTGATGACTGGTAAAAAAATTATTTTCTTCAGTTGATGAAATATTCAGTGTTTGTTTTAGTTCTCCAACAAGTTTGATTTTCACCTCCAGGCTTTGAGGTTTAAGCTACTCCCTTTGTACTAGTATGTTAGTACAGGATGTTTCTTCATTGTGTACCTCAGGATTTCATAATTATTTGCTACCCATGTCTCAGCCATTCCCGTTTGATTCCAGATATATGTGTTCTTTCCAGAGGAGCCAAAGGTTGGTGTTAAGACCATGAAAACTTATACAGAGCGCATGAAAAAAGAAGATGTCTTCCAAGCAATCTTGATTGTGCAGCAAAATTTGACTCCCTTTGCTCGAACTTGTATAAGTGAAATATCTACAAAGTTCCACTTGGAGGTTTTCCAGGTGATTACTGTACTATTTGTACTATTAGCTTGTTCTTACTACTTGAATGAAGGATTGAATTGTTATGAAATAGCTGAGGAGCTTAGTTTACTCCTTATTTTGTGGTCATTTTATTTTTGGTATCTTTGCTATTTGGTTTCTTCAATTTTGGCCTGACTGCTATTCATTTGAGCACCTGACACTAACCAAGTAGTTGGACCACCAAAATCAGAGAGACGGTATGTTGTTACAATACCATTTGCATTTGACTCCCTTTGCTTGTACCTGCATAAGTGAAATATCTACAAAGTTCCACTTGGAGGTTTTCCAGGTGATTAATGTACTATTTCTATTATTTAGTTTGTTCTTACTACTTGAATGAAGGATTGGAATTGTTATGAAATAGCTGAAGACCTTAGTTTACTCCTAGTTTTGTGAATATCAAAAACATTTTATGATGCCACTTCACGTAACCTAGACATGGGTTTGGAGAGAGAAGCATGTCCTCTGGGATTTCTCGTAATTAGTGTCGTTCTTATTCTTTGGGGTGAAGGGGGAGGGGGACACTTCAGTTATTTGTTTCATAGGAAAAGTGTTTGAAAGTCATTGGGCTTCCAATATGCTATTGTGTATGGCTGATGCTATTGGATAGAAAACTGTGGGTGTATGTTAAAAGTGATGGCAGCTCGTTATCAAAAAAGATATCATTGAGATTTGAGACTGTGAATGGTTAATATGATTAAAATGTAGGAATCAGATTATGTTTTATAATTCTGAATTGCATATTGTTAATGCACTCTCTAAAGAAAGTCTTCAATGTGTGTGTGTCCTAACTTGGAAAATTTTATATCTAAAATACCCTTCTTCCAAACATTGATATCCAGAATTTCAACAGATCAAGATGATGTTAAACATGAGTCTTTTGTGACTAGTTCCTCATAGAATTTGTCTAATCACTTGCGAGATATTGCTCAGGACCAATGGATCAAATTAGTGTAATTATTCAAAAGTATGGAAGGGGATATTGCTGTCTATACCACCAAGCTTCAAAGCTGAAAATAGCAGATTTCTCAGATATTTAAGAAAAAACAGGATAAGCATCTGTTTTCAGGTCCTTTCCATTGATGACATTTTCAAGCTTCAGAAGGATAAATGTTCAAATTCTCTCTAGAATTAGAATAAAGTGCAAAGACAATTGCCAAGTTTAAGAATCTACTTCCTACTATGTGCAAGCATATCCAAAATGCCTAGCAGCCATATGGGACTGCCAAGTCTGTGGCACTGCCAAAAAGCAGTGAAAAGGAGAGGTAGTTCAGGGATGATGCTGCCTAGCCCCTCTCATCGATAGATCATTTAGCAAATTCGAACTCAAAGCTAAAATGATAATAGAATCCAAAGCCCCTTTTCAAGTATATGAGTTAATAAACTAGCTTATATGCCATTGTGGATTAAACCTGCATAGACAACATGTACTTGACTTCATAATACACCAGACAATGGCTTAATACTATTGTACATTAAATGAACACATCGATATTCTGTTCATAGTGACTTGACTTGTTTGAGAAAGTAATCTGTTGTAAATGATTCTGCAAGCTTTATGTTATCCAAAGCTGGTGTGGGTTTTGATAGAGAATGATTCTGCTAGCATTTTCAGTCATATAAAGGGTTACTTGGTATTCCTCTAGGAGTGATGCGTCTCTTATTTGTTTGATCTGGAAAATCAGGTAGCTCAGTTGCCTTCTAATATGCACATTTAGACATTTAGTTGCTTTATGTGATTGAATGATAGTTATCTATTGTCTTAAGAATGCTTAATCTTCTTAATCATCAAGATATATGATTAATGTTTCAGGAGGCAGAGATGTTGGTAAACATTAAAAACCATGTTCTAATTCCTGAGCACCAGCCACTTACTCCTGAAGAAAAGAAGACTTTGTTGGAAAGATATACTGTGAAAGAAACTCAGGTTCGTCTTTGTAATATTATTTCACTTGCTAAACTTTTTCACCTCATATAATAAACTAAAGATCAGATGACACGTGTTGCATGCATAATGTTACGGGCATTTTTGAGGAGCTAGTGGTGGTTAAGAGTAAAAGAATGGAGTAAAAGAGAAATAACTAATTTACTAATTAATTCGATGGTTTTGTATTCACTTTCAAACCACTGTGAATGAATTTGTTGGAAGGGGCATAATTGGAGATAGAAAAAAGAAGAAGATAAAACAGCATGCTTCATGTGATTGTGTTGAAGCGAAAACTGTCTTGTTCCATTACTAGTACAGAAAAATTTAACCATTTTTCTCTTTGTATCTTATTTTATGTGAAAGATCATCGAAACCTTGTATCAAATAGCTATTTACCTGTGTAAATACATCTCTACAACTGTCCGTCAATAACGAATTGGGGTTTGGCTGAGTGGAATTTTTATAAGAAGTTAGTGTCCACTTGAGAGGCTTGCACAGATATATTGATGGAACTATTCAGTTTCCAATTGAATCAGTTGAAGAGGGCCTTGAAGGGCCTAATGTTAATTGTGAATAGCTTTAATGGAAAAGCTACCTGCATGCATTATTGATCATCACAGTTGTGGCCTTGTTATCTTCTGCTTCTCCTTTTGGCTGATCGTTTGTTCCTATCTATCATCTTGATTCCCCTGCCTTTGTTTTGAATTATGTTTTTTCAGATCGGTGCGATTGATTACTATTGTCAACTTTCTATCTAATTGAATGTCTTTTATTTTTTCTGCTAAAACAGCTTCCTCGGATTCAGCTCACCGACCCAATTGCTAGATACTACGGGCTGAAACGTGGCCAAGTTGTGAAAATTATTAGACCAAGTGAGACTGCAGGCCGTTATGTTACTTACCGGTATGTGGTCTGAGCTAGTTTTTGATGTTTTCACCAGTTGAGCGGTAAGAAATGGACAGAACAAGTAATATAGTCGTTTGTTATTTGATTCTTTCTTTTTCCCCCTAGAAAGAAGAATTGAGAATCTCGAGCTTCTTTTGGGTACATTTGACATAACTTTAATTTACAATCACAAAATCAAAAAGTATTTTTTATTTCTTAAACTTCGTGTCGAGTCAAAGTAGGTGAAGGAGTAGTATGTATCTCCCTCTTTGATGTCATAAAAACACCAAAACCATCATCAAATCATCCCCAAATTATATCGTCATACCAAACTTATTTTATATCATGTTCTATCATTTTAACACATTATATCAAATTATCAATCATTTGGCGTATAATTAAAGCGTAGAAAGGGTTTAAACATGATGAATTCCTCGAGGAGCTAAATTTTATGATTGTATAAATATATAATTTACAAGCTAATGTGATAGTTAAATCACTATGTTGTAGTATTTAATTGAGATTTCTTGTTCATTGTCTACTATGGATTCCATCATTTCTGTTGCATTTGACATAAGCAATATTACCTTGGTTTTTGTAAAGAAAATAGTAAAATTATTTAATTAAATACGTCAAGATTAACAATATTTAAAGAACATAATGTATTAAATATGTTAATTATACTTGGCTTATTTTGCCATCTGTGTATAATGAACAATATCTTACTGTAATAAAGAATTGTGGGAGGAGGACTCGAACTAGAAGGGGTGTTCATGGATCGGTTATTGGTTAAAATCATAATCAAATTAAGTTAGTCCATTTTTAAATTTCTAAAATCAAATCAAACCAAATCAAAAAATAACCATCGGTTTGGTTTGGTTTGATTTTTTTTCCGATTTGAAAGTAATAAATTTGTTGAGAGTATACATATCTCGATAGAGACAAACACCTGGTACATGAACAATTAACAAAAAACCACTTTGGGTTTAATTAAGCAATAGTATTAGAGTCATTATTACACGAACAAAGTGATTTAGTTAAATAACGCTAAAGTCATTATACACGAATAAAGTGATTTAGTTAAGTAATATTAAAGTCATTATGCATCAAACATCAAATCTTTATATATGTAGTAAAAATATTCAACCTCAACAATCAAATAACTATTCGAGGGAAGGGGCACAAGAAAATTATATACCAAAACACTAACAAGAAAATTTTCAAATATAAATGGTAAATTTAAAAATTTAACTTAATTAAAATATAATAAAATATTTATATATTATTCATGAATACTATATATATAATTATATAATTTATATATATAACTATTCGGTTTGGTTTGGTTTAGTTTGGTTATTTTTGCGATTTTTTTAGTAAAACAAAAATGAAACCAAATAATATCGATTTTTAAAATTTGAAAATCAAACCACATGAAATATCAGATTTTTTTAATTGGTTTGATTTGGATTGCAATTCGATTTAATTTTTCAACCATAACCACGAACAATGCTAACTAGAACCATGCACCAAATAAAAATTGTGAACTAAATATTAAATTCTACACATTTAAAACAAAATTGAAATTAGGCAAAACAAGATAGTTGAATTTTATTTATACTATTTAGAGAATACTTCACCATTTATCCTTTGAGCAAATTACACAGAGACACCAAACTTAAAAAATTGTAAAAAAAAATCTCTCGTTGTATAGACATGTATAGCCAATGTATATATCTGTATCATAATGTATATTTAGTGTATAGCTCATGTATAAGTAATATACATTGTATAGTAGTGTATACTTTCTATAACTTGTGACAAACTATATTGTATAGCCACGTATAGTTTCACTGATTTTGGGCTTTTTTTATGTAACTAAAACATGAACTATTTTTGTTAACTTTTTATTATATATTATGTAATTTCCCCTTATCCTTTTGGATTTTGATTTTTTAGTAAGTTACTATGCCTTTCTCAATCTTTTTCTAATTATTTGGCGATCATTTTCAATCAACTTTACTAAAAATTTGAATGTATTCACCAAAAAATATATATATTTATTGCAAAATCTATTTACACATTAATTGAAGAAACTAACAAATATCAAATTCTAAACGTTTAAATTTTCTACTTCAACTTCGATTTAGTATCCCACATTTTTTCTTAATTGCGGTTAGGTCCCCAGTTTATTACTAACTTTTAGTTAGAGGCGCATAGGCGGTAAAATGAGTCGTACATTTAGCTTCTTATTTCAAGCATCAATGAGAAAACAGGTCCAACTTCAATTACTTCACTCTAATTTTTTCACAATAAGAAATTGGTTACAGAAACAAGGCTCTACAATTTTCATGAATAACACAGATATGTCCATGAAACAGTTATGTACATAAGACCAAGCAAGCTATCTTGTTGCCCTTCTGATTGAAAATGGCTTGATCAAAATGTTGTCTTTTCTCTTTTGATGTGTAATTTTTGCTCAACTAAGAGGTCAATTTGACAACCATCTGAGGCAAGCTATCTGTAAATGTAATCAGTGAACATCTTTGTAGAATTCACCAACCTTAGAAACCAACAGACTTGGAAGTTTATTTAAGATGCCAAACAAAAGGAAAAATTCCCTCGACAAAACAGTGATAACCAAGGTATCCCATCAATAAGTGTAATCTGAACAACTTGCTAGAGATAAGAGGCCAGAATCACAATTGATTTTCATGCCATTCGCCTTCAATCATTCTCAGCAGTTCTACCTAGTGGAACACAAATTTACAATGTCATTTAGAAACACTTCAAGAGGATGTCAAAGTCTGAGGTTAAGAGTTAGATGCCAGAAGTTGATAGGGGCTGAGACTCACAAGTGCTTAGGGTAATGAGTTATGTACAAAGTTGATAGAATGATACTTACAAAACAGAGCATCAGAGTATTTAGAGGAGATGAAGTCTTTATATATGGCTTCAAAAGTTCATCTTAGCTGATGTTCATTGGCTTTGTTGAATGATACAATGCTGAAGGCCTAACCCCTGTTCTCTTCTGCTATGACGCAAACTAGAAAGCTGCATATACAGACGAAGCAAAGAAAAGTAATTTGGATGTGGCTTTAATTGGTCTGATCTGGGAATGGTGAAGTTCTCTTCTTTCATTGAGAGATTGAAGAGTAAAAAAGCTGCTTGGTTGAAGTTGAATCAGCCTTAGCCAAGTGTAGTAGCTTAGAAACTCGATAGGATTTGTTAGGACTGCAAATTTTGGATATGGTTCTCAGGTTGTTTCAAAATCACAAGTAAATGTTCCATAATAATCCAAAACTACAAGAGTGTAAAACATTTGATTCATGAAAATTAACTTCCCACTGATACAACAATTTCCAAGGCCATATAGTATACAATACATTCACTGCCTGCTATTAAGACGCACCAATATCGCTCATTCAGTCTTCTACTACTTATTTGATTTTCCTACCACCAGTTGACAATTTACTGACTATATCTGCAGGAAAAGAACACTATAAAACAGTCCTAATCCATGCTTACATATTTAGTAGATGAGTACTGCCTTAAACAAATGGAGCTGCAACACAAAGTCACAACAGCATTAAAAGTTGCTAAAGAACTTTTACATATACTTCATGACTGCTTCTTTTTCTCCTTCAAATACATGTAATTTCTCTGGAAGTCTAAAATTACCCAAATCAAATGCCTTAAACCAATCTCAGGCCATAGTGCAGCGGGAGAATAAAGAAGACAATGTGAACTTTGCCACAAAAGAAAGTTGCTTAGCCGAGTTGCTCCAGAAGTCCGTATAATAATGTCTGGATCAGGACAAACTGACATGTACATATGTCTGTCAATATTTGTCACACCAATACGGTGCTCATCCTTGTCCTTCACATTTTCTTCAGGTCCAATTAAATTGCCTCCATCATTATTTGAATCTCGTTGTCTAATCTCATCCCATTTTTCTTCACAAGATTCTTGAACAGCATGCACAATCTCATCTGTTGATGAATAGGCAACACAAATAGACAATACAGCTTTTGAATTACCTGATGTCTTTACCATAGCCCTCTCAGCTGCTGACCTGACACAGTCACTCAGAAGTTTTAGGTTTCCTCGAAAGTAAATCCTAATCCCAAGGCGGTTTACAATGCTCTCCTCTTTTGTTAATTCATCAATCTTTTCCTGCATCAGTTTCATTAGCGATACAACTTCTTCAGGCTTTCGCTTGAAGTTATCAATGCTGAAGGCATAAACTGTTATGTATTTTACACCAAGCTCATAACAATATCTTAGCATATTGACAAGAGCTGAAAATCCAGCCCTATGTCCATCACCATCAAGCAAGTTCTGTTTCTTAGAATATCTACGGTTTCCGTCCATAATGAATGCAATGTGACTAGGAACAGGACCCACATTAAGTACAGAAAATATACATTGGCGAACAAAGCTGCTAATATTTTCAAATAGATTCCCCACTGTTTTACTGTTCACACCTTCCATATCAACCCTCGAACTAATGCTTGATCATGCAACAAGATCAACCTAATCAAACATTAGAGAATTTAGTCTCAACTAAACGTCCATGATAAGCATTTAACTAGAGCAGAATAAAATCCACTTTTTTTCTGCCATTGAGAAAAAACAATGCAGAACAACAGAAAACATCACAGAACTGCAAAATTAAGTTGCCATCACAATAAATACTAAATAAGATTAGCACAACGAACTACTTCCGGTCATGCATCGACTTCTTGCAAGGGCGGCTCAACCCTAAAGCCACTAAAGCAGTGGCCCAAAAAATGAACCAAAACCCTCCAAAATTCAGTTCGCCCAAATACGAAAACATACACAAAAAAGAAGTAAATTCGACCGATTAAACGAAGAACCAAAAAGCATATGAAGGAGAGACATACATACAAAAAAGAGACGACCAGATCTGATGATTGATGAAGGCGTTGCAAAATGTCATTGAATGTGAGAAGTACCCTATTAACCAATAGCGCACGAGTAAAGCAGAGTAATAACAATTAATAATTTATACATATATTACTTCAGCAGAATTTTGATATACTGTGCAGATGATCGAAATGTGTACTTAATAAATATTAGATAAAAAAATTAAATTTAATTATGAAGTTATGAAAAAAATTAATTCATAATTTTGATAAATTATTTATATATATATGGCTAGAATTTCTTATTTTATCATTTATTTTCATATATTAAAAGTCAATATTATAAATATAATTAAAATAAAATTCAAAGAAAAATAGTAAAAAAATAATTTTATTTAAAAAAGAGTCTTTTAGAGCCCGTTTAGAAGGACACTCTGGTAATTGGATTTGGTGGCATTTGGTGTAATTACATTGTCTACCTCTTTGGTTGGACATGTAATTACATGGTCAGCAGGTAATTGAGTGTAATTGCAGGTAATTACATGATGTAATATTACTTTTTTATTTTTTTCTTTTATTTTTATTTTAGTTGGGCCTATGAAGGGAAGGAAATTTGAAAAAATTCCATCTCGGGACATAGGGTCCGCGACGCGGACTGTCAATTTTTGATATTTTCGTCAAAAATTCTCCGAACAAGCTTTTCAATTCCGTAAAAAATCTTGGAATAAAACCAAGCGTCAGTCCGCGGCAGGTGCATGTCGCACACCCTCACTTGTTTGTGTTTTCGCATCAAAAATTATCTTTTGATCCGGTTGCTCTAAAAATCAACCGAGACCACCTTTTCACTCACTTTTTCATGCTGATCGCAAATCTGAGGGGGGATTTGCCAGCGGAGCATGGGAAGACGCGTCGTGCGCACATCTCTCTTCTAAGGATATTTTAATAATTTTATCGAGTGTAGACGCAAAATTTAATTTTGTGAAAGTTAAACATCAAATATTTTCATCTTATATTTAATATGGTTTACAAAAGTAAAACCAGCTAAAATTTCATACATGTGCATTTGAAACTTTAAGTCATGTATGCATGAATTTTTCCATGCGTGTTTGCACCTCATTCATATATGATTGAAATACATGTAAAATAGGTTGAAATTTCAAACATGTACTTAAATAAAAACTTGATATTTATTCTTTAAATTTTTACCATTCAACGCATAATTCAATATCAATACTCAAATATACTCTAACAAACTTAAATTTGAAATATAAATTTCATGGAAAAGGAGTTAAATATATTTATTAGATTTGTCATATTTTTATAAAAAATAAATTGATGATTATATTTTATTCTTTGTAATTAAGTTTTTCTAGTCTTCACTGAACTACATGTAATTTTTTTAATCCAATAATCTTTTTTTTAAAGTTTAACCCTTCAAATAAATTGATTTTTGATTTTACCTTTTAATAATTCAATTTAAAATTAATATGACATAAAAATATAATTGTGTTTTGACCGTGAAATAAACTAAAATTATTTTAATTTTTTGTGACTAATTTGGAGTGATAACTTTTTGTTGTTTTTGAACAATTGAAAATTTTAAAAATCCTTAGAAAAAATAAAATAAATAATTTCAAATTTTATGGAAACAAACATATTTTCCGAAATTAAACTCTTAAAAAAAGGCAAAAAATTTCCACTAAGTTAATTGTTACCAACACAAAATGGGGGCGATACTCTCTTTTTGATTCAGTAAAGCAAGTCACATTGATACACTGAATCTCCAGAAATCAGAAATGTCTTCTCTTCCCTGTTGAAGCGTTCGATTGTAGAAGTCCTATTTGAGGCGTTGAGGCGTGGGACAAAGACGAGTTCCGTCAAATTCTTCAAGTCCAAGGTAAGTCCAACATTAAAAAGATATCACAAATTCACTGTTAATAAAACCCCCAATTTTGCAATTTTTGGTGTCAATGATTCATTCATTTTCATAATTGTAATCATTAAGATCGTTTATTGTTGAGTATTCTTCGCCTTGAGTTGATTGTGTAGAATATAGTATTTTATTGATTTGACGGAAAGTGTGGTTGTCGGTGCCGACTGCTTGTTATAAGATAAAGTTTATTTGATCTTGTTGAGCATTTTCATTATTAAACATAAAAAATTCAGAGGATGATCGATCAAGGTAAAAAAAATTCATCAGTTTATTTCTTTGTGCTTTCAGGTTATTTGAATTCCAAGACGATTGGTCAAGGTAAAAGAGCATCACTTCTATATAGAGGAAGAGAAGGAAGCAAAGGAAACAATAGGTGCATGAGGTGTTGGAAACCTTAAGCATCTTTTGAAAAACAATATCTGGGAGTTCATAAAATAAGGAGAAGTGTTGATCTTTAACCTTATTAAGTCTGAAAGGAAGTGTTTATAGGCAGAACTAGGAAAGTTTACAACTTTTTTAGGAATGGAGTCTTTATGGAAGTTGGTGTATTTGCTTGAACCAGCACCCATCGCTCTTATTCTGACTGCCATAGCTGTGTCATATGCATCTGCATTCCGGGCTTTAAACTATGGTAAAGAAATGGAGAGAAATCGTGATTGGTCTGAAGCATCGATCACCTTAGATAGCTCTCAGGCTCTTATGATCCCGGTAGTGAGCTCTTGCAGCTTACTCATGATGTTCTATTTGTTCTCTTCTGTCTCGCAGCTCCTCACTGTGTTTACTGCAGTTGCCTCAGCATCATCTCTTTACTTTTGCCTTTTCCCTTATATTGTCCAAATAAAGTCTCGGTTTGGCTTAGCTGACCCTTTTGTATCTCGATGTTGTTCGAAGCCATTTACTAGGATCCAAGTCCTTTTGGCATTGCTATGCATTGGCACGGTAATAACTTGGCTTGTCTCTGGGCATTGGATACTGAATAATTTGTTGGGCATTTCTCTTTGTATTGCTTTTGTGAGCCATGTTCGCCTTCCTAACATTAAGGTTTGTGCAATGCTCCTTGTCTGCTTGTTTTTATATGACATATTCTGGGTTTTCTATTCCGAGAGATTCTTTGGTGCAAATGTCATGGTGTCCGTAGCAACCCAGCAATCATCCAATCCTGTACACATAGTTGCGAATAGATTGAGCCTTCCTGGATTGCAGTTGATAACCAAAAAACTCGAGTTGCCTGTCAAGATTGTGTTCCCCAGAAATTTACTGGGTGGTGTAATGCCTGGATATGCTGCTGTTGATTTCATGATGCTGGGTCTTGGTGACATGGTAAATACATTTTCCTATTTGTGAAATAAGTAAAAGGGTCAAAGAATGTCTCCCTTTATACTCTTTTTGTTTGCATGTTAATCTCGTCGCATAAAAATGTGTAGTGGGTGGGACACAACATGGGAGATTTCAATTTTTTCTCAATGTGATGAAGTTTTCCTTCATTCTTGGTTGTTCGGTATACCCTGCTCACCCCTTCTTGGGCCCATCTCTAACGAAAAAGAAACGAAAAAAAAGGGAACAACAAGAACGAGTTGACAGGTGATTTTAGTTTTTTTCTAGTCTCAGCAGCTGACTTTGCCATAATCTGTTGATGCTCCTGTCTTTTCTTGGACCTTCAAAATAAGTTATGCACTTTTTGATTTGTGTGATCTGATTAGTAGTTCTTTTGGACAAAGGAGTTCCGTGACCAAGAATCCCTTATCTCAATAAATAGAAAGCTAACAAGCTTCCTCCTGAGTACAATCAATCCTCTAACATCTGTTACTAATTATAAGTGCAGCTTCTCTTGTCCCTTTCCTGCTAGCTCAGGTATTACCTCTTCTCACATGCAACGTAAGCATCATGACCCAACTGTTCGACCACTACTCCTTTTAACAAAAATGCTGCTGTTAGACAAACCTAGTTAAAAAGATATTTGCATATTGATGTTTGGAATTCCTGTGAGATCTATGTTGAAAGATTTCCGCAGTGGTGTGTACTTGAACCATATTCAGGCACTAAGTTTCATACCCTGACAGTAATAGCTCTTCTTTCACTCTCTTAAAGAATGTAGTATTTAAGTAAAAGGAAGACAGTTGTGAGCAGTATAACCATGCATTGCAGTTACAGAAATTCTAGATGTGTTGGCTTGTATGATGAACAGATGGACCTTTTTCATGTTAGGGTAGGCTGTGGGAGTATAGTGCTTACCCAAAAGCTTATCAAGGAAGTGGGATGCATATAAGTGGTAGCTGCTCAGGCACTGGGAATTTCATATAATTTTCTGTTAGTTAGGTGAATCTTTTGGGTGTAAACAAGAGATCATGATTGATGATCTGTTTTTCTGGCAGGGCTTTCGTACCTTCTTCCTCATAGTCTATCTTTTCTTGTTTTCTTGGTTATTAGTAATTACTAATATAATTTCTGTACTCTTCCCTACTTCTTTTGCTTTTCAGTTTATTATTTTGGGTTGGTGGATGAGGAGGGGATGGGGGGTGAAAAGTTTACTGTCACTACTTAGGAGATCAATAAAGAACCTCAAGACAGTATTTACTTTTTTATCTATGCAAATGCATTTTTTTGATTAGGTAATGTATGCAAATGCGTTATATGTTATTTCACATGTGTCCGGAAGGATTCTAAGAATATATAGAAGAAAGAATGTATCAAAAAAGCAAATACTCGCCTTTTCCTGTAGTCTATGATATACATTTAGTGTTGACATAGTTTGATCGATTAATTAGGCTCATATGTTACATTTTCTAGCAATGAAAAGTATGAAAGTAGAAGTTTGTAAATTTGATCTACCAGCATGTCATGTGAAAGTTTTAAATCTGAATAAGTAATTAGTTTTTAAATTGTGAAAGCTATATAGTATTATCACCCCCAAGTGAAAAGCTGACATATAACTTAGGATAAGGTCAATATAAAATTTTCTCCCTAATCCTACTTTGTCCATGAAACGTTCACAACCAAAAATAATTGCAGGTTTGTCCGGTAATAGTTATGTTTATGCAAATATACTTTATTCTGACGATAAACAAAAACAGAACCATGCTTAACATGGAAAAACACTAAAAAGCTTTTCTTTTTCTCAATTCTTGGAATTTTGTGCAATTCTGTTGACTATTGTTCCAAAGATAAGACTCTTTAATATCAAGTATCTATGGCTGACTGCGTGTATAAGTGATATTTGTTTCCATATTGAGTGTTAAGTGAATAAAAATAAAGATCTCCACAGATTCTCTCGTTTGTGATTAGTCTTTCACAATGCAATACTTCCATAAATCCACTAAATAGTTTGACGTGGACTAAGCTTTCATTTGTTTTATGTGTTTTCAGGCTATTCCTTCTATGCTGTTAGCATTGGTTCTCTGTTTTGACCATAGAAAGAGCAGGGACTCTGAAAACATCATGGATATACCCCTTCCAAAGGGTTTTTACATATGGTATGCGCTAGCAGGATATTCACTTGGACTGGTTACAGCCTTAGCAGCTGGTATTTTGACTCATTCGCCACAACCAGCTCTTCTATACTTGGTATGTTATTTTTGTATGAAGCTCAACACCCTCTCCCAATCACTGCTGCAAGTATTCTTTATTTTGTGGGCTTTCAAGAGTTTACTAAGTACCGCAAAACCACAGTTTGTTATGGGTGTGTTATTGTTGGACTGAGACATAAAGGCACACCATTTCATGATATGACATAATTTTTTAAACATTAGAGGTGTTCTTAGTTTCATACTTGTTGTAAATGACCCTACATGGATCTGATCAAAATAAGAAGACTCCCGACACTTGCCAAGCCTATATGAGTATAAGCAATAACAAAGGCTTATCCAAGCTAGTTGGTGTCACCTAGATGGGACCTTTTCTTCCATCTTATTATGTTCTTAGCTATGTCCATTGGTTCTGGGATAGTATAGGTATATCAAGACAATCTCTCGATCTGTATTAGGTCTACCCATCCCGTTCTTTTATTCACTTCAGTCATTATATTGTGGCATCTACTGAGTGGTTCATCGGGGTGGAACATACCAAATTATCTCAAAGCTCTTTTTCTTCTTTTTTTTTTTTTTTGTTGATTTTGTAGGCCTTTCTCTTATTTTATTCTATACTTGTGCTCCCTACATCCTTTGTTGGATGTGGCCGTTTCTAATATTGTCGAACTATATGCCAACATATCTAATTTGGCAGCCACATTTCTATGACGTTCATATCTGGGGTAAATGATGAGCCTCAACATTCACAATTCACTCCCATAAGACAGTTTAGTCCCACAACTGTTCTGTACAATTTGCCTTTCTCTTTGCAAGGCATTTTTCTACTGTATAACACTTTTGTAACACTCTTCCATTATCATATTTTGATTCTATGTTATTGCATCTTCAGTGTCATGCTACTCTCGTAAAAGTCTGAGCTTAGATATCAGAGTATCAACTCTTAGGCACTACAGTTCCATCTGATCTCATATCATTTTCATTCTCCTCACAGGGGCTAAGTCTTGTAGTACGGATATTTTGTCACACTACTACTTATCCTAAAACCCTTGGCCTCTTGAGTGTCTCTCTATGTTTCCACGTTTTAGTATACTGCCTTGATAGTTTCGTCAATTGGCACAATAATACCAGCAAATAGTGTACATCATGGAACATCATTCTCTATATTATTGGTTGATTCATCCGTACAAGAGTAAATGTGTATCAGCTCAAGGCAGACCTCTGGTATAAACCCACATTTATTGGGAATACTTTTATATTTAGGGCATTAGTCATACATATGTGATAGCTCGTTCACACGTGTTCCTTTATGGATTTATATATAATAGAATTCTGTTTTGCTTGAGCACTAGCCATAGAACTTTTTACGATACTCTTTATCATATGTTATCTCCTGATCGATAAATATTGTGGAGATTTTTATTTCTTCTCCGATCAACTTTCATATATCTTCCTAGCAAAAATATAATTTTTGTTGCTTATATACTTGCATAAAATCAAGTTGCTGCTCTATGACGAATTAATATTTAGACTTTCAATCTTTTCCAAAGTTTCTATCTTATGATTGATATGTTCAAGGGGTTGTTTGGTAGGGGTGTATAAGAATAATATTGAATATGGTGTATTAGTAATGCTGTTATTATTTAGCTAAGATTGTTTCTAAAGCTATGTATGGTTTTAAAGCTATGTTTGGTTTGATGTATTAAAAATAACATGTGGAGATTTTTATTTCTTTTCTAATCAACTTTCATATATCTTCCTAGCCAAAATATAATTTTTGTTTCTGATATACTTGCATAAAATCAAGTTGCTTCTCTATGACAAATTAATATTTAGACTTTCAATCTTTCCCAAAGTTTCAATCTTATGATTGATATGTTCAAGGGGTTGTTTGGTAGGGGTGTATAAGAATAATGTTGAATATGGTGTATAAGTAATGTTGGTATTAAATACGCTAAGATTGTTTCTAAAGTTATGTTTGGTTTGATGTATTAAAAATAACATGCATTACATAATTTCTAAAATAAAATAAATACCCTCCACAAATATGGTAGAAAGGACGTGGAAAAAGATTTGAGGAACAGTCGTGTCTTTAACTATGCTAATGCATGTGTTAAAATCTCTTGCATTGCTAATATCATGGTTTTCCATGTATTATTTATACATATCATAGTATCAAATAGAGTGGGCCTTAGTTATACATAGACCGAAAGAGTGTACCAAACAAAGTATTAGTAGTATACAAAGTTAATGCGTGCGTTATTTTTTCTAATGGATCCTACCAAACGGCCTCGTAAGTTCATAGAATTTTGCACAACTTCAATTATTTTCGTTGTTCTTATACATTAGAACTAAGCGATTCTTTGTCTACTTATTTAACATTTTGTCGCTACTTACATAACTTCGAATAGTTGTTTTAGTCATATTGCTCTAACTTTTCCAATTACTTCCATAACTCAACAGGGATAGATGGACCATGTTTTTCTTACTCTCATTTTCTAACAACATCTTTTATTCTATTAAACCTAACTGCTTGCTCATCCCCTCTATTGCTAGGATGAACAAGAAAGGTGAAAGTGGATCCCCCGGTCCCAGTCCCCTTTGGGAAGTGAAAAAACCAGTAGGACTTCTATTAATCAGGACTGAAAATTTGACTGTGCTTATGCATAGTTTGATCCATCTAATCCATTTAGCTCCAAATCCCATCTTTTGTAACATGGTCACTAGATAATTCCGATTCAAGTGATCATATGCTTTCAGAATGTCCAGTTTGCATAATATTCCTGGCTGTTTGCATTATACTCTCGAGTCCACCAGCTCATTTGCTATCATCACAACATCCATTATTTGTCTCCCTTTTATAAAATCCATCTGTTGCCTGTCAACTAGATTGTGAATGACTTTTTTCAATCTTTCTGCCAGCAATTGCGAGATTATCTTGTACACTCCCCAACCAGGCTGATGGGTCTGAAATCTTTTAGCTCAATTGCCCCCACCTTTTTAGGAATAACGGCCACAAAAGTGGCATTAATGCTCTTCTCAAAAGTTCCTCTAGCGTGGAAATTCTGTATGGTAGCCATTAGCTCATATCTGATGATGTCCTAGCAATGACTGAAGAATGCCATCGCATATCCATCTGCGCAAGGGGATTTGTCCTCTGCACATGCCCGGATACTCTCCAGTACTTCATGTTCCTCCAAAGAAGTTTCGAGGAGATTACAATCTACTGCATCAATTCTAGGACATCCTCTCATATCTAGTTGAGGCCTCCACTCTTCTATTTTTGTGTATAACTTCTCATAATATTCAACAATTTCTTTCGTAATCTCCCCAGGTTCTGTAATCTCAACTCCATTGACTCTCAATTTATCAATGGTGTTGACTCTTTTGTGATGGTTTGCTGTCCTGTGAAAGAAACTTGTGTTTCTATCCCCGTGTATAAGCCATAGAGCTTTGGAACACTGTCTCCAGGAACACTGTCTCCAAGCTATCTCCTCATGCTTGGCTATGTCCCCAAACTCTAAGGTCAGTTGCAATCTTGAAGCTATTTCCCCTTCTACTAGAGCTCTCTGTTCTTGGATCACTTCCAGGTCAGCTAATTGCTTCATCACATTAGCTTTTTGTAATTTTAGATTTCTGTGAACAGTTCTACTCCACTCTTTAAGCTTTCCTTTTAGAGCGTTTAACTTAGCCATTAGAACATAATCAGGCCTGCCACCTAGTTAAAGGACTCCCACCAATCTCTGAGATTTGCCTAGTTGGAATTAAAGGATCTTTTTTTTTACACCGGATGTTCGAGTCTCTTAGAGACCCGACTAATCCCGGGGGTGCACAGGCCCTCGGCAAGGAGTTTCCCGCAAGTGCACCATAATTAATTCAAGTTTTACCCAGTCCGATGGCCCTCAAAATTGTTTGCACCCAGTGGGTTTCGATCTTGAGACCTTGACAGGGAACAAACCCCAAGGCTCAAGTCTATTACCACCCGGCCCCATTGAAGAACATTGTGATATTTTACACAATGGCCCCATTGTGATATTTTACATCCTTTAATGGCCCCATTGAAGAACAATTGGTTGTAGGCAAAATTATCGATGACTGACATTCCTTGTTTCTATTCAACAACGTATGAATAGTCCCTTGTTGTTGTTGTTAAGACATTGTTGAATTTTTGCCTTGGAATAGGAATAAATGACCAAAGGGGTTGATATTGGTATAATATGATCCATTATGAGAGAGCAATCCCGACCCTGGCGAATCATTCTTTTTCCGGTATACGAAATAGGGGATTTCACTAAGTTGATTCTTAGGAAATGTCGAACTAAACTATTTGTCCTTATTTCATCAAAAGAAGCACGGGCTTCTTCGCAAGAAGAACTTTTTTTGTCTTGGTTCTATTTCAATACTAAACAAGTCCGAACTAATTGATAGGATACAACCTTGAAAATGGTCTTTTAATCAATGCTCGCCTGAGCCAACCTGGTAGCTGGGGTTGATCGAGCTAATGGCGAGGGACTATTCAAGGCAAGCGGCGCCTTTTTATCTTATATATGATATTTCACCTTGAAAAAAATTGGTCAAGTAAATGTTGAATAATCATTAGTTACTAGAAAAATAGCCTATTAAGATGATCCCCCAAGTAATGAGGATCAAACGTTCCGCTGGGTTGGGCTTCCACCCCATTCGCTTAGCGGATCTCACCTGAAAGGTCAGAGCTACCATCTATAACTAGTCCCCTGATATCTTTAACATCTTTGATCAAGTTGGATTGATCTTTAGCTTCTATAACCTCAGGATTTTTAAGACTATCTAGAAATTCAACACTGCAGTTCGATAGTTCTATGTATAGAGTATCTAAGATATATATATATACACACACACACATATATATATATAGCCATTCCTGAGAATATATAGTATAAGGGGGGGTAAATAAACATAACTTGAGAAAATCTATTAGATACACTTTTAAGACGAAGAAGTTGATATATCTACTGATGGATAAATAGAAAAGATAAAAGATATATAAATATAGTAGTATAGTGGTTTATAATCATGAAATAGTAATGGACGATTTCTAGAATATTTTAGAAACCGCAAACCCAAATTATAAAGATAATTAAAAACCGGAAGATCACCACTTCGGTAATGAACTTCCTTTACTTAATATTAGCCTTAGATGTCCTTTCATTGATTCTCGAACCTCCGACAGGTAGAATCTCCATGCATGCATCCCCCCCCCCCCCCCCCCCCAAAACCTAAACAGAGTTCCGTCTACGGAGCCTAAAGCTTAAACTATGGCAGCAAGTTGGTCTAGTCTCTCGCCCAACCTTCGCCTTCTTCAGTGGCCAAGTTGAAGCTTTTAATGTTGGCCATTGAAACCCTGTATGTGGAGCCACCAGTTTTCAAACTTGAAGAATTCGACTGCCTCCCATTCCCACGTTGTAGTAAAAGAGGTGTGTTATCTGATATCACTCTATTATGTTTATTTTGTTTAATGCAACTAAGTTGGTGTCCTGTTCTTCTGAAAGTAGCAGTTATTATGTATCTGTCCCTTTTTTCCATGTGTATTTCCTCCCTAAAGGTCCATATCTACTAGATCCATATCATCAATGCCATTGATCTGGTTATTCTAGTGCCGCTTTTCTCTGTTGGATATCTGACTGTGTTGAAGTCCCCACACAGGACCCATTTACCTGAGATCAGCCCGCTAGCAGCTCCCAATTCCCACCAAGTCTCTTCCCTTTCCGCCCTACTATTTGATGCATATACACCTGTTAAATGCCATTTAAAATCTTGAGCTTTCCCTGAGAGAGAGCAAGAGATAGAGTATGTCCCCACACTACTTAATTCCCCTTCCCAAAATCTCTTGTCCCATTACCACTAGCCTCCAATTGTACATAATCTGCCGATCTATTGCCCCATATCTCCTTGACTATGTTAGAAATGTCCCCCTCCAGCTTTCCAGGTTGAAAGCATATGGCTTATCAAACCTCTCCTCCTTCGACAGTTTAGCCCCCTCACATTACATGAAATTATGTTTAACTTCATCGATCTTTAATAACCAAAAAATCCCCCCCCCCCCCCCCCCCCCACTCTTCTTGTGCCATAGGTTATAAAATTAGTGTCCAGTTCTAGACTCTTCAACCCTTTTTCTTTTCTGAAGAATATTCTGGTTGGATTTATTTTCCAGCTTGTTGCCATCCATTTTGTGAAAAATTTCTAACGCTTTCTCTTCACAACCATTAAAATCAACCCCACACTCCTTACTCAATCTGATTATGTGATGTTGTATCCATATCGGAGTGTTTGACTGAGGATTGTGTTCATCTGGAAATTGGATACCAAAGGAGTTGCTTCTACTGTTATGGTGTTGCCTTCTTCCCCTTGATCTCCTACTTGGTTGAGCTCGGTTTCCCCTGCCACAATAGCCCCCTCTATATCTTTTGCACCAACAGCCACTCGTTGAGCTGCGCTGATATGTAAGCTTCCTTCTCCTGTGGCGAACTTTCTTTGGTGACTTATTTTATCGAGATTATCAGCTTTGGTGAAAGCCTGAATTTCGATATTAACTAACCTGAATTTCGATATTAATTAAATCAAGAGCCCAATATCTTTTCTTGGTGACTATATTCTTGGGTCTTTTCAGATTTTAAGGGTCCATATAAGAGCCCAGTATCTCCTTTCTTTGAGATGGCCATCTGTACATACTTTTGCCCTTATCTTTTAATTTCTTGCCATGTATCCCCCAATCCAAATTTTCCCCTTCCTTCGAGGTCCCCACGTGCCCATCCATAATTTCTGCTGCCTTAGGCTCTGAGTAGGTCTGTTTCCCTTTTTTGACTGCTGGACAAAAACATAGATTTTCTTTTTCCATCTCCACCTTTTTGAAAGTAACCGGAATCTCACAGCATACCTGAATGGTATAAACGAAAACCCTCTCCGTCACTTCGATTGCCCTCGGCACCTTCCCCTCATCACCCTTCACCTTTATACTGGCCCAATGGAGGTGATTTTTGAGGGATGTCTCCTCCTATGTCTCGATGAAACCATTGCACAAATCGCCGAACTTCTTGAAAATCTGCTTCGTCCGTAGACACAGTGTAGACATATAGTTCCAGTCCACACCCAGTCTTTGACTTCCTCTGCCAGCCAGCATCCCGCTGTTGGACTCCATCACTGGAGATACACAAAGTCATATTCTTCCAGATCCATTGTCCTGAGAGCACATGTTCTGCTGCTGTTCTTGACGGGAGTTCTAATAAGAACTGGCCTTCATTCATTGCAAACACGTTGACTCCACTAGCTGACTTCCAATTGTTGCTCGCCCATCTCCTAACATTATTCAGACTAGGGTACTCCTGAAGACGGTTGTGAAACTTACCGACAATACATCTCCTTAACAGGTCATTCTCTAACTTCGAAAGATCTCCCCCCCCCCCGATTTTGATGCTGTCATCTCGAGTTAGAACCACGACCTTTCTTTTCGTTGTCCACCTGCTACTACTGCAAGCCTCCTTATATGAGACTTCCAGCCTCTTCAGATTGGGGATCTGTGTACTCGACTCCTTTTTTGGTTCATAAATGAACCTAGCAATTTTGTTGGCAATGTTTCCTCAATCTTCGTTGTACTTGGATTCCAGTGTAATAGTTACTGATTTGTTTTGCCCCTGGATGGCAATAAAGCTGATGTATCTACCACTTCTGTCATATTTCAGAGTACAGAAAAATTGTGAGTGGTGTTCCTTCATTTTCCATCTTTTCATCACATTCTCTTGTATTTTTGAAGCTTCAATAAATGTTGCAACTAACCATCTCAAGACTTCAATGCCGACTTTAACTCTTCTCATAGAATTGCGACTGTGTTCTATCCATTCAAACCAACTTTCTGTTTTATAATTGCATCTGACTCTCATATGATTTGAATCTTCCATTGTAATAAATAATATTCTCCTGTTTATCATGGATGGATTCCAGCCACCGGAGAAACTTAGAAAGCCTAATTTTAATGGATTTTAGTAAAATAGTAATCACGGGATGTGAAAACTGAGTTGTTTAAAAGAGAAAGGGTCAATTTGCAGCAAGTCTACCGGAGAAAGGGAGGTTCTGCAATCCTAGAAAGTAGGAGAGAGAGCGTCATTGGTAAATGTGCCTGGGAACCTTTTTTTCCTTTGACGCATTTCTTTAAGACACATGTATTCTCACTTTGATTTTTAACTGCTAATTTAAATTGCTTATCTTGGGTTTTAACATTGGATGCTAGTAAATTTTTAATAAGGTGCATTTGGAGGTCTACCTAATGTGCATCTAGATCAATATAATCGTAGCTTTGCAAATTTTATTTTATTTTTTCCTTGTCAAATCCAAAAGCATCGAGGTAGTGTCCAACCAATGTGAATGTGGAACTCGTACATGCCGCCTAAGATTTGGTCTCATGCCTCCTAAAGGAAGAGTTTGCATTGCACATATGCTATTATAAAGATACTGGGTTGGTGTTAAAGTCCAGGGAGTGCTAGTTAATTAGGAGGCGCATGAGCGACGCTAAGACCTGAGTGATATTTCATGTTTGCATGAGCAGATTAATCTGACTGAATTTCCTACATCAATTCACACCCTATTTTAAAACGTTTGTAAACTCAGTTCATAATTCACACCCTATTTAGAACGTTTGTAAACTCAGTTCATTATTCATGTATTAATTTTACCACCCGGAGACTAGTTTTTACTCTGCATACTCCAAAGCTGAAAAAATAACTAAATGCGACTAGAACTTGTAACAAATTTTTCAGTAGTTTAATGCTGTCATTTGTAAAAACTTCTTGAGATTATCCTCTTATGGTGGTTTAGGTTTGTCTCCACAACATGCATGATCCAATTTGGTCTTAACTCATTTACTTCCTATATTTGTCTAAAACAGGTACCATCAACTTTGGGGCCGATAATTGTCATTTCATGGATGAGAAAGGAACTAGCGGAGCTGTGGGAAGGATCACCGCCAAACATGAATGAGAAAACTCATTTTACCGAAGTCTGAGCCCTTGCATTCTTCGATTGAAGCTACATGTAGGGAGAGGGCACATCAAAACCTGTAAATTTACTTGGTATAATTCAGCCCATCTGTTGGATATTTACAATTTTTTTTGAAGCTTTAAGTCTTACATATATTTATAAGGCTGTCAGTCTTGAGACAGCGATGAGCCTCAGACTTCTGTTGCAATTACAAACGCTAATATTTCTATTAGTGGAGTTGCCTTGTCTTTATTCCAACCCTTTCCCCAGTATTTCTAGGGATAACCGATTGCACTATTTTGGAAGTAGGGCTGGAGACTATAGACCACCATTTTCTTCTCTTCCTGTATGGTTCATATGAATTTCACCAGATACTGGTACCGTTATTAACGGGAGCCTTGACGTAACTTGTGAAGTTATTGTAATGTGATTAAGATGTCATGGATTTGAGGCTTCGAGCAGTGGAAATATCTTTTTGCAAAAATGTAAGTAATACTGCATACAATCCTCTTGTGGTCCAATCCTTTTCCGGACCCAGAGCTTAGTGCTAGCTTAGTGCATTGTGCTACTTTTTTAGTGTAATTAATTTTTTAGTTCTACCATAAAAAAAAAAAAGAGTTGACTTACATGATTACCCTCCTGGAGTCGCAAACGTATACAATGTCAGTATTAAGTATGGTCGAATCATGTTGTATGCAATTAAGATATACATGAGAACTATGCGCCACAAAGGTATATATAAAGTATATATCTAATTGATGTTTTGTAATATTTTTCCTAAATAGAAAAAGAGGGTAATATTTTTTAAAAATATAATCTTGAGTAACTTTTTGACAGCATGAACATCTACGTTAGTTTTCCAATAGTAACTAAATAAAATACACCACTTGGTACAAATTCTGCCTAAGATGGCTGATGTTGTCATGGTAAGTGTGATTGAAATAATCTGACAATTAGTCACACCGGGAAGATATCCTCGACTTGTGAATATCTTTGTCATCTTAATTAAGAGCGTGTTTGGAACTAGGAAAATACTCTGTTAATATATATATATATTTTTTTTTTAAAAGAATAAGTGAATTTTTCATTATTTTTTTATTGTGTTAAATAAAGAACAAAATCTTAAAATGACAAATATTAGATAGGGTATTACGAGTTTTAGCATTAGATAATGAGTTGCAAGTTTTAGCAATAGATTTGTTGCAACTTGTAGCATTTTAATAAAAAAATAATATAAAATATTGAAATTAAAAAAAAAAAACTGGGAAAATACATAAAAAAAATATTTTTAAAATTAATATTTAGATTTAGTTTCCCATTAAATTGAGATTGTGTAACTTACCATATATTTGAATCTGTAATTAATTATCCAATTAGATATAAATCATTAAATATAATATCATTTAGTTCCTTTTCAGCTCCTTGTTTTACTCTCATTATCTTTTAAGTTTGTTATTTATATGTGCTGAAATTAATTCAATTTTTTTTCTCATTAATCCGTTGCTTCTCCTTTTACTTTTTTTTTTGTGCTTATTTTATTTTTTAAAATTAAATTTATTTGGTGTGTTCAATTAATTTTATTTTTTTACAATTAATGATTGGATTTAGTTTCCCATTAAATTTGGATTGCGTAACTTACCATTTATTTGAATCCTATAATTAATTATCCAATCAGTTGTAATACATTGCATATAAGATTATTTAGTTCCTTTTTTTACTCCTTATTTTACTTCCATAATCTTTCAAGTTTCTTATTTATATATATTGAAATTAAATCATTTTTTTCATTAATCCTTTGCTTCTCCTTTTACTTTTTTTTTTTGTGTATGTGTTGATTTATTTCTTTCGAATGATAACTCTTGATACTTATGATTTCAGTATCTGTCTATCTATATGCACTAAATTATTTTTTCATATACATAATATATACAGATATATTTATATTGTTGACAGTATAAATTCGTAGAACATATTGTATATATCTTATGCATACACTGCAATAAAATACCAAATGGATACACAAATTATCCAATTAAATTAAGATATTCAAACTATATACAAATATTGAATACAATTTATTTACATAATAAATAACCACAGACCATAATTATATACTAAATACCAACACACCCTAATTATATATTAAATATATTTAGTTCATATGTAATTGGGTACACCACAATTACATAGAATTACTATATGCATACCCAATTGTATACCCCAATGTATATCAATTTCATATAATATAAAAATAATCACACATGCTGATTATATACCAAAAGCACACCAAATTATATAACCATTATATATCAATTGCATATAATCTATTAGACTACAGTTATATATACTATATATACTAGAAGTCATTATAAACTTAATGACATGCATACCCTAATTATATATCACAAGCATATCCAAATATAATCCAATTCTATACCATATGCAGTTATATTGCATATGCATACCCATATTAACAACTTTCAGTTTAATACACTTATCCAAAAATAACCACATGCCATACTCATATACCTAATGCATACTCAATTATGTACATATTCTATACCAATTGCATATGATCTGGTTAAACTTCAATTATACACATATGTATACTACAAGTCTATCTTAATAACAAATAAATACAACATATATATACATGAACAACATTAACATTAACAGAAGATATTTAAAACATTATATATACAAGACACACACACATATATGCATACAATACTCAAATTAATAACATTTCAAATCAATCCAAAATCAAGATTTACTCTATTCAACAATAAAACATAAATATCACTTTAAATATAAAATTTATTGAAAAATATAGAAAAATAAACATCTCTTTGCAATATCTGAACAGAAAAATACGAAAACTAAATCAACTGAAATAAAACTTACTTTGCAAAGACGGATACTTCGAGCACAACTTTCTATTGTAACATTCTTGATTACACCTGATTTTCTTACTTTTTTCGTTAATGGCGGACTGCACAAGGAACAAAGGAAAAATGAGATTCACTTGCATTGGAAGACTTGCATGGAAAAACGTGATAATTATGATGAGGGAGAAAATTATGGCTGATTAACATAAGGAAGGAAATTGTATATTTCAATAATAACAAATCTTCTTAATTATAGTAGAACATTATTATGGAAGATGTAGCTAGAAATTCGTTTTTGTATATTTTTAAATATATATATATATATATATATATATATATATATATATATATATATATATATATATATATATATATATATAATTTAAATATATATAATTTAAAAATAAAAGTAAATCTTTTAATCTAATGTTGATATGTTATAACCTGAAATTTAAATGTTAAAAGTCGTAATTATAAAATATTACATTTAAAACGTGTAATAATTATCTTTAAAGTGATGTGTGGGGAAATTTTTGCTTAAATAAACGAAATTTTGCTTATAAAATGTGGTGCACAATACACCCATAAACAAGACTCTACTAGACATGGATTCATAGACTCCTTAGGACTCTTGAACACTGTGTTCTGACACTAAATTTGTCACACCCCGGAAGGGTACCCTTGGCATGACTGACACTTGAAGAACCATTGCTGATTTTCTGAGAGAACCATCTGACCTCATGATCACATCACACTCAACAACAAAAGAAGACACTTAAGTAACAGAATATGGAATAAATCAAATAACTAAGTCTCTGTCAATAATAGTTTTTAGTGAACAAAGTTGAAAAAAATACATATCAATCGACTATCACTATCGAGTATCTATGATGCGTCTAATCCAAGTGTAGAAGGTGCTTAGACAAGCCCCGAACTACCTGAAAGTGAAATACTTAACTAATTAAGTAAATAAAACAACTCTTTCGAAAACAAGGAGGGTTCACCACAATCTGAAAAGAAGAAATAAGACTTCAACAATGAGCTTGTTGAAGACCTCTATCACTTGTATCTGCATCATTAAATAATACCGACCCAAATGGACGTCGGCACATTGAATATACAAGTATCTAAAATAGCTGGGAAATGATAAGATATAATGAAAGATACTCAACTCAGTGAACATATAAGTTTAAGAAAAAAGTTATGCTTTGAAAATAGACTCAATAATATGCAACTCATCCAAAAACACATTGTATATCATCTGCAACACTGCTTGAGAGTTTCTCTTGACCAAGAACAATTAGGAGCGGATGGTTCATGTAGCAGTGGAAGAGTCAGTCGCCTTTTATGAAGTCTGGGCTTTCGAGATCGAATCGTAGCCAAAGTCTTTTTCCAGGTTTAGAAAGACTGGTTCGAAAGGACCAGGAAAGATCAGCTGTTCGCTCTTCTTCAAGGAGTGAGGGAGCAAAAGAGAGTAATGACCACCACCTTTAGTTGGTGATGCACAACGAAAATGACGTTGTTGCCATGCTCGTTCAACACTTGCCAAAGTAAGGGACGACCAAACCAATCTCGATCCAAATCAATGTCTATTTTTTGGGACATAAGAGGCATAAACCCTATCCTATGCTGGCAACGTAGTTTATGGGTTGGAGTTATTTCTTATTCGTGCCCATATCGGTGCTCAATACTCCTTCCAAGACTAAATATGCTCATATCAATCATTTCTTTGTGTTAGCTCCAATCAAAATCCAACAATCACTCATCAAATCGACAATTCAGGATATCATGCATGCTATCAAGACTCATCAAATCATTCAAGACTCTAACTCAATGGTCATTTAGACTCCAATCAGTCTTGCTCATAACATAAAGAAATGTATGATACTCATCATATAAAGTCATTGTAAGACACTCATCATGCTCTAGTCATGCTCAGTTCTCAATTCGGACATTCACAATCATAATCTCCATCCAGTCAATGCAATAAGCACTACATAAGATGATGCAATTTAGGGTTCATATTATCAAGCATAAATTTAATACTCCAATCTCATGTAACCAACATACAATTTATCAATTCGTTCATAAATACACATGGAGACTCAAAATAAATGTAAGCAATTCGAAGATTAGGATTATGTGATTTTACTACTTAATTCCTATATGCCAACTCGACTTGTGTAGATGAAAGAGCGCATGGTCAAACTCAATCTAACGCTCTGGGTAGCCTTACATATCTAGAAATTAATGAGAATCGAAGCTCGAACAAACTCTTCGTTACGCTCTGAAAACCTTAGCTTTTCTCCTTTCCTTGATGCTCTTAAGAATTCTAAGTCTAGAATGAGAAGCAATACCCTTAGGGTACTGTTAAGGGGTCCAAAACAACTCTAAGACGCCGTGGGTTTCATTAAAAGGGATAGGAAAAGATAAAAATATCCCTTCTCAAAATTACCAAAGGAATCATTAGAGGTCTGAAATTGGGGATACCCAAAATTGAGTTACTGGAATTGGGCTTAGAAAGTACGAACATGGTTCTATAGGTCATAGATGGTTTCTTGGGTCGTTCTGTCTATCATGGTTTGAGATTCAGAAATTTTGATCATTGAAACTTCAAACCAAGAGCCCCATTCTACCATGAATTTTGATTCAGAAAGAAGCTGAGATCGTCGTTGACAACTTGAATTTGTGTGCTAGCTACCGAATTGAATCCATTTCACAATGAATTAATGAATTTAAGAAAGTAGTAACACTCCTTTCCAATGTTTTGCTAGAAGCGAAGATCGTTTTGCGACAGAAATATCAAATTCTTCAAAAAAATTAGATTCGAAAATTTCATATCATGATTTCAAAATTTTCAAATTATAAAAATTTAAACTTACTTAATCAAAATTGCTTAAAATATTAATTTTATAAATAAATATTGGGCTCGTGCGAAATATGAATCTTTACTACTGGTACTATTAAAGAAAAGAAATACATCGTACTAACATAATGGTACAAAGTAAAGTTGAAGTACTAATGTAACATTTCTGAAAACATGATATTTATAGCGTGAATGTGTAATAAAAAAGATTTTAAAAGTAAATTAATCAAAGTAAATATGTAATTTTATTATTTTAATTCATGTATAATTAATATTAATGTAATTTATTTTGCTTTTTACCTCGCATAAAATTATATATAAATATTTTTTATAAATTACGTGAATTTTAGTTACGTTGATTTATTAAAGCACAATCAAACACCATATAAAAGATATATGAAAGGATTGAGTTTACTTTTGTTATTTTTTTTTTTTACATGAAAGGGGTCATTTAGTTAGTTGTATTAACATTTTTAATATCAACATAAAATAAGAAACAATAATCAATGTATAACTAAAATAATTTTTGGTTAGTAATATTAAATAATTCTCACACCAAAACATCAATTTATTTATTATATTTTATAAAATAAAATATAAATAACATTACATATATTATCATTTCGAAATTTAAATTATTGGAAGATTAAAACAAAAGTTCTTTAATTAAAATTAAAATAAATAACAAATTCATATATACCAAAGGTGGATTACTACATTTATTTGTGAAAAAAAAAACTAAACTTGTGCCCCTTTGAAATAAACTATTCACATCTATATACTCCCTTATATTTATGCCCCTTACTATTAAAATTTGCACGCTGACACATGATGTTAGCGTCCACCTTGTGTAATATACTAATGGGATATAATATACCAAAATGGTATCACAGAGGATTAAGTTTAATTCTATATGATATCGAATAGTATCAATATATCGACACAATATCACAAAGAATATATTTTCTACTAATTTAAAATTTAATAAATTAATTTGTGACTTTAATAATTTTCTCTTAATTATTTTATTTATTAAAAAGAGAGCTCAAAATTATATGATACCGATGGAGTATCAATATACCAACAGAATATCACAAGAATATATTTTCTACTAATTTAGAGTTTAATAAATAATTTTTTGGCTTAAATAATTTCTCTTAATTGTTCTATTTCTTAAAAAAGGAGCTTAAAACTATATGATACCGATGGAATATCACAGATAATTAAGCTCCAGTCCTATACGATACTGATATGGTATGAATATACCGATGGGGTATCACAATGCATATATTTTCTACTAATTTAGAGTTTAATAATTTTTTAATTGTTTCTTATTTATTTTTTTAAAAACATAATCCTATGTAATACCAATAGAGTATCAATATACTGCTAGAATATCACAAATTATTGAGCTCATCCTATGTGATATCAATATGGTGTATATATATCCTGTCGGAGTGTCACATAGGATTATTCCATAGTATTCATGCAAACATCATGCTGACGTTAGCATGATATCACGAGCAAAGTAAAAAGGGGAAAGTAGATTAAGAAGGTAAATAATTTAGACCATGAGTCCATTAAGGACAAATAGTTTGGGCTGATTCTAAATAATTTCACATTAGATCTATTTTGTGTAGTTTTCCTTAAAAATAAATAAATAAATACTATTTGTAATTTCTTTATTAGTATTAACTAAGTTTTTTTATAAATAATACTTTATGCATTATTATTGTTACTCATTTGCGTTTTTTTCCTCGCTATAAATTGTACCTTACAGTAATAAAAGACGAAAAAAGGAGGGAGAAAAAGAAAAACCCCTGCTACATCCCCCGTCTTCACCAAGTCCGGCGAGTCAGTGTGGAATTAAGCAAAGAGAGGCGGCGGCATGGGAACGTCGGTTCAGGTGACGCCACTGTGTGGAGTATACAATGAGAATCCACTCTCTTACCTCGTCTCCATCGACGGCTTCAATTTCCTAGTCGATTGTGGTTGGAATGACCACTTTGATACTTCTCTTCTTCAACCCCTTTCCAGGTGCTCCACAAACAAATACAGTATCAATTTCATTGTCATTTTACTTCAATGTATATAATGTTGCTAATTCTAGGAGCAAAACACGCATTTTACTGTGTAAACTCGTTTGCTGGCTTGTGTATTGGACAACAGATAGTTTATTATTGGATTGATTTTTCATCTATTGATTTTCTTTCCATCTATTCTGGGCTGAGACAATAAAACTTGTAATGATGTTCAGGGTGGCTTCAACGGTGGATGCTGTATTGCTTTCACACTCTGATACATTTCATCTTGGTGCTTTGCCCTATGCCATGAAACAACTTGGTCTTTCTGCTCCTATTTATGCTACAGAACCAGTGTACAGGCTAGGGTTACTAACTATGTATGATCAGTATCTCTCACGGAAGGTGAAGCTTTACTTTGACGTTATCTAAAAATCATTCAATGCGCTTGTTATCTGTTCATGCTCCTTACCTATAATGTCTCGGGTGTTTTAGCTTATAACCTTTATAATTGAGTATTTCACCTGTATATTGAGCATCTGTCCTTCACATTGATGTCGTGTATACATTTTTAGCTTTGCAATGAATTCTGTCAAGCTATAGATTTCAACATGTTTAATGATTTATGTATGCCCTACAGAGAATTAAAAGGAGGCAAAATACACAAGTTTGCCAGCCAGAGTTTGAGGCTCCTGGTTGTACATTTCAAACTGTCTTCAATAGAACAAGGAAAAGGGGAGAGAGAAAAAACAATGTTTGACTCTTGGAATATGTGTTATAGGGATAAATATATCATGAATCCTTCCCTACTCATTGAAAAGAAGGATTAATTAAGTTTCCCTCTCCTTACTTATTTGCATAGTAAACTATGAGTACATATTACTGATTCAGTTGCCATCTACTTGGTATAACGTGTCTGTCGATGTTAGCCAACCCTTTCAAATTAGAGAAGAAGGTAGAAATCTGGAAATAAAATTGGTAAAATGTGACTAAGCATTGTTGGTCATAAATATACTAACTTGAATATCACTTAGTTTCATTTTTTCCCCTTCCACTAATAGGATTCAGAATTTTTTGAAGGAAAAAAGAGAGAGGAAGATATAGAATGATGCCTCTATTGGGATTCCAGGACCTATAGAACAATATTTGGCTGCTGAGAAACCTAAAGTTCAGTGTCTGACAGGATCATTTGTGTTTGTTATTTTTGAGTGTGTGATCATGAAGTCAGTCCATTGACACTCTCCTCTTGTGCAGCAAGTTTCAGAGTTTGATTTATTCACCTTGGATGACATTGATTCTGCATTCCAAAATGTGACCAGATTAACCTACTCTCAAAATCATTACATGTCTGGTAGGTTTCTTTTTTTTTTTTTTTAAATGTTACCCACTTTTATTGACATCAACTCATGTCCATTTTGTATTGTAGTTTATTTTATCAAGTATAATCTAGTAGTATCAACCTTCATATCGTCAAAGAGGAAAGTTGCCCATGACATTGATGAGTAAAAATTCAATTGCTTCTTAATAGTTTGCTTGGTTGCAAGTCTTGGTTACCTACTCATTTTGAAGAGTAACAACATCTCTTAGTTACTAAATTGAACTGCTGTTTTCATTGTAGGAAAAGGAGAAGGAATTGTGATTGCTCCACTGGTAGCTGGTCATCTGTTAGGCGGTACTACCTGGAGGATAACGAAAGATGGGGAGGATGTCATATACGCTGTTGATTTCAATCATCGTAAAGAAAGGTAAAATTAGATCACTCTTGTTATCCAGTTAATGGATTCTACTCTACCGTGATCCTAATATAATTATCTCTCTCTCTTTTTTCCCCTTCCAGGCATTTGAACGGAACTGTTTTAGAATCTTTTGTCCGTCCAGCTGTTCTGATAACGGATGCTTTTAATGCGTTAAACAATCAACCTTCTAGGCGCCAAAGGGACCAAGAGTTTCTGGGTGATTATTGCTCCTTTTTATTTTATTTTTTATCTCAGAATTGCTTGTCCTTGAGACTTCATTGGTTTAGGGGAATTACTGAATACACACAACACATTTTTATAAATCCGACAATTGTTACAACAACAAGATACCAGGTAAAATCCCACAAAGTAGGATCTAGGGAGGTTAGAGTGTGAGCAGAATCTTACTACTATTTTATGGAGATAGAGAGGCTATTTCCGAAAGACCCTCGGCTCAAATGTATCTTCCCGGAATAAAAGAAGAAAACAATAGATAAAATCCAATAATTGTTAACTTGCGTATTTAGAGGACTTTGAATTATCTTTTGGTCTTCCTCTATCCCAGTTAATAGAAAAAAGATCATTACTTTTAAATTGAAGAACTCTGAATTTCAAAATGTTTTGTCCTCCGGACTTCATTGGGTTAGGGAAAGTGACAAATACACAGAACATTGTTTAAGTTTAACTACTATTAAATTGTGTATTTGGAGGAGTTTTTTCATTTTCCCTTTAAAGAGTGAAAAAAGAAGGGTAGCAAATGAATTTGAGTTTTATTGATCGTTATATTAGTTTTTGTATATTAGTGTAGTATAAATAATAGCTTAGAGGAATCTAGGTAATGAAGAAACCTATGTGAAAACAATCCTAAAGATAAGGAAGTGGGAAGCGGATAAGTACAAAATAAACATGGTATCACAGCAAGACACATCCCAATTCTTGTTTCCTGGTGCTGGGCCTCATAGTAACTGTTGAGGAATGACAAAAGTCCCACATTGGTGGATAATGAGATGGGTGAACTCTTTATAAGGCTTGGGCAATCCTCCTTCCTTGGAGCTAGCTTTTGGGGTGTGAGTTAGGCCCAAGACCTAATTTTACATGGTATCAGAGCAGGACCCATCTCACCCAATGTTGGACCCCCGAATTGTCCACGCACTAGATGCTACTAGGCGTGAGGTGGGGTGTTGAGGAATGACAAAAGTCCCACATTGGTGGATAATGAGATGGGTGAACTCTTTATAAGGCTTGGGCAATCCTCCTTCCTTGGAGCTAGCTTTTGGGGTGTGAGTTAGGCCCAAGACCTAATTTTACAGTAACGTAGGCCCCAAAGCCTCTGATAAGTTGTTCATGCATTTAGTACTGGACAACATTTGGGCTTGTGGGGGGGGGGGGTGGTGATGGACTCTTAATATAGTTTGGGCAATCCTCCCTTTTGGAGCTAGCTCTTGGGATTGAGTTAGGCCCATGATTCATTTGTTTACAATAAATTACAAGTTGTTCTAGTTTTGAAATCAGAAACTGGATCTAAGAAATCATGCACAAATTTATTTAGAGCGCGGTGATTACGGTGGCCTAATTGTTGATTCCACAGGTTGTATGAAATAATGACATCACATTTGAGAGGACCAATTTTGGTTTATGCTGGTGCGATCGACAACATAAGTTAGTCACCTTTTAAGGAGATTGTTGAAATAGTATAGGGAGAAGAGAAAAGACTTATATATGGTGTTCATCGACCTAAAAAGGCATATAAAAAAGTATTGAAGGAGGTTTCATGGAGATGTTTGGAGTCTAGAGGTGTATTTGTGACATATATTAGAGTGATTAAGAACATGTGCGATAGAGCCAAGACCCAAGCGAGGATAGTAGGAGGAGACTCGAAACTCTTCCTAGTCAAGATGGGGCTGCACCAGAAATCAACTCTCAACCTATTTTATTTGTCTTGGTGATGAATGTATTGACACAGTATATTTAAGAAGAAGTACCACCATGGTGTTTGTTATTTGCAGACAACATAGGTTTGATCGACAAGACACGCGTTGGAGTCAACGATAAATTGAAAATTTAGAGACATGCCCATGAGCCTAAAAGCTTCAGGTTGAGCAACACTAAAACAAAGTACATAGAGTGCAAGTTCAGTGTTACATGTGAGGATTGATACACAAGTCATCCCTGAGAAGGGAAACTTCAAAATCTTGGGTTTATAATCTAAGGAAATAAGGAGATTGATGAGGATGTCATCCACAATATTAGAGTGGAGTGGATGAAATGGAAGTTCGCATTTGGTGTCCTATGTGATAACAATGTGTCACCGAGATCTAAGAGCAAGTTTTATAGAGTGGTTGGTAGACTGTGTACGGGGTGGAGTGTTGGCCAGTCAAGAACTTTCATGTTCAAGAATGAAGATAACAAAAATAAGCTGAATGTATGGGCATACTATAAGAGACAAGATTAGGAACGGAAATATTCGGGACAATGTAGGAGTAGCCTCTGTGGTGGACAAGGTAAGGAAAGTGAGACTAAGATGGTTCGGGCATATGAAGTAGAGCACAGATGCCTCAGCTAAGAGGTGCCAGAGGTTGGTTGTGATAGGCCTAACAAGAGGTAGAGATAGACCAAGTCAAAATTGAGGAGAGGTGATTAGATATGACCTGGCACAATCTTTATATCCCGGACATAACTTTCAATAGGATAGCACGGTAGACAGTAGTAGGTAGTCAAGCATTTTCTCTCTTTCCCGTGGTAGAGTAGGGTTGTAGTCTAGAGCATAAACTTGTTTGCTTACCAATATTATCATTTTTCTAGCATTACCTTGTCCTTTGATTTTATTACTACTTTGTGTCTTTTACTTTAGTTTATCTCTAATACTTTAATCTTAGTTCCTTTCTTTCTCCAATATTCTCATCGTAATTCTTTATTATCATGTTTTGAAAAGCGAATTTCTTGAGCAGAAGGTCTATCGGAAACAACATCTCTACCTATCTAAGGTAGAGGTAAGGTTTGTGTACACCTCACGCTCCCCAAACCCTACTAATGAGACTATACTGAATATGTTGTTGATCTTTGTTGAAACCAAGCAACAAAATCAGGATTGACTACTTCTTAATGTTTCTCATATATGGTTGGGGAAAGGGTTGGTCACGATCCATCAAGGTGACCAAGGAGGTTTGTGTACTCATAAGCGTGGACACCTGAGCCTTCCACAGTGAGAAATTATGGTTACCTGCAGGTTTGATGGGAGTTGAGTAACTAGATTGAACTGGAAAACAATCTTTGAGCTGGAGGTGTTGTCGGGATTGATGACCATTTCTGTGTGAGGTGGGTGGGCGGGGAGTACAAAAAGTTTCAAGCTTGTTTAAACAATAGAGCTCTTGATACCACACAAGAGTAAAAAGTAATGGTAGCAGATGAACTTGAGTTTTATTGATCACTGTATTGCTTTTTTTATAGCCAGTGTAGTACATCCAAAGCTGAGCAAAAATTAACAGCATAGAGAAAATCTAGGTAACAGAGAAGCCTACGTGAAAACAATCTTAAAGATAAGGAAGTTGATCAATACAAAATAAATATTAAGAAAAACAGAATAGCAAAGAACTGAAGGAAATTGCCGTTATTACTCTTATTTTGATTCAAAAGAAAAAAGATCCTTATATCTTTCCTTATATTGCTGCAGGTCATAATTTTGTTTAGGTTCGTAGTTCTTCTCTAATGGGTTTGTCTTTTCCCTACAGATGCCATAGAGAAAACTGTAAATGTTGGGGGAAATGTATTACTACCTGTTGATACTGCTGGTCGAGTTTTGGAGCTCATCCTGACGTTGGAACAGGTTCATACATGAGATTATTTCATCTTCTTTTGAGTGCAACTTATCAACTAGTTATTCTGATTGCTGGTTTTGGTGAAAATTGCAGCACTGGACACAAAAACAGTTGTCCCCTCCCATCTACTTCCTATCATATGTATCCTCAAGTACTATTGACTATGTAAAGAGCTTCCTTGAGTGGATGAGCGATTCAATTGCAAAATCTTTTGAGCACACTCGTGACAATGCTTTTCTTTTAAGGTAAGCTAGAATACTTCACATGTTGCCAAACTCAAAGAGATTTTAAGTTAATGAAATGGCTTGCCTCAATGATAATTCTCTGAGGCTATTGAATACTGAGGGTAGGGTTTTATTTTCATTTATCTATCATTCGTGGAGGTTACCGATCCCTGAGGGTAAGATTCCCTTTAAGTTGCTTGTCGTTAGTTAGCAAGAAATTTGTGTATCCCTATGCTTTAATAACTTCAGCTCTCAAACTATTCATACCTTTGTTAAAAGCTAATATCAACTGAAGTTCAAGGATCACTCATCTAGTTGTCTTAAAAAATAAATAAAAATAAATAAATTCAGCGAATCACCATTCTATCAGATTACAAGCAGACCCAATTAAAGAAAGTTGATCCAAAGATTTAAACTGGATCTTGTACCCTCCTAAGTTTCTTTCCCTTATCTGTCCATTTGTTGGATATTTTCTCAAACAGTGCTCCATTTCGGAAGGTGCACGTGGCATCATAATAATCTTTTCTTGATTATCGTGCTGGTACATGTGAAACTACAGCCAAATTTTTGTTATCCCACTAATATTGCTCAACATGATGGAAAGTAGTGCAATATACTTGAATTATTGTTATAGCCTTTTCCTTTTTCTTCCTTCATGATATCTTCTAACCTGCATTCGTTAATAGTCGGGATGAATTGTGTTGCTCAATGTTTTTTCCCCTATATTTACAAGTTTACAAGTTTCTGGATACGTGCGTTGCATGTGCATCTATTGTTAGAGTACGAAGCTCTCCAAGATAAAATGTTGATAGAGAGCGACACAATTTTTTACGGCTCACCGAGTCAGCATTGTTAAAATTTAACAATTATTGTTATATGTTTGAGGTAATTTAGTTTCAAATTGAAAATAATGTCCGTATCATTTGGATAACTAATTAGTTTTAGTTGTCATTTTGTTTTCCAAATAAAATAAGAATCAAATAACTTTTTCTATAGGGATCTGTGTTATGTCCTATACCAGAAAGAATGTGAAATAATAATTTGCAATAAGCACATGATTAGGATGAGTAAATACCCTTAAATTATAGCACTTAGTTGGGTTAATTATGTGGATTTAACAAGCAGGTGTGGTAAATTAGGACAACAAAGTCGACTTTACAAACATGTGCAAGTTTAACTGTCAATCTGTGTATTAAGCCTTTCTAATAATTACACTACTTTTAAATATGAGTACAAGCATGCTGCATTTTTTTATAGCCTATATATGGTGTTTTTAGCATTAATCCTCTTTGTTGTTGTCTTGTCATGGTCAAAATTCTTGTTGCCCAGATTGATATCCTTTAGTAGTGCAACATAAAGTTGCTCGTATCTGAAACATAACCTGGCAAATGCAATCCATGACCATAGATTGTTTCACTGCATGCTCTATTTATTATTAATTGCTGGCAAACACAAAATATGGATATTGTTCTTAAATGAATAGAAAATGATGTTTCTTCATTTTCTGTTGAGAAGAATTGAATTCTGGGGGAAGGGGACATACGCTGTATGTAGTATAAAGATAAGATTAGATGTACAATTCTTTTGCTAGAACGGTGAGCGGGACAACAACTCCTTTATGTAGTGTTTAGAATAAGATATTTTTATTTGATTTATACATATATTCATCATCTCTATTGCCAGTCCAACCATCTAAAGATGCTGTAGTGATAACCTAACTACAAATCCTGAGTAGAACAAAACATCATAGTCAACCATAGATGCTATGCATATAGAATAAAGATAATTAGCACCTGGGAGGGTTAAACTTCACAGTAAGTTGGTAATCTGAGGAGTATCCAAGTCCAAGTTATCCAGCTTCGAAATTCTGGAGGTTATATCACCCCTTCCTTGTGGTAAATGACAAGTTTTATGAGTGTAGTCAGAAGAAGGGCCAAGGTTGGATTAAAAACTATGAAGAAGTAAACAAGAACCAACAAATTTATCTCACAACATAAAATTATCAACATTGTTTGCATCAGCTGCTTGTGATTCTCCAGCTAAGCATGTGGGGTACTCCATTCAACACTTAATTTGAACATCACAAGGCTGCACAGTTTCTTTGGCAACTTCATTTTCTAAACAGCAGAAATAAGCATGTGTATGGATAATCAGCTCATAGGTAGATACAGTTAGTTGAAGTACATATTCATGAGTTGAAAGTGTTTGCATTTTGTAAACTGAAACAACGTACAGAGTAGACAATGATAAGATAATAAGGAAGATGCAACTGCATCATCAAATTACATGCTACCTGTGCAAGTGAGATGGAATGATTTCTTCTGCAGCTGGTAATTTTTTTTAGAGAACACAGATTCACCTTATCAGGTGCCGTGCCCAAATGACCCATGGCCCATTCAAATATGTTTTGATGTCAAAATCTCCATCAAGAACTTGGTCTTTTCAGTCTTGTGCCAGTGAACATGTTCTTTCTTTCATCATGAATCTCTTTACACTTCCTTTTACCAGTTGCAAATGCATTGGTAGTGCATCACAAGAAGTGAATGCTGCTTCCATCCTCTGTTGCACCTTAGACAAATTAAACATTATTGCTAACTCTTAATTCTTTCGGAATCACACAATTCTTCAAATTATTAAATCAGTCAATTGTATTTAGTCTATACTGAATTACTCAATGCAACTCCTCAAATTCTCCAATTTTTGTACTGCAAAGAAGAGAATGTTGTTAACCTACTGGTTTATGAAGGATAACTTATTTACCATTGAAGGTATCATGGTCACTCAATTTAATAGGGCTATTTGACTTTCAATATTTTGATTTGGAACTACCCTCTTTTAGAATAGTGCCGATTAGGAGTCTAATGGAGGGTTTACATATGCAGGAAAATTAAGCTTGTGATCAATAAGAGTGCTCTCGAAGAAGCTCCTGGGCCGAAGGTTCACTTCACTTATCTTTAGCGAATGAGGAGTCGTCTTTATGTGTTCTTAGTTGATCTGTGTACAATTGATATGTAGGTTGTTATGGCTTCCATGGCTAGTTTAGAAGCTGGATTTTCACATGACCTCTTCGTTGAATGGGCTGCTGATCCAAAGAATCTTGTTATGTTCACCGAGCGAGGGCAGGTGTGCTTATATTCCGATTAATTAATCCTGTTTCAAGATTTGGGACTGCAACAAGTACTAGTTTATGCTAATTTTGGAGTAAGACATGTCGCTTTTGCCCCTTTTAAGGTCCAAAAATACTCATCTGATAGGATCTTATTGATGCATGTATTTTTCTACATGTAATTTGGGCGGATTTCACTGTGACACCATAGTGACAGCTCATTTCATTGTTGGAAATTGGTTTCACCTTTCCTTGCTTTTGTTCAACTTGCATGAAATAAAGAAAACAGCCATTTGTTCTGAACTGCTGATAAACATCTTAATTATCTTCATTCAAAACTTCTTGGGAAATTGTATCTTGCTTCCTTTTATATCATTTTATATGTATGCTTATGATTTTACTGATTACTGATGTCTTTGACTTGAATATAGTTTGGCACATTGGCACGTATACTTCAGTCAGATCCACCTCCTAAAGCTGTTAAGGTTACCATGTCGAGGAGAATTCCCTTGGTTGGTGAGGAGTTGGCTGCTTATGAGGAGGAGCAGGAAAGGATAAAGAGGGAAGAAGCTCTCAAAGCTACTCTTGTTAAAGAGGAGGAATCAAAAGCGTCTGTTGGGGCCGAAGTAGTCACAAGTGACCCCATGGTCATTGATGCCAATATCGCACATCCTTCCTCCAGTGGTATAGTACAATTAACTGATGTGTGAATGAAATATATATATATATATATATATATATATATATATATATATATATATATATATATATATATATATATATATATATATATATATATATATATATATATAAAAATGAAAATCCTATCATTAATAGGTTTGAACCTGTTGGCCCCCAAGGCCTAGCTCAAGTGGCAAAGGGTGGAGGATTTGTGGCTGAGGTCACAGGTTCAAGCCCCACACCATGCAAAGCGAAGCCTGGTACTTAAGTGGAGAAGGGTAGAGGGGCGGACCCATTATCCACCGAGTTTAGAAGGCTGTGGTCGGTCCAAAGGGCGGGCCACGGACGGATTTCTCGGTTATAAAAAAAAAAGGGTTTGACCCTCTTCACACTTCCCTTTCATGTCTCTCTATACAAATTGCTTATCCTATACTTCAGTTCCTTTCTCTCTCTGTGTGCGCTTTTGAATCCCTTCTGTGGGGTCCTTTCTCATAGTTTATTGAGCCGCAGCCTTTTCCACTTCACTATTCGTCCACATCCTAAATCTCAACACTCTTCTGAACCTCTACTCTCACTACCCTTGTGGATAAACAAAATATGTATAGCTGATTATTGCTGGTTGTATATCACTTATCTACAACTTTAATTTTGGATACTAAGAGTCAATAGGTCGTGAGCTTACTTGTTTATACTTTATATTGTGGTCGGCAATTCTCTTTTCTTTGACAAGCTTAATCGGAATTATTGTTATTGACATATTGGTCTATAATAAGCATGCTAAACAAATAACAGGCACACTTATCTACAAATTTAATTTGACATTTAAGCTTATTGGAGGGTCTTATCATATTTACAGCTGCTGGTCTGCATAGTGGTGCTTTCAAGGACGTGGTGATTGATGGATTTGTTACACCATCATCTAGCGTAGCCCCAATGTTCCCTTTCTATGATAACACCTCTGAGTGGGATGACTTTGGTGAAGTCATCAATCCAGATGATTTTGTGGTCAAAGATGACAACATGGAGCAGTCATCAATGCATGTGAGTTAAAGTTGGTCTTATGTTGCTTCAATTGAGCCAGTGACATAGTTATCTGCTTGTTTCAATATTGCCTTTGTATGTTTAGTTGTTCAGTGCAGATAATTTAACTAGTCCATTCTGAGTCCAGAAAAGTGAACTTTCTGTCATTTTGGTGAAGATTGTTCAAATGTATCATACACATCGTCAGAGTATCTGATATATATAAGTGGTGGACTGCCCAATCTTTTAGAAAAAGGATAGATGTTAGTGGTAGGCTTGACTACTTTCTGATCTAGAATTTCTCACATTCCTGAACTTTTATTTATGTCATAGCTCATGAAGGGTGCTACTATTATTTCCATATGGCTTAAAATAATCTTGAGGTTAACAAGTGTAACCTGCAGTCTGAAATATGTCATAAGGGGTCATTTGGTTAGGGTGTCTGAAATATAATCTTTGCTTAACGTAACGACGTGGTTGGCTGTATAAGAAAAAGTAGTTCTTGTAAAATTTTATGCAGTGTTCGGTTGGCAGTATTAAATAATACCCATGTTAAGTTAATGAGGAATCTATGTATTATATTATGTGCAATAGAATATGGAATAAGAATGTGCATTAGTATTATGGGTATTAAAGTATATTGAAGAAAAATATGCCCTTAAAGTAAGTGAGCGTTTCATATAAATCTTTACATGATTAATCATATCTTAACAATCCCTACATTATTATTCACGACATAAAATCTCTTTATTATTACTCACCGCATAAATGATCCCTCCATTGCAATTTTCCTTATAGCATGTGAACCAAACCACCCCTAAGCTTCTTATGGAAGAAAGAGTGATTTGCCTGTCAATCATTATGCTACTTGGGCATGAAGCTTGTAGTAGAATAATTTACATGTCATGTCTTTGACTGGGTGGAGTTCCGTGTCAATTGTAGTGTTAGCATATCTATGTAGTCTTTGCTTTTGGGTTTTTGATTCCACCTTCTTGTTATTGTTACGTAGGGGTGTGTTCGATTTTTACGGTTCGGTTTTTCCCTAAAACCAAAGACCGAACGGAAGGTAATTTGGCGGTTCGGTTCGGTTCGATTGTGCCCAAAAAAAGTAAACCATTGGTTTTTCGGTTCGGTTTTTTTCGGTTCAATCTTCGATTTTTGTTCGGTTTTTCGATTTTTAAAAATAATTTTTTAAAGTAAAATAATATGTTGGGTAGAGACATATCATTGTATAGATATGCTAAACAATTGGTAAAGAGTAAAGTTTGGATTAGTACAATTATCACAATATAAAAACTACAATTATCACCAAGAAAATTGCAAACATATGTTCTAGAAAGACAAATATCAAATGCTCCTTGGAAGGTTCAAGTCAATTGTGTGTAGCCAAAAGAAATTATCAAACAATTATCAAATACTCCTTGAAGTATCAATTAGTTGCAGGTGACAAGTAGCCAAAAGACTTCTCCTTGGAAGCTTCAAGTCTATGTCTCTTTTCTGCAACAAGAAAGACTTTCCTTCTTAGCCATGTAGAAAAGATTTCCATTAGTTTCTTTCTTAGCCATTTAAAAAAAAGATTTCTCATGTAAAGTGATTTCAAGCATGTGGTACCTTTTACCAGCTGTAATGTTTAAAAAAGGATCATTTCTCTTTTCAAAATGATGATATCTAAAAAATTAAACTTGCAAAATGAAATTGAAGTTTACCGTAACCAAAAGACATAACTTTTTTCTTCATTTTGGAACTCTTGGAGGCAATTAGACCCTTCAACTCCACCACCGTTTGCAATTTCTAAAGAAAAAGCTTTAGAGCGAATCAAAATTTGTTAGCAAATTAACGAATAAAAACATAAAAGAATAAATAATAGAACAAAGAAATTAACTTAAAAAGATTAATACTTTTCACCTTTCTCAAGTTCTTCATAAAATTCCATTTCTTCAATTGTTGGCTCATGATGTAAAGTAACGTGGGTACTTCGAAGCCAATTTTGTGTGCAAATTAAAGCCTCCACCATTTTGGGACTCAATGAGCTACGGAACGGATCAATCGCCCGTCCACTAGTGCTAAAACATGATTCAGAAGCAATTGTGGATATCGGAATCGCTAAAATATCTCTTGCAATGATGCCAAAATTGGGTATTTTTAGAAACCCTGTTCACTCTCCACCAATTCAAAATGTCAAAACTTGAGTTATCATCCCCTTCAATTGCATCTAAAATATATCTATCCACATCGTTGCTTACAACACTAGCTTTTTGTGCTCTCCTTTTTTGCTCCTCTTCCGCCAACTTCCTCTCAACTTGTGTCATTGGTAAAATAGAAGTTACCTCGTGTTGCATTGGAGACTTGTCAACACCACTACAAGTATTCGTTTGAGTCGTATCGGAAGAGAAAGATCTACCTGATGCATATATATTATGTAGAGAAAGCAAAAATTCTTTTACCTCAAAAATGGTGTCTTCAACCCTTTTACCAAACTCCCCATAAATCAACTCTAAATAATTACTAAGTTTCTCTACATAATATATATGCATCAGTTGGATCTTTCTCTTCAGATACGACTCAAACGAATACTTGTAGTGGTGTTGACAAGTCTCCAATGCAACATGAGGTAACTTCTATTTTACCAATGACACAAGTTGAGAGGAAGTTGGCGGAAAAGGAGCAAAAAAGGAGAGCACAAAAAGCTAGTGTTGTAAGCAACGATGTGGATAGATATATTTTAGATGCAATTGAAGGGGATGATAACTCAAGTTTTGACATTTTGAATTGGTGGAGAGTGAACGGGGTTTCTAAATACCCAATTTTGGCATCATTGCAAGAGATATTTTAGCGATTCCGGGATCCACAATTGCTTCTGAATCATGTTTTAGCACTAGTGGACGGGCGATTGATCCGTTCCGTAGCTCATTGAGTCCCAAAATGGTGGAGGCCTTAATTTGCACACAAAATTGGCTTCGGAGTACCCATGTTGCTTTACATCATGAGCCAACAATTGAAGAAATGGAATTTTATGAAGAACTTGAGAAAGGTGAAAAGTATTAATCTTTTTAAGTTAATTTCTTTGTTCTATTATTTATTTTTTTATGTTTTTATTCGTTAATTTGCTAACAAATTTTGATTCGTTCTAAAGCTATTTCTTTAGAAATTGCAAACGGTGGTGGAGTTGAAGGGTCTAAATTGCCTCCAAGAGTTCCAAGATGAAGAAAAAAGTTGTCTTTTGGTTATGGTACTTCAATTTCATTTTGCAAGTTTAATTTTTTTAGATATCATCATTTTGAAAAGATATGCTCAGTTTTTAAACATTACAGCTGGTAAAAAGTACCACATGCTTGAAATCACTTTACATGAGAAATCTTTTTTTTTTAAATGGCTAAGAAAGAAACTAATAGAAATTTTCGACATGGCTAAGAAGGAAAGTCTTTCTTATTGCAGGAAAGAGACATAGACTTGAAGCTTCCAAGGAGAAGTCTTTTGGCTACTGTCACCTGCAACTAATTGATACTTCAAGGAGTATTTGATAATTTCCTTTGGCTACACACAATTGACTTGAACCTTCCAAGGAGTATTTGATATTTGTTTTTGTAGAACATATGTTTGCAATTTTCTTGGTGATAATTGTAGTTCTTATATTGTGATAATTGTACTAATCCAAACCTTACTCTTTACCAATTGTTTAGCATATCTATACAATGATATGTCTCTACCCAACATATTATTTTACTTTAAAAATTTATTTCTAAAAATCGAAGATTGAACTGAAAAACCAATGTTTTACTTTTTTTTTTTGGCAAAACCGAACCGAATCGCCAAATTACCTTTTGTTCTGTCTTTGGTTTTAGGGAAAACCCACCCCTAGCCAAGGGTCTCTTGGAAATAGTTTCTTTACCTCAGAGAGGTGGTAGTAAGGTTTGCATACAGTCTATCTTCCTCAAATCCCACTTTGTGTAATTTCACTGGGTTGTTTGTTGTTGTTGTTGATCCAAACAGTTTCTATAAAGCTCACTCTTTTAAAGGTTTACACGTCTTCAAGACTATTTGTGATGGATATTGGACATCCATGGTAAGAAGGAGCCATGTCCCTGTCACATTTTGGGATTTTAAACTTTTTCCTGCTATTTAATTCATAACACTAGCTATGTCCAGGTGTATCATTTATGTCATGTGATAAGTGGAGTATACTAGCAAAAGATATAACACATTGGGAAAGAAAAATTTATGGTATCAATTAGTCGGGAATATATTTTAGTCATGTTAGGACATTTATTTTAGTTCGTATGCCATATAGGAGTTTAGCCCTATCTGAGGTTTTTTATACCAATAGAAAATATAGAGAGCTTCTAGTACATTCTATTTTTATTTTATAATGTCAAAGCTTGGATTGTTACTCCTCTTACTTTAAATGTGGTTTTGAAGGGGTGGAGATGAGCTTCGCTCAATTGAGGAGTAGTCTTCGATCCCTTATAGTTTTTTGGTGCACCCGTGTGGTTCCTGTTTGTATAGAGGAATCGGTGTCTTTTGGAAAGAACCATATTTTGTAGGTTTTTCATTCTTGGTATACCTCGTGTATGGCCAATTATCTGATTAAAAAAATGTCAGCCTGAGATAAATATAAATGGGAAAATATGGTCAGGAGGACTCACACGGCCGACTCAATTTGTTTGGGACTGAGGTGTAGTTTTTGTTGATAAGTAATGAGTACTAGGAAGAAATAGAAGACAGAAAGGAACTAGATCTATAATCGGGCTTTCCTGTGTGGAGAAGAATCAACAGAATGGCTAATTGCATAAAAATCAATCCAAGTAATTACTTTCTTTGTAAAGAAGAATGAAGATCTCTTCCGTAAGTTAGAAGAGGGAGGAGAAGATGCATGGCGCGGGATGTTGCTGTGAATTGTGAACTTGAGGAATAACCTCTTTTCCCTTGTTTCCTTTTGGTGCACCATGAGGTCCTTTTAGGTAAAGAAGATTGAATGTGATTTATAGAAAGCCATTTCTCTTTGTTAAGTTTTCTAGCTTTTGGTATACTCCTTAAGTAATGGTAATTTTTTATCCCTGATGTTCATAAAATTTTATTATGGAGTACTTGATAAGAAATAAGTCAATTGAAATTTACTACCATGGGCTGACACCTGAAGAATGCATGGACATGTTCCTTATTAGATAGGCAAATTTTTCGTCTCTGCCACATCATGAATCCCTTGCTGTTACCTTTTTCTCCAACTAGCTAAAATTTTATGGTGAATTATTTTGTTAGTTCCTTGACTTTGATGGAAAATTATTTGATGTCTTTCTAATCTTCTGCTAGGTTGATGGAGATTTAAATGGAAAACTTGATGAAGGATCAGCTAACCTAATCCTTGATACAACACCCTCTAAAGTTGAATCTTCAGAGTTAACAGTAAGTCTCAATTTACTTCTTGATTTATTTTTTACCCTCATCAACTCTAGCTAAAGGCTTGATGCTGAATTTACATGAAAGCCGCTTTAACGTATCAGAACGTAGAATCTTAATTACAATGCAGCGACTAAACAGTCTTTTCAAAATAAACAATCAACATTAGAATAGATCCAATTTCGGTATCATGCTAGAGCAGGCCTGTTATTTTGCTTCTTCATTTCCTTCTTATCAAAGTCAAAACCTTTTTCCATCTGAGTATAGAATTCTGAGTTGCAATGCAGGGACTAAATAGTCCCTTCAACATGAACAGATGAGAATAGAATAGAGCAACATAATTCTGTACCATACTAGAATATACCCGTTATTTTTCTTCTTATTTCTTTCTTATTAAAGTTTAATACGCTTGATGCTCCTAGTGTACTTTTCAGCAATTACTCCAGGCCTGTGATGGTTTCGAGATGAGAAGCAAAAGATGGTTTTATTTCTGGAATATCTTGTTGAGCATTTAGTTACTCCCTGTCCCAAATTTTTGGGCTCTAGTACTGTTTGGAGAATCACGTGGTTTTTCGTTGACTAAGATTTTTTAATTGTGTTAAAAGTTCCATCACTATGAAAATTGCTATTTACAGCACTTAGTGGGTATAATTTTATTTCAATGACTGAGAAATTGATATCCTAATTCACACTGGTGCTTAGATAGGTTGACACATACTTCTGACAGAATGATACGGAGGGGTTTATGATTAGTCGTAGCTGAAGTCATTTTGACTGTCAATTGATGCATCTTCAAACTGTGCGAATGTGAATTCCCTCTTCACTTACAAAATTGGTCTTAGAAAATGTTGCTTCAGTTGTGGAAATGTTAAATGTTATTTACGCTATTGACTTGTGTTCCAGATATTTTGAAGCTCTAGTTTTGATGATCCATCCTTTGTGATGTCCAAAGACACAAATACACCCATTATTCATTACCCTAAAAAAGAATTCTATTTAAACAAATGACTTCACCAGTCACTATCTATCTCAAAAGAATTGGAGCAGATTGTGCTTTGGTTGTATAGTTTACCCTCAGCACGAGACTAACGTCACATTGATTATAGTACCCATGCTATAGCTTCAAGTCAAATGGTGTGCTGCTATCTTTCTGTTAGTCGAATGGTGTGCTAGCATCTTTCTGTTCTTTTTTTTATATTTTCTTATTGCACTTGCTCATCAGCAAACATTCAAGATGTTAATTACTGAATATTCTGATTAGCATCCTTATAATATGTTTCCTTTCAATTAGTTTGCTCCCTTTTTTCCTTTGACAGGTCCAAGTCAAGTGTTCCTTGTTATACATGGACTTCGAAGGTCGTTCTGATGGCCGTTCTATTAAATCAATTCTTGCTCATGTTGCACCCTTGAAGCTTGTATGGAAGTTTTTCCTTAACTGATATATTTAGACTTAATATAAAAGTGAATCATGCTTTAATTCATGCACATATACCATCTTTTATTATCAGTAATAAAAGAATCGTTCTTGTGTGTTTTACAAGGTGTTGACAGTTCCATCTCTTGTATGATGTGTTTCATTTTTCTGTGGTATTTATTATATATTTTATGGTGTTGACAGTTCCATCTCTTGTATGATGTGCCTCATGTTTCTGTGGAATTTACTATTTAGTTAATAAATTTGCATCTATGACATATTCTCATACACTTTCAGGCTCTTTTAAATCAACAAAGCATTCAAAGGAAAAAATATATTCCTCATGCATGCACTGAATATGTTCTCGGCATAGTTGGATAATAGGCTTTCTTCTAGTCTGAACTCTGAAGAAAGAATCTCCAGTAAAGTGATCTGAATTTTTGTTTTATGATAATGGTAACAGTTAATCTATATATCCACAGATATACTACACCAAAATATGTAATCCCCCTTCAAAAGTATTACAACTTGAACAATGATCTATGTTTCCCTATAAGCAGTCTAAAAATCAAAGATATCTTCTGTTTGAGCTAATAGTTTCTGCTTACACCAAAAATGAATCAAAGCCAAACAATTCATTTTAAACTTCTGCAAGTTGCTCTGCTTGTCCTCAAAACATCTACTGTTTCTTTCTTTCCATACTGTCCTCCAAATACATGCAGGGATAATCTTCCATCTTTCTTCCATTTTTTGCTGCCTTGCCATTCTTGTTCCAGCAGTTAAGCACTCCTTTATGTTCCCTGGCTTCACCCACCTAATTTTCCTCAGACAGATGAATATCTTCCACAACCAGTATGCCCACATACAATGTAAAAAGAGATGGTTGATTGTCTTGGTTTGTTCCCCACATAGAAAACATCTAAAGTATAGTTGGAAGCCTCTCTATTCAGTTTCTCATGTGTCAATACTGCTTCCTTAACCAGAAGCCAAGGAAAACAGTTCATTTTATAAGGAACGTTTGATTTTCGGATCATTTATCATGGCGAATCTTCCTCTTGAAATATTTTGGTCATTCTATGGTTTTTCTTGGAAATAATAGGATATGTATCTTTATGCCCGTGGGACCGGAGAATGGCTTTTTTTAGTAAAATGGGGGATTCTATTCTTCTGATCCAACACTTCCATAAGGTTGAGGACAGCTAGTTCTCTGAGGAATAGCTTCATCCTAATTAGTTAAATGTTTATTTCTTAGCCAGAAGACTTGTGGAACACTAACATACTTTGGCAGAGGGTTTTGTTGGATCATTAAACTACTTCTGAAAAGTATGTTTGTTTCCTCCAACTCCCGCTTTGACACCTTAAGAGAAAAAAGAGAAGAATTTGTATCCTCCCTTCCCCGATGACAACTGACCTTTGTTCTCTATCTGCTGAGGGAAGTGGAAAGCAAAAAAGAAAGAAAACCTATAGCTCACATATATTAAGTACCATTGCTATTTACCAAGCTGTTTTCCCCACAGAAGATGTGCTTCACTGGTTCTATATCATGTCTTAAAATTTGTAATTTTGTATGGTAAAATGAGAACTACTAGTTTGTTACTAATTTTCCTCCTCTGTGACACTCGTAGCTATTTTTTTAGCTCACATATATTAAGTACCATTGCTATTGACCAAGCTGTTTTCCCCACAGAAGATGTGCTTCACTGGTTCTATATCATGTCTTAAAATTTGTAATTTTGTATGGTAAAATGAGAACTACTAGTTTGTTACTAATTTTCTACCTCTGTGATACTCGTAGCTATTTTTTTTACTTATAGAAGTGAAGGATATCTTTTTCACTAACATTGTATTGCAAACAAGTTGAGTCGAAGTTTTTGAAAGTCTCATAGAGACTTTGATTTTAGTTTTTTCTTTCCACTTTTAAAGCTGAAATGATGACTGAAGTCAGTGATACTTTGTTTGAAACTTACTGGAAATGACGGCTACAGTTGTGGAAGCAATGGTAATAGCGTCTGCATGGGCTAATTGAATTCATTCTGTCCATTTGAAAAGGAAAAAAAAAGAATATTGGAAAAAAAATGATGCATCGAATGCAAGAAACAATCTAGAGATTACTCATCTACAGTATGGAGATGACAATCTAGTTATTTGTGATGCAGTAGAGGAGCAGATGCTGATTTTGAGGGTCATCTTCAACATTTTCGAGGCTGCGTCAGGTTTGCACATAAACTGGAGCTATAGTTTCGTCTATCCAATCAACACAGTGATAAATGTAGAAGACTTAGCTAACAAATAGGAAGGAAAGTGGGTGAATTACCAACAACCTACCTGGGAATGCCTTTGGGGGCTAAGAGCAAGTCAAAAGAAATATGAAGTGGAGTAATTGAAAAGTTTGAAAGAAAGCTCACAAACTGGAAGTGGCAATATTTATCTTCAGGTGGCAGACTAACTCTAGTTAACAGTGTCCTGGATGCCCTTCCCTCTTACATGATATCATTGCTCCCGATACCAGCTAGTGTAACCAAGAGGTTGGATGCAATTCGGAGGAACTTTATGCGGGCAGTGAAGATAAGAAAAAGTATCACTTGGTCAAATGGGATGAACTGCTGGTAAGCAAGAGAGGGGCTGGACTCAATATCAGAGAGCTGAGTACTCAAAACAAGAGTTTGATGATGAAATGGCTGTGGGGATTTGTCTCACAAGAAGTATCTCTATGGAAGGAAGTAATAACAGGAAAATATGGCATGGAGGACAAGTGGATGACAGATGACAGAGATGGTGACCAACCCTTATAATTGTAGTGTATGGAGATCTATCAGGATCCCATGGCAACTGCTCAGGGAGAGAACAAGTTGCAAGGTAGGTAATGGAGAAAAAGTAGCTTCCTGGAATGACATTTGGTGTGGACAGGAGACACTTTAACATGCTTTCCCAGTACTACATAATCTGAGCCAAGCTCAAGAAGCAACAGTGGCAGAACTATGGACTGTTGGACTGGACAAGGTTGGAACTTGTTTTTGAGAAGGAACCTAAATGATTGAGAGATGACAGCCATAGCAAGATTTCATGACACAATGAATATGACAACCAATCTGACAAGAGAGGAAGATAGACTAGTTTGGAAAGGGGAGAGAGGGAGAGTTCACTGTAAAATTTGCATACAGAGAACTTAATTTTACTGATCTGGAAAACAGAAATTCCCTTCAAGATGAATTCACATGGATTTTGGTAAAAGAGGCAGTCTTCACAGATGAGAACTTGAACAAGAGGAGATTTAATCTAGGATCTAGATGCTATCTACGTGAAGAACAGGTGGAGACAGTCAACATCTCTTTTTACAATGCAAATGGACAGATCAATTGTGGCAGATGTTCATCGACAAGAGTTAGATCAAGTGGACAAAACCTGGGATAATCATAGAAGTCCTACAGTGCTGGAACAGAGATGGAAATGGAGAAAGAAACGAAAAGAGATGGAGAATTGTCCCAGCTTGCATTTGGTGGACAGTTTAGAAGGATAGGAATCAGAGATGTTTTGAAGGAAAACAGAACAATATTCAGAAGATAAAAATAAACTACCTAGGTTTTTTGGTGTAAGCAAGTAGTGATACGAGATACTGAAGATCTATTACATGTTATTGATTGGTTGTAACTAGAAGTTCCTAGGAATGATGTAAGTAAAACTTTTTGTTGGGGGACTACACTTTGATGTAGTATACCTGTGGATATATAGAAGTTATGTTACCTTTCTCAAAAAAAGAATTATGTGAGAGGGTCTTATTAGGTCATTACGGTTTTGTTCACAATGCACAATAGAGTAATGACTTGCATCTAAGATCTGTTATTTCATGCTGACCAAAAGTTCTCCTGGTTCTCTATTTCCTGATTGAAGTTGGTAATTTTTCATGAGAAATTCAAATAGCAGATATATGGTCATTTTGATACTCATGTTATATCTTTCTGCTTTTAACACACCTATATACATTCATTACTTGAACTTTCTGACTGTTTTCTTATATATTATGCTGTCCATGTCCTATTCTTCTTCAACAGTGTGAAACAATTAGTTCAATGTCAACTAGTTGACATGTTGTAATAGCCATTCTGTTTTATAGGTGTTGGTGCACGGATCAGCTGAAGCCACTGAGCATTTGAAGCAACATTGTCTGAAACATGTTTGTCCGCATGTATATGCTCCCCAGTTGGAAGAAACAATTGATGTGACTTCAGATTTGTGTGCTTATAAGGTTATTCTACTTTCTTTATGTGTGCCTTTTGTGGTTTATATCTTTGTAAACAAAAATACTGGTATGACATCCTTGGTCTATGTTTGCTTCCATGATAGGTCCAACTTTCTGAGAAATTGATGAGCCAAGTGCTTTTTAAGAAGGTAAGCTGGATATATTATGGTTACGACATCAATAAATGATTCCTTCCCAAAATTTCTGCCACTTTACATGAACCAAGAACCATCTTGATGCATTTATAGAAGCAGCTGAAGTTAGTACTTCCTCTGTCTATTTTTACTTGTCCAATATTGACTCGGCACACCCCTTAAGAAACAATAAATAAAATGACAAATTTACTATATCACCTTTTGAATATAATAAATTCAATTATTTGGGAAGTGCATTAGGAAATGATTATAGTTAATAATGAGGAAAAATTAGGAATTAAGGGGTCGTTTCGTTGGGAACATGTTGTCCTTTCTGGAATAATTTATTCCACCATATATATGGGATAGCTTATTCCATCTTTACGGCAAAAATGATAGGATAAATAATCCAAGACTACATAATACCTCTAACAAAACATGGGATAAACCTCACACCAGACGACTCCGTAATAAGAAATAAACTCAGCATAACTTATCTCATCATAACTAATCTCAACATAACTTATCTCATCATAATTTGTATTCAAACCAAATGACCCCTAAGGGATTGTTTGGTTGGGAACAAGTTACCCCGGGATGACTTATCCTGGTGAGAAGTTATTCCGCCATGTATGTACGATAATTTATCCCATTACTAAGGCAAAATTGGTGGAATAAATAATTCAAGGACTACCTAATACCTCCAACCAAACATGGAACAAAATAATCTTACATTTTATCCTAAGATTGTTATACTTTATACCTCACACCAAATGACTCCTAAGTGATAATATTATCTCTTGATTTCTAAACTAGACAAGTAAAATTGGACATCTATTTTTAGTATATTGCACAAATAGTGGACAGAGGGAGTAATATATGCACATTCAATGAAACAAAAAGTGACCTAAGCACACTTGTGTCTATCACCTTTCATGTGTTGTATTAATGGATCTGCTGAAGTTTTATCAAGGTACTCTTTCTTAAATGTTTTGTACACTAGCAGTTCAGTATCCATCTTTCCTGTTCTGGAATGCTGGGCTCTGTACATATACACTAAATGGGTATAGATATTTCAAGTGTTTATACTAAAATCTTTGGTGTACAAGACTTTATGCCCCGCATGCTCTGGATGCTGCGTGCAAGGACTTATCTTACTTGAGCATTATTTATGGTCTGTGTTCCATTTGTCCTTGCTTAATTGTGTATGCATTTATAATTATAGCTTGGAGACTATGAAATAGCATGGGTTGATGCTGAAGTGGGGAAGATGAAAAACGACATGTTCTCTTTACTTCCTCTTTCCGGACCTGCTCCACCCCATAAAACAGTTCTCGTCGGAGATATAAAAATGTCTGATTTCAAGCAGTTTCTTGCCAGCAAGGGTGTTCAGGTCTTCTCATTTTTCTTCTCTTTTATTTTATGTTATCTTTTCTACCACTAGACATGATTCGGCCTTATGTTAGCAAAATGTCTAACAAATTTCATTTTCAGGTAGAATTTGGTGGTGGGGCTTTACGTTGCGGGGAGTATGTTACCATTCGCAAAGTTGGAGATGCTAGTCAAAAGGTGGCGACTTTTGATAATACCTAAGTGTTCTTCATATACCTAGCAAAATGAAGCTTTTTTCTTGACTGACTTTATTGAAACTTCTGTTGGAAAATTTTCTTGTAGGTTGGAGGTGCTTCTATTCAGCAGATTGTGCTTGAAGGCCCATTATCTGAAGAGTACTATAAAATTAGAGAGTACCTATATTCACATTTTTATTCCCTCTGATCTGAGGAGCAGAGTAACTTTTTGTACTTGTACACATAATGCAGTTCTCCTTTTCCCGCTTGCCTCTCTTTTCTTTCTCTCTGTCGTGAGTGTAGCTGTTTTCCTAGTAGTGTGTAACTTATCTGCTCTTTGGTTTCGAAAATGCCACAATTGTTACAATTTCCTGCAGGCAATGTAGGCTATTGAATTTACGCTAATGGCAGTTAACAAAACTTAGATTACTCACTGCTTGACAAATGAAGAATTGTCAGTCTGGACGTATTTTAGAATTGAAAAACAGAGCTGAATTTAGAAACTTTGATTTTTGACCAAAAAGAGACACATCTCTAGTTGAAATGTTTGGTTGAGAGTTTTATTGTCTTTTGATTTTTTGAGTCTAGTTCTAGGGATAAATGTGCATGTTTCCTGCAGAGGTTTGGTTTAGTAATTCCTGCAAAAAGATTTTTATTTAACAAATTGAAAGTTTCTGTCAAGATTAATGCAACTATATTATTATTGGTCTATATAGGTCCAAGTATTCCTCGGCTGAACCAAACATTGGGTAAGATGGGGTGGTGCATAAATGATTAGCCCTAATTGGATTAAGAACCCAAAAGACTCTTAATTTCTAATTTAAGATAGAGTTTCAGTTATATAACTTTCATGCAAAAAAGATTTAACATGTAGATTATTCATAACAATAGATGAAGGTGAAGTGATGATGTAAAATGACATGATTATAACTTTAAACTCTTTTAGGTAGTATAGATCCAAATCAGTTAGCAAGATCACTCCCTTCCAACTTGCAAGTTCCAAAGGAAATATATTCAATTTCTGTTGCCTAACTTTGTCATGGCCTTCATGTCTTTCTAACACCATTCCTTATTTCATATTGTTGTATACATAGGTTTGAATTATTGTGATTCTTGCAGTAGCTTGATATGTTCTGCTGAATTTCTAAAAATGTTGATTAAAATTGTTATCTTGAGACTATATCATGAATCAAATGAAGAACTATTCTTCTCTACTTCCTTAACCCAATTAATTTGCTAGCCACTAATTTAATTAATTTCATTTTGATTGTGTGGAATGACAAATATTTTAACATACTCATTATTAATTAATCTTGACTAGTAATACAAGATGAGTGAATTAAGTCAAAAATACTTCTTCTATTTCATTTTATGTGGCACCCTTTCTTTTTTAGTCCGTCTCAAGAAGAATGTCACCTTACTCTAATTGGAAACAGTTACCTTAAAAATTCCCCTTTTACCCTTAATGAATTAATTCTCACCCACACAAATATTTGAGAATTATTTTAGATCACAAATTTTAAAAATTTTCCATTTGTGTTAAATACTATGTATGTGAAGGGAGTAGGCTGAGTATTTTTCCAGAAATAAAGCGTACATCTGGTAACGGGTAATTCAGTTAGCCGCCGCTGGGAATAGTACTAAGGAAAAAAGAAATGAATGTTGTGTATGAATTGCTTCATGCAAAGTCCACAATAGTGGTACTTGTCTTTGCTACAATTTCCATTGCTACAATTTCCAATGCTACAATTTCCAATGGCTTTGGTAGTCCACAATAGTGGCTACCATTGCCATATAAATATACCTCAACATTTCATTTCACTTGGTTGAGATGTACACGGATTAATGAGAAAATAAATACACTGCAATATATTATTCTCCCTTCTTCTCAGTTTTAAGCTTTTGATTCCCCTTACATATATCCTAGTTAATTCTACATTTATTTTATAACACGTTATCAGCACGACACTGCAATATATTATTCTCCCTTCTTCTCAGTTTTAAGCTTTTGATTCCCCTTACATATATCCTAGTTAATTCTACATTTATTTTATAACACGTTATCAGCACGAAGCTCTGCCCGTTTCAAGCTAGCGTAAACAGGTAAAAAGGGGTAAGAATTTATTTTATCAAAATGTCTAATATTTCAAAAGTTGAATTTACTGTACTTAATATTTCTGGATCTAATTATTCATCATGGGCACTAGATGCTGAACTACATTTAGAATCAATGGGTCTGGCAGACACCATTAAAGATGAAAATAAGGCATCCAGTCAAAACCGTGCCAAAGCTTTAATTTTTCTCCGCCACCATCTTGACGAGGGACTAAAATTACAATATTTGACAATAAAAGATCCCCTGAAATTGTGGAAGAATCTAAAAGATAGATACGACCACCTGAAGTTGGTCGTCCTTCCACAAGCGCGTCATGATTGGTTAAATCTAAGATTATTAGATTTTAAAAATATAACTGAGTATAATTCAGCAATGTTTAGAATTATATCACAGTTAAATTTATGCGGAGAAGAAATAACTGAAACTGATAAGCTTGAAAAAACATACTCCACATTTCCACCCGCGAATATGCTCCTGCAGCAGCAATATCGCGGTATGGGTTTTACAAAATATTCTGAATTACTTTCACACCTTCTTATTGCTGAAAGACATAATGAATTATTGATGAAAAATCATGATAGTAGGCCCGTTGGTTCTTCGCCACTCCCTGAAGTGAATCAGGCGAATTATAACCAACGAGAAAGAAATTATGGCCCCAGAAGTGGTCGTGGCCGTGGCCGAGGTCAAAGAAGAAATCATGATAGTCGTCTCGCACCGAGACACGACCAGCAATCTAAAAAGAAGGAAGAAAAGCCAGAAGCTTTTCCAAAGAAAAATTCAGAAAGTATATGTCACAGATGTGGAGGCAAAGGGCACTGGTCAAGGACATGCCGGTCATCTAAACGCCTTGTTCAACTATATCAGGCATCATTAAAAAGAGCGGAAAATCCAGAGACAAATTTTTTGTCTGAAAATAATATGGAACATGTGTATCTGGATGTAGCGGACTACTTAAATTTTCCAGAAGAAAATTTAAATATTAATGAAAATGTGAACGATGATGAGCATGATAATATATAAAATAATTTTCTTTATTTATATGTACGCTTATGTTTTTATATCCGGTGAAAAATAATAATAATAATAATTTGTATCTTGTCTTCTTTATTCTTATATATTTAGCTTATGCAAGGCTTTTTATTAAATACACATGAGGTCCAAATAAATATTTACTTTATTATTTTTCTCTTTGAAGAATGGATATGCCTCAAATTTTATTTGGATCAATAATCAATCGCGAAGATATTTGTGTTATTGACAGTGGAACGACTCATGCAATTTTTAAAGACGAGAAATATTTTTCTTCTTTACTTAAAAGAAAGGCAAATGTTACTACAATATCTGGTAGTGCAAAAATAATTGAAGGCTCCGGAAGAGCTACTATTTTTCTGCCTAAGGGGACAAAAATCGTTATAGAAGATGCATTGTTCTCTTCTAAATCCCCAAGAAATCTGCTAAGTTTTAAAGATATCCGCAGAAATGGATATCATGTTGAGACACTAAATGAAATGAATATTGAATATCTTGGTATAACCAAGAGTGTCTCAGGCCAGAAATATATTTTAGAAAAATTACCAACTTTATCGTCTGGCCTATATTATGCAGAAATTAGTGCAATTGAAGCACATTCGATCGTAAACCAGAAGTTTACTGATCCAAAAACTTTTGTGCTATGGCATGATCGAGTAGGTCATCCTGGATCAATAATGATGAGACGAATTCTTGAAAATTCAAGCGGTCATCCATTAAAGAACCTGAAGATTCTTATGAATGACGAATTTTCATGTGCTGCTTGTCATCAAGGCAAATTAATTGCCAGACCATCGACCCTGAAGGTTGGCATTGAATCCCCAAAATTTTTGGAACGTATACATGGGGACATATGTGGACCTATTCACCCACCTAGTGGAGTGTTTAGATATTTTATGGTCCTAATAGATGCATCATCAAGATGGTCTCACGTGTGCCTTTTATCATCCCGCAACCTGGCGTTTGCGAGGCTACTGGCACAAATAATAAGATTAAGAGCGCAATTCCCAGATTATCCAATTAAATCAATTCGTCTGGATAATGCTGGAGAATTTACATCCCAAGCTTTTGATGATTATTGCATATCAATTGGGATAAAAATTGAACATCCGGTAGCTCATGTTCATACTCAAAATGGCCTTGCAGAGTCATTTATTAAGCGCCTGCAATTGATAGCTAGACCACTGCTCATGAAATCAAAATTACCCATTGACGTATGGGGTCATGCTATCTTACATGCAGCAGCACTTGTACGTCTCAGACCGACTAATTATCATAAATACTCTCCATCACAATTGGTATTTGGTCATGAACCAAATATAGCTCATCTACGAATTTTTGGTTGTGCGGTATACGTGCCTGTAGCACCACCGCAACGCACTAAGATGGGCCCTCAACGGAGGTTAGGTATATATGTTGGGTTTGACTCACCCTCCATAATTCGCTACCTCGAACCGTTGACAGGAGATTTATTCACTGCCAGATTTGCAGATTGTCGGTTTGATGAAACAATTTTCCCGCAATTAGGGGGAGAGAAAAAGGAACCCCGAAGAGAAATTGGAGAAATTGCGTGGAAAGTTTCATCACTATCTCATTTTGATCCACGAACACGCACATGTGAACAGGAGGTCCAGAAGATCATCCATTTGCAGACAATAGCAAATCAAATGCCAGATGCATTTACTGATTTGAAACGGATAACCAAGTCACATATCCCTGCAGTGAATGTGCCTATCCGGATCGAAGTCCCAAAGGGACCAGCTACCAGTATCACAGCTTCCGAATCCCAAACACGCCTGAAGCGTGGTAGACCAGTGGGTTCAAAGGATAAAAATCCTAGAAAGAGAAGCATAAAGAATGACAAAAATGATACTACAAAAGGACTTCCTGAAGAAGATCCAGACTTGAGAAATCCTGATATTCCTGAAGAAATCAGTGAACCCGAGACTCAAGTGAATAAAGAACTTCCAATAAGTTCTATGGATGATGAGATAAGTTTAGATCGATCAAAAATTACGGTGGATAATGTTTTTGCATACAATGTTGCACTTAGCCTCATGCAAGACAGTGAAAGTCTTGAGCCTAAATCTGTCGAAGAATGTCGACACAGAGATGATTGGCCAAAATGGAGAGAAGCTATTCAATCTGAATTGAATTCACTCTCTAATCATGAGGTATTTGGACCTGTAGTCCAAACCCCTGATGGTGTAAGACCAGTTGGCTATAAATGGGTTTTTGTGCGAAAGCGAAACGAGAGAAATGATATTGTAAGATACAAGGCACGCCTTGTTGCACAAGGATTCTCTCAGAAACCCGGTGTCAACTATGAGGAAACATATTCGCCTGTTATGGATGGAATAACCTTTCGATATCTCATCAGTTTAGCTGTACATGAAAATCTTGAAATACATCTAATGGATGTAGTTACAGCTTACCTCTATGGTTCACTTGACAGTGAAATTTACATGAAAATCCCAGAAGGATTCAAATTGCCCGAAGCATGTACTAAGCCTCGGGAAATGTTCTCAGTCAAATTACAAAGATCATTATATGGTCTGAAACAATCAGGGCGTATGTGGTATAATCGCCTTAGTGAGTACTTGATAAATGAAGGATATATAAATAATGCCATTTGTCCATGTGTTTTCATTAAGAAAACAGGATCGGAGTTTGTAATACTCGCTGTTTATGTTGATGACATAAATCTCATTGGAACTCCTGAAGAGGTCCAAAAGGCAATTGAATATTTAAAGAAAGAATTTGAGATGAAAGATCTTGGAAGGACAAAACTTTGTCTGGGTCTGCAAATTGAACATTTAGCAGACGGGATCTTTGTTCATCAATCTGCCTATACTGAGAAAATCTTAAAGCGATTCTATATGGACAAAGCACATCCGTTAAGTACTCCAATGGTTGTTAGATCACTTGAAGTGAATAAAGACCCATTTCGTCCTCCAGAACAGGATGAAGAACTTCTTGGTCCAGAAGTACCATACCTCAGTGCCATTGGTGCACTCATGTATCTTGCTAACTCAACCAGACCTGATATAACATTTTCTGTTAATGTGCTAGCAAGGTATAGTTCTTCCCCAACGCGAAGGCACTGGAACGGTATCAAGCATATTTTGCGATACCTAAAAGGTACAATTGATATGGGTTTGTTTTATACTAACAAAAGCTGTGCAGACCTTGTTGGTTATGCAGATGCAGGTTATTTATCAGATCCACATAAAGCCCGATCTCAAACAGGCTACCTGTTTGCATATGGAGGAACTGCTATATCATGGCGATCTACAAAGCAGTCAGTTGTTGCTACTTCTTCGAATCATGCTGAAATAATTGCAATTCATGAAGCAAGTAGAGAATGTGTGTGGTTGAGATCAATGATACATTTCATCGAAGAAAAATGTGGACTGAAAAAGGATGTCATAGTACCCACGGTCATATTTGAAGACAATGCTGCGTGCATAGCTCAATTAAAAGGTGGCTTCATAAAAGGAGACAGAACGAAACACATTTCACCGAAATTATTCTTCACACATGATCTTCAGAAGAAAGGTGATATTGATGTACAACAAATTCGTTCGAGTGATAATCTTGCAGATTTATTCACTAAGGCATTGCCAACGTCAACATTTGAAAAACTAAGATATAAGATTGGAATGCACCGTCTCCAAAGTATCAAATGAAGTCTTCATTAGGGGGGAGTAAAATACGCGCTGTACTCTTTTTTCCTTAACCAAGGTTTTATCCCACTGGGTTTTCCTGGTAAGGTTTTTAATGAGGCAGCTAATGATGCGTATTAAGGTCACCTAGAACTTCCCTTTACATGGACAATTCAGGGGGAGTGTTGTGTATGAATTGCTTCATGCAAAGTCCACAATAGTGGTACTTGTCTTTGCTACAATTTCCATTGCTACAATTTCCAATGCTACAATTTCCAATGGCTTTGGTAGTCCACAATAGTGGCTACCATTGCCATATAAATATACCTCAACATTTCATTTCACTTGGTTGAGATGTACACGGATTAATGAGAAAATAAATACACTGCAATATATTATTCTCCCTTCTTCTCAGTTTTAAGCTTTTGATTCCCCTTACATATATCCTAGTTAATTCTACATTTATTTTATAACAATGAAAAAGTTTTGGTATAATAGATAAGATAAAACAAAATGGTGAAAAACTGAAACGTATCACTATCTTCTACTCTCTTTCTCCATAAACATAATACTAACAACAAAAAACCCTAGATTTTCTCACTTCCAAAGTTCTTAAACACCATTTCTGTAATTGTGTCTACTTGTATTCAGTATCATTTGAAGCATTACTGATAAGATAAAGCTCAACTATTACTATTATAAACCCTAATTATCAATTGGGGGTTTTGTTGAAATTTCAAAAAAGATGAGTTCTTTGACTACAACATGGTGTCCGAACTCTTTTCAGCTTCGGTTAGCATTCAAAAGCAAAAAGCCTTCGGCATTTTTTGCAGGAATGCGTATGGGGAAGCTGGATTATCGTGGGGTTCGTTTGGTTTCGATTACTATGAATAGTGTGTCAAATGGTGGTGGAGTGGAAAAAAGAACTGCAGAAGGCGTAAATTCGACTTCTTCTGAAGATGGTTTTGCTGGATGGTCTGGAGCTGATCGTGCTGAGAAACCCAGTGACTCACAGGGGAAGCAGTCCATCGCTGGTGAGCCTGTTATAATAGTCGGTATTAAGTAGTTTGAATTCAGACTTAGTCAGTTAGTAATTGTACACTTGCATTAATTTCAGTTGGGGGTTTTTGCGTGAGTAGGAAATGTAGAAATAGATTTGGAGAACATCTGATTTGCTGTTAAGATAAAATATTGAGTATTGGAGTGAAAGGGGTTTAAATTTGCGCAATGGATATTGAAAATCCATATATGATGCAGCTCGAATATCTGAAAGAACTATGCATTGGTCATAACGTATAGTGATTTTCAAATGGAATCTGTTTAGTTTCTGGCTTTGCATCGAAGGTTGGGAAGTAGGTGCAATGACTGCAGAATTTTCAAACAGCAAGTTTGTCTTTGGTTCTTTTGCGGACCGATAACACTTTTGAAGTAGCTTATTTTCAGGGATTGTGGGAGCAGGAGCAGCAGGTGTTATCCTTGTGTCTGGCCTTACCTTTGCTGCATTGTCAATAAGCAGACGGAGTTCAACAAGTGAGTTTTCTATTCTCCAATAATTACGAGGACCAAGTAATTTCTGTCAAAAGCTAGTGGTGGAATGCTTCTTAAAGTAAAGATGATTGGAAAACCTCATTACATTTGTAAAATATCATGGGTAATGTGAACAATTTGAGATGTCCTAAGTTTGACATGTATGCATTAAGAGGTTTCTTGCACAAAGTCTATGGGATCTGTCAGTTATGGAACCCACCCAAGTCTTCACTTTTGGAAGATTGATATCATTAGTCTGTGATGTTTGGGGAGGGTGGTTACATTGAAGCTTAATATTTGGGATATTGCCCAATTATCAATAGAGTAAACTAATCTGTTGAAGAGTGTGTATATGACTTATAACATTTGTGTTTGGATGCGTAATTATGCTGTCGTGACTTAGAAAATGCACATCCTGTTCAGATGTGGTATTTTCCCTTGAGAGCCTCTTGCTAGTTAGGTTCATAATTTGCAAGTTAATGTACACAGGAATCAAACAGCAGATGGAGCCTTTAACAGCACAGCAAGAAATGTCAATCGATTCTGAGAATCATAGTGACATAGTTCAAGAGGAGAAAGTTTTAGATGATAATGAATTCAAAGATAATAGCGGTGAAGAGTTCCAGGCAGGTATAAGCGAGGATAAATCTTTATATAATGAAAATATTGGAGCTATTGACAGTAGAATTAGTGGGGATAATGATGATGGCAATCCATCCAATGTTGGTGTCTTTGTCGATGAGACCTATATTCAGCATGATTTGGATGACAGGAAAGCTAGTGATGATGCAGTAGTTGCTACTGAAGCCACATCTGAATCCCCTGAAGCAACCTTTGTGACATCAAGCTATGAAAGTGAGGATGATAGTCTTGGTGCTGGAAAACCAGAACCAACAACTGAACCAGAACAGAAGAACTATAATGATGACGAAGTTGCTGCTGCATCAGTTATAAATCCAAATTCAACAAATGAAATTGATGACCAGGTGGGAGTGTCTAGTTTGGAAGGACTAGGATACTCTGAAACTTTATTGGATTCCCCTCCTATTGAGTCTGCTATACTCACCACTGCTGTTAATCCACAATCAGAAGCACTTCTAGAACCCATGAGTACACACGAAGTGCTTATAGAGACTGAAAGCTCATTTTCCACCACCAATATTGACCCTAGCAAAATGCTGGAGGTTCCAAATGATGGAGATAAGTCATCTTTTGAAGTGCAGAAGTTAAACAGAGATGAAGGGCCTATAACAACAGTTCCAACAACAGCTTATGACCATCTTGTAAACGATTTTAAGGATATGAATGCAAGGGGATCATCTTTTAACTCAGCGGATCCTGCTGATGTCTTTACTTCGGCTGGTATTCCTGCTCCATCTACTATTTCTCCAGCTCTGCAGGCACCTCCAGGAAGGGTTTTGGTTCCTGCTTCCTTTGATCAAGTCCAAGGTCAGGCGCTCTCAGCATTACAAGCGTTGAAGGTACTAGATAATTACTTCATCAAGTTCAGTCTTTCCTGAAATGAGTTTTTTGTTTCATGGTATATAATCTTATTGCTCAAGTCACTTTGTGTTGATATTTTTCACTTAGATAACTCAATTTCGTAAGGAGGTAAGCTCTTCCCCTTTCTTTATGGTAAGCATTTCTCTGAGAGAAATTGATGAGAGATGTTAGCAAAAGTATTATGTAACACCAGAAAAAAACTTATAAGGAAATATCCTTCTTGAATTATTTCCTATTATAAATGTTCATCATCAGAATGTCTCTTCCCTTTGATGACAGGGTGGTTATTTGTTTCTGTCAACTATCTTTACCATCATGTTAGTCTTTGTCCAGAGTCCCTCTTATCTTTCCTTTAGATCAGGTCTAAAGACTGAAGAGGGCTTGTCCCTGCTGTGGTTGGAAGTTTTATTACAGTATGGCCTTTAAGTTGAATGCCTGATATATCTTAAATGAGACTGCAGGAACCAAAACTTATATAATCAGAGGAGTGGTCAACTATGTGGGCTCGTAATTAAAACTGTTATTTGAGAAGCGCCGTAAATAGAAACCTAGATCATTTACACTAGTGCCTTGGGATATCTAAGCATCTTCAAGTGCTAGATTGCAATAATATGACATTGGAAGAAATCACCTTACTGCTTTTCTGAACTGCTTCCTTATGTCCTCCTTGAGCCGAGGATCTATTGGAACAGCCTTTTACCTCCCAAAGTAGGGTAAGGTCTACATAAACACTACCCTCCCCAGAGTCTACTTGTGGGATTACACTGGGTATGTTGTTGTCTTTGTTGGGATAAAATGAGAATTAAGGTGATTTATTCCCATCTGCTGGGCCTTGGTACGCGAAGTTACCAATACTTGTGCTTGTGAGAAGTAGCAAGTATATGGTGAATAATTGAGTTGTGCCCAAGTTGGCCTGAACACCATCTTTAACAAAAAAGAGGTGATGTTGCCAACTATGAATTCGATTTCTACCTTCCCTGGCCTTTTTAGCTGCCAAAAAGAGTATTAATGTACTTCCTCTTGACATCTTCTAAGATGAAACGTCTAACACGTGTTGGTAAGAATATTTGGTCTGTCCTCCTTTAGTTGAAGAAACCTGTATATGGTATATAAGGTCCAGGGGAGAAGTGTTCCTGTGTTACTCACAGTTGTTCAAATATGCATTTTCTCTGGTTTTGAATCTATAAGTTGTTAGGTTATTGAGTCTGATGTTCAACCTGGAGATCTTTGCACTCGGCGTGAATATGCTCGTTGGTTGGTCTCTGCTAGTAGTGCACTATCAAGGTATACCTGTCTCGTATCTCCCCAACATAGTTAGTAGTTTTTTGTTTTACATTTGAAACACTGAAAAGTTTAGTGGCATAACTATTGAGGTAGTAAGGCTGCTTTTGATTTTCACAGAACAACTGTCTCAAAGGTCTACCCTGCAATGTATATTGAGAATGTTACTGATCTTGCTTTTGATGATATTACACCTGAGGATCCAGACTTCCCGTCTATACAAGGTAGAGCTTCGAATCATCAATTTTCTTTGTTTATTCTGCTCGACTTTGGGGCTACAATCTTCTGAATGTGAACCTTTTTAGGTTTAGCCGAAGCAGGGTTACTTTCCAGCAAGCTCTCAAGACGTGACATGCAGTCATCTTTGGATGATGACCAAAGTCCTGTCTTCTTCTGTCCTGAAAGGTATAATACTGCTCTCACAAATGCAATGTTGGGCTTCTTTTAGGTGATCGCTTCTCAAGAATCGATACTTCTACAGTATTTACAGGTGTTGACTGAGCTGATGAGTGTTTTGAATTTCCACAGATAGATCCTCTGCCTCTCTCATATACTACCTCCCTTTCCTTGATGAATACAAAAAATGTATCTCCTTTTGATTTTGTATGTTAGTACGGGTTATGGTTTCTTAAGTTTTCTTGGATCTTGTATTCATTTAAGTTGCTAATCGATGTTCCCCTGATGTGTCTTCGATAGAAGACTGATATTACTCCCAATGTTATTACTATTAACTTCATGGTGTTGCTAATGTACTTTGACTCCAACTAACATTTCCTTGTCATTTCCTAATTGATGCATTAAAGTTTTGCATTGCAGTCCTTTATCACGTCAAGATCTTGTAAGCTGGAAGATGGCCATAGAGAAAAGACAGCTACCAATAGTTGACCAAAAGGTTGCATACAATTTGAAGAATGGGTCGTTTATATCCTGTTTATTACACATAGTTATGACTATTCACTAATTTGGTACTATCTCTTCTCCTTGACAGTCAGTACAGAAAGTCTCTGGGTTCATAGATGTTGACAAGATTCATCCAGATGCATGGCCTGCACTGGTTGCTGATTTATCATCAGGTGAACAGGGAATAGTAGCCCTTGCATTCGGTGAGTACTATTAATTGTGTCTGATGAAGAATTATGTTAGATGTGGGTAAGGGTAAGATGTGCTATTACTAACTGTCAATACAGGGTACACAAGACTCTTCCAACCAGATAAACCTGTGACCAAAGCCCAAGCTGCTATTGCCCTAGCAACTGGTGAAGCTTCTGACATCGTTGGTGAGGAACTTGCACGCATTGAAGCTGAGTCAATGGCTGAAAAAGCTGTTGCAGCCCATAATGCTCTGGTAGCAGAAGTTGAAAAAGATGTGAATGCAAGTTTTGAGAAGGAACTCTTATTGGAAAGAGAAAAGATTGATGCAGTGGAAAAGTTGGCTGAGGAAGCAAGGAGAGAGTTGGAGAGTTTGAGAGCTCAGCGGGAGGAAGAGAATTTAGCATTAATGAAGGAACGTGCTGCTGTTGATTCAGAAATGGAAATTCTTTCCAAATTAAGACGCGAGGTAGAGGAGCAATTACAGACTCTTATGAGCGACAAACTAGAGATATCATATGATAAAGAGAAGATTGAAAAGCTTAGGAAAGATGCAGAATTTGAAACCCAAGAGATAGCACGTTTGCAGTATGAGCTGGAGGTAGAGAGAAAAGCATTATCCTTGGCTAGGTAAATAATGTGTTATCTTAAATGTTTTTTCTAGTTGAATCTTAATTATCATGTTGATTCACTACATTCAAATGGCTCACCAAGGAGGATTTAACCTGCTTACTGCTTGCTTACTTACAACCCCACAGTTTAGTAGTCATTTGTTGTCACTGGCTGAAGATTAGCTCAATATTATATTGATATTTGAGTTTTCTGGAGAAGCTATGACAATATCATGTATAATTAGAGTTGGTTACTAGTGCTGCTCTGGCTCAAGTAATCCTTTTCTTCGTGAAAAGGAGTTAAGGAAATCTATTCCATTTTATTCTTTCGATAATTTTGAAGTGTGTTCCTTGTCTGGCCTACACTGATATTTTGTTCAAACTCATTAGTCATCATTGCTAATTAAACAGAGGAGTTGAAGTGATGGGTTACAATATCTCTTGGTCCTTAGTGGTCCTTGTAAGTCTGATGTTTTTTCTGAACTTGTGGTTGCTTTAGTATAAAAAAAAAGCTGCATTTTCTGCGAATAGTTTTTATGTGAAACTACCACTATTCATATTTCACTGTGTACCATAGGACATAGGTAACTCTCGCATCTTTGATATTGATAGTGACTGTTGGTCTGTTGCTCCCAACTGCAAAATGACAAATATTAAGCAACTTCCATCAGTACAGGACTACATGTTGAAACATTTAGCAGATCATGTTTTATTTGCTGCGATAGTTTCTTCTCTTTTTCCCATCTGTTGTTCGCATCTACAGTTGATTGATATTTATTTCAATATTCCAACTAGGACTTGGGCAGAAGATGAGGCTAAAAAGGCTAGAGAGCAAGCAAAAGCCTTGGAAGAGGCTAGAGACCGCTGGCAGAAGCAAGGCATCAAAGTGGTAGTTGACAATGACCTGCAAGAAGAAGCCAATGCTGGAGTTACATGGCAGAATGCTGGAAATCAGTCCGTTGAATCGACTGTTAATAGAGCTGAAACATTAGTGGACAGGCTCAAGGAAATGGCTGATACAGTGAGAGGGAAATCAAGAGAGACAATTCATATGATTATTGAAAAAATAATGTTGCTTATCACTACGCTTAAGGAGTGGGCACTTAAGGCAGGCAGGCAAACAGTGGAATTAAAGGATGCTGCCATGTCGAAGATGGGCAACTCAGTACAAGGAATGCAGCAAACCTCAGCTGAAGTTGGCTCGGCTCTCAAGGATGGTGTTAAGCGCTTCGCCGATGATTGCAGGGGCGGAGTTGAGAAAATCTCACAGAAATTCAAGACATGAAAAAAGTGTTGTATGGACGACTTCTGTATGCTTTTTGCCATTTTGGTCAATAAATTTTCTGATTGGTGCTGTCAATTTGGCCCATATGAGCTGGTGGATATTGACTTCCACCAGGAGAGGGGTAATAAAAGAAAAACTCTGCGAGGTATCCTTCCATTAGTACATTGATTGTTTTAGCTTCCTAATTGTACTATACACATTTATTTTAGTACTGAACTTCTTAATTGTACTGTATGCGTCTTCTAACAAAAGAATGATGAAAGACAACGTGATAGTTCCCCTCTGGACAACACAGAGAAAAGAGAGATTGCCTATCGATAACGTTTCAAAGTTTCATTTTAAAGGAGAGTTTAGACAGTGCTGCGTCCATTTATCTCACTATAACTCTATCATTAAAGAGTACATGTGACCAAATTTGAGTAAAAACTACACTAGTTTACTATGGTTATAAACTTATAATAGTGAGAATGTACAACTAATAATCGCAAGGGATAGTGTATGTAAATAAAGAAGATGACTATAACACGGGGTCCTTTGCTTACAAAGATAAGGGGATACGTATTCTGGTAAAATGTGGGTTAACCTCAGCCCGTCTGATTGAGATTTCGATTACAGTATGATGATGACGAACACAATAACCCAGTGAAATTCCACAAATGGAATTTGGGAAGGCTAGAATGTACGTCAACCTTACTACTACCTCATAAAAGTAAATAAATTAAATATGACAAAAAAATAAGAGAACAAAAAAAACGACTATTAACGAAAAGCATAGTCATATATTATCCTTACAAAATCTTAAAAAAGAATAATCCAAATTGTCCTTGCAAAAGTTTGAAGATCCTTTGAATTTGCATTAACTGAAAGACTTGCATAGTCTTCTCCAAATTTGAGTTGTTTTACTTCTGATTGTTTTGTTCCTTATTAATTACAGAATTGCAGTGCTCCACTTGAAATATGTCAAGAACTCTGACCACTCATAAGTTGTAACAAACACCACAAAATCTTCACTAAGGAATTATAGTGTTATGCTACTCACTTAAGGTTGCAATTTGAAAGCTCCATACTTGAACAAGTATGAGTTTATTTTAGGGAGGATAAACATATTTGAGTATAGGGAAACCTAGGTCAATTTTCACAGGGAAGAGAGCAAAGCACAAGCCATCGCCACAAGGAGCCAAGAGTAACACATTTTACCGAAAATATAAAATACAGAAACCACATAAATAAAATGTAGACTTGGAAGTTCGACAAAATGTCACAATCTTAATGAAAATTCAAAGCAATAATTGTCACACAGAGTCTAGTGAATTTCATAGCTAATTCAAAAAGATCATGTATAATTAACTAATAAACTCAGTTCCTCGATTGTCAAAATAAGGCTAAAGCGTTCACTTCTTCTTTTCACCACCACCAGTGGCCCTGCAAGGGGAGAAACAGAAAGAAATATTAGTCAGGGATTAGCACATTCTTCTTCAGAGATGGGGGGAATAATATGACATTACTCCCAAAAACCAAATAATCGCAAGACATCACCTCATCTTACGGAGAACGCTAGACATCTCCTCTCTCTTCTTCTTTGCCCTCTTGTGGGTACCCAACTTCCTCTTGGCCACCTTCAATGCACGTTTGTCCTTGCCAACTTTAAGAAGCTCAGTAATCCTCTTCTCATATGGAGCAAATCCAGCAACTTCTCTGATGAGACTCCTGACGAAGTGGACTCTTTTGCTTGTTTTCTGAATTAACATAGCAATTAGGCAACCAAAATCAAATGTCACTTCGACAAATATTCATGTAGCAAAGCAGATATGCACATTCAAAACTGGAATAATGCATCACTACAGAAGTGAAAATTTTCTATTGAAAAGGGAAAAGTACAGGATACCCAAAATCACACAATGTTGTCGTAGACACAGGTTAATTCTCGTTTTTGAATGAAAGTTATATTACTGCATCATGAAGATGCAATGACTACAAGAGTAGATTTTAGCTCCATTAGAGAATGTTCTATACAGGAACCTAACACGCACGCACAAAAAAGGCAGCCGAAGGCAGTAATTGTTTGAACTTTTTTCACTTAGCAATATCAGACACTACAAACTCATTTTACTGTCAGATGAATAATCTTTGCGCACCAATAGGAAAAGAATTAATAGTGTTGAGTATATTCTAGTCTAGTAAAATAACAATTTTCAGTTTATCCCAGACAGTGCTGCTGCCTAAACACTTCGAGGAATGCTATATATACACAGACCCACAGGCCACAACACTAAAGTTTTAGGCATACACATATTTAGGACCAACGTGCAAAAATGACAAATCTAACTCCGACGTTTTAAAAATGTCCTCCATTATACACATATTGAACTCCTCTCGGATAAATTGAATGCACAAACTCAAAACTTTTGACATATCCTATGTATCCTTCATCTGTGGTTAGCCTAAAATCAACCTTACAAACAAAAATAAATCTATACATATTTGCTTAATGCGGTCTACTTGCACGACGAATTTATACTTGATACAGTCCTTGAGTTAGTATCCCATCATTCAAATATAATAACCCTAACTTTACAAGGGGGCACCAGATATTCAAATCTAAAACATTACAAACCGAATCCAGTAGAGTATCCAACAAGCTATAAGCTGAGAAAATGAACGAAAAATTACCCCTTTTCTGTCAGAAGGCCGTGGAGCTAGCTCCTTCTTGGTTACAATGTGTCCTTTGTTCAATCCCACGGCTAATCCTGTGTTCGGCGGCGCCATCCCCTGCTTAAACAACCATTACATCAAAAAACAAAATCAATTCCAAATTTCTTTCTTGCAATGATTAACAGACTACTAACTGTTCCACCTTTTTCCTGGCCTTTTCATCACATCAACCTTTTACAACGAAGAAAGAGTGAATGCTTACCTTGGATTCTTGCTCGATCTGCTGAGAGTGTTGAGGCGGGTGATAACCTGAAACTAGGGTTTTAGTTTTGTTATATACTAAAGGCCATGATTGTGAGGGTAATATAGTAATTCCAAGGCTTCATGAGGACTTAGGGTTTGGGCCGTATGGACTTGGATCTTTATTGATTACCACTATTGGAAATAAAGCCCAATAAGTTTTAGGGCCCATCCTCACCAAAATCTCAATGAGCACAAATGCCCTAAAATAAGTTCCTCTTTAATATTTATTTGATTTTTAATTTTTACCCTTCAGAATTCTAAGTAACAAAAAAGGGGTTTAAAATGACCCCAACCAAAAAAAGATGCAAAACAAAAGAAAATTCACGAGGCATAAAGTTGCACAAGTTGTGCCTCATATACTAGTTCAATGACATAAATTAACCTTCGGAAAAGGACCTAAAATACTCTTGAACTATTAAAAACGGTATCAAAATATCATTTATCCACCTATTGGGCTTGAAATGTCTTTTCTATTGATTTATTGGGCCTAAAATGCCCTTACCATCCACCTGTGGAGCCGATATTGACATTTTTTAAACAGAATATTAATTAAATATTTTTTTTAAATACGTGGCGATCATCTATTGGTTACAATTTAATTATTTAAAATTAATTATAAACCAAAGTCGACCCACCCCAAATTTAGCTAAATTCGACCCTTAACCCTAACCCGCCCTTAAATTAATCCCTTACCCATTAATTAAATTAAGATAAACAAAAGAGAGAATCTCAAATTCACTTTAACTCCCCCCCCCCCCCCCCCCCCACAATTCTTAGCCTCGTCTTCTTTATTTTTTCCTCCAAATAATTTAATGATAATAATATTTTTGATGGAGAAAAAACGAAGTAAATTTTCTGATACGCGGGCATATAATTTTTCATGACATGGTGTCTAAATAGATAAGCGTTAGGATCGCTACTTTTAATGGAGAAAAAACGAAGAAGACGAGGCCAAGAATTGGAGGGAAATGGGGGGAAAAGTAAAGTGAATTTACGATTCTCTTTTCTGTTTGTTTTAATTTGATTAATGGATAAGGTGTTAATTTTGGGGCAGATTAAGGTTAAGGGATGGATTTAGCTAAATTTGGGACTTTGATTAAATTATAACCAATAAATGATCGTCATGTGTTTTTTAAAAAATATTTAATTAATATTCTATTTAAAAAAGGTCAATATTAGACCCAAAGGTAGATGACAAGAGAGTTTTAGGCCCAATAGATGGATGACAAGGCTCATTAGGTAGATGACGGACATTTTTGTACCATTTTCAATAGTTTAAGAGCATTTTAGGTCTTTTTCCGTTTTACCTTAAGACACTAGTTCAATGACTTAAGCTATGCCTAAGATATTAGTTTAATAACACAAATTATGCCCCAGAATATAAGTTTTTAAAATATTTTTAAAAACATAAAAAAAAATTAAATTGATTCTTGAAATTAATTTATCTTATCACATAAACATGACAAAAAGACTAACATGTATTATTTAATTTGAAAACTATTGAACTTGCACTTTCTTATCCATATCGAGAGGCATTTAAGATGCTCAAGCAGGTTGTAGGTTGACATGTTGCTTGAGCAGTTCAAAGGTATACTTGTAATTTTTTGTGGTTTTTTCATTTTAATTTGTTTGTCTCATTTAATCATGATAATTACAACTTAAAATGTTTTTAAAAATATAAAAAAAATTTGATCTATTTTTTCAAATTAATCTATCGGGGTCACATAAAATAGAACAAATAAGTAATATGTATTATTTAATTTAGAAACTACGTAAAAAGTATTATAAATCCAAATAATTATCAACATTTTGATTGACTCTTGAAAGTCTATCTGTGCGCATATATTAGGACAAATGGAGTAATATATGTTATTGCAAAACTACGTAAAAAATACTATAAATCATAATAATTAACAATTTAAAAAATTTAAAAGACATTTAAAAAGTTCAATTAAATTAACTCTCGAATAATTAATCGCATAAATAAGGACAGATGAGTAACATATATTATTTGAAAGTGATGTAAAAATAACATAGATCATAATAAATAAAAAATTAAAAATTTATCAATGACACAAAAATTAAAAAGTATATATTATTTAAAAATTATATAAAAAATATAATAAATTATAATAATTAATAACTTAAATATCTAAAAATTATATTAAAATTTAATTAATTTTCTAGAATATATATTAAATTTTCTAAATTCTGTAAATTTAGGAAAAAGATTACGAAAAGTTACTAGTAGTGTCTCCCTTTTTCCCCTTTTGGCCTTTTCCAAATTTCTCTCAGATTTGTCAGTTTTCCGTAAGCCCACCTGCACTCTCGGAGATTAGGAGAAACAGGAGGAGAAAAGAACAACAAAAACACCAAAGAAGGACCATTGGACCTTAAAAATACTCACTACTTTAACTGAGTCCTAGTTGACTTTCAATAATTGATACATAAATGTCCTGATTTCATTTCATTATTTTAATTTCTGCCCAGCTTTGGGGAGGGAGCTATTGCTGAGAATTGAGAATGCATGACTTTGACCCCAGAATTCTCATCACCACCAGAATCTGCAACTTGGGTTTCTCAAATTTTATGCAAATTCTGCTTCTCTTAGGTTCAGTAGCCATTAGGTAATGTTTCAATGTTGAAGAGCTAAAAGGTGTTATCTTTGTACTGCTGTTTTTTTTTTTTAGTAATCATTGGGTATCAATCAAAATTTTAAATGTTAGAAGAAAGGCTCTATCTTGATGCCTGAAGAACTTTCTTTTTAAGATTTAATTTTTGGCTCAAAATTAGACACTCTTAGCATGAGATTTGCAAGATTCATGTAGTTAAATGATTCATCATATGAATGTCTTCAGTCTGTCTAGAGACTTGTACTTTCAGTTTTGTGTAAAGATTGCTGAGATTCTCCAGTTTCAAAGAAATCCTAGTATAATTACTTCTGAGAAAAAAACTGGTGAGTTTGGAATGAATTGAGCTCTAATGGATCAGAGTGGATATTGAAGATTCATATAGCCAACTCCAACTAGTTTGGGTTTGTGGCGTAGGTGATTCACTGATCATTCATATTTCTTTGAATGATTGTGAACTACTCATTCAACTTGTGGGCCTTGTGGCTTTTATGTCAATGCATCTTTGAACTTATCATCTGCTATGTTGATCTTGCAGACTTTGACTATGCTGCTAGTTATTCTCAAGGACATTCTTTATCAACAGTCTTACAGTTAGGCCCTAGGCAATTATGTCAGTTCTCTGTGGTTTACCTCCTCTCCTTGAATGTGTATACTGTGTGGCATGTGCCCGCTGGGCATGGAAGCGGTGCCTCCATACTGCAGGACATGACAGCGAAAATTGGAGTGTTGCCACCGCTGAAGAATTTGAACCTGTCCCTAGGCTATGCCGATACATATTGGCTGTATATGAAAATGATCTTAGACAACCTCAGTGGGAACCACCTGAAGGATATGGAATTAATCCAGATTGTTTAATTGTGAAGAAAAACTATCCAGATACCGGTGGTCGAGCACCACCATATCTCTTATATCTGGATCATGATCATGCTGACATAGTTCTTGCTATTAGAGGTCTTAATTTGGCGAAGGAGAGTGATTATGCAGTCTTGTTGGACAATAAGCTGGGAAAACGGAAATTTGATGGTGGGTATGTTCACAATGGCTTATTAAAAGCTGCTGGATTGGTGTTAAATGCAGAATCTGAGATCTTGAAGCAATTGCTAGAGAAATATCCAAACTATACCTTGACAATTACGGGACATTCACTTGGGTCAGGTGTAGCAGCATTATTGACAATGGTGGTTGCACAGAATCTTGACAAGCTGGGCAATATTGATAGGAAAAGAATCAGATGTTTCGCAATTGCACCAGCTAGATGTATGTCATTGAATCTGGCAGTGAGATATGCTGATGTCATCAACTCCGTTGTTCTCCAGGCAAGTTCCTGGATATTTTTCACTTAATCATCATTGTGAACATTCTTACCCACTCTAGAGGAATACTCTGGGCGTGGCAGCCTGTAGCTTTCTATGTGTAGTTTCAAGGCCTTGCCAATTTAGCTAGATCTCATCCACTCTGTATAAAGAAGCAGATCATGACCTTTCTTCTGCCTGTGTGCTCTCCATTCTTCTTACAAGGGGAGGTTGATCATTTGGCTTTGGAAGCTATACCTAGAAAGCAAGGAACTTCTTTTATTGTATATAATGGTTGCAGATGTTTGTGTTACATTTTGATCTCTATTTTGATGTCAATTATCAATAGGTTTACTGGAATTCTAGACTTATTTGAAGTTTTTCTCCCATCATACTGGCTGCAAATTTTTTCAATCTAACTCTAGCTTCACTTTCTTTAATAGGACGATTTCTTGCCACGGACAGCAACCCCTTTGGAAGATATATTCAAGTCACTATTCTGGTAAAAGACAGTTGATTCTGATGTTGTACTTGCTTTCCAGAGTCCGTTCCCTCATTTGGAATAGAAACTTCTGTTTCCTCATTTAGTAACTTTCTTAAGAGGCACTGTATGGGGTGGTGTCCCATCAACTAGGAAGCTTGAGTCCTCTTTTTGTTTCTACTTTCAGGTTGTGTTCAGCTCCTCCTGCGAACTTAATAAACCTTTCTACTTGTGTGAAAATCCAATTTAGTAAAGAGACTCATGTTTTTGTAAAAGACAGGAAAATGCTACATAGCAGGGATGTGATTGTTCCTACATTTAGATGAGATTTAGTACAACATTCATTAAGTGGAGGGTCCAATACTATAGATCCTTGTACATGCTAATGTTTACTCTTTGTTAGAATGAGTTGAATCCCACATTGGTTGGGGAATGAACTGGTGGTTTTGCTTATATGGATTTGGACAATCCTCCCCTCTTTAACTAACTTTTGGGGTTGAGTTAGACTCATGTATCATATCTTTACGTGGTATTAGAGACAGCTCCATCCATGTTTGGGCTCCTGGTCCACACTTCAGTTGAGCCTAGGCGTGAAGAGGGGTTTTAGAGTCCCACATTAGTTGGGGAATAGACAAGTGGTTTGCTTATATAGGATTGGGCAATCCTACCTTTTTGAGCTAGCTATTGGAGTTGAGTTAGGTCTGTATGTTATATCTGTATGCTTTTCATGAGTAGCCTCATTTATTTTCATTTGCTTATTTTTTTTTTGCAGTTTACCATGCCTATTATGCCTGAGGTGCATGAGAGATACATGTATGTCAGAAGAGAAGATGCTCAAAGATCCACGCAGACTTTACGCCCCAGGTCGCCTCTACCACATTGTTGAAAGGAAGCCTTTTAGGTATTTCAGACTTTAGGATGTGCTACGTGATATTGTCTTAAATTGTTTGTACAATGTGAAGTGCCTATGTATGTGAAGAGCAACGAGTCTATCCGCAGCCCATTAAAAGAAAAAAAAAAATTCTATTACTGTGGTAGTTCGGTAGAACAAACCTTTGTATTATGATGGTGGTGTCTGGACTCGCTTGCACGCACCTCGGTTATTCTACCTAGTATCTGCTACCTCCCGCCAATAGAGGTGTCATGTAACTTTGTTCATCAAGGCTTGTGTAGATGGGAAGCACCTTGTGTTTCTTGCCTGTAGTGATACTATAAGTATGACAAAGAAGTTCAAAGAGGAAAGAAATGATTTCTTTAGGGATTTAAACCATTTATTGAACTTAATAATTCAACATTATATGCTTCTGTTTTGCGTAAAAGCGTCTTTTTGGCAGGTTTGGCATAAGAAGCACAATAACGATTTGCATAGTACAATACAATCAATGAGGGCATCTTTTTACACTGCAGTAGTTTCTAGTCTACTATTAGGCACTGTATAACAACCTCTGATGCCTGTACCACCATGTCTGTCCATTTAAACAGATGTGGACGATTTCCACCTGTTGTGAAGACTGCAGTTCCTGTGGATGGGAGATTTGAGCACATAGTTCTCTCTTGTAATGCTACTTCTGATCATGCAATTATCTGGATAGAGAGAGAAGCACGAAGGGCCCTGGAAGTAAGTTGTTTGCTCTTCTATGACGACTGGTGACTTGTGATATAATTCCGAATAAGACGTCGTTGTACTTTACACCTTTGTAGCCTTAGCTTACTTCTTCTACAGATGCGCCAAGCTCAGCTGTAGGCAATCTGGAATAAGTATTCCATAAATCATGGGTTTTGTCTATGCCTGCTGCTCTCTGCAATAGACACGGATAGAAATTTTTCTGCTGCACTAACTTTGAATGATGACGGTTCAAGGTTCCAACTAGCACCAACATGTTTGGGTATCCACATCATGGGCTCTCCACCTTATCTCATCGATTGTGTTGTCTGTACCCGATCCATCCTTATAGATCACTTATCATCTACTTTCATCATCAGTTATGATAGTTTTTGAGTGCAATCCCGTCTTGTTAAAAGCTCATCATTCTTAAGGGTGGTTGAATACAAGTTGCATCTCTATTAATAAAGAGTGGCTAAACTTTTGTTGTCTTCCATGTTTTTCACCTTATTAGTTGTTTGAGCAGCAAGTTCTGAAATTTAAGACAACAAACCATGGTTGTTTCTATTGGTTCCTGTAGTCTGAGAATTGATGCATTTATAGTATGTAGCATCTGTTACTGTAGATGTGTTGAAGAATTTTAGCAACTTATAAGATAAACGATTCATATAATGAACTTTGACTTGTCTGGTATTGATGCATAGCTTATTAATATGAGGATAATTTGACTTGAATGTACTTCAATGAAATTGTATCTTGTGATGCTCCTATTTGACAGTTGGGAATTGGGATTCAACTGTATTATAGAAAGAATCTGTTACGCTATTCTATTGATGTTCTGCAAAAGGGTTTTTATATGTACCCTTGCATTTCTCACATGGTAGGTGTTCAATCTTAAAGCGTTTTTGCTAATTCTTCGCCATCATATTTATCCAGTTGATGCAAGAGAGAGATCATGTGATGGAAATTCCAGCAAAGCAAAAGATGGAGCGACAACAGACATTAACTAGAGAGCACAACGCAGAGCATAAAGCTGCTCTACAGAGGGCTGTCACCTTGGCTGTTCCCCATGCCTTTTCACCTTCTCATTATGGAACTTTTGATGAACAAGAGGAAGATCAGTCTGATACATCAGTCCGGGATTCATCCCCAGGGTCGTCTACTAGAAGCAAGCCCCAAGATAACTGGGATGAACTGATTGAGCGTCTATATGAGAAGGATGAGTCAGGTCATATGATATTGAAAAGATCAAGATCCCAGTGATACACAATGTTGTTAGCTTAAGCATTATATGGAGGAGCATCATTCTTTGATTAAACCATTATTCTTTTTAAATCTCATTTTCATTGACACTATGGCTCATTCTTCTGTTTTTTTTCTTTTGTTCTGTGTCTGTGTCAGCCAGCAGTGGTTTGTATCAGTAGATCTATAGATACTTTCAGAAACATATGCTAGAGTGGATATATCTATTAGTCCTTTTTTTTTCTGTAAGATTAATACATGTGAAGATTCTTCTCATGTGCAGCAATTTAACTGCTGAAAATATTTGTCTGCACCATAGGATGGTTGTCACTGTTGCAGTTAGATACTAATAAGCTTTTAGCCATTGATATGAGATCAAGAAGGTTTATTGTTCGATTCAAAATATGGAGAGGTATTATTTTTCAAAGAGGAAATTTAAAAAACAGCTAAAATTAGAAACACAGTCAAACTCTTTAGTTATGATTCATAGTTACATGTTAGAAGAAGGAGAGAGAGATATATAATTGATTTGTATATTTCATTGATGCTTGTATCATGAATACAATTGATTTAATTAGCCACTAGGAGGAGAGAGTGGAGTGCGATCGGAAGAGGGAGGAGAGAGGCGAGCGAGACATGGTAGAGAGAGGTGAGAGAGATACAATTGATTTGTATTTTTTGATAATTGTATATCTGATTAAATAAATTGTTTCACGAATACGATTAATATAATTGATTTGTATTAATGAATGTAATTGTAGTAAAGGGTATTATATTCAATTCGTTGATGCCAATTAATTGTATCAAGTCTATTAACGAATACAATTTATATTGACAAATACAATTATATTGTTATTGTAATTTGTAACAAATTGTATTTGTATTCATGTGCATTTGTATTCATATGCTGCCTTGTGTTTTTATGTTTATGTGTTATCGTGTTTATTTGTGTTACTGTTTGTATTTTGGTTTGGGGGGGGGCTCGATAAGGTTAGAAAAAATGCAAGCGCCTTAGGCCACCAAATTTAAGGGGCCTCATTTTTTTCCAATTATAAATAATAGATTTCTTTTCAAAAAATATTGAGTAAGTATTATTTTATAATAATTAAAAAAAATTATAGAGAGAATTATTAGAAAAAGTTTGGCACATCAGGAGTATGATTATATGAACAATTGAAAAATATTATTGAATGAAATCAGTTATAATTTTTTTAACAATTCTTCATCTTAAAGAGCTGGAAGAATAAAATTAATAGGAAAATATGTTAATTTACTTTTTAAAGTGTAACGACCCTCCAGGTTATTTCGATTTTTTTGTAATTATTTTATTAATTTGAGTATGGACATAGTGACCTCTGACTGTTCACTCTTGTTGATACTGTTAGTATGGTTGTGGAATAAATTGTTTGAGAATCCTATAAACTTATGAATTAAACGAAAGATTATAACTAAAAAATGAGGTTTATTGATAAAGTCCCAGTAAACGGTCTCAGAGCAGAATCCTAACGATTCCATCAGCTCCGGCCAAATTAGGCTAGAGGCATGTTCGGTGCAATTATATTGAGTTTTGCAAAATTAACCGCCGAAGTGGGTCAATAGTTGACTTTAGTCAATGTTTTTGGTAAACATGCTCAAATGGGAATTCCAACCGCACCATTGGATCCAAAACAATTTTGGTTTAAGAGGACCTTTCGTGCAATTTTTTGGGGCTTCCGGGTGTATTGTGGCACCTTCGGTAGATTTCGATAGTGGGACCCACATTAGGATAAAATGACCTCGGATGAGAATTTTGACTTTGAGTTCGAAATGTCATTTCCGATCAGATTCCATATATGAATTGTATTTTTCCGACTCCGAATGAGCCCGGAGCATCGAAATTAAGTTTGATCAGTTGCTAAAAATTAAAGGCAGTGTGGACGTGGCCCATGAGGGGCTGCCACGTGGAGCCGATTTAATAAAAAATAAAAAATGTGAAATCTGGAAAATTTCCAGAGACAAAATACGTGAAATTAAGTTCAACGTACGACTTTCCAACTCGATCTCTCTTCTGTTTTAGAGCCGATTTCAGTGATTCAAAAGCTTAATTTGTGTATTTTTTCGAGAGAAACATCGTGAGCTTTAGAAATTGCTTTTGGCATGCCGTTTGAGGTAAAAAATGGGCCGTTTTGCTGCTGTTACATATTCCAATTTTGAAACTTTCGAAATGTGATTTCTTATTCATTTTGAGTCCGATTTTGGTAACATTTAGGTCTATTCTGTGTATTTCTGCGAGGTGCACGGTGTGGTACTGTTGGAATTAAATGATAAGGCTTCATTTGGCGTGAAAATCCAATTTTGGCTGCTGCCTAAATTATACTACTTTTCGATACCTATACCGAGGTATACTCAGATTCTACTAATTTAACTGTATTTTTGCGTAATCTAGGGGGAGAGATGTTGTATAATATGTATAAGTCGATGAGAAATGTCACTCCATTTTTGGATTGTTTCTTATTATTTTTGGCCTAGTTTTGAGCTCAATTTCTAGCTATAGACTCGGGATGGTGTAAGGATCATTTTATGGGGTCGGTTCGGTGTTTCGAGCATGCGCCCCACTTTCCTTTTTTTTAGCCATGGTTATCGTACCTTCTCCCATTCTTGAGATATTATAGCTAAAATAGTCGTATTGATGTTGTGACTCATATTTTGACCGCTAAATGACATAGGAAAGCTATCAAGAGGGGAAAAGCTCACGTGGACTGATTCAGAGTGCGTGAATTTGTCTTCCAGGTAGGCTAGGCTTCTCCTTCCCCTAGATTGAGCTGAAGTTTGTATTGTATATCTGTATATATTTGGGAATCATTGAATTAGAGGCTATATATGCTAAATGAGATTGTGGTAGTGTTAGATGTGGTGGTAGTATTATCTGTTGTAATAACTGGTTTTGGTATCATTTGGGACTGTATAGGAATTTGTTAAAGGCTGTTGGTAAATGTATACCATGTGATTGACATGTATGGCTACTAAGTCCTTGGTTGCTTGTATTCCTGATGACATGTTGAGGCACTGTGTTGTGCATCTGTCGATATATTGTGCTCCTGGCTACATAGGTGCTGGATTATTGTTCTATTGAAGAGGTGTGTGCTGCATCGTGGAAGTTAACTAGATTGTTTGTTGTTGAGCTGGATACTTGTTGTTTGATCAGTTGGGCTACCTATTGTTGCTTTGGATAATTGTTATACTCATCAGTGGCTTGTCTAGTATTATACTGCGTACTTATGATATCTCTGGTTATCTGCTTTCTGTTGGGCCTTAGCCCAGGCTTAATCCAGTACTGCCTGAGACTTGCATTGTTCAGAGCTTGTACTGTTACATATACACATGGTGTGACTTGAGAGGCCCAATTTACTATTCCTGGGTTCGAGGTCCAGTTGATCATTCTTGGGTTTGAGGCCTAATTGATATTCTAGGGTTCGAGGTCCAGTTGATTTTCCTTGGGTTTGAGGCCCTATTGGTTGTGTTAGGGGGATTCTTTCTCCCGCAGGGGATACGTCCCACCATTATGTATATTGTTAGACCATTTGGCCCTGGCTGACTGCCTGACCGGAGGCCAGGTCAGGAAGGGGGTTTGAGGCCCCGTTGATATTATAGGGGTTCGAGGCCCTGAGTAACAATTATGGGTTCGAGGCCCCATGTGATACTGTATTTTGCATTGATTGAGGTTTCATACCATCTGTTACTGACACCTATACCTCTCCACCTATACACACAAGTTCTATTGACGGATAAAATTGAAAAAGAAAAAAAAAGTTTTTTTGAAAAAGAGCAAATAAAAAAAATTTAACATTGACATTTTGAAAAAAATAGTGTAATAGATAAGTGGACATAAAAAAATGTTAATTTACCCACCACTAAAAAGTAAAAAAAAAAAAAAGAAAAAAGAAAGAAAAAACACGTGGGATAAAATAAAGAAAAAAGAAAAAAAAAGGGATAATATTTTTTTTTAAGAAGAAATAGGAAATAGATAAATGTTGATTAAGAAGGAACGTGGCAAGCCAAGTGGCCAATACACAAATGTAATTAGTTTGCAAAATAAATAGCCAAAGGCAGCGAATTTGGCCATTTTATGTAATTAAAAAAATAGGTTATTTTTTGTGTAAATAAAATTTTTTAATGATTTGTGTGTGTAATTATTTCTAATTTCAAATTAAATCTATTTTGTATATTTTTTTTCTTATTCTTATACGCTCTACAAAATGACTCTTGACTAAACGTTTTAAAAGTCTTTCTTACATTTTTTAATTTCGTACCAGATCAAACTAACTCACATAAAATGAGATTGAAATCAAACAAACTCATACTCCTTCCGTCTCATATTAACTTAATTTTAGGGGGTTTTTTCATTGTTAAAATTCAAGATGAATGTTTGAATTTTTTTTCATATTTGTTCTTTTATTTACTAAAATTTTATACTTTCGAGAAGAAAAATTATACTACTTATAAAACTATATTTATGGGTAAAAATAAAAAATATGATTTACTTGTGTCTTTAAATATTTTTATGAATGCGGAAAGACTTATAAATTGAAACGAAAGGAGTACGAAATAACAAAAGAAGATGAAACAGATGGCAGCATTTTATTGTGCCACGTAGTGCAGGAGCATGAAGTTTCTCATGGTCCTCCTCAAGAGAGTGTCACAGATCCCTTTGGAAATTCGAACAACCGTCCTCTGCTTTGTTTCCCCAAAAAGGAAACCTATTTTGCTCTGTTTGAACAATGGCCAGCTTTCTTTCGGTTTTCATCATCATGGTTTTAGGGATCTGTTCCGAGGTCCTTTTCGCCGAAAAGTCAGTAAAATTCTCCTAATTTCCCTGCATTTCTTTATTATCTTTCAGGAATTGGTTCACTCATACTCTATAATATTTGCTGTGTTGCTCATGATTTATGAGTTCAAACATCTCCTGATCTGAATCCATTATGTAATATAATTCTTATTTTATTTTATTTGGGCATTCATCGTTTTTTAGGTTACTTAGCCGTACGATTGAGGTAATCATAAGAATCTTCATGTAATCCAGGTAGAGTTATTTAATTAAATAGGGTATTTTGCTCATTGCAGAAACTAGTACTCACTTGTTTCAATTTGTTACACGTAGTTTCGACTTGACACAGAGTTCAAAGAAAATAAACAAGATTTTTGAATATTATAGCCTTGAAATTAAAGATACATAGAATGTACCAAAAGGTCCTTTAATGCTGTAGTCTTAAAACATGTTCATATGTAAAGCTAGAATTAAAGAGTTGCCAGAAAAAGGGAAAAAAACATTGAGTCCCGTCCTTGAGAGTAGAGGTTGGCAGCTTGTATGAATCTGTCAAAAATGCTGTTTATTAGTATTGGAAGTTTGGAAAGAACCTGATTTATCATGTTTGCCTGTACTTGAGGTTTTCGAGAGAGACATTTTTTTGACTGGACTATAGAAGATATATTAGTGTGATTTCATTGCGTATGTTGTTGGACTGTAGAAGATATATTACTCAACAAGTTATAAGCTGCAAATTATTAATGTAAGAAGAGCAATGATAACCATTAATTTTGGAGTGATTTTAATAAATGGTGCTTTACATGATTACAACAATTTGTTTCAGAAGCAGAAAAGAATTGAGGGCTGAGGAGGTGAAAGGGGATAGCATTATACAGTTGAGCCATCCCGTACGCTCTAATAGATTTGATCCCTCACGCGTCGTTCAACTATCGTGGCAACCAAGGTCAGGTAGTCTATTCAATCACTAACCTTGTTACTTCTCCAATATGTTGTGGCATGCAATGAAATTTCAAAAACGCAAAATTCTGGGTTTAAGTTCACCCAAAAAAGTCTTCTTTTTTACATTGGTACATTGAAGGCATGCTTGTTTGGCTTCCTGGTTTTCTTGATGACCTACTTGATTAATTCTCTGTATGGACTATGGAGGAATACTGAACATTTTTTCTTGAAATAGGGTTTTCTTGTATAGAGACTTTTTGTTAGCAGAAGAGACTGATCACTTGATCTCTTTGGTAAATCAGTGCCTCGCAACTTGTACTGCCATACCTTTATGCTTAGAAAGTTTTAAAAATGTATCTTTGTCTCAATGCATTTTTGTAGATGCATGCCAAGAGCAATAGCTCCTCAATTGATAATGCTTCAGTGGATGCTGTGAAGTTTCCAACCATGGGTATTCCTTTAGATGCAGAGGTAAGTTCTTGTTATCTACATGGTGCTTTATATGGGTAATGCTTCTTCAAAGCGTAGATGTGGACCAAGCATTTGTGTTAGACCTTCTTTTAACAGCGAAAATACATAGCATTATGTAGATAGTGTTAAACCTTGTAAATTGAAGATATTAGTAATTATGCATTGGGGTTCTGTAAACTTTGCTTGTCATGACAGTGGACTCCATGCTCACTAGGTATGCTGGCAGAGAAAGCAGTTCATGTTGATAAACTTCATGCTCAGTACTCATACATGTTTTTTTAATACTGTTTTTTAAATTCTAGGATCCTACTTCCTCAAGGATTGAAGAAAGGATCTCAGCTTGGACCTTTCTACCTAAAGGTAGTTTTTGTTGCCAGATATGTAAATATCCATTTGTTTCTTTCTAGGTACCCCTCCCAACTGAAGGTTTTGGGTCTACTTTTTCAGTTTTGAATGACTGACCCCTATCATCCTTGTCTTCAGGGAACAGCAAGCCGTTGCATGTTCTGCATTCTGGACGTGAGAGTTTAAAGGGGAATTATAGTTATTTTGAGAGGGATTTCGCACTCAAGTCGAATGAACCATTAATGGCAATTGTCATTTTGTATCTATCCAATGTGACACAGGGTGGTCAGATCCTCTTCCCCGAGTCAGAGGTAAAAGAAAGTTCTTTTTTTAAGTAAGTTTCATAATGACATCTTTACTGGTTGTGCTTTTATTCTAATTTATTCGAACTCCTGGTGCAGAATAAGATCTTGTCTGACTGTACGAAGAGTAGTGACACCCTGAGACCTACTAAAGGAAATGCAATTGTGTTCTTCAATGTCCACCTCGATGCATCTCCTGACAAAAGTAGTTCCCATGCAAGATGCCCTGTTATTGATGGTGAATTGTGGTATGCCATCAAATTCTTTTATCTCAGAAGCATTACTGCACAAAAGGATCCACTACAATCAGATTTTGACACCAGTTGTACTGATGAAGATGAGAACTGTATTCGATGGGCTGCTACTGGAGAGTGTGAAAGGAATCCTGTTTTTATGATTGGTTCTCCTGATTATTATGGTACATGTAGGAAAAGTTGTAATGTGTGTTGATTCTTTATGTAACGATTATGTGTACCTTTACTGGCATTGTTTGTGCAGAATCTTCTGATTAATATAGTCAGGAACTACTAGTTGTTTTCTTATGTCAACTTTGTTGTGCATGTGTGGCATATAAATAGACTGTTGGCTCTTAGCTGCTGAAGACTTGGCCTTTCCCCTGCAATAATCAATGACATTACTTTTTTCTTTTAAATAGCAAGTGCCTTAGCTGCCAAAGAACTGACTAAGCAAACTCCCTTGTCTGCCAATTAGAGAATTTTGCCTAAATTCTCTTGGTTGACTAATTATATTCCCAAACATTTGGTGGTCTGGTAGGTTTTTCCTTCTTACAAGTGTAGATGCCTCATTGCCAGCTGGGTTGAGATGCCTATTTTATTACTTGCTACGTGTTCTCTACTTTTGTATTTTCTTCAAGGGTCTCTCGAGAATAATCTCTCTACATCTAAGAGGTAAAGTTAAGATTTGTCATTTATGTACACTCTTCCCTCCTCAAATCCTACCAGCGGGATTTTACGGGTATGTTGTTGTATGACTAAACCTCATTCAAGAATGTGTCTGGTGACCTCTAGAAGCTGCAAAAGGTCAAAGTATAACTGAGTGGCCACCAATTAAGTGGAAGCAACCTCATGTGCCGCCAAATTGGGAAAAAAAGAAAGGGTTTTATGTTATAAAATAAAATATACCAACTGTCCAAAGAATTTGAATTAGATGTGTAACTCAACATGTTAAACAAGTTGCTTATTTTATATATATGTTAGTTGTGCTTGTTATTACAGGGTCAGTAACATAGAACTTAAAACTCAAGAAAAGAAATATCTATAATGGAATTCAGAACTTAGGACTTTGAAAGAGAAGAACAAACAACTTCCATTACTAAGACAGTATAATTGTTTATAACCTCACTTATACAAAAAAGGAAAGGGGAAAAAAAAACCTATAAGCAAAGATTATTATTGAGCTGCAAAATGTTTGACAGTGAAACCAACTTTCTCAAACTTGCCTTTCTCATTGCTTTCTCTAAACTTCAAATAATCAGCACAAACAAAAGGCTTATAGACCTTCAAATTTCCTTTCCCCACAATCTCTTGTGGTGCAACAATTAGTTTCTCATCTTCAAAGCACCAAAAGAAAGCGATGGAAAATCGACTCACAGGCTCTTTCAGGACAACTCTGTGTTCAGATGACCTCAGTTTCCCATTACTCCAAGCCTGCAAGAGATCTCCAATATTCACAACAAGTGTGTCTTGGCAAGGATCAATGTCCATCCACTTGCCTTCTTTGGATCTCACTTGAAGTCCACCAACTTCATCTTGATACACTATTGTTATGCAGCTCATATCAGTGTGCATCCCTAGCCCTTCAACTTCTTCTTCTTCTTCTTCTTGTACATTTTCCGTGCTTTCAGGTGGAGTATAGTTGTTTACTCTTAGATATCCATGACAGTTCTTGAATTCCGATGCGAATTTTTTCTCAAATTCAGGGCCTAAGCTCATCAGTATGACCTCAACAATTCTTTTTGACACTTCTTCCATTTTGCTCCCATACATCTCCATTGCATGACTACAGGGGACATGAGAAAAACATTTAAAATGCTAAATTCTTACCAGATAAACAAGTTATGTGATCAAGCAATCTTAAACTAACATTTACGATAGGTATGTTAGAAAAGATGAGTATTTCATCTGGACCACAAGTCACTATGATAAAAACTAGAAACAAAAGTGTAGTGTTATAAATACATTCAACGGTGTGGTCTAGGAGTCAATGAAGCTTGTGAAAACCATGGAAATCCAAGGTTCAGATCCTAGCAAAAACAAAACTCATCTGTCAAAGCTTTGATAGACAATGAAGAGGCTTGAGAATCATGAGATCTCAGGTTCAAATTCCAGTAGAGACTAAAACACAAGGTGCTTTCTTCTCATTTGTCCTATCCTTGGTGGACAGAATTACCTGGTACCTATCTTGTGGAATTATCGAAGTGTGTGAAAGAGTTACCTGTACTTGTGCTGGTTCTAGGAGGTAATATGTACCTAGATGAATGGTCGAGGTGCATGCAAGCTGAATGTAGTGTTTGAGGTTTTTGATTTTACCTGAATTCTGGAATTGGCTGGTTGATCATGGCTTCTGAAGTGCTCTGTGCAGAAGCAAAGAAGTCAGGTCCAGACACTCTGAGGCTTTCAAAGAAAGGGGAAGCAATGAAGTGGGGAGTATAGGTTCTTATATTTGATAAAGGTCCAGCATTGAGTTTTACATCACAAGGGAGATTGAAAATTTTGTTAGAAAGGAAATGAAGTTGTCTGCATAAATCTCTGGGAATTCCATGGTTACTGATGTGAAAAAAACCCCATTCTTTACAAGCTAAAGAAAGAGACTTGAGGGAATTTGATGAACTCAATGGCTTCGAAATGTCGAAAATTGGAAGTTTTACAGAAGTCTGAGATTCAGACATGCTCAAACAAGTATGATCAGCAGGTAAGTTAGTTTCTTCTGTTGTATTTATCTACTTAAATAGAAGGGCAGCCTATATCATGAAAAGAGTATCCCTTCATTAGGTGATGCAGACTTGATTGGATTCATTCTGAATTCACTGACTCGAAATCCTATGAATTTGTCTCTTTATAAACTTATGTGATAAATGACATACAAGAGTCTCAATTGCTACATTTAGGGATGTGGACAAGACAGATGTGAAAACAAGTAATCCTTCCAGAGAAATGAGAATAAACAATTATTGCAGAATATAAAGCATGTAACTTGTACTTGAAAATTATATTTTGCAAGCTACTAGCAAGTACTCCTCTTTTCCCATTTTAGTTGTCGTGATAAGATTTGACAAAATTCTTAAGAAAAATCAGTTAGAAATATTGTTTGACTAATATATCCTTTATTAATATCTATAGTCATTAGGTCCTTCTAAAACGATCTACTAAATTCATCGAGTTGTTTCAAAGGATTAAAACGGCCAGTTATTAATGGAGTTCCTTGTCGGCCCTCTGTAAAATACTCGTTTGGACGCGGGCTTCCAAACACAACGTAAGCTAAACCGGTGCTGACAAATAACCAACCCACAATGAATAGGGAAGGTATAGCAATGCTATGAATGACCCAATATCGAATACTGGTAATAATATCAGCAAACTAACGTTCTCCTGTTAAATTTTTATCTGTATATGTGCCTTTTGAATCTAGAATAATTAATACTAAGGGCAAAGTTAAAAAAAAGATAATTAATTCTGTCTTGTTCATCTAAATTGACAATTATTTTGAGACAAATATTTTTAGTATACTTGGCAACTAAAATGGGACGGGAAGTGTAAAACTATGACATTTTGCAATTTATTAAGGTTTGACAATTTTGTGTTTTAGAGTTTTTTCAACCTCCCACCCCACCAACCCCCACAGCTTTCCTTTATTATAAGAAAAAAATAAGGTCAATGAATTAAAGAGGCTGTAAGCAAATAGGAGGCAACAAGCACAATTGATGGAAGAGTGCTTGTCAAAATGGAAAAATACGTCAGAAACGACATCAAACTAAAGAATTAATCATAAAAAAAATATAGATATCACATAGTTACAATTAAATAATAAAAAATTATGTGCAAAAAAATGTTTTATATTCTTTTATTTATTGAGAAAAGTATTTAAAAAAACTCGTGAACTTGACGTAAGTTATTAGTTTCATTCTTGTTACAAGATTAGGGGTGTTTTTAAGTTCAGTTAGTCAAGTAAATGAGTATTTTTTACACTATCAATAGTTTGAGATGAAACTAATAATTCGTGTTTAATACTTTTCTTTTTATTTATTTGATGTCAAACATTTAGTGCAAATAATTTTTTTAGTCAAAATTGTTGAGGTGGTGTTAATTCTCTTTGATGTTAAGGTTTGACTTGACTTACTCGTGATTCATTACTTGTCGAGCATACACGACAATTAAGCAAAGCACATATTTTATATGCAATCGAGGTCATTGTGCCATTTTTTTTAATCACGCATTTTAAAATGTATACTCCTTCTGTTTTATTTTATGTGACACTTTTTGATTTGACACGGTATTTAAAGAAAAAAAGAAAGACTTTTAAAACTTGTGATCTAAAATAGGTATTTGTGTAATTCTCAGTTAAGTTTAAAGGTAAATTGTTTCAAATTAAAGTAAAATAATATTTTTTTTGAACGAATAAAAAAAAATGATGTTACATAATAAGAGAGAAAGTAATTTAAAATACGTGGAGGAGAAGGTAAAAAAATAAAAGAGTTGGTCCAAAGACCCCGATGACATATTTTATATTTCTTTCTCTTTACTCTAAGGAAAAACCAATTGGAAGTGAAACATTATAAGACTCTGGTGAGTGGGGATAATATTGTTTTGAAGGGTCAATCTAATTGCGTTAGAGTTCATTTGATTAAAGTCCAAGTTTCTGCATCTACTAGAAGAAAATTTAACAACATTTTTAATGGCAGCTTCTCAACCGAACTAATTTGGTTCTTCGGTTTGATGTTGGTGTTCTTCATTCGGTGTTCGGGGTAAGAATCTCGAAACTTCAATGCAAACCAAATTTTTATTTTAAAAAAATTATACATATATTAGATCAAAAAAATAAAATTATATTTATATACATATAAATCAATTAACAATTAAATCATTCATGAAACAAGTCAAAGTAGCAACAAATTTATAATTTATATAGTTAACTTGGAATATTATTTTCCAAAAGAAATTTAAACATATTTTTACCGATTTATGTCATGTAAAGGATGTCTTCATGCAAGTTCTTGGCAACAATAAATATAGTTTTTTAAGCACAATAAGTATTCCATGGGAGCACACCATCACTTAACATGATTTTAAATTTTTAAGCGTTTTATACTTTGATTTTGTCCTCATTTTATTTTTTATTAGTTTGCACTGAAAAATCATTTTAGAAACACCGAATAAAACCGAACTGAACCAAAATATTTTGGTTCGGTGTATGATGCACATTTTTTCAAAATCAAAAACCAAAAAATTAAATCGAAATTTGCTAAAACCGAACCGAAAAACCAAGTGCCCACCCCTATTTAAAAGTCTTCATTTTTTTTAGTAAACTTTGTACTTAAGACAAATAATGTCATATATATTAAAACAAACGTGCTAATTATTTTAGGTGAATGACTGACATTTTTAAAAGAAGACAGGCTAGAACAAAAATCACTTTTTAAGAGGGCCATTTGCACTTATGTTCTCCCGGTCTCTAATTTTCACCCTCTCAAAGTGATAACTTTTTTGCAGGACACAGTTTTATATTTTCGCATTGGAATATCCACTAAGTTATGTTACACCATTAACAAATTTATGTCCCACTAAACATAAGTTCGATTTGCAAGAGTAAAAATTAAAAGCAAGCTCATTTGAAGGGCAAACACATTTTTTTCTTATTTGCACCGGGGGGGTGTCCAAGTCTCTTTGAGTCCCGACTAATTTTGGAGGTGCACAGGCCCTCGCAATTATTCCTCTTTAAGAAGCTACAGCATTACACAATCTTCTTGCTCTGGCATTGCCCACAAGTCCTGTTTCTTCATCTTTTTTTTTTGTTGATAACAGTTTTATATAAGACGATTTCTCATCGGAAAAAACAAGACACCAACCAGACTTTTGTCACTAATTTTGCCACTGGTACTTTAAATTACTCAGTTTTTTCATACCGTGACAGGAAATAATTGCATGTACAAACTAAAGCAGTCAATATAATCATCAACTGCTCGTCCACCAACACTCTGTATTTCCCATTAGTCTCCCTTGCTACTTATCACAAACTACAAATTTCTGGGATCACTGAGGGGATCTAAAAAGAGGTTAAAGCTGAAGAAATAGCAAAGATTATTAAGAAAACAAAACTACACTCTTAGTTGAGGAATGTTACAAACAACACACTGACTTATACTTGGATCTTCTTTGTGGCTTTATTACTGCTAACAGCAAAAGACTGGGACTTCAGGCCCTCCAATCTTCGTTCAAGTTACTTACTTGAGGTCCTCTACAACTTCAAAACGAAGATCAAAGTAATTTACCTCATACTCCAATGTATGAAGATCGTGTTCTTAAACATGCTTAGTCACTAGTCAATATCATATTATTGCCTTTCTGAGTGCGTATCTTTTTAATAAGTAAATGATCACTTTTTCTGGAGATAGGCATAAACTGATCAGTTGCAGTATGAAGTGAGACCAAGTGTAAATTATTTACAGTCCCATTTTGACATACAAATATACATTCTTTTGTCAAATACACAACAATTCCTAAATCATGGCTTTAATGACACTAGTGGCAGCTATCCAAAAGGAAATAAAGAAAAAACCACAACGTCAAAAAAAACGACTAAACTCTGGCAGCTGAACGTCCAGAAAGATTGCTTGCAGTCTGCTTAGGAGTAACAAAGACAAATACTGGATCGAACAAAGCTAGCTAAAAGTAACCTTCTTTTTTTTAAACTGGTAACTTTGAGCTAAAAATTAACTTTTGGCAGTAAGTGAGCTGAAGTAGCAAACACGGCCATGTCAATTGACACCTTCTGATACTTTAGTATGTTTCTCATTTTTTATCCATATAGCATTACTTCCTGTACAGTTGTATTTGAGAAATTTAATAGACACAAGTGGTGACTCAGAAAGGGGACTTCAAGTCTTCAACAAGTATCCAGCTATGAGCACTACAAAATCTGGTATAGTGGTATATACACGCTGGTGACTATATATCACTGGATGGGAATTACTACAAAGGAAACTATATTTGTTAGTTAGTTACGTCATAGCCATGCCCTCTTCTCAGGGCCCAATTCTTTTGACCAAACATGTGAAATATTTTGTAAATGGATGGTGGTAAGACTCGAGCTTAGGACTTATTTTGATGTGACACCATATTTGTGTGAGCCGCTTCCGTCTAAAACCCTAAAGTGTTGCAGAGGAATATTATTTGTTCAGGTCCTCAGCAATGTCCCAACTTGGAAGTTAAAAAAGTAAGCAACATATACTGTCCCCAAATTCGCCATTAAATATCCATAGATCCAACAAAGATGCATGCATCTGACACGAAGTCCATGTGATACAGGACAGTGACTATAATATAATTTATAAGGAACAAAACTGAAAAGTATCAAAGACCAAACCAGCAGCAAAAATTGAAGTTATCTGACAGTCATTAGGAACTCCCACCCAAGTTGGCAAATTACTAATGCATCTAGACCATCATCTGTTAAAGTAATATTATGTGGATACCTAGACATCAGATAATTAACAAGTAGTTCAATTCACAAGTCTAAGCAGGAGGTTGTGTGAAAGTTTCCCTTCACATAAAATATGAGCATAAAAAAGACATTGATCGAATTACCTATGGTGTATATATTGAACATGCATTACTTTGTAAAACCTCACACCCCTCAACATCACACTTTTCCAGTACAGTTTTTTACTTGCATTTCATTCACAGTACCACCATAATTTTAGCTTTATAAACTAGGAATCCAGGTATTGGGAACACAATGATTCTCTGATAAGCCAACACATCAGCGTGGTAATATAACACCTAGTCCTTGAAAGTAATCTATGAGCAAACAAATCAACTGTACCCCTCCACTTTTGTTTCCGCTTCGATCCCTGATTTCTAAATCAGTTAATATTTATGAATCATTAATGTGACTAATCAGAAACTGAGACGGTTTTGCTTAACCTACCTAACAACAATGTTATTTTGCCCCCTGAGCAAGATTCATCAATCCTCTGAAAATTCTTGTTTTTGTTTTCTTTCCAAAAAGTAAATCTGAAAGAAACTCATACTAGAGCAGTAGATGCTTATAAAATCGTTCAAGTCATAGACCAATATCTGTTGGCAGACAGTGGCATAAGGGGGTACAATTGAATCCCCCTTAAAATTTTACACTGGGCAAACAGGGTAAAAATAAGTTCCTATGTATATACTCCTGTATATACATTTCAATCAAAATGATTAAATGCATTCACCCAATCTGCAAATTTGCATTACTTTGAATCCCCTTGTTAGAATTCCTGGCCACTCCATTGTTCACAATGCCAAGGATTACAAGTAGGCTCATTCCATGCCTACAAAACACAAAAAAGTCTCTTTTTCCCTAGTAGAAACCTGAGGCATCGATTTTGTTTATCAGAAACAACCTCTCTAGCCCCATAAAGGTAGGATCATAAGCAGGGGCGGCTTTAGGGGGTAGGGAGGGTGTTCATCTTGACAAAAAATTACATTGCCTATAAGGTAAGTTTCTTATTTTTAGTGTATACAGCTTTTAAATCCTCTGAACATAGGACAAAAGGCTGGCTCCGTAGCTTATAGGGGGTCAAAATTTAACTTGAGGTTCCAAGTTCAAACCTTAGGCACTATATTTTTATTTTTTAAACCCCTAAGTGAAAATTCTAGATACAGCGCCGGCCCCTATCCTCCTCAGAGCCAACTTGTGCAATTACATGGAGTATGTTGTTATATCTACAAGAACAGATACTTTCATGTCTACTCCATCTACGGGCACAAACACTTACCAAAGCAGCAATTTGAATCGAACGACTCTTCTTCTGCAGTACAGCAAATCCATTCCACCATTTGTCCAACACAATCAGAAAAGCTCAATAATTTCACAGAAAACAAATCTTTTCGCATTCAAGTTCCCAACTTTATCAATGAAAAAGAATAACCTTCAATAGTGCATATTACCCTTGTTGCAAGTAAAAAAGAAAAAAAAACTCGGAAGGAAACAAAAAAGTTAACAACAGCGAGCTATCCAGTAATTACAGAATCAGAATCCGCACCGGAGTTGAGCTTTGGTGAAGATGAATTAGGGTTGTTGATAGAACAAGATGACCTAAAGGCTTCAATATGAGACTGGCATTTCAAATAGTCACCTTTATTTTCTTCCAAACACTTCTTCAGAGCCTCAACATCACAAGCCGTCTTCTTCACACTCTTGTTTTCCTTCTCCGTTTTCCCCTCCATTTTTCTCGAAAACCAACAAAACTTGTTCGAGATTTGTTAACTTTATGATACGTGGATTGTGGAGGGATTTGGTAACTAAGTCGTCCCAATCCTACTTATCTCGATTTAAAAATTATATATAAATAATATTTATTATTAATTAAGTATAATATTTATATAAATAAATATTATTAGCTTGATATAATAATTGAGTCTATTCAAAATGATAAAAATGAGAAAATTAATTCAACTGTTTATAATATAAATATGCTAATAATTTTTTAATATATAAACTAATAATTTAAAATTAAATAATCAACTGATTAAAATATAACATAACAAAGGATTCTTAAATATAAAAAGGAGTAGTTTAATATTTTCAGTATAATTTCACTGATATTTTTTCTTTTTAAATGTGCTATTTTATATACTTTTATTAACAAACTATTTAATAATCAAAAGTTTAGTTAATTGTTTACCTAGAATAGTCCTCAAACAAAAACAAATTCTGAATATAAAAGAAATTCTAATTTAAAAGTGAATCATGAAACTAAATAAATAAAAGATAAAATAATAAACTAAGAAAACTAGTGAAAAGATGATTTTGTCTAAAACAGAGTATTTTAACGAAGGACAAAAAGTTCAAACAATATTTTTAAGGACTTTCACGCTTTTAATATAGTGTAGATTAGTAATGTAATGTTTTTAATATATGTATTAACAAGATTAAAGAGTCAATTGTCCTTCAAATCTTTTTTCACATCTTTTTCACCATATTGTGGAGGGTATGTTTATAAATTAATTTTTTTTAATGCAATTGATACTATTTTTAATGCATCAAATTAAATAATGCGTAAAAATATTTTATGTAGTGATCCTGATTCTTTATCACTAATACTGTGCATTGATTTATTTAGTTTTTGCTTACTGCTATTGTGCTTCAACCACTTGTTGTACTTGTTTTTTATATTGTTATTAGTAAGTAGTATACCGTATATTCCTGATCTTGGTAACTTAGTAGTCTATTACTTCTTAAGTTTAGTGGCGTCAGGATCGAATGATAGACTAGGGTCATGTCGTCGATTGGGGTTGGGGCTAAGAGGTAGGGGTGGTGAGAGGGTCACGGGCTTATGTAAGTTAAAGATAACGTCGTGGAATATAGGATCACTAACAGGAAAATCCATAGAGCTAGTAAAATGTCTTAAGAGGAGACACATTAATATAACGTGTGTTCAGGAGATCAGATGGGTAGGTACCAAAGCTCAGGACCTGGATGGGTTTAAGATGTGGTACTAGGGTGGTTTCTAGGGATAGAAATGGTGTAGGTATCCTAGTAGATGAAGACATTAGGGATTATGTGATTGAGGTTAGGAGGGCTAATGATAGGATGATGTTTATCAAACTCGTGGTTAGTAGGCATGTAGTGAACGTAATTAGTGCTTATGCACTCCAAGTAGGCCTAGATGAGGAAGTCAAAAAGCTCTTTTGGGAAGATCTGAATGAGGTTGTGCGAGGCATGCCGAAAACAGAAAAAATCTTCATTGGTAATGACTTTGATGAGCATATCGGGGCAGCCACTAGCGGGTTTGAAGATGTTCATGGAGGCTTTGGTTTTGGGGAGAGGAATGGAGGTGGGACGTCTCTCTTGGATTTTGCCAAAGCCTTTGAGTTAGTTATTGCTAACTCATGTTTCCCCAAGCAGGAAAACCACTTGATTACCTTCCGTAGTACGGTAGTTAAGACTCAGATAGATTACCTGCTTCTCCGAAAGGGCGATAGAAGTCTATGTAAGAATTGCAAGGTTATTCCGAGTGAAATATTTTCACTCAACATAGGCTTCTAGTGACGGATTTAGAGATCAAGAGAGAAAAGAAGAAGGTTTTTTATGCCCAACCGAGGATTAGATGGGGATGCCTTACTCCTGCCCTCTCTCGAGAGATGGAAGAAAAGTTGAGAAACTTAGAGGCTTGGAGTAGTGACAGAAATATGAACAATATATGGGACACTACTGTTGGTTGCATTCAAAAGGTAGCTATCGAGGTACTAGGGGTTTCGAGAGGGACCAGACCTTTGGTGGACGTCAGGGCGATTGGTGGTGGAATGAGGAAGTTCAGGTCAAAGTGAAAGATAAGAAGGTTGCTTACACGAAGTGGTAGGAGTGTAGGGATAGAGATGAAAAGCGAATGCTTAAGGAGACATATAAGACGGCTAAGTCAGAAGCAAAGATTGCGGTGATGAGTGCTAAGACGTTTGAGCGCCTATATGAGGAGCTAAGTGATAAAGGTGCGGACAAGAGATTGTATAGGCTCGCTAAAGAGAGAGAAAGAAAAGCTCGCGTCTTGAATCAAGTGCAATGCATCAAGGATGAGGAGGGTAAGATGTTGGTGGATGACACTTCCATTAAACTAAGGTGGCAAGCTTACTTTCATAAACTCTTAAATGAAAAAGGAGATAGAAATATTGAGCTGCGTGAGTTGACACACTCCGAAAGTCATTGTGATTTTGGCTATTGCAGGCGGTTCAAAGTTGAGGAGGTTAGAAGGGCTATTAGTAGGATGATAAGAGGGAGGGCGGTCGGAACCGATGAGATTCCGGTAGATTTTTGGAAGAACATGGTCAAGGATAGCATAAAGTGATTGACTAGACTGTTCAATGCTATTATGAAGACTGCCAAGATATCTGATGAATGGAGGAGGAGTACAATGGTTCCGTTGTACAAGAACAAAGGGGATATTCAAAACTGTAACAATTACAGGGGTATCAAATTGTTAAGTCACACTATGAAGGTATGGGAGAGAGTGGTGGAGATAAGGGTGAGAAGAGTAGTGTCTATTTCAGAGAATCAGTTTGGATTAAACAACCTAGTCAACCAACCATTGTACTCCTCTTCCATTCATCGGGCATTTTAGAAGTCTTCATAATAGCATTAAACAACCTAATCAACCACTCAATACCATCCTTGACCATGCTCTTCCAAAAATTCATCGGAATCTCATCGGGTCCAATCACTCTCCCTCTGCACATCCTACTAATAGCACGTCTAACTTCCTCAGCTTTGAAATGCCTGCGATAATCAAAATCTCGATGACTATCGGAGTGCTCCAAATCACCCAACTTAATATCTCTGTCCCCTTTTTTGTTTAAGAGTTTATGAAAATAAGCTTATCACCTTAACTTAATGGAAGTCTCATCCACCAAAACCTCTCACTTTTTTCATCCTTAATACACTTTATTTGATCGAAGTCGCGAGCTTTTCTCCCTCTTGGTACTTACTATCATTATAATCTAATTCCTCTTCAGCCTAAATATAAATTAAATTGTTAATCTTTATCTCATATTTTTAGATTAAATCTACAATTCTATATCTAGGACACATCAGAATTTGTCAAATACTTTAGTTTTTTATTTTTTATATTTAACATTTTTTCTGCTATAAACTTGTCATTTTATCTTTAATTTTTTATATCACAAAACAAACATCATAAAGTGTGAAATTACAAATGTTAATGAATGTGAAGTTACATTTTACTCCATAATATAATACTAAAAAAAAAAGAAGAGAGAAATCAGAGCGTAGAAGAGCGCCATAAAGGAGAGAAAAAGAATTTAAAAATCAAACCCTAACGGCTATTTCTCTTATTAGACAACAATACTACCATCATCCATCTACTCTCTTCTTAATTCATCCAAATTTCATTCAAATTTGTGAATTTTCAAACGCTTCATGGATTTGTCGACTCCCGATTCAAATCGCCTGAAACTCAACGCCGGTACAAGGATGCCACGCAGGGTGCGAATTGTTGGAAAAATTCGAGGATTTACCGATCAGGAATCTGAAATATCCCGTAGAGATTCGAAGCCGTGGATCACTGTTTCCCGGTCCAAAGAGAGCGATTCTGATTCGTCTGGAAAAGTTACGATTTCATTTGGAGATGAAGGGAGTAGGTAATGTTTCTTGCGACTCTGAAGGAATAAGTTTTTCCTTTTTAATTTTCAAATGTTTTGATATTTTATGGTTTCCAATATATGATAGCTTGAAGTATGCTTATTCATTGCGGTGTTAGCCGATTTAGCTACGAATGATGAAACGTGATAGACCATTGTTTTTTAATTTCTTCCAAGATGATATCAGTCGGGTAAAAAAATTATGAGTTAGTGGTGCGAGACAACGGGTTTGGCTGCCCAATCCCAATAGGTTAGATTTGCTGATGGAGTTTACCAATGTTGAAGCCAGGATTTTCACCAAGGAGTTCAAAATTTGAAGAAGTAAACACACGAAATCAAGGGATTCAACATCTACTCTATATACTTTAAAAATAGTTTTAACCTTGTATATATACTGTGTTTTTCCACCTCCTAGCTCCCACTTGGCAGCATCCCTGATTAGACTGTATGTTTGTGGTTGGGTTGTTAGGTCCTATTCTGCTACATATTAAAAATAGTTTTATCTTTGTGTACATAGTGTAATTTTCTGCCCCGTAGCTCCCACTTGGCTGCGCCCCTGGATTTGACTATTTGTTTAGGTCCTATTCTAGTCCTAACCATGTGAGATTCAACGATTTATTGGGCAAATTTGTAGATACCCATTTGTTAATGTATTTTGTACATCATTTTGTTCTTGTGACATTGAATTGAGCTTGGTTTTCAGTGGGTTAATGGTGCTAGGTATCCATCTTTTTATTTTGTATGGGAGGGAAAATCTGATATTTTCTTGTTTTTGCAGCCGTAAAGATACATATGAATTGGATAATTGCTATGAACAAGATGAAGATAATGCTATAGTATTCTCAAGAGAGGTAAACCCACTGATATCAGAAGTTCTCAGTGGTCGAAATGTATCCATTATTGCATATGGAGCAAGAGGCAGTGGGAAAACCCACACAATCCAGGTCTGTCTTCTGTGTATTTACCCAACAAGTGGGTTCATTTTCTAATAACAACTTTCTGTTACTTTGAAACTTGAGTTTCTTTCTGTTGTAGGGTTCTGTGGACAAACAAGGTTTGGCAGCAATGGCAATAGCTGAGATCCTTTCGCAAAGAAAGGAGGCAAAAAAAGCAGTAGTGATCGTTGTTTCCTTTTATGAGGTGTTCCAGGATCATGTCTATGATCTTTTGGATCCTAATCATCCTGAAGTTCAAGTTCTTGAAGATTCTCAAGGAAAAATAAAGCTCAAAGGACTGTCTAAGGCAAGTTAAAGTAGTCTAATCCAATTATGGTGGTAAAATATTGGAAATTTGCACATTGTAAAGGTTAAGATCACTCTCTTGTTTTCTTGTATGCAGGCCACTGTGGATTCCATTTCACATTTTCATGATCTATGTGCTTGTTGGACCGGGCCATGCTATTCAGCACAAAAGACACCACTCCAAATGCCCAAAAGGAGTCACAAAGGTTTAATGATACATATAGCATCTGCGGATGACATCCAGGGTAGTAAATGTCCCAATGTGATGAACTTTGTGGATTTGGCAGGTCAGCTAGTCCTAAACTCCAAAAATTGTAGGAATATTCTCTTAGGCTCAATTATTATTTTTCAGTTATCTTCATTGAATTATTGTGTTCTCAGGCTACGAGGATTCCAGAAGAAGTAGCAAAGATGGAATTATGCTTACTGAAAGTACTAGAATAAACAAGTCTTTATATGCCATTATGAACGTGGTGTACACTCTGAACACAAATGAAAAGCGGGTGCCTTATCGAGAAGGAAAACTCACTCGGATGTTGCAGGAATCTCTTGGCGGCTCCAATCATGTTGTGTTGCTTACCTGTTTGGTAATGAACTCCTCATTCTTACATGGTTGATATTCTGTGTAGATTCAAAAGTCGCTTTGGAAGATTCCTTTCCTCACCCTTCCATTTTTTTGTTTTAGAATCCAACTATTTGCCAAGATACTCTTTATGTAGTAAGTTTGGCTTCACGATCATGTCAAATCACTGGCCAGATATTGACAAGCTCTGCAATGAAAAGTAAAAAGCACACTAATCAACAAGTACGACTAATGGGTACCCCATTGTCTGGGAAAAAGAACAACTCTGCTTGCAATTTAACAGGAAGGTATTGCTACACGGCATATCATATAATGAACTAACATATATTGTTTATTGACTGATGTGTACTGACACATTTGCTTCTGTGCTGTCATTGAAGGAAATTATTCAGTGAGAGGAAGGCTGTCATCTCTAAGAAGGTACCCATGCATCTATTTGTTTTTGTCCAGACATATATTCCTTTTGTTTCTGATTCCTGTATAATTGGTTGGATTAACTGTTTAAAAAGAATAGTTTACTACAAGCCTGCTACTTTGGTTGTCAACTCATCCAGTTTGTAGTTTGTACATCTATGTTTTAGGATGTGAAATATAAACTTCTTTGCTGCTCAAAGTCTTCTCCTTTGCGTTTGAAATGTTGCTTTTAACTTTTTAGTTAAGTTTATTGGTTTAATAAAATGATGGAAATTATTCTAGTCGAGCTGAAATCAACTGGCAATTGTCTATATAGGTCTCAACGTATCATTTGATTCATACCTTAACATGTTATTGATTTATAGGATGAAGTCACCTCAGCTACAAAGTTTAAGCCTCTTTCAGAAAATGCTTCAACCATCACCTCTTCCTTCCAGAAAAAGGTACAGGATTTAATCAACAGCAATTGTCTATGTAGCACTTCAACGTGTCATTTGTTTCATACATTAACATGTTATTGATTCATAGGATGAAGTCACCTCAGCTACAAAGTTTAAGCCTCTTTCAGAAAATGCTTCAACCATCACCTCTTCCTTCCAGAAAAAGGTACAGGATTTAATCAGTTGAAGCAGATCATTGTTTAGTTATGTCAAGTTGAACTTAAGGTTTTATATTGTTATGTATTGCTAGACTTCTCAAGACAAGCCCAATTCAGATAGTTTTGGAGACTTGATATTATCAACAGGAAATGCAAGTGTTCTTAAATTTTGTGAATGCATTTCTGCTCCTTCTAGTTTTTGCTGTTTTGAGGGCTATGCACGGGCTTAACTAATGTATTAATCTCAGGAAATCCCAAGTGCTTTCAAGGGAACAATCTCTATTGAAAAAATGGAAAAGGTAAGGCAACTTAAAGTTGGTTGTGTAGGAAGAGGTGCTACTGATGCACTTTATTGAATTGGAGTTTTCTGTATACTGAGAATTATTCTTGCATCTCAGGATTCCTCTCCTCCCAATAAAGCAATGGCTTTAGAAGTTACTCCCGAAGTTCAGTGTGATATCAAAGAAACAATTTCAGTTCCAGATGATGGTAGGTTATTTCACTAGTTGGTTACAGTGTTTAATATAAACTTTCATCAACTTTTATTTAACATATGCTATAACCTTGCAGGTACTGTTGGTGTAGAGAAGAAAAATGAAAACATGAGCATAGACAAAATTGGATCACCACCACTAAGTGCAAGACTTAGAGAAATAACGAATAATTTACGGTTGCTGGAGGCTTCAACTCCTTTGCACATACTGATGCCAAAGCAATCGGATGCATCCCAAGGAATTGAAAGTTGTGACATTGTAGAACCTAAAACTCCAAAAACTGAAACTGATGTGAGAACATTGGAGATTGTCAAGTATAGTAGTCCTTGGGAGAGATTTCATACTCGCAGTTCTGGAGTAAAGGTGGTGAATTACTTTTTGTAAATAGTCTTTTAATCATTTGTTTTTGGATGCTACTGTTAACTCATTTAATCACGTTTCATTGTGCAGAATTGTCTTGTCCAAGAATATTTGTATTTCTTAAATAATGCAAGCAAGTAAGTGAACGATTTCCCATGTAATCTCCTCTTTATATATCGTTCTTTTTTCCTTTTGATATTGACTGTCAGTTTTTGGCGCACTAAGATTTTGCTTCTCATCATATTTTCATTGCCTTCTAAAATACAATAAGACAAACTTGATATTTGCCTCTCAAGCTATATTTTCCTATCCAGCTTTCACTTTTTTTGCGACATCTTCCTTTAAAGCTCTAAAACAGAAGTTTGCAAGTTTTTAAAAGCAAAAATTTTCATGTTTTGTTAAGCAAAAGACAAGTTAAGTAGCAACTTGATATTTACTTCTCAAAATATTTTTTGCTGTCCAGTTTTCACCAGCTTCCTTTTTAGTTGTAAAGCATTAAATGGGTATAAGCTGCAAGTTTTAGAAGATAGCAACCTTAATGGTATCCTATCTTTAGCAGCATACCACAAGTTCCACAGTTCCTTCGTTCATTCTCGGATAGTCTTTAGCCAGAAGTAGAACAAGTCTTATAAGTTCGAAGGGGCGAGAAACTGTTTGATAATTGGTTGTCAATATATGTGTTTATTCTATTTTAACACTCTTCTTTCTCTCATTTGTGATTACAGGGAGGAGTTAACAAGGATCCAGGTAAGCTTGCATTTTAATACTATTTTCTTATCACCTATAAGTGCACATAACGATTTACAAGTCAATGTCATATTTCACACAGGGCATTGGAGAAAAGAGAGCAGCTTATATTCTTGAACTCCGTGAAGAATCTCCTGAACCTTTTAAGAGGGTAAGGACTTTGGAACATAATTCATAGTTTTGCAACACGCAGAAAAGGATAATACTAATTGTGCCTAAAAATATTGATCTATTTTATTAACTTTTATCAGCTTGAAGACTTGCAAGAAATCGGTCTCTCGGCTAAGGAGGTATGTTCACTAATCTTTACTTCAATATTGCTTGACGTCCTATATGTTACATTTAATTTTCTGAACTACAGTCATTACTGTCATATGCTTTAATTCTTTTTAACCGTCGTAGCTTAAGAAGAAAATAAATGAATCTAGGTGAGAAAAAGACATTGCCTGTAGTAGGTAAACTTGTCAAAATCTTTTGAATGATTTGCTTTGATCTGGTGATTGATATGCATTTGATAGTATTAATTTTCTAAATGTACTTCACCCTCTCAAAAGAGAAAAAATAAAAGCAGAAAAGTAAGACATTAAAGGACAAGAAGAAAAAGAAATTTCACTTGATTTTGCAAGGACAATTTATGTTGGGATGAATTAAAGGACTTTCAAGTATTCAATCGTTTTTAGGTGAATTTCGTCCTCTAGGATACAAGTAATGCATGCCTAATTCTTTGGTTTTTTTAATTTAATTTTTTGCAGGTAAATGGTTTGATGAGAAGAATGGCTGGACAGCTTTTCGTTTAGATTGTGGACAATAGTTCTTGTGATGGCAACTAGAAGTTGCCAGCAATTCCATTATACTGTTAATGCTGTTAAGTATATACATTTTGATATATTAATGTTTCAGACTTCAGTTGCCTTAGTTATGTTCCATTATGTATTCATGAAAAATACTTGTACTTGCTTTTCAAAAAGCACACCTTAGTCATGAATGCTTTGGTTATCTTTCCATGTTTGTATCTATCAATCGATCTATCTCCACTGGAGTTATTAAACTGGAGTTATCTCATGAAATTGTTGGAAAATTTTAAAGAAATCATCCAGGATCACAAGTAAATTATTAGACGGAGATTTGAATTCATAAGAATGAAAAGGGTACTAACCTTGTTCCATGACAACAACTTTATTAAAGAACTTGATTTTCTAAAACTTGAAAATTGTTTTATGTTCTGATATGGAGAGAAAAAGAAAAGCATTGTCTTCTGTTTTAGGGACCGTTCTATTTATAGAGTTATAAAGTGTCTTTTCAGGTTAAAAGACACCTTTTCAATAAATCTCTATCAGATTTAAGAAAAGATTCAAGGGTTCTCAAAATAATTAAAATAAATCTTTATTTAATAAATATTTATTTTTATGGCCCAAAATTTTGATACCTCAGTAGATTATACGATGGGCTAATTTAAAGAGAAACAAGAATTATTCAACGGTAACAGTCTTCATTCACTATAATTATTTGTGAAAGCTATCATAGGATGGAAGCAGAAATTCATGAACATTTTGAATAATAGCTAAAAATTAAAATATTAACGGACGAATGCGTGCATTTCTGGTAGCATCCGTGTAACATGTCGCACACCAGTTGTATTAGTAGCAGGACAGAGCTTGAGAGCACGCCATGGCAAACATATATGCCTTGGTCTACGACGATTTATCCGCTCCTTTTTCTCTGCTACTTCTAATTGTCTTGTTAGCTCCTCAATCTGCTTACATAGGTCAGTAGCCCTGTTGTCTGCAAGCTGGAGAGATCTCTCAGCTTCCTCCCTGGCAGCGATGGCTGCCGCCTCTATCTCATCTTTCATCTGCAACTTGCAATTGGAAATATGTAAAGCAGCTCTGGTCTTTTCTAGTTCTTGTTTCAGATTATTCACCTGTCACAAATTAGAAATTGTTTTTTTACTAGTTTGGATATACATGTGGCAGCAATTTGGTGGACTAGTTGTTCTTCGTTGTTTCTTACTTTAGCTTTCTAGCAAACTAGCTGTGACAATGTTAAGGTAGGAAACAAGGCAAGTAGAAACAAAACAACCTCGACTGACCATGCAAACTTACCAATTCTTTGTGCTCATTAAGAGCTTTCTTTCCAGCTTCCACTTCCATTTCACAAGCCGCTCTCCATCTACAAATTTCTTCTTCAGCCTCTTTATTTTCTATCATGAGTTCTTCAACCTGGAAGACAGAACAGGAAAAAAGCATGCCAACAGTTGACCATCCCAAGTACTCTTCTCTGTCTTACCTTAGTTAGAAACTAACCTTCTGAGTAAGCATCATCTTTTTATCTTCCAACTCCTTAATGTGTATCATATTTTCTGCTAGTTTCTGACTTTGTTTGTCTGCCAGATGCTGCAGAGACTCCATGTCTGACCTGGCAGTTATTAGATAATTAAACACAAGACTCAAGGTAAAGGATTAAAGTGAAGACAAAGTTTCAACCACCCATAAAAACTGCATTTTGCCAGCAGAATACCTAGATTCCTCCAATGACCTTTTCAACTCTGTGATTTCAACTCTTAACTTCTTTGTTATTGTTTCTACAGTTGAGGCCTGGTAAGCATGAATGAATAAATTACATTGTGTCAGAAACATGCCAAGTGATTTCCAATCAATCTTGTAAATAAACTACCTTCAACGTGATGAACTGTTACAACAACAACAATAACATACCTTGTGTAATCCCACAAGTGGGGGTTGAGGAGGACGGTGTGTGTAATACATTCAAGTAAAAAGATAATACATTCATGTGTGGAAAGGAATTTACAGTAATGTAGAAGAGAACAATAACAACACATAATACGAGAACTGAAGCAAAGAAAACAAGGTGTAATGTTAGAATCAGAGAACAAGATAGTATGCGAGTAATAATAACAAGGTGATGAACGATTCTCTTCTAGAAGCTCAATTTAATGTCATTGATCAATAACAATAGAGCACCTTTGTGGCTCTTAATAGTCATTATCTCAATTGTTATGTAAAGTTGTTAATTATTAGAGCATTAGCAGAGCCATAAATGGAAATATGAAATTTGTCTTGAACTCATCATAATAAGCTGTGTATGCTGTTCAGCTCTAGATTAGATTGACATCTACATCTTTATATTTAGAGTTAATGATCAAAAACATATCTAAAACTATCCTTGTATATGTATCGATGCTCTGAGACGAAAATGTTACCAGAGTAACAGCTTCTGTTTGGCCTTCATCATTATCCGACTTGACGCGGGTATCAGAATCCAGATTATCTGAAGATGTTTCATTGGTTACAGTACTTCCCATCATAAACCCAAATCTGAACCCAAAGCCAACCTTTTGCAAACCTCTCTCTGCAATCTGCAAAATGGCTGCTTTCCTCTGTTCAGTATTGCCTCTTAATCTGTTCAAACTCTTCTCTGCCGCCTCCTTTTCCACCAAAGCAATTTTAAGCAAGCTGTTAATATCTCGATTCTCTTCTTCTAAACTCGCCACACTGTTCTCCAATTCTCTCATCTCCTTTTCCCTCATATCTTCACACTCTCCCCATTTTTCCTCGACCAAATTCACCAGCTCCAGAATCACAGAAAACACAGCCGATTTTTCATTCAACAGATTCGTCTTTTCACATTTCTCTTCGTGCTTTAACTCAGAATTTCCCGACCTATGCACACGCAAATCTAGATTCTCAACTAACCTCAGTAAACTATGCTTCGCTGATTGCACGATCTCGAAATTATGCGAACAAACTTCTGATTGCTCTTTCTTCTCATCTAATAGTTCCTCAGCTTTCTTCCTCCAAACCTCAAGCTCGATCCTTATTCTCTCTGTTTCTTCGTAAAATTCCATTCCTCTCCGGTGAAAATCATTCTCAAGTGTCTGAATCGCCAGACGAAGTGTGTCTCTTTCCTTCGATACCTCTTTGATGACCTCCGAGAGATCAACGTTTTGCTTGAGAACATCGTCCTTTTGCAACTGAATTTGCAGAAGGAGTTCATCCTTTTGCGTCAATTCCAATTGGAGGCTTTGGTTGGATGAGCGAAGAGTCTCGATGACCGCAAGAAGAGAACTGTTTCGTGAGTGCAACTCGCGAATCTGCATAGGCGTTTCCATGGGATCCGTATTCAATAGGTCTCCCATGGCGCTTGTGACTGAAGTTGTAAAGAAGAAGCCTTTGCCTCGGCAGGGAAACTACCAGTCAATGAAAAATGAATTTCCGTTAGGTGATAATAACTGTTTGGCGCGGGAACATTTGGTTACAAAATCAAGTGTTCTCTTTTTTTTAAGGAAAATATTTTATTCTTAAATCTCATCATGTTATAAAAGCTAATATTAAATGAAATATGGAGAGGAAAAATCAAGAAAATATAAAAGTATTTAAGAGAAGAATTTTATATAAATTTTCTATATTTTCTTTCTTGTTTTTCCAATTTTTTCCACACTTTCTATATTAGGAAATAGGGTTGTTTATAGCCTTTGAAGATCACAACTAAGTGTCACTCTCTTGCCAAGTTGCCTTGGGCAAGAGGTGACACATGGATAATTACTAAGCATGGAGATGACAATTTGGCACATATATACACATGGACAATTACTAAGCATGGAGATGACACTTGACACATATTTACAATACTCCCCTTAAATTGTCCATGTAAAAGAAAAGTTCTAGCTATCCTTAATATGTATTACTCGCTGCCTCATTAAAAAATCTTACCAGGAAAATCCAATGGGATAAAATCTTGGTTAAGGAAAAAAGAGTACACCGCATATTCTACTCTCCCTGTTAAAGATCACGATCCAAGCGATGGAGTCTTCGCGTTCCAATCTTGTATACCATCTTCTCAAGAGTGGAGACTGATAAAGATTTTTAGTGAATAAATCTGTTGGATTATCACTTGAACGTATTTGTTGTACATCATTATCATCATTTTTTTGAGATCATGTGTGAAGAACAATTTTGATGAATGTACTTCGTTCTATCTCATTTTATGAAGCATCCTTTTAATTGAGCTATGCACGCAGCATTGTCTTCAAATATGACCGTGGGTACTTTGACATCATTCTCCAGGTCGTACCTTTCTTTGATGAACTGGATTATTAATCTCAATCATACACATTTTCTACTTGCTTCATGAATTGCTATTATCTCAGGATGATTTGAAGAAGTGGCAACAATAGACAGCTTCGTAGATCGTCATGATATAGCAGTTCCTTCATATGTAAATCCGTACCCTATTTGAGATCGAGCTTTATGTGAGTCTGACAATAACCTGCATCTGCATAACCAATAAGATCCGTACAACTTTTGTCAAAATAGACTCATATCAATAGTTTTGCTTTACGTATCACAGAATATGCTTGATGTCGTTCCAATATCTCCATGTTGGGGAAGAATTATATCTTGCTAGCAAATTGACAAAAAATGTTATATCAGGTCTAGTTGCATTTGCAAGATACATAAGTGCACCAATAGCATTGAGATATGGTACTTCAGGACCAAGAAGTTCTTTATTCTCTTCTAGAGGTCGGAATAGGTCTTTATTCACTTCAAGTGATCGAACAACTATTGGAGTACTTAATGGATGCGCTTTGTCCATATAAAATCGTTTTAAAATTTTCTCAGTATAGGCAGATTAATGGATGAAGACCCCATTGGCTAAATGTTCAATTTGTAGACCAAGGCAGAATTTTGTCTTTCCAAGATCTTTCATCTCAAACTCTTTCTTTAGATATTCAATTGCCTTTTGGACCTCTTCAGGGGTTTCAATGAAATTTATGTCATCAACATAAATGGAGAGTATAACATATCCTGATTTTGCTTTCTTAATAAAGACACAAGGAAAAATGATATCATTTATATAGCCTTCATTAATCAAGTACTCACTAAGACGATTATTCCACATACGTCTTGATTGTTTCAACCCATACAATGATCTTTGCAATTTGACTGAGAATATCTCTCGAGATTTAGAATTACATGCATTAGGCAATTTTAATCCTTCTGAAATTCTCATATAAATTTCATTATCAAGTGAACTATAAAGGTAAGTTGTAACCATATCTATTAGGTGTATTTCAAGGTTTTCATATACAGCTAAACCGATGAAATATTGAAAAGTTATTGCATCCACAGGTGAATATGTTTCGTCATTGTTGACATCGGGCTTTTGAGAGAATCCTTGCGCAACAAGTTGTGCTTGTATCTTACAATTTCATTTCTCTCATTTTGTTTTCACACAAAAATCCATTTATAGCCAACTGGGTTTACACCAACAGGGGTTTGGACTACATATCCAAATACCCCACGTTTAGCAAGTGAATTCAATTCTAATTGAATTGTCTCTTTCCATTTTGGCCAATCACATCTTTGCCGACATTCTTCAATAAATTTAGGTTCAAGATCCTCACTATCTTGCTCGAGGTCAAGTGCAACATTATACACAAAAATATTATCCACTGTAACTTTCAATCGATCCAAATTTATCCCATCACCAGAAGAACTTATTGAAAGTTTTTCATTCACTTGAGTCTCGGGTTCACTGATTTCTTCAGGGACATCAGGACTAATCGGTTCTTGGACCTCTTCATGAGATTCTTTTATAGTATCATCCTTATCATTTATCATGTTTTTTTCTTAGAGCTTTATCCTTTGCACCCAATAGTATACCCCACTTTAGGCGTGTTTGAGATTCAGAAGCTATGATACTAGTAGATGGTCCTTTGGGAACGTCAATCCAGATAGGTACATTCACTGCAGGAATATGTGATTTAGTTATCAATTTAAATTAGTAAATGCATCTCGCATTTGATTAGTACGTGCATCAAAATGAGATAATGATGAAACGTTCTATACAATGTCACTTTTGGGGTCCTTCTCTCCCCCTAAATATGGGAAAGTTGTTTCATCAAACTGACAATCTGCAAATCGAGCAGTGAACAAGTCTCTGATCAACGGTTCAAGGTAGCGAATGATGGATGGGGAATCAAGCCCAACATATATCCTCAACCTTCGTTGAGAGCCCATCTTAGTACGTTGTGATGGTACTACAGGCACGTATACCACACAATCAAAGATTAGTAGATGAGTAATATTGAGCTTATGACTAAATACTAATTGTGACAGAGAGTATTTAATATAATTAGTCGGTCTGAGATGAACAAGTGTTGCTGCATGTAAGGTAGCATGACCCCAAACAGTAGTGGGATTTGCTATTGATTGTAGGCGCTTAATAAATGACTCTGCAAGGCCATTTGAGTATGAACATGAGCAACAGGATGTTCAATTCTTATCCCAATTGAAAGGCAATAATCATCAAAAGCTTGGGATGTAAATTCTCCGATATTATCAAGGCGAATAGTCTTAATAGGATAATCTGGGAATTGCACCCTTAACCTTATTATTTGTGCCGATAACTTGCAAACGCCAAGTTGCGAGATGATAAGAGGCACACATGAGACCATCTTGAGGATGCAATATTAGAACTATAAAATATCTAAACGACCCATTACGTGGATGAATAGGTCCACATATATCTCTGTGTATACGTTCTACAAAACCATGGAATTTGATGTCAACCTTTAGGGGTGATGGTCTGGAAATTAACTTGCCTTGATAGCAAGCAACACATGAAAATTCATTATTAGTAAGAACCTTCAGGTTCTTTAATGGATGCCCAATTGAATTTTCAAGAATTCGCCTCATCATTATTGATCCAGGATGACCTATTCAGTCATGTCATAGTACAAAAGTACTTAAATCAGTAGACTTTTGATTTATAATCAAATGTGCTTCAACTGTACTAATTTCTTCATAATATAGGCCAAAAGATAAGGTTTGTAATTTCTCCAAAATATGTTTTTGGCCTGAGACACTCTTGGTTATACAAAGATATTGGATATTCTTTTCATTTAGTGTCTCGACAAGTTATCCATTTCGGCGGATATCTTTGAAACTTAACAAGTTTCTTGGGAATTTTGAAGAGAAAAGTGCATCTTTTATTACAAGTTTTGTCCCTTTAGGTAGAAATACAGTAGCTCTTCTAGCGCCTTCAATTACCTATTTTATGTATGGTTCAGTGTTATCCTCAAAGATAAAATTTGTTTCTGGATTATATCTTCCCTTTTTAAGGATGCCTGATAGAGCTGAATCAGACACTTTGATGATCGACAAGTACGTGACCAGTGCCCTATTCCTTCGCATCTGTGGCATGTGCTTTTTGAACTTTTCTTTTGCATAGCCTCTTGTTTCTCCCCCTTTCTTTTATACTGTTGATCATTTCTCAGTGCGAGACGACCATCATGATTATAATTTCTTTTACGACCACAACCACGACTGGGGTCACGACCTCTTTTTTTGCTGGTAATAATTTGCCTGATTCACTTCAGAGAATGACATAGAACCAATAGGTTGACTCTCGTGATTTTCATCAATAGATCGTTATGTTGTGCAGCAATAAAAAGATGGGAAAGTAATTCAGAATAATTTTTAAAGCCCATTCCGGATACTGTTGCTGCAGGAGTATATTTGCGGGAGAAAATGTAGAGTATGTTTTCTCAAGCTTATCATGTTCAGTGACATTTTCTCCACATAAGTTTAACTATGATATAATTCTATACATGATAAAATTACATTCAGTTATACTTTTAAAGTCTAGCAACCTTAAATTAAACCAATCATAGCGTGTTTGTGGAAGGATGACCAACTTCAGGTGGTCATATCTATCTTTCAAATTATTCCACAGCATAAGGGGATCTTTCAGAGTAAGATATTGCATTTTCAACCCCTCGTCAAGATGGTGGTGGAGAAATATCATAGCTTTGGCATGATCTTGGTTGTATGCTTGGTTATTTTCTTTGATAGTGTCTACCAGACTCATTGCATCCAGATAGACTTCTGCATCTAGTGCCCATGATGAATAGCCTTTACCTGATATATCCAGGGAAAGAAATTCAAGTTTAAAAATATTAGACATTTTTATAAAAATAAAATTCTTACCATTTTTACTTGTCTAAAGTAGCTTGAAAAAATGATAGAGCTCCGTGCTGATAACATGTTATAAAAACTAATATTAAAAGAAATACGAAGAGAAAAAATCACAAAATATAAAAGTATTTAAGGGAGGAATTTTATATAAATTTTCTATATTTTCTTTCTTGTTTTCCAAAATTTTCCACACAACTATTTTAGGAAATGGGGCTATTTATAGCCTTTGAAGATTACAACCAAGTGTCACTCTCTTGCCAAGTTGCTTTGGGCAAGAGGTGACACATGGACAATTACTAAGCATGGAGATGGAACTTTGGCACATATACACATGGAATTACTAAGCATAGACATGACATTTGGCATATATTTACAATACACTACAAGTTGTCTTTATTTTTCTCCAGTTCTTTCTTGTTCTCCAACTTTCATGTATTGTGCACTTTTTTTTCAACTCACATTATTTTTTCTCTTGATTCTGTTGGATTATTTCTCTCCAACTTTCAAGTGTTGGAGCATTTTTTTCTCCAACTCTCATTGATGCCCTCTCTACTAACTCTTTTTTTTTGTGTGTGTTGGAGCACGTTCTCTCCGACTCTCATTGATGTCCTTCCTAATGACTCTTTTTTTTATGTGTTGAAGCACTTCTCTTCAACCCTCATTAATGTCGTTCCCACAAATAGTTTTTTTAATATTTTAATAAAAAAAAATTGTTCAATATTTTAATTAGAAAAAAGCTTCTTCCTCTTGTGCCATGTTTAATTGCACTTCTTTAAATTTATAATGTTTTTGCGAGAGTGTTTCATCTTAACATATTTTTTCCTGCATGTATCATTTGTCTGATGTTTATCAATATGATCATTAGTCAAACAAACGGCATATATGGGTCATAGCAGCCCATCGATAGCGAAAGCTCTTTGATTCTCTGTTAGGATCGTAGAAGCTCTGATATTAATTTGAAGTAAATTATTTTATTTAAAAACTAAAAGTTCTTAAATCTCACTATAAGTTCTCTCTATTTTTCTCTAGTTTTTCTTTTCCTTATTGAAAATAACAAGCAACATCCATTTATAATAATAAGAAATTAAATTAAATTAGAGGACAGACGAATTCTAACTAGACATTAATTAGTTAAATAAATGTCAAAAAACAACAAATTCTAAACAACTTAGGATTCCTACTTCAACTTTGAATTATTATTTCAATAAATTTTTTTTTTGAAAAAATATGATTGAATGATTATATTTAAATGACTAAAATCTATATCAAAGTTTTAACATCACTGAGATTAAAGGTGTCAAACGGGCGGGTTTGATTGAATTTGAGAATGTTAAAATGGGTTGAAATAGAAACTTGATTGGGTTATGACCCACCCAAATTTACTTTGGGCTCAAACGACTCGAATTTGGGTTGGGTCATGACACATCCAATTTGACCCAGTTAATGTCAATAAAATTCTAACATATTATATTTTTTATAATCACAATTCGCACTTCAACTCAAATAATGAAATAAAAAGTTTCAAATTGATATATAATTGATAGAAAATATAAAATAGATAGAAAACATACATTATATCAATGCAAGTAAAGAGTTTTAAAATAAGTTTAAATTGGGGATTAAATTGGGCTTAATTTAAGATAATTTTGATATGAGTGAGGGTTTGTACGAGTTGAGATTGAACTCAATTAAAATCATCTTGAGACCAACCCATAAAAGTTTGGGCGGATTATCTATGTTTGGGCTCATTTTTTACGCCCTTAACTGAAATATCTACTTAATGATTTTTATAAAAATGACAATCTATTGCTACTTCATCAACTATCACCACTGGTCATTATCAACTACTACCATAATGTCACGATCCAATTCACCAGACCGTGCGGGCACCTACTGTAACACCTTGATAGGAGAATCCTAAATTTTCAACCTATTAAATTATGTGGAAAATGAACGAAATAGAAGATAAAACTAAAAATATCTTTAAATTATCAAGTGAAGAATTAAATTTTTAATTTAATTTCTTGTAAAAGGACATCTAACATCCCCAAGGAATGTAGTCCAAATAGGTACAAAAGCTTTTAAGAATACAATGTGAACACAATAATGACCCAACTCCTACCATGAGAAAGGAAGAGTAAAAGCTATTGGAGATCGTCTCCGTCTTCATCTAAGAAACGTCATTGGTGCGATTCTGCCATAGCGGAATTCTCCCATAAGTGCGACCTATTCTGAGACAGAATTTCAAACTTTCTTTCTCAAAGCCCCATTAACACCCATAACCATAGTACCACGCATAGTCTAACTCTAAATCACCAATTCATTTATTAACAATCGTCAATCACTCTCCACTTGATCATATGCGACTTTATACGTAATTATGTGAAATATAACAGACAGTCACAATGTAGTAAGATAGGTGATACACAATCACATGATAAATAAAGCACACAGATAATACCCTCATAGCATAGAATTTAATAACACATTAACTTTCGATGTTTTCATATCAACTATTTCATAGTATGGGCATGTTCGATTATTAGTGGGTCGATTCTTCACTATCACAAATATCATCATGACCATTCACAAATGTGGAACTCACACCCAAACTGTTAGTGTGTTAGCTATAATACCTAGTAAATTACCAAAATACCCCTAGATGAGAGATGTGGGCATAACACATCTTTCCGAACTCCGATGGCAAATCTGAGGCCAAAAATGTGATCAACATGAAAAATCATGTGGGAGAATGATCTTGGTTGTTCTTAGAGCAACCGGATATAATGTTTAGATGTGAAAACGCATTCCAGAATAAGTTCGACAGGCCCGCAACGTGGACTTACACTTGGATGTGATCCCAATATTTTTTACGGGATTAGAAAACTCGATCAAATTTTTTTTAGCAAAAATTCTCGAAAAACACCCAAGTCCGCGATGCGAACTAGGTGTCCCGAAGTGAATCTTTTTTAGTTTTTCATAAGAGATATTCCAGACTTTTTTCAACCCTTCCTAAACATAAAACACGATCAAAATAGGTCATTTTGAGTGTAAAAGAGTTTTAATCCCTATTCATAAGTCTTTCTAAGCTTCTAACAAAGACTAGGGCTAGAGAGAAGAGAGAAAGAGTGAGGATTAAGGAGAATTCTTACGAGATTGACTGCCAAAACTCTATACCAAGTATGTGAGGCTAAACTAAAACATGTAATTGTTCTTCCATGCACCATATTGATGGTATTAGAGAGATTGTGAATGTATTGAGTCTTCATGCTTGTTTCTTGGATGTTTTTTGTAAACTATATATATTCTATGTATTTTCATATGTTGATGATCATCACAAACTTGATTTTATTGATTAAATACTTTTCATGAGTAATTGCATAAGTCCTATATATTATTTTATAAAAGATTATATGAATGAACCTAGGGATTGAGTCTAGAGCCTTGACTTGAGAATGTTGATTGAGATTGTGAAATGAGCATGATGATAGGTTGATAGAGTTGATGGTCCTATGAATATTCATAATTGAACTCTAGAGAATTGGTCTAATTGACTTCCTTCTAATGATTGATCTAAGTCCTTGAGATATTGAATGAGAATTGAGTTGATAAGATGATTGACATGATGGGCCGGAAGGCCCGATTGAGATAGAGCTGATGAGATGATAAGAGTCTTTATGAGACTAATTGAGATGATTGATTGAGATGGATGATCTTATGAGCATTGATTCTTGGGAGGAGTATCGAATACCGAAATGAGTAAGAGTAAATCCAACTCACACTCATTAACTATGTCGCCAAACGTAGGTGAGGATTGAACCATTTCATTAGAGGTTCCCTCTTGAGTTGAAGTCCCTGAAAGCAATAGAGAACTTGAGAGACCAGATCCTTTGTGGATCCGATTCGTTCTTTACTTGGCAAGTACGGAACGCCTATGGCAACATTAGCGAGATTGTTGTACAATTACTGGCTCATAAGTGATTGTTGTGGGATAAGAGAAACGTCCAGATAGGTCCCACACTGATAGTACTCTGAGGTGATTTGATTGGATGAGATTGGATTGGTATAGATTGACATTGTCTACTCTTTATTCTTGCTTTAGATAGACATTTAACATTCTGATGGAGTATCTTCTGAGTTGATGTTATTCTGTATTACTTTGCCTATATTTGTTTTATTCAACCATTTTACATACTCGTATATTTCACGTATTGACGTCCATTAGGACTGCATCATTTTATGAAACAAAGACAGATACTAGAGATCGTCAACATGCACACGGTTGAAGATCTATTGCAATCAGCGGAGTTGATAAGCCTCCCTTACTCTGGAGGATCCTTATTTTATTTTGATTTAGCTATTAGATTCATACTTTAGACTAGCTTTATTTTGAGTTGAGGTAGTCATGGGTTTGTCATTGACACCAATTAATAGTGATAGAGACTTCATAGACTAGAGTCGAGTTGTTGATTGGAGATTATGTTGAGCTAGTTTCTTTTATACTAGCCTATTTATTTGACATGATTTTTGAAACTTAAATTGTCCAACTTTTATTTTCATAGTCTTTCACTAATATGTTAAATATGTTAAGGGAGTGAGTGTGATAAGACCAAGAGGTTCGCTTGGGGACTAGCAATAGTCTCTAAGTGCCAGCCACGTCTAGGTTACCCTTCCGGAGCGTGACATACTTGATATCAGAGCACAGAGTTCAAGAGCCCTAGGGAGTCTTTGAAGTTGTGTCTAGTAAAGTCTTGTTTATGGGTGTGTTGTGCACCACACTTCATAAGCAGGAGGCGATAGGACATTAGGAATGGTTACACTTCTTTCATGTTCTAATTCATGCGATGGAGTTAAAACTCTATGAAACTCTCTTCTAATTCATATGTTACGCATTTGCAGAATTGTGATCATGCCTCCAAGAAGAGCTGTTAAAGGAAGAGGATGTCCTACTATAGAATGTTAACCCATGCGAGCCTCAGGAACATAATAACTATCCTTGTTGAGCAACCATCACAAGCTGACATCTCGAATGCTGAGCTTCGTCAGGCTATCCAGACTCTAAAAATAGAAGTAAATCTTTTAATCTAATGTTGATATGTTACAACAACAACATACCTAGTTAAATCCCACAAGTGGGGTCTGGGGAAGGTAAAAATGTACGCAGACCTTTCCACTACCTCGTAAGAAGTAGAGAGGCTGTTTCCTGGGGACCCTCGACTCAACAACCAATAAGCAGAATAAACTAGATATAATGTTGATATGTTATAACTTGAAATTTAAATGTTAAAAGTCGTAATTATAAAATATTACATTTAAAATGTATAATAATTATCCTTAAAGTGATGTGTAGGGAAAATTTTACTTTTTTCGAATAGAATTAAAAAGACATATATAGATAAACATTTAATGAGAAAATACATTAAATCCCCCCTCAATGTGACAGCAAAATTTACTTTAGCATTTTAACTTACCAAAATTTAAATACCCCTTTTAATAACTTCAGATAAATTAACTATAATATATGAAATATTATTCAACAAAATATAAAATATAGTTCTTGAAAGTCAAAATAATGAGAAGAAAGTCTTTGTCTCGTTGTCACCCCCACAAAACGTAACGCTAACGTTAGAGCGTCCACATGGGGTGTGTTTGGGTCCTTTATATTAAAAATAAGTAATCATATTAAAAATAAAATAAATAAAAATTATTTTTGAGTGTATATTAAAAATAATAAATTTATTTTTTAATATATTTAAAAATGAACCAATTTTAGAACCTGTATGGAATTTAAAGAAGCTAAGAGCTGTATAAAACTTAGCAGCATAACTAATTGAAAAAATTAACTCCTAATATAAGCCTATTAATTAATCTGGTATTGCTATGCCCTACAAATGAAGGGCTCTTATAATTGTGCAGTCAGCTTTTGGTTGTAAATTATAAAATACTAATTATATTAATTCTCGTCAAATAGTGTCTTCATTCATAAATCAGTTGAATAATCTATATTATATTAAAAGTGTGAAGATCATTAGAAGTGTTGTTTGAATTTTGTGCTCTTCATTGAAAGCCTTCTCTTTAACCAAAATCGTATTTTTACTATTTTTCTTTAAATTCTTATTTAATTATATTTATAATATTGACTTTTAAAATATATGCAAATAAATGATAAAATAAGAATTTCCAAAATCCTCCTTATTTAATAGACTTCTGCTTCTTCCTTATTTGAATCAAAAAAATATTCTACGGTTGCTAAAGAAATAAATAGATAATTTATCAAAATTTTATCTTTTCATAAATTTATAATTAAATTAAATTAAATTTTTTCGTGTAAAGTTTTTTACTAAATGAGATACACACTTTGATTACGCGTAAAACGCATACCACAAGACTGCTAGTTTTTATTATAAACAGAATGTGACAGAATTTTAGCTTAAACATAGGTAAATACTTATTCATGGACTTTTTGTTATAAAATTAAGAATTAATTTCACTAAATATTCATGTATTATAACAAAAGATAAACTCTTATATTTTTAACGTAAGCACTTACGTCTTTTATTCTATAAGAAACCTAAACTTATTTTTGTTGAAATTTATAATGTAGCTCACACAAATAAAATGTAGTTACAAAATTTTTTTTGTTGAAATTTATAATGTAGATAAAAATGTTTATTAAATTTTTTTATTAATCCTTCAACTTCAAAATTATCTTATATACTAGTTCAGTGTATGTGCTTGCTTTGCACGTATGTATCGCGTTAATTTAAAATTATATATAAATAATATTTGTCATTAAATAAATACAATATTCATGTAAATAAAATTAAAAAAATATTATTAATTTGATGCAATAGTTTAGTCTATTGTGAAATGGCAAAGATGAGAAAATTGAACTTTAGAAAATACGTTTTGGCCATGATATTTTGAATTTTTAAGAATTTAGAAAATAATAATAAAATATTTTAACTTTTTCACTTTAAATTACTCACAAAAAATTAAAATGAACTCTAATTTATATTCACCAAATATGACTCTAACTTTTAAGTATTATTTTCTAAAAAATTTATAATAAAACATAGCCAGACGCCCGCAAAATGTTTTCTATTTATCAGCCCATCAATGTCTTAATTCACGAACAAAATTGTCATTAACTCTTGGGATCTATTTGAAAAGTCACTTGATAATTAAAATTATATAATTATTAGAATAATAATTATCGATCTAATAATTATAATGATATATTTATTTGTCAAAATGTCAAATCAATTGTTTAGCTACTACAAATGCAATCATAAGATTATATTGATTTTTTTTTTTAAAAAGTTAGTATTTAAATTAAAAATTTATATTAGAAAAAAAAGGGTCCTTATCAATAATGTTGAATTAATTGTCTTTCTTGAAAATATATTAATTCATAAATATATGTTTTTAATTAATATTATAAAAAAAATTGATTTATATTTTTTAAATTAGTATATTTTTATTAAACTAATCATAAAAACTAAAAGTACAGATTTCGATGAACATTATGAAATGCATATTCGACATAAATATTACTTTATAAATATTAATATTAAACTGAGCAGACACGGATGTGAGGCTTGCCACTCATTCTATTCCAACAACAACAACATACCCAGTGAGATCCCACAAGTGTGGTTTTGGGAGGATAGAATGTACACAGACCTTACCACTACCACACAAGGTAGAGAAGCTGTTTCTTGGGAACCCTCGTCTCAAAAACCCAAAAACAGAATAAACCAGATATGGAAAGAAATGGGAAGAAAAAGAAAAGGAAACATAAAGGACGATTAACAACACAAAGCACATGATAGTGTGTAAATCAACATGATATAACGATAACATTAACATGTATATGACAGATAATGACAACATATGATATAAACACGAGTACTCCTACTACCATACTATACCCTAAGACCAGACATCCACCTAGCCACTCATTCTATTTCCAAGAGAGAAAACATTAAGTACCTTGGGTCTATCATCCAGAGTAATAATGATATTGACGAAGATGTCACACATCATAGTGGGGCAGTATGGACGAAATGAAGGCTGCCCTCTGGAGTTTTATGTGATAAGAAGATACCACATAAACTTAAAGGTAAGTTTTACAGAATGATGGTTAGACTGTCTTTGTTGTATGGGATGGAGTGCTGGCCAATAAAAACGCACATGTACAGAAGATGTAGGTCGTGGAGATGAGGATGTTGAGATGAATATGTGGTCATACCAAGAGTAATAAGATCAGTAATGAGACCATTCAAGAGAAGTTAGAGGTGGCCCCATGTGGCGGACAAAATGAGGGAAGCGAGATTGAGATGGTTTGCACATGTGCAGAGAAGAAGTCCCGATGCTTCGGTTATAATTAGGAGGTGCGAGAGATTGGATTTAGGGGTTACTCGGAGAGGTAGAGGTAGACCGAAGAAGTATTGGGAGGAGGTGATCAGACAGGATTTGGCAAAATTTCATCTCACTGAGGACATGACGTTAGATAGAAAGGAGTGGAGGTCGCGTATTATGATAGCAAGCTAATAGGCTAGTAGGGGTAGGTTGATGCCTGGCCTGGTGTTTCAATAGGATAGTAGGACTAGTCGTGTCTTTTTATCTTGTGTTGTATTTCCCCGGCTTATATTTGTTACTTCTATTGTATTTTTCATATTATCATTTGCTTTCCATTTTAGTCGATCTTTTTTTCCTTTTTCTTTTCTTTTTATTTCATATCTAGTTTCTTCTGCTTTTAGGGCTTGATATTTTACTGACGAGGGTCTTCGAAAAACAACCTCTCTATCTCTATGAGATAGTGGTAAGGTCTGCGTACATTTTACCCTCCCCAGACCCACTTGTGGAACCACTGGGTATGTTTTGTTATTGTAAAGAAAAGGAAAACCATAGACTATAACTTTATTCAACAATGAATTCTAGTTTAATTTGAAAAAGTTAAATATTAACAAAATTATGCTAATAAAAAATAAATTAAAATAAAAGAATAGTAATACAATAAATTGTATGGAATCACATAAAGAGGTAAACGTTGAGAAATAAATGAAATATAAATAATTTTAAAAAGTAGAATAAAAAATTGAGATAATAGAAATAAAAAATAAATATAGAAATAAAAAGAAGAAAAGTATTATAACTTACATGGTGCAATTATGGTTTCTTATCTTCTTCTGAAAATTAATAGGTGTAATTATATTTCCTCTATTACATCTAATTTCTTTCTTGTCAAATAATTATTTAATCTGTCGAATATATCAAAGAGTTAATTACATCAAATTATAATTATACTTTGTGGACAATAAAAGATTGCTGGAATGATAGACATTCATCATTTTCAATTTGAAAATTATGAATTCAAATCACTAACGAGAAAAAAAAAGGTGAGAGTTCCGAAAGAGTTAGAAAAAAATATATACATTAGTTGAAAGTTAAAACGAACAACCTATTTTCTTTGATTGGTCGACCAAACACGTCCTTATCCATAACCGAACGGTAAAGACAGAATTTTGAGTGGCAAGAAAGAATAGGAATTGTCCATAATTGTAAGCATTGACAATGAAATCAAACGGATTGAGACGGGAAAAGAAAGAGAAAATGGAGACTTTTACTTGGTCATCTTTACACACAATTTTTCCACACTCCATCTCTGCTTGTTCTTTACACTAGCTATAAAGTCTTCTTTTTTCGGTTCAAAAGCGGACACCCACTTTCACTGTCTCCAGAAAGTGCTTTATGAGTACCCCTTTACGTTTCTTGGATCAGTTACAGATTTTTCAACCAACCCCACAAAGCAATTTCTTCAGCTGAGTGAGCTTTTTGGGAAGGAAATTTCAGAAGGGGTTTTGGAATTATTGGTGAAATTTTAGTTATGAATGGTGAAGATGTGATTAAAGCTGAAGGGATCTGTGATGTGGAGAATACTGTATTTGTAGCTGTGGGAAAGAATGTGAAAGAGGGGAAATCTGTACTTTCTTGGGCCTTGAAGAGTTTTGCTGGCAGAAGAATTTGTGTTCTTCATGTTCATCAACCTAGTCATTTGTTCTCACCCAGTAAGCTCACAGCGACAAGCTCTTTAATCTTAGCTTGTATTTTTCTGTGCAATACACATTTAAATCTTAACATGATCATTCATTGTACATACTTACTTATCAGTATTATCTTGACTGCTTTTGGACTGTTTTTCTTTGAACGGGGAAAGAATCTCTCGACCTCTAAGGCAGGGGGTAAGGTCTGCATATAATCTACACTGGGTAGGTTGTTGTTGTACTTATCAGTATAACTTGAATTTGAATTGCCCCATTTTAGCGGAATATAGGATTCATGTTGGCCACCCGGACTTGTTTGGGGTTGAGAATGTGGCAACTTTTAGTTTAAGCCAATTACACAGACTTGATTTGTCTACAGAACATGTCTTAGTCCATGGACGGAACAGTAAAGACAGAATTAGAAAGTGGAAAGAAAGGGTCATAATTGTTAAGTTGTTATCATTGATGTTAAAAGGAAATAGAGAAGGGAAAAGACAAAAAATGAAGACTTGACTTGGTCATTTTTACAGATAAATTTTCCACACCTTTATCTCTTCTTCACAATGAAGGACTTTTTCCGTCCAAAAGTAGGCGCACCCTGGTAAGCTTATAGGTTTCTTCAACAAATCAAATTCAATATAAAGCATGAGTCTTTCGGTGCAGTATACTGTATAAACATATAAGTTTTTGTTATGAGGATTCATTTTAGTTAGTTATCAGTATTGGCATAAAATATGCCCCAAGAATGGAATATGTAGGGAATTCATGTTGCCAGTTATTGATTGATTGATACACCTAAAGTCTTCTTATCAGTTTGAGAATATGATTGATGTGCCTTTTTTTGCTCTTGTATTTTGACTCTCAAACTACATGGCTATGCAAAACCTCTGGATGTTTCAGTGTCTATCATTTTCTTTTTTGGAGGTGTGACGTATCTTGTGCGTAACTTAACCCCAAAGCTAGATTAAGAGGTAAGGATTGCCCAAGCCATATTAAAGGCACCACCCATCCTTTGTAAGTCTGACATGGGACTCTTCAGCCCACTCCCCACTGCCCAGCCCAGGGCTAGACATGTGGAGCGTGGACATTAATATGGAGGCCCAACATCGGGAAATAGAATTGGAATACCATGTTATAGATCTTGGGCCTAACTCAACCCCAAAAGTTAGCTACAGAAGTGAAGATTTCCAAGCCATATTAAAGAGATCACTCATCCCTTATATGGCCTATGTGGCACTCTTCACATGATTGAGACAGATAGATCTGAAGCATGTAAAGTTTGATGGGAAGCAGTTCTGAAATATGCTCTTTATTTGGTTGTCTTACAACTCTTATACCTTCGTTTGCAAACTTTGAACTGCATTAGTATCTGGTTGTTAGATATCTTATGGCTTAAGATATTGGAGCAGTAAAATGGTACAACACTATCATTTTGTTCTTTTAGCTAAATGTATATTAATTAGGAAGCTGCCAAAGTGTAAAATGAGTTAAAACTGGAGATGAGAGTGTGTAATATATTTACCCTACTCTACCTGAAGCTGGGGATTATTAGATCCTGGAGAGGCCTAGCTGAGGCACTGTGTGCTTTATGTTAACAGCTAAAGACTTGCAAGAGTTATACAAGTGATCATCTCATGTGTAATAAATAATTATTCTGGTTGCTATAATGAATATATTATTCTCTATTTACCAATTGGCTCCCCCTTTTTCCCCATGAAAACCATAGTCGTTCACATTTTCATAGATGAATGAATCACATTTCTTTGAATTTGCAGAGGATGGGAAGCTTTCAGGTGCAATGCTGAAACAGCACGTGGTGAAGGCATGCCAAGAACTTGATCGCCTAAGACTGCACAAACTTCTAAACCAATATCTTCTCTTTATATCCCAAGCTGGGGTACAGTTCTATCTAATTCCCTTGTTAGATTTATTTAGCATGTTAGCTATTCACTAAGCCAGAATTACTAGCCCTTCTGTCCCATATTGAGTGCTCCTCTTTGACTTAACACACCTATTAAGACATTGTTGAGATTATATATTGTTCAAAATTTAAGGCTTCAAGGAAGTATTTATTTTACTGATAAAAAGCTATAAATTAAATGGCGTAAAGATCCACTTGATTTATATTTTACTTGTTTATGAACTGAACAAGAAAAAGGTATCAAAGAAGTTGTAGAAGTGAACTCGATATGACAATTTAGTAATATAATATTTGAGACTACTTTGGGTGTTGCAAAAAGAAAAGCTGGACATCCAGCTTGTAAGCTCCTTTTAACTTTAAAGTTATATAATATCTACAGAACTTCCTTTTGAGGAACCGTCATAGAGGTTTTGGAAAGAAAAGTTGGGTTTCAGTTTGAAGGAAATAAGGTGTTTACTTTCTAAAAACAAAACAAAGATAAAATCCAAGGAGGTTGTTTAAGATGAAACTTACGGTGAAAATAGGTTCCAATAGTGTGTTTCAAAAGATTGTAATAGCATTTTCGCAGAATAATATCAGAAGGTTTTTCATTCCTGGCAAACTATGTTGAGATAGATTATAATCTAAAACCATAAAGGTTGAGGTAAGGTCTGCATACATCCTACCGTGCATCACCCACCCCCCACGTGTGGAATTACACTTGGGTTTAAGAAATATGAAATAATTATTGCTGAAAAGACTGAGTTGCTAGTATTCAAAATATTGATCACTGCTCACTTTTGCAGATACAAGGGGGTAAGGTGTGGCTTGAAATAAATAATGTGGAGAAAGGGATAACACATATTGTTGAAGAACACAAAATTCAGTGGCTTGTCATGGGAGCAGCAGCAGAGACCCACTACTCAAAGTATGACCAATTTTTTCTTCGAAGGTCTATTAGACATGGATCAGGAAAATTTAATAGAATGAGAAAAGTTGCTTGACAAAATAAGCCTCATGCTTCTCCGCTACTCTGCAGACTAGAAAACCCAGCAACCTTTGCTTGGATTAAGTCCTAAGATTTAATCAAGAGTTTATTTTGACGTTAGATTTGCAATAACCATAATTTCGCTGATTAGGATTTCTCTAGATTGCAGGCAATTGTCAGAGCTCAAGTCCAGCAAAGCTAAATTCGTGTGCCGACATGCACCAATGCACTGTCAAATTTGGTTTACTTGCAGTGGGTGCCTGATATATACGAGGTATGATGACTCGTGGGTGCAAAATCATCTAAAGGATAACACATAAAGCAATGGCCTATATATGTTCTTCTATTGTTTCATGATTCACTTAACACACACAGCAATAACCTATATATGTTGTTCTAATGTTGCATTATTCACTTACTCTGCAGTGGCTTGTTAACAGAATACTCCTTTGACTAGTCATATTCTGCTGTTTTGTACCCATGCATATACATGTCTGAGTGCTAAAACAAGTGATCATTGCAATCACCCATATCCTTTTCATTTCCTTTTCCATATTACAGTGTTCTTGTTCACATTGTGCTTACACCCCAAGGGTGTGCTCAAATGGTCAATGAAGTAGGAGGAAAACTATGGGGTCTCAGGTTCTCGTTGTTGGTGGAAGGTAGTAGGTATGCCATGGAATTATTCGAGGTGTGCGCAAGCTGGCCCCGACACCATGATTATTAAAAAAAAAAAGTTCACATTGTGCTTGTAATGCATGATCATTAGAAAATTCAGAACACCTCGGATTATTTTCTTTGAGTAAGGAGGTAGTTGTTTTGGATGTAGATGAGGTTACACGGGAAGAAGTTTTAAAAGTATGCTTGTGTCAGCCTTTGTTACTTTCATATGTCAGTGTTTCTACAAGTTAAAAGTTTTAAATTTACTTAACATTTTATATACCTGTTTTCCTCCGAAAACAGAGAGAAGATGTCATTTTGAAGTCCACCCACAAAAAGAAAAAGAAAAGAAATGGTGGGAGCATGTTTTCTCATTCTTTGCATGTCAGATAATTGCCACCAGATATGTGACATCACAGAATAACCTGTTGAAACTAATTTCATTACATTTACATCTTTAAGGAAATTGATCTGTGGATGCAATGTTAGGGAAGAAATAAGGGGTATAGAGGAGAGCTACCCTGTAAATTCTGTAAATCATAGATAATGTAATCAGCAAGAGTTTTGAGCATGGCTTTTGACAAACAGTTTTCCAAAAGGAATGAATTGGATAGGAGTATTAAAACTATATTATTCTGCCAGCTTGGGAAAGAGAGCCTTGGAGCAACGTTAAAGTTGTCTCTATTTGATCTATAGGTTACGATTTTGAGCCTTGGAATCGACTATTTGATGCTTGCAACTTGAGTCAGGATAGGCTGCCAACATCACACATAAGGGGGTTAAGCCCTTCCCAGAACCCGGTGTGGACACATGATGCTTGGTGCACCGGGCTGCCATTTTTTTCTTATTCTGCTAGCTTGTGGTTGAGGTGTGGGTTGTTGCTTTTGGAGAACAGTTTACCATGGTTGACTAACGTCCTATTTTGTTTCCCTTTGTCTTGCAAGGTCTACGAATAACTCTCTTTTAAGTAGCATGGAGTCATTGTCTTCTCCAGAAGACAACGGAGGAACCAAAATGGATAATCATGTTGACGACGATTATGAAGATTTGAACATTTTAGAAGATGCATCAAGGCCAGCTAACCAAATAGTCAAGTTAGAGATCAAGGGAGACTATTCACGCTTGCACTCAAGAAACAAACGCGAAGCACATTTGCATCATGCAACGTCTCAATCTTTGCTGGTAAGCACTGTATTTTCTCATATGAAAATGCAATTTGTATCCCATATCAGGAGAGCTCTTGTGCATTTAATTCTTAAGAGTTGAACTTGTGATCTGTGTGAACCTTCATCACTTAATCTCCACATGTACTAGCTCTAGAATTTCCTAAATAGAGTTTCTTACTGTACGTCCTATTTTTTTTTAATATATATATATATATATATAGACAGATAGAAAGAGAGAGAGACAACATAATAATATCTTCTTCAATAGTCTTTTGTTCAACTATGACCTGAATAATGAAGCTACGGGAAAAATGAATTATGAAAGTACTAGCTCTTTTATTTCTGATTAATATGAAGCTGTTAGTTATATATTATCTGATGCAGGAAGAAGGAAGTTTTCAGAGAAAAGCTTCTAGTGATGAAAGGAGTAGACTGGAGCATGCTATGATGGATGCTGAGAACTCAAAGCAGAGGGCTTTTGAAGAGTCAGTAAAACGGTGGAAAGCTGAAGAAGATGCTGTGGAGGCTAACCACATGGTGAATCTTGCTTTCCTTTTTTGAGTTTATCTATCTCCTGAATTTCTCCAGTACCCTTTCGCTTTTACCTTTCATTTAATGCAATGTGTGTTTGAGAAACAAGACAGAGATTTAGGAATCAGTATGGAAGATAGCTAGGACTCCTATGTAGTTTCTACGACATGATTGAGTATCGTTTGTGATTGTATTTAATATTTTAAGGTATTAGTTGCTTCACAGATTCACTATGACTATACTTGTCTTATGATGTTACTAATATATTTTAGTTCGGATTTCTTTGTTCGCACTCACACACACTTGTATTTATGCATATATGTATGTATCAATTGAATCAATATAAATTACCCAAAAAAAAAATTGAATCAATCTATGACACCAGCTAGTTAGCTTTAGTGATATGATCTGGCAATTCTCCATAAAGTTTGGATCGTATGCCTTTCCTCCTCACTAATACTTTGTGATAGAAGTCCACATGTTTTTTGTTACATTCTTGTCACTGACATTAGATTGTCCCAGGCTGAAGTGTCATATAAATTATCCAAGGAAAAGGAAGATCAAATAAAAGAATTGGAGGAAATTTTTGCAAAGCAAAAAGAAGAGACAGAGGAATTGAAGATTCAGCACGACCTGTGCCTAAAAGAACTTCAGAAAATCCAGGAGAAGAAGCTTGTGCTAGAAAGTCAAATAACTGAATCTTCCTATGCAGGGAAGGAGTTAGAGGAAAAGATAATTCAAGCAGTAGAACTCCTAATATCCTTTAGGAAGCAGAGGGATCAGATGCAGATAGAGCGTGACAGTGCAATCAAAGAAGTTAACAGATTTAGAAAATTGGTACAAGATGATGCCGATGAGTATTGTATTAAAAATTTCTTTTCGATTTCTTTCTCTGAGATAATAGAGGCTACACAAAATTTTGATCCATCCTCAAAGATTGGAGAAGGAAAATTCGGAAGTGTTTACAAGGGGACTCTTCACCATGTAAAAGTAGCTATAAAGATGCTGCCAGCTTGTGGTTCTTTAAGTGATTCAGATTTCCAACATAAGGTGAATCACTTAGAATCTTGAGATGCTAATTTGTGGCATGTGTGCAATCCGTTTTCTTGTTATATAATTGTGTTTAATGGTCCCTACAGACTACTGTACCTTATGTAAGTATTAGCTGCCTGCATATAAATACATTTCATCCCTAGCGTTTAAAGCTGTAGTTTCAATGAGATTGAAATTGCATAATTTCTCCCAATTTGTGAATTTTTAATGGTTTTCATTTTCATAGTTTCTGCACCCCCACCCCCGCTCTTTTTGGTGGTCTTGCAGGAACCTTTGTACATTTGTAAAAGAGCAAGTAATGAGTAAAATATCCTCGATTGTTTCCCCTTGATCTTAAGAGCGGGATAATCCTTGTATTTAGTATACATATCCCTATTTCTTGTATGCAGATGATTTCAACTTTGACAGAATTTGTGCTTGACGAATAATGCTTCAGTTATCATCTTAATTCTTTGCTTTTAAAACATGGAGAAGTTCTTAGGCTTTCTGATGTAAAATATGTCTTAAAGTTTTCCCATTCTTAATAACTGTACATACGTTCATTTTTGTTACAGATCCTCCATCTTTACGCTTGATAACTAAATAGTTTCTTACTTTAACAATGTCTTGGTCTTACAGGCTGAAAGTCTGAGCAGGGTGAGGCATCCAAACCTTGTTACACTGATGGGGATTTGCTCAGAGTCTCGGTCCCTTGCTTATGAATTCCTTGAAAATGGAAACCTTGAAGATCACCTGGCTTGCCGCAAAAAATCCCGCCCTCTTGATTGGCAACATCGGATAAGAATTGTTGTCGAGATATGCTCTGCTCTTATCTTTGTTCATGCCAATGATCCTTGCATTGTCTATGGGAACTTGAGACCTACCAACATTCTCCTTGATGCTAAATTTGTCAGCAAAATAAGTGATTTCGGAGTCCATCTCTTGATTTCCCAGAATGAGAATTCCAATAATGATGATCCAGAGGCTTCCATTTATGCGGCCCCAGAATGTATTGACAAGGGACAGTTTACTATAGAATCTGATGTTTACTCATTTGGCGTCATACTCTTACGACTTTTGACTGCAAGACCAGCTTCGGGTGTAGTGAGGGATGTCAAGTGTGCTTTGGAAAGTGGGAACCTGCGTTCAGTTTTGGACTCTTCAGCTGGTGATTGGCCAGATGAACAAGCAGAACTGTTAGCTTATCTAGCATTGAGGTGCTGTGAGAAAGATCCTTTAAATCGGCCTAATATGCTCTCAGAAGTTTGGCCAACAATTGAGTCAATGAGAAATGTATGCGCACCATACTCAGATTTGAATAGTTCATCCAAGGGTTCCAAGGGTCAAAAACGAATTCCTTCTCATTTCGTTTGTCCTATCTTTCAGGTAAGCATAACATATATGATTTGTATACTTTTGGTTCAGAATTCTGGCAATGGTTCACCCCCTAAATGGAGTTGGCCAAATTGACTGTGTGAGATGGTTCAGTTTTGTGATTAGTGCTTGTTTTGTGCGAGAACATGTGGACTAGCTGTGGGATCCTCAATCTTGTGCTGATCGATCATTCAATATGAACACATTATAATAATCACTTTCTTCAATTGATTGATAGAACTTAGGTTGCACTAACAAGCGGCTAGGATCAGAATGTCTTACTTCTTATCAAGTGGTACAAATGATAAATACTTCTACATGAAAGAAATTGAAAAGGCCCCCTATATCACTTCTAGTATAAGATGCTATCAAGAATCAAGAAGTAGTACAGATGGTTGCTGATACTTTGCATCTGATGCACTGTATGTATCCTGTATGATTGATGCCTTGATCTTTTTTCCTGAACATTTTCAGGATGTCATGGAAGATCCCCACATAGCAGCGGATGGTTATACATATGAAGGTGATGCAATAAAAGGATGGCTGTATAGTGGACACGATACTTCTCCTATGACAAACCTCAAGCTGGACACCTGTGATTTGATTCCGAACTATGCTCTCTATCGCGCAATTCAGGAATGGCAGCAATAGTCCTGAAATTCATTAGGGTATATAATGCCTTTTACAAACAAAAACAGTTTCAAAGTTGAAGTATATACTGATATAGAGAGTTAACCATGTCTCATGATAGTTCCACCAAGGTAATACTTGGATTCAAGTTACTTGAACTTGTCAGGTTAAATATATATGCCTCACTGCAATATTGAGATATACAGATTCCAGCAGTATGTACACTGCATGTTTTGCCAACTCAATACAAGTATTGAGCAAAATGACAAATCTCTTGTTCTTCTGTGTTTGGTATGGCAAAGTAATTCAACTTTAATATCATTTTTACACTTGCACATTGTTGTCAATCTTTAATGATTAAAACTATCACCAAAACACTATCTTCATATATACATATACCTTGTAATGTTCCTACTATATATTCACTACTTTTTTACAAATCAAATACTAGAAAACGGTAGTTGTATTGGACAAGAAATACTGAAGGGTGACAATACTGTAGGCGGGAGTTCTCGAAGAATAGGTGTTTTTTGAATTTGTCGAGCATTTGGAATAACTAGTGAAATCATGATTCTATTTTTGATTCGATTTTAAAATGTAGAATCTATGTTGAAACATTATTTGCAAAATGATTGTTCTTAATAAAACATTTTCCAATGGATTTTTTTATACATAATCAAATAGCATCTTTTGGCCATTTATATTTTTCATAATTTCTAATTTAATTTTCATGTTATTGGACTTGGCATATTTAAAAGGTGTTGGACTAAGTTTATATGCGGATCAAATTGATTTATATTTTGTTAAACTATGTTAATAGGCTGAAGCACTTTTGATTTGAATAAGCTTTTTACTCTATATTCTTAATATTTCTTCGAAATCTTTGGAATGAAACCTCTAGCTTTCTCTTCATTTTGTATTTGTCACTCACCTTTTCTTTATTATAATATATTTAAATCTATAATTTTTGTAATATATTTAAAGGTATTAATTATTTCAATAAATTTTTTTTTATCAAATTCATTAATTACTTATTTTTTATTTTAATTTTTATTCAAACGCATGATTATTTATTTATAAAAAAAATCAACTTTGACATTTAAAAATTATTAGCTATTTACCGTAAGCCAATTCAAGGGGCTCTCAAAATTGTGAACTGACATTACCTGATCAAATGATTCACAAGGGATTCAAGGATCAAGTGATTAATTTCAGGAAGATAAACTTCGAGAAGATCGGGTAAAGAAAAATAGATTGAGAGAGAAGAGAAATAGATTCTTCATTCATGTTGTAATAGAGTGAATTACAACTGTATATTGAATATAAATGGACTGAGCTTCTAACTGACTCTATTATCTAAAGTATTGTGCCTAATGCTTGTAACTAAGTTCCACTAACAAACATTTGTACTAATCAACTGTTAACTGAAAATGGCTAACTAAATTTCTGAAAAACTGACTAATAAATGTTAATTAGCTCTCATCTCTTACTTCATGTAACAATACTCCTTTCCGATAGAAAATCCTTGTCCTCAAAGAGCTAGCTAATTCCCAAGTGGCAAAATTAGCATGAAAACCAAACCACTTGACTAGGACTTGAGCAATAGCTTTGTTACCATGCTTGACCATTCTTCTTTGCAGCACTAACTCTGGTTCAGGGTAATGGGGACTAGCCAAATCAGTAGCCGGAGGATAAGATATCTTGGAGGGCACTACATAACATTTTTTTAAGAGAGAAACATGTATAGTGGGGTGTATTTTGACAAAATTGGGCAATAGGAGAGTGTAAGCAACTAGACCAACCCTCCTTAAAATCTGAAATGGCTCATAGTATTTTGCAACGAACTTATGGGAAGTATGATTGGAGATAGTGGCCAACATATATGAATGAATTTTGAAATAAACCTAGTCACCAACATCAAAATTTTTGTCACTTCTGTGAAAATCAGCTTGTTGTTTTATTGTCAATTGAGCTCTACAAAAAAAGATGTATAAAAAGTTATATCTTTAGTTCCTCGCAACTAATGTACAATCAACATCAGTAAAAAAAGATTCTCCTAATAGGTAAGGCAAGTGGAGAGGAGGTAGTCTCCCCTATAAGACCTCATATGGGGTGGTTTGAATGGCTGAGCGGTATGAAGTATTGTACCAATACTCAGCCATAGACAAACAAGTAGCCCAAGTTAAAGCATCCTCATGACAGTAGCATCTCAAATATGTCTCCAAACATTTGTTCAACACTTTTGTCTGCCCATTTGATTAAGGATGACATATAATATAAGTATTGAGTTGTACCCTTGGATTGTGAATAGCTCTTGCCAGAATAAACTCAAAAAAATAACATCTTTATCATTAGTAATTGTAGCAGGTACACCATGTAGTTTAACAATATTATCAAAGAATACCTTAGCAACTGATTTAATAGTATAAGAATGCTTAAGAGGAAGGAAATGCCCATACTTATTGAGCCTATCAACTACAACCAAGATTACTTCATACCCATTGGATTTAGGCAAGCCATCAATAAAATTCATACTAATTTGGGACCAAATCACATCTGGAATAGGAAGAGGCTATAGTAAGCCAGGATATGCAACAAGATCAGATTTATCTTTCTGACAAACATCACACCTCTGAATAAACTACTTACTTCAGTCCTTATATGTTTCCAATAGGACAAGGTTAGAAGCCTCTTCAATGTAGCTTGAACACCTGAGTGACCTCCTTGAAAACCTGTAATCAAAATTTCATAATTTCAGTCCTAAGATTTTGATCACTGCTAATAACTGGCTTGCCCTTCCTTCACAGTTGACCTTAGAACTAAGTAACCTGCTTATGAGTAGTAGGATCTGCCTGCAAGTCTGTAATGAGTTGGTAAAGTTATTTGAAGACCAACTATCCACTATAGCCTGGGATAAATTAGTACCAGTGGGAGACGCCACAACATAATCTCAAAACATATTGTTAAATTATTTACCTTTTGCGTCGAGATCAATTTCGGGAGTTCTACTCGCCCAAATTCAATTCCGTAAAGCTATATAGGCTCCTTATCGGCTTGGGTATCAACTCAAATGATCAAACTTGCAATCCAACTCTTAATCCATTATTGGATTGTCCTAGACCTCACATGACTCAAAATTCGTCTAAACTGTTCTAGGCTCAAAATTTTGAACTCACTATTCGAATATTTTTTGGCCGAATTTCTTTCCCCATTGACCAACCCATAACAACGGGGTCAAATTTTTTAAAAAAAAATACAGTATAGTTAGCCATGAATTAAAATTTCAAAATAACGCTTATAATTAAAAAAAATTAAATATTATATATTTGTTTATATTGAATAAAAAATACTTTATACATTATTAATACCAAACTAAATAAATATAACAATCTGCATTATTAATCCAACGTAACTTATCTCTCTACCAAAGGGCGTGTAATCTTATTTAATCAGCTTTCTTCACTATTAAGTTATTTTATTTTTTTAAAGATATTTTACTATTGCTAAAAATAAAAAAAATATATAAATGCAGTACTTACATTTTTAAAGAGAGTATTTTTTTAAAAATAAAATGTAAGAGTCCCAAATCAAGATATTTTCTTGATAAAACAAAATATATTCCTACTAATATTTCTAAATTCAAAAATAGATTTTGTTAATCTCTCGTTAATAATATAATAAATATATTTATTTATTTTCCAAGATGTCCAAAAGGTTATATATTTTCTCACACTTTCCCTACTTCTCAGTCTCCCTCCCTTTGGTCCCTCTGGCAGATTTCGCCGACTCCTTCGTTGCCCCCATATATAAAGGTGCGCCAGCTATACAAACATTCTTACATATCAACATAGCTTTCTCTTTCGCCGCGATTTTCAGTTCCTCCGGCCGCCGGTGATCCCTTGCCGCACTGCTGGTATGTATATATGGTGAACTCTACTATTCTCGATTTTTCATGTATTTTGTACCGGCACGTGCTGATCACGGATCACAGTCACCTGAACCCTAATTAGACGCACGTTTTGTTTCCGTTTAATCAAGTTAGTTCTACTCTGATCTGATTTTATTATTCTTCCAGTTGTTGCTCCATCTGTAAATTCATTTTAATAGAGTTGTTGTACTCATTTAGAGTTGCTTTGTTGTGTACAAGTTGTATGAAAATTTTATAGCGACAATTTTTGATGTATACTGATGCAAAAGTGCAATAAGAAGCAGTCTATGCATTAGTAAGTAGAGCATTCTGCTGTGTAATAAGTGTTATATGCCAATTGCTTCTGGAGATTTAACTACTGAAGTAAGTTTAAATTCTGATGCGATAAAATGCCAATGCACCAATCAGTAACTGTGGTTCTCATTCTGCATTGGTGATGTAATGGGCAGCACCTATAATTAACATTCTTATTCTGAATGCAGTTGAATCCAATCTTTGAGCGCAGTGTTCAGAGTTAAATGCTATAATCTGCCTTGTGTGTCATTGTTGAAATCGTAATTGATGGTGAATGCAGGCCTTCTAATGGGAATGACACACTTAGATACACTAACAAGTTTTGAAACATTATGTTTTAACAATCCATATTGCTGGTATGGTTCCTAAACAGAATAGTTAGGAAAGAAAATTTTACTTCAGAAGAAAAATATGAAATAGGCTCTTCTCTTAGAAATAAGATAAGGTGAGCTTCACTAGTTTTAACTTTTAACAAGTAGTTTCAGTAATCTTTTATTTGTCTTGTCCATCATATGGATTCGTTAATTAAATTGGAACAGATAGACTAGGATGCTTCAAAATATATTTGAGATTTGGTTTGGATATTTTGGAAGTTATTAGTAAAAAATCTGTTCTCTATAAACAAAAGATAATGACAGGTGCTATTTTTTTTTTTGGAGCTGGCCTACTAGACTGAACTTCTGATTATATGATAATATAAAGTTTCCTCTTGCTCTTAGTTTCTCTTCTACTTCTGTCGACTTATTTGGTAAGCATACAGGGCTGGGATCTTCAATTGACTGGTGCATGCTTCACCATAAATCAATAAACCTTTTTCTTGTTGAGATGTTCAAGGAAATCTAGTTGTACCAATAAAAGCCAACTACAATGGGGCTTTTGATGGGATATTTAATAGCCTGTTGGATTTTTCTGGAATTTGAAAACAACAGACTCTTGCTCATGATCAATCATATTTGTACAACAGAAGATGGAAAATTGATAGTCTTATTTCTTTATTTGTTGATACTTTTATTTGCTAGATATATTTTCTTATCTGGTCTTTCTTCAGGACTTCGTTGCCCTCTAAGCAATTATTTCTCTAGATATTCAACCATTGACAGGATGTGTTTGCTTTTCTGAAGCTCTTCTTCTAGGTGCATTAGGAAAAAGAAGGAGAAAGAAGTTTTTCTGAACGAATGCTGGAGAAACCATGTTTCTTGCATGAACTGTTTCAGTTGGAAAACACGCTAGTGTACTAGAGGTTTCACAGAGTCAATTGCATCTTGAATGCTTGAAAGAAATTATGAAAAGGATGATAGTTGTTGATAGTGGAACTATGCTTTGCTAGATAATTAAATACTATAAAGTAATATATGCAAACTTGGGATCATCTGCTCCGTTAATGCTCGAGAAATAATTTGTGAAATGAACAGTGGATGCTTAAATATCGTAAGTTAACAAGGAATATAGTAGAATCTGTAAAACTAGTTACCAGGGCTTGTTTCTGCTTCCATGTAGGTTTTGGTTTTCCCAGATAGCTATCCGTGGCTAACCAGAAAAGCTTCAAAGAATGTATGCATCACTGGATTAGAGGAAAACCTAGAATTTTCTGTTAAAACTGGAGAAGTGAACCCTTTTTTGATTAGTGAAACAAAAATAGACCTAGTTCTTATCCAGGAACCTTCCAAGCAATCAGTACTAGATTTTCTTCTACTTTATGTTGATCTCAGGTACCTGGAGAAAATAATTTATGCATCTGAGTGAAAATTAGTAGAATAACTGAGATAGGTATTAGTAGAAGTATTTCATTTTGTTTTCTCTTTTAGTCTCCAGTTGTTTTTGATTTGCTATAATATTAGGCTTTTTTAGGTCGGGATGTTTTAACATTGGGCGGTTCCTAGTCATGCAAGTAATTTTGTTTATTTATTCATTAGAGTCCATTTATTGCTGCAATTTTTCGTAACTCAGTGGCATTCTGTGGTGTCCATAATACAATTTACGAGTAGTGTCTCTTCCAGGTTGTGTCTATGGATACAAGTTATATTCACTTTTTCTTGCCTCTTTCATTTCTGCTGTAAAAAACACATCAACGCATATTATGCAGTTCTTGTCTCTGCTATGATGAAGATATACTACACAAGCAGCACTCATACCACCTGCATATAGAGATATATCTGTCTTGGCTGCAGATGATGTTAATTTGGAAGGTCAATGACTAATTGATAATTTCTGCTGCAGTTTGTTTTATGAACCAGTAGCTGAGAAACGATGCCGGTTGCAAAGCTCAGCATAGGTGCTACTCCTGCTGCAATGAAAGCAGACGAGGGAAATGATTCCTTTGATACCTTAATTAGGCAAGCCATAGGTAAGGAGCCTCTTTTTTCTTTCTCAAGAACAGGGGATGGTCCTGTCCAGTGGTTTCAGCTGCTTCAGGGATTAGAGCCACAAGGTAACAAAGTTACACAAACAAAAGGGCTGCATTCATATGATATAGCATTCTCTAGGTTCTTGTGTCTATTAGATAAGTGGGTTAGGGAAGTCATCAATATTTCAATTAGTTTGAAAACCTTGTGGTGGTAAGGACTATTGTGCTTTGGGCCATATTTTTCTTTTAGATGTAGAACCTGTCAACTTAATTAATAACATGAAAAGGACTCAAAATTGTTTACATATGAGCTCCGGTTGAAGCCATGAAATGATGATTGACTTATGTGGCTCTTTGTGCAGATAATGCTGGTGGTTGGCCTATGCTAACACCACCAAAATATCAGAAGTGTGAAAAGTGTTCACGTGAATTTTATTCCCCTATAAATTATCGAAGGCATATGCGTCTACATCGTCGAGCCTTAAACTTTGATAAGGTATGTCTAGATGTTTTTTTCCTCTATATAGCTTTATACTTCCAAAAAGGGGGGAAATGGTTTCCTGTTTGTGTATGTGAATAACCATTTCCAATTTAATTTCCATTCTGGTGACCTTTGCTATTTTTTATTATAAACCTTAGTGCAGATACGTTTACTTGTCAATAATTTGAGTCTGTATGTACTGCCATGTGCATCTTGTTATATTTTCATTTTCAATTTTGCAGGAATCTCGCAAATATAGGGATCTGCTGGGAGCATTTTGGGATAAGGTACTCCCCATCACCTCCCTAAATTTTCTCGTAGGGTGTTCTTTTGTGTCCATAAGGGTAATTTGTGTTTGTGTAATTTTACATGCAGCTGTCAGTGGATGAGATTAAGAAAGTTGTATCATTGCATGATGTTTCAATAAAGGTAATTACCAGATTCACTTTCCCTCTATCTAGGCATTTATTTCCCTGGAATTTGAAGCAGTTCTTTTACAACAAAAACATACCCAGTGTATTCCCACAGAGTGGGGATCGGGGATTTGAAGCAGTTACATTAACATGAAATTTTGACACATACATGTGAAGTGAAGGTCATCATATTGGTTGCAGTGATTGTAGTAGGATTATTGGTGATGTTCTATAAGGCGCTTCTTACACCTCTTGACCAATATATGTGAAGTTGACAATAACATATTCGTATTCTGCATTTCTACCTTTTCTCGACAAGAAAAATATCTGCTCAACTCTTATGTTAGGGAGGTGGCGACTTGTAGTAGTCACTGATAATCACCACACAAATAATTGTTAACTGTGGAGACTTAAGGATCTGTGTTTTACTCAGACTACCTCTTTATTTCAGATAAATGTCTCTCCATGCTAGATATCTCTAGCTTCTTTATGACAAGCTCAGGACTGGTGCTAAAACTTTGTCTAAAGTGACACTGTTGAAATGTTGTGTATGAGAAAATCCTGATGTGCCATTTTGCTGATGATCTTCAGACTTAAAATGATCATTCTGTGGTTGTTACCGTCTTTTAGGATCTTTCTGGATCTTCACTTGTTCAGGAGCTCGCAATCTCTATGCGAAAACCGGCGGTCTGGACGCTTCCCCAAGATTATTATAAGGCTGGCTTAGCTTTGTTGGTAAGTATATTTACACTCCCTGTTAAGTGCTATTGATACCCTTTGAGCAAAAAGAGCCACTGATGCTCATAGTCAATTTGCAGGACCTCATCCAAGCTATACCTTCCAAGCTTACCTCTCAGGAATTATTTAGCATTCTTGATGATGCTAGCGAAAGAACATTTTTATGTGCTGGTACGGCTGAGTCTGTTCAAAAATATGTTTTTGATGGGGATACTTCCAGAAAAGGTCCTGAGCTGAAAAATTTGGTAGCTTGCACTAGCTTCCTTTTTGAACAGAAACTGGTAGGTCTTTCTACCTCATCTTTTAATCCTTTTTTGTTTGTTTCTTGAGAACTAGACTAGACAGCTTTGTGTGCTGTCTATCTGTACATGTCTATATGAATTAACTCCAGCGTATTGCATTGAAATGAATATTATAGGTTCTGTACATTTTTTGAAAATGATGTTAGTTGCAAAGCATTCTCTGTTTAGTTTTTCCTTTCTTCATATCAGACTGACCATGTCCTTCAAACCAACATCCACAGTGACTTGTGTCTTGTTATGCTCAGGTAAAAGCGTGGTTTGCTGACAAAGATGCTGAAGCTTTGAGATGCCAGAAGTTGCTATTTGAGGAGGAGGAAGCTGCTCAAAAAAAGTGAGTACTTCTTACTGTAAATTTTGTTGTCTGATATTGCCTTTTCATGTCTCACTAGTGATTATGGCTTTCGGCTGATCATCATTTTTCTGATGTTCTTAGTAAGCTTTCGGTGACTAATAAAGTGGTATTTCATGTTTTCCCCTTACCCCTTTATTGTACTAAGAACTATGGCACGTAGTTGATTATTAATTTTATGATATTCCGGGTGGCTATACAGTAATTGTTAAAGCAGTCTTTTGATGAAGCAGTCTTTTAATTGTATGGAATTAAGTGTTAGGGGATCGTCTACATACTCGATGTTGACTATTTTGAGAAAAAGATCTATATTTTGTGAAGTCGTGCTCTTGGATTTCATTACCTTCTTTCTTGAAACAGAATAGCAGATTGCTTTTTGAGTAGGAAGCAATTTTACTTTTTCATTTGGCTGTCCATCCCAGATATAGTAAAGGAGAAAAGAAAAATATTTTCACATGTTTTGTAGACGGTGTTTCGCATTTGCAATCCTTTTTTTTGTGGAGAAAATTTTGCTCTTATTTCACCAAATTAGCTTACACTTGTTCTCTTATTGTTCTTAGACAACTGATTTGATATGTCTGCGAAATGAATAAAGAGGAGAATCTAATAGCTTCTGAGCAGTTTCCTCAAGGAGATGAGTGGAGAAAAAATATTTGACACGCGTAACAAATCCTGTTCTACTTCAAATAAAGATTTGTTATCTCTTACATAAAAAATAAAATTACACTTTGCCTCTGGGGCTTTGATCTAGAGACTGTTAGTTCCTATTATTCACCCAATTCCCCAACTGTTCGTCACTAGCCCTTATGGAGTCTGTGGTTATGAAAAAAAATACATGATTATGTATCCACTTGTGCAGTTACAGAAACTGTTTTCACCATCATTCTTTGTTGGTAGGCAAACTGAGTTGTTGGAAAGGAAAAAACTGAAAAAGCTTAGACAGAAGGAACAGAGAGAAAGGGAGCAATCGAATTGGGGAAGGGGAGATTTGGAGGTTCCAATGGCAGAATCTTCCGTCCTTTCAGTTGCAGTATCTGATTCTAACTCAAGTACTCCCGAAGTATCTGATGATACCTCCTCCGGCCTTGAACTTGTACAATTCTCTAACAATGAAGATATGGACATCGAAGTCCAACTTAATCACTCTGACCAGCATCTGGATCTGGTTGAAATTCAGGCTGTTGAGCCTCCATCAGTACCTGCACATAGTCGACGGCCCTTTTCCCCTACCCAGTGGCAAGTGCCAAAATCACAAAGAATGGGGCGAAATGGTTCGCATAACAACCAGAATCATCAAGTGCAGAAACTTGAACCAGTGCAGAAGCATGGAGTTTCTAAAGACCGAGGTGCCCCTGTTAATAGCAGTAAGATTTGGACAAAAAAAATTAGAGTGCTAAATGGTGAGCGCCTTAGACCGGAGCCGCAGGAGGAGGCAATAGATCAAATTCAGAGTAACTGTGAAGTGATGATTGGTTCTATTTCTGTTCCAATGAAAAATTGCTGCACTCCCGGACCAGGTAACTGTCCTGCTGTAGAAAGAGACAGCTTCGACAGCACAGAACCAGCCATGCCTAAAAAGTGTGATCTTGTAGTGAAGCCAGCAAAGCAAGATGCTCTTCAGGGTGGGTCAAATGTGGCGGCTGTGAAGCTTTGGAGGCCTGTGAACAGGCATGGAAGTGGACAACATCCTGAAGAGGCTGTGATCACAGGAAAGTTGGATAATCAGACTTCATCCGCTGAAAATTGTTTGCGATCGTGCTCTATGGACGACCCTATAGGCAAAAGTAAGAATTACACATGTCATGTTTCAGATGGTGATGTTCATCAAGGTCTGGGATTTTGCAGTACCTCTGCAAAAGCTTTTCTCTCTCAGAGTATGTTCCTATGCTGCTATTCGTGTTTCTCTCTTAGTTTCGACCGACTTATTTTCTGCTTCATTTCCACCTGACTTGTCTGAAAATGAATGTAGGATGGAAGGAGGCTATATCCGGAGATCATGTTACATTAGTCCTTGCCAATGACACCGAGGTTTCAGGACAGCCAGATGCACAAACCGGCAGTTCCGAAGCAGCCCCAACATCAGATGATCAGGGACATGGCATTCTTGTCAAAACTGATAACCACCAGCAGGCAAATACTGGAGTTTCTAATTTATCTTCTTGTGGCAATTCTAAACTCAAGTTCAGGCAGAAGCCTGATAAGTCTCTTAAGATAAGATACATTCCAAAGCAAAAGCTATAATTTAGGATACAAGTCTTTCTTGATTATACCTGATTGTGCAGTTTCTAGTCAGTCCAGCAGAGGTTCCGTTTTACCTGTGGTCTTCTGTCACAGTTACAGTTGAAGGTTTTCTAGAGTAGCTCATATCCCGTCCGCTTGTTGGAGTTGTTGTTGCCGCATTTTGACTAGGGTAGCCTCTTTTTCAGCTTACAAATTCTGTAATAAGTTGGGGTTAAAAATTTCTTAGTCTTATTGCTCATTATTTTCTGCTATGGCAGCTCGCCAAATTCTCATGTTAAGTTTGAACAATATATGAAAATAGAATCAATTGATCAAATGGTCCCAGCTTTTCACAGGCCAACTGCTTGTCTTTCTTTTCTGAGCTCTCCAGCATCTTTTGCTATGGTTGACTGGCTGTAAGGATGATGGGGTTTCGGATTTGATGTTCATTCGAGTAGGCAAGTGGTGCTTGTAGTCCTTTTAGTATAATAATACACATGCAAATGAACTCTTCCCCTCGTTTATAGCCTCCTTTCTGTTATTTTGTTTAGCGTCCGGCATTTGAAATTTACCGGCTCAATTAATCTGGAGTTGCATTACATTCAATGGGCCTGCTCAAAGGTAGCACTTCCTCCTACACCTGCATTTCCAAGCTTCTACCGACGCTATTAATCTGAACTTGCATATAAAAATAGACTTGGTGGTTATTTGGAGTGACTTATTTTTAAATTTTTTTAAAATTTTTGACTTTCAAGCACTTTTTAAATATTCGGGTAACATAGAAAAGTGCTAAGTCGAAAACCAAAAGTCGGGATCTCCCACTTATGGCTTTTGACTTTTAAATTAAGAGTCACTTAAAAAATCCAATTTAAACACACACTTATACACTTCAATTTCCAGGATCCCACTGGATACCATCATATTGGCATTCGTTCTTATGCTGTACTGGTTGCTGATCGTGTTCTTCCCTCTCTAAGAAAACAAATATAGAAGGTTCATCCCACCATATGTGATAAAATTCATCACGACTTGCAATACTGTCGACTTTCGATTTCAAAGCTTCTAGTAAATAATATTATGGATCGTGACTCATTAATGTAACCTATTGATCTATTTCTTAAGTACCCACTGGAAAGCTATTCCGATCAATCATTAATTAACTGATTAATGTCATTATTGTACATCAATCAAATAATGTGCAGACAGATTCAAAGAGAGATGCAAATCCATTTATATATCACCATTAATATATACATAATAAAACTACTTTGAATCCTTTGCTAGATGAAAATAAAAAAGCCTAAAAGTTTATACATCAATCAATCTTTTAGTTTGTGGCCACTGTAGTATAACTTAAAGGCCCTGGGAAGATACACAGGCAACAAGAAACCAAACAAATTAAAACACCAAAACACCATATTTGCAGCAGCTAAACCTCTACCCATATACACCCTCCTCAAATTCCCTCTATATTCTTCATCCACTTCCCATATTTCACTTCTCAGCCACTCCACAATCGTAAAAATCCTCCTCGAATTGTAAAAAACTGGAACAAAAACTCTTACAGGCAGCGAAAATGCACCATTAAACGTCACTCCTTCCATGAAAACTTGACTAGCCAGCAAGAAAACATGTGGGGCTGCTGCTTTGATACCTTCTTTGTCACCCTCATAAATTCCTTCGAAAATATAAGCTATTGGGAGGAATAAGCCAACTAGAGCTCCAATTGAGACGTATAGATTTAATGCTCTGTTTTTTTGGCCGAAAACAGGGGAAGACTCTGTTTGAGGAGAAATTAGGGGAAAGGCAACTTTGGAGAGGAAGTAGATGTAAATTAGGGAGAATAAGACGAAGGAGAAATCTTCAACACTCACCATGCCACTTGAAGAGAAGATAATCATGACAGCGAGGACATTGAGTTGTCGGAAAGTCAAGAATCCTCTGTTTTTTTCTTGTTGTGGTCTATTCTGAGAATTCTCTGTGTTCTTAGGAAAGTCTTCATCTTTAAGAATGTCACTATATGGACCAACCCCACCTGACATTTTTTCTTTCAGAAGTTCTGTTCTTCCAGGGGAAGATGATAAGGAACTACTCTACATGTATGAAGTTCAAAGAGTGAACAGCCGCTTGCACTTAAAATTTTAGAAGCTACGTCACTAAGGAGAAGAGGTGATCAGGAGTACACGTGGCAGTTGGAGGGGTTGCATAAAATATGTGGCTGAAAAGAGAGACGCAGCAGATTTATTTTGTATCCCCGATTTATGTGGTATAGATAAATTTAAAAAGTCACTTAAATTTTAATATAATATTTTAGTATTTTAAATTATTAATTATTGTGAATTATAATCTTTTTTACATAATTATTAAATAAAATATGTTATTTCTATTATCTCAATTTATGTTGTACCGATAAAATTTTAAAACTCAATTTTTTTATTTCTTTTTACTTTTTAATTATTTTAATTATTATGACCTATATTATATTTACGTCATTTTAACTTAACATATGTTATCCATCTAACTTTATTTATGCGACATTGATTCGAGCGTAAATTGAATTTTTTGTATGTCTTTTAAATATATTTTAAGTTGTTAATTCTTGTGATTTATACTATTTTTTTATTTAATTTCATAATATATATATATATATATATATATATATATATATATATATATATATATATATATATATATATATGCTATTTCTTTTATCTTCTTTTATGTGACGCCGTTAGATAATTTCACTAATCAGTTAACTTTTATATTTGTTTTTAAAAAAATTGAAGTTGTCAAATATCATGATTTATAGTATTGTTTATACTGATCTAGATTTATGGTAATTTTTATATAGTTTCCTAATTAAATAATACATGTTATTTCTTTTGTTCCCTTTTATGTGACGTTGATAGATTAATTTCAATAATCAATTGAATTTGTTTTCAAGCAAGTGAAGCAGGCATGTCGATGAGCAGCTGTCTGCTGAAGCAGGCATGTCGTATTAAGTCAAAACAATCAATTAATTTAGATAAATATTATTACAATAATATTTTAAGTAGTATATATAGATAGATATAAATAATAATTGAGTCGTGCTAGGCACTGCCCTAAGAAACTATTTCAACAGCGTGAAATGTTTTTTCATGATTAAACAAGTCTTTTCTAAATACTTAAAGGATACAAAAATCAACAAAATATAATTACAAAATAAGCAAGTCAAAAGGGGGATTATAATAGAAGCTAAAATCACAAGAAAATATATTAGGAGAAAGTGTAGTAAAATTGTCCATAATAATTGTCAAGCATTTGGTCATAAAACTGCCAAGCATTTGGCCTTAAAATTGAAAGCATTTGGCCTTGCATTTGCCATGCATATGGCTTTGTATTTGCCACATAAAGAGTGATTATTTATCATATTATGTGTGTTTACAAAATATTTTTATGTAGTCATCAATGACACATTTTATGACTAAGTAATGACATTTAGAAAATGGTTAAAATATTTTTAAAATATCCAATGGAAAAATATTACATAATTACATATATTCACTATTATATTTATTATTATTATTTATACTTTGAAAATATTATGTATCTTATTAATAATTAAGAGTTTTCTATCATATATTGAGGAATATACACTTAGGTACATGTATTTTTGCTATCAAATATACTAAAATAAGGAGAGAGACAAGTGAGATGAGGAGAAAAGAGAGCGAGATTCGTATGTATTCCAAGATATATGTGAATCATACTAGATACTAAAGACATATTTATATATATCTGGCATGATTTACATGTATCTTAAATATCAGATACATACGAGTGTGGCGAGCAAGATTTATTATGTATCCATGATACACGCTAATCCACTCTAATACACTTAATTTTGTCATATATATTAAGAGATACACATATCTAGACCTATATGAATGTATCTAGAGATATAAATATATGATAAGATACGTAATATTGCAAACTAAAATGTATTTAAATATATTTATGTAAGCTTTATTTTTTTTTCTATTTATACGATATACACCGGATAATTTTTAATTTGTTTTGTATATTCTTTATGAACAAAGATAATATTGCACTGAAGTGTCAATTATTAGTAGTTAAAGGTAGTTAAAGGTACATCATAAAGAGTAATGTGTCAGTTGTGATACCTTTGTTCCTGCTCGTTTGGAATATACTCTTGTGCGTTTATTTTTATTTATTCATTATATTCTTTTTGAATATTTAATAATATTAATAAAATTTATAAAATTAATAAATAATTTATTATTTTGTATCTATTTTATTATTGCTATTAAATACTATTCTTTTTTTTCTCATTATAAACGGTCGCCCGGGCCTGGTCATTGCGATCCTCTTTGTGAGTGCATCCTTTCTTCTGAAGTTTGACGAAACGTATAACTTGTACGAATCTTTCCACTTTCCAAGTCAATTCGATCCATCTGTCCGTAGAGCTAGACATTTCTGGAACACCTCTAACAGAGGGGCGGAGGACTATAATGAGGAGTACGATAGACCCGCTCATGACAAGAAGGAGAAGCAGTGGTTCGAATCCACATGGTGAGCTTTAGTGCACAAGTCGTTGAATCCCTTAATTTGGGGCAGGAATCTCGACGACAAGTCGTGCCTGCAGTTGTTCAAGCACATCTTAAGAAGCTCCCATGCTTCAAGATTGAAGGTTTCACCAAAAACCTCTGTTAATAAGGTAAGCATCCAGCTCTCTATCCAAAGCTACTATGTGACCTCCTTTCTTTTTTAGTTCGTCTCAAAAAAAAAATTAGCTTACTATGATTAAAAATAATTTAACTTTAATTTTTTTCTACCTTAATGAAATGATTTCGACCACACAAAATATTTAAGAATTGTTTTAGATCACAGGTTTTAAAAATTCACTTTTTTCTTGTACACAATGCTAAGTCAAAGGATGCCACAGAAAGTAGTGTTTATTTTCTTATATTTAAATGACTTATGATTTAATATAATTATTTCTATCATTTATTACTTCTTAATATCCATAGTAAGTTAATAACAAATAATTATTGTTTAACAGGGGGAGTGGCTATTTCTCCTAGCACAAGCTTGTCATATAAGAAAATTAATTAAAATGTACCTTAAAGTTGAAAGTTGGAGTTTTGAACTACAGGATTGAAAAGTGGCTAGCCCACGCTATTTTATTAATAGAGCGGAAGAACCACAAGCTCAGACTAATTATTTCTATGACAGATTTTTAATTTTGTGCATATAATATACACTGGTTTCTACTTCATGACACAATGATTCAAATCCCTTGCGGTATGAAGCATTTTCATGGTCATTATACATTGCTGTTGTTTGGGGGGCAAAGAGAAGCAAATTTAAATTAAAAAGAATGAAACAAAATAGCTAAAAGAAAAAGGATTACAAAAAACATTTGGACTAAACAAGAGGATAGAAATTCACAACCATGGTTTAAAGAAATTTTTGGAATCTAATGCAAAACTGGAAACTGTATAATCAGTGTGTTGAAATGCATGGCAAAGGCAATGCAAGTTGCCATGTCATAATCACAAACAACACAACTTTCCTTCTATTCTGATGTTTCAATACACTTTGAGAACCTGGTGTGCATCCTGGGACACAAACTTGCTTTTGGCAGCTCGACAGGAGACTTTACATGAAATGGACAACGAAACATAACCAGTCTTCGTTGCAACAGCAGAGACAGACAACCTGGCATGTTAAGCTCAAGCTGAATATGGATAAATACATTGTCCACCATTTCAGCCATTATCCCCGGTCCACACCTGCTGCAAGGATTAGAAACTCCCAATGAGACACAAGCTTCTAGCACAAAGCAGCATTTGTTTTATCAAGTCATCTAACGTTGATTTGGGTCTTTCAGTTTTTATTTTTTCTTCAAGAGGAAGGGCAAAGCAAATCAATAATAATAGTAGTTAACAACCAGAACCTAGCCATAAAACTAAAACAACTCAACTAGAAAGGTAAGCTACCACTGCCAGAGCCAGGTGACTCATAAATGAAATGACGTGATCATGAGAAAAATCATGCATAGGGCTGGTGGAGGGGCAGGGGCAGATATCCTGTGGAGCTGGTCTAGTCACGCACGAGTTGGCCCGGACACCACAGTTATCAAAAGAAAAAAATCATGCATGGGGTCTACAAGCATTCAGACTAAAATACTTCCCTAATACAACAACATACCCGTGGAATCCCACAAGTGGGGTCTGGGGAGAGTAAAATATACGCAGACCTTACCACTACCAAATAGAGATAGAGAGATTGTTTCCGGAAAAATACTTCCCTAATGTCTTCAAATAATCATTGCAACTCTGACTAGAAAAAGACAGCTGGGGCAATAAGCTCATTTATTCGCCTTGTTTCCAAAGCAACATTTTGAAATAGAATAAGTTAAACATCACACTGACTCAACTGGGGAAACCTTGCTGTGGGAAATTAGAAATGTGACACATTAAACAAAAGAGATGAGCGTTTGAATTCAATGAATACTTTTAGTTTTTTGGAAGTGCAAGCAAATCCATGATGTACCACATTAAATCTGGAACCATTGCTGACACTACTGAGGCATCCTTTTCAGTTTTTATCTTTAAATGTATTTTCTAACAATGAGTGTCGCATAGAACAGAGAGCAATCCAGTTAGGACTCTACAGTTCAATTCTAATTTCTTCAAAATAGCCTAAAAATTCTTGTACTTCTGGTATTTAATTTACTCTTCTGATGATGAGTACCAGAAAATCAGGTCCACATACGACCATATTCGTTTACAATTAAGACTCTACAGTTTATTTCAACTTCTTCAAAATAGCGTAAAAATTCTTGCACTCTAGGTACTTAGAATGATAGAAAGAGTCTCCTTGATACTCTATATTCTTATGGATACAATTCTTTATTTCACTGCAGCAGTGCAGTTCAGCAAGATCTTTCCAAAAGAGTATTGCACTTTCCCTAAGCTATCAATAAATGTTTGGTTCAGGAAAAGTAAAAGAAGATCTTACCTGTACATATCTTCAAGGAACCATTTCCATTCGTGGAAATTGGTTTAAGCCGTCTCCTCTCCTGACCCAAAGACAAAATCTCTTGTATCCTTTCTGGCCAGTCAGAGTCTAGTCTCCGAGCAAAATCCTCAACCTCCCTGCAATATAGAGATAAAAAAACATGTTTAAAATCACACATCTTACCATGAGAATAGTTAAAAGAAAACTTGCCCCGTACAGAAGATAGCAGCCCATGCTAATTGAAATATGGGGACATCTCTCTGTAATAGATAGTAATCACAATGCTAGACACACAGACAGACTAGAACAAATCTCTTTACTCCAAAGACAAAAATTCAGATGTAACTTCTACATTTTTCAAGGACAAAAAAAAAAAGAGGAAATGACCACTGCTACATAATAAAGATTCATCAGTTCTTACCCATGCATCATAACACATGGACGATATGACAGTTCCAGATCAATTAAGTAAATCCATGTATACTATAATAGTATGCAGATTCCAGCTAGAAGAATGCAGGCATTATGATGTTCATAAACTTGCAGTTAGTAGAAAATAAAACCAAACAAGAAGTTAATGCCAGTAAGGGGTGTGCAAAGGAAGCAGGTAAAATGAAATATAGAAAACTGATGGAATTGGCTGGACAAAGGACAGATGTCAAAAGAGAGAGAGCGATATTATATCCAGTTTTAGAATTTAAAGTTTTGCCCAGGGGATCTATTTCACGCGAGAAAGTCAAGGTCCCAAAAAAGCATGGGATGTCGGGAAGATTCTATCACTAACCTTTTTTCTGTCTTTTTTTCCTTTATTGGTGGAGGGAAGGGGGGGTCAGTTATATGTACGACAGGGGTAAGTTAACCTTTAAGCCATCTAGTATGCCCTGAAATATGCAATCCTTCGGGCTTATCAGAGAACAGGTGATACACATAGTTACTTATCCAAAAAACGAAGGGAAACAGACAGTTCCAGTGAGCTTTTCGAACAGGTATGCAACCTCTGAAGAAGAAAATGTGGTGCAGTACCCATAGGGAACTAGTCTTCCCTATACCCAAATAAGCATTACCAAAATCTACCAGAAGAGAGATATAAACATAAATAACTCAACAATTTGTCACCAGAAATGCAGTCATGCCATATATCCAGAATAACAAAATATATCTCTAGAACATTAATACATGATGAACAAACCTATCAATTTCTTCCTTCCTTGCTGGATCTAACTCATCATCAATATCAAAGTCATCGAAGTCCAGCTTAGATGAAAACATTGCAGATGGCGAGCTTTGCAGCTTAGAACTTTTACTTGGAGAAGACCCATCGCTGGTGTCACCATATTGGCAGCCAGATGTGAGGCAATTAGATTCCTGAGTGCCAGGAAGGATCATATCAAACCAAACAGAAGATAATCAACACACTCTCCACTGTTATATGCATGAGAGCAATAAAAATAATAGAAGTAACAGAAAAGAACCTGAAGTACATGAGATACCAACCTTATTATAGTTTCCAGCTTCATTATTTGAAGACAAATTTCTAGCTTGTTCTTTTCTCCCTCGAGATTTTTTTTTATTTTTTGTTATTCTTACACCCTTTGAGTCTGCAAAAACAAGAGAGCCATGATATAATTTAAAGAATGAACTTGTCACACACAAAATAAAAAAGGAACAGGGTATTCAAAACAATAAAGATTGGTTAAAAACATCTTCCATTCCAGATAGGGGCTTGTGGGAACTAGACGTATACAATTCTGCATAGATTGATTAGCTAATGTACTCGTGTGCATGAACAAGTGACAAAGTCAAGTCCTTCAGACAACTAGATTACAGATTTATAAGTTTCAGCGAGCATATAGACTACAGATATGATGGTTATGCAGCAAAACATATTTACTTATTGGGTAAAAAACTTATGCAATTAATCCATCAAAGCCACAATAATGACAGACGACCCCAGTCATAGTTTTGGCAAACCAAATAGAAGCTATGATGCACAACACCTTCAACAAAGTTGGGCATTCCAGAATGTGTTCTTAACTGTTCCATCAGAAAAAGTTAACCAGAGAACAATGAAGTAGTCAAAAGAATCCACCCCCCGAAAAGGTAACTACAGGTAGAATTCCAACAAGGTTACACAGCGAGCCAGGAAGCAGCTGCAAGATAACTTCATCTAGTGATTGGCAATATATGAAGGCAGTCATCTGAAAGTGCTCACTAGGCTTCAGAGCCCATATGCTTAACACAGGGAATTCGCAAAGTATGTATAACAACAACATACCCAGTGAAATCCCACAAGTGGGGTCTGGGGAGGGTAGAATGTATGCAGACCTTACCACTACCTCATAGAGGTAGAGAGGTTGTTTCCTGGGAACCCTCGTCTCAAAAACCAATACGCAGAATAAACTAGATATGGAAAAAGAGGAAAGGAAAAGAAAGGGAACAGAAAGAGTGACTAATGACAACACAAGATATAAAAGCAATGTAAATACGCTAAAAGTAAATAGATATAGGACTAATAATGGTAACATACGATGTAAAGACATCACTACTCGTACTAACCTACTATATCACAAAGTCATCTATCGACCTACCCCTACTAGCCTATTAGCCCTCTACTCGGTGAGATGAAATTTTGCCATGTCTTGTCAGATCACCTCCCTCAATACTTCTTCGATCTACCTCTACCCCTACCCCTCCGTGTAACCCCTAAATCCAACCTCTCGCACTTCCTAACTGGACTCCTAACAGGAGCATCGGTACTCCTTCTCTGCACATGTCCAAACCAACGCAGTCTCGCTTCTCTCATCTTCTCAGCCACAAGAGCCACCTCTAACTTCTCCCGGATGATCTCATTCCTAATACTATCACTCCTGGTATGTCCACACATCCATCTCAACATCCTCATCTCCGCAACTTGCATCTTCTGAACATGTGAACTTTTTTTTTAATTTTTTTTTTACCATGCCGAAGTTAGTGCAACTCTACAAAACAAATAAGAGTGAAATGAAGTCCACAACTATACCTTGATCTCCACTATTTATGAATGACAAAAGATCATCAACTGATCTTTCATCTACGCGGGGCTCTTCTTCTACCTCAACATTCTGGAAAATGTAAATGAAAAGCAGTTAATCATTAATGCAGAACAAGAGATGCATATACAATCACATAACAATTACATCAATTTAAGTAAACATGACTTGAGATTACAACGTGAGATAATGTCAAAGCACCTTTAGTTTCTTTCTCTCACATAATTCTTTCCTTTTTCTTGCATAGAGGCGATTTAGCAGGCGGATACGTGGATCATCCGTCATATTTCTCAAAGGCTCCAACTTCTCCTCCTGATGAAATACCACTTCAATGTAAGAACAACCGCAATATGGTGGTAAAAGGATATCAAAGTTCTCTGCTAGTGAAACAGACCTCTGTTAGATCATCAGGCAAATGGAAAGTTTCACGTATTTCCTCAGGAGTTTTGCCTTCAATCACCCGAGCAAGTGCACGGCTAGTAAGGTCAACCACAGGCCTTAGCTGAAGGCTGTCAGCAGCAGAAGCCAAATCACATAACGTCCTGGTATCTAACCGGACAAACTTCTCATCATGTTTCTTGCGCTCCTAGATGCGTAAATGACAACTGTTACACTTAGTGGAAGCCAAATGATTGAACATCCAATTACATAACATACTGTGCCTGATTTTCCTTCAGTGTGTGGGTGGTTGGGGTTGGGGGTGAGGGGGAGGATGCATTGTTCAAAAAGAAGCAAGAAGGAGACCTTATTAGAACGGCCAGGAACTTGATGGAACCGACAAAACTCCAGTATTAACTCCAAGTTTGCAGGATTGACTCGTTCAGGAAGTAATATTGCACAATTTTTCGAGGATCCTTTGCCATTTTGAAGTAATTCCTTGCATATCACAGGGCAAAACATGGCCACCTCTTCCTCCACTTCTTGGATTGAACCATCAGCAGTTTCGAGCCAGATGTATGACTTCATCTGTGTAGAATGAACCGCAGCGCAAATTTAGCAGCGGATCTTGGAAAAAGTCATCTGATTGGAGCATAAAGTATGGGGAGCACTGGAAATGCAATAAAAATCTATGCCCAAACTTTGAACAGTGAAACAGGATGTCACTCTACATTCCCAAGCAAAAAAGGATTTTGGCCATTATCCAAAAGAATTACCAATAGTTTCTTTAAATGAAGAAAAGGAAGGTTCCACATATCTCAACACTTCATGCTAACAAACACACAAGTGGTAATCCGATGACTAATAACACAAAATGGTGACTACAATCATGCCACCAGTGCTAAAGTAGTCATTATCAGTTCTCAAACAGGAGTATATAATGGTTACAACATTTCAGGGCTATGATCTATATGACATATCTTGTGTCGTGACATAACATGCCATCAATAAACTAAGAAACACCTAACTCTTCCATTATATCCAACTTTAAATTTGAGTTAAGTCAGAAAAAAGTACATAGCATAGCCAGTTCATCCGAGCTCAAAAACAACTGCTATTCCCGAAGCATGGCAACTCATAACACCTTAAGTGAATGCAACTAACAACTTGACCGAACAACTGATACAATACAGCCTTAAAAGGGAATGGATAAAGATAAAGGAATAAAAGTTAAAGAGTCTCCTAAATTCACATATATCACAACCAAGTAGCCCTTTTACTTGATAAATACATCCCAGTGTCATTTGAACATCAGAAGTTATCTCATACCTCTGGTTTGATGATTGCCATAGGACCTCCAGACATTAGCTGATCAATCTGATAAAACTGCTTATGGGCCTTCACAGAACCAAGGTATAAATAAAGGTTCAATCTTAAAAGTGTTGATATAATGAACAAGACAGTCTTTATTCCTTCAGAAGACGAGCATCAGAAACAGACAGCAAACTCTTGTAAGTAAACCTCTCCGATTTCCAAGGAGACATGCACCTTCAAGGAGATGGTTGCATCAGTAGTATATTCTTCTCAAAGAAAAAGCAGCAGGTTGATAAAGTTACATAAATTCAGAAACACTAATTAAAAATAACCCACATGAATCTTATTAGGAGGTATCATTTTCCATTTTTTCGCCTATAAGGGTTTTACTTCAATCTTTGCTCGATTTCCTTACTTAATTGTTAGTAATTTCCATATCATTTCCACCATCACAAACCCTGCAACAGCATCCCCTAGTATCCATTCCAACAGGAAATTCCAATCAATCAGCACCTGCCAACCACCTCCCATCTCTTCCCCAACAAGAAATGAGGTAAATTTAAATGTAGATAATCCCCAGAAAAGAAACTTCACAGAAATGTGACAAATTTTCACTTCAACTGCTAATCCATGTATGTGTATGAGCTCATCAACATTTTATCCATTTTAAACCAAATGAATAACACAAGTTTATTTCAACAATCGAGAAATGGCATAAACGAACACCCACCAATTAAGGAAAAAAAAACCAATTAAACCAACTCGATTTTTACACGAAATTAACACCAATCGACCTATAAAAAAGCAATCTTGAGTGCAAAACAAGATACAAAGAGGTAAACAAATTCATTTTTCTCCAACAGAATTCATCAAATTCATAAAATCAAAAGGTGAAAACAGAAATGAAAAATGAAAAGATACCTCAAGAAACAATGCAGTCACCTACCCTGCAGAAGAGATAAAAGCTGAAGGATTTAAAAAATCCCAGAGAAATAGGTAGGGTTTTAAACTAGCAAAAAAAGGGAAGAAAGGATTTTTTTTATTTTATTTTTTTTGGCTCGACGTTTGGTTTTCTTTTGTTCTTTTTCTTTTTTTTTCTTCTTCCCTGATTGAAGTTCTGTAATTGTTTTGAGATTGGCAGGGTCTCAACAACAATGGTGGCTGGTGGGTTTACGAAGGAGAAGAGCCTTCAGCCGACTATTGTTTCCTTTTCCGTTGCTTTGTTTTATATAGGATAGGCTTGTCACAGCAAAGCTCACCCAAAATAGTTTTGGGATGCTCTCGGAGCATATCCAAATGGGGGTTCGAGTCAACATGAAATAAGTGCTTCAACTAAACTAAAATTTGACTTTTTACTAGTATAATTTTGTTAATATTTTAATTTTTAAACAAAAATAGAATTCATTATTGAATAATTTTATATACTTATATTTCCAAAAAGATCATCTTTATGTACATTATGCTGAAATTTGACATAAGAGTATTACAACAGCAACAACATATCCAGTAAGGTCTACAAAGTAGGATCTAGGGAAGGTAAAGTGTATCAAACCTTACCACTACCTTAGTGATTGAGAGACTATTCGAAAGCCCCTCGGCTCAAGTATGTTTGTCCTAAGTAAACAGATATAGAATAATGACTAAAATGAAGAGAAATATCGATTCTATAGGAAAAAATAATAAAAGAAACAAAATGGCCAGAGCAATAACAACATAATCATAACAACACGTCTAATCCTATAACAAACCTAAAATTGTCACAAAGCAAGAGAACATTCTACTCCCTACTAACCATTAACTCTAATACGTGACTTCCACTCCTTTCTAAGAGTTTTCTTTATTTGCATGAGAAGGTCCCTATTACAATGGGGCGGAAGCTCAAGAGATGGACAAGCATTGGACAAGGGATTTTCCTTTTTACATATTTAGGGTGTCCCATTTTCTATGGCAGAAAGAAAAAAAACATGTTGAAGGTTTAATTAAAAAGGTGACCGCTAGTATTCTGTCCTAGAAAAGCAAATTATTTACTTCAGGGGGTAAGTATACTCTGATTAAACATGCATTACAGTCAATACCTATTCATTAGATGTCATGTATGAATCCCTTAAAGGAGTGATTGAGCTTATTCATAGAATTATAGCTCTTTTAGGGTAATTGTGAAGGGACAAAGGGCAAACAATGGATTGCTTGGGACACTTTATGTTGTCCCCAGGAAGAAGGAGGTATTGGACTCAGATCTTTACACCACAGGTAGATGCCCATTTTGCAAAATTATGGTGGAATCTCAGGACTTCCAAAGACTCCTTATGGAGTAACTTCACGTGGAACAAACATTGCAAGAAGTTACATCCAGTGCTAATTAAAGGAGTAGGAGCCTCTCATGTATGGAAGAAAATGATTAGAATAAGAGAGGAGGTAGAACATAACATTTTGTGGCTGGTGAAAATAGGAAAGATAAGTTTTTGATTTGATAACTGGACCAAATTGGGGACTTTATATTATATAGAGATGAACAATGCTTCAGAGGAGGAGATATATGTAAAGGTGTTTTAAATGATGAGTTGAACAGACGGTAACTGCTTCCACACTTATCAGATGAGGAAATTATGGATTAAATTTGTAAAGGTATCATGCCTCCACAAACAGAAGAGGGGATTGATAAAGCATGATGGATGAGTAATAGAAAAGACTATTTCTCAGTAAAATCAGCTTGAGAGTTAGTAAGATCTAGAAACAGGTAGATGGAAGTGAAGAAGTATTTGTGGGTCAGAGGATTACCCTTTAAAATTAACTTCTTTTTCCGAAAAGCATGGAAAGGAAGAATCGCTACTGATGATAATTTGAAAAAAAAAATGAGGATAAGTTTGGTTTCTAAATGTCGGTGCTACGAAGGACACTCATAAAAAAACAATGGAGCATCTTTTTTTAATAGCTCCCATAGATGAAAAATTATATAAGTACTTTGCTAGTTTTGCAGGTATAAAAGTGGAAAGCACACAACTACATTCACTTATTAAGGTGTGGTGGAATGGGGCAGAAACACCTAATATTGCAGCAAATATACAAAGCCATCCCTACTATGATCTGTTGGAGTGGAAGACATGCAAGTGATGTTTCTATTAACACAATGATTAACAATACCCAAACTAACATATATTACTTGATTGGGGAGCTATATCCTAGGTTGAGGGTAATAGAGTATAACTGGGGATAGGGGGGGGGGGGGGGGTTGATAAAGTTTCTAGGTGATTACAAACCTAAACTATATCATTATATAGTCAATTGGGATTTACCACCCGTGGGACATAAAAGTAACACAAATAGGACAAGCAAGGGTTACTCAGAACCAAGTTCATATGGTTTTTGCATAAGAACTCACAATGTAAATCTTTGCTATGTGCAAGCTGGAGTTTTGGGACAAACGACGAACATTCAAGTGGAAGCAAGGGCTATTCTGGAAGCTGTGAGATACTGGGAAAAAGAATCACAAGTTAATAAGGTTCTGGAAACAGATTCATTAGTGATAGTCAATGTACTTAAAGAGATGTGGAAAACTCCATGAGACATAGTAAAAATGGTAGAGGAGATTAAGAAGCATATAGCTAATCAGCATATAACTATTTAACATATATGCAGAGAAGGTAACCAACTAGCAGATTATCTTGCAAATAAAGCAGCAAAAAAGGAAAAGAATTAGGTTTATGAGGGTTTCAATTAGCTACCTAAAGAAGGTCGTCAAATCATCAACACAAATACCAATGCTCAGAATCTGAACAAAATAGATAAGAGTGGAACATTCATGAATAAGTTTCGCACGATCCTTCTATAGTACAGACGCAAAAAAGGTAACAGTAGTAAGTCTATGTACATTGGTGTTATTCATATAACAAAAATAATTGCTACATACAAAAAATAGAGCAAGCTAGGTCACGAAAAGCAATATTAACAAACAAGCAGGGATCAGATATCATCGTGAGTGCGAAACCTGAAGAGTCAGCGTTATCTCAATTAACAAAGAAGCCTGACTGCCATTATCAAGATATACAGAAATCCCAAGTAGCTAGAAGGGGATAAATCAGAAATAGAACGAATGATGCACTGAGTAAAGAAGGGAAAGAAAGTGACAGACCTGATCTATACATATGCCCAGAATCAATTCAAGGAACAGGATGAAGATGGTGACGACGAGCAGGAACCGAAGCAGAGAACTCTGGCAACACCATGGCGGAGCCATCGAGAAAAGGAGAGGAAGAGTCATTTTGGGAAATGGAAGAGTCTTAAAGAGCCTTTCATATTTACTTAACAAAAAAAGTTTAGTATGCACCGGCTCATTTCACTTAGTAGGCCCTAGAAATTTTATTCTTTTTTTAGAAAGTAGAATGGTCCATCTTTATATTAGCACTATTTATTTTATTATTTATTAATAAAATGGTGTATACAAAAAAGTTTAAATTAAAAAAAACTTTGATGATATGAAGCTGCACCATATCCTGTTTACAATTACCTCTCCTTAATATTTTTTCGATCTATCCCTACCCTAGTGTGTACCTCCTAAGTCTAACCTCTCGAAACTCTTAAATGGGGGCATGATACATCTCCTCTACATATGCCTAAAATATCTCAATCTCTCATCTTGTCTGCCATAGAAATCATTCTCACTTTTTCCTAAATAACCTCATTCCTAATGTTGTCAATCCTAGTATGCTCACATATCCATCTCAAGATCCTTTGACATAAAAGTATCGTGTTAATTTTTTATTTTGAATTTAGAAATTGTGTTACTATTTTAAGTGTCAAAAACTGTCACGACCCGAGGTTAAGGCCTAGATGTGACACGGCGAGTGTGAACCCGAGAATTCCCAAACAAGCCTCAAGTATCTATGTCCACATCATCGGTTCAAGAATAACATTCAAACACACATATATATAGTCAAATAGGAGATCCTCATAAATCATTCCAACGATGAGAAAGCAATATACTAGTCATAACAACGGATTTAAAAAGAGTTTATACAGTGTCCAACAAATGCCTCTAGTCAAACGAACAGGGGCCAGGACAAGTTTCGGGCTCACCCTCAATAAAAAAGGTAGTTCTGAAATAGCATAAAGGAAAGATAGTTGGCACGTCCTCGGAAGACGGGACTAACCACAGTATACTTTGGGATTGGACTATTCGTCAACCTATTGATAATCAAAGTATTCGGCCCCTACATGGTAAAATCATGTAGGCATAGAGTATGCATTAGTACGTGTGAATGTACTAAGTATGCGGGCATGGAATGCATATGACTTACCAAACCTGCATTTCAATGTTAGATGACAAGGGCACGTAATATAGAAAGAATCATATATTCAATGGAAATATATACAAGATGCCATGAAATTATGATGCATGGAATGCAACAATGCTCATATATATTGGGGATGCACTATAATCGACAAACTAAACCCATGCGAGCTACTACATGAGTTAGTCCGATAAAGACCTCCCATCGTTAGAAGAAGACTACTTGCCAAAGGTAATCTACATCACACCTCACGAAAATCACTATTTCGGTGGATGGTCACCTTCCTTACGGAACTCACCATTTTGGAAGGATTTTAAGAATCATACATATCATATCAGAATTTCATATACATATAACCATTCCCTACGACCCGGTCATTTCGATAATGGCTTACATTCCTATGTTGGCACATAGTTCAAGGAATGAGAGAGAGCCCTTGGGGATAGCCTTAACACCCCCAATCCATCGATGCTAAGTCGATAACATCCCACCTGAATATTTATATATATACGTGCTTTCAGGAAATACAATGTTCATTTCAAATCGTTCAATACACATTTAGACTCAAATGCTAAATCATAGTTCACACTTGTAAAATGCTCATGCAGAGAATAGCTCATTCACATATACAGAATGGTGCAAGCACCCAGAATACTCAATGAGCCAGAATCATAGACATACCAAGTGATCACCTTTTTGTCATAGCCAATATCTTATAAGAATCATATCATAATCATTTCAGAAAACATAGTTGGGCTTAACCCACTTTATAATTTCCATATATCAATGTTCATGAATGCAATGCAATGCATGATGTGAGAGTAGCATGGGTAATATAGATTCAAGTTAAAAATCAATATCACATATAAAATTTAATAAATCCATCATTAAATCCACATGTAAATCGTAATATAGATCTCCCATGCATGAATCAACTTTAAAGGGGACATGCATGTTCATACTTTATATCTCAATGTAGATCGTCATATTAGTAATCAAAATAAATTTGAAATCATAGATAAAATACAACCCATACATCAATTAGATTTATTAAAATCAAATAATGAAATCTCACATTTAAAGTAAGCTAAGATTCATGATATCAAATGAAAAGATTTTTGGTCTTCTTGGTTGAAAGGGACCAAGAATCAATCCCACATACCTTGATTGAGGAGCTGAATTTAGGGGATAAATTAGGCTTGAAATGGACTCCAATAAAACCCTAGTGTTGATCCTTGAGAGAGGAGTGTAGAGAGGAATGGGGAGATAATCTTATAAGGTATAGAAGGTTTTAGGAGAATGAATTAAGAGGGGAGGGGTTTCAACTGAATTGGGGGTTTAGGATAGGTAAAATGTCATAATTCATAATTAAAATAAATCAAAATTACATAAATGCCATTAATAAAACAGACCAAAACTGGAACCGTAAGGTCTACACGGTCCATTATACGGTATGTGAAACGTCACGCGGACCGTGAACAGTGACCGTGACCCAACACTTAGAAACTTCGTAGGGGAAATTCACACGGAGCTAAGGGTTTCCATACGGATGACTACACAGTCCGTGTGACTCCACACGGGCCGTGACGCCGATCGTGTAGCGGTACTTCAAATAATTTTTGCACGATAAAGTTACGAGATGGTACTTCTATACTTAGAATAATTTTACGTAGTGAGTCACACGGAGAGCCACACGGACCGTGACATATCACACAGACCGTGTGAGTGGCCTGTGCCCTCACTTGGCCAAAGTTCCTTCCATCTCAAAGTCGTCCCAATCGTGAACTGGACCAAGTATCCCTTCATGGGAGGCTATACGGTCCGCGTGGGCCCTCCATAGAGTGATATCTGGCAGTTCACCTGAGACATATCCAAGAGATTTGGGAAACGCCACTCGAAAAATTCGGATCCTTACAAAAACACACCTAAACTATTCTTATTTTTTAGTTTCATCTCTAAACTATTAGGAGCGTAAGTTTCATCTTTAAACTATCACTTATTAGTTCGAAAAACATATATTCTTTATTTTAAGAAAAGTCTTGACATATGGATAAAAGATATTAAATAAATTAATACTAATCAAAAGTTAAAAGTTAAAGGTATACTATTCTAAAAAAAGAAGAAATTGTTTTTTAAAAAATAAAATTTTAAAAAAATTCTAACCCAACTCTGCCACCTCCCCTCTCCCCGAATTTTAATTTTTTTTTTAAATTAAGACTTCATGGCCTCTCACTTCTTCTTAAAAAAATTAATATTATTTTTGTGTTTTAAAAAAAAAAATTTACCCACCCTATTTTATTCGTGCTCCTAATTTATTTTTATTATTTTACAGTTTTCTCATCTTGTGTTATATATGTACATATATTCTTAAAAATAATATATTTTTTTATCTGCGCACCGAGTGTAACAAAAAAAATTAAAAAGTCTTACAAAAATACACACGTATAGAAAGCGAAGGTTAGGTACATGATGTAACTTTTTTAAAAAAAATATATATAACACAAATGATAAAAAATTTTGAAACCGAAGGATTAATGCACGGGATAATTTTTTTTAAATTAAAATAATATCTAATTATTGTTTGAAAATGTGGATGGGGTGGGGTGGTGTTGGGGAGGGGCATATGAAGTAAGAAGTGAAAATTGAGAGACAAGTGACAAAAAAGTCTTAAAATTAATTTTGGTGACAAGTTTGACCAAGACCGGTCAAACTTGTCATTAGTTAAATTAATTATTTGATTAAGTTAATGATGGGTGTAAGTGTAAAGTTTTAAAACTTTTGGAACCCATATGTAAAAAAAAACTTTTTTTTAAAAAAAAAAAATATTTTTTTATAAAAAAAAATTTAAATTTTTTTTAAAAAAAAACAAAATTCCAAGCGGTTGATTTCGCATGTTCCGCGACTAGTCCGCGTCGCGGACTGGTCGCGTAGAAGCGTATATGCACATTTCCAGTGCTGAAAATGTTGCGTGATTTTTCGATCGACCCGGGATTTTTTTGGGAGTTTTTTTTTGGCGAACCAACATGTCTTAACATATTGAAGGATGTGTAGGTGTTGGTTGAATTTTTCGGGGCCGGGAACGAAAAATCCCAAAAATTTGGGACACAAAAACAGTGTGCATCCGCGACCAGTCCGCGTCGCGGAGGCATCACGGACATGCACATTTCCAGTGCTGAAAATGTTGTGTGGTTTTTCGATCGACCCGGGAGTTTTTTTGGGAGTTTTTTTTGGCGAACCAACATGTCTTAACATATTGAAGGATGTGTAGGTGTTGGTTGAATTTTTCGGGGCCCAGAACGAAAAACTCCAAAAATTTGGGACACAAAAACAGTGTGCATCCGCGACCACTCCGCGTCGCGGAGGCGTCACGGACATGTACATTTTCAGTGCTGAAAATATTGCGTGGTTTTTCGATCGACCCGGGAGTTTTTTTGGGAGTTTTTTTTGGCGAACCAACATGTCTTAACATATTGAAGGATGTGTAGGTGTTGGTTGAATTTTTCGGGGCCCGGAACGAAAAATCCCAAAAATTTGGGACACAAAAACAGTGTGCATCCGCGACCAGTCCGCGTCGCGGAGGCGTCGCGGACATGCACATTTCCAGTGCTGAAAATGTTGCGTGGTTTTTCGATCGACCCGGGAGTTTTTTTGGGAGTTTTTTTTGGCGAACCAACATGTCTTAACATATTGAAGGATGTGTAGGTGTTGGTTGAATTTTTCGGGGCCCGGAACGAAAAATCCCAAAAATTTGGGACATAAAAACAGTGTGCATCCGCGACCAGTCCGTGTCGCGGAGGCGTCGCGGACATGCACATTTTCAGTGCTGAAAATGTTGCGTGGTTTTTCGACCGACCCGGGAGTTTTTTTGGGAGTTTTTTTTGGCGAACCAACATGTCTTAACATATTGAAGGATGTGTAGGTGTTGGTTGAATTTTTCGGGGCCGGGAACGAAAAATTCCAAAAATTTGGGACACAAAAACAGTGTGCCTCCGCGAACTGTCCGCGTCGCGAAGGCGTCGCGGAGACGCTGTATAATTCCCAGCAGCTGCTGAGAATTTCCCAGCAGCTGCTGAGAATAATCCAGCAAGTTGCCAAGTTGCTACAACAACTTGTAACAAAATGTTTTCGATCGAGTTATTTCTAGTGTTGAATTGGACGAAATTCCTTATATTCATGTATAACGATGACCACGTCGACCAATTAATCGAAACAACCACCGAAATAAGTGTGACTTACATGTGCAATTGATCAATTGATTGTTTATTACTTTTGAGTAAGTGAAGGCAATGTATAAGATCATTGCTGAATTTACCATTTTAGTTGTAGTCGGAGTAACAAAACTCAACTTACCACTACACATGGATGATAGCATCCCCTTATAGGCATCTTCCGATACGCACTAACGAAAAATCGATGATCGGGTCCAGCAGCTGCTGGGAAATTCTCAGCAGTTGCTAGGAATTATACAGCAGCTGCTGAGAATTTCCCAGCAGCTGCTGTGTTATTCCCAGCAGCTGCTGTACATTTCCCAGCAGCTGCTGAGAATTTCCTAGCAGCTGCTGTACATTTCCCAGCAACTTGCCAAGTTGCTACAACAACTTGTAACAAAATGTTTTCGATTGAGTTATTTCTAGTGTTGAATTGGACCAAATTCCTTATATTCATGTATAACGATGACCGCGTCGACAAATTAATCGAAACAACCACCGAAATAAGTGTGACGTAGATCTGCCAACATTTTATTTGTGTAAGTACTATCTCAATGTATAAGATCACTGTTGATTCCACCTCACGCATAAGATAATTACTAATGTATTACAAAACGTATCGACGCAACCAAGCAATAGTCACTTTACTTTGTCAGCATCACTTACATGTGCAATTGATCAATTGATTGTTTATTACTTCTGAGTAAGTAAAGGCAATGTATAAGATCATTGCTGAATTTACCATTTTAGTTGTAGTCGGAGTAACAAAACTCAACTTATCACTACACATGGACGATAGCATCCCCTTATAGGCATCTTCCGATACGCACTAACGAAAAATCGAAGGTCGGATCCAGCAGCTGCTGGGAAATTCTCAGCAGCTGTTGGGAATTATACAGCAGCTGCTGAGAATTTCCCAGCAGCTGCTGTGTTATTCCCAGCAGCTGCTGTACATTTCCCAGCAGCTGCTGAGAATTTCCCAGCAGCTGCTGTACATTTCCCAGCAACTGCTGAGAATTTCCCAGCAACTTGCCAAGTTGCTACAACAACTTGTAACAAAATATTTTCGATCGAGTTATTTCTAGTGTTGAATTGGACAAATTCCTTATATTCATGTATAACGATGACCACGTCGACCAATTAATCGAAATAACCACCGAAATAAGTGTGATTTGCTTAGTCAGTATCAGTCACATGTGCAATTGATGAATTGATTGTTTATCACTTTTGAGTAAGTGAAGTCAATGTATAAGAGCACTCGTGAATTTAGCATTTTATTTGTAGTCAATGTATAACTTACCACTATACATGGATAATAACATCCCATTATAGGCATCTTCCCATAGGTAGTAACGAAAATTCGAAGGTCGGGTCCAGCAACTGCTGAGAAAAATACAGCAGTTGCTGAGAATTTCCCAGCAGCTGCTGTATATTTCCCAGCAGCTGCTGTGATATCCCCAGCAGCTGCTGCACATTTCCCAGCAGCTGCTGAGAAGTTCCTAGCAATCACCGATTCATAGGCATCCGTCCATAGGCTATTGGCATGCTTTGGTGATTTTTTCGGGGCCCGTAGCTTAAAATCACCAAAAATTGGACTTGGAAAACACTAAAGCTCCGCGACACGTACGCGTCGCGGATGTGTCGCGGAGAAGTTTTTTGGTGAGATTGGATTTTTTTGTGCAAGAGTGTGTGCACAAAAAAATTTGATTTACAAAATCATCGCGGAATGCATGTAAGTGATGACGATATCATCCGGCTCACAATTTAATTCACAACTACAAATAATTTGATTTACAAAATCATCGTACGAGATATCTCGATTCACAATCATCGCTATCGTCTCGGCCATTTCTTTGCCTTTCCAACGCCAAATAAAACGATTATTCGACTCAACCCATTCACCATGACAATCAACTCCTAATACTATTATGTCTCCCATGGGTGATCTTCAAGCTACCTATATGAATAACAGTTAAAAACGCAACATCAGAAAACATGTACAGAAATACAACAATTGCAGCTACTTCATCATATGAAACCAACTAATTCAGTCTAGCAGCTGCTGCACTCAGTCCAGCAGCTGCTGAACAGTCCAGCAGCTGCTGAACAGTATGCAGCAGCTGCTGCGTCTTCCCCAAATCGCCCCCACTGTGCACAAATGACAACAATGGCCAAAAATTCAACAAAACCACAAAACACAAATAAATAGCACCAAATACACTTTTATCAATCATAATGAGGATGGAAACTTACCTTTCAAGTAATTTCTACGGCTACCCGAACAAATGCCCCAAATAAATTGATTTCTTTTCACCCTAATTTGAAGCACAAATATTGTGTTGGGAAAAATACTAACAACAACAACAAGAAGAAGAAGAAGAAGGAGGAGAACAAGAACAAGAAGAAGAAGAAGAAGAAGAACAACTACAACAACAACAAAAACAAATGAAATGATGAAAATGGAGGAAAAATGTCGCAGGTATGGGGTTTGCGTCGCGGGAGGGAGCTGAAAAAGAAGGGAGGGTTTGGGGGTATTTTGGGTATTTTGTATTGATGGGTTAAAGTGTAACAAATTGAAGTTGGGGACCTTTTTGCAAAATCAACTTAAACCATTAACCCTTAATTAATCTTTTGTCACCTACACCTAATTCTTAAAACTAGTGTCACTTATTTTTAATTTTCAAAGTTTTTTGTCACCCTTAATTAAAAACCCCAAGTAAGAATGTCTTTAATAAAGAGACTTTTTCTAGAAAAAAAATAAAATAAATTGGGATGGGATTTAGTGGGGTGGAATATGGTGAGAGGAATTGAAGGAGTGGATAAGAAAATTATTTTATTTTTTCATAATTTATTTCTTGAGAGATAATAATACTTTAATATTTAATTTAACTTATAGTAATAATTTGTTTAATTTTTGTTAAGGTGGAATATTTTGTCAAGGTAGAGTTGATGTAGCAATTTTTTTAATAAAAAAGTAGAGTATAGCACATATACCACGATGAGAATGGAATGAAAGAGAGGAGTGCGTTTTTCAAACTAATAAGAAATAGTTTGGGTATAAAACTCACACTCCGAATAGTTTAAGTATGAAATGAAAAAGAAAAAAAGAAGAAGATAGGGTGCATTTTTTATACTTGTCTCTTTTTAGTTTCATGTGTTTTAGTAGTAGTGACCTTATATTTCACATTACAAGTCATCTATTTTTTAGTTAGACTTGATAGATTATCTTTTTATCAAATATTTTAATAATTTTATGACATTGTAGTTATAGCATTAATATTTTTTCAAACATGCATTTTATGATGTTTATATAAATTTTTTATATTTTTAATTTTTATGATTAATTTTATTAAAATATACTAATTTTAAAAATAAAAATTAATATTATTGTAATATATATCAGTTAAGAATATATGTTTGTTAATTAATACATAATTTCAAAAGACAATATATATCTTAGGTATTTTAATTTTAGATAATTAACATTTGTTTTAGAAAAATTCATATAACCTTGTGATTAGACTTGTACAAACAAACAATACACTCGTAATTATTCTGTATCACATTGTGACAAACAAATAGGCTATTGTAATTATTATTTTGTATATTTATCAGGCTAGTAATTACTATTTTAGTAATTACACATATTCCAAATACCACGTGGCTTTTCGAACAAGTCCTGATGAGAACACTACTCGTCGAATAGAAAGACCAAGATAGAATGAGGGAGGGACTAAAATCGTTTAGCTACACCTTCTATTCTTGGCTAGTATCAAATATATTCAATAAAATAATTAATCTATAATAAATATAGTTATGTCTATTTATACAAGTGATAGGCAAAAGCCATCAAAAGTATACATTGACTAATAGCTTGCCCAAAGTCATAGAAGTATAGGTTGCCTATACAATATAGCGTGTATATATACATACATACATACATACATACATATATATATATATGTGTGTGTGAGAGAGAGCTATATATTGACTATACATTATAATACATTCAGAAAATTAAAAATAGTTTAACTATACATGAATTATACAACGACTATTTAATCTCGATCAACTCAAAATCACTTCTAAACAGTTTTAAAATCAGATATGAAATTCTCTCAATATTTCAAGTTTTTTTAATATATAATTCATTCGAAATTCAAAAGAAGAAAAGCCAACTTTTTTGATAAAATAAAGGGTCAGAATGGTTACTTTGCATAATTTGTCCTCCTTTTTTCTAAAACAATATAAAACACAATATTATTAATGCTAATTACATGTTGAACAATAGTTTCTCTAGTTACATGTAATTTATCCAAATACATTGTGTTCAAACATGTTATGCATGTATTTATGACACATTGATCCTCTCTTTTGCCTTTCTCCTTTCTGCTTGACTCGTTTCTTTTCTTGTTCGTTTTTTCCCTTATGTATTTGTATTTCAAAATGTACATAATTTTACAAATCCTAACTATGTCTTAAATCAATTTCATCCAGTGTATCTCATATTGACTTTATATCATGTATTTGATATTAATTTCATCATTAGTATATTCGATATCAAATATTTGATATATTCTTGCATAATACATGTACTTAATATCAAAATATGCAGTAATATCTTTATCAATATATCCATATAATACATGTATTTTGCAAACTGAACAAAGAGAAAGGAGGAAGACAAAAAAAGAGTAGGGAAGTAGAGTGAGGTAACATAGCAAAAAGAAAGAGGAGAATAAAAGAGGAATAGAGAGAGATAAAAGGAGAGAGGTGGAAACATAAAGATGGGCAAGAGAGACGAAGAGAGAGAGAGCGCGAGCTAGAGAAAGAGAAGGACAAAGATTAGAAGAAAATTATGCTGATGACGAAATTGAAGACAACATCAATACCCTTGGAATTAGTTACGCATAAAGAACATTTATCACATTTAGATTTTTTTTCATTTTTTTGTGTATTTCAAGAAGACAATATTAGTACTTTTGGATGCAATAAGAAAAGTTAAAAATGCCTAAATCAGGTTTAAATTTAATTTTAAAAAATACGGAACACTAGAGTCATATTTCACTAAATTGTCTTATTTTTTTTTAAAGAATTACATCTATAATATTAATAAAACTTATTACTTTATTGAGTATTAATTTAGAGAGGTTCTACAATACAGGTGAAATAATTAATTAGTTGATGAAATTCATGTCTCAATATGAAGAACGTCTAAACACCTTTTTGGTGAGAAGCTTATAAGTTTTCATGTACAAACTTGATTGGTGAATTTATGAATGTGACGCATGAAATAAGTCTAAAAGAAATCAATTATTGAATTAAGTTCGTCAATAATTTAATTTATTAATTAATATCTATAATCTTAACATGGAGAATTAAATAAGTATTTAATGGAGAATTTTAAAATATAAATAGAGGAGTATAACTATAAATTTCTAGTGAAATAATTTATAATGACAAAAATGATTCAAATAAATTTTTGAAATTATTTTCATAATAGAAAACCTCGTTAATTAATTCTTCTACAATATCCATATTTAGCTAGAATTCAGAAGTCTATTTCTTATAGGAAAGAGGAGAACACACGTTATATTTTTGTTCAAGACAGGGAGTGTATTTTCTTCTTCTTTTTTGGACTGAAAAAAAGAATCTTATAAATAAGAGTTTTTCTAATATGGAAAATTGAATCGCTTTTCTATACGATACTTGCTCATCTAAAAGTTGAGAGGATTCGATTATGAATTTAAAATCTCCGTAGAAGACCATAAAATTGGAGTCCGACGTGCTCACGCTCCAAAAAGTATTCCTAGAGTTAATTTTTTTAGCATATTTTATATGTGATGTGTGTTCAAATTTATTGTCTATAATTCATATAAGAAATATGCTTCTGAAATGCTTTCATTGATCACATGTGATTGTTGGCTCTTGAGTTGTTTTGTTTCATTTATGTAATCTACTCATAATTAATATATTTCCATGAATGATTTTAATATTTTGATCTTGTTTTGATTTCATAAAATCTTCCTTTATTGGTGTTGAGATTTTTCTCTTAAAACAATAATTTATTTTTACATAATCATCGCTAGCTTATATTCTTTTCGTCCCATTTTAATTGTCATAATAAGATTAAAAGTATTGTTTGATTAATATATCTCTTATAAATAATTAAATATTTTTTCTATACATATACCTTTTAATTCTAAAATAATTAATGACAAAAGCAAAATTGGAAAAACATTAATTAATTCTCTCTTGATTATGTAAATTAACAAATATTTTATGATGACTATTTTTAGTATACCTAACAATTAAAATGAAACAGAGAGAGTCACTTTTATATTACAATTCCAAAAATATTTTTCATTATTCACCTTATTACTTATAACGTTATTCCTAAGCCAGTTTGGGAAGTCACTTGGTAACCTACTAATTTCATATCATAACAATTATAATTATATGTTTGTTTATTTGTCACATGTAATTATAAGTGCATTACTTTCTCTATCAATTTTACTTGTTAATTAATTATTTTGAGATATTCAATAATATCTTTTCAGTTTGTAAAACCAATGATTAATTTATCGTTTTGTATTTATATTATCCTCGTTATTAAATATGTTTATTTTTCAATGTTTAGATGACTTATATTTAAATAAAATTATTTTGATAAAAATATTTCTATTATTTAGTGCTTCTTAATCCCGGTACCAAGTGAGTAATAAACAACTATTATTGGACAAAAAGATTATAAATTTTAAAATAAAATTTAATTATAAAAACATAGAAGTTAATATTAAATAAATATGTGCCTTTATAAATAACATTACATTGTATCTTTAAAATACTTATTATTTCTTAAAATTTGCAACTATAATATTGTAAAAATATTGATGTATATTTTTAAAGTTAGTAATATTTAATTTAGCTAACTATAAAAGGGCAACATGACAATTTAAAAGAAACAGAATTAAAAAGTAATTTTTTTCATTTCATTTTATTCGTCATATTTTCATTTTTAGAGTCAAATTATATAAACTTTGACTAATATTTTAATATAATTTTTATCATCACATTAATATAAAAAAAATTATAATTAATAATATTTTTCTTATAATTTTAAAATATTAAAATAATTTAATTAAAATTTTTAAAAATTACAACATAACAACTAAAATGAGACCGAACGTGTAATTTTTAACTTGGGAAAACATGAAGGGGTGTGTATATGGATTGAATAAATGTGTAGGCTAGCACTTCCACTTGGCAACATAGGGTCCAACTAGCCAATCTCTTTATTAATCATGATTAATTCTGGAAAAATGATGTTTCATGCAAGGAGTTATCTCCTTTAATGTTGTTTTCATGGTTTAATGTTTGCTTTTTATTGTAATAATAATACATGAAAAACCAAAGCATATACAACTAGTAATAAAGCAGAAACAAAAATGTGGTTTTTCAAGAGAAAAGGGCCATCTGGGTTTTCCTCTTCTTCCACCGCTGAAGAAGTTACCCATGGAATTGATGGCTCTGGTCTTACCGCCATTGTTACAGGTTCTATTCTCCTTTTTTCATATTCTTCAAAGTTATGTATATATAAATGTTCAATTGGGTATTGATTAGTATTTTATTATTGGTGGTGGTGACGTGCAATGAGTATGTATATTCCCCTTTTTCCCTTGAAACAAAAAAAGATGACGCCTTTATGGAGTAAAGCTAGGGTATGAACAGGGGTGGAGTCGAAATTTTTATTAGCGGGTTCAAAATATGAAAAAGTAAACACATAATTGAGAAGTTCAAAGTTTAATATATATACATACGAAATAATTTTAATTGTGTATAAACAGTAATTCCTGTACCATCACTAGCTCTGCCCATGGTTATCAAATTTCAATTTGTCCCCAGACTCCACTTGTGGGATTTTATTGGTACGTTGTTGTTGGATAAACTTCAGTTTGTACCTGGGAGGAGAAATGATAGTTCAATTTCATTCAGAATCTCCTGATGTACACTGAAAAATAATGAAATATTGAATTCCTTGACGTGGTTATCAGGCGATTTCCTGTCTAAGACCTGGTTACCTGTGCTTATTTGGGCCAGCTAATGCAAAATCCTGTCAGTGCATGCATAGACTGAACTATTGCAGAGGCCGGATACAATCATATGCGATTGAAGCCATTGGTGTATTATACTGTAAAGACATTCTCAGTCTCCTTGTAAATCAAGTATTGAGAAAAAATAATAATCCTGTGTTGGTTAATTGATCCTTGATATACATTCTTAAGTTATTTCTTCTTCATTTTCCCTAGTGCTTGTGGTTTGTGGTGAACAGCACGATTGCATTACTATTGTAAGACATGTATACAGTTGAGGTTACACTTGAAATCTCTTAGCGAAGTGTGTGTCGTATCTTAATTTAGAGGCATAAAATGTTAAGCATGTAGCAGCACTTGGTTTGCTCATGAACATCCATTTGCAGGAGCATCAAGTGGTATTGGTTCTGAAACTAGCCGTGTTCTTGCTTTGCGTGGAGTTCATGTCATCATGGCTGTCCGGAATATGACTGCTGGAAAAGATGTTAAAGATGCAATAGTTAAGGAAATCCCTGCTGCTAAAGTTGATACCATGGAGTTAGATCTTAGTTCATTGGCATCAGTGAAGAAATTTGCTTCTGATTTTAAATCATCAGGTCGCCCATTGAACCTTTTAATGTAAGTGACGAATAAGAGTTGTAATCACATACCTGGAGACTGCAGCTTTACTCCCTATGCTCCTTCAAATAGCTGTTTATTCTGCGTGAATCTCTTTCCTCTTCATATGTATCCAAGCACGTCTATTAACAGCATCTTTTTCTCTGGAAGTAATAATGCAGGAATCATGGCAACTCCCTTTATGCTCTCGAAAGACAACATAGAGCTGCAATTTGCTACAAATCATCTAGGTAAGAACTGTTTGTTAATGTGTGTTCCTGCGGAGAATGTGTTGTTGATGTTTTGCAGTAGAAGAGAGCCTTAAACAGTTCCATCATCTTCTTTATTTTATTTTCTATCAAACAATAGTTCATTTTATAATATAAAGCATCCAATCCAAATTTATTGCCCTTCCTAAATTTACTGAAATGAAGATTCAGTCCTCATGCACTTGTAAAAGACCATCTGAGACCTGGTTAGAGGACAATTCACGTCCCCTTTGTCCATACTTTGTCATCCTGCTCTTCAGTAATACAGCGCACACTTCACAAATTTAATAAGACTAGTAGGGAGTGTAGATAGATGATAGGTGGGAGATGTTTTCAAAAGTAAACTTTCAAGAGGGACATTCGTGCTAACTTTTGATATATCTTATCCATAATTATTCTTCGTTCTTGCGTTTGCAGGTCATTTTCTTTTGACAAATTTGTTGTTGGAGAAGATGAAGGAAACAGCACGTAAAACAAAGAGAGAGGGAAGGATTGTGAATGTTTCATCAGAGGCTCATCGATTTGCATACAGGGAAGGAATTCGGTTTGACAAAATTAATGACCCCAAAAGGTAATCTTGTTATACTTGGGCGCCGAACTAAGTTTTCTTGATTGTAAGAGAAACCTGTGTTTGCTCAAATTCATCACTTGCTTGATGAAGTGATCACCCTGGAATTTTCACAATTACTGTCTAATAGTTCCAGTAGTTTCATGAGAGTGTATAATATATTTAATATAGATCTCCAATGTTATCATAACAAGATGAGTACTGTAAATTCATTACGAGTTCTTGGTTGACAATTTCTCTTGCTAATTATGGTGGCCTAAATTCTCTACCAGCCCCTTGGATATCCTTCACGATATGTTTATATGTATTACTTTCACCTGGAGAGTACTGCTGATACTTTATCTGTATTTAAACATCAACATGAATCATTTTAAATCATCCCTAATTTGCTATCCCATCATGTAATTGATCACTTGTCTTATTGGTTCTCCTTCAAGCTTAATAGTTGTTCCTTGCTACTCTTGAACTAATTAAAGATAAACTTTTGTGCGCAAGATTGATGATCCATTGCTGTCTTTTTACTTCAAGCTGCATAACTGATACCTTTCCATGATTAAAAATATTGTCCCCTGGAAAGTTGAGTTTTCAGTTTCTGTGTTGTTTGTTATCTTATGTGCAGTTATAGCAGCTTGGGTGCGTATGGCCAATCAAAGCTGGCCAACATACTGCACGCGAATGAGCTTACAAGACGCTTGAAGGTGGGTTCTCAGAAAAAAAATAATCTTACATAGTGATTTTTATTTTGATGTCGTAATGGTTCTTGTGTAGTCATGATACGTCTCCATTCCTATAGGCAAACACACATATTTCTTGGGTGTATATTTGGATATTCCTTTTTGCACATTAAGAAGTTCTTGGTTTGCATTCTCTGACTTCTGTAGCTCCATCACAGCTTTGGACAAGGGCTCCATGCCATTCAATTGAACTCTAAACTTTTTAGTGATCTTTATTTCAAACAGGAAGATGGAGTAGAAATAACTGCAAATTCACTTCATCCTGGAACGATCACAACCAACCTTTTCCGTCATATGGGTATTTTTAATGGTTAGTAAGATTCTTTTCTTCCCTTTTCTATTTAGTAGCTGGTGTCTGATTAATTTGAATGTTATGTACAGTAAGTTTGTTACTTTATGTCTGGAAGAAAGTCTCTAGTGCTCTCACTAATACTAATTCATGGGATAATAGCAAAAGGCATTTCCATTTGTAGATTTGTGGTGTGTCATGCCTTTCCTTTTTTTTCTTTTTTCTGGTTCCTCTTTGTTCTTATTTTTTCCTTAAGGTGGGTTGGAGAGGGAGAGATTGTTAAGAATTTGACCACTAATTTGGAGGAGGTGAGGGGGTTGGAATTGAACCCTCGCACTAAGTCTAATGGTCCATTATTGAGACACCAGGCTGTCCCCTCTGACTTTGCATAGCTTTGTGACATACACATCTCCATGGCGTTTAAGTTCAGACAGTTTTTATATAAAGGAGAATGGGGCAGGTTCAAAGTGGTTGCTTAAATATACTGATAGGCAGCTTTGATCTATCCGTCAAATATTTAACAAACTCTTGACTGCGAGATTTAATGGGAACTGTGAAAAGAAAAGATTTAACCAGGAACACCAAGTCTTGTCAAATCCCTGAAACAACATCACCAAAAACTAGAGCACACACCAGAAATAGAAAAAAGAAGCAGCAGAAACTGCACTCAAAAATCAGCACCAAACTTCATAAATAGATCAAAATAACAGAAACTGCAAAAATGGCACTTCCAAATGTGAATTCATGGTAATCCTTTTTTATTCTTTAACATATAAATTTAACGACCAGAGTTTGTTAAATATTTGATGTAGACAAAAAGTGCTTGCTTTTGATAGACTTAAGCTACATAAACTGCTCAGGACTACATTTAAGGGACCATTATTTTGGACCGCCCCAAAACATAAAGAGGACTATCACTTTCTCTTATATAAAGTTCTAAGCCCACAAGTCGTCGTAGAATATATACGTGTAATGTTTGTTTCATATGCTGCCTGAAGAGAAGCGAACATGAAATATTCCTTTCTGCTGATTACAGGTTTCGTAGGCAGTCTTGGGAAACTTCTGTTTAAAAATGTTGAACAGGTATGTTATGCATCCAAGCATTTAAATTTTTGCAGTATGCACAGATTCTTTTGCATTAATAAGGAGAGAACTTTGACACCTTCCAGAGCAAGAAGTTTGGCTCAATAATAATCGGCATACACAGTACCCGTTCTTGCTATCAGAAGGTTTTATCTTAGGATTATTAACATGATTTTCTCGTGAATCAGTTAGAAAAATCTATCTTCTCGGAACATAATTTGTATTTCCTTAACATTCAGATCAAATTCCCTGCTATATTCCCAGCAATATCCCAGAGGATAAGTCGATAAACAAACCAGAGGAAGATTTGCCTCTACAGAGTAATTTATTGACATATATAACGTTGCTCAGACGAAGAAAAATAGTACACAACCATGATGCCATGGAAAATGATGAGTACTTTAACATTCCTTTTTCCTCTTTTCCAGGGAGCATCAACCACCTGTTATCTTGCATTGAATCCACAAGTGAAGGGAGTAAGTGGTGAATATTTTTCGGACAACAATGTGGCGAAGACGACAGCTCTGGCTAAAGATATGGATTTAGCTAAGAGGCTCTGGGATTTTAGTATGGATCTGGTTAAGTAAGATGTTGTACAAGCCTACAAGGTAAATAGAAAAGTAACTTCGTATCTGGTTGTTATAAAGAGTCTTATCTTCTAAGATCAAATATTTAGCTTCTATTTTTCTTGTTACAAAAGTGACAGACACTTGCTACTTGTTTATTGTCACCATCTCAATAATCTGGGATAAAACCCAATCACTTATAGACTTAATTATTTAAGCAAATCGAATAATTAATCACCTACTACTATATATTTTTAGAGTTGTTAATGAAATTATTGATACCATATAAAGTACGATTTATAAATTCCTTATATACATACAAGCTAACACATGTTGTGTCACTTGCATTTATTTGATTTTGTATCACTTATATTCATTCACAATATATAAAATACAATAGTTATGACTTATGAGCGAAATACACCTCAACTAATTTCTGACGACGTGTGTACATTCTATTTTTTGTTTAAAAATTTTGCTATTCAAAAAAATAATTCTTTCACAGTAAATTTAAAATAAATTAATATTAGATTAAAAATTAAGGTAAAGCTTAAAACTATCACTGTATAAATTAATTTATTCCAACTGTGATATCCACCATATTCTTTCTCACCTTTTCAACCGTAGTCTCGTCTTTGCTATGACATCAATATCAAACTTGGAAAGAGAAAATTTGAAATTTTAAAAAAGTCAATAAAAAATATAGTAAAAATACTAATGTGTCTTTGATCATAATTTTCCCGTAATTCGAGTGAAATTGTCATGGCGCAAAAGCAGATAGAACCATTATACATGCTAGATTGATGAAAATTTTAATGGACAAATGCCCCTAGAAGTGTTTCTAGACAAAATTGGTCTAGCTAACTCTAAATGTATTTTATTAACCATTGAGGAATAATTCAGATATGAAACTCATACGCTAAATAATTCAAATACAAAAACTCAACAAAATAGAATAGTTTAAATATGTTTTTGACCCTTAACTCAAAAATTTACATAGTATATCAGAGCATTTCTGATTCGTAAAATCAATTTTTTCACAATAAAATAATGTTCGAACTATTTAGTGGAGACCAACTCCAATTTACTATATCAAATATTTCTTCTCTCTATATATAATATTATACTCCCTCCTTCTCATTTTAATTGTCATAATTTCTATTTATAGTGTCAAACTACATAAAATTTGACTTACATTTTAAGATGTATTTTTTAATCATATTAATATAAAAAAACTGCAATCAATAATGCATTTTCGTATAGTTTTTGAATATCTAAATTTTTATTTGAAAGATATCAAATTAATTTAATCTAATTTATCTTTGAAAATTAGTTAAATCGGCTTTCGAAAAGCACAACATTATAACTAAAATGGGACAGAGAGAGTATTATTATTTTTTTATTCCATTTATCATTTTGTATTTCATAAAATATTTTTTTCTTCTATTTTCACATATTCACCCTATACAATGCATATTCTATTCTTATATATCATTTAATATAAAATTATTTTACATCATAATTTTTTAAAATAATATCGCTTACTAATAAATATTATACATTACACATAATAATAGATATTACAAATAAAAATAAATCATTGATGCAATACAATTGAATAAACATTACATAGTTGTAAATGTTGAGTCGAGGGTTCACAAGAAACAACCTCTCTACTTCTATTACGAGGTAGTGGGAAGGTGTGCATATATTTCTATCTTCCTCAGACTCTAGTTGTGGAATTCAAGTGGGTATGTTGTTGTTGTATTATATAATTGTAAAATTTACTTTGATTTTTATGTAAATATTCAACTTTCAAAATTAATACGATGCTCTCATATCTCCATCTTTAATTTTTTTTTAATGTCGAGTTAAATCTCTAAAAACGTAACTATTGAGTGATAGTTACAAAACAAGATTGATTATTTTATCTAATTGTAATTTATGATAAAATTAATTTTAATTGTTAAAGAAAATTATATACATGAAAATTAATTTATATACATTAACTCTAACATAAAAACTTAGTATTATAACAATATAACATAAAAAATAATTAAGTTTACTAGAGATTTTATCAAGGAGCAAATTCTAATGATTGTTGCTGTAGACTGCTAACAATATCATATACAAGGAGGAATCTTACTTGGTCACCACTTTGAAGCAATAAGATTATCTGTTTTGATTGTTTTCCTATTTGGCATTGAAGCGATTCTGCGATGCTAGGCTTAGGCAGGACGATCTCAAACAAGGTTTAACAGATCTATGCCTGTAGAAGGTAAGCTATGTGCCCTGGAGTGGTTTGCTTCTGTTTCTTGATCGGTCGAGTACAATTTGTCACGACCCAAACTTTTATATAGAGCAATTGCAGAGGAACCTGCTGAAAAATTGGGAAATTAGGCAAACCCATATCTTGTAGACCTTAATCCGCAAACTCAAATCGAAGAAGAGGAAAACGTAAAAGAAAAGCACAAGAAGAAGTACCTGGAAATTGTAGCACGAAAGCTTGGATTATGGCAGCATGCAGCTTGAGAAGAGATGCCGGAGAAGAAGTAGTACAACTTGAAGGACTTGAGCCCACATGGACAAATGTCCCAATATGAGAAAGTGAAAATAGCCAACAGTGGATTTTGATGGCGCGTCAAGTTAAATTACACTCAAGTTATACTTTCAGATGAACAAAAAAAAGGGGACAGAGAGCGAAAAAAAGGATTCAATAAATTCGAAAGAATTGAACGAGGAGCCGTATGAGGTGAAAATCTCATATATGGTTCTGTAGAGCGACAGTAAGGTTGATTTATCTATCAATTTTTTCACTATTACTTCAAAAAAAAAAATCAAACTTTGCCCTACGTAAAATAGCCTAAGTACATTAACCTCTGGATTAGAAATCACACAACTATAAGAGCATGATGAGGTGTGCAGATAAAACGTCCAAATTACCCATGAGCATGAGCTAAATTACACTCAAGCACGTGCTTGCAAACTCACTCTTCTAATATAGGTAAAAAATACAATTTATAAAATATTAAATAAAAAATATTTAAAAAATAATTTAATTTGATGAAAGTGTCAATTTAATTTGATACGACTAGTAAAATAGTTTAAATAATGATGTTGAATTAAAGTTCTAAAACTAGTGCTTACTGTAGGATGTGGGTTTTCAATAGATCAAAAGGGGTATCTGGGTTCTCCTATTACTCTACCGCCGAACAAGTCACCGATGGAATCGACGGCTCGGGTCTCACTGCCATTGTTACAGGTCCTTACCCTATTTCATCATTTTCTTTTCGATTAAACAAAATTTTGGCATGATGATGCGATTAATGTGTGTTTCTATGACTATTTCTTCTAGGTCTACGTTTACCTCTTTGCTTTAAAAATGTGTCACTTTAGGATATTACAGCAGGAACTGAAATAGTACTATTAGCACCTCTAGTAATGCTGCAGTAACGATATTGTTAGCTATCACACCGAGGTTGCTAGTTAATTTTGGTCCTTATAACCTGTGTCCATATATATCTAGTGGTTAATGAGGTCGGTTGAGAATCATGAGGTCTAATATTAGGTGATTTTTTAACATTTGTCCTAGCTTGGTGGACAAATTTACCTATAGGTATCCTGTGGAAATAGTTCTAGTGCACGCAAGCTAGCCTAACAATACAGTACAACACAAGACAATATAATATGGTAAGATACATTATGAAACAATATGTGACGACCATCCAAACAGAGTACAAAACAGTGAGCGATTGTAGGTTGCAACTCAATAACCTAAGAGCCTACCTCTAACGACTTGACGGCCTACATTCACTCGATCATAGCAGTATCTTTTAAGCTAACTCTAGTACAAAAGTGCAAGGGTTTTCTTAAAAGAAATATCTCATAATAATGTTATTGAAGTGAATAACGTTACAACTCAAGTCATCTGCTACAAAGAATAGACAAACTGTAGAACTGAAATGATCTTCAATTCACAAGCTTTTGTTCTTCAGTTTGATCTATATCACACTCAAGATTTGCTTCTTACTTTAGCTTTCTCAATTTTCTCAATTTAAGTGTGTGATTCTGCACGACAGTCGACAGCAGACTAATAATACATAGGACAAACATTAGAGGCAACAGTTAGACGACAAACCTAACAAATAAAGAAGCATGATATAAGCACAGTACTCCTAATATGATGTTATTTTCTTATTAAACTGAATTCTTCATTAATTATTGAGATCTTCAAAGGTCCCTTTTTTACTTGGGCGGCTACTTGGTCAAAATAATGTAACAACATTCAACAGTATGATTCTTAGTACAACTAGGATTATGTATCAAAGTCTGCTAAAAGAACCACAGTGCTGATGTATGATGAACGTTGAAATAGACGTTACTAACATAAATACTTGTATTTATGAAAAACTTGACTGCTTGTATATAGTTGAGATTACATCCTGCAATCTGTTAATGCAAGATCAAGCACAGAATATAGAATGCTTTCTTTTTGGAGGCAACAAATTAGCAGCATTTATTTTGCTTATAATGATCGATCTATTTGTAGGAGCATCAAGTGGTATTGGTGCTGAAACTAGCCGTGTTCTTGCTCTACGTGGAGTTCATGTTATCATGGCTGTCAGGAATATGACTGCTGGAGAAAATGTTAAAGAAGCAGTAGTAAAGGAAATCCCAGCTGCTAAAGTCGATATATTGGAGTTAGATCTTAGCTCATTGGCATCAGTAAGGAAATTTGCAGCTGACTTTATATCTACAGGTCACTCATTGAACATGCTAATGTAAGTGACAAATATGAGTGGTCATCACATAGTACTGCAAGACGACATTGCACTTTTACTCCCTGTATAGTTTTGGAAGAATCTTCATATATCTATTAATGTTATTTGTCTTCTGTTAGTAATAATGCAGGAGTGGTGGGCATTCCTTTTATGCTATCCAAAGATAACATAGAGCTGCAATTCGCCACAAATTATCTAGGTATGGTTGTTCGTTAGGTGTATGTTTCTGTGCAAGATATTTGTCATGCGGCTTCTTCCTGGATGTCCTGGAAGGGCAACACGAGGTAAAGTAATCGATTTTCATATGATTATTTTCTTCCAACTGACTCTTTTCCCTTCTTGAAATAGACTAGATTGTTTGTACTATAGAATTTCAATATCAAGATCACATATCACAGTATACATTATGCAAAGAGATAATTGAATGAGGCTACTTGTATAAAGAGATCAATGATTAAGTCAATGTGGCGTCAAGGGGGTCAAGACACCAATACAGAGAATTGAATTGCTTGCTTGCTGCAAACTCAACTATTATACTATCCCCTTATACATGCTTTAAAAAAGTAAGGCCTAAGTTGCAGGACATGACATAATTAATCTAGAAATATAATGGCAAATACAAAAAGTAAAGCTACTCTATATTTATGTGGAAAAGAACCTAAACTTACTCTAGAAGTTGGTCCAGTGGATGGAGCTTGGAGTGGCAGTATCCTTGTCTTTAGCTTCTGTTGTATGTGCGCTGTGTGCAGGGCTTGACTGCTCAGACATTTTCTGTGGGCTATCTGCTTGTTGGGGCTGGCTGCAAGTGGGTGCTGAGAGCATTGTTGGCGTTACTTGGTGCTGGCATGGGCTATCAATGGGGTGACATAGGCACAAACACTCTTGTCATTGGTGCTGCCAAGATCAAGTGGTTGTTCATAGCACTAAGCATTGGGAGGTCTGCCAAGATACCATGGGAAATGACTATGGGGTCATCAGACACGGCTGAAAAGCAGCCCATGACATATATTGATCGTAGGATGAGGAAAAGCATTAAATGCACATATATAATAGTACATCATATTGGACCTGAATTAATATGTATATGTAACATTGGATGAAGGGAGATTCTAAGATCACACTGGCAAGAGGCGGTTCATAACTTCATATCTGCTTTGTCTGTGCTATCGTTTGTAGTATGTCGTAGGAGATGACAAGTATCTGCTGATGCTTCGAAATTTATAAACTTTCAAGAGGGACATTCAGTTTATGGTTCCTGTTAACTTATCTTGCCCAAAATTGTTCTCTTTTCTAACTCCCTGTGTTTGCAGGTCATTTTCTTTTGACAAATTTGTTGTTGGACAAGATGAAGGAGACAACACGTAAAACAAAGAGAGAGGGAAGGATTGTCAATATTTCTTCACTGGCTTATTGTATATTCACATATCGTGAGGGAATTCGCTTTGACAAAATTAATGACCCCAAAAGGTAATTTATTTAAATCTTTTATGCGGAATTTCCAAAAGTTATCTTGATTGTAATTGAGGGAGAGATGTTCGCTCCAATCATGTCATTTGATTGATCAATTATCTTATTTGGTTTCCTTCAATCTTGATAGCTGCTCGTTACTAGTTTTGAAATCAAGATGACAGTCTTTTTGTGCTCAAAATTGACGAGTCGGTGCTGTTCTTTTCACTTCAAGCTGCATAACCACGATCAGATTTACATGATATTATTTTTTTATTGTCTATGTTTATTGTTTTTCTTGCAGCTACTGTAGTTTTTGGGCGTACGGACAATCAAAGCTGGCCAACATACTACATGCTCATGAGCTCACAAGACGCTTAAAGGTGCTTTTCAGAAAATAAATCATAACATGCTTTTTTTTGTTCTAAATAATTTTGTTTTGGCGAGGTTCTTACGTAGTCATGACATGTCTCCATTCATCGCAACAAATACACCTATTTCTTGGAGTGTTTATATTTGGGTATTTCATTTGCACATTGAGAAATCATTGGTTTAATTTACAGTTTCTGATTTCTGTAGCTAGGCCAGTCATAGCGTTGGCTAAGGGGTTGACACCATTCAATTAAACTCTAAAAATTTGATTGCTCTTTATTTTGAATAGGAAGGAGGAGTGGAAATAACAGCAAATTCACTTCATCCTGGTGCAATCACAACGAATATGTTTCGTCATCTGGGCTTTTTTGATGGTAATAATAAGATTCTCTTCTCTTCCTTTCTCTATGGTGTCTAGTTAATATGAATGCCATGTCTAGCAAGTTAATTATCTTCTTTTTTATGTCTGAAAGAAAGCCTTTAATGCTCCCACTGATAGTTGTACAAATTAATGGCATATTGAGCAAATGGCAGACGTGTTTTGATTTGTAGACTTCTGATGCATTATTATCCTTCTTTCCCCACATTTGACAAATTAATCCTTAAGTCTGTGTTAACAAGTTACTCTAGCTTACCTTTTTTTCCCCTCTTTTTCTTGTTTATCTCGAGGTGGAGTTGAGATGGAGGGGAATTATTTATTTGCTCAGAATTTGAATACTACAAACTTTTGGGGATCATAATTGGGCCATCACTCTGACCTAATGCTTAATTATTATTGAGCCACCTGGTTGTCCCCTTGCTGATGTTTTATAGCCTTGTGAGATACACGTCTGTATGACATTTGACATATCAGACAGTTCTAGGCTCCTAGTCGTAGTTGAATATTTGCTTCATTTAAAAAAAGCCATAGTTGAATATTTTACGTGTACCTGAAGAGAAGGAAACGTGAAGTATCCTGTATGTTTATTTTATTCAACTTATACTCCCTTTTCTATGCAATACAGGTCTTGCAAGGAAGTTTGGAAGGTTTATTTTTAAAAACGTTCAACAGGTATGTTCTACATTGAAGCATTTACTATTAACTTTGCAGTATGCGGAAATTCTCATGCAAATTTATAGAATTTTTGACATCTTCCAGACCAAGTTTAAAGATTTTTTTTTCCTTTTCCATCTTCTCTCTATAGGGAGCATCAACCACTTGCTATGTTGCATTGCATCCACAATTGAAAGGGGTAAGTGGTGAATATTTTTGGGACAACAATTTGGTGACAACAACAGCGGTTGCTAGAGATATGGATTTAGCTAAGAGACTCTGGGATTTTAGCATGGATTTAGTCAAGTAACATACTGTACAACATGTTGTACCAGTAAAAGAGAAAAATAATTTTGTATTTGATCGTTTGTGATGCTTATTTTGCATTAAGAGTTAGAGGTGGATTTCTTGGTGTATTCCTACTGTATCATATCCTCAGCTTTCTGGAAATGTAAAATGTCTCCGGGAAGGAACTGTCAGTCGAGCTTTACCAAGCAGTGAGACGGATTTAGGATTTGAAGTTTATGTGTAATTACAAACATACCTAGTTGATGTACAATAGCAACTAGGTTCATACATTTATGTCCAACAACAAAAGAGAAGTTCATAAAAGTAGAATTTATATGGCTTTTCATATTTTTTTCCTCTACACAAGGATATTTTCTTTCAAGTCAATTTCCCCTGTTTGGTTGGACATAAAAGATAATGGAGTGCTAGTATGCTAATCATCACATGAAAACAAGAAAATGATATTCACATGTTATTTTGGTTGTACACAAAGTAACAGAAATGAAAGCATATCATCCATAATTACAAAAGTAAATAATAATCATGATATTAACATATACAAATAACCAGTACAAAATATGAGTGGAGCATACAATTTTAACAATTACAAACTAGATAATAGTTCATAATTTCACCATCCACTGGAAGTTCTTATGTACTTAAAAGTCAATATAGGATAATTGAAGTAGCTTAAGACCAAAAAAATCACTTAAAATAAGCTAATTCAAATGCTCACTTAATCAGCTATTATTAAACAGCAGCAAGAAGAGAGTGGAGCATAAATCTTGGGATAAGAATTGACTAAAATTTTATCCCAACAAACTGGCGCTTACGGTAGGTAAGTCTTAGTACTTTTTATTATGTAGTGGTCGTAAGCAGAGGTGCTTCCCACGGTGTCGGAGCCAGCGACCCGGGATTCGGTTGGTATGAAGAAAGAGAATTTTTGGTTCAGTTCTCCATCTTAACGACAGAAAATAGGATTTTGATCAAATTTTATTGAATCTATCTCATAGTGATCATTTATCAAAGAATGACTCTGGTTATCAAATGATTGAATAACGGGAGCAATTTACTTACGATACTTAGTTGACATTCATAACAAGCATCTAATGAATTATGAGTTCAATCCATCCTGTTTAGCAGAAAGACAGATATTCCTCGCTCATCATCAGACAATCACTTATTCACAAACTTCGCGTGGGGGAAGTAGTTTTCATTTCCCATCTCATGGAAAACCCTTTTCGCGCCGCTTAGCCTTATACCCCTAGGTTCAAAAATTGATATATATCAGAATATCTATATTTAACCTATATATTTTTTTTTAAAAAAGTGGATTTTTGAGACGAGAGTTCACAAGAAACAATCTCTCTACCTCTATGAGATAGTGGTAAGGTCTGCTTGCACTACCCTTCTCAGACCTTACTTGTGAAATTTCACTAAGTATATTGTTATTGTTATATTTTTCTAAAATAATTTTGATGAAAGGTGTTCATCTGATTATTTATAAGTCCGCTCTTGACTCACTTAGAGATGATGGTAGAACAAAATAAAAATTACTAACAAATATAAAAAATAGATATATATATTTTAGAGTGATTAAAACGAAAATGAGTACACCCTATTGGATGTAAATGTATGGAGATTGGAGATTTTACAGAAACGTGAATATATTAATACCATCAAACTTTACGCTGAGTTTTTGTCTGTTTGCACCATTTTCTTCCTTCACAGCTACTGAATAGAAACAAACAGGGCAGCAAATTAAACCTACAACTATGTGGCTTTTCAAGAGAAAAGGACCATCTGGGTTTTCATATTCCAACACGGCTGAAGAAGTCACCCATGGAATCGACGGCTCTGGTCTCACTGCCATTGTTACAGGTACTTACTCCATCTTACTTTACATGCAATTAATCTGTGTTTTTACTCATTGGATTTAAGTATAAATCAATCAACTTCAAGGTGGATAATCTGTCATATCTGTGCTGATTTTGCATATGATTTTGGTAGAAAAAAAATGGCTTACCTATTTTGAAGTAAGTGCTTACTGCTAAGTCCACATGAAAACAACTCCCTCTGTTATTTCATTTTATGTCACTTGACACGATATTAATGAAAAACTTTTGAAACTTAAGGTCTTTATGGGTTGAGATCCCTTGTGTTAAAAGTATAAAGAGGGATTTTAAAGTTAAATTATTGCTATTTGTAGTACGATAACATTCTCTTTGGATGAACTAAAAAGAAAGAATGACACATGAAATGGGACGAGGGAGTACTAATTTTAGAACATACATACATACAATACCTAATTTTACAGAGAGACTATGGGTTCATGTGCCACAGTTTTTGCCTGTAAATTCGGCTTTGTTACCAACTACAGATTAGTACATTTGGAGGTCATGCATAGCCAAACCATCTCAGATAACTTTCTTACGTATTTTCCTTTATTTGTTTTACTTGTACATTTTGTTGAGTGTCATCATTATTAATCTCTTTTAATTTTTGTGTTACCACAATCAACGTAAGATGTCACATTTACTTAAAATCTTTGAAGTTTTAACAATTAAATTTACTTGAAACGAATAAAATGACTCGCTTGAATTTCCAAATGTTATAAACATGCATGGATCCATTTGCAGGAGCATCGAGTGGTATTGGTGCTGAAACTAGCCGTGTTCTCGCTCTGCGCGGAGTTCATGTTATCATGGCTGTCAGGAATATGGCTGCTGGAAAAGATGTTAAAGAAGCTATTGTAAAGGAAATTCCTGCTGCCAAAGTTGATGTAATGGAGTTAGATCTTAGTTCATTGGATTCAGTAAGGAAATTTGCTTCTGACTTTAAATCATCAGGTCACTCATTGAACATTCTAATGTAAGTGAAGAAATAAGAGTGATAATCACATACTGGAAGAGTACACTTTTCTATCTACTAACATTATCTTGTCATTCTTAAGTAATAATGCAGGCGTTATGGCAATTCCGTTTATGCTCTCCAAAGACAATGTAGAACTGCAATTTGCCACAAATCATCTAGGTATGGCTGTTAATTACATATATTACGGGTTGAAGAAAAGCATAAACTGGTTATGCTATGGAGAAGACATGGAAATTTGACGTCTAAAGATAGAAGAAAGCCTAAATAGTTGCATCTTTTCATTCCGCCAGTAGTTTTGTAAGAAAAATGAGCATCCGGTTTATCAAATTTAAATGTATCAAAATATATAAAAGTAACCAAATGATGAAACCAAAGGGATTCAATATCAACTTTATATATATACATGAAAAATAATTATAACTATGTATAAACAGTATAATTTTCCACTGAATAAGGTTCGGATGAACCCCCTGGTCCTAACCTTGATCCGTCCCTGCTTCCTGATATTACTAAAATGAAGATATTCAGTTCTTTCTTAAAGGAGATCCATGATCGAGTTGTCTATACTGTTTCATCTCAGACTTTATTTGTTAATGTGAACGTAGAGAGCCTTTTAAGAGCAGAATTAACATATATGTGCAACAATGATACAAGGGAGATAGAGCATAATTTTGAATCATTACTGCCAAGTCTTTCTACGTTGGAGCCAGTTTTCATGCAGACATAGAAAGCCTTTGCCCTTACTTTTGTATTTACAAGGTTTGTATTTAATGTACTACAATAATAGATGAGCGATGGCCAAAGATTCTATTATTGCACTTTTAATAGGGAATGCATACCCACTTAATCATCTTAGCCATAATTATTCTTTTTTCTTGTGTTTGAAGGTCACTTCCTTTTGACAAATTTGTTGTTGGAGAAGATGAAGGAGACAGCATGTGAAACAAAGAGAGAGGGAAGGATAATCAATGTTGCATCAGAGGCTCATTATATTACATATCATGAGGGAATTCGGTTTGACAAAATTAATGACCAGGAAAGGTAATATAATAAAGTTTAGGTGTTAGTTCAATCATGACCATTAAGAGAGTGAAGTTCATACTTGGGTCCAGAATCAATGGAAGGTAAGCTTCCATTTGTGACCACATGCAATACGATTTGCGGAGAGAGAACAATGTAGAAGAAGAGGGAGAGAAATGTTATTATGATCTAATCAAATGTCAAAAATATCTACAAGTGCCATTTTATATTTGTTACCGCTAGAGCATGTGCAGCTCACATGCTTAGTTACTAACCACCTCACTACTAATCACTTTTAATCAGTGCTTACCCTCATAACAAACATAACACTTATCCATTCTCAATTAAGAGGAACCTCTGTTTGCTTAGAATCGTTGCTTCAGTCGCTTGATGACTTTTGTAAGCACACAGGAGAGTTCCGTCTTACAGCTCCAGAAGTGGTATACTTATCTGATATATTTGGAAAAAGATGTTTGCCAATATGACTCACTTGAGGTTATACTATCTGTTTTGGTACCTTTCGTAATGATAAACGACTCGTCTCGCCGTGACCTTCTCTTGAATTCTCAAAAAAACTTCTGTCGCTCCATCCCCGCAGGGGCAGAGACTATGAATTGTGTTGATTATCCCTAATTTCGTGATCATACCCTTTTACTGATCATTGATCTTATTTGTTTTCCATCAACTTAGTTATGTTAATACTCTTGAACTGATTAAAGAGGACAAGCTATTCATGCTCACAGTTAGTGAGTCATTTCTATCATTTGACTTTAAACTGCACAACCATGAGAAGATTACAGATTAAAAAAAAAGATTTGGAACAATTGTTACTCTGTTTTGTACTTCTACGTAGAGAATAACCCCTTTTATGCGTCATGTGGAGCATTTGACTTGAGAGAACTAAAAGATGGTTGAGGGGGAAAAGCTGGAGATATCTATTGATAAATACAGGTGCTTATAGAATCTACCTTTTTTGGTGCAAGGAAGAGATAATGATGATGTATCAATATTTTTGATTTGTTAGAATTTCTGAGCTAATTGTTATAATGCTGTCATGGAATTATTGTAATTTTTCTGTATATTCTTGCTGCACCATCTTGGTACTTGCTACAGTAAAATCACTTATCGTATTATCATTATTATTTTTTAAAAAAATGACATTTATTCATTGTAAATTCATTTCCACTTTTTTGTTTTTTTGTAATCTCTTTGCAGCTACAGCAGGTACTCGGCATATGGCCAATCAAAGCTAGCTAACATACTGTCAGCCAATGAGCTCGCAAAGCGCTTAAAGGTCTTTTCTCAGGAATAAATCTTACATGCTGCTTTCTCATCTTATTTTCATATTGAGTTTATGTGTATGTCATGGTATTGCTCCATTCCAAGAGACAAAACACATATGTCGTCTGGAGAGGACATTTGGATATTTCCTTTTTTCACATCAAGAAATGCTTGGTTCCTGGCCTTCGTATTCAATCATAGCTTGAGCTGAGAGATCCATATTATGCAACTTGACTCTTAAGAATTTTAGTTGATCTTTAATTTTGAACAGGAAGACGGTGTGGAAATTACTGCAAATTCACTTAATCCTGGAGCAATCTCAACCAATCTTTTCCGTCATATGACTCTCGTCAATGGTAATACTCTTTCCTCTGTCTGTTTTCTTTTCCTTCTTCCTTTTCATTTAGTACCCGGTTTCAGATTGGGATAATGAAATGTGTTGTGCGTTATGCCTTCTCTGGATATTTGTAATCGAGCATCTAACGCTAAAGGATACTAAATCATGGGTCATGGCAGGCAAATGATATTTGCCTTTTGATTTGTAGCTTTCTGGTGTGTCAGAATCTTTCAGTTCCTCGCACTCCACAAATTACTTCTCAACTCTATTTTGGTTAAGTTCCTATTTCTACTAAAGATGGAATAGAACTTTGTCATTACGACTTTTGGGGAGGAGGGTGGGTCGCATTGAACCTTCACACCGTATCATTGGAACAGTGGCTACCCTCATGGACTTTGCATGGCCTTGTGACTCATGAGACTCATGTATCTCTATGACATTTCACAATTCTCAAAGTCTCTTCATATAGTTCTAACTTCTAAGCCTACCTACCAATCATTATAGAATGCTTACTTTTACTGTTTCTGGCTAAAGAGGAGCTAATCATAACATCTGTTTTCTGCTTATAGTTGGTTGCAAATTAATGTTATGTTTTCTGTATGGCTCAGGTTTAGTAGGTACGATTGGAAAACTCGTGCTTAAAAATGTTCAGCAGGTATGTTCTGCCCGAATCATTTAAATTTTGCAGTATGCATGTTTCACCATTTTGCGCAGATTCTTTTGGAAGTGTAAACAGGTATGGCAAATGATCAGTTTTTAACTTCCATAATTTCTCTTCTTTAGGGAGCATCAACCACCTGCTATGTTGCATTGAATCCACAAGTGAAGGGGTTGAGTGGCGAATATTTTCTGGACAACAATTTGGCCACCCCATCGAAGAAGGCCAGGGACATGGATTTGGGTAAGAGACTCTGGGATTTTAGTATGGATTTGGTTGAGTAACAAAGAACATGTATCGTTAGAGACTTTCTATTTGGTCGTGTTTGTCATGAGATAACGGATTTAGTAAATCCATTTAACAGTTAGATATGGATTTGGTGTTGTATTTTAATCAATCTTCAGGTCTCTGCAACTGTTGAATTTCCTGGTAAGGAATATTGTTCTTAGTCAAAGAGAGAAGCAAGATCTTGCATATAGAGGGAAGAAGAAGGTGAGAGCAAGAGGATGATATGTGATTAATTAGCTAACAGATTAACTAACTAATTGGAAATGGTAAAATGACTACATTGCCCTTTGTGGTCAAGTGATGTCTTCCATTCTTTTATCAACAGTACTACCTCTCAAGCTAGGTGGTGAAAAGATGTTGGAAATTCCTAACTTGGAGCTTAGGTAGCACTGTTGAACTTTGTTGAGGCCTTTAGTTAGTATATTTAGTGGAATGTACTTGGTTGATACCAAAGGTTGGCTTATTTTCTCCCTTATAAAGTGACAGTCAATTGCAGCTTTACTACCACTAAAGATGTCAGCATGTTGTTTTACTTCAACTTCAAACTCTTTTATAAGTTCTACTAGCTAAATTAACTCAGCAGTTGTTCTACTAGTTTTCGACTTTTCCTCCCTCGAGCAACGAGTTTTTCCACGTTAAATCCTTGTTTGTTTGTCTCTTGTTGTTTACCTTCTTTTAGTTTCTGTTTATAGTGTTTTGAGGGGTCAGATCCCTTATTGTGGTAGATGCATATTGGACCCAACTTTTGAATTAAAATTAGATCCAACATCAACCTTATGATTGATCTGGGACTTAACCACAACTCTTGACCCAAAATCGAATTATCGATCCGAGACCCAACAATTGAATTGGACGCAAACTATTCCCCACCCTGGCATCGAATTCGAGACCTGAATCTTCTAAACTTTTTTTTTTTAAAAAAAATATTTTTTTAAAAAAAATTGAAATATTTTTCAAAAATAAACTTTTAACTTTTTTTTTTTTTGGGGGGGGGGGGGGGGGGGTTGAGGTATGGGGTGGAGTTAGAGAAAAATATGTATTTGTGATTGGACGAGAGTTTCAGAAAATGTTGTTTGTAACGAATTTTAAAGTGATGAAAAATAAATTGCAGTGCTAATAAAATATGAAGAAAGATATTTTTATTCATAAACAATGTGAATATAAATTTTTTCTCAAAAAGAGTCAGATATATTTCAACCTCGTTATGAATATATCAAGAGTTTTACGTAATATTTGAGATATACCTGTTTACAAGAATATAATATCCTTTAACGGGCATAAGTCAACATTCAAGAATCTCCTTAAGCTTTGTATCTATTAAACTGATACAGAGGAAATATTACAATTTACTACTGTAGTAATCAAAGTCTATATATGACGATTTTTTATTACTATTATATAGTTAATTAATTAATTAATAGCCCTGCAGTTTCTTCTAATCTCTCCATTAGTTCCAGTAAGTGGACTAATATTCCCCATCTTCACCATAGCTGCAGCAAAATCACTTCTAAAACTCGCAGCATTCGTACTATAACTCCTCACCAACGCATCCTGAGATCCGCCATTGAACAATTCCTGATCCGAGTGAAGCAACCCACGCCGAGCCACTAAGTTCTGATAATAATCGTTATCGAACTGGTTCGGCGTCTGGATATCCAACGGGGCCAAATTGGCGTCGCCGCCAGAAGCAGGGCAAGTTGCCCTGCGCGTGGCGGCAAATTGCGAGTCGATGTTGGTGTCGTTGTAGATCCGGTTTCTGAAAGAGGTGCAGCGAGCTTGGCCGATCGTGTGGCTGCCGGAAAGTGCCGTCATTTCACGGGCATTCAGGCCTTTGGCGGAGAACATAGAGATTAAAGTTGAAAGGCTGGAAGTTGGTGCAGGGATTTGGGTATTGGCGGCGCTTTGGCTTGCGGTTCTTGCGTCTCTTCGGCCCAATGGCACGGCCCATGATGGCCCTCCTAGCTGCATACATAATAAATAATCGAGAAAATGTTTAAGTTAAATGATGCCACATAAAATAATATAAAAAAATAGTATTATATAAGAATAAAAATTTTGATAAAGGCATGCATGATGGAATGGAAACTAATTACTGACCAGCACGGTTCCTTCTCGTGCTGCAAGAGCAAGTATGTCTGCACAAGAGACGACATTAGGACATGCAGCTTCAACTTGAGTTTTTATAGTGTCTATCACTTCATATCCTCTTGCTGAGTTCCTGTTTGGATTTGCATTCTTTTCTCCTGTAAATGTTGATGTGTCATCCAGTAGGATTGATGCATCGCAACCCTAAATTATTAAGAGGCAATTAGCAATACATTAGAATATATTAATTAAAAAATGCTTCGTTTATTATATTCCTTCAAATTTTAAGAATGTATGACCATTATTAACACCAAACAGACTAGATCATTTTCCGCTTATGGGTTGTTGAGAAGAGGGCTTCCAGGAAACAACCTCTTTACTTCTATGAGGCAGTCGTAAGGTCTCGTACCTTCTACTCTCCCCAAACCCCACTTATGAGATTTAATTGGGTATGTTGTTGTTGTATGACCATTATTAACACTCATGTTATTGCATCTACAATTTAAAACTTTCTGATATATCGTCTCATCTGTTTTAACTTGTGCCACAAAGTTTGAATCAATAGAAAAAAGTTAAAAATATAAAAGCTTTTGAAATTTATGATCAGAGGTTCTTAATATTAAAGAAATCAATAACATTTACATACTATACAAATTCCTCCTTAAGGGTATTTTGAGAGGTTTAAGTTAAATTATTTTCATATTTTATAAGTTTATCATATTTTAGAAATACACTAAACGAATATTGTTGGATGAAATATATATTACTATTTAGGATTATGTGGACTCCACTTATCAAATTGTGCTAGTCTTTTACTAAAAGAGTAAACTGCTATTTAACAGATAAAGATAAGTACTTCCATGTCAATTCACCCTAAAAGATATAATTATTATACGTCATTATCAAATAAATAAGATAATTAATATGTTAAAATGCAAAAAAAAAAAAAAAAAAAAAGTCTGGTACACTAAATTATCGTTGTTCATATTTTGCATTTTCACACTTATGATAGTAATATTAATGAACTGAAGATGAGAGTGCGAGCTTACATTAACAAAGCAATCATGAAAGAACAAGCGAAGAACAGAGGCACCAAGTCTGGCTTCTCTATTAACGGCTTGTCTCATGGCACTGCTTACAATTGTCTGCAGATTACGGCATGACGTCCCATAAAAATTGGCCGACAATTGTGCATTGCTAAAGCAAACAAAGCCTAATAAAACACACAATAATGCCAAGACGAGGTTCCTAATTAGACACACCATAATGCTTGCTTGAATATAACAATTTTTTAAAGAGCAAATTAAGATAAAAAAGTGAAGAACTGTATGATATTTTTGTGTAATATGACCATGCATGAGGCCCTTTATATACACGTAAGTTGCATACATTGAGTGAAACAAAGAGTGCCAAAGTCTACTCGACTTTAAATTTTATTGTTTACTTTTTTGAGTAAGCAAGTAGTAGCTGGAGAGAAAATTTGATGTGTACAAATTAAAGTCCAAAATATATTCAAACTTTGCTGCTCAACCGCGTTTTTTTATTACTTTGAACTTTTTTCCATATTTATTGTTCTTTACAAGGTTCTTAACAACTTTACGTTTTTTAGGAGAAAAATTTGAGATAATCAAAAGAGTAATAATAAAAAATAGTCTTTAATTTTATGTTCTTAAATATTTTTCCTAAGAAATGTATCATGCCCGAATAATTTAATTGAGATGGCTAGGCAAAGACCAGAGTAATTAATTACTAACAATTGATGTTATCTTACTCCCTCCGTCAACTTTAACTTGTTCACTGTACTAAAAATAAATATTTCTTGTATTTCATATATTTCCCCTATCTATCTTTACTTGTTCACTATATAAAATAGATGTCCAACAATACTTGTTCACTTTATGAAATCAAGATATAATTTTACACTTAGTTTCTAATTTACCTTACAATTAATTATAGTCATTTTCCTGTTACATTTTTTCAAGATATTGTATTTATTATATTCAAATAGTGATTTGATAAATTTATCCTTATCATTTACTGCTTCTTAGTCCATGTGCCAAGTCAATAATGGACAACTATTGTTGGACGAAGGGAATATTAACTGAATTTGTGAGGCGCATACATATTAGGAAAAAGATTCAAGGACATCATTTGAACCATAATTTCCATTGTTGTCTTTTGTACAATCATAAATATAACTTTGTAAGTCGTGTAATTTATCTAAAGCTTTAATAAATAAAAGAAAAAATATGAAAAAGATTTCAAACATCCATCTTAAACTATGAACAATTCTAGTATTTCGTACAATATAAAAAGCCTCAAAACTTCACTTAATATAAGATAGAGAAAGCATTTTTTCCCTTGTTGTTCTTAATGTCGCGCCCCATTTTTCCTCGCGGAGAAACGGGAACCTACGACGTCGCGGCAACGACTCTTTTGGGATTTTTAAATTGGAAGAGTCGCCACCTAATGAATTAAGGTGCATTAGGACACCATTCTAGCCTAAGGGTCGAAGTTAACCAGAGAGAGGGTAAGGGCTCAAGTTACCTCGAAGGGAAGGTGTTAAGCACCCTTCGAGGTCCGCAAATGCGGGTCCCGACCGTGTCTCGTATTTTATGTGGGGGTTGCAAATAACAAGCAAGGTCTCTATTTTAAAATTTCCTAAATTGATTCTAAGTGACAAAATTAAATAAGCAAATTAAAAAGAAACAATAAATGAGATGAGATGAGGATTAAATGAGTTATTTACTCGGATCAGTTACTCGGCTTTATTTCCGGATTTAGCTTCACTTGGCTTATTTAAGCCTAAGGACAAAACCAAGGTTTGTCCTATTAAGCTCGAGTTTATTCATCATATCCGAAATCCTATCTACCCCTACCCCCCTTCTAAGTTGATTTATTTTTAACTTAAGAGCGTACTAAAAGAAATTGAAAAATTCTAACGCGTCCTAAAATGCTTAACGTCCCATCCTAAGGTCCAAGAGGCGTTGGACTTTAAATTTTTGGAGGTTCTAGACTTAGAAAATGTAAGGCGCCTAATTAGACTCGCGTCACAACAAAACAGATAGGACGACAATTAACATATAAAGTTCTCACATAGCCTCAAAAAGCATGCTTGAAAATAAATGATGACGTGTTATAATGTAGGTCACTTCTTTACGTTAAATAAAATATTTTAGGTGAAAACTTTAATCTTTAAAACATTAATGTTTAAACATAAATTCCAAAGGAGATGATTAAGTTATATAAATTAAAGTTAAGTTAAATCCTATAGGCATGCTTCTAATAATGTGGAGAAAGAAAATAGTATAAAAATATTTCTAAAAGTCCTATAGGCATGCTTTCTAATAACGTGGAGGGATATTATAAAAGTATTTTTATTTGAAGTCCTATAGGCATTATTTCTAGTGATATGCAAATAACAAACAAAAAAAAGAACAAATTGTAAAGGTATTATTCTAACATATCATAGAAGAGGAACAAACCAGCAACACGATAGTCATGACAATCAAGCACGTGAAGGACCTTGTTCTAACAGAATATAAACAGAGAACAAACCAGTTATGAATTAATGCCAAGAAAAGGATGAAGTTGAAAAGGTTATTGCAATCCGCTTAGTGTAATGTCTCCTCCTTTCTTTTCTTTTTTTTTTCACTAAAGAAAGTACTAAACAAAATATTGTGTATCTGAGAAAGAGAGAATATGTTTTTTTTTTTCATCTCCTGAGGAGTGGGAGGTGGAATGCTTATATAGGATAGAGAAAAGAAATTTAAAAGGCAAGAGGATAAAAATATATTATTACCAAAAAGGAGTGAATCCAATTAATTAGGCAGAAAATCTCTTAATGATCAATCATCCCCACTTATAAGGAAAGAAATATTCAGAATTCAAATCACAATCCGTAATTGATTAGATTCAGAATATAATATCAATCAATTTGATTCGATTATATTTATCCTAAAATAAATCGATTAACTTGCCTTATTCAAAAATATTTTTTCCATAAAATGAGGATATTTAAACTGATTTGCACAGATTCAGTTGACCAAAACCAAGATTCTTGCCATACTAGGAGTAGGTAAAAAAAATCCGGTCAATTTAAAAGAAGAAAAATAATCACATAAAAAAAATTCTTGCCATACTAAGAGTAAGTAAAAAAAAAAAAAATCGGTAAATTTGAAAGAAGGAAACAATCATTAGGAGAGGATTTTTTTTTTTTGGAGGGAGAAAATATATTCTTACATATTTAGGAGTATTTTTTAAATATGAAAAGATTTGACTAAGTTTAAAATTTGAATATAATTGAGGCTAAATCAAATTTCATCAAAATACATAATATAAATAACTACTAAATTACTACGTAATAAATTTTATTAAATCACTAATTTATAAAGAAAATAGATCAATGTTATTTACGATAAATTAATAACTTAAAATTTTCTCATTGGAACATTTATAAAATAACACAAAAGATAAATTTCAAAAATGAGTAAATAATAATAATAGTAATAACAATAATTTTGTAAATTATGAATGCAAAAATATACAATTGTTTGGGTAAAAAAAAAAAGATAATTAAAATACAAATTTATACAAAAAAATATTTTTTAAAATACTTTAATATTCGAATAACATTAAAAACAGGGTTAAGGTGGGTCAAAATTGAGTGTCAACACTTAATTTACCCTTCATATTAATTATAGCCATGTCCTAAAATATTAAATTCATTATATTCAGCTGATGATATAATAAAATTATCAAATTATTTATTGTTTCTATTAACGTATGTCAAAATCAATACGAAATAAATAAAAAAAAATAAAATAAAATTTAAAACTAATAAAATTTAAATTGTGAATTGATAAAGGAATAGATAAAAGATGGACCATAGGAAGATGAGGTAGGGTCCTTAAATTTAGGGGAGGGTTTGACTTGCATCTTTGGAAATTACAAATCCAAAAGGAGAGTAGAAAAACATCTAAAAAAAACAAAATTTATAGCTATGTTTCATTTTCTTGAAATTAATGACATGGTGTTTTATTCAAAGGAGTGTTCCACATGCATGTCTTTTTCATTTGTTTCAATTTTCATCGCTCAATTTCAATAATAACAGTGGAATCTCATAAGTAGGGTCTGAAAAGGGTAAAATGTACACAGACCTTATTACTACCTCACAAAAATAGAGATATTATTTTCTGAAAACCCTCATCTCAACATCACTCAATTTCGATTCTTTTTTAAATTAAAAAAAAAAATAAGAATTCACAAGAGAGTTTGACTAATTACATCTCCATGTGATATATTGTACACCCTACCTATTAATTGTTGTTGACTAATATACCAATATCCAAATCTATACTTTTACTTATCCACCATAATGAACTATGCATTTTATTTTTTATTTTTTTCAAAAATTAATAATTAAGAATAAAATAGAAAAGAATATTATTAATTATTCTCTTGATATTTTAATATAGAAATAAAATGAGTTTGATGCGTATAATTAAATTAAAAAAGACGATATATTTTAGATGATTAACTTAACTATCTTATATTTTGACAAATTATTTCCGACACTTTTTGAGTTCTTATTATTTTATAAAACTTATTTACATACTATATATTTGGACCAAGACCCAGTCTTTTTCATCAATTATTTGAAATTTTGGATAAGCAAATTGCTGGACATATTCAAATGTCAACCTTTTACCAGCTCAAGCACACATTTATGAAAGTAATTGAAACACCTCGACGTTTCTTCTTAGTTCTTCTTACTTTATTTGACACAATTAATTATACTACATATTTAAATAGTCATTTAATATGATTATAGACACAAAAATTTGGCCAAATATAGAAAGTTTATAATACCAATTTTTTTTTTACATTTTGCATGTGTTTTTTTTTTACTATTTCTTCTTTCAAAGCAACATTAACTTTTCTTTATTTCTCAAATATTTTGAATTATTAAAATAAAACTTTTTGAATATCAAGAAAGATGATAATTCTTTTGCGTCATATGGGTATTTGATTATTTTTTTTTCAAAGAAGAATATATAATTTGTAAATATTTTTGTAATTTTACTTTTTATATTAATTTTTTTTATTACTAAATTATGTTATGAACATATAAATATCCCCCTCCCTCTAGCCCCCCCAACCCCCCGCCCCCCCACCCATCCACATACATACACAAAAAGAAAAAAGAACACAATTATATTATAAAAATAAAATAATTTTGATTAATTATAAAAATTTAAAGTACATATTTTCTAAGAATGATCATGAAATACATCTTTGATAAAAATATTAATATCATTAACATAATATCACAGGTCTTTTTTTAATTACAATAAGTATATTGTTATTGTAATGCTATAATTGTGGAATTTTGACAAAAGAATTCTATCAATTGAAAAATGAGTGACATGCAATGCGAGATAACAAGATAATAAATTAAAATAAAAAATAACATAGCTTTTTTCATATATATATATAAAAAAAAATGGCATAATACTCTTATGTCATTTTGGACTCTGTAATTGAGCTGTTTTGACTATTTTTTATGTAAATAAAACATGAGTTATATTTATCATAAATAAATTAGCTTTTTGTATATATATGAAATTTTCCCGTAAATAAAAGGCCCTAACCATTAAATTATTTTTTCTCCATTTCTGAAATATGTGTAGTCTTAACAGGGGTTGGATCACTCGACTAAAAACTGTGTTCTCCATTAATAGCCATTTTTCTTCAACCATCAACAATCCTAAAAAAAAAATTTGTATAATCGATTATTGCGAAAGCAATTAATAAAATTTTAATTACCAAAATGAGAAATTCGAGTCAAATATTTTATGTATGATTTTTGGGAGAGAGATATTATTTCACCAATCGAGTCACAGATATAGTCAATGATACAAATATAAATAGTAACAATCGATGATACAAATACAAATGATAGTTATCAACTATACAGATCATTTTTAGTGATATAAAAAATAAATGCACATGACAACGGACGAATACAAATACACACAGGACAACAAATACAAATACAAATACAAACACAGAAGGTAACAAATGCAAATACACATAACAATAGATGAATATTTTCTTTCAGTAATACAAAATACAAACACATGTGGCAATAGCTGCATACAATTACACATGAATACAAATGCAATTTATTACGAAATACAATATTGATACAATTGTATTTCGTTAATACACTTGAACTTGATACAACACTAATCATACAAATTGTACTTGTTGATACATATACATACTAGTTACACATATACAATTTATAATATAATTGTATTCGTTAATAAACTTGAACTTGATACTATATAGATATAATTGTATTAGTTCATATAACATTAATATAATTGTATTCATTAATACATATACATATTAGTTATATACATCAATAATTATCCAACAGAAATATAGATACGATTCGTCTCTCCATTCTCTGACCCCTCGCTCGGTCACCTCTCTCTTTTCTTTTTCAATCTCGCTCACCTCTCTCCTCCTTATAATATGTAGCTATAAATTATAATAAACAAATTATAACTAAAGAGCCTGATTATATTTCTAACTTTTAACTGTTTTTAAGATTTCCTCTAAACTACTACCCCCTCAATCCATTTTCAATAGTCATAATTACTAAAAGTATTTTAATCTAAAATACTTGTTAAAAGGTAAACAGGGTACATATTTATTGAGGAGAAAAAAAATTAATGAATAATAATTTTGTATGTGACAATAAATATGACAACATAAATAGAATAGAAGTAACATTTAGGAGTAGTTTGGAGTGGGAACCCATAAATTGAGATACTTTATGGGATTAGTGGTTGATGCATATATGTGATCACTTATCTATGTACAAGTAGTAGGGTAAATAATATCAAAACTAGTCATGAAATTAATTATCCACCATATATAGGTACTAGTTTACGAACATCGTGCGTTACACGAGCCTAATAAATCTTAATTTTCTTTCTTGTTAATAATAATGACATAGTAAAATTAGGTAGATACTTTAATAGCCATCGTAAAATTAAAATAGACACGTTATTATAATTTCATAGTTGACGTAGATGAAGAAATAATTAAATAATAATTAACAGAAATGACACAGTTAAATTAGACAAATACTTTAATAGTCATCATAATACTAAGCAGACACGTTGTAGTCACCTGCTTGCTTGAAGCAGACACGACGACCCTAAGCTGCTTAACTTACAACTTGTGTTAGATGGTGGTTTATCATGGTTTCATAATGTATGGTACTGTGTGGTATGGTATGATATCGTACAGTACTATACCACACAGTGTTTGGATAGACTATATGAGTTGCTATTGTTTAGTGATAATTTGTTGTTTGATTTTACTGTATGGTACTGTATCGTAACTTATAAATTTACAAAAATGTCCTTAATTATTATAAATATTAAATTTATCAATTTTTTTTTAAAAATAAATACATAAATCGAGTGGGGAAACACAGAAGCTAATATACCTCCAATCTATACAAACAACACAAGAAAATAAAAAAGTAAGAACTTTTAAAAAAATGAACCTAAAAAAATAGATTAAAACATGAAAGAAAAGACGTGAGTCGGAAAAGAAGTTTCATAGATAAATTAGAATTATTTAAACTTTAAATAAAGGTGTAATCGAAATGAAAAAAATATAGAAGAACTATGGGATATCAAAATAACGTGATTGTCTATATAACTATACCATACCATATCACGAAAAATCACGTGGCTTATTATATAAGAGAATATAAGCCATTAGGGTAGAAGATAAAAGAAGTAAATTCAAGATAAAGAAGAATGGATATTTCACCTCAATTTTAAACAAAATATGAATGGGGAATAAAATCAGGTAGCCAAGAAAAAAGGATATGTTAATGTGACAAAGAGTGTTGTAGCTTTGAGAAAGAAGAATCAATAATGTGGTTTCTTAACAAGAAGGGCCCTTCTGGCTTTTCCCCAAATTCAACTGCTGAGGAAGTTACACAAGGAATTGATGCCTCTCATCTTACTGCCATTGTTACAGGTTCCACTCTTTCTTTCAATTTCAAATGGGAAATGGGAAATGGGAATCCAACTTCCCCTTTATAATAGATTTTGCATAATGTATTTCTGATTTCTAATTTTCTTGATGACCCAGAATTAACGTAAAAAAGGTGCAATTTTTGCCTCTAACTAATCATAGGATTTTATGGGGGTGTCAAAATATATACATAGTAAATGAGTAAACATACAAAGGAATTAAAAAAGATTACTTTACATAAGTGCAATTTTTGAGTGAAGGTTGGATGGAAACAAGTGGCTCAGTTGCTGAAATTCGTTTTGAAATAGATTCATGTATCCTATATAATTAGTTGTATATTCCATAAAGAACTAGACTTGTTAATTTGCACGAATTTTGTATGATCCTGTGGAATGAGGAAGCCAAATAGACCAGAATGTGTATCAAGGATTCATGTAGCTCATCCCAACAGTTCAACTGGTTTGGGATGTTGTAGTATTTAAAAACTGACCATCTCTCAGTGTTCTCTGTCTTTGTGGATACGTGCTACTATTTACACAATTTCACATCGGTGATGCTAAACAGGAGCATCGAGTGGAATTGGTGAAGAAACTGCACGTGCTCTTGCATTGCGAGGTGTGCATGTAATTATGGGGGTCAGGAATATCTCTGCTGGAGAACAGGTTAAAGAGAAAATAATTAAAGATGTCCCACAAGCTAAAATTGATGCCTTGGAGTTGGATCTCAGTTCACTTGCATCAGTGAGGAATTTCGCATCAAATTACAATTCTAAAGGCCTTCCTCTAAACCTGCTTATGTAAGATGAAAATGAATAACAGTCGACTTGTCTTTTTTTTAGTTATTTTCTATACTCTTCCTCGTAAAATTATAGCAGGGCAATTTCTAGTATTTCTTATTGTGCTTTCTTTTCTTGATTTAAATGTTGTTAAGCTGTATTAGGTTTACTTCACAGGATATCATGACCTCTCCAGTAGTTCAATTAGGAGGATGCAGTACAAGGTCAAGATGGAAGTATGTTAGCTACTGATGTTGAGAGGGTTAAAGCGCTGTGCATAATTTAAAGTCTCCAAAAATGAGAATCTTGTATTAGAGAAAGTACACATATCTGCTATGAGTCATGCACATTTCTATCCCTAAGTTCTCATAAAAGGCGTGGTCTACCGGGCATAAACTATAGATGTATGTATGTAAACAATTAAATAAGAGAAAACTGAGAAGTTAAAAAGACGTGTTAGTTCTCAAAAACAGCATGTTCCAGGTCTATATTATTAGGTAGCCAAATCTAACAGTTGAAATAGAATATCATGAATGATTAGAAAATTGTAGAAATGATATTACTGAATACATTAATTTCAAAAATATATTCCATACTAATTTTAAGTCAAAGCAGCTAGACTTTACACTAAATTGAATAGATGAGTCAATAGATATTGTACGAAGCATTTTTGATGAATTGTAATTCCTTTAATGTGACGTATTGAACTTATTTGGTTTATCTCCAGAGTTTTCCTTCTCGGTTGTAAACATGATGAAACTTCCTTTTCTCTATGGTGTCAATATAAATATGGAGATCACTCTTTCATATTCCCTACTCCACGATTCAGACAATACAAAATTAACATTCAGTTTTTAAAATTGAGCAATTTATATTACTATGCATAATGTAATGCGACCTTTTGAACCTCTTTTTCATGTTCCATCACAAGATTTAGATGATACAAAACTAATTATTGAAACCAAGAAATATTATGTAATCAGTGTTACTAATTTCTAATATCAGTTTTCACTTCTATCGACAAACCCTTTTTATTCTTTTAATTGTCTCGAGAAGGGATAATTCATCATAGGTTATAATAGCTGCATGTCCTTTTTACGTAATAATACTTAAAAAGGTGACAGACTGAATCCAAGGTTATTCAGATTTGTTGCTAATGTTGTGAAGTTCAGTGTGCTGGTAAATAAGCTACAGATTATATTATTTGAGCCTTCCTACCACCACCATTAGAGTGAACAGAATTTGCATTCATACTCATGGTACTTGTGTTTTAACTTGCTTTTAGGCTGACTGATGAGCACAGAAGTAACTAGATAATTGCAATCTTGTGGCAAAGTAATAATGCAGGAATCATGGCAACCCCATTCGCACTTTCCAAGGATAAGATTGAGCTGCAATTTGCAACAAACCATGTTGGTAAGATGCATAGCATTCCCTACTACTCAACGCTGAAATGAACTAGTTAACGAAAATGAGAATAGAAGGACTGGGTATTTCCTATGAAGATGATAGGTTAACACAAATATTTAACCCTTGGGCTTAACACTGGAATTATGAGGTCAATTTTGTTGACTAAGTGTTTATCGTGTAACAATATATGTTCTGCTTGTTAGACCGACTGTTATAGTTAGTTCATGGTTTGCTTAACTTAGATGATTACCATGTCTTGACAAAGAAAATTGGCTCGGTTTATGTTTGAAGCGTTACTCCCTTGTTTTTAGTGCTCATAATCCACAGTTTGTAAGGCTGTGTTTCCTAGATTTTTGCATAACATTATGACATCTTTTCTAGTTAAGTATCATTTAATGTGGGGGTGTCCTAGTTGGTGTTTTTAGTGTTGAATGCTAAATTTTTTACTGTCATAGTTCTCCTTCATTTTGGTGAAGCCTCTGTATTCTTCGATTTCTTCATATCTTAATGACATCTTGTGTGCAAATTATGTTTTTGGTGATATTCAAATCAAATTGTATCAATCTAAATGATTCACAGATTATATTTTATTGCAGGCCACTTCCTTTTGACAAATTTACTTCTAGACACCATGAAAAGAACGGCTTGTCAGAGTAGACAAGAAGGAAGGATTGTTAATGTCTCCTCACGTCGCCACAAATTTTCTTACCATGAAGGAATTCGGTTTGACAAGATTAATGATCAATCAGGGTGAACATGCTATAGTCTGACATAACTTTTGAGTGCTACTTCTTTAGTTGTTGAGTCTTTGATTTTCTTCCGTAAAAATTTAACCAGTGTGTATATAGGCAAGAAAGATGTTCTATACACTGCACACACTATCAGTAAAGAACTAACCATAAAGAACTTATCATTGTGATTCTCCTGTTCTTTTCTCTCATTAAGACTGAGCATCTGTGAGGAATAGGCCCTTATTTCTTTGTTGTCTTATCATCGACCATGTAGGAGTGAAAAAAATTTATAACCGTGCTACTTCCAGTGACCACTGAAAAATATTTATGCCCTACGCGAATTTAAAATTTTTGAAAAATAATTGTCCATGGTTCTCAGTGATGGGAGTGACAAAGGTGTTTTGGCCAAAGTAATTGATCATTTTTGTGCGGTCATGATAAATGTGTATTTATGTTAAAAAATACATGAAATGTGCTTATGCCTAGAAAATGTTGTCAAAAGGCTTTGTCTTATGTGGATGAATGATCCTCAGGTATAATGGACTGTCTGCATATGGTCAGTCAAAGCTTGCGAATGTGCTGCATGCTAATGAACTTGCTAGATATCTGAAGGTACACATTGATCAAGTGAACAGTTTAATGTGTTTGAAGATTGAATTTTCTGATACATCTGGTAAAAGTATTCTACCAGACTATACCGATATATCATTTGAATATGCCAAATTTGAGACTATCATCCAGACCTAGTAATAGTCAAATGGATTTTCCATGAAGACTGAAACCTCCTCAAGTGTAGATATTTTCCTGGAGTAGATTGAACATTGTAAGTGGCATACCATAATGGTAGAAGTGTTTTGGCATTGTACATCCTGCTAAAAAAGTACTTAAAACAAAACCTATAAATTTCAGCATTTGCTACAAAGGTTTTCAAGGAAGCATCAACCATTTCAGTGCCTGTGATATTGCATCGTATATTGTTTGAGTTGCAACTTTTATCTGAAAAACATTATAGTCCCATACCCCTCAAATAGACATTGGCCTAAGTTGATTCCTCTTCTTTTCTGATTAAGTGTGGAGTAGTTATATTGGATCCTCTCAATAACTAATATTTCCAGGCTTACAGAAACTTCTGGTAACTTGCTTCAGAACAGTATCTAAGTAGACGATAAGCTCTTTATCCATTTTAAGAATAATAACGTGGACATTTCCTTTAGGAATAACAATAATGTGGTCGTTTTCTTGAAAAGGATGAGGGCGTGGAGATTACAGTGAATTCACTTCATCCAGGAGCCATTGCCACCAACCTTTTTCGTCAGCACAGCATTATCAGTGGTAATCTCTTTGACTTCTGAGTCATGTGTTCTGCCTATCTCTGTATGGGTGCTACATGTAAAGCTCAACTGAATGGCATAACTCTTGATTGCTTGCATTGTGCTCTTGCTTCATGACTTTATAGGTGAGGAATTAAGTTAAAATTGCTGATGTTGAGAATGAACCACACCTCTCGGATGATGCTTTCTTGAGCTTGTAAGCATCTAACAAGCCAAATCTGGTCCGAAGGCTTGTAAAAATGTCCATAGTGGGTCTCCTCAGTGGCTTGTTTCTGACATATGTTGCTTATGTCTTGTTCTTACTAACGTTTGTAAATGTGTTACTTACATTTGATGGAAGCTAGATAATCATGTCACTACCTTTGTTCGAACTTATAACCTCTTGATATTGACTGCATGCTTATTCATCTTCCATCTATCTTTATTACTGCTCAGGTATGCTCTTTGAGGGCATTCTGAAATTAACAAAGAATCCTCTCTCAGATCTTTTGTGCCATGTTGTATTCTGGGTTCTCTATTGTAAGTAACCAATAAGGCAATAAGTACTAGAAATGAATTTTATGAACCAAATATACTGCAGGGTAGTATCTCCATTTATCTTTGAAACTAGAAAGTTTCCCCTTCGGAGCACCTTACTGATTCTCCATAGGCACAGTGTAAACGAGTACCAACTTACAAGGTATACCATGTTAATCCAGAGTAGAATCACAGAAAGTAGAGCTGATGGATTATGAACACACATTTTCGCGTTACTGGATTGCACGGATATAAAATTTTAGTTTAAAAAGAAATATAAACAAGATCTTTATCTTAACAGAAAACTAACTGGATATCTGCTACTTTGTTTTATAATTTTTATATATAAACATCCTCATAATTCCGTCAATATCTCACCTCAAATTCATAGACCCTGAGAATAATGGATAAGTAGTTTGGGGTCCTGTGACTACCCTTTCTGCATGAAACTTGTTAAAATTTTGTTCTTTTCTACACAATGGCTATGCCTGTCTAAACCACTTTCCTTTTCAATGTGATGCAGGCATTGTTAGTGTCATTGGAAAGCATGTGATGAAAAATGTGCAGCAGGTAATTGTGGATTGCTTGAAGTCCTATTAGTTTCTTTTGTTTTGGATTTAGCAAGAAGAATCTTTAACACTCGAAATGAGATATCTAAAGATATGTTGTTTCTAGAACTTGAATTTAACGTCGAAATCATGTGATATAAAGAGAGTGCTATTATATTTCCTTGAATAAACAGTCTGGTTGGATTATAGCCCTATCTCTCTAGATATTATGCAATGAACCTTGATAAATTTTGTCATCCTTTTTTGTTTTTTCAAAAAGTAGAACACTTCATAGGTCCTTTCTTTTATCCATTTCTGCTGTTATGAAAGTAGCTCGCAAATCAAGGCACCTGGTGGCTGTGAGGGTAAACGGAATGAGATCACTTTGACTTGTATAAATTAGTTGTGACTAGCTCAAGTTTCAGAAGACAAAGAGACAAGAAAAACATAAATAATCCTTAGTTTTTGCTGTGGTGCCTCTTTCTATGTCATAGATAAACAATGTTTTGCGCATGAGTTTCTTCATCTATTGCTGATGTAAAAGTGATCTCTGCAGGGAGCTGCAACAACATGCTATGTGGCTTTGCATCCTGATGTTAAAGGTGTAACTGGCAAATACTACGCGGACAGCAACATAGCTGAGGCAAGCCGCCAAGCTAACGATACTGAGTTGGCGAAAAGATTGTGGGATTTTACCATGAACTTAGTTCACTAACATTGCATACCCTTGCTTTTCTGTAAGAACGGTTTGTACGCTAAGATCTAAAGGCGGCTTTCCTTTTATGCTGTGGCTGTGTATCTTGTGGTTTGTAAAGCATTCTGGAAATTTCAAACCAAGAGGCCTGGGGTTCATCCCATGTTGTGCATTGGGAACATATAGTCACTTAGTGTTATTTTAATGAGGAACTTTAGACATGGTGAAAGATGCAGTGAATAATGAACTCACCTTGACCCCTCCACTTGAATGCCATAACTTACAGTTGGTGACGCCTGTCACCTCATCTATGGTGTATTCATGGCATTTGACTTGACTAGCTTAATTTAGTCCCAATCAACTGATCTTGTGCATCTATTAAACATTGGAGCCAGGCATTAAAATTACGACATACTTGAAGTTTTGACTCAGTTAAGACACCAGCAGCAGTCATAAAGCCAAAATGTTGATCAGAAATGTGCTGTCATCTCTGATTTTGTTTAATCAGAGCAATATTTTCAGTTCATTGTTCACTGTACAGCAACCCCAACCTCCTGCCCCCAAAGGGGATAGAGGAGGAACATAAAGGGCCCTAATCCTATTTAATTTCAACGCTTGCTTCTTTTGTTCTCTCTTCTCTATGGGACAGCATAAATATACAAGTTTGGTACCACAAATGTCATGTTGAAGGATCAGCTATACATTGAATCACTTGAAGCTAGCTTCCACAAGCAATGACTCCTTTCGTGGCTCAGATTCGGTTATCAAATCCAATCTTAGACACTCTTTTAACATTTTACAAACTGCTTCGCCATCCACAGATGCTACAATGAAGGTCAAAAGATTCACTGGAAGTAAGCTTCATCTTTGTAACACTAAACCCAAGGGCGGACGGAGGTAATAAGATCAGCTGATTGATCTCTACAATGGATAAAATTCTGCTCAAGACGCTATTTTGTTTCCTAGTTTCCCCCTGTGGATCCTTATTGTGCAAATCAGCTTCCTTCAAAGTTACCAACGTACACCGATAGTAAACAATGAAACTGGAAAGTTTCCCATGAATGTTGTTATCTGACAAAGAAAAAATCATGCTTCACCTGTGCGACCTTCCAAAGGAGGACAAGGGTTTAGATCTAGTGAAGGAACCAATTTCACATGATCCCTTAAGAGTTGCTGAGACACCCGATTGGCCAGAACTGACTGCCCATCATAAAGCTCTCCTCCTGTAGTCCTCCCGAACTGCTTTCCAAGAGCATCATTTTGAGAGGATGCCAATTCCCGGAAAGCATGAGATCCTGATGGTGGCCCTCGCAAAACATCAGGATCCCAGTAAGAAGGGCCATTCATGTAAGGACTCTGCGGAAGTGGTGCTGCCTCCTGTAGGTAAACTGACTGATTGAGGTGATGAAATGGAATAGCACCAGTCCCTCCAGAGAGCGGTGTTGATGAGCCAGACATGGTGATAGGACTTGATATAGGTGAGGGAGACAACCTCCCGTTTAGGTGTTGAGGTGACCTTGGATGTAAAAGAGGGCTACCGATTGGCGAGACGGGGCATGATATGTTTCTTGTAATGTGGATGTCACTGAAGAAAAAAGAAGAATATCAGCGATCATACAAGATGAGTACTAACTTCATTATTTTGTCTAGTATAATCAGAATTAAATTTGAACGGCAACTTTAAAAGATTCTGAATTAAAAATTAGAGAATTCAAGAAATATAAAATGATTTGAGAGAAAAGACCTGCAGTGAAAATTAGATTTTGACACTCTAGATGAGTGGATTGCAAGTCTTTCTGATTCTGATGTAGGAATACTCCTTGCCTGTCCAATGCCCTGAGATTCAAAAAGAACAAATCGGTAAGATTAAGCCATGCCACAGAAGTCCAAGATGGAGATTTGTAATGCTTATGTCATTGGCCATTCTGCAAATTTCACTTGGAATTACTATTCAGTGCATTCACACATCATGAATTTAATATATACACCCCTCCCCCAAATTTATCTAGCGTGATCTCTAAAAATACTTATCTCAAAGTATTTGTCATTATGGAAGTTCAAGATAAAATTGGTTCTCTTTTTTCCATTTTATCCTTAGTAGTAGTTATTCTTGAAGACTACAAATACCTCAATAGAGTAAATATATAATGAAGAGATTATATATTAAGACATAAATCAGGGTAAAATAGTCAAAAAAAGACCTTCCAATTAAAGATATCTTAAGGAGCGTGTAAAAGAAAAAAGTGACAGCAATTTGACACGATCGGAGTAGTAAAGTAGGGATGATTTAGTTCTCTCTCTTTTAGATATTCTAACACAGGACTAATAATGAAGACCATCTGTTCTGAGGAAGACAAACTACCTCATACCGGTGCTAGAACAAAGATATGAACACCTAATAATACAACTAATAGAGTGGTAGCATTAATATGCATTCACCATCTCACATATCCAGCCCCATGAGCATCTTCCATCTAAATCTCCTTAAAGCTAATGAAACCAGACAACTTTCATTTTTAAACATAAACGTTCACTTGCTTCATTTTAAGCTCATCCTTCAACAAGGATTGGTTTTTTGCTCTTTTGTTCTCGACGTAAATCTCACTTTTTGGCTTCCAGCCCAAAAATTTGTGCTGATTCTTATGAATCTATTCTGGACATGTCACCTTCTCTAAAGAAAAGGTTCGCTTGCTCCTATCCCCCCCCCCCCCCCCCTCTCTATATATATGTGTATATACACACACACACACACAGCAGATCAAGGATTTGAACATTATGAGTTTCAAAATCTATTCATTGTATTATTTACTGGATAACTAAACATATGTACAGGGCTCGATCCAAATCTACTTGGTTTGGATAAACCAATAACTTATACATTAGATCTGCCTGCTCTCTCTGTAATGAATCAAGAAACTAAAAGCAAGTCAATATCTCTTCTTTCCTTCTGAGTTGTAGAGGTTCACTTATACTTTCTTTTTTCAAAGGATGAAGCTTCTTTTTTTTTTATTTGCACCGGGTGTCCAAGTCTCTTAGAGCCCCGACTAATCCCGGTGATGCACAGGCCCTCGGCAAGGTGTTTCCCGCATGTGCACCACGGTTAATTCAGGTTTTACCCAGTCCGATGGCCCTCAGAAATTATTTGCACCCAGTGGAATTCGATCTTGGGACCTTGAAAGGGAGCAAACCCCAAGGCTCAAGTCTATTACCACCAGGCCAACCCCTGAGGGTTTTCAAAGGATGAAGCTTCTTACTTTGTTATGAATCAAGAAGCTAACAAGAACCAAGCTCATCAATTCCACTTGAGGCTGAATATTATATATAAGATCAGGGGCAATCAAATTGCACCTTCAAGGAAAGCAAAGACGAAAGAGATGGCATTCTAAAATGAGAAACATGTATTCTTAAGAAGGCACATACGCCGACATCATCTTACCCTCTTTGCTTTCAATTAAATATGGGGGGAAGAAAAGAGAGGATGGAAGCAGCACTAAATTTCAAGTTTACTTGGCCATCCAAATGAATCTAGCTTTTTACATCGTTAAAAGAAGCAGCTTTTAGCCACAGGACAGAGTGCAATAGAACTGGTCAGCAAGTAGAAAGTTTCTCACTGTTCCTCTTTATGAGATGAACTTGTCTTGATAATTTTCTTTTAATCTTTTTAAGTATTTGTGATAGTTAAAAATTCATATCCAAAAAAAAAAAAGCATGTAGTTCCAAAAAAAAAAAAAAAACAGATAACAGAAACAAATTGATGAAGAAAAGTATGTTCATGATTGTAAGAACCCATTCCCAAACCCCACTTGTGGAATCAAACTAGGTATGTTGTTTATTGTAATCTTACAATAAGCTACGAACACAGACTATATAGCACACATCAAATAATATAAAATCTTACCATATCTACATATCAGTTAAATTGTTTACTTTTCCAGAAGGAAATCAATCAAATTTTTAGAACTAACCACTCTTTGAATCATATGCGACAAGTTCATAGAATCGAATACATATTCCAGTACATTATTATCGACATCTGCATTGGTACTGTATGCATTTCAAATATACTTCAACTAATCTTAAACATGAAAAAACCTTGAGAATATATGCCATCAACAGATTTCAAATAAACAAAGCCTGACTCTTGGATATATGTAATCAATCAGTTAATTTTGCCAAAACTAATTGCTGATCCAGAATCATTTTATGGACACAGAAGAACAAATGTGCCAGTGTACTTTTATCAGTATCATCAGCACAGCCTTCCTGTTTCTGAAAAGAAAGATAAATGACTTCCAATGTCTTAACAACAGAGAGAAAAGAAGACCCGAAAAAAGAACAGAAGTGTACCAGAGATTTTATGCCATTTGCTCCTGCACATGGAGGATCTGAAGGTGCAGGAGAAATATTTGGCTTCTCCAGAGTTGCAGCATTTTTCACAAAAGGGTGCTCCAATAGCTGAGCAGCAGTAGGACGGTGACGGGGCTCACGCTGCATGCACTTCCTCACAAAATCTTTTGCTTCATCTGAGAGCTGTTCTGGTATAGCTGGGAGCTCTTTACTATTTCCAATCTTAAACATAGCAGCAACCTTTGGGCCAGAAGACATCAAACACCACATATTATAGGTCAGGGAAATGAACTGGCACTGCACAACTTGCAATCTCAAACTAAATTATGGCAAAACATTAATCTGCATAAAATTTCCAGAAGAAAAACAAGGCAGGAAATGCTCAAATAATGGTCTCTCAACAAAATTACTCACCCCTTCATACTGACTCCAAGGAGGCTTTGATGTAGCCATTTCTAAGACAGTGCACCCAAGACTCCATATATCAACAGCAAGGTTGCAGCCACTGGAATTCTTTATAACCTGAAAGAACAGCAAAGAGGCACTTTGGAGTCAAAATATAAACCACCAAGGCACATAAAAAACTTTTAAATACTTCCCAAATCAGATCCTGACCTCGGGGGCCATCCAATAAGGACTTCCCTTGAATGATAATGGACATGATTGCCCTGTGATCTGCAAATTTGTGATTAAAAAAATAAAGATATGAGTTTCTGCCTGAAGAGCACACTGCAGAGGGAAAAGTATCCAGATGGCACAAGGTTGACAGTAACACAAGTGCATTACTTAATGGATTAAATTCTGTATTTATGAATTACCACTCCAAAAACAAGGAAGAAGTCGGATGATTAGAAAAAGGTACATTCATTCCAATAGCAACATTGATTAGATGGAAAAGTAGATTTGGAAGGGGAAAAAATCCATGTGCCATCTCCAATTGATAATTTCATACAGCAATCGAGATCATCTAATGATATACCACCCTTAGAAGTCTACGTGTAAGCTTACATGTTTTGCCATTCCAAAGTCTGCTAGCTTTATGCGCCCATTTGGATCAACAAGAATATTTGCTCCTTTAATATCTCTGCAAAAATGCCGAGTTAGACAATGAGGGATGAGGGTATGCAGGTAAAGACTGCTAAAAGAATTAAACTTAACAAGAATTATTCAACCCAAAAAGCATTATTACCTATGCACTGTGTTTTTAGCATGTAAATATGCAAGTCCTGATAAGATTTGTTGAGTATAACTACGGATCGCCGCTTCTCCAAATGCGCCATATTCTTGTAAAAGCTTATAAATGGACCCACCCGATACATATTCCAAGTAGATATACAGTTTATCACCAACCTGATTGAGGTAAACAATTCAGAAGAAAGGACAGCTGCAAAACATGAGAAATTTCCGGCAAGCAAAAGTATATAGCTCTCATATGGTAAGGTTTATAACCATTCCCCACTAAGATCGGATCTAAGATTTGGAGTGCTGCAATTGGACCAAATTATTTAATTAAAATATCAAGATCTTAATTGATAAGACTGCTAATATTCTTTGAAGCTCACCGTTTCTGTCCCATAGTACTGAACAATGTTTGGATGCCTTAATCGGCTTAACAATGTAATCTCCTGCAAAATACATGAACATAAGAGCATACTCAAAAATGAAAATAAATGGATATATTATGACTCAGGAACCAACAACTAAGCAGTCCACAAACACTAAACCTTCAGTAGAGTGTTGCCTATATGATAAACTTACTTGGGCCAACTGCTTTGCACTTTCCTTTGACTTCGCATCATCTGAGAATAAAGTAACCTCCTTCATTGCACACATTTCACCGCTATCACTGCAGAATAAAAAGGCCAGGTAATAAACAAATCTTTAGGCTGTCAATCTTTGATTTGCACATACCAATGGGCATGCATAAGTAACATGTTGGATTTGTATTTACTTCAAAAGGCCATGGTCAATGAATATACCTATTAAAACCAACATAAACATGTCCAAATGTGCCTCTTCCCAGCAATTTCCCTTTTTTCCAACGAGAGCCAGGGCTAGCAAGGTTCTCGGCTCTACCTGGACTTCGAGGCACCGAGGGAGATGTTGCAACTGAATTGGAATGTGAAAAGGGCGAAGCATTGGAAATTGTCAAAGGAGGAAGAGGTAAAGGGTGACTTTGTGGTCTTCCATCATCAGGCCAACTAGTCTGCAATTCAGAGGCTCCACCAACAGCCCTGGGATGAATTGGTGTAACAGCACCACTCTGAATTCTCGAGCTAGGTCCCGGACTAGTCATCCTAGGACTAGGAATAGGCGAGTACTCTGGACTTCCTCTACAAGGCTGCCAAAACAGTTGTCCAGACATATCTCCTCCCATTGAATTATGTCCAGAATTCTGACCAGACCCTGGGCTTGAACAATGGCCAGATCCAAGTGAAGGAAGATCTGGATAAGCCCTTCCTGCCCATAGAGTAGAACTTGTAACTTGCTCACTTGCAGCAGCTCTCATAGGACTTCTAGAAGGACTTGACATAGAACTATCAGGAGCACTGCAAAAGGCTCCAGGAGGAGGCACTTGTAGAGTGGTCACATGACTACTTAAAGGTCTTCTCTTAGGAGATACAGAGGAAACATTTCTACTTGGCGAAAGACTAACTGGTCTTGTCATTTCTTTTGAGCTAATTTGTCCAACTGCAGATTGATCCTTAACAACCAAACTTCAAAACCAACAAAAAAAGAATTGTGTCAATCAAGGTACTATATTTACTTATCAAAAGAAAGCACCAATGTTTTAGCAAGAAAAACCACAACCCAAAGCAATTAAGGCCTGCCAAAGGAAAAGAACTGACTTTTGAAGGAAAAGAATCTATAATGACCATATTCTCTTCGAATGACCTTCTACATTTGCTAACCTGGAAGGACTACCAGCAGCAGTTCTGCTCCCAGTTTCATAATCAGTTGCAAGTGGACTTCGTTGACGTGAATCAATAGGATCATCACTCTCAATAGAGCACTCACTTGAAATAGATGCAAAGACAAGCTCTCCATCTGTATCTGCAGGGTCTAGTCTGTGCCTGATGCATGCAGGCTTGGGGAGAGGCAGAAACAAGGATGGCTTTGAGGCCTTCTCTACTCTGGACTTTGCGGATGGGCTGATTCCAGAATCCGACCTACCTACATTTGCTGGACGCAGTCCAGGAAGGGGTAGTGGTTGGGCCAGAGGCCTTTCAGCAAAGCTTTGACATCTTGATACATGTTTAGAAGGTGATGACGCTCTTGACTGTGCTTGAGACAGAGAACCCTTCTCAGAAGCAATGTCACTGCTATGCCTTCGAGAACCTCCTGATTTACCAGGAGATTTAACCTCAACTGGACTCTTAAACTTGCGATGCAATGTATCAATAAAACTTTCTTTGGTTGGTTTCTTCTTAGCTTCTTTTGATGATTTCCACCATGAAGGCATATTTCCTTGTGCTAAAAATTAGCAAAATCAATAGATAACTCACTACAACATAATTTCCAAATATCCAGCCTTATATTGGGCAATACACCTGCAAGCAGAAAAAGACTAGCATGCTTTAGTTAAGAACTCGGAGATAATAAAATCTTAATCTGTTGCTATAATGCCTATGTTAATCCCTTCATATATTTGAAATTTAAATTTCTAAAGATAAATATTAGATAAAAATATTCCAACATAGGCATGTTATCGATCCACCCAGATAAACTATCCACCTAACAGTGTCACTCCCCCCCGGGGATGATCAGTCCGCCAGTCTGGCATCCTTAGAAGAAAGACTGGTCTTTCAGGATTGGTTGTTGTGTGTCACCACAACCAAGGACGTGCTTACAGAGTTACAGATGACAGAATTGGTCCAACTAAAGCACTCAGCTTCATGATACAACTATTATAACCAATTCTTATGTCAGTTCATCAAAAAAGGATGTGGAGAGAAACAATAAGAGACCAAGTGGATAACACTCTGTTCAGGCACAACTAAGATGAGATGATCAAACCTTTTTTCACCTTCTTATTGATTCACGTAAACAGATAGTTTGGTTCCAACAATTTAACCTTCACTTGTAAATCATCCGCACAATAAAACAGAAATTCCCACCCTGGATCTTTATTTATTTACTTATTACAGATAACTAAGCAATTTTACGAAAACCTTCCTATTTAACCAATTAAACACTAATCAGCCATGAAAGTAAAGTAGTACCCACGATCCTGTTCGAAGAAATAAGTCCCTTCTCATACCAATATTTTTTCCCTTCCTGATAAGTCTTTCTGAAACCAATCTTGAAAGGATGGAATCAAAATTTATTTTCCTTTTCTGCCTCTCAAAAATTAGTCCCCTCAACCTGCTTCTACTAATTTATGCTTATCCCATTTCAAGGATTAATGGGTCTCCTAATATGAGAGAACCCTCAGCTCATCAAGGCTGAATTTTCTGGTACCCAAATCTTCTTCAGAAATCACAGGGAAAAAAAAAATACTATTTTCATTTCTTGTCATATCCCCGTGTTTGCATCAAAGCAATAGATATATAACATGTGTCTTTTACATATAATCTCATCCATGGGTTAATCAATGTTCCAATTTTGCAAGTAGTGTGCCTCTTAGAAATAAACCAACTTATTTGGGGTAAGTTTTCCCGATGATGCTACTGATCTTTCAGCGTTAAATACAGCAATCATCACAATTCCAAAAACTCAAAAAACACAGCCTTTCCACGCAGATCTAAAACCTTAACAATGCACTTAAACTAGTAAAAAAAGTAACAAAAAGCACAGATTAACATATATAACAGCCAGAAACTTGTTCCTAAAATTGAAAAGCAAGATCACCAAAACCTCACCTCTAAAGTTCTCTGCTGACCCATATCGAACACAAACAGCTCGCTTCAGATTTGGCCTCCTGAATCTCTCAGGTATTACTAGCTCAACTGAAACCCTAGAAAAATCTCAGCTTCCCCTGTCCCCGTCCGAGATTTTCCCGAGAAACAGAGAAAGAGAGAGATATAGAGAGAGAAACAGAGTTCAAGAATTCGAATTGGAGAAAGTTATTTGAAGAGATCGCGTAAGAATGGTGATGAAGTTAGAGAGAGAGAGAAAAGGAGTGAGAACAGCAGCTAAGTAAGAGAGAGAAACAGAGTGGAGTGGAAAAGAGCTGTTTAATAATAAATCACTATTAAACAAGTCTCTCGCGACAAATTTAATTAAAAAAAATATTTAAGTAAAGAGATATTCTCAGCAATTTTTTTGGGGTCACCGCACTCGTTACACCAAACTTAACCGACTAAGAAAGGACTAGATTGGATTCAAACCCGACTCTTCCTCGCGATTCTCTTATGAAATATAGGAAAGTTTAATTTTCTTTTTTATATCTGGTAATCTTATTATGTTGAAGTGATCATTGTGAGTTGAACTAGATTGAAAATTGTCTTAATAATTATTGTAATGAACCTATTATTTAATATACGTATATCATATAATCTTGTATAGAATATATTTTCACAGATTAATTTATGTCAAATATTGAAGCTATAAAAAAGCATCAATTATGATAAAAGCTTTTTCTTTGATAAATATTTATGATAAAAATTAATACTACTAGGTTTGAGTTGTCGTAATTATAATTCAAATTTAATGAAGTACCTAACCATTATTTATTTTCCCAAATTACTAAAATTGCATTTGAAACAAAATAGTACGAAAAATCTTTAGGCTAAAAATGTTTTCAATTTTTAAAGTTTTTCCAATTAAATAAATAACATTTTTTTTAAATGTGATTTTTTTTTTAAATTGTCAAAAATATAATATTAAAGAATAAAAACGACGTGATATCTTGAAATTCTTTTTGGCCAAACTTTTACCTAACTCTTCTTTCCAAAACGGTAGTAATATAATGAAAGAATTTTATGTTTTTTTTTAATTTATTTTTTAAAATAATAAATGATAGTAGTAATTATTACTATGAAGCACGGAAAATAATAAATTATAATTATGAAATAATTAAAGTTGGGATTCCATTGTGTGCTTGCTTCTTTATTTCTTTATTGTTTCCGTTATCTAATAGACTAAATCCAATTGTTGTTGCATTATTTATTTATTTATTTATAGACCTGTGAAGTGTGCTAATATTTTCTTTGATATGGACAATGTAAAGCACCTTAGTACTTGAAAGTGACACACAAGTAAAATTATTTATTTCTCTTTCTTCTTTTATTCTTTTTGGAATAATTTCATAAAATCTCCCTTAAAGTTTGAATATGTTATACTTACCTATGCTTTCATTTTAAACTTAATCGTATCGAGGACATGATCTTAGATAGAAATGAATGGAGGTCGCGAATTAGAGTAACAGACTAGTAGGGTTAGGTGAATGTCTGGTCTTGAGGTATAGTAGGGTAATAGGACTAGTCGTGTGTTTTAGATCTTGTGTTCCCAGGAAACAATCTTTTTACTTCTATGGGGTAGTGATAAGGTCGGCATATATTCTGCCCTCCCCAGACCCCACTTGTAGGAGATCTTGTGTTCTCTTGATTTTATCGTATTTACACACTAGTATGTGCTTTCTTTCTATTTTTTTTCGTTCCCTTTTTTTTCCATATCTAGTTTATTCTACTTACGAGTTTTTGTGACGAGGGTTTCCAGGAAACAGTCTCTCTATGTGTACATTTTACCCTCTTCAGACCCCACTTATGGAATTCCACTGGGTATATTGTTATTTTGTATCTATGCTTCCATTTTATATACACTCGACTTTTATTAAGTAGTATCATGTGTTCATTTATTCAATTACTTCAAATTGGTAGAGAATAAAATGAAACTAAATATTGCAAATAAAATAATTAAAAAACAAAAATTATTACAAAAGATGAAAATTATTATTTGCCCTTTTCCATCAGAATCTGGGAAATTAATACTAGATTTGGGCAAAAAAGAAAATTTATATTTGGCTTAATCAATTATAATAAATTTATAATAAATCCCACTTGTCGGGAATAATTGATAAACCAGTAGGGTCCTTTCTTTCTCTAACCTTAATAATTAAGGCCCCTAAGAAGCAAAAGAAAAAGGAAGGCCATTAAAAATAAAATTTAAAAAAAAAAAAAGAGGCAATTTCCCTTGAAGTTATAATAGACTTTTTTGGTCAGCATACAATACATAAAAATTGACAAGAAAAATGCGATTAAATTTCAAGAAAAATATCTTGATAAAAAAAGACATAATGCTGAATCTAAAGGAGATAAACTTTTCTATTATTACCAATTTTTAATTAAATATGTGAAATAGACATGGTTCATCCATTTTGAGATACTTGTAATGTTTCTATTTAGACAATTTAAAAAAAAAATATTTGATTAAGACGTCGTGCTTAAAGAATAAGATTTAAAAAAATTGATAATAAAATAATATGAGAATCAACTTATCTTAAAATTAAAGTATCTCTTGATAGAAAAATAAAATAAAATAAAATAACCTTCAGACTGAATTTAAATAAAAATAAACAATAAAAACTTATCGAATTCATGAGTCATGACAAGTCATTGTTGTGAAGCTACTCTGGCTGGATTAAGATGCAAGCGTCATGAGTGACCGCTCTACAAGATTCCATAGTCACTTTAAACACGTGCCCTCATAGATTTTGACTCAATTGAAATGCAAATCACCATGGTCGATCGTTTTTCAATGATTCACAAATCAATTCAAAATAGTGCACTCCGTGATTGAAAGTTTGAAATTTGTTCAACACAATTGCTCAGAAAATATTTGAAAAAGAACAACTTCGAACCAGAAGAGAGAATATTTTAGTGTTTATTTTGCTCACAAGTATGCTTATATAAGTCAAGGATAGAAGTTACAAAAAGAGAAAGTAATGACGAGATAAAGAAGAATTACATCAACACATTAAATAAGTCATCACGGAGATTAAAGAGGCGGTTACAAAATCTAAATAAGATGTTATCAATAATTAATTCAGAAGTTACTCGAGTTTGAATTCTAGTTAAGGACCCAAATATATTTTGCCACACCTCAAGAAGGTACCCTAGACGTGGTCGTCACTCAAAAATCATTTCTAGTTCCCAAGCGAATCACTTGGCTTGATCACTCATTCAATCAACGAACGACTCAATGAAATCAAGAAATACTCAAGTGGTCTCTTAATCATCTCGTCAAACTCTTTCTCAAAACATCCTTTAACTCAATACCCAATATTATTAAAACTTAATACTCTTGCTCTTTCAAACTCAATAAAATATGCAATCTTACTTTGAAAACAATACTTTATTTAATAATAACGCATGGAAAAACCATGATCATTAACTTAATAAGAATTTGTGGAAAGTAGCCACAAACAACACTTTCAGGAATATGAAATATATAAATAATGAAAATCTCAGTACATAAGTACCTAATACTCAATAGAAGAAGAATTAACTCAATCAGAACTAAAAATTAGGTTAAGGTCAACTCAATACTCAATCATGACATAATTTAAATGTTGGGTGCGTAGACGAACTCAATCCAACACTATTAATAGTCTTACATACCTGAAATCAAAACTTTACTTGAAATTGAAGAGCTCGATAGAATCTCTTAACACTTAGCTTTTTCTCCTCTTGGACTTGTTCTCAAAGTATTCTAAGTGTTAATGGGGGTACACGTACCATTGGATACTAATAAGAGTTTATTTTAGTCCCAAAATGTCAAGGGTTTGATTAGAAAAATATGAGGAAAAAATGAATTTAACTCTTATTAAGATTGTCTCGAGGCTGTTTACGGAACCATCTATGGTTCGCAGAAGCTTCTAGGTGTAGTAGAGGTCCTTCTCACAAACGTTAGGAGACTTAGAGTCTGGCTCTATGACCCGTAAACCAAGCTCCATGGGTCATAGACCTTTTTACGAATCGTGTAAAATCGTTCATTAAAATTGGGTACGATTTAAACTCTCTGAGACTTTGGTCGGCAATCACCTTTTACGGACTCGTCCTACATGTTCATGCAAAAAGTATTAAGACTATGTTTATTGGACCTGCGAACCATGAAACCAAAACTATGAGTCGTAGTCCTGATTACGGGTTGTAAAACCCTGATCCTGAGACCTCATAGACTTAATTACTTCGGACCAGACTATGAAACTTGATATACATCCCTATAAAATTCTAAACTCGTGGAATAGGATGAACTTTGGAACTAAAGGCTTGGGTTCCACGAAGCTCATCTACAATTTGTAAATGTATTTTTGGGCCAGAGATGACATCCGTAAAAATTTATTTATCGCAGAACTAGATTGAATTTCTAGAGTTTCTGAACCTTCTAAGTTAGGATATTTTAAGGGGTGTTATATATTTTTAAAGCAACGTATTTGAACACTTTTCTGATAGGCTCAAAAATATATTTTTGCAAAAAATTGAATTTGAATTATGCCTCACATATACATCGCTTACAAAGGACCAAAGAGATCCATTTTGCCTTTTTCTTTGTTATTTACAAGAAAATCCACAGTTGCAACCTTAAGGTGCGAGTAGGAGCCAACATTGGCTAAATCACGAATTGAGATCATTTTGATTTTAATAATAAAATTGTATCGAATCAAACTAATTTAGATCTTCGATCTTTGATTTTTGATTTTTTTCATTTCAATTCTGTTTTTATAACATTGATATTCGATTTAATGCTCGATGTTAAGATACTGATTCTTGTTTAATCAAAATTTTATAACTCAAACAAGCAGAATTAAAATCTACACTAAAGGCCTAATATTAACTCTAACAAAGACATTATATCCAATTGTAATTCACATGTATATGGGATACACTAACTCTCTTACTCGCCTATTTCTTTTTCTCGTTCATCTCTCTGTATTTTAGAATGTATTCGATATGCCAAATACATATAACTAGTATGATTCACATGTTTGTAGAATACACTAACTCTTTCTCTCCTCTCTCATTCATTTTTCTTCCTATATCTATACTTTAAAATGTAAGTGATATATAAAAAATATATATCTAATCCCTTTGATATCTGCACATAACTTAAAATCTGAATTAAAGCTTTTAAAAATTATATTCTTATTTTAGATAATTTGTTGGGGCTCCCCAAGCTGGAATATGCAACAAGAAAAAAGTAGAATTTTGTCTTTGACTTCTTTTTTGATAAATATATTTATCAGAGTTCCATTATGAAATTGTATAAATATATTGGTAAAAATTTATATATGCTCACTGTATATACTCAATTAATGTAATTTTATATGATTAGGCGATTCAATAAAATAAAATACGTATTAGTTAATTCAAATTAAATAAAATGAATTCTAAATTTAAATACATGACATAAATATATTGAATTGGTGTGTACACAAAATTTGTCTTGCTCTATATGGAAGAAAGATATATGTTTTTCACCTAATTTTGAGTTAAACTTTTGAACACAAAACTTAATATGACTTATTTTAAATTTTAAAAAATATATAAAATCACTCTTTTTCAATTTAAAAGTAGCCCATTTTACAAGCAGAAAAAGGGCCGATTAATCGCGTTCATACCTATCGAAACTAATTCAATTTGATGTTCGGTATACACTAATAAAAAATTGAATAATTAATCTAAAATTTTAAAAGGTCAACTGAAGAATCGAACGTCCGCTTCTACTTAAAACTAACTCAACTTCAAAAGTCATGATATGAAAATTTTCAAAAACCCTATAAATAGTCCAAATTGCCCACCAATGTGAGAACGCAATGCCTCCACATGTTTAAAACTTGACATCTTTAGTATGAAAAATATACGATAAAACTGTACATCAACTAAATCATAATTTGAAATGAATCTAACTTAAACCTGAATACAAATTATAGCTGCATACATTATCATTCATCATCAGACAAACTACAAAAAATGTAGACATCAAAGCAGGCAGCATAACCAGTGAGGTCTTACAAGACCAATAGACACTGAGTATTTGTAATACATAAAAATATTATTTAAAAGTGATAGCGAAAAATAACCTTTAATTTTTATTCTTCAATATTTTTCTTAAAGGGTGTCGTAATATTTTTAGGTAGTGCCTCCGCGCCTATCGTAATAATAGACCAATCAAGAGTTTGAGAATGGGACGTAGGTACACCACTAGGCCAAGATCATTAATTTGGGTACATCTCCCCTGAAGAAGTTATTGGAATAAAAGCAAGTGCTATTTATATGTACAACGTGAAACTTATGCCTTAAATAGAAAACTTTAGTAATGAAAACAACTTTTACCAATCACTTGATGGACAAGTGTTAAGGATTGATAAAACAATGATCATGGGAATATTATAAACTCGAATTTATTTTTTCTTTCTAATGTTCCTTATGCTTTCTAGAATATGATAATTCTACACATATTTATCGACTAACTACACCATAAGTCGAATTACATTGAAAATATTCTCGTGAAGGATGTGTGGTCAGTAAGAAGGAAATATTGTCTCATTCAGTTTTAGGGCACTGAGGTATAATTTAGATAAATATTATAAACTCGAATACGAGTCCATGTCCCAACTTAATGAAGAACCCAAACCCCAACTTGACATCGCCCTAAGACCCCACCCTAATACCAACTTGGAAAATGACCTCGACCTAAGTCCATCCCCAACTCTGACCTTAGGTAGAAGGATAGTAGGGATAGAATCTTGTTTTACCTTAGTGATGGTTTTTTAGTATTGTCATAGAACTAGTCTTGCTATTATGATTATGTTGGACTGCTCTTCCATTATTCTGCTACCTATATTATTTTTTGTTGTAGAATTGACATTGCTATTCAGTTTAGCCGTTGTTCTATATCTATTGTTTCTTCTTTCCCTTTGGAGCGGATACACTTGAGCCAAGGGTCTTTCAGAAATAGTCTCCTCTCTATCTTCATGAGGTAATGATAAGGTTTGCGTACACTCTATCCTCTCCAGACCCTATTTTGTGGGATTCATCGAGTATGTTATTGTAAGTAGTTTTTTTAATTTTTGAATGTTTGGTCAGTAAGAAAAAACAATTATCTAACTTAATTCTAGAATATTGATATATAATCTAGGTAAATATTATGTTCTCGAATCCAGACCCATCTCCTAACCTAATGAAAAACTTGAACCCCAACTTGACACCGACTAAAGACCCCACTGGGAAGCAACCCGACCTAAGCCTGTCCCTAACTCTGACATGAACTTGAGACCAAGACCGAGTTTACAACCCCAATCCGGATCCATGAACTCCTATCGAGACCCATCCTAACATCCCAAGACCCGACCTCGATACCCGACCCGACCCCAGATCGGTAGTGAACCACAACTATACTAGCCAATCAAATGATTCAGTGATCTTATCAATTGATTGTGTCATAATCCTTAAGCATCAAAATTCAAATGTTGGCCATTCACATTTATTTTACTAATAATTCTGTCCAGTCAACATAGACTAACTGATCAACAAAATCTTTGTTGGATGGCAGAATTATACATGTTATATCTAGAGTTCCGAATTTTCTTATGACACTTCCACTGGCAGTTGACTATTAGTCTGGTGCATCTAAAAGTTGATGGTAAAGACATAATTTTATTGAATTTTAGGTATGCTGTTGGGAGAGGTACACATTGACAATCTTTGTGAAGTTATTAGTACAAATATAATTTCAATCTCTGATTAGTGTCAAACCAATAGCTGTAACAATTAGAGTAGAGGGAACTCCAAATTTGAGATGAGTCCAGAAAGAGAGATTGTACCCCGAGGGTTGAGCGCGACGAGCTTGTTCACATACTATCAAGTTTGCTGCGGAGCCTAATAGTGAAAGGTTGCCAGCCACAGTGCTGACCCAAGCTAATATGAGCCATGCTTTCTTCTCACTTGCTGCAGATATTGCACCAGCTGATGCACCTACCCTCATTCCCAGCAATAGAACTATCACCAAAACCAACAAATTCTATTAGTTAAATCAATCAAGTTGTTAGTCAGTCCATTTTCACCTAATATGGATACCTACTGACCAGTTCCTTTATCAGCATTTGATATTATTAATCTCCTATTATCGTATTCTTCTATTTTACTATTACCTGTTGTTTTCATTTACTGTATTATTTGTTGTTGATATTGTTCACTCTTCGTCTTCTTCACTACTGTATTTTCTTTTGATATTTGATTTTTCATATGGTTTACTTGATAGACCAATAGTCTCTCTACCTTTGATATGGTAGAGATTAAGGCTCTTACACCGCCCTCCCTAGACCCCACTTGTGGGACTACACTGGATAATGTCGTTGTACTAGAGTAAGCAGCAGAAGGTTTTAATTTCCTACTACATCTCTCACCCAAACCATTTAAACAGGGAAACAGTTCTGGAATTTGCACACAATTCAATGGTAATGTCAGGGTAAGACAGGAGATATAGAGTAGTGTATTTAGTATGTTGAGGTAGGAAATACTACTAGTTGAGAGTGACAAACCAGTAGGCACATTAGAAGCCAAATTTGAGAGGACAAGTATGACAACAGCAAGGACTGCTACACCACCAGCATGGTCTATCTTGGCATATGGTTCCATAAAATCCCAAAAAGCACTTGGTATCCCTGTTCTATTAAATCCATCAACTGTGATAAACATACCACAGAAGAATATCAGCAGTGAATATGAGACCTGTCAAGTTGAAACAGCACAATGAACAAGCAAACTTTTTTCTCAATATCGATAGGAGTAGCATACACTAACATATGTAGCTGGATGACCTGATAGTGTAAAAATTCTTTAAAACGCTATATAAATAGGTGAAAAATGTGATTGTTGAACTTGACATGACAACGTGAAGAAACATAAACACAAGCTCAAAGTACCTTTTCTAAGCATTCTCTAGCATCTTTGAAGTCAAGAACCACAAGAGCAAGTGCTGCTGTGATAGCAGTCCATGACATATTCAAACCCATCAACAAAGATATTAACATCCCAATTACAATAAGATAAACACATGTTTTCCATAACAATCTTTTCCATTTTTCGGAAGAGTTGCAGTTTTCCTCACAAGATGTGAAATTTTGATCTTCACATCCATCGACAGTCTTCAAAGACACATTCTTGTCCCTCATTTGAAGTGATCCATCATTTTCTGCTTCTTTTGAGGCATTAGAATTCCTGGAAGAATCAAACACCCCGTTCGGATCCTTCTTGATTTCATTTTCACTAAAGTTGCCTTGATATTGACTATGAGTATTCATTGAATCAACCGAAAACTGATCCTGAGAATGTAATGAATTAACAACATGTGACATTGTTGCTGGTGAAAAACGATGAGAGACTACTTCTTCATCCGAAACTAATTCTATTTCAGCATTTTCAACATCCTTCTGAATAGACAACACCTTCCAATACATGCAAAGCAACAATACAACATTAACAACAATTCCAACAAGCATTGCAGGAAATAGACCTAATAAAAACCTCCCGAAAGTTATCTTGCTCAATACTGCTATAACTAAGTTCTGAGGATTCCCAATAGGAGTTGCTGAAGATCCAATATTTGCACTCGACGCAAGAGCTAAAAGGAACGGATGAGGTGGGAGATTCTGTTGCCTAGCAATTTTCAGTACAAACTCAGTTAACACAACACAACAAGTATCATTTGTGAAAAAGGCACTTGAAATAGCAGAAGTCAAACAGATTCTGCAGAGTAAATCCTTAGCTCCCCTGCTTTTCCATGCCAATAACTTTCCTAAGTACTTAAACATGTCTGCTCGTTCTAAATAAATACTCACAACCATAGTTCCAAAGAGAAGTCCTAAAATTGGAAGATCGATAGCAGCATATGCTTCATCGGGTGTCAATACTCGAAATATTACCATAAGATTAGCACCAAGTAGTGACCCTGCAGTCCTTCCAATAGGCATAAATGGGACAGCAGGAAAAACTGCCAATATCCAAAAACTTGCAAAGGCAATCGAACCAAGAATCACTCTCTTCATCGATGCCATAGCCATAATTCTTCAAGTTTTTTGTATGTTCACATTAGTAACTCAATGTACCTGAAATGAAAAAAGACGTTAACAAATGTTAGATTGCATACAACAGGATAATTTCATTTGTTTCTCTTCGATGGAAGTTTGATTTTGGAAGAAAGCCTAATTCTTCATCTCATATTTCTTGGAGATACAAGTTATAAGTAAGTAGTTAGCTTTAATATTTCAAAGCAAATTAATTAACCATAGTGAAGATTCTATACAAGAAAGAGTCACCTATATGCACAGAAATTCAAAGACTTTTCAGCATGTACTGCAAGTAGACTTATTCATTTGGGTTGCTGGTTTGAATACTATAGACAGCAACTTCTTGAAAAGGAAACTAATTAGGACAAATTGAAATACTCATATATAATTACACATTTCCCTTTGACTTCTCTGCCTCACACCGCACTTGTAAAATCACATTAATATGTTATTGTACGTATATTTATTATTTGACCCGCCACTTATTTATTCGATTTGTATTTAATTTTACCATTACAACACATATAATTAAACAATCGAACATGATCATATCTTTTTCCAGAGATGTGCTGGTAAGCACATGCTAATTAGTTTGGTTTATTAATCAATTAATAAAGTACTACTGATACGTCCATAAAAAATAGTTAGGTTAACCAGGAACATTTTATTTTTTAAATTTTTGGGCAGTCTACTTTCTTGTCTTGTTTGAATTGAGGTTCAGAATCGTCAAAAATATTTATTACTAGTCTTGTTGTATGCGCAAAAAGCAAAAATAATTTAATTTAATTGTGAATTTATAGAAAGATAAATAATTCACTATAAAGGCTATTTTAATAAATTATTTATTTATAAAGGTCTTATCATTAATTAGAATCCACGGTAAAATAGAATTTTCCTTAGCGACTGCGAGTATTTTTTTCATTCAAATAAGGAAGAAATAATCTTTTAATGAAGGGCAAAAAGTTCAAATAATATTTCTAAGGATTCACACTTCTGATATAGTATAGATTAAACTAAGATTGTCGTCTTGTGAAGCACGGAAGGAAAAAGTTTGGTCATCTAAAATTATAGACACGTTGGACGTTGTGTTTTAACTTTGACATAAATTGATTAAACTAGCTATAAACTTTTACAGTATAGTAATAACAATTTGAATTTTTGACCAAAGCAAGTAAATATTTAAATTAATTCATCGGAAATAATATTTTTTTAAATTTCTTTCTACTTATTTGACAACGTTAACTTATGAAATGTTGTTGTGAATAATATTTTTAGCATAATACATTACTTGTAGTAACATTTTATAATACGTAACTATGAGACACGTTTTATACTTGAAATGTTATTCACAGTAACGTTTTTAAAAAAATCCAATCATGAGCCATCGAATTCTGTAAATATATAATCAAATCTTGCAAATTTAGAATTGAATCCTGCAAATTTAGCTATAATACCTTTTAACTTAAAAGAATTTTTAACAGTGTTGTTTTAACTTTAAAATGGCCAAGATTAAATAATGACTAAGTTAATTAAACAAAAATGCAGCTTATTAAATGAAAGACGCGGATAATCAACAAAAATAGGATGAATCTATAAATCACATTTTAATTAATGTGGAGGCTTAAAAGACAAAATAAAAAAAACATGCTTTTGTCAAAGTAGTACTATGATAACTCGACAAAATAAGTTTGATTGTGGTATTTTGTATGTTTTTCTCGATGTAAAAAAATCAAAATAGGCTAAAGCTATAGGGGGTCAACTTGTGGATTAACAAAACGCTACTAACAGTAACATTTTTAAGTTAAAACATTACTTGCAAAAAATCTTATAAGTTAAAATGTTAGTGTCGATAATGTTTTATAGCTAAATTTGTAGGATTCGTGATTGAATTCTTAAGAAATGTAACATTTTATGTGTACAACGTATCTTAGAGTCATATTTTATAAGACATTATTGTGAGTAACGTATTATACTAAAACATTACTCACAGTTAGGGGTGTGCAAAAACCGAACTGGAAAAATATTATTGGTTTATTGTTATCGGGTTATTGGGTTAACGAGTTTTAAAAAAAAAAAATCGGGTTATCGGTTCAATTTCGATTTTTAGTATTGGGTTATTGGTTACCCATAACCTATTAAAACTATAATAATTACAGTGTTATCTCTTCATAAATATCAAATAATAATAATTTAACATTACTTGGTACTAAATCGATACTCGTAAGTCACTTATTTCTTTGGTTTCCAATGTATAACCCTTCAAGTTGGAAAGTAAATTAGAATATGAGGTCAAATATTGCATATTATTAAGTTTAGATGCTCAATTGATTTATTTATTTTACTGTATCTCACCGTATTGTTAGAGAAGTCATATATTTATTTTAGGAGTATTTTCTTATTGTGTAAATTGAAAACTGAACCGTTAAGGACCAAAAATCAATAGTCGATAAAAAAATATCTTATTGGTTTAGCACATTTAAAAACCAACTGATAAATCGAACCAATAATACATAAAATCCAATCAAACCGATCGATAGACATCCCCGGCTAACTATTTTCGTTCACACTCATGCATGACTCAATTAGTCAATTAGCTACGATTAATTTGATTGATAGTGCTATTTAACTTGTTTAATTTCCCATTAAAATTAATCTCTCTGCTGACCACATTGATCTCTACATATTTAATTTTAAATATATCATTCCAGATTAAGAAAGTGTATATATTCTGTAAATATTTTTGCTTGATTTAAACTTCATTCAAAGTATACTGGGTTTGTAATTAAAAAAACACAAACCATTTTTATTAAGCTTATCAATAATCTCTAAAGTTCAATTACAAATTATCTTTTAGAAATCTACTGAAATATATATCAAACAAAAAGAATATTGGTAATACAGTAAAAAAGAATCGGTGGAGAAAATTGAGATTATCAACAAAAAATTTATTTAAAATAAAGAAAATATTTTTTTCTGAGATGATTTTGATAAATAAATTATCTAGTCATTAACTAAATTAGAGTGTCTATCTTATCAAATATGCCAAATTTAAGGGGTTATCTAAGTATTTTGTGGTTCCAATATTATCAATGCCATATCTTGGGGTCCTTTAAAAGATGTAAAAAAAAAAAAAAGTTTTTACGGAATGATATTTTAATCATGTTAATGCATATATTAAAAGTCTTTGCATTACTAATAATATTTATTTGTCCAAAAATAGTTGTTAATTATTGATTTGACATTGAAATCAAGAAGAAGTAAATGATAAAGAGAATTTTATTTGATCATTCTTGTTAAATATAAGTCATCTAAACATTAAAATACGAATACTATTTAATAATAAAGATTAATAGATAAAAAATGGTAAATTATTCATAAGTTTTATAAACTGTACAAGTATTGTAGGACATCCCAAAACACTGTAGTACACAAGCAAAAAAGGAACAGAGGGAGTATCATGAATCTCTCGTGTCCGTCAATACACGCTTCAGTACACAATAGAGTGTAACCTAATAAAGTACTACTAATACACAAAAGGAATACATGCATAATTTTTTAATACGCTCTACCAAACGACCCTTAGTATTTAGAAAAAAATATTTTAACGATACGATGTATGTCGTTGTTGACTATATATTTACATGTTATTAATTTTAAAATTTGAATAATTAAAGTAATTATTGCTTTTAAAATAATAGTGAAATTGAACAACCAATTAAATTAAGGCATCTAAGGTGAGATCCAAAATGCAGAAAATGCTTTCATACCAATAAAACCAAAAGAGGCATCTAATGATCATAAAATGTCTAAAAATTAATACGACCAATTATTGTTTTATTGACGTATGGTCGTTTAATTTTTAATTGCTCCACGATTAGTTATATGTATAAATAACATTTTTTCGTAAAAAAATAAATTATCGTTAATCGATTTCAGAATTATTTATTTTAAATGTCAAGTCAAAATAAGATATATATTATAATCGAAAAAGTACTACTTATAAGATCTATGAAAGTTACTATTTTCTGTCTTTAATTATTATTATTATCTTAACTCCTCTGTCATGTATGATGTACCCTCCCTTTAATTAAATTTGTGCTATTTTTTAAAAAAAAATCTATTTTTTATTATTTTAAAAAAAAATTAAATTGGAGATAGGGGAAATGGGGAGGGGATTACAAAGTGGGGAATCGAACTCTCACCAACAAGATGAGAGTTCAGGTAGCCAACTAACTGAGCTACTAAGATTCTTCATTAAATTTGTGCTATTGGTACTTAGTCTTGTGTCTTACTCCATTGGTCCTAATTTAGTTGTTATATTGTGTTTTTTAAAAGTCAATTTGATTTATTTTCAAAACTAAATTAAAATTGGACGAAGAGAGTACTTTTTATATGATGTCCAAATCGAAGAAAATGTTGTTCGAAAATGAATGGTATAACTCGTCAACAAGATTTGAACGGAGGTAAAATAAAGGACTTTTTATTCCCCTTATCTTTTAGAATTTTATATTATTTGATAAAATTATGGACTTGATGAATGTGGGACTTTGTTCTCTTTTTTTTCTTCATTCTGATTACAATATTTTTTGTAATTAACGAATTGACTTTAAAGGTAAGCAAATTAAATTCCCGACTTGATTTTTGCTTGTTATTAATACATAGAAGTATAAAATTGATTATGTGTATAAAATTCATTAATTCAAATTCATGTTAGATAAAAAAATCAATTATCAAAGGACGATTTCTCATGATTTTGATAAAGATGTGAATCAAAACAAAAATAGAGTAGAAAAAAGAAAGGAAAAAAAACACCATGTTCGTGTACCGCTCATATGCCTCCACGTGTCTTGTCTAACCTCCCGGTTTCTTTCAACTCTTCTGGGTCATGCCTAATCCGCTAATTCCTCATTTCTCTTGCTTTTTCTCCATTGACTATGATGTACAGAAAGCCCAAGCTCCTAACAGAAGAGCACTTGTGGAAAAACAATGGGATCGCGATTCGAGGTAGAGGTGAAGATCTCATCAGCTAGGGATGTGAAGAACGTCAATTGGCGTAATGGACCTCTAAAGCCATATGCTGTTGTTTGGGTTGATCCCAAAGGGAAATGCTCCACCAAAGTCGACGAAAAGGGGGACACTTGTCCTTCTTGGAACGAGAAGCTTCTCATTCCTTTGTGTGCTCCTATCGAGGAGTCCACTCTCTGTATCGACATTGTTCACGCTAATGCAACTGAGGGAATGAATCCTCTCGCTGGTTCGGCTAAGCTTCCGCTCCGTGAGGTTGTTGATAATGTCGGAATCGGAAACTTGACGGAGCGTTCGCTCGAGTTGAAGCGTTCATCTGGTCGTCCGCAGGGGATTGTGAAAGTTGAGGTTGCTGTTCATGATCCGCGCTATCGTACGCAGGATCCATATTATGCGCCTCCTTACGGTGGGCCTCCACCGGCTGCATCAAGGGATTACCCTGCTCCTCCGTCCCAGCCTTACGGTGGATCATACGGTGCCCCCGTCCCTGCCTATGCTCCTGCTCCTGCTTCTTCCCCTTATGCTGCCCCTGCTCCTGCTTCTTTCCCCTACGCTGCCCCTGCTCCTGCTGCTTCCCCCTACGCTGCTCCACCGGCGGGTTATCCGTACTATGCCCCTCCTGCTGCCGCTCCCACTCCCTGTCTGGGTTATAGTCAACAACCAGGCTATGGTGCTGCACCGGGTTATGGTCAGCAACCAAATTACGGTGCTCCTCCTGCGCTGTACGGGCAGCAGGGTAATTACGGTCAGCCAGGTTACGGATGGCAGGGTAGTCCGGGGCAGCAGGGAAGCTACGGATGGCAGGGTAGTTACGGGCAGCAGGGAAGCTACGGGTCGCAGGGTAATTACGGACAGCCTGGTTACGGATCACAGGGTAGTTACGGGCAGCAGGGAAGCTACGGTTCTCAGGGTAGTTACGGGTCTCAGAAAGCAGAGGTTGAGGAGAAGAAGAAGGGGAAGTTGGGAGGACTGGGGCTGGGAGCGGGATTGGCTATGGGTGCGGTTGCAGGGGTTGCAGGGGCTATAGGTGGATTAGCACTAAAGGATCAGATAGAGGATGACATCGCCGAGGCGGCAGCGGAGAAGGTGGAGGCTGATATAGACGATGGTGATTATGATGAAGATGATGACTAGATAAATTACTTAGTTCAGTGTCAAAGCAAAAACTTATAAACTTTATGCTTTTAGTCTTAATTTCACTCACATAACATGTAATTGATGCAAGTTTTTGCTATAATTTCACTGTTTTGTGTCCAAAATTTCATGCTTTTCTTTACATTGGATTCGTAGTTAGACACACCAAGTTCAACAATGAGTTAGCACTATCATTCAGAAACTGTTTTCGATCTATTTTTGTTTGAAATAATCAAAGCATGATACATAAATGCTTTCAATGCTCTTATGAAGCCAAAAAAATGACAAGTATAAGCGAACTAAAGGAGTATCTCAAAATTTTGTGTTTGGCCATAAATTTTATTTAAACTTGTGAATATAAATGATATCATTAAAGTAAATAAAAAATTTAATGTTAAATTAATTTTTAATTAAAAAGTATGAATATTTCTAGGATATACTCCCTTCATCCTGATTTATTTGTCAAATATTTTCTAATTTAATTTATTATTTTTGATAAACCAAGATAGGATAATTTTTTTCTTATTATACCCATAATTTATTGACATTGAGTTGATCTCTCTAAAAAATGTAATGAATAAACATGTATGAAACCCTATCAAATAATAAAGTAAAATGGTAAACTCAATATATCAATCATTGTTTTCTTTAAAGATGTGTCGAGTCAAAATTTGACTAGTAAATTGGGTGGTGGGGGGGGAATACTAATAACAATGAAAGTGTGTTGTATAAATTAAGTCATGAAATAATTGTTTTACGCGCTTATAAAGACACCAAAAGCGTTGTGTTTTTCTTCTAGCTAACAAAAATAACAACACTTATTCAGTGTAGTTTTACAAGTAAAGTCATGTGTATGTAATCTCACCCCAATCTTGTGAACACGGAAATCCAACTTCCGTTCGTAATTTTGGATTAAAAAAGGACGATAACATTGATAAGATAGCGGAAAAGTAAGCTAAAGGTAGCAATATCTTTGTAATTCTAAAGCAAGATCTAGGAATTTTTATATGTAATACATCGAAAGTTCATTCAAAAGCTAATTCGCATTTAAACAGCGTTGTCTATCGCATCGTTGACTCTATTTATTCATGAATTTTTCTTTATTTAATCTCCAATAGATCATTTTCCTTCTAGCTACTACATGTTGGTACATGCATGTCATGTATATGTTTGAATTTACAGTTCATTTTACTTAATCTTGATTAATTAATATATATTTTACTTGGTTAAATCACTTAATCATGAGAAATTACATGTGTGTGAGTGAGTTCTACCCTAGACTTCAATTCCTTCCCTTACCCTCACATATTAGGGTTTACGTCACTATGGGATATTGTCCCACTTAATTTATTGTATGGTTGATATTGAAGCAAGTTGGCTTGAGAGTTAAGGTAGGGAAGTTTGTTGGCAATGGCTAATCCCTTGCAGTGCAAGTCCCCTAATACTTAATTCTCTTGTCTTTAAAGCTAAATAAAAACAAATAGCATTTCATCATTATAAAAGGTGCCTCCAAATGTGGTCTCTGCTTTCTCCTTCACCTTTTCGAATTCTCTATCTTTAATCTAAATTCCTCTGAATAGTTTCTTTGTAAAATAATCTCCTTTTCTCTGCAGGACTAAGAAGAAGTATGAAGATTAAATTTCGTCCAGTACTGAGAAAATATACTGCATGGAATGGTAAGCTTCCTTATATATTTACTCCCTGGTATATGTCCAAAAGCACGTGTTTTCTGTGTTCTTAATTCATATCTAGTATCTTCATATTTTTGAGATGAGGATCTTTAAGGATACAGCCTCTCTATTTCTATGAGATGATGGTAAGATCTACGTACATTTTACCTTTCTCAAATCCCACTTGTGGGATTTGACTAGTACGTATGTGTTGTTATTGGGTCTACCTTTGATAGTGGTTTGAGATGTCATTAAGTATTTACGTCTTAGTAACTTCATGACTAATTTTTTAAAAGAGTGAGAATTTTTTGTTATTATGTAAATATATGTTGTGTACTTATGTAATTTATTGATACTTTTATCCAAAGCTAATATTTGGTAACAAGTTATATTTTTGGGCTTTGTTGGGATTTTTTTGGGGAATTTTCATATATAACCACTCAAAAATATCTTAATTATGTTTTATAACAATAATTTGGATAATTACATTTCGTAACTGTAGCTATAATAGTGCTTGTATATTTTGCTATACAATTCGCACATCGTTTGTATAATTCGTTATACAATTCACAGTTTTTGTATAGTATTTGTATAATTCGCTATACAATTTGTAGTTTTTGTACAACATTTGTATATTTCGCTATATAATTCGCGCAATGTTTGAATATGTTACAGTTTTTGTATAACATTCATATATTTCTCTATACAATTTGTTCTGTTCACTATACAATTCGCGCAATGTTTGTATAATTCACTATACGATTCACAGTGTTTGTATATTTTGATACAATTCATTGTACAAACTCAAACTGTAATTATACAAAGATGTCAGTCAAGAGGCGTAATTATTTCAAACCATAGCTATTTTAACTAATTAATTTAGTATATACTTGCTTATTCACGTAATTTTTTTCATTTGTGTTAGTGTTTAAATCTTGAAGTTGAATCTCTTTTGTTTGCATGCAGAGGCCCAAAATACTAAACCAGCCCATATGGAAATGGACCTCCGAGAGGAATATGCCCATGCCTTTCGGACCGAATCCTATGCTGATTTCTGGACACGTGTCCTTGCTTTATCCGAAAAGATTTCTTCCCCGACCAAAATTGTCGGCTCCACTTCAGCCGCTCGGCTTCCCTCTTATCGCCTTTTCGTGGAGCATCTTTTGGATCCGGATCAACCCACTGTAACTCGGATCTTGGGTTTGATCCAAACCCACCATGAAAATCACTCTTTACTATCCGAATACTTCACACAAACTGCTGAAGCTTCTCTACTTTGTAGTCTATTACTGAAAGATGTGCAACGTACACGTTCTCGATATAAATCACTTAAATCCGCTATAGATTCCCTTCAAAAAACACCATACTCACCTAAAACACACATGCCCAAAATCTTAACCCGATTAACTAAATTCTGCAACTCACTCAACCCGCTTGTTTCATCAACATCTTCTCCGCTCCGAGTTAAAACCGTTCAAGCCAACTGTTCAGAGCTACTAAAACGGATGGAGCGTAAGCGCGACAAGAATAAAGCGAAACTAAGATTAATAAACAAATTCAAAAGAGGCTCAGCTGTATTTGTCATGGCTTTAACAATCTCGCTTACCGTGATTGTAGCGACTCATGCATTAGCCTTGCTAGTTGCGGCTCCAACTGTAATGATGGCTTCATTCCAGCTGATGTCGACTAAGAAGCTAGCTAGTTGGTCGGCTCAGCTTGACATAGCCGCAAAAGGTACGTACATATTGATTAGAGACTTGGAGACTATAAGCCGATTAGTAGGTCGGCTAAATGACGAGTTAGAAGACCTACAAGCCATAGTTCGGTTTTGGCTCGAGAGAGGTGGAGATCGGCTTCAACTTGAGCTACAAGCCAGCGGCGAAGTGGCGCGCCAGCTGAAAAAGAATTATGCAAACTTTGTGGAACAATTGGATGAATTAGAAGAACATTTATACTTGTGTTTCATGACAATTAATAGGGCTAGAAACCTTGTTATTACAGAAATTATTAATTCGAATCCATATTTGTTAACCCAAATTAAAAAATAATGATGCCACGTGAATCTATTTATTTAATTATAATGTAGTTTTAATTTAAGAAAAAGGTAACTATTGTTGCTTCAATATTTCTTTTTTCCCATTAAAAATGAAAAACGAAAAGCTTTCTTTTTTAGGAAAGAAAACAAAAGACTTAAATATGTTTCCTTTATTTTATAATGCGGACTTTTATGGGTGGAAATTTATGATTGAAGACTTTATTAAGGAGAAATCTCCTTATACAGAAGCGTGAGAAATGGAAGAGAAGCAGAGAGCCATTGAGAGGAAGAAGAGGATTATTTCTGTATATTTTCAGTAAGTAATTACAATGTCTCCTTATGTATATATAGGAGATTATTACACACTAACTAACTCCTAATACATGACTAACTAACTTGTAACTAACTCTTAACCACTATATTAGTTATAACTAATTTGGACTTAATAACTACTCAACACTCCCCCTCAAGCTAATGGCTTGAATAGGTTCTTAAGTCCAAGTTTAAGAAGCAGGTAGTCATGTGCAGCTCTTCCCAAGCCTTTAGTGAGTATGTCAGCCAGTTGATTCTTGGTTGATACATGGTTGGTCTTGATTAACCCTTGAATGATCTTCTCTCTCACAAAATGGCAATCTATATCAATGTGTTTTGTCCTTTCATGAAAGATAGGATTGGCTGCAATCTGAATCGCAGCTTTACTATCACACATTAGCTCGACTGGTTCTTGAATCCTAACTCCCATTTCTTTAAGCAATCCAGTGATCCAAACAATCTCTGCAGTACAAGTAGCCATACTCCTAAATTCAGCTTCAGCTGAACTTCTGGATATGGTTTCTTGTTTTTTTGACTTCCAGGATACTAATGCTCCACCAATCTTCACAATGTATCCAGTTACTGACCTTCTTGTTTCCATACATGCTCCCCAATCTGAGTCACAATAGGCTTGTATCTGATTTTCATTGTTGGCAGGCATGAATATTCCCAGACCTGGTGTTCCTTTTATATACCTCACAACCCTTAATGCAGCATCCATATGAGATTTCTTAGGTTGATGCATGTATTGGCTAAGCATCTGAACTACAAAGGATATATCTGGTCTGGTCATTGTCAAGTACAATAATCTCCCAACCAGTCTTTGATAAGTTGAAGGATCCTTGATCAACTCATCTTCAACACCATTCTCACTTGGAAATTGCCTGTCATACTCTACTGAAGTTAGTTTCTGACTTACTTCAATTGGTGTTGTAGCAGGCTTTGCTCCACTTAATCCAGCTTCAGAAACCAACTCTAATGCATATTTTCTTTGGCACATTAGAATCCCAGATTGTGATCTTGCCACTTCTATTCCCAAAAAGAACTTAAGCTCCCCAAGATCCTTCATTTTAAATTGCTGTTGTAGATCTTTTCTGGTCTGATTTATCAGTGTTGGACTACTACCAGTCACAAGCAAATCATCTACATATACTAGCACAATAACAATCTCTTTATCAGCTGACCTTGTAAAGAGTGAATAATCATAATGACTTTGAATAAAGCCCATCTGAATTAAAGCATCTGTCAATTTTTTATTCCATTGTCTAGGAGCCTGTTTCAGACCATATAAGGACTTATTTAGTTTGCAGACTTGATGTTTCTCCCCCTGTCTGGCAAACCCTTCAGGAATGGTCATGTATACATCTTCAAGTAAGTCACCATTGAGGAAAGCATTGTGAACATCCATCTGAAAAATAAACCACTTACAGGAGGCTGCAAGAGCTATCAGAGTTCTTACTGTAACCATTTTTGCCACTGGAGAGAAGGTTTCTGAATAGTCTAAACCAAGCTGTTGGCTGTAACTTTTTGCTACCAACCTTGCTTTATATCTTTCAATCTCACCTGATGCTTTGTATTTGACTTTATAAACCCACCTACAACCAATTGGTACTTTACCATCTGGAAGGTCAACTATGGACCAAGTGTTATTTTCTTCCAAAGTAGTGATCTCAGCTTGCATAGCCTGAATCCAAAGAGGATCTTGAGAAGCCTGCTTGAAGGAGGATGGTTCTAATATGGAAGAATAAGCAGCCAGGGCTTGCTGATAAGTAGGATGAAAGTTTGAGTAGTTTATATAGTTAGACATTGGATAGGAACAAGAATTAGAGGTAGAAGTAACAAAATCATGCATCCATATAGGGGGATGTCTGACTCTAGAAGATTTTCTAGGAACTATTTGTTGTGGATGATTGTCAGTAGAAGATGTATTGGATGGACTACTAGAGGACATAGGATTAGGGACAGGCTGTTCATCAATAGATGAGGGGGTAGGAAACTGTAGAGGAGGTGAGTTTGAGGTAGATAAATCAAGCACTGGAAAGATTGGAGATCCAGAAGATTTGACATGTAGAAATGGAAATGTTGTTTCCATAAACACCACATGCCTGCTAACAAAAAAGGAATGTGAATGTATATCATAGAGTAGATAGCCCTTTTGATTTAAGGAATACCCCATGAATACACTTGGAATAGCTCTAGGAGAAAACTTGTCAGACACTTTAGTATTAGAAGCATAAGCAAGACTTCCAAACACTCTTAGATGACTGAGTGAGGGTGGATGCTTGAAAAGAAGTTCAAAAGGAGTTATGAAGTTTAGGATCCTAGATGGGGTCCTGTTAATGAGATAAACTGCAGCATTAACACATTCTCCCCAGAATTTCAAGGGAACACCAGCTTGAAACCTAAGAGCTCTAGCTACTTGAAGAATGGTTCTATGTTTCCTTTCTACAACACCATTCTGTTGAGGTGTGTAGACACAAGATGTTTGGTGATAAATTCCAAGACTTGTCATGAGAGATTGAAACTCAGAACTGAGGAACTCACTTCCATTGTCAGTTCTAATAGTTTTAACAGATGTTGAGAAAAAATTCTGTACTTTTGCAAGAAATTGTTTAAGAACAACAAGTACTTCAGATTTAGAGGTAATCAGAAACAGCCAAGTAAATCTAGTGTAATCATCTACAATTGTAACAAAGAATCTTTTATTGTTGTATGTAGGGACTCTATAAGGACCCCAAATGTCATAATGTAGCAATTCAAAAAAACAGGTGGTACTAGAAACACTTGAAGGAAAGGGTAGTTTAGTATGTTTTGCAAATGGGCATACAGTACACTTGTGATCTTCAGGAACAAGCTGTTGAAGGGTGAGATGTCTTCTAAGAATAGTGAGTGGGGCATGGCCAAGTCTTCTGTGCCACAGAGTAGTTGAGAGGTTATCAGCTTTGCTTACTGAACAGCAAGAGGAATGAGTAGAATTAGGAGTGGTTCCTTTGAGGATGTACAGACCCTGTTCTTCCCTACCAATCCCCTTCACCAGACCAGTGCAAAGATCCTGGAATACACAGAAGTCAGGGAAAAAATTCACTGAACACTGCAATTCCCTTGTTAATTTTGAAACTGACAGCAAGTTACACTTAAACTCAGGAAGAAATAACACATTAGACAATAGTTGATCTTTCAAAACATGTAGTTTCCCAATCTTAGTAACCTGTGCTTCACCACCAGTGGGCAGATGAACATAATTGTTGCCTTGACTGTGAACATTTTCATGATCATGCATAAGCTCAAGTTTGGATGTCATATGGTTGGTGGCTCCTGAGTCAACTATCCACCTAGGATGATTTGAACTAGTATGTAGATAAGTAAAAGTACCTGCATTTGCTGAAGTACCTGCACTTGCTGTCTGAGTCTGACTTATATCTCTATTCCCTTTATTCAACAATTGAATTATTTGCTTGTATTGTTCTTGAGTAAAGTAGGAAGGTAACTGTTCTGGCTGAAGATTGTTTGAAGTTGAACTCTCTTTGTTATTCTCTGCTAAGTTTGCATACTGTACACCTCCTTTCTTCCTACCTCTAGGCCAGTCTTGAGGATATCCAATAATCTTGTAACAGTTATCTTTTGCGTGACCATTATAACCACAATGCTCACACACTATAAGAGTCTTCTTCTGAATTTTATAACTATTGACAGGCTTATTGCTGTAGTTTCCCTGAAAAGTTCCTTGAGATCCTGACCCTGTAGTGATTCCCTTTCCTTTATAGTTTGAACTGAAACCTCCCTTCTGACTAAAGAATGCAGCACCTTCTAGAGAGTCATTTACAAGAGACACTGTATTAACTATTGACCTCTGACTTTCATGATCTATCACCATTGAATATGCCTTGTTCAAGGTAGGAACTGGTGCCATCATGAGTATCTGACTTCTACATTGGGTATAAGTATCATTTAACCCCATTAGAAACTGTAACAGTCGTTGGTAGCCATGATGTTGAGCATAATTTTGGGACTCTGGACAATTGCAGCCTGGACAAGGCATTAAAGCATCAAATTCATCCCACAAGTTCCTCATTTTTGAAAAATACTCAGCTACTGACATGGTTCCTTGAGTGAGTGTAGCAATTTCTCTATGTAACCAAAAAATTCTTGACCCATTAACTGTATCAAATCTTTCTTTCAAGTCCAGCCATACCTTGTGTGCATTTGATGCATATATGATACTGCTAAGCAACTCTTTCCCTACAGAATTCATTATCCATGACAACACTACAGCATTAACCTTTTCCCATTGCTCATGCAATGAGACATCAAACTTCTCTTTTGTATGTCTCCCATCCACGAGTCCTAATTTACTCTTGCCTAATAAACCTATGGTCATAGAACGACTCCACAATGCATAATTTTCAGATCCAATCAGCTGAATTGAAATCAATGAACTACCTGGAGTATCGGAGGGATATAGGTACAAAGGATGATTATGATCTATTTCAACTAACCCTGAGCTCCTTGAAGGTGCTGGATTTGGAGTTGCATGTACGTTTTCTGTAACCGCCATTACTTCTCAGCTTGCAATTGCGATTCAGCACTTAATTTTCAGATGAAATTCAGCTCTTCGAAGCTCAAATTTCAGATTTCTTTACTTGATCTGTGAATTTGATAGACAGATCTCAGCTTCTCAAAGCTAATTCCTTCTAATTTCTTCTAAATTTCAGCTTCTCCAGGTTCGACTTTCTTCAACTTCGAACCTTTCTTCTGCTGATCTTCCTCAACTACTGGCTCATGAGCTTGATTTGGCACTTAGGATCAGTGCTCTGATACCATGAAGACTTTATTAAGGAGAAATCTCCTTATACAGAAGCGTGAGAAATGGAAGAGAAGCAGAGAGCCATTGAGAGGAAGAAGAGGATTATTTCTGTATATTTTCAGTAAGTAATTACAATGTCTCTTTATGTATATATAGGAGATTATTACACACTAACTAACTCCTAATACATGACTAACTAACTTGTAACTAACTCTTAACCACTATATTAGTTACAACTAATTTGGACTTAATAACTACTCAACAATGATCACATGGGACGTAGTTATGTTATATTAAAAGCGTGAAGATATTTAGAAATGTTGCGAACTTTTTGCTTTTTATTAAAAGATTCATTTTTTTTAGATAAAGTCGTCTTTTCAAAAAATTTCTTTAAATTCTTATTTAATTATATTTATAATATTGGCTTTTAAAATATATCAAAATAAATGATAAAATAAGGATTTTTAGCCGTGGAAAAGACTCTTAAATAGACTTCTACTTCTTTCTTATTTGAATCAGGAAAATACTCTACCGCCGCTAATTAAGGAAAATTCTAATCGAAATTATTTCTGCAGTGAATTATTTATCTTTTCATAAGTACATAATTAAATTTAATTTTTCTTTATAATATTTATTATTAGGTGAAGTACACACTTTGATCGCGCACTCTCGCATACAACAAGATTAAATTTAGATTCTAATTTATCATGATATATAGGACCTTTATAAATAAATAATTTATCAAAATTATTTCTGCAGTGAATTATTTATTTTTTCATAAGTTCATAATTAAATTTATTTTTTCTTTATAATATTTGTTATTAGGTGAGATACACACTTTGATCGCGCACAGAGAGCGCGTACAACCCGACTAATTTTAATATATAGTAGTGAAAAAAACTTTTAGTTGGGGTAACCATGTGGATTAATGTGTTTGATTACTTTATTTTTTTCACACAATAATTGAACCGCCGACATTTTTGTTGTTGATTAAATTGAATTAAAATTTAATTATTTTCAATATTTGTGTCATACTCCGCTAGGGACATTTTAATTATGATATTTATTAAAAGTAATTAATTAAAAAATAATTGTCATTTTTAAAAATTTAAGGTATAATTAATTACTTATTTCCTTCATACTCCTCATTTGTGGAAATTTGTCAGTGTTGTTGTTCCACCTTTATCTTTACTTAATAAAAATAGAAAAAAGAATAATATAATGAAAAACATAGTAATATTAAATTAAAATAAAGAATTTTATATTTGTTTTTTGTGACATGAAATATTATTTGAATTTTATAATATTCCCTCATAATTAGAAAAAATATTATTTATGGTATCTTTCTAGTGAGATAAAATCAGATTATGTGACATAAACATTATTTAAATACAAGATACTAAATTTTATGCTTTTACTATTTTTATTTATACTCTTTAATTGCACAATTACACTTCTAAAATAGACATTTTTGCGGAAAAATATAACTAATGGGAAATACATTAATTTTCTTTAATAAAAATCATTGACATTTCAATGGATTTTAGCGTTTTTAGCAATGTTTATTATCTGAAATCTTTTCTTATCCCGAATTGAATATGGAACTTTTTATTGTTACGGGGTGTTCAAAATCGAGTCGTAACCAATAAGTCAGCTGAAAAATTGGCTTATCGGTTTATTGGTATTGAATTATCGAATAAACGGTTGGGAAACTGATTAAAATTTTATAATTAATGGCTTATCGGTGTGGGGGTGTATTATTCAATTTCCTTATCGGATAAACTGTTAATCCATTAAGAATTACCGTACCTACATTTTTATTTTAGATATATTAGCTCAATTTGATATTTACCATAATATATAAGAGTAATTATATATTTTTTCTTTATTAATCCTAACTCCTAAAAAAGGGGAGCTTATTTATTTTTCTATAATTATATATATATATATTGCCTTGTCCATTTTATGTAAAACATGTGTTAAAGTATTTTTAGTACTATATTTTTTTTTCTCACTACTCACTGGTTCAATGCATTAAAATAATAAAAATAAGATATTTTTTTGGAAGGTGTGACTATATGTTTATCAAAGAAAAAAAACCATACAAACCACCCAATAATTGTTAATTCATTACGAACCAATTGATACTTTATAAGTTGACTAGCGAATTAATAAATTTAAAAATAAATATTCGATAAATCAAATCATCAAGTAAAATTATCTGGTCGATCTATCTGATAAGCAGCCCTAATTATAAGAGCTGAGTTAAAAATTAAAAAGCGAACATTTGGATTTAACCTAAATAACATGGATGAAATAATATAATATGTCTGGTGTTATTTAATTGCATGTTTCATAAATTTTTTTAATACTCATGTGGTTATCAACATCTGTTGGATAATATTTTTTTCCCTAATGATAAATAAAAAATAAAATTAAAAATTAAAATAAAATAAGACAGAGATAAGGTATTAAAATGAAACCTAAAACCCAAGCTAATGAAATTATCAATATATTTAATTTTTTGATTTAACTTTTCAATTTGATTTAATTTTTCGATTTGATTTGAATACACCTAACCCTTTTGTTAATGTACTAGTGCATTTATTCCTGGTATTTATTATAAGTTATAACACCACCTTTCTAGTTGACGGACGGTCTATATATAATACTTTTTAATAAAGGATTGTGCATGATATCATAATCATAAATTGTACTTTTTTCGTCCTATTTTATGTGTTGTCTTTTAATTTGAAATGTTATTTAAATTTTTTTTTAAAAATTTCTGATTTAAAATAATTATTAGATATTTGTGTAATTGAGAATTATTTCATTAAAGAATAAAAAGAAATTTTAAAAAATTAAATTATTTTCAACTAGAGTAAAGTGACATTCTTTCTTTAACGGATAAAAAAAAAAATTATCACATAAAATGAGACGAATAACGGACGAATTATTATTTTATTCATTAAAGAGGGTGGGGTTGGGGGTAATAAGAAACCCAAAATGCGAGGTCTGCATTATTATCGTAGGGCTAGAGCTAAATGTAATGGTTGTGATTTGGTAGCCCTTTTTTTCATAAATTTTAATGTTATTTTATTTAAAATTTATAGAGTTGAAATTAAAGATGAAATCATATTTTATATAATTTTTTTGCATAAAATATTTAAAATAATATTTATAATTGAACTTTTAAAAACAAATTAAATTTGGAATGCAATTTTAAATTAAGTTTCAAACTTTCATGATCGAAACCTAATTTTCAAATGAAATAAAACATTATTTCAAAAAAATATATATAATCATTAATAAAGTGTAACAAACTCTTAACAAAATTGGACAAAAAACAAACTACTTTTCTTGCTATCTATCTTAAGTTGCTTCGATGGACAAAGTTATTAAATATTTATATTGATACAAAGAATAGTAACAAACATTCAGTGAAATAATTACGATTGTGTAAGATAAATATTATAAGGAAAAAATAAAAAATATTCTTAATATTTTTTATTTATTTTATATTTGTCCTTCTTTAACCTATCGGCTAATAAATTGCACCTAGTATTATCTTTTAAACACAATAATTATGGTGTGTAAAAGTTTCTTAATAAAATGTATTACACATATTTCAGAAAAAGTTCCAATGTTAGAAAGTTTTCTTAAAGAAGAAGTGTGTCTAAAATGAACTTGATCCAAAAATATAGTATACTATATTTAATTAGATAATTAATAATTAGTATAGAATCATTTATCTATCTATCTATCTATATATATAGTATATATATTCAATCACCAAGGGGTCGTTTTGGTACAAAAATGAATAATGCAAGGATTAGTAACGTATATAGTATACTATACTATATACTATCTTTTTTAAACTTCAATTTTCTTCAATAAAAGAAAAAATTAAAATAATAATTATTAGTCAAATAATTATATGAGAAATTAACTCAAATTGAGCATATATACTTTTTCTCTATCTTTAATTAGCATGATGATAATGTAAAACGAAAATCTAGCCATTGACCATCAATGAATATGATGCAGTGAATGAGGCTGCTCCTCCCTTAATTAGAGATCTCGGGTTCAAAGCCCTGGAAATAGAAAAATTCTTTGTAAGGAGTCTTTCTCCCAAATGAAACTCTACGCGACAAAAATCCGAATTTAATCAAATTTCAATGTGAATATCGAATATCGAGTTGAAAAGAAAGAAAAAAAAACTCGCCATTGACATATAGAGTGGTTGATCACATTAAAACGCCAAACTGGACAGGTTTGAAGGCCTTTCAATGTCATTATTATTTATATATGTTGTACAATAATATTGTTGAATACTCTCCTCGTCCCTTTTTAATTATCACAATTTTTATTTTTAAAGTTAAATTATATAAATTTTAATTAAAATTTTAAAATATATTTTTCATTATATTGATATGAAAAAAGTTGTAGTTAATAATGTTTTTCTTGTAATTTTTTATATCTAAATTTTTATTTTAAAATATTAAGTTAATTTAATTTAAATTTTTTATTAGTTAAATTAATTTTCAAAAATATAATATAATAACTAAAAATGAACGGAGGAAGTATTAATTAAAAATCAACGGGAAAAAGCTAAATGTGCAGTAGCTTGAACAATTATTGACGGCCGGTTCCCCAACTTTCTAATTTCAACCTCTACTGGCCAATGTTTATTGTATCAAACTCTCGATTATTTTATAATATGTCAGTGTTTGCTTTTTAATAAGATACAATATATACATGGTTCATTTGGCGTGTCATCTTATTCTTTTTTTTTTCCCAAAAAGGTTTGTCACCTTATTCCCAAAGTGATTTTCAATGTTTTTTTGTGTGAAATCTTAATGGTTAAATTTATAAACAAACCTATAACAATCAATAACTGATAAGATAATTGATAAGTCAATATTTTAATGGTTCTATAACGGTGTAAAATATCCAGAAATCAATGACAGATAAGTCAAATTGATAAACTTCAAATCGAATCAAACCAACTGATAGACAACCCTAATTTGACTTTGCACGAAATTTAAAAAACAAAGAAACACTTTTGGAATTTATCATCTAACATAAATACTATTTATTTGAGTAACTACAAATAAGTTCATTAAGGATAAAATGACTATATTTTTTTAACCCTTTTTCGTTCAACAAATGAAGGCAAGCAAACAAGATTTTTTTTTTTCATAAAAAGTAAACACTACAAATCAAAAGGGACATTAAATAATTGCAAAGTACAATTAAAAAAAATTATCAACATATATAATTAGAATTAGGAAATATTTTTGAATAATTTATAATATGTTAAAAGAGATTTTTTTGATCCAATAAGTAGAATAAGGGGCATATTCGAATCATTTTTAACAGGCCAAGAACATTTTTAATCCAAAAGATATAAACAAAATAATCTTTTTTATCTATTTTTAATACATTAAAGATATTTTTAATCCAATAAATAAAAGAAAAATGTTCTTAAAACTATGTTGAATGTCTTAAATATATGTGGCAAGAGGGGTCTGATCCCAAGACTCTGTACGCTTTCCAATTTACTAGTGATTGTTTATCTGAGTTTCTGAGATAAATTGGAAAGTCTCGGATTCGAATTCTTTTAAGTATGGAGTCATTTTTATTAGGAAATATTTTATTTTTAAATATAAAATTTCTTGATACGAATTTAAACTTAATCGAATTTTAATATTAGTATCAAATATCGAGTGAAAAATTAGAAGAAAATACCATCTAAAATAGATAATAACGACACAACACATGTAGTAAAGTTAAATTTCTTTTACAAAATTACATATATACTCGGGAGGGTCGCATGCATGCATGAATTTATCTAAATTCGTATCATTTCGATTTAGGGTAATGATTAGATAATCGATCAAGTAATTCTAATTTTAGTGTGTGTATATATTATGGCTTAGTCCAATATTTCCTAATGAAACAAGAGACAAGGCACGTCTTTGCACTTAACTTAGACGTATCCTTTGACGTGAAAATCAAAGGCCTACTACGTAAATCTTTTTGTTAGTGTTTTTACTATAAACAACAATATTTGACTTAAAAAAATACTAGGAAGAAAACAAAAGTAAAGTGAAATAATTTGCTTCAACTGCCATCCAATAACTAAGGATAGTAGTAATAAATTATATCCAACTACACCTCATGAAATTCATAAATGCATCCCAACTGTTCCCAATATAACACTCTTAATTAACTCCAAGTATAAGTAAATCATCAATCTTGGCTCATTTTCCTATCTTACAAAAAAACACACACACACACACAAACAAAAGAAGAAAAGATTTAGCCATGACAAAGGAGGAAATTGGGGTTACAAATGTAAAAATCTTGAAAAAATCAAATGTGAAGCCTCAAAAACCAATTGGAAAAAAAGAATGTCAATTGGTAACGTTTGATTTGCCTTACTTGGCATTTTATTACAACCAAAAGTTGATGGTCTACAAATTGGGGCCTGAAAACTTTGATGAAACTGTGGAAAAATTGAAAGATGGTCTGTCTTTAGTGTTGGAAGAATTTTATCAACTTTCTGGGAAATTGGGAAAAGATGAGGAAGGAGTTTTTAAGGTGGAATATGATGATGATATGGATGGAGTTGAAGTGATTGTGGCTGATGCTCAAGAGATTGAACTTGCACAGCTTACTCATCATCAACAAGGCATTGCAAAATTCCAAGATTTGTTACCTTATAACAAAATCTTGAATTTGGAAGGCCTTCATAGGCCTCTTCTAGCCATCCAGGTAAAAAAATATTTGCATAACGTTGTTTGCAACATATTTTAATATGATGGAAATATAAATCGCAGTCACAAATAAAATATGAAGAAACATAAGTTTATTGATAAATATTGTGGATACAAATCTGTTGGTCCCTTGGTAGATTTTCTCCATGATTCGAGGGTCGTTAGTAGCGTATTTCTCGAGCCTAGGATAATTTTAACCATAATTAGGGTTTAGGGTAGAATAGACTCCATGAAATTCCGACTGAAATAGGACTAATTTTGTACTACTAAAAATAATAATTAATATTCATATAAATTATTAAGCATTTTTTACTTTTGTGAATGAGTTTCATCTAGCAAGTCACATCTACGCACATTTATTAATACACTATAGTGGTTCGGCGTTGGCACATCATTCTGAACAAGAGCTCAATTAATTATACTCACTTTAATTTTTATTACGTGAATTATTAAAAAAATATTTAAGGACATAAATTTAAAGTTACTTTATTCATTATTTTTTTAATTATTATCAAATTATTTTCTTAAAACGTAGAATAATTAAGAATTCCATTTAAGTGAAAAATCGTAAATATGGAATAACGTCTCAAGGCTTGATGGACTAGAGTGAGTAGGAAAAATTTCAGCTTTTATTTGCCAATCGGTGTAAAGAGTCTTTTGATTACGTACATTAGAAAAAATATTGCAATTTTTTTTTTGCTTGTCTCACTAAATTGGATCTAGGAGAATCTTAGTAACTTAGTTGGTTGACTACTTGAACTCCCATCTTATTGGTCAGAGTTCGATTCCCTTTGTAATCATGGATCCAAGCTAAGATAGAAAAGTTCACAAGTGTATGTCTAATTTTATATTCTAAGAAAGGCTTCTACCAAATCTAGTACTAGATCTTGTAGTTTATTTTTAGAAATACAAATATCCATATGCATTTCTATTTTGGTTTTAAGTTATTTATTTTTTAGAGTATATGCTTCTTAGAGTTAATTAATTAAATATTTTGTGTTGAGTAGTTAGTAATTAATTGGTTGGACCCCATTGATGACTTATTTTGTGTTCTCAAAATCCAACTTGGTTACAGCTAACTAAGCTGAAAGACGGGCTGGCAATGGGTTTAGCATTTAATCATGCGGTTCTGGACGGTACTGCCACGTGGCACTTCATGTCCTCCTGGGCCCAGCTCTGTTGTGGGGCCAGCTCGATTTCGGTCCCGCCTTTCCTTGAACGAACCAAGGCTCGTAACACTCGAGTCAAGCTCAACCTATCCAAACCATGTGATGCACCGGAGCATGCTAACGGTGAGAATGCAACCGGTAGCGTCGATCCACCACTCCGGGACAGGGTGTTCAAGTTCTCCGAGTCAGCAATCGACCGGATCAAGTCAAAGGTCAATGCGAACCCGCCGGAAGGCTCATCCTTCTCGACGTTCCAATCGCTCTCGGCGCACGTGTGGCTAGCCGTCACACGTGCGAGGCAACTCAAGCCGGAGGAATACACAGTCTACACCGTGTTCGCCGATTGCCGGAAGAGAGTCGACCCTCCGATGCCGGAGAGTTACTTCGGAAACCTAATTCAGGCGATTTTCACGGTGACGGCGGCGGGATTGCTGCTGGCGAATCCGATCGAGTTTGCAGCGGGGATGATTCAGCAAGCGATTGCGAAGCACGACGCGAAGGCAATTGAGGAAAGGAACAAGGAGTGGGAGAGTAGCCCGAAGATATTTCAGTACAAGGACGCCGGAGTGAATTGCGTGGCGGTGGGGAGTTCGCCGAGGTTTAAGGTGTATGAGGTGGATTTTGGATGGGGAAAACCGGAGATAGTGAGAAGTGGATTGAACAATAGGTTTGATGGTATGGTGTATTTGTATGCTCAGAAAAATGGAGGAAGAGGAATTGATGTGGAGATTAGCTTGGAAGCAAATGCAATGGAGAGGTTGGAGAAGGATAAAGAATTCTTAATGGAAGAAGCTTAATTAATTCTATGTTTCTTTTGGTATTTTATTTATTGTTTTATCACGTTCTATGTTTTTGTAGTATGTTAAAAACAATAATGTTTGTTTTCTGTGTTTAATTTTCTGATTATGTTTCATGTTTTGTTTTCTACAAGAAACACTGGGTAACAAGATTGATTTATAATTTTGGCATTTGACTTTTTAAGCATTTTGCACCGATCTTTTCGATTTCGCTTTTTCGAGGTCAACTTAATTAAACATCAAATTTTAATTTAATATTTAATATTTAAATTATACGAAAAATGTTATAGTTGAATCATTCTCATATTAATATGATAAAAAAAAATATTAATCTTAAAATATTTATCAAAATTTATATAATTTGACTTCGATAAGTGAATGGTAACAAGTAAAAGTGAAGGGAGTATTAAAAGTGTTTGGTTATCATTAAAAAAAAAATGTTTTTAAACACTTTCTTAAAGCTGAAAAAGTTTTTTAAAAAATGTCAACAATTAAATATTTTTAATTTATGACTTTTGACTCTTAACTTATAAGTTATATGCAAATTAAAAAGAAAGCAAATCCAACTATTTGTATCTACAAAAAAGATGGATTATATATTTATGCTACATGCTTGAATTATAGGGAGTGAAAAAATTGGAATGTTGGACTTTCGACAATGCCAAATAAATTAATGAAAAAATTTCTATAAATGACTATTTAATTATTGTTATTCAATAACTGAATTGAGGAGAAATATAAAAAAAATACAAGTGTCTATAAGAATACAAACAAAAAAAATAATTAGATATGGGTGAATAAACATCAAAATATAGTCAAATAAGGATAATGTTCTTATTCAAGAAAGAGATCTGAAATATTGATAAGAACAAGGAAGAAGAAGAGTAGTAGAAAAAAAGCAGCAGATGAAAAGAGGTAAGGAAGCGTTTGGTAGGATGTATTAGGAAAAATAATCCACAGATTAGTTATTGATATTAATTAGTATCATATTTGGTAATACCTATACATGGTATTAACTAATACTTTGGATTACCAAGATTATACGTAAAGACAAAAATATACCTTAAATTCTTTACATTTTTTTTATTTTCTTGATTTTATATTTTATGTTTATAGTTTTATACTAGTAAATTTATTTGCGAGTTCATATTTTCATAATATAAAAACAAATAAGTTTATTATGTCAAATTTTTAGATTCTATTTATTTGTGGTTTCTTATTTACAAATATTTTGCCATGTGAATTTTATTTTTTTATAATTAATTTAGTTGAGTGATTTTATTGATACACAACAAAGTCGAATGATGTTAAATATATTCTCAAAGTTGAGTGATCTTGTAAGACATAAACACTATATTAAAACTACCACTTCCAAATTTTTATGTGTAAGTATAGATTGTTTAATTTACAATTGTTTACCATCTTTTAAATTTTAACAATAAATGGTCTATATTTATTAAATTAAAAATTGGCGTTCTATTAGTGATGAATTTATTAAGATCACAATTATTTATTCTCAAATAATTCAAGTGAGAAAATAGCAAATATGACGACAAAATTATTGTTCTCCTAACTAGTTAGAAGCCACAAAAAAAATAATCTACTTTGATCAAATTATATGAAATAAAAAATTTCATAATAATTCAAGGGTATAATTGGAAAAAAAGATATGGTGAAACTTAATCTCACCGAGGACAAGACTTTAGATAGGAAGGAGTGGAGGTCGAGAATTAGAGTAGCAGGCTAATAGGGTAGATAAGGAGTTGTTAATTGTCTGCCTTTTATATGTTATTTATCTGCATTTATATGTTAATTGTCTCGTATTTACGTATCATCATGTGCTTTCGTTACTAATTGCTCTTCCTGTGCACTTTGTCCTTCTCTTTCTTGCCTGTTTATCATATCTAGCTTATTCTGCTGATGGGTTTTTATGACGAGGGTTCCCAGGAAACGGTCTCTCTACCTCTATGAGGTAGTAGTAAGGTCTGCGTACATTCTACCCTCCCTAGACCCCACTTGTGGGATTTTACTGGGTATGTTGTTATTGTTGTTGTACCAAACGACCCCTTAGTGATTCAATGTGTATACTATATATATAGATAGATAGATGGTTCTATACTAATTATTAATTAGATAATTAAATGATTAGCTGACTGATTTTAACTAACTTCTAAATAGTTAAGCAACTAACTTCTTAAAAAACTATGTAAGCTACTCTTCTACTCTTTCACACAAGAAAGTGGGAAAATGTTTAATAATACTCCTAACTTGGAATTCAAATACTGATGTTGAATTTTGCTAAGGCCCTTGGTCAGAATATCTGCAAGTTGAACAGAGGTGTTGATAACATCTTATTAAATCTATTTTTTCATAAAGTGACAATCAATCTCAATGTGTTTAGTATGCTCACAATAAACAAGATTTACAGCTATTTGAATGGCGAATTTGCTATCATAGTAAAAAAAAAAAAATCTAAACTACAGTCTTTAAAATAAATTGCATGAGTTCAATTGTACATCTTACCATTTGAGTGACAAATAAAACTTTATTTTGAGCTTCCCACAACTGAATCATGTCCACTAAGTAGAACTTATTCTATAAAAATAGGATAGTGTTAGTTTAAACATTTAATTTTTACAATACAACAGAGGAGGACTAATAAATGAAATTTGGTTCAACACTCTTCCAATGGCTCTAGGGTACAAAATTGCTTCTCCTAGCAAAAGATTTCAAGTTCGTCAAGCATTTTAAGAATAATAATACAATATTCACTGGTTTTTTTCTTTTCTTTTCTTTTTTTTAAGGGAAAAAAAAAAAAACAAGCCCTATCATAAAAAATCGCATAGTTAGCTGCCTATGTCTCACTTTCTGGCTTCAAGGAAGAAGGGGTCACTGAGGCAGCTTCTCCTGGAGCTTCTGGGGTGTAATGCAGTTACGATAAACGTCAGAACAGAGGGAGAGAGATGGATAGATATTACTGTGTGCATATGTTACTAACCTTGTGACTGGCTTTGGGAATTTGAGGGGCTTTGCTGGGGTGAAGAAATCGCATTCTGCTGAGCAGCTGCCGTTGAAAGATCTGCAGTTGAGTATGCTCCATCTGCCGAAGAAGCACCATCTGCTATTTCAGAAATACTACCAGTTAGTTCCCTATGGATGAAGAAAACAACCAATTGGCTCGAAAAGTTCTAAAGTGCTTCATGTGGATGCAATGTCATATCAGCTCTGGCTGCACAATACAACTAGTATGAATGTTACTCCATCTATCCCAAATTATGTGACACACTTTCCGTTTTGGTCCCAAAAAGCTTTGTACCAAGTCAAACGGTGCCACAAATTGGGATGGAAGGATTAATAAAGAAATGGACCTTGGATCTAATTCAACATCAAAAGCGAATTTATAAAGAGAGGATTGCGCAAGGCCATATAAGGAGTCATGTTCCCATCCCACAAAAGACGTGGGACTCCAATACCCACCCACCCCCACCCACCCACCCCCCCAAGCCCAGGATCAGACATTTGGAGTGCAAATATAACAATAGAGGAGAAAAGAATTCAAGCAGTGGATCTCTTTAATGTATTAATGAGCTAAGTTGCGCGGACTCTTCACTTTCAATGCCGCACCCGTGTCAAATTCTCCGAAAATACACTACTTTTTGGAGAATCCGACATGCACCCGCCGACACTTTTGAAGAGTCCGAGCAACATAGTTAATGAGGCAACAAGTACCCAAATAGAAGTAGAGCATTATTGGACACCTCCAGCAGGAGCACAGCAAGAGTGACCAGGTTTCGTGAGTCATGACTGCACCAATTTAAGAGATGCTCATAGCAAAGAGGTGTTTTCTACTTTTTCGCACATATTACTAACCTTGTGGGCTTTGGGCATTGTACAGGATTTGCTCGGGAGTAGATGTCTCATTCTGCTGCTGAGCTGCTGCTTTTAGCTGCTCCTCAGTGATCTTCAAGTACTCTTCAGTTGAGTATGCTCTATCTGAAGAAGAAGAACTATCTGCTACTTCAGAAACATCAATACTAATTAGTTCCTTAAGAATGAATATAACAACAATTGGATCAAAAAGTTCTAAAATGCATCCCATGAATAGAATGAGTCAAACAGCTGGAGTGGGTCTGCAGAAAACACCTAGTAGAAATGCATCCTGCTTCATAGCATGATGGTAAAGGAGAAAAGAACTCAAGAAGTTCATTGCTTGTTGTGCTAATGAGAGCAACAAATATCCAAATAGAAGTAGAGCACATTTGTGCAGTCCCATCAGGAGCTAAGAAAAACCAGGCATCTGGAATGCAGCAATTTAAGAGATGGACAATGGTTGCTACAGTTTAAAAGCAAAACGAATGGTGATCTGATCTTTATTTCGTATATCTTCTTACCTTGTGACACGGTTTGGGATTCAGACCGACTTTCAAGTGATGCTGCAAGGTCTTTCTCAGCTTGTTTTTCAGCCTCAGCTATTCTCATCAGCCTTTCCAAGTCGTCTTCACCCATGGAAGCTATCTTTGATGATGGAGAACCATCTGCCAATTTTGTAAGAGTTACATAATAAAATTCCTTACATGATATGTACCTATTTAGTCTGCTAGCACAAATGAGCATGGAAACTGATTTGCTCTTCAATTAGATAACGCCAAAAAAATAATTGCAGAAGACAACTATGGAAAATAGTAGGTAAAAGTGGTCCAAGATAAGGACCAAAATCCCACTTGCAATAGTGGATATGCTGCAGGTCCTAAGCAGCAACAACCATTAATTGAAAGATTGGATAATATGAATTAAAGATGAGGAATAAAATGTTCTATTCAATTTTGGGTCTTCAGCTAACCTAGAGACAGAAAACATTGATTGTGAGGTAGAAATGCAAACAAGAATGCAAGTTTTCCTTCCTCCAGTTATTAGATGTAACACATTTCTTCAGCGAAAACTTGTTTCATGCTGGTCAAATTCTGGTACTGGGCAGCAATAACATTGATTGGAAGGTTGGATAATATGAATGAAAGATAAGGAATAAAACTTCTTGGATAATATGAATGAACGACAAGGAATAAAACTTCTTGCAATTTACGGTCTTCAGCTAACTGAGAAGCAAAGAACATTGATTATGAGCTAGAAATGCAAACAAGAATGCAAGGTAGCCTTCCTCCAGTTGTCAGATGTAACACTCTTCAGCAAAAACTTGTTTCATGCTAGTCAAATTCTGGTGCTAAGTAGCAACAACATTGATTAAAAGGTTGGATAATATGAATGAAAGATAAGGAACAAAATGGTCTTGCAAATTTGGTCCTTCAGCTAGCCAAGAAGCAAAGAACATTGATTATGAGGCAAAAATGCAAACAAGAATGCAAGGTAGTCCTTCCTGCTAGTCAAAAACAAGTAAAATTTCCTCCAGATTCAGTTTGCACACATTTTGATTCTACGGAATCCTTTCGAGTCAGCTTTTTACTTCAGACAATTCACAAACATCAAACAGTTTGAAACACCTCAAACTGCAGTCAAAGAAAGTTTACAAGTGTGTCCAATTTATTTTTTTAAATTAAAATCCATTCAAGTGTTCAATATAAAGTTAAAAGAACTAAGCTTGAACCCTCGAAAGGCAATGAGGGGGATGAGCCCAAGATTTCCATGAATTCTTCATGCACCCCTTAACATTTTATACATGTACATAAAAAACCCAACTTCTGTCCTTTCTCAAAAAAAATGCTCCGTACAGAATTTCTTTAAATTCAAGTAGTTATTCCACAAGGCGCAAATGAATGTAAAAGGAAGATTCACACAAAGGACAGAAAATTCAAGGAGTCCAAAGCATGCCTACCTTTTCAATGTTCTATGATCCATGGTAAATGTCGGTCCAAATTTGAACCATAATGAGAGACCTCTATCCTCCTCTATCAAGCCTGTCAAACTGTTAAGCTCACAAGTCACTCCATCAGTGTGTGCCCAAGAGAGCCTGAGATGTCTCACATAACTACTGTTAACAGTAGAAGTAGCATGCCTGAATCTAACTAGGGTTCACATAGGTGGAGAACCTGGGTCAGGATAAAGAGGGTTTCAAGTTGTACGATATCTAATGAAACTATCATTGGAATTTAGATCTTATTCAAAGAAAAAGATCAGTAGGCTGGATGAAAGACACATACAGAGTAATGGTATCCCACATGCCTAAGGAGAAGAAGATCCATCTCCAATGGAAAACCAAACAAAGAAGGGAAAAATAAAAAAATGAGCTTCACCAGACATACTAGGAAATTTTATTGCCAGACTCTATGTTCTTTCATAATAAACACTCCTATTCAAGAATCCAAAAGAAAGAAAATAGAAAGGTTTTTGAATTTATGTGAAGGCAAACAATCACTCATCATGTACCTAGGCGGAATTGACTTACCTTTTGCTTTTCAAGTTCAATTTGGCCTTTTAGAGACCTTTCAACCCTACAGCTTTGACGACTAAACTACACTGAAAGACACTCTTGACATGGTATAATAATGTTCACTTTGGGTCAAACCCGCATGGTTTTCTCCTAAAGGCCTCATAACATTAAGAGTACCCCTACAGCTTATATTTAGCTTCTATCTATCACTTTCCAATATGTGACTTTGTTCACACCCAACCATAGGCTAACCTAGAACTTTATTGTGTACCACCTAACTTATCTTAATATATATCACCACCAAAACCCAGTAGTTTTGGTTAAGGTCTTGGTAAGATCAGTTGTGGGTTTTGTCAGGCATTCACTTGTATGGGAATAGAGGAATAGTTGGTATTATCTAAAATTTCTTTTGGAATAAGAGTGCAACCAACAATAGTGCAATTGTCTTTTTGAAACGCTCAACAAGAAACCTTCCAGAATTCTCAATACATTATACATCAACCGTATGAAATACAGTTGCTACAAGATCAGACCACTTCTGCACACAAATTTAACCAGGGTTAGATAAGGATCGAATCTTGCAACTCCACTGGTGAACTCCCAACCAATCCTTCACAACACATTCACTCACAAAATGAACTTCGGAATTACATGGGATACTAAAAGGCACAATACAGACAATATAATCCCATTCCTACCTCACTTGGTAGAATAAAATATAATCTTCAGAAAAAATTCCAAAAAATCAAGAAACCTCTACGTAAGCAGTATATCTATTCTAACACACTGAACTGATCCAAATGAAAAGAGGGAGTTGTTCGGATGGTAAGCCACCCCTCACCTTCAACCCTAAGGTTGTGAATCTGAGTCATCAAGTGAGCAAAGGGGGTAGGATCTCCCTGGGAGGGGTTAAAAAAAGAAACAACCCAGAAACCTTAACGTGTTACCTACATATTAGTGGTAGTTGACTTTCTTTCCCAATGCAAATTGGGAACTGCAGTTTTCACCATACTGCCAATTGAAGACCTCACTAAAGTAAAAACATGCACAAACATCAATAGTTCTTTAATATGATAAGTGCACTCATACACATGGTATTTTCTATTAGGTATAGATATAACCTCTCAACCATTCATATGAGAACTAAAACGTCCAAGAAGGAGTTACACGGAGGGGTAGAGGTAGATCGAAGAAGTATTGAGGTGATCAGACAAGATATGGTGAAACTTCATCTTACCTAGGACATGACCTTAAATAGATAGAACCGGAGGTCGTGTATTAGGATAGAAGGCTAATAGGCTAGTAGGGGTAGGTGGATGTATGGCCTTGTGATATAGTAGGCTAGTAGGAGTAGTAGTGTATTTATATCCAGTGTTGTCATTATGCGTCTTATATTTGTTACTTTTATCATATTTACATACTATCATTTGCTTTTCATTATTAGTCGTGTTACTTGTTTTTCTTTTTCTTTTTTCTTTTTTTTTTTTTTGCTTTTTCTTTTCTTTCCTTTTTTTTTCCATATCTAGTATTTTCTGCTTATGGAGCTTGATTTTTCTAGATGAGGGTTTTTTCGAAAACAGTCTCTCTATCTCTATGAGGCAGTGGAAAGGTCTGCGTACACTTTACCCTCACAAGACCCCACTTGTGGGATTGCACTGGGTATGTTGTTGTTGTAAGAAAAATGTTTGAAGTTAATGAAAAAACACATACTACTAATAGGAAACACAAATGGTAAGTATAAAAGGTATGACAACTCACTGGGATCAGCCGCCTGTGTAGAACTGCTATCTGATGAAGGGCTCATTGGACTAGAATTTCTTGTGCCTTGGGCTGAACTTTTGATGTCATCTAGGCCAATCTCTCGTTCAAGTGTGCTCTTGAAATCCCTTGAAACATCCTTCATTCAAAAGACAAGAGTGCCATGAGAATCAAAACCTGCTTGTAGAATAAAGGAAACAAAGAAACTTTAGCAAAATGTCACATGGACCTACCTGAAGTTCTCTGATAGTAGGTTGAAATTCACGCAAAGTTTTTCCCAGGTTACGAGCAACCTGACATGCAGAAAATCTCACACTGTAAGATGATAAGTCAAAGTTTATGTTGTCAGTAGATATTAGAGTTAAATGAGACATGCTAGGTTCTCCTACTGAGAAACCAACTGGTAGTACAACCAAGGTTTACATTTACATTGGTATACTTGAACACAACTGAAGGATTGAAGTTTACAACTTCAAAATCCTCAAACTTAAGCTGCAGAATCAGAGAAGAAAGCATCAGAAGAATGTGATTTTTGCGGAGAAAAACGGGCCAACAAAGAGACGCACATGGCATTCTTACAAACATGCATGTGTCTGCCTCATGACCTCACAAGAAGCACTTATAGGTTATATGCATTATAGTACTGCTAGTCTGTGTGGCCAGCCAGCCAGTGATTAACTAGCACCATCCAAGGGATTTCAGAGATGGATACTAGCCAGAAGCTGCTGCGTCAGAATCCTAATTTTCTCTTTACTTACATTAGTTCTTTTTAGCACTCACAGAAATCCCACCCCAGCCCAGTAAACCGCTGGCTTATCTCTTCACATGTAGCAATCACTGTCCTGAATGGGTGAGCACTGCGCAAAACCTATATGCACTCATGATCTTAGGTGCATCAACCACTGCAAGACTTTGATTACACGTGTTAGTTTAGAAGGAAGACCACCCCTCCTAATCTCAAGCACATGAAAGATCAGTTGGCTAATATCTGAGGCACATACAAAGAATTTTATGGGTATTTGCACCAGAGAATATATTAACTACGAAGGTTCCCCTCCCTCCCTCCCTCCCTCCAAAGCTAACAGATTTCTACACTCTTCTAAGATGATATATTTTACCTCTCTTATATGTTAATCACCCACCCTTTTCCTTCCCAAGTTTATTCAACACCTTCTTGCAGTAGTATAAAATCCATTTGAGGTGATTCTAATCCTTACATAAAGACCTAGAAGTTGAAACTCACCCTAGTTAAATGCATCTAAAAATACCTAGTGAATTTGAATGCACAATTTTCACATGACTAAATTCCAAAAGAGCCTGGAGATTTTGAATGTAATCAACCTAAGTAGAAGAATAGTTTGAGCATGTTTTATAATCAAATTTTGCACAAGGAAGAAGGCTACATACCTCAGCAAGACCTTTTGGGCCAAAAACTAGCAAAGCCACAACCCCAATGACTAGTGCCTCAGGTGCACCAACTCCAAAAAGAGATGCATATACACCTTTTCCTCCGGTTTTTCTAGTTTTTCCTGTAAAACAACCAATCACCTCAAATATGAAGTAAAGAAAAGCCAATTGACATTAAAATTAGCAAAGACCCAGAAAAGAGAAGTACCAATTTGTAGGGAAAATTGAGGTTTGCAAATGCTTAGCTGCTTCAGTCCATTCCAAGAAGAGAAAGAGACGACACCCGAGTAAGAAAAGTGAACTTTGGGGTTGTGGGAAACTGAAATGGCAGTCACTGAGAGTCTTGATGCAAGTGAAGAAGAAGCCATTAGGGAATTGGTGCTCATTGAATCAAATTCAGCCTGCCTTCATTTCCTTGCTTTGCTTATTCCTCTTGGATATATTGGTCCTCCAAATAAGACAAAGATAATGGACCCAGATTTTAATTTGGGCCACAAAGCCCAAACTTTTTCCAGATGAAATAAAAAGGAGAATTTTCATAAATGGCAAACTTATAAAACATAATGGCCTAAAATAGCTAATGTTTGTGAAATTACGTTTTCTAACTTTGGTCATGGCAAATACAATGTATAAAGCCGATTTTTTGGTAGTGTATAACACGAAAAAGTCAACAGTTTGTTATTAAATTGGAGACTTTTCAGCTATTATTAATGGAAAACGGTTCCACAAATAAAGGAAGTCAAATACAAATATAATTCATTTTCCTAATTGAAGTCTTCTTCTAAAAATAAGATGATATTTCCATTCTAAATGAAAAATAGATTTTCTTTCCTAGTGTGACTCTTTTGTCCAAAAAAAAGAAAAAGGATCCATCCTAGTTTCTTGCAGACAAATTGCAAAACGGAAAACATTACTTTTTTGTTGTGTTTTTTGGGAGAAAATTACTGGTGAGATTTGCTTTGCTTTCCTTTTTTTAAATTTTGTTTTTTGGTTCTGTGAGTGTGATGCGTATTGGACGGAAAAAGAAAAATGTATATTGATCAATCAAATGATATTGGTGTTATAAACAATGGCGTCGATTTGTATATTATGGATTTAAATCTGTATAAAAACTTTATATTCTGCCTACAGATGAAGAAAAGATCAATTTTCGTTATATACATGATTGATACTTGTTTTTGTTGATTGTGTATTGCGTCCAGATGTCAAATCGAAATGGCAAGAGAGGGAGAGATTCCATACGGTTTGTATTGGTGGTATAACCTGCTCACATGTCATGCAATTTGTCTATTTGATTTCGGAAAAAATATACATGTTATACGCAAGTTGATATGTGTTTAGATCTTCACGTTCGGTTGTATATGTATAAACCGATTTTAAGCAAATTTATGTAATGTATGTTATGTATATATGAAGCAGCTTATTATGTTCTTATGTTGTTCTTGTGAAATTATTCAATTTTGTATATAAATTTTGTTGTAGGCAGGGATGGCATCACCGGCGATAATGGTTATACACCTATGTTTTTTTTTTAAATTACATAGACCAGATTTGTATAAGTTCTCTGTCATACTAATTTTGTTATTGTATAAAAATTGGGATAAATGATGCAGATCTGAATTAAATATACAATTGGGGAAAATATACATTACATTGATATACACTTATACAGATCTGAAGCAAATATACAATAGGGGTCCCATGAATGTATATACTTTACCCAAAATTTTCAATGTTATATATAAAATATATACACAGTCCATTTTACATACATATCATAAAATGTATAAATGTTCAACAGCTTATACATATGGACTTTAATGAAAATCTACACTTATACACCTTTGTTTTGTAAAAAAGACAAAGAACAGATCTGTCCATAAGACTTTTTTTTGTATAAAAATTTGGAAAAAGGATGCAGATCTGAAGAACTCTACAACTTGGGAGAATTATATATTACATGCATATATGACCAAAAATCAAAATGTTTGAAAACTAAAACAATTCTAAGAATTTGTAAGTTAAGAAATACCTCCTTCTCGTCTGTATTATTCTCGTCAGTGTTGGAAGATTCAGAGCCATTATCTTGCTTCGATTTGGTGCTAGACGAGTCAATATCAACAGCTTTCCTCTTCTTTTGTTGACTCCTTAACTTGAAAATTGGTTCATTAATGGCGGCATTGGAGGCTCCTTCTTCACTAATCCTAGATTTTGAAATTGACCTTGCAATATTCTCAATTTCTTGAGTTAACCCGAGTGAAAATGAAGGCTATTCTTCCATTTTTTAACATTCACAGTATATACTTCTCGTTATCCTTTTAGAGAAAGACTCTTCCACCATAATGTATGGAAGACGGCTTCAACAGAGCGGTTGCTTTTGTGGGGAAAATTTTGAACACAATCTATAAAAATTAAAACCCGCCAAAAAGAATAAACTTATAATTTCTTCTATGGATTTTGAAAAAAAAAAGTTACCTTAGTTAACTTGATTTGTGCTTGATTTGTTGAAATCTTTGAGAGATTTTAGGGATTGGGAATGGAGAAAAAACGGGGAGCTGTTAAGGTAAGTGGGGCGGCAGACGTGTGTATATGAGAGAGAGAGCGTGGAAGGGAAATTTTCAGGTTTTATACATGTGTAGGTATGGCCGGGGTCCACAATTTTTATAGCAAAAAAAATTACGTATTTGCTATAAAAGTAACAATATAAAAATGTAGTTAATTTATGATATTTATGGTTAAATGTTTGTTTAAGTGTGTAATTTTTCCAAATAAAAATATTTGAGACGTGAATTAAACAAGAATCATGTAAAGCTTCAGGATTTTTATAGGAGAACTTTCATAAATAGCCTACGCTTGAAATTTAATATGGTCAAATAACTATATTTTATATAATTACACAATATAACCTCAGGTATGTGACCTGGAGAGGAGGAGAGAGGCGAGCGAGATTGAGAGAGGGATGAGAGAGACGAACAATATATGTATATTTGTCAAATTGCATGTATATATTTGTCAAATAATCATATATGTGAAATTAATATACATATATATATATTTGTATATCTTGCAAGCGAGATTGAGAGAAGGGAGGAGAGAGGAGAGCGAGATCGAGAGAGGGAGGAGAGAGGCGAATTGTACATGTATATTTGTCGAATTGACTATATAAATATGTCAAAAAATAATTGTATATATGCGGCTGGCATACATTTGTAATTGTATATCTCCAAGAAATTACAGAAAGAAAGGAGAGAGGCGAGAGAGAGGAGGAGAGGAGGAGAGGAGAGAGAAAATAGCAACAAAACTCTAACTATAGCAACAAAATTCTAACTATAGCTATAATTTGTAATTTTTTCAAACTATAGTTGTATAATGTAAATACGTATAATATGATTAAAAAATGGGGATTTTTCATAAATGGCAAACTTAAAAATCTTAAAAATCTTAAAATAGCCATGTTTATGAAATTACTTTTTATAACTATGGCTATAGCAAATTTATGTATAAATCGGATTTCAGGGTAATGTATAAATCGGAAGTGTCAAATTTTTGTTAATTAATTAGGCATTTTTTTAGGTACTTATTATAGGAAACGGTTGCATATATAAAGGAAGTATAATAACAAATTAAAATCCTTTTCCTAATTGAACACTTCTTCTTAAAATAAGATGATATTTCTACTCTAAATAAAAAAAAAATCCTTTTTATCAGAAAAAATTGCCAACTTAATTAAGGAAGTATAATAACAAATTAAAATCCTTTTCCTAATTGAACACTTCTTCTTAAAATAAGATGATATTTCTACTCTAAATAAAAAAAAAAGATTTCCAACGTAATTTTTTTTTTCCTGGGTTTTTTGGAAGGAAGTTACTGGTGAGTTTTCAATTTATATAAAAACTAGTATAATTTATACAATGTTGCTCACTGTATAATTACACATAAATATACAGATCAATTTATACATGTATGTCATTAAGTGTATAAAATTTTCATGAACTTATACATGTGTGCTTACTTGTAATAAATTTATACACTTGAACATTTGTGTTTTTTTTAAAGTTATACAGATCAATTTATGCATATATGTCATTAAGTGTATAAAATTTTCATGAACTTATACATGTGTGCTTACTTGTAATAAATTTATACACTTGAACATTTATGTTTTTTTTTAAAGTTGCATGGACCAGGTTTGTATAAGTTTTCCTCCGTAATAATTTATATAATGTATAAGGAGGGCTAAATGATGGATTCCATGGAAATGTACATTATATTGAGATGGGGGATTTCATGGTTGTATAAACATTACCCAAAATTTTCAATGTACTGTATTTATATATACACAGTTGCAATTGGCATACATTCCATAACTGTATAAATGCTAAAAAATCTTTATTTTTGTATAAATCTACCCTTATACACCCATGTTTATATAAATACATTATCAGATCTGTCAATATATATTTTTTTTGTATAAAAATATGAAAACAAGACATAGATATTGTGAAATCTACAACTTGAGAAAAATGAACATTACATGCATATATAACAAAACTGAAAATGTTTGGAAATATAGAAACTGTATGCTTCCATTTTTTTAACATGCACAATGCATACCTCTCGTAATCCTTTTTGATGAAGACTCCTTCACCATATTGTATGGAAGATGAGTTGAAAATTCCGGCTAAAAAGTAAAAAATTTGGGGAAAATTTGAACAGGGTGAGCAAAAATAAAAAAGCGCCAAAAAAAATAAAACTTGAAATTTCAAGTATGCATTTTGAAAATAAACTGAAATATTACCTTAGTTAAACTGATCTTGACTTGATTTGTTAAGATTTTGAGAGATTTAAGGGTGTGAAAATGGCGTAAATTGGGGAGGCGGTTATAAAAGGTGGAATGAAATCATGTGTATAATGGAGTCTAATGAAGGAGGGAAAAAGAATTAGATTTTATACATTGGGCTGGTGAGGACCACATCTTTTATAGCAAAAAAAATAACGGGTATGCTATTAATGTAATAAAATTAAAATGTAGATAATAAATGATATTATTAGTCTTAAGTTTGCTTAATTAGGTAATAATTCCTTAAAAAATCAATCATATAGTTACGTAGTAAAAAACCCATTATTGCGATTCAAATGAAAAAGAAAATCTAATAAATGATCTAGTTGAGTTTGGTACACATACAGCTAATTTGTTATTAGTAGATATTTTTATCATTTTTCATCAATATGAAATATCAAATAAGCCAAAATTTAGATTAAATTATGATTACTTAGCCTCCACTTGAATTTATCTTAATACTTCATTAGAATGAAGCATGTGACACCAGCTGTAAAACATTTAGTCAAATGAAACTAAATAAGGCATTATTACACGTGCAGCCGTTTAATTTTATATTAACTATGCCTTAAATAAGTTATCCATTTGATTATTAATCAGATTTTTCAATTTACATTTTTGCTAGTTATATCCATTTTTTACTGAGACGAGGGTTCCCAGGATACAGCTTCTCTACTTCTATGAGGTAGTGGTAAGATGTGCATACATTCTATTCTCTCCAGACCCCACTTGTGGGATTTCATTGGGTATATTCTTGTTGCTATTGTTGTTATATCCATTTCTGTACTTAAAAAATGCATTTGAGCTCAACAGCCTCAATCTTTAGAAGGAAAAAAATATTTGCTCTTCCATCTTGTTTTAGCTAGGAACTCAACAAATTTGTTCATAGAGAAAAACAAAGAAGAAATAGTTATAGTTAAACGAGCAATATCAAATAAGAAATATCTACTCCACAAAATATGATAAATTTTCTTATACCACATATATATATATTTTTTACCCTTGTCCCTCGAAAGTATCAATTTATACCAGTTATAAAATTAGATAGTAAGAAATATAGATAAAATATGTAAAAATATGAGCCAAGACAACTAGGTAGACTTTAAGGTACAATGAATCTAATCCATCAATGAGCAAATAAAGAAAAGCATGACATTCCAAATATCTTAACTGTTGACAGAGAGAAGACAGGATAGTGATTTGCTATATGGTATATGTCATATATAGGTTGATGTTTTTGGTAGAGATACTTTTCCTCCTTTTGGACCCCTCACTATTTTTTAATAAAATAAAATGCATCTTAAAGATAAGCTGAGAGTTATTCAAGATGTCTAGTAGAGATTGAGTATTTCATCCATAGGCGATGTGAGACTGCTAACATCTCCTCATGTCAGAGTTGGATATCTGATCGTGGACAACATAATATGAGGGTTCAATATCGGGTAAATCAAGAATCGAGATGGGTTTGACTGTGATACCATGATTATTTATAAAAATAGACATTGATCAACGGGCTTGCTCATGAGGTGAAAATCGACAAAAATCATATAATATACTTAAATCTTTTTCAAATATCTTGTTAAACATGGAGTGGCTCCACACGCTTATAACTATTTCTTTTAACACTATGTAGATGACTAATCGAATTAATGATGATAGACAAGTAAGAACAAAAAAATTGCTCTAAAGAAATAGAGATCATCAAGTTGAGTACTTCACATGATCATAATATTGTAGCTTTTGTCATGATAAATCTAGGTGAATTGGTGCTTACTAGTACTCTCAATTTGAAAATGAAATAAATTTTCGATCTAATTCATTTTCCAAAAATTAATTCATGAGGTGATCAGAATTGTCCAAAATTATATAAGGAAATTAAATTAATCGCACCCCACAAACAATGTGGGATAAACTCAACACGCCTGAACATGTCTATTGAAGCATGTACAACATAACATAGAGGGGTTCAATACTGAGTAAATCAAGAATGTCAAGGAGACCAAACCTCATACCACAACTACCATATATGGGACAAATCAAACTCAACATGTTTGAACATCATGTATACACATAATTATGTACAAGGCATGCAATTACCTCCCACACAATGGATAATACATTAATAACTATATAATTATTGACTAATACTATTGAATTCTTTTGTATTATTGATATACATATATAACCACATATATGTACATTTGATGCATGCATGTATACATGATATTGGAGTATTAGAAGACAAGTTGAAGAAGAAATTAAAGTGTGATGAATGAGGACAAACACATAAGGTAATGGCAAATTGTTGACAAATGTGTTAGAAGGGATAAAGCAACACTAGTATAAATGTACACAAAGGGGTTTAATTTGGGGGGATCTAACGGCCACCTACTTGGAACATGTGATATGTTGGGCTAAACTTTAGTGTTGTAGGGCCATTTCCCCATACTCTCTCAACCCCAACCCCACAACACTTGAACCATTCCAACACACAAAGAAGTTTTTAGTCAATGATAGAGTTTGTAACATATATTTGGCCGCTCGATCGATAAAAATAATTATAGTGGCTAGTTAATATATATATATATAATGCACCACCTGATAATTGCATCGTTGTATCTAGGTTGTGAGGGTTTTCAGCCAAATGAATAGTTCAATGTGTATTTATTGATTATTATTTTGATGAACGGATAAAGGTAATTAACATGATAGGCTAATTTTCTTGAGGAAATATGGAGCCCCAATATTGCAATTAGTGGTGGCACGTCTTCTTCACTTGTTGTCATGGACCCCCTAGCTATTTCTCTATTAATTCTATAGCCTTTTTCATCACTTTACCTTTCTAACCATCAAATTTAGGTCACTCAACTACTTTTAATTAGGTCTAGCTTGAAATCTTGATCATTCTTTGTTATGTTTCCATACTAGTTGAGCAATATATAAAATCTTTGAATCTAAGTTATATAATATATCGCCAAAAAATAATTATATGCTCATATCACTTAAAGATTATTCATATGTCATAAAATTAAAATATGAAATTTATAATGGTGAAACTAATATAAATTATTTGTTAACAAGTAAAAGTTACTTGATGGTGTATTTTTTTCAAAAATAAAATAGTATAAATAACATAAATTCATATATTGTATTATAAAACAAAATAGATTTACCTTATATTCGTTGATAGTATTACAATTTTTTGGTACTATCGGTAAACTTAGGGTCAGTTTAGTACGAGGAATAAGGGATAATTGATTTCAGGATTAATTTTAGAATAAGTTTATCTCATGTTTGGTTAGAATAAAATTGTGGATTGTAATATTATTTTTATCTCACATTCCGAAAGAAATTACTAATAATCTCAGAATAATTAATTCTTAATAACTTGTTCTCCCACCAAACGAGCCCTTAATTTATTAAGTAGGTTGTTTATTTTTAAGCTATTAACCAATATTTTAAAATAGAGACCTGTAGGCGCAATTAATTTTTAATTACCAATTCGCCTTATTTAGAGCAGGAGCAAATCAATATAAGATTTCCATAAAATCATACAAATTTTTACAAAATCGATGCATATAAATTATAATTTAAAATCTACTTTAAAATATGCATATACTTATATACTAAGATTGAGCAATAACGTGACTAGAATTTTCACTAAGAGGATAAATAGAAAATTTTAATTATGAAAAAGTAAATTACATCAAATTTAAAAAAACAAAGAAATAATATAATTTTTTGTCGAATAAAATAATGTTCCTGAATTTACCCCGAGAAGGTGAGAGGTGCGACACGTTGTAACTGGGTGAATGATTATTGTTTGACATTGAAATGGATTCACACTTCGTAATTTCCTACGTATGGCGGTTTTGCCTAATTTGCTTTTATCTATGTTAATTAACAATCATTATCTTCATCATTAAACAAAAAAAAGTTATGGTTAGAAATTTAAGGATTACATGAAAAAGTAAATGGCTGAAAAGGCTATAACTATAAAGCTAACTTGTTGCATGGACCAAAAGGTTAATGTAAAAGTTAAGCAATAGAAAAGTTTTTTTTTTTTTTTACATTAATTAAGGATCTTTTGGTTTCACGTTTTAAGGAAAAAAGACAAATTGGCACTGTTTGCTTTGTGAAAAAAAGAATAAAGTAAATAAGGAAAAGTAGTTGAAATATGGTAGATTACTTTAAAAGGGGAGAATTTATTTTATTTTTTAGTTTAGAAGGAAAACCAAAAAAAAAAAAAAAAAAAGAAGAAGGTCATTGTCTTACACGAGGACCTTAAAAAAGCACCAAAACTTGAAAAACAACAAAAGATGGGTGGTTCCCCGCACGTGTAGTAGCTTCCACTATAATGTCCACTTTTTTCTATTTTAGGATCGAGAATAAGTTATTCCATCATTATATAATTTTTAAAATTGAATTAAAATCAATTATTTGAATCAAAAAAAAGATATTAATCTATTGATAATGGGTTATTGGTTTAATAGTTTTGTTTAATAATTTAAATTTTTTTTTGTTATTGGGTTATCGGTTCTTAATGATTTTATATTTTTTTCTTAAGGGGTTAATCCATAACTCGATGATAAATTAAATAATTATTTTTGTACTATTTGATATATAAAGTCTTTGATTGTTTCATACTTTTATTTTTCATTGTCTCAAACTCTTAGTTATTCTACAGTATGATCGTGTTTGATTTTGAGCAAAATGCAATTTATCAACTCATGTGTATGGTTTCATTTGATTTGTCACCTTGTTCCTAAGTAATTTTCAATAACAAATTATTATTTTTTTGTCAAATCTTAACGATTCAACTGATAACCGAACCGATAGCGATCAATAACCGATAAACCAATAACCAATAAGTCAATATCTTAATGGTTCTATAATTATTTATTATATCTACAAACTGATAACTGATAAGTCGAACCAATAAATTTTAAAACCAAACTGAATCGACCGATATGCAACCAAATAGATGATATATACGCCATAAATCAAAATAATTGAATGGTCACAATCTGTGCTTAAAGTAATTTACTCTTTTATTTAAGAAGTTATTTAAAATAATATTAAATTTAAAGAAATATTCCACCTTCAACTAAATAAAAAATAAATGAATTCTAAATTTAATCCTAAAATATGTAACCTAGACAGCAGTAACTCTGTGTCATCTATATTTTTCCGTTTCATTTCTTAAAAAAAAAAATTGTTTAAAAGAATAATATTTATCTTTATATTTAGTAATTGTTTAATTACACTAATATTTTACATAACATATTTAAGACATATGATTTAAAATATATTTCAATATACCTTTAATTCCAATTTTTATACTTTGATGTTGTAAAGAAAGATCAAATTATTTGTAAGATAATTAAGAATAAACAATTATCATTTCATGATATCATAATATGAATAATAGTGAACATACTATCACATGTTTAAGTTAAATGATAATGTAATTTATTTTAAAATTTTGCTTCTTTTAGTGTAAATAATTTTAATTTTGAAAAGAATATCATTTTTGAGTATTTTGATTATGAATTATGATCCATAGTGTTAAAGAAATAATTTTATAAATATTGTATAGGCTAGTGGTGGCTAATGCCTAATGGTTGAATATTTTATTTTACTATTACTTAACTAATCAGGCATCTTAAAAGGAATAATCCAATAAATATAATCAAAAATTAGAATTTTAATTTATCGAATCTTTAATTAAGCAACTAAGATTAAATAAAGGGTTGACATCCTCTTTTGGCGCATATCTTCATGGAGATATCCCAAAACTGAGCTGCTAAAAAACGTATTGCGTTTCAAATTATCTATTAAGATATTTATTATTTTTAAAAGTTAAAAATAAAATTGATTATGTCTTTATTTTATTGTTAATAATTTTATTATTTTAAAATTAGATACTATTTCAATATAGTAAATATTTGTAGTCTTCTTCTTTACTCAAATGGAGCTAAAAAGTTAAGAACGAGAATAATGAGAAGCAACACCGCGATTTTAGACCGAAAGTATTACACCAATGGCAAGCGCGTAAGTTGAATAAAAAATACCACATGATGGTAAATTGGTAAGTGCGTATGTTGAATCGAAAATACGATATAAATAATAAACACGACAAATACATACGTCAGATTGAAAACACGACACGAATGATAAGTGCGTAATCTGATATATTATTATGTTTCAATAAATATTTCTTCGTTTAATCAAACTTGAGAAAGCGTACATAGAACGAAAAAAATGATTAGTAAGTAGTTGCTAATGAAGTTGGAAGAATAATTCTATCTCAACGCATTAGAGAAAGAAGATAGTTAAAAAAAAAAATTCTAATCAACACTCCTCTCGATACATAATAAGTGAATTAACATGTTTATCCTTTTGATTATTTTGAACTGTTTCCTAAAAAATTTAAAGTAGTTAAGAATATTATAAAAAATGAAGGGTAAATATAAAAAAAAAATCAACAATTCTCTTGAACTTCGGAAAGTTAACTTATTTTAAATTATGAAAAATAAAACCCCAATAATTCACTTAGGCTTGTTTGAAAAGATATTCTAATAATTAGAGTTAATGTAATTGGGTGTAATCACATTATTTAACTTTTTTTATTAGCCATATAATTACTTAGTCTGTAATTGAGTGCAATTGCAAGAGGTAATTACACTCACCAATTTTCACGAGGAAGCTACGAATAGCTTGGGTTGTTTTCAATTTCTTCCTTTTATCTTAAGTTTTATTTCTTGTTTTAATTTATTTTTTTATTTTTATTCTTTTAATATTTTCTATTTTTGTAAAATTTATATTTCATCTCCTTCACGTTCCCAACCTTTATTTCATGTGATTTCATATAATTTTTCGTATTATCTATTTTTATTTGTTTTATGTTTCTTTTTTCCATTAGCATAATTTTGGTAGTATCCTAATTTTTAAATTAAAGTACAAGTAATTGTTGAACAAAAGTTGTAAACTTACATTTTATTTTCATTTAAATTACATTTATGTACGTATGATGGAATTTGACATAAGAGTATTATTATGTTAAATTTTTTGTTTTGAATTTAGAACTTCTGTTATATATTAATAGTATTGACTTAATATTTCACATTACAAGTCATTTATTTTTTTGTTAGACTTGATAGATTATCATTTTTGTCAAATGATTTAATAATTTTATGACATTATATTTATAATATTAATATTATTTTTTTAAACATGCATTTCATGGTGTTAAAAAAAATCTTATATTTTTCGTTTGATTTTAAAAATACAGCTCAATTATTTTTTAAATATTAGTTAGACACAAATGTATATTAATTAATATATCTTTAAAAGATAATATATACATCTTAAATATTTAATTTAATATCATTTATAAATGCCTTATTTATCTTATATAAAATTTTAATTTTAGATGATCAACTTTTATTATTTAAATTTAATATACCTTATAATTTACTAAATTTTATAATTATTAAATTGATAATTATTATTCTATTAGTTACGATAATTCTAATTATCAGATGACTTTTCAGTTTTCAAACAAATGCTTAATATATACTTCCCTGTTCACTTTTATTTGTTACTGTTTCATTTTTGAGGTCATGACTAAACTTCACAATTAAATTGAAGTAATTAAATTTAATATTTGATATCTAAAATTTAGATAGTTGAAAACTATACGGTAACTATTATGAGTTGCAATCCTTCTCATATTTATATGATGAAAAAATACATCTGAAAATATTGGTCAAAATTTATATAAATGAAATAATGACAAGTAAAAGTGAACGAAAAAAGTATCACAAGAACATCTTCTGATAATTAAAAAGCATAATGCTTGATAATTTGAAATCGAAAAAGGGACGTAAATGATTATTCCTTAAAGAGAAATACGATAAATAATTTGAAACGGAAAAATTAAAAAGCAAACAACTCATATATCACGACGGTCACGTGATCCGAGTGATAGACCTCACGCGGTGACACAATGCGCACACTCTTCCTTAAATGCGCATCCCTGGCGTCAGTTTTGCCATTAATAGCCAAACCTATCTATCTTGCGCCGCTTACAGAAATGGCACCTCATTAAATTCAACCACAAGCCAAGGACATTTCCGTCATTCCATGTCTTCACTAATAATTCCAACATTATCCACACCCACCTCCCCCCATCTTATGCATATTATAATACTACCACAGATGTTTGCTTTAATGTTATTTTTGACCCCACTTTCCCTACATAATTACAAAATAACAGCTAGAGAGAGACGCTACTCTGGTTTTCTAATTAACTTTTCCTTCTTAATAAATCGCTGTCGTTTCTCGATTATTGTGTTTCTTCTTCTTCGAATGTCTCCTGATTTTCTTTCTTAATTAGTTTCCGGCCGTTCAGTTACCGGAAAATCAATCATTCTTCGCCGGCGAACAGAATTTATAATAGTTTTTTCAAGGATGAGTAGCGTACAGAATACTGTAGATACTGTAAATGCTGCAGCTTCAGCCATAGTTAATGCAGAGAGTAGAGTTCAACCGTCTACAGTTCAGGTATATATATAATTGCGTACTCTGTTTGTTTCATACTATGTACAGTAACTTGTAATTATAGCTTCTCCATGATAAAAGTTGAGTAAATAGTATTCATGATTTTTTTGTGTTACTTTTTATCTTTTTTTGGTTGTTGTTTATAATGATTTGATGCAAATTTCATGTATTTGTGAAGTGAAAGGTGATTTTTTTTTTTAGTGTTTTCTCTTTGCTGATTATTTTTTGAGATCTTTTTGTGGACTGGATTGGAGATTTAAGTTGATCGTTGAATTTCGGTGGTGTAACGTGTTTATAAGCTGAGATGATTCGGAATCATCAAACAAAGGGGGAAAAAGAGAACAGATCGAAGCTGATCATGAATGGCACCAAATTATAGTTGTGCACTATGATATATGATTTTTTGGGGAGATCGAAGATCGTCTTGCGGTGATTAGATATGTAAAATTCAGTCCATTGTGGATTTTGAAGCTTCCTCTGTAAGTAAATCTGCAGCCTACAAAAGCTAGTCAGAAATACATGGAGGGTTTCAATTTGTTGAAGGTGATTATAGGATAAACAAACATGTGGAGGGAAAAGCTAGAGAAATTTGGATGGAATAAGGGGAGTTCTGCTACAATCCTCAGGCTTTGAGGGAGTTGATTTATCAGCTGGTACTCAGTTAGTAATAGTTATTATCTCAAAAAAGTCACTTTGATGAAAAGAATGGGAATCAAGAAGAGAGGTGAATTTTTGAGATAAAAGTTATTACTTGAATGACCATACGAGAAATCAACTCGGTTATTAGGATGTGGACTGGATAATATTGGGAAGTATTTGTCTTGCCTTTTTAGCTAGGATCTACTGGTGGGTTGTGTAGAGAAGGGTGAAGACTTTTTCTGCATCTGGGTCCAGTTTTGGGAGTCTCCTCTTTCTCTATCTTGAAAATCATTCAACTTTTAAGCAATAAGCAGTTCTCTTTTTTCCTCCATGATTCTTGGTTCATCACCTATTATGTGACCATCTGTACCGGTGGAACATGTGATACAGATCAAAGTCAACAAAAGGAGCAGTGCCATGAAAGAACATAGCATCCCACTGAAACAACATATGTTGAGACCTGGCTTGGAGAAAAGAGAAATTCTCTTTGATTCTGCATTTTTTCTTAAAAAAATGTAGCAGTTCTCTGCATGTTGTATGGTAACCACCTTTGCCTGTTATACTAATCAATCATGATACCCCACATAGTTATATTGGTTCTTGTTTTGTAGCCATATTTATATTCTAAATTAGTGCTGAAAGTTCGTCTGATCTTATTCTACCTTGTGGTTTTTAGTAAAGTGTATTCCCTCTGGTTTTGCATGGGCAGCTTTTCAGCTGAGAAATCACTGCTCCTCTTTTCCGTCAAGAATTCTTTCTACAATTAAAGGTCTCTATGCTGCTATAAAATTGAAACTGAAATACTAGCCAAAGTATAGAGTGACTTCTCCTTCTACACTTGCCAGATTGTGTTCTTGTTCAGGATGCTTGCCTTCCACATTGCAGTTTTATGTCTAACTATATAAATTTTGGCCTTTGCATATGCACTTTATGTTCTTGTTTCTAGTTTATACAAGTTATGATTAGGAAATGAGGCTGCATCTTTTGTGAAAATGGTTGCACTTAGAGGCTGCATCTTTGTGAAAATGGTTGCACTTAAGTTGTGCTGTACAATATTCAAGGTGTATTGTGTCTTCGAGAAGGACGAGTACACTGCAACCTAGCTTGTTTGAGCTATGAGAACTAGAAGTAATCACTGGTGTCATTTCTGATGTCCAAAGGATGTATTTCCCTGGGAATACTGGCTCTACCAATTTACATATATGAAATTGCCAAAAAGTCAGAAGAGGATGTTGATAGTCGGGTATTTGTAACTGGCAGTTCTGGGGCACCTATAGGTTGTAGCTAGTTATTACCATCTTTAACCAGCCTTTTTGGCTTATATACTAGTGCTGACTAAAATAGTTCAGATAGGAAGCAGGACTCGCAGATATTCAGAGAAAGTAAGCATTGCTCGAGGCAGAGGAGGAATTGCTCCAAGTTCGATGGCCAAATAAATTTTGGTCATGGTTTGGGTATAACAGGCTAAAGCAGCAAAGCTAAATGTGTGCTCTGAATTTAACTTCATGTAAGAAACTACCAAAAAGGAATTCTTAATAATGAGGTCACCTACTGGGAATTTGGGAGTTGGTAGGTTTTATATATGATCAAAAACTAAAATGCTGACCAAGTGAAAATATAACTTTTTTTTTCTTTGTTGATGCTTTTATTGAATTCGAGTATTTGCTTCTGTAGGAACCTGGTACTGCAAGAGATTTAATCAATGTCAACTTTGTCAGTGCTTGAACTATTTTCACATGCACTAATAATTCCCATTTTTAGACTGAATATTTCGAAGGACAATATGTACTAGTTTTCTGTGTAAACTATGCTTGATGTAGACAATTAATACATGTAAGAAAACTTTAAACTTGAGCATGATAGGATTATGGTAACAACTTCAAGACACAAATATTAGTTGCTTCAGTCTCTAGCATGTGCACTTTGAAATTTCTGTGTCATCAACTCTATATTTTGGCCTTGTAGGTTTGTTCTGTTAAACTTTTAAGTCTGTTAATATTGCAGCTTCTTGTGTTAGCTTATGATTTCAATGTAGCATACAACAACATTATTGAGATGCGTGACTTTATTAAGTCTTGAAGTTTCAAGATGATTTAACTAGCAGCAGGGATTTATGTGCTTGTTATAACATCGTGTATTAGAGTTTTCTACAGTTTGGAATCTGCTCATCTTTTTCCTATGAAGATTGAGCAATGTGAAATTTATAAAACTTCAAGTTTGAAATTCTACTTGTATTTTCTTCCCTTGCCTTTTCATTTTGGTTTAAATAATATGGGTTCTAACGGAGCTTTTTATAATGCTGAGTCTTACAGTTGTCTAAAAGTGTAAGATTGTTCTCATAATTCTCCTTTGAAGACATATTAGTCACAAACTTAAACTTTTTGGTTCCAGAAGAGAAGATGGGGAAGCTGCTGGAGTCTATACTGGTGTTTTGGTTCTTACAAGCACAGCAAAAGAATTGGTCATGCCGTCCTCGTTCCTGAACCTGCAGCATCTGCACCTGCACCTGCTGTTCCAGTTACTGAAAATCCAAACCATTCAGCCACCATTATAATTCCCTTTATAGCTCCTCCCTCTTCTCCTGCATCCTTTCTTCCGTCTGATCCTCCTTCTGCTACCCAGTCACCTGCAGGATTACTCTCTCTCAAGTCCCTCTCTATCAATGCATATTCTCCTGGTGGAACTGCGTCTATTTTTGCAATTGGTCCCTATGCTCATGAAACACAGTTAGTTTCCCCACCTGTTTTCTCTACCTTCACTACTGAACCATCTACTGCTAATTTTACTCCTCCACCGGAGCCGGTGCATATGACAACTCCACCTTCACCAGAAGTGCCTTTTGCGCAGCTTTTGACATCATCACTGGCCCGCAACAGAAGATATAGTGGGTCCAATTATAAGTTCCCATTGTCCCAGTATGAATTTGTGCCTTATCAAGATCCAGGAAGTCCAGGTAGTAATCTGATATCTCCAGGTTCAGTAGTATCGAATTCTGGCACCTCCTCACCTTTCCCTGGAAAATGCCCTATTATTGAGTTCCGTAAGGGGGAGCCTCCAAAATTTCTTGGTTATGAACATTTCTACACTCGCAAATGGGGCTCAAGGGTTGGCTCAGGATCATTGACACCAAGCGGCTGGGGCTCTAGGCTGGGTTCTGGAACTCTGACCCCGAACGGTGGGATTTCAAGGCTAGGATCTGGTACTGTGACTCCAAATGGTGGGGAGCCTCCTTCCCGAGATAATTACCTTTTGGAGAACCAAATCTCTGAGGTAGCATCTCTTGCCAATTCTGATAATGGATCTGAAACTGAGGAAGGTGTAATTGATCACAGAGTTTCATTTGAATTAACTGGAGAAGATGTTCCGAGTTGTAGAGAAAAAGAACCCGTCATGTCACATTCGGAACAGACTCTATCAATGGATGCCCCCAATTCGTTAGCCAATGGAATGGAAAGTGGTAGCTCTATGGTCGAAGGAAAATCATATGGATCACCTAGGAAAGCTTCAGAAAGTGGAGATGATCAATTTTATCGAAAGCACCGGAATATTACCTTTGGCTCAAGCAAAGATTTTGATTTTGACAATGTGAAAATAGAAGTCTTGGAGAAAGACAGTATTGACTGTGAGTGGTGGACTAGTGACAAGGCTGCTGGGCAGAAGGAATCAGGTATTCTAAACAACTGGACTTTCTTTCCTGTGTTGCAGCCAGGAGTCGGCTAATGCTCGAGACTGAAGGTTTTATGTTGGAAATCGATGTTAAATGGAGCGATATTACTGCTTCTGGTAATATAATCAAGCTGGGGAATGCAATTTTGAGGCATAGAATTCTAATTGCAGCAAACTCTGCTTTAAAACTGAAGAGTTGGACGGAGTTGTTACAGTAATTGGTGTTTAATTTGGTGCTCAGATAGTCAGTCACCTGAAAATATTCCTCTGAATAAAGGACTTTTGTATACACCATAGAATATGTTTGAAAAAGAGATGTAAATGATTATTCCTTACAATTGAGAAATTTTCACCTCCACTTGTTTATGGTATCAAAGTAGTTATGCAGAGATTGGTGATCATCTATTAGTACTTGCTTCGTGCTCAACTTGGGATAAAAAAAATTCTACTTTGTTGGAATATTTCCCCATTTTGTTACATACGCCTCAACCTTTGACATATCACTCACACAACACTTAACAGCTGAGTAAATCTCCCATTTTTTTGGACAAGTTGACACACTATACCAGCAATATTAATCACAACACATCCTTCTGTGGTCCTCTCTTTTGCACAACCGGAGTTGTCATGTCATCTATCCAGCCTCAGAAAGAACTCTTCATTCATCTACCTATGTTCCTCCTTAATCACCCTAACAACTTCTAATTCCAACATGAAGATGGAATCTTTCAACTTGAACACCTTCAATCCCCTTCTCCATTCTCCATGAAGAGTATATATGCGTCTACCACACTAAGGGATCTAGTCCATCGAAACACTATAAGCAGAAACTAAAAGAAGGTAAACATCAAGAGACAAACAAACAAGGATTTAACGTGGAAAAACTCCTTGCTCAAGGGAAGAAGAACCACAGACTGTCCAGACAGGATTTCCCAAAACCCAAATCCACTAATGAATGGGCAAAGTAAAGAAATACAACACAGTTTATTTCCCTCACTTCCTCACCATTCATTGCTAGCAACCTAGTTACAGCAATGAGCAGCAATAACACCAACTGGTCTACACTTTCACCACCCTGATGAAGTTAGACTACACTACCACAAAACCTTAAGACTTCACACTGCCTACAAGGTATACAACTCACAAATCAGTAATGAAAAACAATGACCACATTCTTTTATGGACTAGGAGTGATTACAATTTATTGACCAACATAGCAACTAACAAATAAAGAAACTATAGAAGCCTTCTATCAGGTCCCTTGCACGCAATAGTTGATTCTTCACACACTAGGAGCCAAGAGAGCACTTTTGGAGAGAGAATATTCAGTTTGGAAATTTTTCAAAAGTTTTGTTTATTCCTTGAACAAGCTCCTTTTATACTGCAACGGATGCAGTGCATGGACCGCTGGTCCTTCAGTAAATGAGGTTGACATTTCACCAACCACGACAACTTTTAAACCAGTTGTATTCCATGTTCAACTTAGCACCGCGATCCGATAGTCTACCTGGTCCTCGATTCAGTTTGTTAATCATCAAAACATCAAAGTCAAGCCCTTAACACCCCAAGCCTCTGAGGCCCAAGTAATTACCATGTCCGACGGCCCCACTCAAATAGCAAACTTCCCTTGCAAGACAAGTCCTTGAAAATCTCATCCTTTCTGGTATGTTCATTCCAGAGCTTGAATTTGGGTTCTTCTTTGCTTTGATCCCATGGCATGTGGAGACTTGGCCAAGCTAAACATATTTGTAAGATGTCTCTTTGAGTTTCTCCGCTTCAAGAGAGAAGTAGGAGTCTCTCACTCTCACTAGAGTTCACATATACATATAGAATGTGTGTGTAGGAATTCCATTCACCATCCTGTTTCTCTTTCGTTTATTTTTGGCTTCTATTCGTATTTCATTATCAGCATGGCATTGTGTATGAGAATTAAGGAAGACGTTAACTTATTCAAACTAGTATTCAAACTGTTCAGGTTTGTCCATTAATATGAAGGAAAAAAAAAAAGGGTGCAGCCTAAAAGCATTGTGAGAATCGACTTCTGGGTGCAACTGCTACCCAAATATCCTGTGCATGGTCGCCAAGTTGACCTAATCTTAAGGCCAAGTAAACGGAAAAACTATTTAAGTATAATTTGAGAAGATCAACTTTCTACCTCGTAACTTTAATAACAGGGGACAAGCATGAAGCAACTAACAATACTATCTCAGACAGTACATCAATGTAAAGGGGGTTACATGAAAACTAGGAACCACTAACTACTGAAGTCCAATGCAGATGGAAGGTACAAAATCTCCAGTAAATGCATTAGCAAATGCAGCTGTAGTTACAGGCTTACAGCCATTCATGAGATTCGCAGCAATTGTACAACTTGCTAAGCTGAATAGGGAAACATCGGTTTCTTAGTGTGGCACACAGCACAGAGAATACCAGCAGAAGAGGACCTTACTTCCAGGGGCCATTGAGGGTCATCATGCAACCTTGCCACCCAGCAAAGATAAAATGCTCAAATGCATCTCTGCTGAGGGATGAAAGTGAAACTACTCTGTATTTAAGGTAATTTTGCACACTGCATATGTATTTATCTGGCCCGTCTCCTCTCCCTAGATTTTTCTCTATCGTGATCATCTCTCTCCCTGCTCCCACTCTTCCTTTCCCTCTCACGACGCTTTTCCCTATCACCATCACGGTCTCTGCTGGAAGATTTCCACACAGGGCTTCCACTTCTGCTGCGACTGCGCTGACGCTTCCGAGAAGCTTCACGAGAATCGTCTCTTTTCTCTCTCCTCTCCAAATATGACCTACCTCCTGTTTTTATGAAAGCAGAAATATGAGACAACAATTTTGTATTAAAAAATAATAATAAAACAAAGCAAGAAGCGACAATTCTTTTTGATCAATAACGTGAAAAGAACTCTTCTGCCAAATTTCTTACCACAGAAAAGAGTGATGGCAATGAATAGAAGGGAGGCAAACAAGTGGCCTTTTTTCACAGCTAATAAAAGCTGCCATGTATTATGTTTTTTCGAGCCAAGAATCTATCGAAAACAGCCTCTCTACCTCCCAAGGTAGGGATAAGGTTTGCATAGATACTACCCTCTCTAGACCCCAATTGTGGGATTACACTGGATATGATATTGTTCTTGTTGTAATAAAAGCTGCATATCCAGTATCCTTCTCAACGAGATACCTTTTGTCTTTTTTTCCTTCTTTTTAATAACCGAGAAATCTCCAAGAACTAGCTAGTACATAGTACAATGCTCGGTAGATATGGGCCTACTCCTCTACCCTTGTCAACTGGAATACCAAGCTTTATTCTCATCAAAGCTTGAGACACGTGCCTAATCCATGCCATAAGTTACCACTAAACCTAATCCTTAGGGGGCACCAGATACACATCTTCCGTAGATATGATGATGACCAACTCTATTCACCAATAAGTGATTCCTCCTGTCTCTTATAGATGCCAAGAAAAAATACTGTTAAAAGGACATTGCATCTACAACATGATACTGTGACAGCTAAATCCTCACCTAAGTGCTTTAATGTGCGACATGTTATTCGCCTTGCCCCATTACAATTTCTTGTACTAGCAGACACAGTTTAGGAAAAATATAGTATCCTAAGAAACAGCTTATTAACCTGTGATCCAGAGAATGCCCTGATAGTGTCGTTGAAAGCAGTAAATATTAATTTGAGCAATAAAACCAGATTGCTTCAGTTATTCTTTACCATAAAATGAGATATAAATCATCAAAGCATCTGAGAACCAATTAAAGGGACGATATGGCATAAGGCAAAAAAATTCTGAGAAAAAATTGTCAACAAAAAAGATAGGATTGAAGTATAATACAGCAGTATAAAGCTAAGAGTCAACCTGCACATGCAATTAAATACATGTTAGTGCTGTTTATCAGCTTCCTCTCTTGAATATCCAAGGAAATGGGAGTTAAATCACATCACTAAATGTTGATCTAATGGGTTTAATTTTTAATAAATAAATAAACAAATCACGGACATCTCAAACTACCAACAGGTTTAGAGATTTACCTTTTTTTGATGTATCTTCGCTGAAATTCAACAAACCATATTCAGATTGTAGGTGTTGCCGATGGATTTCAACTTTCCTCTCAATTTCATCCGGACTTTTTATCCCTCGTTCTTCAAGAGATTCACGATATTCAATCAATGCAACTTCAAGACGCCTCAGCTTTTGTCTGATAAATTAATTATGGACCATATCAAAATCCGAACAGGAGAACTGATGATAGCAAATTGAAAGCAACAGATTTATCGTATGAGGCATCGAATCCCACAAAATTTGAAGCAGAAAGAGAATCTGCCTCCAAATATTATCGAAACAGCAAAGTTATCCTAAGCTTCCAACACTTGGCATATTAACATCCCTAACCCTAAGAATTTTATGAAAGTTAACATGCAGTCTTTCATTTTGTAAAAGTCCCACCTCATATCTTTCCACAGGAACACTACTAAAATCAAAATGAAGAAAAAAGATATCCATTAGCTGGCCTTGACGGGATGGGGAGGTATGAAATTCTTTCTTGTTTTCTGGCAGATCAAACTAGAGTAGTTTCCACCTAAGTTGCTTAGACTATCCGAAATTGTTGCCACACGTGTCGGATCCCTCAAAAATGCGCTACTATTGAAGGATCTGACACACACCCGATGACATTTTTGAATAGTCCGAGCAACATAAGTTTCTATCTTTCAAAAACTTTCATTCTATGATTTGGATACAAAAGTTAGCAAGTAATTTGTAGTAATTTTCATCAAGTTCCTAATCTCTATGTCTTATAAGCAAACAAAACTTAATCCGACAATATCACTCCAAAGTCGCTCATATAGATTCCCCAGAACCAAGAATGTCTCTTGCTGAACTAGAGAAGTGTTGAAAAGTTAGATGGATGATATGACAATAAACTAACACGCATTTTCGAAAATGATCCCACAGGGAATGCTCAACTGCCCATACCTCAACTCTTCGTTCATTCCACTATCCAGGTATGCTGAATTGCTTGTGTCGGTTGTAAGCTCTGCATCCTTGATCTTGCTAAGCCCATCACCAGCATTCTCACTTCCAGAAGATGAATATGTCAACCCCAGGTCCCTCGAACTTCTCTTTTGTTCATCATCACTTTCATCATCCTCCCTGGCCCATTTAGATGTAGGCAAAATTGCCTCATTTCTGCCCTCACTGGAAAAGTCATTTGAATTATAGTGTGGAGCAGAATTTGTTGGGGGTGAAGATACAGATTCTCTTCGTTTGAGATGTAAGTCATAATCCACTTGACTATTCTGTTCAGGAGGAGCCATCCTGTCCAACTCAAGGTTGCTATCTCTCCGAGTACTGGGGAACCTAGCAGAACTTGCATGGCTCGCATATTTCAAATCTTCATCTAGTTCATGACCCCTCTGCTTTTCAGCTTCTTCCAGATAAAGTAACCGAGCAACCATCATTTCCCTACCCCCTATGATAGACAAACCATTGTGCCTGCATCGTCTTTCTAGCTCAGTAAGTGGAAGGCTCAACAGTTCCTTCATTGCAGCTCCTTTCCCAATTGCCAAAGCACCATCTGGGTTAACTTTACCGCCATCACCTGCATCATCAGAGCTGGTCCTTTGTTCCACTTCAGGTGCATCACCACACAAAGAATGGAAGGGCGTCACACCAGAGTTCCCGGTTCGAAGAAAGGTAGCTCGTAAACCATTGACATAGGCATCCGAAAACAAAAACCAATCAGCCCATACTTGAAGCACTTTCAGAACTCTCTCCTGTAACATGTAAGGAAAAACTTAACCACACATCAAGGAGGAGCAAAAAGAAGGATATGAAAAATGCAGCAAGCGCAGATAAAATGTAGGTGATAGGCACAACTTACTTTAAGTGCCTCCGCAGTAATTCGTCCTGTTATACTTCGATATAGATCATTGAAGCTTTCCATTACGTCCGGTAAAGAAGCTTCAAATTTGGTGCGATAAGCAGATGCATTCTTCACAGGAGCACTACTATTATGAAGAATATCAGAGACAAGCATGAGTCTAGAAACTTTTGTCGGTATTGGAGTTTCCTTTAGTGTCAAAGACTCTGTCAAAACTTCAACAACCTGCAAATTATAATCAGCAGTGTAACTGTGTTAGCATATGTTCAAGAATGAGAACTATCCAAAGTGTACATGTAACACATCATGCTAAATCCTTATCTTAATGCTACAAGACCAAAAAAAATCAGCCAAAACAAGTGCAAGGGCAACGAGAAGCATTATGAACATTGACACAACACAGTGCAAAATCAATAGTTTTGCAGTTGAAAGGTTAAAATGAAAGAAAAGCTTCATGCACAAGTGAGCTCTTTGGCTGCTGCATTAAACCAGCTTAAAGGTTACCTCTCCAGCAGCATCAGCATTGTCCAAAGCAAAACCCATTGCTTCTTTTATTTGACTTCTTTCTAGTGTCAATGAACGGAGCATATCCTCAAATTCATCCCTCTGAGCATCAGTCAATGTCCGTTCAACCTCCACTCGCTGAAAAGGGTATAGAAAGGAACATCAATCACAAAAGAAACTTTATTTAATCTCAAAGTCAACACGAGAACTCTTAAATGCCTTGGAATAGAAAGCTAGTAAAACGGCATACCCTGCTTCTTCCAGCAGCATATGTGCTCCCAGCTTCTTTTTCATGATCAGCTCCTTTTGGTGTTGGTAGAGAGGGTGGTATCCACCTGTATGTGTAAATTTGTTATATTTGAAGAAGGAGCACAATCTTCAAGGAGAACTTCTAAAAAGGCTGCAGGACTGCATCAAAGCCTTGCAGAACTCTGCAGCCTTTGCAGAAAATGAATGATAAAATTCTATTTAGACAATATCATTCTTTTACAGCATGCATATCCTGCAGCCTGCAGGGGAATATTGGTAGAAGCTTCCCAAAAAATAGTGTGACTTCAAAAGTGATGCATTCTGGAACTGACATGCACATGCATCAAATATCTGATACTTCAGCAACAGGAAGGGCGAATATGAAATGTGTAATGAAAGATGATATAAGTTGGAACAATGCATTACCTCCCACTACCAGTTATCATGATGAAAGGGACTGTCCTCCACCGTTGAAGAGTATCTCCCTGTTTTTTCCAAACAAGGAAAGAAAATTTATTAGTGATGAAAGAAAAGCATAAGAGGGCAAAATGTCTAAATTCCTGCAAAGGGTGTCAGACAAATGAAGTATTTCACTGATTGGTCATATCAGAAGTACAATTTGTCATATTGCTTTGCATAACATGGAAAAAGAAACAATAATGGACAAGCACAAAATTCTCCTCAGCTACAATGGCATGAAACTATTCGTTTTCACCATTGAAACATTGTTCGAAGTATCCACGTGGATTGTAAAAGTGATCGATGAAGTTATGTCACAAGTACTATTAACTCCATTTAACAGGAAGAAAATAAGTGTGGGAGCATTCATCCAAGATTTAACAGCTGCAGAAAGTTACCTGAGCAAAAGAATAAAGCCTCCAAACGTAGTAAGTATGCTCCTTCGAGCCAAGCTCAAACAAGAAATTGAAGAGAGGATTTCCACGGCCTCGCTCCATTATGGCTTGTTCAAAAGCACAACCTCCATCGAGAACACACAGGGCCATTGTATCAATAACATGGCGAAGATGATCATCCTCAGGTGGAATAACCATAATATCAGGTACATTTGGAGTGAGAACCTGCAGAACCAAAAAAGCATCAGATGAAATAGGAAAAAGGTGCTTCATAATCATCTTCATTATAGATTGGAGATACTCAACAGTAGTACATGTAAAAAGGACACGTCAGAAGACAGGCTGATTGTTATCAGTCTAGCTAACCTGAGGTCCTACAACTTATCAGACTATCGATCGAGAGTAGTATGTACCATCCCAGCATACTAACCGTCTCTATTACAAACTCTTTTATATTGAAATAGCATTAAAAAAGTGCTTCAGAAAGTATGTACAGCAATAGTCAGCTTCCAAAAGAAAACCTGAATGTCCCTATTTATATGATTTAAGACGTGTATTCTGCATTCCTTACAAACTCACGCATGTAATCTGTATTTTGAACCTTAAACATTCTATCACCTTCAGACTAATTTCTCTATACCACATATATAAGCACTTTCTTGAAATATACTTATCTTCCTTTATCAAAATATATCTATCGTCTTTTCGTGTCTAGGGAATCTTAGGAAAGTCTCTGTCCACATCAAACTTAACCCACTTCTCTGTCTAAACTGCTATATTTCCATATCAAATATTCATGACGAGAATATACAATTTACTTTATATGCTCAAGCATTTATAAATAGAGTACTCCCTAACTCAAACAATTTCTGCTGATGCCTTTTTTCCTTTTTGAAAATGTAATGAACGATTTATTAAAAAGTAGCACCAAGAAATTGCAAAGACAAGTAGTACAACCATCAGCAGTATGAATGCATCAAGTGCACCCTGGTACATGTGAAAAGAACTAAGGATATTAGCCATTTATATGCTTTCACTATTACACCAAAAGGCTAAGAGAGCTAAACATTTGTGCTTTAAGTTTAAATTATCTTCGTTTTTGCCAACAAATTATCTCTAATTTCTTTCCTTCCACACAGCGAGCCATATCGCCACTTCTATAGTATCCCACTTCTATAGTATCCCATAGATTATGTTGTTGTGGTCATCTTCAATTGCAACAATGTATCAGACTATCTTGCCAGGACACAGGTTTGGGCATCTGACAGGTGCAGATCTAGAAGTTGGATTGCCATCATTTAAATCTTAGGCATTGGGGATGAGGAGAGGAGTATGGTTACAGGTATTAAGTTGCATCAAATAAACATTTACTACGACACATATAAGCATATATTTTGGCACTGAATTGAGGTTCTTGTATTAAAGCTAGGATAATTATGTTCTTTGTGAACACAAAATATTATGTTCATAAGTTATCTCATATAATAGCAAAATGCTCTACTAATTTATAGGCTCGTTTGGTATGTTGGACAAGCATATATGGTCCTGTGATAAAAATTTTAGCTCGGCTTTATCCCTTGTTTAGTTACTAATTCTAGGATAAATCATACCAGGATTTGTTATTAAAACCAGAATAATAAGTTATCCCTGCCAGAGGATGGAATAATAGTAATTGGAATAGTTATCCCGAGATAAAACAATGAAATGACTCCTAATGTCTATCAATTAAAGGCAGACTTCCCAGATTAAAAAGTATCTCCGTACAAAATTTGTCAAGTTGATTTTTTAATTGTCAAACATGTTTTTAGAATGATTAACGCAATATTCTTAAATTCCAACCCCACAGGTCCATAATTCTTGCCATGCAGTTCTTAGTATTTATATGTTGTTGCAACATTTCGTGAAATTTAGCCCTTAAAAAGGGTTTGATTAAAGGCTAGTTCAGCTTTGAAGGTCCAAAGTGACCAAGTCTAAGAAAAATTTTATTGGACAAAGGTAGCATTAGCCACATCACATCACTGGTACACCACAGAGATGGCCACTAATTTATATAAAGCTCATATGCACAATGAAGATGCTGCTATAGGATATTAGACAAAAGCCCCTTCTTACACTAGTTCTTTTTCCCCTTAAATTAAGAAACATTTCATTAACAGCACCTAGATGATGCGAGGAACTAAAGGGAGAGTGGCTCAACCTCCCTTCTCTATCAAGTTATGCCAATATGCATACTAGTATTCTCTCTTTGCGGCAACAGAAAAATGAAATAGATAAGCTATTTTAGTGCATTTAATATTCATCGAACCATCATAAAATTATCTCCAAGTCATGTCTTTCTGAATAAGACTAAACCTTGCACCTTGACATGGTTCTCCAAATTTCCTCATTCTCATTGTCTATCCTCACTTGTGATTGTTTTTTCCACTGTGCTCAGCATCATCAAAGTCACATCAAGCAATAAAAGTTGAGCTTCCGAAGTTGTTTCATGAATTTGCAACTTATTAGATAACATTTTATCTTCCACACATTCCTTACACAGGCAACATCAATTCATCACAAGCCTACTCATCTTCCTTAAATCTTCCTTAGATTATGTGTTGATATAATTGCATCTCACAAAATCACCAAGTAAAGGAGTCAGCTTCTTAAGAGCCTTGGTATTCAAGACTTCCCTCCTATATAAAACAGTCTGTGAAAAGACTTTTTTCCTTACTCCTCTCTTCCACTTGTTTTTGCTAAGTCAAAAGATTTCATGAGATTAACCCCTTCAATACCATGTCTACCTTCACCTCTTGTACGCCACTCATATGGAATGCAAAGAAACTTCTCAACTCCTCCTATTGCAGTCCTGTGAACTTCTCATAAGAGTTATATTCGATGTGATTTCCTGACTTTCTCATCACAGATAGTCAAGCACCACAGCATCCCAATAAATAACCACACTAAGTAAATGTTTCCTCTGGAGTAGCTCCAGCACGCCACTTATCTTTCCAAACGGAATCCCCATGCTATCACCAATCGTGAATCCTAGACTGTAAAAAACTGTTCTTCCACAAACTAACTCCATAAGAGTTTGTCACATCTCCAGAGAACCATCAATTTTCTAAGAAACCATATTTAACAGTTATCAAGTTTCTGATCAAGACATTCCTCTCCTCGGATAATCTCCGTGACTTCTTTACAAACAATGTCATACTGAACATTGATAATCTTTGTATCCCTAGTCCCTCAATTTAGTGTCCGTTATTTGCATCCAATTTTCAAATGATATTCTTCCACCCCCTCCTTTTCTTCCCACAGTAAGTCCCCCATAATTTTTTCCTTGTCTACCTAATGTTGGACAATAGCAAAAGAAAAATAGCCAACAAATTATCCACAGATTCGTGAGAATTAACTAATTATGGAATTTAGATCATTCAACACTCACAAGTTTTTTGCCACATAAATTTTCTAAACAAGTTAAACCAAGCCTCAAAATGTATACCGAGAATTCGAGAAGTAAAAAAAGTAAATTCAGACTTGGTACAAATCAGATTCATGTGTTCATCTCACAGTCAAAATGATGACCATAAATTGGAAGATAGGTCAAAAACTCAAAATCCTTCCTACCCATTAGCATAGAACAGAATTTTCCACAGCTAAACACAACTTCCTTATGAAGTTGCACTTATTGTACAGTCACCTCCATGTTTCTGAACAAGAAAAACAGATCATTCCAATTTGAGGTAATAAAACCCTAGGTTTCCTCTTCAGACAGTCTCCTTTTTTATTCAAAAAACAATCCGTACCAAATAAAATGCCTGTTTTATTATTTATAGATAAAGTATAAAACAAAAATTACAATTCAAAATGAAGCTGACAAGAACCCTCAAAAATCTACTCCAATAGACCTAAAGTCTCTGAACATTTTGCTTTACTAAATCATGATATCTCTCAATAACACTGTAAAGAAGACCATCGAGATCAAAATAATTATCCCAACAAAGAAAGAATGAACAAGGAAATGTAGAAAGATCAACTAATCATCATACCAACTCAGAACTCTGGCCTGGAACAGTAGTAACTGGAGGACCTGATGGACCAGATAAGATGACAGTTGCACCCTGAAAACCAAAAAGATAGACCTCTTGAATAAGTACATGAGCATAAGCTGATATCATAAAGAGAAACTGGGAGGTGACAATAGAAAGCATCTCTAGCATGCTGAACTACAGCTTTTCCAAGGAAAAGGGTGAGATACACCACTACAGGATGTCTATACATATCAAACCAATAAATAAACATGCAAGACACAACTTATTCCAACATGAACACACGCATCGTCCAGTATCTTTGTTTTAACATGTATTCGACTGATCATACAATATTTTAACTATTTGATCACTCTATCACGTATTGATTATTAATACACGAACTCCTCTACTTGACCATTTATCAAATTCTTAAAATTTATGTAACAGAGCATTGTACTCAAAATAATAGACAAACCTCCTTACTCCTGATAGCCATATGTCCAGGAGGGGGAGCGGGGAGCGCTTGAGAAGGCAGAGAGACAGATTTACCCCACCCAATCTTCAATTCATATTCATAAACAATAACTCCTGGATAAGAATAATATGGTTTAGATATCAGAAAAATAATGCTAAATCATATTCTATTGAAGTATTGCAGAAGATACAAAATATTAAGCAATAAAACAAGTTCACACAGAATTAGTACACATGCTAGCATCCCCATGCAAGACCACACGACTATTTAATTTCCAACTTCTATAGGCAATGTAAAAGACACTTCTGGAATGAGTACACAACTGAAACTAGAGGAGGCACCATCTAAGAAGCAAAGTTATTCAAGGCTTTTTTTATTTGCACCGGGTGTCCGAGTCTCTTTGAGCCCCGACTAATCCCGGGGGTGCACAGGCCCTCGGCAAGGAGTTTCCCGCAAGTGCACCACGGTTAATTCAGGTTTTACCCAGTCCGATGGCCCTCAGAAATTGTTTGCACCCAGTAGGTTTCGAACTTGAGATTATTCAAGGCTTTGTTGAGGTGCTATTGCCGGAAGCTCGGTTAAAGGCAGGGTATGTGCTTTGCAACCCTTAGGTAGTGTTTTATTCTCAATCTCACGGGCGAAAACATGCACCTCATCACCTATAGACTTAGCCTTTAACAGGACAGCACTTAATTACAAATATAGTTGGTAAACTATTTTATTAACTGTTAAAAACATTATGAATGGATATTTAGTGATCAGCAATTAGATATTACAAACTTAGTACAAGAAAACTAACCATACAAGTGAAACTACATTTTTCCATTTAAATCAACAACAACATGCCTAGTGAAATATCACAAGTGGGGTTTGAGGGGAGGGTAGAGTGTACGCAGACCTTACACTACTTCATGGAGATAGACAAGCTGCTTCCGAAAGACTATCGGCTAAAATGTATCAACCCAAGAAAAAGAAGGGAAAAAAATAGATATAGCATAGCAGCTAAACGACGAAAAATGCCATTCCTCCAAATGGAAAAAAAAGTAGCAAAATAATCGAAGAGCAATAACACAACTATAATACCACGACTAATCATATGACCAACCTTAAGCCCTCACTAGGCAAGACAAACTTCTACCCCTACTAGCCTTCTTCCTTAATACGCGACCTCCACTCCTATCTATTTAAGGTCATGTCCTCGGTGATATGAAATTGGGTCATATCCTATCTAATCACCTCTCCTCAATACTTTTTCGACCTACCCCTACCCCTCCGCGTAACCCCTAGATCCAACCTCTTGCACCTCCTAACTAGGGCATCGACACACCTCTACACATGCCCAAATTATCTCAGTCTCGCTTCTCTCAACTTATCTGCCACAAGGGCCACCCACTTTCTCCCGAATAACCTAAATTCTACTCTTGTCACTTCTAATATGTCACACATCCATCTTAACGTCATCATCTCCACAACATGCATCTTTTGAACATATGAGTTTTTGACTGGCTAGCACTCCACCCCTTATAGATCTCTTGATTTTTCCATCTAAATCAGAAATTTAAAATGGTTTTTAAACTTTGAGCATAATTTTTTTTTCATGTATTTTGCTTAATAATAGTTTTTTCAATTCTTTTGTCCAAATAATCGTTGTCCGGGTTTCTAGATCTTTTTCCTTGTATTACTTATATACTTCAAGTTCTTTCTTCATTATAGCTTCTTCATCAAAGTTGACACTTTGTTAGTGCTTTGCACCTATAATACCAAAAAACTAGAGCACTATTTTATATATATATATATATATATATATATTTGTGGTGTCTAGCCAGCTTGTACGCACCTAAACTTCCGCGCTTCTCTTTTGACTACTTTGTGAAGAAGACTATCGACAAAACAAAGAATGGAAAATCATTGATCAAAACCTTGTTCCTTGTAAACATCCATCTATTACCAAATGTATATTTCAAACGACACAGAACACAAGGAGAGGAAACCCAAGAAAGGACAAGGATTGAGACCGTCAATTGGAACCATTAGACAAATAAAACAAATAAGATCGGCAACATTTGTTTGCTTGTCTTAATACAGAGTATAATAACCTTGGCTACAGAATTTTCTTCCTTTTTTCTGCTTCATACATTAGACTCCACATGTATGTTTTTTTTTATCTTTATTCTATAAACCGAGAAACCCCACCAGGTTTGTGGCGCACAGTTCAAAATTTGGTGGATAATGGGTCTTATCCACTTAAATACCAGTCTTTCGTTTGCGGCAGTGTTCGAACTTGTGACATGAGCCTACTCTACACATCACGCGTTGCGCTCTTACCACTAGAACAAAGCCTTGGGAGCAACTCCACATGTTATGTTTTTTAACACACATATATCCTATTTAACTACTCACTGAGGCTACTGCCCACTTGTCATTGAGGATCCTATAACTCTATATTTTAAAGAAAACATAATGTCAACTTGGTCAATTACGAAGAACCTGATGGACAATTCCGAAGCGTCTGGAGTGAAAAAGGGAGAAAAAGAGAGGGGGGTAGATGTGTTCTAAAAAGAGCAACACATATCATACTCATCAGACAAAAAAGAATAGATAAAGAAATAAATTTTACATTCAAATCAAGAAGCTGAAGCTAACCTTCCATCTCATCTTTTGCAGCCTGAGCATCAGCTCTATTCATGAAAGCTACAAAACCACAATTCCTCTGTCGCCTTCTTTCTTCTTCTGTCCTTGGCCACATTATTTTTACACTTGCAATGGGACCAAATCTCCCAAATGTGCGCAAAAGAAAATTCTCATCAACCTGCAAGTAAATAAAATTAATAGGAATCACACAAAAGAAACACCTAAAGCAAAAAACAATGATCTCAAAATTAAGCACAAAAACCTTACCTGAGGTGATAAATTTCCTACATAAAGATTTGTCGTTTGTGGGTCTCCATCATCAAATGATCCAGGCCTTCCACTAGGATCAAAGTCATCGGGCAGTTCATCAAACCGACTAGATGGCTGAGGAAAGAGTAAGATTTAAGGACATATAAATATCATCATTACGTCACAACAAGATGCCACATCAAACCTCCATTTGGTTGGGCATGACATATTTTTAATCACTATTTTTCCAAGTAAATCTCTGACAGATGATCATTTCCCAAAACATTTTCAGGTGTAGACCACAAGTCGATATTGGAGGCATGTTCTAATAGTAAAAGGGCTCGGATAGGACCTTGGGGTGTTTAGTGGTCCAATGAGTGGTAAAGAGTGAGGAGTCGTCTCATAGTTTTTGTGGATGAAAATGATACAGTTACAAAAGAATCATCAATGACGTAATTGTTTCCCTCCATCCAATATATAACATATCCATAAAGGAAAAATCACCTTTTTTAAGACAAGGGAACCCACAATTGCTACCGGCTGGGTGCGCATAGGGTAACATAAAGGAAAGTTCATCTTAAGATGACCAAATGCATGAAAAGATCATTTTATGTTTCAGATACCAGATGTTAAGAAAGGAAAATGAATCATACATGCAAATAGTATAACAAATTGTGATCATGTGATAATATCATAATATAGTTGTTGAAGTGTTGCTCTATTTCAGAGAAAACTGATTGTAAGCACTCATAGCACATCAGCAATTACAACAAGATGTGTACATGTATGATTCAGTGCAAATCTTGTGTATCTACTCCACATGTGGTAAAAGTAATCTTCTAAGTAATACAAATAACTTCTCCAGTTCCCACAAAAGAGTCAGATCCAGATATCATTGAGAGAACATGATGTAACTAACTGTCTACAACTTTTTCTAATGCACCCAACACTTCTTAAGTTTTAACGTGTTCATTCCAAATAGCAGTTATTAAATATACATTATCTTGACTGTTTGTCAAATCTCCTCAGATCTGATTCATAAATACAAGAATTTATAACAGAAGATCAAAACAAACAATCTGGACATTTTTTCTTTGACAACAGAAATCCACTTACAGCAGAATTTTCAGTATGACGATCACGCCACTGTTCACGGTCTTGGTTACGCCTTTCCCTCATTTCTTGTTCGTGTTTCAGTTCCTCCATGAAATTATCAATGTTCCTAGCCTTGCCCTTCTCTTTTTCCCTCGGCTTGTCCTCCTTCTGCTATAAGTAACCAACATATTTAGCTATCAACTAGTTACAAGTTTACCACTCTTGCACCAAAGGGATTTCAACCACCCACTAACCTTCTTCTCATGATCTCTGCTCTTAGTTGCCATAGGAGGTGGTAAGAATGAAGGCACATACCTGCAGTTCACAAGATACATTCCAGAATCTTTGCTACTAATAATCTTATCCTTGAACAGTGACAGGATCAATAATTTAAAAGGGGAAGAAAGTAAAAGATAATGGATCAAAGAGACGTGATAAAAGCTGAATATACATATATACAAGTAAACCGTAACAAGCACCACATGATTACCACCTATAAGTATTAATATGTTTCTACAGAGAGGCAATAAAAACAAGTAAACCATTAATGACACATATTAACTTGCATCAAGAAGCCAGTGATCTGCACTTAATAACAAGCAAAACCACTTTTAATCAATTCACTATGTTTCTTCTTATCAGCAAAGAGTATTTATTGCTGTTTCACTTATTCTCAGGTGTAGAGATATATTATCTTCCGTCACTACACAATTTTATTTTAATTTGTTCGCTGAGTATTTAGATAGATAGCAAAACCTACCACAGGAGCCTATGGTTTGCCTGGTCTCTTTTCAAATACACATTCACAAATTCGAAGAAGCAAAGAAGAGGGAACAATAAGGACAACATGGAAATACCTCCAGCTCTTAGAGTTAGTTAGCCTTCTCAGAAGAAATACACAATGAATGGTATACTACACTAAGGGGCCATTTTGTAGCCAGACAAGGGACCAAATCATAGCAAAGTGAACTCAAAGTGGGACTAGATTTAAGATACTAATTTGCTCAATTAGATACTAGTTTGAGGGGAAAACGGCATCAATCCAAGGTTATAGAACCATGAGATAAAGTCTTAAGAGACCAGATTGCTGTAAAAATAGAAATATGGGGGCGGCGTAGTGGTCAGTAAAGTTGGTGCTGATGATGATGAAATGGGAGAAAGTGAAGCTGTTGATTTGTCACTTTCTGCAAAGACAGTCTCTTCAAGTTGTGAATCAACCAGCAGGAAAGATCCTTCAGCTTGTTACTTCCCGTAGAATCACGAGACGGGACATGGAAAAGCGCTAAAAGAAATTTGCATGATGTTGCCAAGGATATTTTGAGGGATCGTGCAGTAGTGGCTTTTCCCCAGTGGATGTACAACGCAGGGCTCCCCTTTAGTTGTGTCAATTATACCGACACTTTTGGAGCTTTGACTGAGACCTTAGGCCAATTTGGTCCAGGAAAGAAGCCCCACATTTCACATGAAATTAGAGGTCCTTATCTAACTAAAGAAGTGGAAGAGACAACAAAAAATGTGGAGAAGCATCATGTAGAATGGAAAAAGTTTGGATATTCTATTATGATGTATAAGTGGATGGTGAGAACTGGAAAAATGATTTGCGAGGTGTTAGTGAATTCTCCAAAAGGAAGCTTATTTCTTGAATACATTGATACAGGTGACTCGTCTACTTGTCAATTGATTCCATCAAAATGTTCTCCTTGTTTCAGAACACTATAGAGAACGTTGGAGCTAAGAAAGTTAAAGTTGTTACAAACAATGCAAATGGAAATGTTAAAGCGGGTGATATGCATGTTCATTTATTGGACTTCATGTGCAGCTTATGGTATATACTTGATGTTCGGGGATATTTTCCCAAAAAAAAGGCCCCTTCTCCAGAGGGTGCATTTTTACAAAAAAATTGAGAAGGTAACATTCGTGTATATTCATTGAAAACCAGTATATAGGTTGCACTGAATCATAATTACAGCTTGTCAAAAAAGTAAAAAAACTGAATCTGAATCCTAATAGGAACCAAGGATATCTATAATGGATTCAGTGTCCCCTAAAAACATCTGTTGCACCGGAAGCAAAAAAGCTTGATACAATTTAGCTTGATTTTTGAAGATCACAGCTCTTGCTCTCATGACATCTAGCATTTCTTTCTAGCCAAACAGTCCACCAAATACAAGCTGGAACAATCCTCCATCTATCCTTATCTGCAGCTCCCACCCCTACTTCTCCCCAACTGTACAAAAGATGTATGATTCTGTAAGGCATAGCTCAAGCAAAACCGATAAGATTAATGAAAATCCTCCATAACTGGGATGTTATTTTGCCCTGGAGAATCAGATGGTTGACTGTCTCACCCTCTTCCCCACATAAATAGCATCTAAAACACATGGAGAATTTCCTTTTCTTAAGATTTTCCTGTGTCAAAACTGCTTCTCTTGCCAAAAGCCAAGTGAAACATGCCACCTTGAAAGAGGTTTTAGTTTTCCAAATCTGCTTCCAAGGCCAAAGAGAAGGATGTTGTCCATCTTGATTTAGCAACTTGTATGCAAAGTTTACCTTGAATGTGCCTCTACTATATCTGCTCCACCATAATGTATCATGTTTATTCCTTATTCCTGTAAAAATTTCCAACCTTCTGAAAAATTCAGTCACAATCTCGATTCCCCAATCATTGAAATTCCTTCTAAACTGAAAATTCCATCCCTGTTGTGTCCAAACCTCAGCTATGCTCACTTGATTATTCACTACCATGTCATGCAACTCTCGAAGGACACTTTTCGAACTACTAGTGCCCAACCATTTATCCTCCCAAAAAGAAGTCTTATTGCCATTGCCCACCATGATGGTTGTATTGATCTTCAAGAGAGGCCACAAGATTCTGATGGACTTCCACAGGCTTATCCCATATGGTGTAAGAACCTCCTTTGTCATCCACTTGTTCTCTGCTCCATATTAGGCTTGTGAGAAATATTGAAGAAGAATATTATTGAATTGTTGTCTATATTATTACATTGAGACCTTATTTATAGATACTATATTAGACTCCTTTTCCAACTAGGATACTATAATACAATCCTTTTCCAAATAGGATTCAATATACTATTGTAATTTCTATTCCTATTCTAAGTAGGATTGTATTTACCTATTCCTATTCTAACACTCCCCCTCAAGCTAGTGCATACACGTCATATGTACCTAGCTTGTTACAAATGTAATTAATACGAGGATCGATGACAGGCGTGTTGAGATATCAACAAGTTGATCTTCCGGCTTCACAAAATTAATAGTCAACCTCAATGTCTTAGTCTTCTCATGCAATTGTGGGATTGCATTGTTAAACTTCCCAAACCAGGCCTGAGAAGATTGTTTTAGACCATAGAATGATTTACACAATCGATATACAAGGTTACCAGACTCCCCCTGAGCAACAAAATCAGGTGGATGCTCCATAGAGATTTTTTCCTTGAGATTATCATAGAGAAAAACATTTTTAATGTTCAACTGAATAAAAGGTCAATGGAGAATATAATATGGATCATCTCGAAATTACTCTAAGAAAGTCACTTTAAAACTGGTTGACCTGCTTATGCACCGAATTATTAGATTTGATGGCTGAAAGTAGGGTCGAAATGATGACACGACCTTACTGAGAAGAGAATTATATGGGTAGGGTCGGAATGATGGCATGACCCTACTGGAAAATAGAAATTATATAAGTAGGATCATATTGACGACATGACCCTACTGCAAAAGAGGAATTGTATGGATAGGATCGGAACGATGGCACGACCCTATGCAAACTATGAGTCACCGAAAAGACGAATGGAACTACGCAAATCAAATCTGAGTCACCAAAAAGACACAGTGGTATACAACTCAGATATGAGAAAGTAGTTCGAAAAATTCACAGTACTACACAAATGAATATGAAAAGTAGTCCGGAGAGATGTACGGTGCTACACAAATCGAATATGAGAAAGTAGTCACCGAAAAAATGGCACGGTGCTACACATGATAAATATGAAAAAGTAGTCACCGAAAAGATGATACGGTGCTACACAAATTAGATATAAAAAAGTAGTCACCGGAATGATGGCACGGTGCTATACAAACATTGAAAGATGTGGGGTTGACACAAAACAATCCTAGAAAGTCATCAAAAATTGACGCACAGTGACCTGTTTGACTGAGTTTACTTCCCTTGAATATGAGAATCATATATATATATATATATATATCACTAACCTTACTTTTGATAACATAACCATTGGCCAGACGTGCAGCATATATGGGTCATAGTTGCCCGCCGGCAGCGGAAGCTCTTTGATTTTCTACCAGGACCGTAGAAGTTTTGATACCATGTGAGAAATATTGAAGAAGAATATTATTGAATTGTTGTCTATATTATTACATTGAGACCTTATTTATAGATACTATGTTAGACTCCTTTTCCAACTAGGATACTATAATACAATCCTTTTCCAAATAGGATTCTATATACTATTGTAAATTTTATTCCTATTCTAAGTAAGATTGTATTTACCTATTTCTATTCTAACAAGGCTTGAATTATTTAACCCCGCATCGTTGGAACTCTTGATAATACCTCCATAACCACTTTAGTCTAAGGACCTTGCTCTGATTTTTCAGATTTCTTCCTCCTAGACCCCGTTGTATCTTCCCCAAAGAACCTTGCTCCATTAACTAAATGTTGGACAGTGGAATCATTTTCCTTAGTCTCTTTCCATAAGAAATACCTCCTAATTTTATCCGGTCTTTGTATCACCCCATCGGTAATGGGAAAGATAGACATCATATAAGTAGGCAGGGCGTCCAAACAAAATTAATGAGAGTGACTCTGCCTCCCAAAGAGATATATTGAACTTTCCATCTGGTAAGCTTCTTCTCAGATTTTCCAATCACTGGATTCCAGATATTAAAGTCTTTAATTTGGCTCGTAAGGGAATGCCGAGATAAATAGTAGCCAAAAAACCAACTTCCCCTCCCAAACTCCCAGATAGTTCCTCCATGTTGGAGACATTATTGATAGGATACAACCGGCTCTTTCTCCAGTTGATATGCAAACCGAGACTCCTTTAAACAACACCAAGATCAATATTAAAACTAGTAGTTGCCTTTCATAAGCATCACAAAATATTAAGGTGTCATCTGCATATTGTAGATGAGTAACTTCCATGTTGCCATTTGATATTGAGGTTTGAGTTGTAGCCACCTCAAAACCCTTGAGGCATTCATTCTCTCTAGCCACCTTTATCATGTTATTAGGCCCTCCAAGACAATGATAAGAAGGAAAGGGGATAGGGGATCTCCCTGCCTCAGACCCCTTTGAGGAGGGAAAAAACCTTCAAGAGCACCATTTATGAGGACTGAGAATCTGATAGAGGAAATACAATACTTGATCCATTGAATCCACCTACTTCCAAAACCCATACATGCAAACATCTTCAACAAAAACTTCGAGTTCACATGGTCATACGCCTTTTTGATGTCTGATTTGCACAAATTTCTTGCCTTTCCTTGGCCTTTATTATTAAATATGAAAAGATTCATAAAACAAAAGAACTCCATGAAAACTGGCACAACTAGAGTAGTTGTTTTCTTCACCTTTGCACAGTATGCACATGCAAAAGGCTAATTTGAGAAGCTCATTCATTTCAAGAGAGTAGTAAGTTTGCAAAAAAAGTTATGGGGAGAGAAGTTGCATGCATAATAATTTCTTATTCCTTTTGGAATAATGTTTTCTATACTTTTAAAATCGGTGGTCCCTTGATTAAAGTACTTTCATTGGTGGATGAGGAGCAAAAACCACCAATGAACTATCTTTATAAAGCTACGAATAGGACAAGTAAGCTAGTCAAGCGTCATTTCTACACAGCCAAAAATATGTAAAGGTTTTGAGACCATTGATTAGAGGTGATCAAATCAACTTCATCCACCTTTGCATGCAACTATGAATATTTGAGCCCATCGCTCCTATGATAAGATTGAGAAGGATTTACACAATAAAGAAATGTGGAAGGGATTCCACGATTGTTAGTAAGTTGGTTGCCGATAAAGATATGCAAGATAAAATAGCAGATCAGACTAGTACTTACAGGCTAAATTGCTCGGACTTTCCAAAAATATTGCCCCACCCGCATCGAATATTCTAAAAGTGCACTATTTTTTAAGAATCGGACATGCACCTAATGACATTTTAGAAAAGTCCGAGCAATATAGCTTACATGAATGCGGATGAACTTTTTGTATCAATGATGGCTATCGGACAAAGAAAGAAGCAGTCACCAAGCAAGCGAGTGTTTTTATGTTTCTTTTAGCTTGAACTTTCAAGATATACTCTCTTTATACCTAATAATGTTTGAATATTTGTTCTACTTCTACTTCAATAGTTGAGCGGTGGAGGAATTATGGTTCTCTCAATCTAGACATGGACGTGCAATTCTTCGCCGCTCACAATTTGATCTCGAGTTTTGGATTTCAGAGTATTAAGACTCATAGAAGTTTTTCATGTAATCATCATTAGGCTCTTTTTTCTTTTTCTTTTTTTTTAACTGGTAATGTTGCATTCCTCCGCGTTAAGGTGTATTGGAGACCTCCAAAAAGGTACTAACAAGCTGAAGTAAGTCTATTTTAAGACAAACTAGTTACACAGAGACTCGCAAAAATGCATATACCTTCCTCGATTGACAAAATGTTCAGCTACTGACACTTGAACAATAGGGTTGTTATGCTCATTACCAAACTTGTTGAAGAGATAAAACAAAACAAAGGTATCTCTTTTTATCGGAGTTTGAATTGTTCTAGAACTAAAAATAGAAAAAAAGAGAAAGATCAATCATCAAAATTTCATTGTAATTGTTCGAATGGAAATTTCCTAAAAAATTGAGTGATCAAAATCCTAATGCAATAGTCAAAGAAAATTTAGTGACCCCAATCCATAATTGTCTTTTCCATAAGAATTTATCATATAGCAGATAATGGAGGCACCAAGCTCCCTCTCCATATAAAGAGAGTACCAGCATAGTTATCATTTAAAGGTAAGTGAAAGGAAGACTTAAATCAAATATCTAAGGAGACTAACTGACACAAAGCAACATGGAAACATAAAAAAGCCTAATAAGAACAGTGATATCATCATGAAAAACTTGGTATTCAGTATCCTACATTTACAGTAACATTGCAACATGGTCAATCAAAAGCATTAGTTTACCTACTTCCCTTCTTTAAACCTGAACCCTCATCTTTAGAATTTCCACCTGCCATCCTCGAATGAATAGAAAAGGTCCATATGTTTAATAATTTGTTCGTGATTTTATGTGTAAGAATTAATAAAACAAGACTTATATACATAATCAAAGAAAGAAGAATATCAAAGATAGTATAGATTCTCGCAACGGACCTTGAGAATCAGTCTTCAATTTATCATTGGGATTGATGACTCCCCCTCTAACAAATGCCTTGGAACCAGGAGCATTGTCCGCTTGGAAGGATTCCACAAACTCTTGATACAAACGAGCTGTTTCATCCTCTGCCCTCTGCCAATACAACACGTACATACTTTCACAGTGAGCAAAACGGAAAATCGCTAATCACATATCCCATTTCCACAGCAACCAAAATTGCAAAAGTCATACCTTTTTCTTTGCTTCTTCCTCTTCTCTGTGCTTCTGGAAAGGTGTCTTCTTCCGAGCACTCATCTTCTCAACAGATACTCCAATTGGAAAACACAAATTTTGTTTCGCTTCAGGAAAGCATCATTAACGAAGTAAAATTCCGACAACTAACTTGAGGAGCAAGCACTTTCCCCCCTTTAGTTCTTCCAAAGGGTTTTCTTTGATCAGATTTGTTCTTCCGAAGTCTCTACTAGACACAAGGGTTCTTCACCTGGGCGGCTCAACCCTAGCAGCTTTAGGCCCCAAAAGAATAAGTCCTGAAAATGTTTTGTTTTTCTTTTTTGTTAAATCATAGGATGATCGTCTTTTGGTTCTCAATTAATTTCATGGGTACCGGAGCCTGGATCGGTTCGTTCGATTTTATATATTATTAATAAATTTTAATTTTTAAATATATTAAATTAATAAGATATTTTTTATTAATTAATAAATATGTTAAATCAATTGGAACAAGTGATTTATTATATTAGAGAAATTCAATTGGAATAAATGGTTTGTTATATTGATTAGTGACAACTAATAGTAAAAAATACCCGCTTAAATCTAATTCTTTTCTCCCACATATTCTTTGCCACATCAGTATTTGAGGAGGTCAAGACTATCAAGTTTAAAAAGCTATTAAAAGTTTAAATGTGCATGAAATAAAAAATCAATAAATTTAAAGAGGCAGAAGGGATCCAATCTAATCTGCTATTAATAGATCACCATGAACGATTAATGTGAGAGGAGAAAAAAAAGAGTCCCTGATACTTTGATTGGTGACACTCATTGTTAATAATGTGATTATGAATATAGTGATATAGAACACAATCGCCAAGATATGATAAAAATAGTAATACAAAATAATCAATGTGTACTTGTAGTAATGAGTTCAACCATCAATTTAATACTTAGTATTTTTTTTATTTCATCTTATTTATTACGTATGCATTATTGTGTTTTTAGCTATAAAATATGTTTTTGTTATTTCTATCATTATTGATTGTGTCCTTATGAACGTATATGTGTTTGATTGTATTTTTGTGATTATGTACATATTTTTATTTTTTGTATTACTGTACACACTCTTATATTTAGATTTTTTATTTTAATTTATATTGTGTATATATTATTTTTTCAATCATGAAATTTATTTTTGTTCATATATCCTAATATGACTATATGAGATCTTTTGAGCGACATTTTAGTTTATTTTAAGAAACATACATATAACTAGATATAGCTTTATTCAGATATACAAGTTTATTAGTTGAGGCTATTGTTATGTGCGAATAAATAGATATAGGCTGTTGACAATAAAATTTTGTAATAATGTAATATCCTTTACTTGTATGAAGGATTATATGTCATTTTAGTCCCCCCCCCCCCCCAAAAAAAAATTTTTTTTAAGCTAGCAAGTAAGGAATTGTTCTCTTAAATTGCTCGCTTAAAATATGACTAAGGCATGTTTGGAAAGCCCTATGTAATTGGATATTGGTGTGATTGAATGTCACTGCACTCTTTGGCATGTTTGGTAGATTAAGTAATTACGTGGTATGAGTGAAAGTGGGTGTAACTGAAGTCGTGTAATTACACTTTTCAATTCTCACAGAGCGGCTAGGAATTGAGTGTAATATCAAGTTTTTTATCTTTCCTTTTTCAATATATTTTTTATGTGAAATATGAAAAGGCAATCTTCTCTTTTTTATTTGAACATTTTCATTTCTAGCAACATTCTCCAAACATTCTCAAGTATCTCTTTTGTTATTCTTTTTCGTATTTTGATGCCTTTATAAATGATTTTATATGTGTTTTCTTTTATTAATTCTCGAGAATTAAATTTTTCTTTAATTTCTGATAATGATAACAAATTAGATCTCGTGTAGCCTACAAATCAAATTAAAAAATAAGTAATAATATTATTTATTTAAATTCTAATTTGTTAAATTTAACTTGTGTAATTACATTTGTCAAACCAAACAAGACAATGAGAATTACACTGTAATTACACCTTGGCAAACAAATAGGATAGTGAGTATGTAATTATTACTGTAATCATATAAAATTTATTAAAATATAAATTTTATAAAATGATTCAAATTATGTTAAAATTAAAATATATTAGTCCAAACAAATATTGTGGATTAATATAATTGATTTTTTTTAATTAAGTCCAATAAAGTATGGATATAAATAAAAGGCTAAATTCAATTATTTGGGCTACGAAAGATAACCCATTTTAGTAGGTCCAATATCCTCTCATCTAGGAGACCCATCTTGGTGCCACGTGTCAAATGATATGGCACGCAAAGTCAAACAAAAAAGCCAATAGGATCATGTCATGTGTCAAAATGACAGACTCTTTTCATTAGAGCCCAATATGCCATGTCACTTAAATCTGATTGGCCGAGAGAAAAACCTGATTCCATCATGACTCACTCGTATAACCCGATTGGCTTTTGGCTTATAAGGCATATGACTTATAAATCAAATGTCACAAGTTAGGATTTCTAACACGTAATTTTTGACTTATTTTTTGTTGTTTTGCTTTAAAATAAGTCTTTATAAGTACTTTTTAATTTTGTATCCAAATATTTAAAATCTGCTTAAAAATATCTAAAATAAGTCAATCCAAACGGACACTTACAAGTTAAAAACTAAAAGTCAAAAGCCATAAGTAGGGAACTCCCAATTTTTGGCTTTTTTTTTTTTTTTTCATTTTTTACCTTTTCAACTTTAGAAAAATGCTTTTAAAACATTTTCGTTTATGTTATCTAAATCCTTCAAAATTTTACATTTACAAAATACTTAAAATTCAAAAGCCAAAAAATAAGCCAATTTAGGCACCCACTTAATCACAAATCATGTTTCATGAGAAAAAATGTATATATTGCTCAATTATCAGAAATTACAGACAAATGTCTAAGAATTTGCACCATTAATTCTACCTATCATATTGAGTTACAAATTTTGACATATTGACCCAGTTGACTATATATTATATAATTAAAACGGAATAACCTGAGAGGCACCTGTACTTAGCTTGATTTGTTAGGTGTACCGTTGTATTTGTGATTTTGCCAACTTAATCCCTAAATTCACTAAAACACAATATTTTTATTTCTTCTGACCATTGACCGAGCTTATGTGAAATTAAAATGAACATTTGAATGTATTATAACTTTCAATTCAAATTTCTATCAACTAATAAGTCATAATGAGGAGTGTGTTTCATGGTCGTGCTTATCGACTATGAAGCTGCCCGAGCAAGCTTGAATAACAGATTAATATGCTTGCTTGAATACTTTGATGGTATATTTATCTTTTTTTGGTGATTCTTTCATTTTAATTTTTTTATATATCTACATATTGCATAAAAGTCACCATAAATTGTTTATTTACTAAGTTTAAAAAAAATTGATTGATTCTTGAAATTAATCTATCGTTATCCCATAAAATAGAACAAAAAGAGTAGCTTGTATTATTTAATTTCAAAATTACATAAAAAATATTGTAATTTTCAATAATCAACATAATTTTTTGATTGACTCTTGAATATTATATATAAATTGCATACATTTAGACAAAGGAATTAATATATATCATTTCAAAATTATGTGAAAAATACTATCCGTACAATAATTGACAACTTAAATATCTAAAAATCATATTAAATTTATGATTCATTTCCCTATGCCATGAAAAGGGGGAAAAAGACTCGGGCAAGTTTCAGGCAGATCGGCCCACTCTGCTTCATATTTCCGGCCCAAGCCCAACTGAGCACCCAAAGCAGTTCCTCTCGCAAAACCCTAAACCCTGGTTAGCAGTATAAAATGTCCACTCGACTGTAACGTCGTCATTCAGCATTAGGGTTTATAACTCGACTTGACAACCCTTCTCTGCTTCATCAATTTCCAGCAGCAGCAGACATGGTTGCACCAACTAGAGGTATCAATATCTGGTTCTATGCAATTACTTCTAATGTTGATTGTATGAAATGGATTCAAATGAAGTAGATTGTATATAGATTCTACTTAGTAGTAATGGTATGGTTTGTTCACTGGCTTTTGCAGGTCGTGGTGGTGGTGGGTTCAGAGGCGGCAGAGGAGATGGAGGAGGACGAGGGGGACGAGGTGGTAGAAGTGGTGGAAGAGGGGGGTTTAGCAGTGGAGGAAGTGGGATGAAGCGAGGAGGTGGAAGAGGAGGTGGAAGAGGAGGTAGAGGAGGAAGAGGTGGTGGAGGGGGACGTGGAGGAATGAAGGGTGGTAGTAAGGTTGTGGTGGAGCCTCATAGACATGAAGGTGTGTTCATTGCTAAGGGTAAGGAGGATGCTCTTTGTACCAAGAACTTGGTACCTGGTGAAGCTGTCTACAATGAGAAGAGAATCTCTGTTCAGGTTAATACCTTTCTTTTGTCTTTAGTTCAGTTTTTTATTGTGTTGTATGTTGTGTGTAATTAGCTTTATATGACTCTAGGTAAATGCTTGCAAGGTTGAATCTTTCTTGGCTGTGCATTGCTTAGTGCTAAAAACTTGGTTGTTAAGTGTATTATGTTTCTAAAGTAAAGGATTTATTGATAAAAATCACATGCAACTTGTCTCAATGAATTTAAATGTAAGTCAATGACCATTTATGCTATCAAATTGATATATGTAATGTAGTTTTGTGGGATGGGCATTTTGTTCTTACTCCTTGATGGAACAAGGAATTGCAGAACAAGTATAATGATTCAGTTGTTATTCCTGTTACTGGGATCCTAATCCCCCATCTTATATACTTCTACAGAGTTCTGTCTGATTTTTAAACCATTTACTCTAGTATTTAATCATACATTTTATACCCATAAAATAAAAACTTATTAACTAAAGTATGTCAGAACTGACCTATCCCCAGAGTTTGTATAATTTGCAAGATTCCTGACTTGTTTTTATTTTTTCCAATTCTTAGAATGAAGATGGAACAAAGATTGAATATAGAGTGTGGAATCCTTTTCGATCCAAGTTAGCAGCTGCAATTCTTGGAGGAGTTGATAATATCTGGATTGTAAGTTTGTCTCCTGTCTTTAAGTTTGAAAATAGTTTTCTTTGATTCAAGATTAACACTTTTTTTGCCACATTGAATCTGTTCCAGAAACCAGGTGCTCGTGTCCTTTACCTGGGTGCTGCTTCAGGAACAACAGTATCCCATGTCTCAGACCTTGTTGGTCCTGTAAGTATCTATGCATGTGCATTCATTCACAATCTGTGTTGATGGCTGTGCTCTTCTTTTTTAAGATGTTCATTTCTTTGCAGGAGGGGGTGGTATATGCTGTTGAATTTTCTCATAGAAGTGGAAGGGACTTAGTGAACATGGCTAAGAAACGTACTAATGTTATTCCCATTATTGAGGATGCTAGACACCCAGCAAAATACAGAATGCTCGTTGGAATGGTGGATGTGATATTTTCTGATGTTGCTCAGCCTGATCAGGTCTGACCTTTTATGACTGTAGATGTGCATAGTATTTTGATATGGGACATGTTTTTTTTTATGAGTGGTCATCATTTTCTGTGGGTTTATATTTTCATTACTTGATATTGACTTAATGTCTTTACTTAAATGAAACAATTATATGGGCCATCTATTTTGGTTGAGTCTTGCACTTTAGATTGTGATTTTGTCAATCCTTCATTTTCTTCAAGGAACCTATGCTATTGTGGCTGGTTTAGTGCTTTTCTATATGTCCAACTTTAATTTTTTACCACATTTTTTAGATGTTTATTTTCACTGTTCTTCAAATTCAAACTTTTCCAAAATGCTTCTTTATTTATAGAATTTCTTTCCTTTGGTTCTATATTGAACTGATAAGCAGATGATGATTTACTCGGATTCCCCTTCAAGACTTCATGGGTGATGTTAAACCGAGTTTCTGATGCTGTTTTATTAATTTGAATTATTTGCTTCAATCTTACTTTATTTGTTCTCAATTTTTCTCTCTTTGTTTGTTTATTTGTTTCTTCTTGAATAAAAGATGAAACTGTACAATATTTTAATATTTTTTGCAGGACTTCTTTTTATCTTGTGAAACTGAACCCCTATTTTCTTATTTTCTAAACATCATTAATAGATTATACAATTAGTTAATGAGCCTCATTCCCTTTTTATGTAGTATTTTATTTTTTCTTAAACCTATGGTCTTTTCTGAATCATGAAGATAACTTTTTATATATTGTCTTGTACTTACTACACTGCAGATATTTTAGCCTTAAACAGGAGTGTGTCTGTGGCCCTCCTTGATCATTTCATTTTTGTCCGACAGTACAGGCAGTGTGTTGTGTATGAATTCTGTTCCACCGTTTAAATAAATTTTGTTGTTCACAGGCAAGAATTTTAGCTCTGAATGCGTCATACTTCTTGAAAGCTGAAGGTCACTTTGTTATCTCAATCAAGGTTTGTAGCCACTGCTCTAACATGTTTTGCTGATATGAAGATAATGTTGGAAGTATCAATTGTTTACTTGGGGGGAAAGGGGGTTTGTTTGGTCTTTTAGCTCTTGTTTTCTTCTCTTTGTTTACACGGTTCCCTTTATTTTCTAGGCAAACTGCATTGATTCGACAGTGCCAGCGGAGGCTGTATTTGCTCAGGAAGTGAAGAAGCTACAGGCAGAGCAATTTAAACCAGCGGAGCAGGTTACTCTTGAACCTTTTGAAAGAGACCACGCCTGTGTTGTTGGTGGCTATCGTATGCCAAAGAAACAAAAGGCTGCTGCCTAGAAAACTTAAGCTCATGTTTTTTGTTAGTCAATGTTCTGTAGGAGTTTTGTTCAAACAGTACCCACAACTATTATATTTGATGGAAGTGTAATGGGATTTTGGTTCTTTATGTTATTGTTCATATGTTGTGTTTCTCTTCTTTCCTTTGAGTTATATATATTATGACCTGTGAGATTGACTAGGCATTGTCAATGGTTCGGTTGGTTTTAAAAAAGAAGGATTTCTCATGGTAGGCTCTGTTTGGTAGTGCATATTACATAAAATATGTATGCCTTTTCTAATGCAACAAACCATGCTGTGTTAGAAATAATGTTATTAAGTATAACTAGTACACCATAATCATTGTTACTCCACCAAACAACCCCTTAGTTCCAACTGAAATAGATGTCGCCATTTTCCATGTGAAATACATGTTAAAGAGAAATAAAAATCACTACCATAACAGAAAAAAAGAAGACATTTCCTTAAATATACCATGAGAATGATAACTAGAATTCTTATACCTAACAATCTGCCAACGCTATTCTATCTATTTAAACTTGTGGCTTCTTTCGTCAAAGATAGGTGTGAAATAATTTTCTGGACGGAACATAACAATTGCAGCCCCATAAACATTAATTACATAGCACTCCAGGTAGATGATGCGTTCAGCAACACAAATAAATAAGGAGGAATCACGGGGACAATTAGAAGAAATATTTATGGAAACTGAATAGCAGGATTTAGTTCAAAAATAAATCCAACTTTGCCTATTATATGGTTTAAGGATGTAACCAAATACCATTTAACAACGTTGACGATTTATATTAATGCAATAAAATTCGATTTTTTTACACAACTATACAATTTTTTGGTATAAATTATACTTTGTTTTTTATTTACCAAAATAGCACCCGAATTACCGAAATAGCACCAACTATACTGACATAACATTTAATGAATGTCAGATGTCATCTTTTTTTTTTTTTAATATTTTTTATTAAATATGGAATCTAATTATACTGCATAATGGTATTCCTGATGGTATTGTCCATGGTGACTATTACGCATCCTTTAAAAAGGCCGCCACTATGCAGCCTGCCAAAAAGGCTGCCACTGTGCAATCAAATCAAATTCTTCTCTTACCTTCTTTTGTAAATAATGCTGGTATTTTAATGATAATTATAAAAAAGTTGTTAGTGCCTTATAAATACCATCCATTTTTTTTTATTAGTGCCCTGGTGACTATTACGCATCCTAAAATTCTAACAAAGATTTATTTCGAGGTCTTAAGGTGCAATAAATCACACTTGGTACGCAATCTAAAGCAAATGTTAATTCTAAAAGTAATCGAGTTGCTAAGTAATAAAGCTGAATTTTAAGAAGAGTTAAATCTGAATACAATAAATAACAAATGCAATTTTTATATTATGAAGTTGACATTTAAACCATTCAGGAGGGAATCAGAAACATATGTTTATTACAGAATGTGAAATATTTTCATTCCTCAACAAGTAACTACACTAGAAAACTGATCAATGCTCATCTCGCGCTTCCTTTTAAAACCTTCTTTTCTAGTTTCAACATACTGTCCTCTAAATGATTCTTCTGCTAAGACATGATGGCTATAAGTAGGGTTCATCATATTCAACATGTTACTCTCACCGACTTCCCGTTTCACGTTTACAGCAGCATCAACATCAGATGGTTTCTTCCTTTTCTTCATCTTTACTGCTTCCCCAGCTATGGGGTTTTGCTGCAGTTCACTGATAGCTAGTGGACACTCTAGTTTAGGCGGGGTATTATGTGCTGACACCAAATCTTGAACTTGAGGAGCACTAACCCCATGTTCTGACTCCAAGATTCTGTTTATTGTGATCCTTAGAGTGATGTTAGGCAAGAGGGCATCAACAAGTATATTTCCAGCCCCACATACACAGACAGAGTTAGAGATAACATGATTCCTTATGCATTTATCGCAGAAACTACTAAAACAACATTTGCTAGCTATAACTGCATCTTTCATTAATCCTTTACACAATGGGCAATGAAGCTCTGGTAGTACATCTCTAGAGGAACTCTTGGTCGAAGAAGACGACGTAGACGACAACCCTCCAACTGTCTTAGAAACTTCAACACTGCCACCACTTGGGGTTGCCATCACCATGGACTTTGTTAGAGGCCTCACTTTCTTCATGTCATAATTGGGGTCACCATTTGTAGGGCAGTGCTGAATATAATGTCCAGGCACATTGCATCGATGACACACGTATCCTGATGGTGGCTTTTTCCAATATCCCATTCCATCTCCTCCATAACCACAGCCATTAGAGGACTGCCCAAAGTCTGGAGCACGAATCAAATTCTTGATCTTAGCGTCTTCATCGTTTATGCTACTAATGGGGGCAATAGGCACAGAATTACCTGATTGAATAGGCAATATTTTTGGCATTGCATATATATCATCCCCAAAATCATCGCAATCAAAATCTAGAGAAGAATATTTGGCTGGAACGGACTCATGATCCTCTTGCTTCGACTCGGTGAGGGAAGGAATTACTATGGGCAAAAGAGGCGGCCCAGGGACACGATGAATCAAAACACTTGTATTTTTAGGAATCAAATTGGTTTCATCAACATAATCCTGTTTACTTTGCGAATTGGTAATAAGGAGGTCAAAATCTTTACCTCTACCATAGCGCTTTGATTTGAATATCTTTAATTTCAAATTCCCAACAGAAATAAATGGATCGACAATTGGAATAGAATCATAATGTTTAGCACTTTTATACTTGAAATACACAGCCATAACTGAAGAATTCTATCAAGAATACAACAAATAACAGGCCTAGTAGTCAAATACCATTCAATACAAACAGAGAGTAAATTTGTACCAAAACAAACACTTAAGAAGCTAAATCAAAGAATCTTCAACAAGCTTCAATCGATACTTGAAGTTAGGGCTTCAAATCCGGACGAACAACGCCGATCGATTGAATCAACCAGTGGTTCTTCCAAAGCAGGAACACGAGAAAGCAGATTGAAATTGCTTGAAAATTACTTACAACCAGGAACCCTAGAGCGGATTCAAATTACCTGGGCAAAAATATTTCTGTACCGAAAGAGGCTTCTTTAGGTTTAAATAGATTTTCCGAAACCGACATGGAGTCCAAATATAAATAAATTAAGAAATAAATATTTTTTTACCAAAAGTCCAACCGACTAAGCTTCTCTTGTTTTAGTTTATTTATATTTATAAGTCACTCGTTTTTATTATACTGATATGTGCCTGTGCGCCCGCGGATATTTTAAAATAGAATAATTTTTAAATTTAAATATAATTAAAATAAATTATTATTAAGTAATAGAAGTGAACGTGTATTTGATAAAAGATAAATCTTTCTATAAAATTTATCTTTAAACTTCTAATTTTATCGAGATGATTTTGAATGATGCTGATAAGTTTAAGAATAGCAACACCAAATTAGATAAATAAAATACTTTATGTCCGAAACTAAGGACATTATGCCACAACTGACAGAATCCAACACGAGCTAGAAAGTTAGCTCACCCTGAAATTTGATATACTGATAACCGGCTAGAGCTGAGGGTGAGTCGAAGTCGATAAAACACTTGCTGCACTCCACAAATTAAATGAAAAAAAAATGCAAGTAGGGGTCAATATAGGCAACATATACTGAGTAGGTATCATCGGTCGACTCAAAATAGAAATTAATATACATAAAGTAATAGCGGGAAATCAACTATGACACTCAACAGTGGCAACCAACAAGTATAAGTGACAATACAATGAAACAACTACATAATCAGTCAACAATATCAAGAGCACACATGAGGACTCAATCCAAAGAAAGGAGGGGAAAGTTTTCACCGAATTCCTTCACCGGAAGGAATTCATTTCGTGCCACAAATGAGATCATTGTGATCATCTAAAGAAAATCTTAATTTGAGATCATTTTATATTTGATAAATGGAGTTTGTGAATCCAAAAGCATAAAATATTGGGGCCACCTATTTGTGAAACATAAAGAAGTCTCACACAACTCGAAAAATGACGAGAAAAAGCCTAGGCACCAGAATACGAACAACAAAGCTGTGAATTGACATCATGTTAAAATGTAATGTAACAAACATACAGAGTAAAAGAGAAATTGGGGCTAGAGGGACTTCTATCATTCATTGATAAGCTGAACTACAAGCAAGAGAGTGGGAAAGCAATAGAACAAGAAAGGAGAAAGAGCACAATAAACAAATATCTTAGCCCAATGTTCTAATTGCAGCTACGCTCCAATTAAAACTAAGAGTATATTTTAGCCTGATCACCTACAAAATCTGTTTTAACTTTTTTTTTGATCCGTGTACACCTCATAGTTTTCCTTTTTTGGTCTAGTTGTCATCCACTGTGGCATCTGACATGGATTTACGCTATCGGAAAATCATAAACTGGTTACTCTTATGGAAAGTCCTTCGTAGGCTCTGAAATAAGAGTTTTCTCAGCTTCAAAATCTTGACCTCCCCACTTGCGTAGGCGCTCTGCAGACTGCTCAACCTGCATTTCATCTTCTTATTATTACACATGACCAAATCATACTGAAAGGGAAGGTTCAATAAAAAACTGCAACAAAGTAAACTATTCAAAGAAAAGAGGAAGAGAAAATTCAGCAATATTTGAACAAGTTCCCTTGCGCAATGACTTCCAAACAAAATTTGAAGATGGAAACAAAAACCGTATGTTGTCTATTGGATAATCAAGTTACAGATAATGGACAGCTCATTCCAACCTTACAGAAGTACGCAGCAAAAAAAAAATGGAAGTAAGCAGGCGAAGAGCTCAGTTTTTTGATATATTAAATACGCTGTTATAAGAGTCTTTAAATAGAAAACTTTGTAACTAAAATAACACGGTTACTCTCCTAAAAAATCTGAATCTAAAAACTGGCTGCACCTAAAGACTAGGAAACAATTTATTGACTCCTAAACAAACTCAACCACTATCTACTAGACCACAAAGCTGATCACGTGGCTAACACAACCAAGAATGAGTAAAATTAATTTGTTTACATATATCACCAACTGTTTCACTTACCTCTTTATTCCAATCAATTCTATAGAGTACAAATGAGAGTAGCAGTGTCTGCAGAGCAAGTCCTGCTATCATTCCTCCCCACAGCCCCTGCAAGATATAATCCAAAATTCGGATAAATTAAGTTTCTGTCATAATTTTCTTAGGTTCAAAAAAGTTCCGAGATACTAAAACAAAGTGTTACTAAAACAAAGTGTTTCCTATTCATCACCAGTAATTTCCTGTAAAAAGATGGAGATTAAACTTTGAGATACTTATATGTGACTTTCAGAATGAGAGTTTATTTACCACGACTCCAAAGTTAGCCACATAACCAAGCGTATATCCAAGAGGAATACCAAAAACATAGTAAGATCCCAAATTGATGTAAGCCACTAAACCTTGCCATCCACCTCCAATAGCAACACCTGCAAAACAATATTTGCCACAATAAGGACTACAAAGATGAAGACGCTTTTAACCATAGATACAGTAGAAATGGAATAAAAGCAACACCTGATATTACAGGCTGAACACTGTTAAGAACCATGGTTATTCCGAGAAGCCAAGCAAGGTCAGCAACGGCTCGTTGCAAATCCTTGCTGTTTGTGAAAAGAATCGCCAGATGATTTCTTACTGCCAGTACTAATATCATGCAGAGTATCCCAATGAGGAGCGATTGAAACACTGTGATATATACACTATACTTGGTAGCCCTCGGACGCCCTAGCCCAAGCTCATTTGAGACTCGAACGCTGAGAGAGTGACGATGCATTAAAAAAAAAACCCCAAAACAAATGGAGGGAGCGATGATGCTTTAAAACAAACCCCAAAACAAATGGAGTACATTTTTGTACAAGCTTCTAGACTTATTTACCTTATGGCAGCATTGATTCCAATGAACAACATTGCTTCCCATCCATCAATATTCATACTGAAAGACAAAAAAGAAAGGAAAAAGAAGATTGAAACATGTTTGATGATGGAGCTTACCACATTTCATCTGACTATGCACAGGACAATTTAGTTGTCCAATTAAATCAATTATGCAGTTAAGCTTAGTTGTTCGATACAATCAATAACACATTTAAGCTTAAAATTCAGTATTCTAAATAAAAGTAGTAGCTTCATTGTCAGTAAAAGATTAAACATCATTCTAACGGGCTTAAACATTGTCCAGTTAATCATCCTACACTAAAATTGTTAATTACACATGAAAAATAATGATGACCAACAAACACCAAATGATTATATCCTATTTTGCACAAGTTTTATTAGATAGAGTTGGTATATTTGTTAATGGGAGATAGCAAGTTCTGGTGAAATAGGCAAGTGCATGCTAGTTGGCTGGGCATAAAAGATAAAAAGGACACAAAACTCACCAAATAGAGAGGGATCCAACAGCAATAACTGCATTCTTGAGATGTCCAGTGAGGACAATAATACTCATCATGTACCATAATTCAAGGCATAACATAACGGCCGAGGCAACCGAGAGTCTAACAAATGCCCAAATGTCATTTAATGCCAACAAAGACCATCCCGTCCATCCATCCTTACACCAAACTACCACGTAGACAAATTGAGCTACTGCATTGGCCCAACCTGTAATATTAAAGACTAACGCAGCCCCATTTATACCCAAGTTGAATATATATATGAACAACCATAGCAGAAGTGCATGGAGCAACAGAACCACAAAACCTATACAAGCCAGCACACCAACTTTACTCTGTGCTTGCAGAAATTTTGAGGTGGGAATAGTGACCGCCAGTGAAAACAACTCAGGGATTGACAAGAGGGCAAATTTCCCAGCAAGGACAGCCATATCATGTTCTTGGCCTAAAAGATCAAGTACTGGAGTCGCAAAAATATAAATTGGCAACAAAAGTAATGAACTAAAAAGTAGAATAACCATCGATCGCTGTGTGTAAATTCCAAGCATATGTATTTGCCCAGCACCGAATGCCTGTCCACACAGTGTCTCCAGAGCACTCCCCATGCCCAACTACACAAATATTACAACAATAAATACTCAAATAAGAAACACAAGCATTGGCCATGAAAATTCAACTTGAAATGTATTTGGAATTTGAAAAACACTTAAATATTATTTGCAAAAATTATAACCAGTATCTTCAAATATAACTTCGTCTAGTTGTGTGACTTTGTTAGTTTTTAGAAATTGGGATATTTTGAAAGAGGACGTTCAAATTCTCAATATTCATTGCAAAAAGTAGGCAAAACACAACTACAAGTTCAAAAATCCCAAATAAAGTATTTGATTTACGTGTCGAAAACGGGGAGTAATTAGGAGGAACAGAGCACACGAACCAGGAAGCCGAAGGAGAAAGTTCCAATGACATTTTGAGCAACAGAAACAGCAGAGATCTCAACAGTACCAAGATGACCACAGAAAGCAACGGTAATGGAATAGATCCCGTATTGACAAAGAATATTGAAAGCAATTGGGCCTCCAATCTCCCATAGCTTCACCGTCTCCATCCAGAAGATGGTCCACCATTGCTTGAGGCCTTTAACCGGTCGATAGTCACCATCAGGCCCAATGAGCTGCTGTTGATGGTCGACGGAGAGCAATGGAGCCTCCATTAACAATACTCCGTAGTAGGTGGTCAAACAACGATTCTCCCTTTGAATTTATATCATGTTCATCTTGAAGCACACAAACCGTTACAGTGTCGTGTACAGCATTTCTTAATAATATTTATTTATTTATATTTATAAAATAAAACATAATTATTATTTCTTATCTATTTTACTCGGTTTCATTTTTTCTCGTTCTCTTTAGCAAATAGTGTATAATTAAATATTTTTTGAGGTATTCATTTTATTTTTCTATTATTTTATTTTTCATACAATATAAAAAATCTCTTAAATAACTCCGTATATTTCATTTCTTTCAAATCTTCTTTGTGATTACACATTATATTAGAATTATTACAATTATAAATATAATTGTCATAGATTAAGTTTTTCTTGAAATTAAATGAAAGATAAACAAAATAATTTAAGAAAAAATGAAAGGAATATAAATTTTTTTTTAAAAAAATATAAGAATCGGTCATTTTACCATTGCCATACTATACGTACAAGAGAGATTATAATTTGGATTCAAATTAAGAAAGGAAAAATGCTAAAAAATAGGAAAGAATTTGGATTACAGTATAATTAGGATTCAAATTATCTTTATAATATGTTTTTTAAATTATATTCTTTTCAAAAGGTATAAATTACATAAAAAAATTATTATAATTATCTTTAAAGTTACTGACAGTGCATGTAATTTAAATCTATTATTATTACGAGTAATATAACACTAGTAATACTTATATCATCAAACAACGTCTCTATTTTTACGAGAATACTTGCGTATATTCCATCCTTCTCGGATTCTATTTAATTGTTGTTTTATAGCACTAGTACTTATGATTATTAAATTCTAAATATTAGTATATAAAACAAAATGGAATAAAAAAATCATAAGTAAGTCAAAATAATATATAAAAAATAAATAAAGGACGGCCAGAAATACTCCACATTGGAGTTTGTACTAGAATTGAGATGCAACACCAAACACGCCTCCGTTGCTTTCGTTTGGATTTTTGGAGTGATTGTTGTTTTAAAAGTACACACTCTCTCTTTCATTGTGGTCCATCTTAATCTGACATCTTAAAAAGAGAGAGAAATTTATTTTACTAAATTATTAGTATATAATTATTTAATATTATGAATTAAAAAAACGTTATAATAAGACTTTTTTAATTTTCTACTTTTAAATTGAATAAGTAAAATAAAATATTTATTTATTCTATATTTTTATTCTAAAAGTATGAATTCTTTTACTTGAATATTAAGTTATCGTCGCAATCAGGAGCGGATTAAGAGCATTAGAGTCTAAAGCTAAACTTTATTAAGAGGCTTTAAATTAAATTGGAATATAAAATTTATATATTAAAAAATTATATTCAAAATACTATAAGTCAAAAAGAAAAACTTAATTAAAACACATAATTGAAATGAATAAAGGAGTATTATTGGAATATAAATTAACAATCAATGAATATCAATAAAATTTTCTAAGTAATCCTTCTTTTAAAAAAAAATATAATTTTTTTTTATATATTTATTTAAATGGAGAAATATAAAAAAACATGCTTATTATCCATCGAATTTAGAAGGTCGTGCTTGACTCAAAAAGCGGGCCATTAATAATTTTTTCGATTATTAATATATATATTCTATTATATATAAGCCAACAATGCGAACGCCGAATATTGCATTCCATTATTGTACCAAATGCATGCAGTCAAACCGTACACAATGTGGCTGGCCCACTTTGATTGAATAAAATACTACACTACAAAGTTATACAAATTGTATTATCATATTAATTCTTACACATTATAATTTACAAACACATGTAATATGTGTCCTACTACAAATACCACAATAGCTTATGTGTACCTTTCTCTTCCAATTTACAATTGTTGAGACGTGAGTTCCTAAGAAACAATCTCTCTATTTTTACGAGGTAGTGGTAAGGTCAGCATACATTCTACGTACACATGTAATATATTGCATATTATTGTATTAAGGAAAAAAGAAGAAGATAAGAGTAGCGTTCTGCGACAGAGACAAATTATTTGGCCAAATAACATGATTTTAGAGCCGGAAAAAAAATTAAAAGGGGAAAAAAGGGGAGGTTACCCTTTACACTCACCCAATCCCAGAATAATTATTAATGGAAAAACTACATGGCACAACAAATTATGATAAATATTTAATCAATATAATTATACTTTATTTTATTTATTATATATGGATATAATTATGTATTAAATATGCAAAGATTATTGTTCTAAACTAGGGGAAACCAAGTTATTACGATACTACCCTGCGTTCAATAATCAGGGCCGCATTTTCCAAACCTCCATCAGGAAGGAGGAAGAGGAAACACTGAATAGTACCCTGGCTAGGAGCAACAGTTGTGTCGAGACACCTTCTGTCTGAAATTGTCAAGCCACAGCACGAATCAACTCTAAGCTTTTGCCACCTTCACTTTAACATGGTGAGCAAATTTTTAACGGCTGAAGTTAACAGTAGGGCCTTTTTTGACTAAACTCATCCATTATGAAGAACTAAGAGGGAAGTTGTAAGCAGGCTCAGATTTTCCCCAGGTTCATGAAGTAGAAGGAAACCCACACTTTGAATACTGCCTTGGCTACAATCAGCAATTGCCTCGGAAGACCGTCCGGCGGAGATTGTCAAGCTAGGGCACGAATCAAGTACAAGCTCTCCTCAATTTTCACTTTCAATCTGAAAAGTCTTCATTGCCTGCAAACTTTAGAACTCTGAACATTGATGAAAATCGTAAGAGAAAAAAGAGAAGAGCAAAGTTGGAATAATGTCCTGCCTACAACATTGAGTTCACGTATAGAAGCTACTAAACCTTGGACACTTTCCAAGTGAAGAAAAAGGTGAAAGGACTAAGCAGGAAGACTATATCTTAACAACAGTAAGGGCGGGAGCTGGAGTTTGGACCTTGTAAGATTGAGCACAACCAAAGAGCTTTAACCTATGAATGATTTTCAGTAAGTGAGGTCAAGAATGAGGCGTAGGTTAGGCCTATACTCAGCTACCGCCTTACTAAGAACGCAGGTCAGATATGAATGACTGGAATCAGTAGAGTTAAGAGTGACTCTTTCACTTTCATGGAATTCATCGAGACGAAGCAGGAGCAGGATTTTGAATGAATAAACTTAAGAAGGAGAGGCAGATTTTTCCCTAATTCATCAGCAAGAAGGGAGAGCAGAGCTCGATTCATGGCCTGGCTACAACCAAAAGTTGCCTCAGAAGACCTTCCATTTGAAATTGTCAAGCCAGGACACGAATCAACTGCATAGTCTCTTCACTTTTCACTTTGATCGCTGTGAGCACTCTTCACTGCCTCAGGGGAGTAGAGACTCCAAGATTGATCAAAAGCATAAAAATTTCAACAAACCACTGCCCATGAATGATATTTATCCTCAGAACAAAAATATAACTGGAAGAAGGAGAATCGCATATACAGGGAACGTTTACTGAGGAAACAAATCAATCAACGCGCAATATATGGAACCAGAACTTAAAACACTCAAAAGGAAAGACGGACAGAACATGCATGTAAAAATTAAGAACAACGGTACGATACAGAAATCATATTTCAAATAACTTGCATCCAAAGATCAGTTATAGAAATTTCACGGACACACCCTTTACTATGTAATCGTCGCGTAAGCAACATGCATGCGAAAATCGTAAGTCGACAAATCAACAGATTAGAAAGCCCAAACATACAAATCAAAAATTTAAAAGTAAGATAAACCATGCATATTATGCTGAGACATATTATCAAACAGCACACATGCATAACTCAGTTATAAAAACTGAGGGTACACACATACTGAGATCGTAGTTACCACATTGAACAGAGTAGAAAGCCAAAATATACAAGTTAAAAAGTACTGAATGTTAATTTTTTTTTAACCCAATGCAGCATTTCTGGTTTTGAAGACATTTCAGAACATAGAATTTTGAAGAGATAAGTAAGCCAAAATGAGCAAGGAAAAAACGGGGCAAAGTAAAGGAGAATTTGGAAAATCTAAAGTATTTGTAATTACCTCAAAATCTCCGAAGTCGTACTTATCTCAAAGGTTTTATTTGTATATATTTATTTAAATATTTTCTTTCATTATCTCTGTATTATTGTGATTTTCTATGATTTCATCTTCCAAATTCGACATTCTTTGAACGATATCAGACACTAAAGTGTGATACTTATACAATATTGGATGTTGGTATTTTATTTATACAATATATAGTATAATACTTTTCAAATTTTCAACTTTTCAACTTTTTATACAGTAGAATACTTATACAATTGGATATTGGTATTATATTTGTCTTCATTGTCATATTGTTGGATTCTCCACTTGTATTGAATTTTTAAAACAAGTCTAAAACGTATATCAGTTAATATAAGTATAATTTGATACACTAATAAATTATATTTTATTTAATAAATAGTTATAGTTCATCTATACATTATATAATATAATCTGTATACTAAATTGCTGTTAAAGTTGTTAAATTGAATATTTTTATACAACAATACGATATAGACTAATAATACAACCTATTATATTTAATGTATATTAAATCAATAATTATATTCATTTTGTATAATCAATAGTTGTATTCATATGCTAATATACACATAATACATTTTATTTTTCTCCATACAAAAAATTAAATTTTATGTGAAGAATCATTCCATTGAAGCTCCACATATATAGATTTATGCAAATTTCAACATAGTTCATAAAGGAGAAGCTTAGTGCGGTGCAATTTGATAAATTCAAAATACACGTTTTGATCTATATATCTGTATAAATACTATACATGTTACATAAACGGTTGCATTCATTTGTATTTTGATGATGTGTATATTATGTATCTGGTTGACACATGTGTTCATATATTCTAGTATTTATATACGTTTACGGAACATTTGTATTCTATTGGAGTATCATTACCTTCAACGATGTATTTGATTTTGATACATTTTGTAATCAAATCTATATTTAATGAATTTATAATTAAATTAACTAAATCGGAATATGAAGCATAGTCCTTCAACACTATATTGTCAATATAATCGATGCAACATTTTTTTTTATTCCATTGTCTAGAATGTCTGATCAATGCAATTATGTGCTGAGCCCTTTAAATGTAATGGGCTATTCCTGTGTTTTTTATACCATATGATGTCAATGTCTGATCAATGCAATGTAACAAACACAGAGATAACAGAGAACCACAAGCAAGAGAGTGATGAGCTGAACTAGCAGTAGTTCATTGGTAAGCTGAAGTACAAGCAATAGGGGGCCTATAAAAGGACTTTCTGTCATTCACTGATAAGCTGAACTACAAGCAAGAGAGTGAAAAAGCAACTTAACAGTCCAATTGAAACCAACAGTCCCCTACTTACAAAATGTTAAAGATTATCTTTTAGCCTGATCACCTACAAAAAAATCAGTTAACACTTTTTATGCTTATTGTACTTGTGTTCACCTCATAATTTCCCCCTTGGCCTAGCTGTCATCCACCATGGCATCTGACATGGATTCTATACAAAAATCATTAACTGGTTAACAACACCAAGATGACTCTTCATCTTGTGATGTTCACTGCAAAAATCTCACTCTTATGGTAAGTCCTTCGTAGGCTCAATAAGAGTTTTCTCATCTTCAAAGTCTTGACCTCCCCACTTGCGTATGCGCGCTGCAGACTGCCCAACCTGCATTTCATTTTCTTACAATTACACGACTAAATCATATTGAAAGGGAAGGTTCAACAAAAGTCTGCACCAGACTAAGTATTGCTTCATCTGTAATTTTTTGAAGAAAGAGGAACAAAAAGTTCAGCAATAGTTGAACAACTCCTGCTGTACAATGACATTCAAACAAAATTTGGAACAAAAACCTTATGTCGTCTATAGGATAACCATGTTACAGACGATGGGCAGCTAATTCCAACCAAGAATGAGTAATGTTTTGGACCAAAAATCATCAACTGCTTCGCTTACCTCTTTATTCCAATCAATTCTACAGAGTACAAACGAGAGTAGGAGTGTTTGCAAAGAAAGTCCAGCTATCATTCCTCCCCATAGTCCCTGCACGATGAAATACAACATCAGAACAATATTAAATGGAAGAGATTCTACTAAAAAAAATTTAGTACTGTTTCTTATTCATCACAAGTAGTTTTCAACAACTGAAGAAGAAACCAACAAAAGCAAATAGAGATTAAGTTAGATAGGTAATTAACTTAATTACCATGACTCCCAAATTAGCCACAAAACCAAGAACATATCCGAGAGGAATAGCAAAAGCATAGAAAGAACCCAAATTGATGCAAGCCACTAGACCTTGCCACCCACATCCAACAGCAATACCTGCAACTCAAAGATTTAGGCACCCCCAAAAGATCATTGTGAGACTATGGAGGAGTAAAACTCCCTTAACTATAGAAACAGAACAATGTAACTAAAGAGCAACACCTGATATCACAGGATGAATACTGTTGAGAAGCATTGTTACTCCAAGGAACTGAGCAAGTTCAGAGACAGATTTGATCAAAACTTCATTGTCGGTGAAAAGAATGGCAAGATGATTTCTTACTGCCAATACTACAATCACGCAGAGAATCCCAATGAGAAGTGACTGAAACAGTGTGACATAGACACTATATTTGGCCGTCCTGGCATGTCCTAGCCCAAGCTCATTTGCGACCCGAACACTGGGAAAACAACAATACATTAACACAAACTCAACCAAATGTCAGAGTTAGGATTTCATTACCTTATGGCAGCATTGATTCCGATAAAAAACATTTCTTGCCATTCACTAAGAGTTGAGCTGAAAGATGACAAAAATTGATATGTTTGATCAGTTGTTCAAGTCAATCAAATACAAAGTTTAAGCTCAACTTGCCTATCCTGTTTTAATGTTCGGTTGCATTTAAAGCATTGCAGAAAAAATTAGATCCAAGACTCACCAAATCGAGAGGGAACCAACAGCAGTAACTGGATCTTTGAGATATCCAGCGATGAGAACAATACTCACGGGAAACCAAATTTCTAGGGATAGCATAACAGCGGACTGAATTGACAGTTTAACAAAGGGCCACATATCATGGAATGCAGCCCAAGACCATCCTTTCCACCCATCCTTGCACCTAAACACAACGTAAGCAAATTGAGCTAACGCGTTGCTCCAGCATACAAGATTAAGGGATATAGCTGCCCCAGTTAAACCCCAATTAAATACATAAATGAATAGCCAAAGGAGAAGAGCATGGAATAGGAGAGCCACAAAACCGATGCATGCCAGCACGCCAACTTTACTCTGAGCTTGAAGAAATTTTGAAGTGGGAATATTGATAGACAGGGAACATAATTCAGGTATTATTAACGTGGTGAACTTTCCAGCAAGAACAGCAATATCATCATCTTGGCCTAGGAACTTAAGTATAGGAGTCGCAAAAATGTATACAGGCAAGAGAAAGAAGGTACTGAGCAGTAGAATTATGATTGAGCGCTGTGTGTAAATTCCAAGCATGTGTACTTTCCCAGCACCAAATGCCTGGCCACAGAGCGTCTCCAAAGCACTCCCCATGCCCATCTACAGATTGATCATAACAAACTTATCAAATGAGAATGCACATTAATAAAGAAACAGGGGACGTACTCACCATGAAGCCGTAAGAGAAAGTAGCAATGACAGTTTGAGCAAGGGTAACAGCAGCGAGATGTGTCGGTCCAAGATGACCAGAGAAAGCAACAGTGATAGCGTAAAATCCGTATTGACACATGACATTCAAAGCAATTGGTCCTCCAATCTCCCATAGCTTTACAGTCTCAATCCAGAATACAACCCATAATTCGTTCAAATTCATGCCAGAAATAGGCCGGTAGTCACCGTCCGAGGGGATAAGTTCGTCATATTCCAGCGACGGTGATTCCATTACTCTTCACTAATTTGAAAAATTCGAATAACCGTGAATAAAAATCTGGAAACAATCTTCCTACTCCTATTTCTATTATTTCTAGGAGGTAGTGTTATTATCAATGTCTGATGGCAAATTGTTGTTGACTAATGTGTTAAACGTGATTAAGGATGAATAATGTTTATTCTTTTACGGTTTTGGAGAGATTTACATATAGTATAACTCTAATTGAGCAATTGGGTCAGTTGAATCCATGAGTCAAAATAGTTTATGATAAACCACTGGTTAAGACCTAATCCAACTGAATTTGCATGGCTTTAAATGGATTGGATCGAAACGAGTTGGATAACGATTATAGAATGGATCAAGATCCAACCCAATACAATTTTTATATTTATTTATTTTATTAAAAAATATTACAAGATTATACTTTTTAAGATGTTAATTTACTATATAGGTGATGCTTAACTTTATTTACAAAAGTAGATTTGTTATTTACAAGACAAGATTATTGTTATTATTAATATTTGTTTTTTTTCAGAAAAGGGAACTATTTACTCCTGATTTTAAAGGTGAATTATTTATAGTATTGGGGTCTTGTAGTCATTATCATATATATTTTATTTTCTATTTTTGTTCCTATCATATTAATTTTTTTTTTCCAGAAAAGGGAACTATTTACTCCTGATTTTGAGGGTGAATTATTTATAGTATTGGGTTCTATTATTTACATATTTTGTAACATTATCATATATATTTTCTTTTCTATTTTTGTGCCTATCATATTAATTTTTTTTTTAGAAAAGAAAATTATTTACTCCTGATTTCAAGGGTGAATTATTTATAGTATTGGGGTCTATTATTTACTTTATTTTGTAAACATTATTATTATTATATATATATATATATATATATATATATATATTATTTTCTATTGTTGTGCCTATCATATTAATTTTTTTTTTCAGAAAAGGAAACTAGTTACTCCTGATTTCAAGGGTGAATATTTATAGTACTGGGGTCTATTATTTACTGTATTTTGTAAACATTATCATATATATTTTATTTTCTATTTTTGTGCCTATCATATTAATATTTTTTTTTTCAGAAAAGGAAACTATTTACTCCTGATTTCAAGGGTGAATTATTTATAGTACTGAGGTCTATTATTTACTGTATTTGTAAACATTATCATATATATTTTATTTTCTATTTTTGTGCCTATCATATTAATATTTTTTTTTTCAGAAAAGGGAACTATTTACTCCTAATTTCAATAATGAATTATTTATAGTATTGGGGTCTATTATTTACCGTATTTTGTAAACATTATCATATATATTTTATTATCTATTTTTGTGCCTATCATATTAATATATTTTTTTCAGAAAAGGAAACTATTTACTCCTGATTTCAAAGGTGAATTATTTATAGTATTGGGGTCTACTATTTACTGTATTTTGTAAACATTATCATATATATTTTATTTTCTATTTTTGTGCCAATCATATTAATATATTTTTTTTCAGAAAAGGAAATTATTTACTCCTGATTTCAAGGGTGAATTAATCATAGTATTGGGGGTCTATTATTTACTGTATTTTGTAAACATTATCATATCTCCTTTTTATTATTTCTAGTATTGTTTGGAAAAGAATTTTTCTCTCGCTTCTTTAATTCTATTTTAATTCTCTTGAACACATTTCTTTTTACTTCTCTCTCTTTATTTTTATATATTTATTTTAGTTATAAAAAAAAAATTAATAGCGGTGCCCATTTTTAACCATAAGTAATAACTTACACTATATAATCAAATCGCATACCTATTATAAACCATCACACTTAAGATATTATTTTATAATTTTAATTTTAAATTTACTATATTAAATAGTGTATATTGTGGGTTAAGTTTGGTTATATTTATGGTTTTTCAAATAATATGTTTTGTTGTTACATTTACTGCTATTTTGGTACTTGAATTAAAAGTTTATTAAACATCATTTTTTATGCTAGTTAATGTTCCTGTAGTTTTTTGTTCCATTATATTATATGTTCAAATCCAGTAGAAAAAATGTTTATTCCTTTTTGATAGTTCCCAAATCCATTAAATGTCTTTAATAAAATTTTATTAATTTATTGTTTATAGTAAACTATTCATTCATAAAAAAATTTAAATTACAAAGTATTATATCTATGGTGATATTTTACAAAACAATACTAACAAATCAAACAATTATACGAAAATACATACAAATGTTTGAGATCCTTTTTATCATAATTGACAATTTTAAAAGCGTGAAGGACCTAATCGATTTTTATTATAGTTATAACACTAATGTAATTAAAATAAAAATTTGTTAAAAGATATACAATTATTTAAACAATAAGTAAAATACGTTAAAAGTAATAATAGCATATAAGATAAACTATATAATGAAGGATTTAAAATATCAAAAATAAAATAGATATTTTTATAAAGTAAAGTAAAGAATATTTATTATTCAAAATTAAACGAAAACTAATTTTAAAATTAAATTGAGGTATAAATAATTTTCATTCATCAATACTTAGAGACCAAACTCCCAAATATTTTACTTTATCTTGACGCAAATGCACTAACCTCTCAACGAAATTAATTATTTGTAAATTTTTTATAGATTATAATTTCAACGTATTTTTTTTAAAAAAAAATTATTTGAAAATGTATCATGTGAATCTAAACAGACTAATATTTGATTTTGTTTATCAATACTTCAGGGAGAAGTAAAAGTGTTCAAATTTAGATACTTCAAGCACAAAGAAATGAGATATTTAGACGACAAGTAGTATTTTTTCCTTTATACCTCAAGATAAATTAGAATAGATTGTGAATTCTATATAATGATATGTTGTTGGTGATTATGAGTGGATTTGTTTGTGGACTTCATCTCATGCTCATACATTCTACGTTATGAATAATTGCATTGGTTTTGAGTATTGATATGAGTGAGATAATGAAACTTGGTGCCAAGGTTTTTATCGGTCAAGATGTGATGCCAAGATCCTTGCCAGTGATATTGTGATGTTGAGTTCCTTGCTTAGGGGTGTGCATTGGTCGGTTCGGTTGTATACATTATTGATTCAATTTATCGGTTTTTGATTTTTTTAATATGCTAAATCAATAAAATATTTTTTATCGATTTTCGATTTATTGGTTTTAAGTCCTTAACGGTCGGATTTTCAATTTACCCGATAAGGCTAATAATGAGAATTTGCATTAATAAAAAAAAATAGAGTACGAAAGAGTAAAGATTAAAGACTAAATACTAGAGTGGGTAACTAATCACTTAAGTACGGTAAAACTTAAAATATGTAAAGTACTACTATAATCCTTTTACTATTAAATTACTAATATTTAATATTTATGAAGGGGTAAAATAGTGAATTGTTATAATCTTATTGGGTTATCGGTTTATCCAATAACCCAATAGCAAAAACTAATTTCAAATTGACAACCCAAAAATTTATTTTCAAAACAATCAAAAAGCCGATAACCTAATAACCCAATAATATTTTTATCTCTTCAATTTATCAGTTGGTTTGATTTTTGCACATCCCTATCCTTGCTAGTGATATTGTGATGCCGAGGTTGTTGCCCGCGATGATGTGATGTTGAGGTCATTGCCGGCAATGTTGTGATGTTGAATATTAATGTATGTTATGTCCAATATTAATGGATGTATTCTTGCGTTCGCGGAGTACATTTCGCCTGAACAATGTTTTAATTCCAAAAATCACCATTTTCAACCATATTTCAATATTTCAAGCTTTGGAGGAGATTTTTGACGAGACTTTTTGTGGGATTCTTTTGGATAATTGTTTCTATCGTCATTTTAATTTATTTGTATGACTTTTATCTTGATTTTGTCTTGAATTTCATGATTTTGAACACAAAAAATTGAGGATTTTAAGCCTACGATTTGGAAATTTCAATTGATAATTTCTACTTTAATTTGAACTCGATTTTAGCGGCATTTTCACCCACGAACTCTTTTTCTAGCATAGATTCATAATTTCTAGTCAATCTTCAGATATGGAAACATCAAATTTTAGCCCTAATTTCCTTTTTTTCCTTTTTACCTGAATTGATTTATTTCAGTATCATTAGATTTGTTATGTGATTGTGATGCTATATTTGATTAGATTGTGACGTTTCGAATGGGAATTCAAGGGGAAAAGGTCCGGTTATTACTTGATTTGGCCACTAGTTGAGGCAAGTGGAATCCTAAACCTTGTTAAGCTTACTTGAACATTTTATTTCCTTTAATTATGGCTTGAAATGATTAGATATGTGTTGTTGATTGAGTTACAATTGATACATAGTGAGAACTTGATTTAATTGTGAATTTCATCTATGTCTTGGAAGTAAAATATTGAGATTGATACTTGTTGACTTATGTTCCGATATTGGTATGAGAATGTGAAATATGAAACGTGTAATGTAGGTTTATTTTTGGGATTAGAAATATTTTGGTTGAGTTTCACTTGTGGGTTAGAAAATTTATTATATGCTTGAAATGAACTCTTCCTTATGCCTTATTATTGTGATATTTGACTTGAGATGATGTATTTATTAGAAAATGGACTCTTGCTTGCACTTATCATTTTTTCATCACATATATCCATGTTTTGATATATATTGTGACTGAGTACCATTGATGTTACACAATGAAAAATAAAGGATGGGCCACACAAGTCGTGGCATGAAACACAAATAAGAAATAAGGGCTGAGCCACACAAGCCGTGGCATGAAACACAAATGAGAAATAAGGCCTGAGCCACACGAGCCGTGGCATGTGACATTAATTATATATCAGGGTCGGATCTCACGAGCCAGGGCAGGTACATTAACAAATATGTCCTCCATAGGTTTCGAACTGATTATATCAGTGGATGTGCATCGCAGGACAGACATGCATCACGATTACTTGACATTGCATATTACCTTGTATTCATGGTTTAGATTAGTTATTACGAATGGTTTACATGACAGTTAAATTGAGCTATACTTATGGAATATCTTAGACTAATTGAAGATATCTATTGTATGATTGAGCTCTATATTGAGACATGTGATTGTATAAATGCTCTGTATATCATGTAGTGTCTGTTGAGAGTAGGCTTGTGTAAATGTTCACACATCTATACGTATGTTGTTGTTACTGGGACTTTTCTGAGTGTAGGTGTGTAGTTCGGCGGTATGTGGTTGGTGTGGAAGAAGTATTTTGTTCCGTATGCTTTACTAGTTGTTTAGATCCTCTTGATGAGTGCCATGTTGTTTTGGTACTCACCTTTACTTCTACACATGTGTATAGGTTGTGAGCCCAGTTCTACCTGAGTTAGCTTCCATCATTTTCATACCGAGCTTCTTGGACATTTGAGAGGTAACAACTTGTCTATTTGGCAGACTCTCAGATTTCCTCTCATTTATCTTATGCTCTATTTGAGGATGAGACTCAAACTTGTACTTATTTTCTTTGGATTTGATATTAGAGGCTTGTACATGTGACACCAGTCTTGGGATGATCTTTGTAGACTTGATATCCTAGTGCTTGTTCCGTATTTAGACTTTATCTCTTCCGCTTCAGTTTTACTATTCAACGGAGCAAATTTTGATTTACTTGTCTTGGTGGGTTAGGCAAGTGTCATCATGCCCATTTTTGGATCATGACGGCATCGATGTTATTCTCCAGAACTTGGCAAATATTTAGTGTCAAATGATGTGATATTTTCAAAGATTACGCCATTCTTTTATAACCCCCTTAGTTCTATAAGTCAAAGGAGGAAGATGAATGTTTAGTTTGTCAGGTTACTTGTGTTGAGTAATCAAGTGATATTACTCTTCCATCTCCTAGTTATTCTACTGAGCAACACTCGACTACTACGCCTTCAACACATGTTCCAGCAAGACCGCATATTGTTTAAGTTTATTCGAGGAGACAAAAGACTAATGATACATGTCTTGAACCAATTCCTCATCTCTCTAATCCTCCTCCATCAGATTCTCCAAAAAATCTTGACCTCCTTATTGCTCTTAATAAAGGTACACAGACTTGCAAATCCACATATTCTATTACTACCTTTGTTTCCTATAATCGTTTGTCTCCTACATCTAGATCCTTGATTGCTTCTTTAGACTTTGTTTCTATGCCCAAAAGTGTGAAATAGGCTTTGCATCATCTCGGATGGTCAAATGTGATGCTTGAGAAAATACACACATTAAAGGAAAATCACACATGAGATTTGGTGAATTTACACAACAGAAAGAAACCAGTAGGATGTAAGTGGGTGTTCATAGTGAAAATTAATCCATATGGTTCCGTGAAAAGACTTAAGACCAGACTTATGGCTAAAGGATATGCTCAAACTTATGCAGTGGACTATTCAGAAACCTTTTCTTCGATTGCCAAACTCACTTCTATACGCTTGTTCATTTCTCTAGTTGCTTTTGAGAATTGGCCTTTACATCAACTAGATATCAAGAATACATTCCTTCAAGAGGAAGTATATATGGAGCAGCCACCTGATTTTATTGCTCGGAGGGGGAGGGGGGTATAGGAAAGTCTGTCAATTGAAGAAGTCCTTGTATGGATTGAAGCAGAGTCCATGGGCTTGGTTTGAAAAGTTCAGTGAGGTAGTTCAGGATTTTGGGCTGAACATGAGCAAATGTGATCACTTGGTCTTCTATCACCTGCAGCTGGCACGCAACATCCTTCTTGTTATATATCTTGATGACGTCGTCATCACATGAGGTGATTCTGAGGGGATATCTTCCCTTAAGTCTTTCTTGCATACTAGGTTTCATATGGCCAGTTGAAATTCTTTTTGAGAGTAGAAGTAAATATAAGTAAGATGGGAATTCTTCTATCTCAAAGAAAGTATATTCTTGACCTAATTGCAGAAACTGAAAAATTGGCAATCAAACCTTGCAGTACTCCAATGGTTCCCAGTGTACAGATGAAAGATGATAATGAAATTTTTACGTATATTATTTACGTATTTTGTAACATTATCATATATATTTTCTTTTCTATTTTTGTGCCTATCATATTAATTTTTTTTAGAAAAGGAAATTATTTACTCCTGATTTCAAGGGTGAATTATTTATAGTATTGGGGTCTATTATTTACTTTATTTTGTAAACATTATTATTATTATATATATATATATATATATATATATATATATATATATATTATTTTCTATTGTTGTGCCTATCATATTAATTTTTTTTTTCAGAAAAGGAAACTAGTTACTCCTGATTTCAAGGGTGAATATTTATAGTACTGGGGTCTATTATTTACTGTATTTTGTAAACATTATCATATATATTTTATTTTCTATTTTTGTGCCTATCATATTAATATTTTTTTTTCAGAAAAGGGAACTATTTACTCCTAATTTCAATAATGAATTATTTATAGTATTGGGGTCTATTATTTACCGTATTTTGTAAACATTATCATATATATTTTATTATCTATTTTTGTGCCTATCATATTAATATATTTTTTTCAGAAAAGGAAACTATTTACTCCTGATTTTAAAGGTGAATTATTTATAGTATTGGGGTCTACTATTTACTGTATTTTGTAAACATTATCATATATATTTTATTTTCTATTTTTGTGCCAATCATATTAATATATTTTTTTCAGAAAAGGAAACTATTTACTCCTGATTTTAAAGGTGAATTATTTATAGTATTGGGGTCTACTATTTACTGTATTTTGTAAACATTATCATATATATTTTATTTTCTATTTTTGTGCCAATCATATTAATATATTTTTTTCAGAAAAGGAAACTATTTACTCCTGATTTTAAAGGTGAATTATTTATAGTATTGGGGTCTACTATTTACTGTATTTTGTAAACATTATCATATATATTTTATTTTCTATTTTTGTGCCAATCATATTAATATATTTTTTTTCAGAAAAGGAAACTATTTACTCCTGATTTCAAGGGTGAATTAATCATAGTATTGAGGTCTATTTTGTAAACATTATCATATCTCCTTTTTATTATTTCTAGTATTGTTTGGAAAAGAATTTTTCTCTCGCTTCTTTAATTTTATTTTAATTCTCTTGAACACATTTCTTTTTACTTCTCTCTCTTTATTTTTATATATTTATTTTAGTTATAAAAAAAAAAATTAATAGTGGTGCCCATTTTTAACCATAAGTAATAACTTACACTATATAATCAAATCGCATACCTATTATAAACCATCACACTTAAGATATTATTTTATAATTTTAATTTTAAATTTACTATATTAAATAGTGTATATCGTGGGTTAAGTTTGGCTATATTTATGGTTTTTCAAATAATATGTTTTGTTGTTACATTTACTGCTATTTTGGTACTTGAATTAAAAGTTTATTAAACATCATTTTTTATGCTAGTTAATGTTCCTGTAGTTTTTTGTTCCATTATATTATATGTTCAAATCTAGTAAAAAAATGTTTATTCCTTTTTGATAGTTCCCAAATCCATTAAATGTCTTTAATAAAATTCTATTAATTTATTGTTTATAGTAAACTATTCATTCATAAAAAAATTTAAATTACAAAGTATTATATCTATGGTGATATTTTACAAAACAATACTAACAAATCAAACAATTATACGAAAATACATACAAATGTTTGAGATCCTTTTTATCAGAATTGACAATTTTAAAAGCGTGAAGGACCTAATCGATTTTTATTATAGTTATAACACTAATGTAATTAAAATAAAAATTTGTTAAAAGATATACAATTATTTAAACAATAAGTAAAATACGTTAAAAGTAATAATAGCATATAAGATAAACTATATAATGAAGGATTTAAAATATCAAAAATAAAATAGATATTTTTATAAAGTAAAGTAAAGAATATTTATTATTCAAAATTAAACGAAAACTAATTTTAAAATTAAATTGAGGTATAAATAATTTTCATTCATCAATACTTAGAGACCAAACTCCCAAATATTTTACTTTATCTTGACGCAAATGCACTAACCTCTCAACGAAATTAATTATTTGTAAATTTTTTATAGATTATAATTTCAACGTATTTTTTTTAAAAAAAAATTATTTGAAAATGTATCATGTGAATCTAAACAGACTAATATTTGATTTTGTTTATCAATACTTCAGGGAGAAGTAAAAGTGTTCAAATTTAGATACTTCAAGCACAAAGAAATGAGATATTTAGACGACAAGTAGTATTTTTTCCTTTATACCTCAAGATAAATTAGAATAGATTGTGAATTCTATATAATGATATGTTGTTGGTGATTATGAGTGGATTTGTTTGTGGACTTCATCTCATGCTCATACATTCTACGTTATGAATAATTGCATTGGTTTTGAGTATTGATATGAGTGAGATAATGAAACTTGGTGCCAAGGTTTTTATCGGTCAAGATGTGATGCCAAGATCCTTGCCAGTGATATTGTGATGTTGAGTTCCTTGCTTAGGGGTGTGCATTGGTCGGTTCGGTTGTATACATTATTGATTCAATTTATCGGTTTTTGATTTTTTTAATATGCTAAATCAATAAAATATTTTTTATCGATTTTCGATTTATTGGTTTTAAGTCCTTAACGGTCGGATTTTCAATTTACCCGATAAGGCTAATAATGAGAATTTGCATTAATAAAAAAAAATAGAGTACGAAAGAGTAAAGATTAAAGACTAAATACTAGAGTGGGTAACTAATCACTTAAGTACGGTAAAACTTAAAATATGTAAAGTACTACTATAATCCTTTTACTATTAAATTACTAATATTTAATATTTATGAAGGGGTAAAATAGTGAATTGTTATAATCTTATTGGGTTATCGGTTTATCCAATAACCCAATAGCAAAAACTAATTTCAAATTGACAACCCAAAAATTTATTTTCAAAACAATCAAAAAGCCGATAACCTAATAACCCAATAATATTTTTATCTCTTCAATTTATCAGTTGGTTTGATTTTTGCACATCCCTATCCTTGCTAGTGATATTGTGATGCCGAGGTTGTTGCCCGCGATGATGTGATGTTGAGGTCATTGCCGGCAATGTTGTGATGTTGAATATTAATGTATGTTATGTCCAATATTAATGGATGTATTCTTGCGTTCGCGGAGTACATTTCGCCTGAACAATGTTTTAATTCCAAAAATCACCATTTTCAACCATATTTCAATATTTCAAGCTTTGGAGGAGATTTTTGACGAGACTTTTTGTGGGATTCTTTTGGATAATTGTTTCTATCGTCATTTTAATTTATTTGTATGACTTTTATCTTGATTTTGTCTTGAATTTCATGATTTTGAACACAAAAAATTGAGGATTTTAAGCCTACGATTTGGAAATTTCAATTGATAATTTCTACTTTAATTTGAACTCGATTTTAGCGGCATTTTCACCCACGAACTCTTTTTCTAGCATAGATTCATAATTTCTAGTCAATCTTCAGATATGGAAACATCAAATTTTAGCCCTAATTTCCTTTTTTTCCTTTTTACCTGAATTGATTTATTTCAGTATCATTAGATTTGTTATGTGATTGTGATGCTATATTTGATTAGATTGTGACGTTTCGAATGGGAATTCAAGGGGAAAAGGTCCGGTTATTACTTGATTTGGCCACTAGTTGAGGCAAGTGGAATCCTAAACCTTGTTAAGCTTACTTGAACATTTTATTTCCTTTAATTATGGCTTGAAATGATTAGATATGTGTTGTTGATTGAGTTACAATTGATACATAGTGAGAACTTGATTTAATTGTGAATTTCATCTATGTCTTGGAAGTAAAATATTGAGATTGATACTTGTTGACTTATGTTCCGATATTGGTATGAGAATGTGAAATATGAAACGTGTAATGTAGGTTTATTTTTGGGATTAGAAATATTTTGGTTGAGTTTCACTTGTGGGTTAGAAAATTTATTATATGCTTGAAATGAACTCTTCCTTATGCCTTATTATTGTGATATTTGACTTGAGATGATGTATTTATTAGAAAATGGACTCTTGCTTGCACTTATCATTTTTTCATCACATATATCCATGTTTTGATATATATTGTGACTGAGTACCATTGATGTTACACAATGAAAAATAAAGGATGGGCCACACAAGTCGTGGCATGAAACACAAATAAGAAATAAGGGCTGAGCCACACAAGCCGTGGCATGAAACACAAATGAGAAATAAGGCCTGAGCCACACGAGCCGTGGCATGTGACATTAATTATATATCAGGGTCGGATCTCACGAGCCAGGGCAGGTACATTAACAAATATGTCCTCCATAGGTTTCGAACTGATTATATCAGTGGATGTGCATCGCAGGACAGACATGCATCACGATTACTTGACATTGCATATTACCTTGTATTCATGGTTTAGATTAGTTATTACGAATGGTTTACATGACAGTTAAATTGAGCTATACTTATGGAATATCTTAGACTAATTGAAGATATCTATTGTATGATTGAGCTCTATATTGAGACATGTGATTGTATAAATGCTCTGTATATCATGTAGTGTCTGTTGAGAGTAGGCTTGTGTAAATGTTCACACATCTATACGTATGTTGTTGTTACTGGGACTTTTCTGAGTGTAGGTGTGTAGTTCGGCGGTATGTGGTTGGTGTGGAAGAAGTATTTTGTTCCGTATGCTTTACTAGTTGTTTAGATCCTCTTGATGAGTGCCATGTTGTTTTGGTACTCACCTTTACTTCTACACATGTGTATAGGTTGTGAGCCCAGTTCTACCTGAGTTAGCTTCCATCATTTTCATACCGAGCTTCTTGGACATTTGAGAGGTAACAACTTGTCTATTTGGCAGACTCTCAGATTTCCTCTCATTTATCTTATGCTCTATTTGAGGATGAGACTCAAACTTGTACTTATTTTCTTTGGATTTGATATTAGAGGCTTGTACATGTGACACCAGTCTTGGGATGATCTTTGTAGACTTGATATCCTAGTGCTTGTTCCGTATTTAGACTTTATCTCTTCCGCTTCAGTTTTACTATTCAACGGAGCAAATTTTGATTTACTTGTCTTGGTGGGTTAGGCAAGTGTCATCATGCCCATTTTTGGATCATGACGGCATCGATGTTATTCTCCAGAACTTGGCAAATATTTAGTGTCAAATGATGTGATATTTTCAAAGATTACGCCATTCTTTTATAACCCCCTTAGTTCTATAAGTCAAAGGAGGAAGATGAATGTTTAGTTTGTCAGGTTACTTGTGTTGAGTAATCAAGTGATATTACTCTTCCATCTCCTAGTTATTCTACTGAGCAACACTCGACTACTACGCCTTCAACACATGTTCCAGCAAGACCGCATATTGTTTAAGTTTATTCGAGGAGACAAAAGACTAATGATACATGTCTTGAACCAATTCCTCATCTCTCTAATCCTCCTCCATCAGATTCTCCAAAAAATCTTGACCTCCTTATTGCTCTTAATAAAGGTACACAGACTTGCAAATCCACATATTCTATTACTACCTTTGTTTCCTATAATCGTTTGTCTCCTACATCTAGATCCTTGATTGCTTCTTTAGACTTTGTTTCTATGCCCAAAAGTGTGAAATAGGCTTTGCATCATCTCGGATGGTCAAATGTGATGCTTGAGAAAATACACACATTAAAGGAAAATCACACATGAGATTTGGTGAATTTACACAACAGAAAGAAACCAGTAGGATGTAAGTGGGTGTTCATAGTGAAAATTAATCCATATGGTTCCGTGAAAAGACTTAAGACCAGACTTATGGCTAAAGGATATGCTCAAACTTATGCAGTGGACTATTCAGAAACCTTTTCTTCGATTGCCAAACTCACTTCTATACGCTTGTTCATTTCTCTAGTTGCTTTTGAGAATTGGCCTTTACATCAACTAGATATCAAGAATACATTCCTTCAAGAGGAAGTATATATGGAGCAGCCACCTGATTTTATTGCTCGGAGGGGGAGGGGGGTATAGGAAAGTCTGTCAATTGAAGAAGTCCTTGTATGGATTGAAGCAGAGTCCATGGGCTTGGTTTGAAAAGTTCAGTGAGGTAGTTCAGGATTTTGGGCTGAACATGAGCAAATGTGATCACTTGGTCTTCTATCACCTGCAGCTGGCACGCAACATCCTTCTTGTTATATATCTTGATGACGTCGTCATCACATGAGGTGATTCTGAGGGGATATCTTCCCTTAAGTCTTTCTTGCATACTAGGTTTCATATGGCCAGTTGAAATTCTTTTTGAGAGTAGAAGTAAATATAAGTAAGATGGGAATTCTTCTATCTCAAAGAAAGTATATTCTTGACCTAATTGCAGAAACTGAAAAATTGGCAATCAAACCTTGCAGTACTCCAATGGTTCCCAGTGTACAGATGAAAGATGATAATGAAATTTTTACGTATATTATTTACGTATTTTGTAACATTATCATATATATTTTCTTTTCTATTTTTGTGCCTATCATATTAATTTTTTTTAGAAAAGGAAATTATTTACTCCTGATTTCAAGGGTGAATTATTTATAGTATTGGGGTCTATTATTTACTTTATTTTGTAAACATTATTATTATTATATATATATATATATATATATATATATATATATATTATTTTCTATTGTTGTGCCTATCATATTAATTTTTTTTTTCAGAAAAGGAAACTAGTTACTCCTGATTTCAAGGGTGAATATTTATAGTACTGGGGTCTATTATTTACTGTATTTTGTAAACATTATCATATATATTTTATTTTCTATTTTTGTGCCTATCATATTAATATTTTTTTTTCAGAAAAGGGAACTATTTACTCCTAATTTCAATAATGAATTATTTATAGTATTGGGGTCTATTATTTACCGTATTTTGTAAACATTATCATATATATTTTATTATCTATTTTTGTGCCTATCATATTAATATATTTTTTTCAGAAAAGGAAACTATTTACTCCTGATTTTAAAGGTGAATTATTTATAGTATTGGGGTCTACTATTTACTGTATTTTGTAAACATTATCATATATATTTTATTTTCTATTTTTGTGCCAATCATATTAATATATTTTTTTCAGAAAAGGAAACTATTTACTCCTGATTTTAAAGGTGAATTATTTATAGTATTGGGGTCTACTATTTACTGTATTTTGTAAACATTATCATATATATTTTATTTTCTATTTTTGTGCCAATCATATTAATATATTTTTTTCAGAAAAGGAAACTATTTACTCCTGATTTTAAAGGTGAATTATTTATAGTATTGGGGTCTACTATTTACTGTATTTTGTAAACATTATCATATATATTTTATTTTCTATTTTTGTGCCAATCATATTAATATATTTTTTTTCAGAAAAGGAAACTATTTACTCCTGATTTCAAGGGTGAATTAATCATAGTATTGAGGTCTATTTTGTAAACATTATCATATCTCCTTTTTATTATTTCTAGTATTGTTTGGAAAAGAATTTTTCTCTCGCTTCTTTAATTTTATTTTAATTCTCTTGAACACATTTCTTTTTACTTCTCTCTCTTTATTTTTATATATTTATTTTAGTTATAAAAAAAAAAATTAATAGTGGTGCCCATTTTTAACCATAAGTAATAACTTACACTATATAATCAAATCGCATACCTATTATAAACCATCACACTTAAGATATTATTTTATAATTTTAATTTTAAATTTACTATATTAAATAGTGTATATCGTGGGTTAAGTTTGGCTATATTTATGGTTTTTCAAATAATATGTTTTGTTGTTACATTTACTGCTATTTTGGTACTTGAATTAAAAGTTTATTAAACATCATTTTTTATGCTAGTTAATGTTCCTGTAGTTTTTTGTTCCATTATATTATATGTTCAAATCTAGTAAAAAAATGTTTATTCCTTTTTGATAGTTCCCAAATCCATTAAATGTCTTTAATAAAATTCTATTAATTTATTGTTTATAGTAAACTATTCATTCATAAAAAAATTTAAATTACAAAGTATTATATCTATGGTGATATTTTACAAAACAATACTAACAAATCAAACAATTATACGAAAATACATACAAATGTTTGAGATCCTTTTTATCAGAATTGACAATTTTAAAAGCGTGAAGGACCTAATCGATTTTTATTATAGTTATAACACTAATGTAATTAAAATAAAAATTTGTTAAAAGATATACAATTATTTAAACAATAAGTAAAATACGTTAAAAGTAATAATAGCATATAAGATAAACTATATAATGAAGGATTTAAAATATCAAAAATAAAATAGATATTTTTATAAAGTAAAGTAAAGAATATTTATTATTCAAAATTAAACGAAAACTAATTTTAAAATTAAATTGAGGTATAAATAATTTTCATTCATCAATACTTAGAGACCAAACTCCCAAATATTTTACTTTATCTTGACGCAAATGCACTAACCTCTCAACGAAATTAATTATTTGTAAATTTTTTATAGATTATAATTTCAACGTATTTTTTTTTAAAAAAAATTATTTGAAAATGTATCATGTGAATCTAAACAGACTAATATTTGATTTTGTTTATCAATACTTCAGGGAGAAGTAAAAGTGTTCAAATTTAGATACTTCAAGCACAAAGAAATGAGATATTTAGACGACAAGTAGTATTTTTTCCTTTATACCTCAAGATAAATTAGAATAGATTGTGAATTCTATATAATGATATGTTGTTGGTGATTATGAGTGGATTTGTTTGTGGACTTCATCTCATGCTCATACATTCTACGTTATGAATAATTGCATTGGTTTTGAGTATTGATATGAGTGAGATAATGAAACTTGGTGCCAAGGTTTTTATCGGTCAAGATGTGATGCCAAGATCCTTGCCAGTGATATTGTGATGTTGAGTTCCTTGCTTAGGGGTGTGCATTGGTCGGTTCGGTTGTATACATTATTGATTCAATTTATCGGTTTTTGATTTTTTTAATATGCTAAATCAATAAAATATTTTTTATCGATTTTCGATTTATTGGTTTTAAGTCCTTAACGGTCGGATTTTCAATTTACCCGATAAGGCTAATAATGAGAATTTGCATTAATAAAAAAAAAAAGAGTACGAAAGAGTAAAGATTAAAGACTAAATACTAGAATGGGTAACTAATCACTTAAGTACGGTAAAACTTAAAATATGTAAAGTACTACTATAATCCTTTTACTATTAAATTACTAATATTTAATATTTATGAAGGGGTAAAATAGTGAATTGTTATAATCTTATTGGGTTATCGGTTTATCCAATAACCCAATAGCAAAAACTAATTTCAAATTGACAACCCAAAAATTTATTTTCAAAATAATCAAAAAGCCGATAACCTAATAACCCAATAATATTTTTATCTCTTCAATTTATCAGTTGGTTTGATTTTTGCACATCCCTATCCTTGCTAGTGATATTGTGATGCCGAGGTTGTTGCCCGCGATGATGTGATGTTGAGGTCATTGCCGGCAATGTTGTGATGTTGAATATTAATGTATGTTATGTCCAATATTAATGGATGTATTCTTGCGTTCGCGGAGTACATTTCGCCTGAACAATGTTTTAATTCCAAAAATCACCATTTTCAATCATATTTCAATATTTCAAGCTTTGGAGGAGATTTTTGACGAGACTTTTTGTGGGATTCTTTTGGATAATTGTTTCTATCGTCATTTTAATTTATTTGTATGACTTTTATCTTGATTTTGTCTTGAATTTCATGATTTTGAATATAAAAAATTGAGGATTTTAAGCCTACGATTTGGAAATTTCAATTGATAATTTCTACTTTAATTTGAACTCGATTTTAGCGGCATTTTCACCCACAAACTCTTTTTCTAGCATAGATTCATAATTTCTAGTCAATCTTCAGATATGGAAACTTCAAATTTTAGCCCTAATTTCCTTTTTTTCCTTTTTACCTGAATTGATTGATTTCAGTATCATTAGATTTGTTATGTGATTGTGATGCTATATTTGATTAGATTGTGACGTTTCGAATGGGAATTCAAGGGGAAAAGGTCCGGTTATTACTTGATTTGGCCACTAGTTGAGGCAAGTGGAATCCTAAACCTTGTTAAGCTTACTTGAACATTTTATTTCCTTTAATTATGGCTTGAAATGATTAGATGTGTTGTTGATTGAGTTACAATTGATACATAGTGAGAACTTGATTTAATTGTGAATTTCATCTATGTCTTGGAAGTAAAATATTGAGATTGATACTTGTTGACTTATGTTCCGATATTGGTATGAGAATGTGAAATATGAAACGTGTAATGTAGGTTTATTTTTGGGATTAGAAATATTTTGGTTGAGTTTCACTTGTGGGTTAGAAAATTTATTATATGCTTGAAATGAACTCTTCCTTATGCCTTATTATTGTGATATTTGACTTGAGATGATGTATTTATTAGAAAATGGACTCTTGCTTGCACTTATCATTTTTTTATCACATATATCCATGTTTTGATATATATTGTGACTGAGTACCATTGATGTTACACAATGAAAAATAAGGGATGGGCCACACAAGTCGTGGCATGAAACACAAATAAGAAATAAGGGCTGAGCCACACAAGCCGTGGCATGAAACACAAATGAGAAATAAGGGCTGAGCCACACGAGCCGTGGCATGTGACATTAATTATATATCAGGGTCGGACCTCACGAGCCAGGGCAGGTATATTAACAAATATGTCCTCCATAGGTTTCAAACTGATTATATCAGTGGATGTGTATCGCAGGACAGACATGCATCACGATTACTTGACATTGCATATTACCTTGTATTCATGGTTTAGATTAGTTATTACGAATGGTTTACATGACAGTTAAATTTGAGCTATACTTATGGAATATCTTAGACTAATTGAAGATATCTATTGTATGATTGAGCTCTATATTGAGACATGTGATTGTATAAATGCTCTGTATATCATGTAGTGTCTGTTGAGAGTAGGCTTGTGTAAATGTTCACACATCTATACGTATATTGTTGTTACTGGGACTTTTCTGAGTGCAGGTGTGTAGTTCGACGGTATGTGGTTGGTGTGGAAGAAGTATTTTGTTCCGTATGCTTTACTAGTTGTTTAGATCCTCTTGATGAGTGCCATGTTATTTTGGTACTCACCTTTACTTCTACACATGTGTATAGGTTGTGAGCCCAGTTCTACCTGAGTTAGCTTCCATCATTTTCATACCGAGCTTCTTGGACATTTGAGAGGTAACAACTTGTCTATTTGGCAGACTCTCAGATTTCCTCTCATTTATCTTATGCTCTATTTGAGGATGAGACTCAGACTTGTACTTATTTTCTTTGGATTTGATATTAGAGGCTTGTACATGTGACACCAGTCTTGGGATGATTTTTGTAGACTTGATATCCTAGCGCTTGTTCCGTATTTAGACTTTATCTCTTCCGCTTCAGTTTTACTATTCAACGGAGCAAATTTTGATTTACTTGTCTTGGTGGGTTAGGCAAGTGTCATCATGCCCATTTTTGGATCATGACGGCATCGATGTTATTCTCCAGAACTTGGCAAATATTTAGTGTCAAATGATGTGATATTTTCAAAGACTACGCCATTCTTTTATAACCCCCTTAGTTCTATAAGTCAAAGGAGGAAGATGAATGTTTAGTTTGTCAGGTTACTTGTGTTGAGTAATCAAGTGATATTACTCTTCCATCTCCTAGTTATTCTACTGAGCAACACTCGACTACTACGCCTTCAACACATGTTCCAGCAAGACCGCATATTGTTTAAGTTTATTCGAGGAGACAAAAGACTAATGATACATGTCTTGAACCAATTCCTCATCTCTCTAATCCTCCTCCATCAGATTCTCCAAAAAATCTTGACCTCCTTATTGCTCTTAATAAAGGTACACAGACTTGCAAATCCACATATTCTATTACTACCTTTGTTTCCTATAATCGTTTGTCTCCTACATCTAGATCCTTGATTGCTTCTTTAGACTTTGTTTCTATGCCCAAAAGTGTGAAATAGGCTTTGCATCATCTCGGATGGTCAAATGTGATGCTTGAGAAAATACATGCATTAAAGGAAAATCACACATGAGATTTGGTGAATTTACACAACAGAAAGAAACCAGTAGGATGTAAGTGGGTGTTCATAGTGAAAATTAATCCATATGGTTCCGTGAAAAGACTTAAGACCAGACTTATGGCTAAAGGATATGCTCAGACTTATGCAGTGGACTATTCAGAAACCTTTTCTTCGATTGCCAAACTCACTTCTATACGCTTGTTCATTTCTCTAGTTGCTTTTGAGAATTGGCCTTTACATCAACTAGATATCAAGAATACATTCCTTCAAGAGGAAGTATATATGGAGCAGCCACCTGATTTTATTGCTCAGAGGGGGAGGGGGGTATAGGAAAGTCTGTCAATTGAAGAAGTCCTTGTATGGATTGAAGCAGAGTCCATGGGCTTGGTTTGAAAAGTTCAGTGAGGTAGTTCAGGATTTTGGGCTGAACATGAGCAAATGTGATCACTTGGTCTTCTATCACCTGCAGCTGGCACGCAACATCCTTCTTGTTATATATCTTGATGACGTCGTCATCACATGAGGTGATTCTGAGGGGATATCTTCCCTTAAGTCTTTCTTGCATACTAGGTTTCATATGGCCAGTTGAAATTCTTTTTGAGAGTAGAAGTAAATATAAGTAAGATGGGAATTCTTCTATCTCAAAGAAAGTATATTCTTGACCTAATTGCAAAAACTGAAAAATTGGCAATCAAACCTTACAGTACTCCAATGGTTCCCAGTGTACAGATGAAAGATGATAATGAGCTTTTTGATAACCCAGAGAGATAGGAGGATAGTTGGGAAGTTAAACTACCTCACAACGACTCGTCCGGATATTGCTTTTGCGATAGTTAGTCAGTTCATGTCTATACCTATGGTGAAACATTAGGCAACTTTGGAACAGATTCTATGTTACTTGAAAGGAGCTCTTGGGCTTGGCATACTGTATAACAATCACAACCACACTCGTATTAAGTGTTTTGCAGATGTTGATTGGGTTGGTTCCTAAATTGACAGAAGATCTACTACGGGCACTACGGGCTATTGTGTCTTTGTTGGAGGAAACTTGGTGTCATGGAGGAGTAAAAAGCAAAATATTGTATCTCAATCCAATGCAAATCTGAGTATAGAGTTATGTCACAGTCTACAAGTAAAATCATGTAGATACATCATCTTTTAACTAAAATTGGGTTGAAGCATCATATGCCAGCACAACTTTGGTGTGATAATCAAGTTGCTATTCATAATGCCTCAAACCCAATGTATCATGAAAGAAATAAACATATTGAAGTTGTCTGTCACTTTATTCGTGAGAAGATTCAAGAAAACTTGATTTCTACTAGTTATGTGAAGACAGGGAGAGCAGCTAGCTAATTTGCTTACAAAGGCGGTGAATGGAACTCGGGTTGATTACCTTTGCAACAAGTTGGGCATGATCAATATCTATGCTCCAACTTGAGGGAAAGTGTTACAAAATGTATATAAACATCATTCTTAGTAATGTACACTAGGCATAATTAGCTAAAAAAATCTTTAGGAATCCCTTATAATTAGCTAGTAGATTTATAGGAGATTTGTATGAATCCCTCTTTATTCTCTTTCCTAAATATTCCATTACATAAACTTTTAGGCACCAAAAAGCTGTGAATTGACATCATATTTAAATGTAATGTAACACACAGTCACACAGAGGTAACATAGAAATTGAGGCTAACTCAATAATTGATCCATACTTTTAGCGTGTACACCTCGTTATTTTCCTTTAGGCCTAGTTGTCATCCACCGTGGCATCTGACATGGATTTATGCTCCAATCCATTCAAAACATGTAGATTTTATTTAAAAAAATCACTAACTGGTTAACAAAACCAAGATGACTTTCCATCCTGTGATGGTCACTGCAAAAATCTCACTCTTATGGTGAGTCCATTGTAGGCTCTGAAAGTAGAGTTTTCTCAGCTTCGAAGTCTTGACCTCCCCACTCGCGTATACGCGCTGCAGACTGCTCAACCTGCATTTCATTTTCTCATAAGGAAGGTTCAACAAAAGTCTGCAGCAAACTATGTATTGCTTCATCTTTCATTTTCAAAGAAAGAGGAATGGAAAATTCAGCAAAATAGTTGAACAACTCCCCTTGTGCAATGACTTCCAACAAAATTTGGGACAAAAAAGTCAAGTCGTCTATAGAATAATCAGGTTTGCAGATGATGGGCAGCTAATTCCAACCAAGAATAAGTAAAAATTAATTTGCTTTGGAGTTTAATTGTACATCAGCTTATCAGTTACCTCCTTGTCCCAGTCAATTCTACAGAGTAAAAACGAGAGTAGCAGTGTTTGCAAAGCAAGTCCAGCTAGCATTCCTCCCCATATTCCCTGCAAGATAAAATACGATTAAAACAAATTATAGTGTTTTTAACTTTGAGAATAACAAGAGTTTAGTTACCATGACGTCCAAGTTAGCCACAAAACCAAGAACATATCCGAGAGGAATAGCAAAAGCATAGAAAGAACCCAAATTGATGTAAGCCACTAGACCTTGCCACCCACATCCAACAGCAACGCCTATAATACAAAGATTGGGCGCTCCAAAAAGATCATTGTGAGACTATGGAGGAGTAAAACTCTCTTAACTATAGAAACAGAACAATGTAATTAAAGAGCAACACCTGATATCACAGGATGAATACTGCTGAGAAACATTGTTACTCCAAGGAACTGAGCAAGCTCAGAAACAGATTTGATCAAAACTTCATTGTCGGTGAAAAGAATGGCAATATGATTTCTTACTGCCAATACTACAATCATGCAGAGAATCCCAATGAGAAGTGACTGAAACAGTGTGACAAAGACACTATATTTGGCCGTCCTGGCATGTCCTAGTCCAAGCTCATTCGAGACCCGAACACTGGGAAAACAACAACACATTAACACAAACTCAACCAAATGTCAAAGTTAGGATTTCATTACCTTATGGCAGCATTGATTCCGATAAAAAACATTTCTTGCCATTCACTAAGAGTTGAGCTGAAAGATGACAAAAATTGATATGTTTGATCAGTTGTTCAAGTCAATCAAATACAAAGTTTAAGCTCAACTTGCCTATGCTGTTTTAATGTTCGGTTGCATTTTAAGCATTGCAGAAAAAATTAGATCCAAGACTCACCAAATAGAGAGGGTACCAACGGCAGTAACTGGATCTTTGAGATATCCAGTGATGAGAACAATACTCACAGGAAACCAAATTTCTAGGCATAGCATAACAGCGGACTGAATTGACAGTTTAACAAAGGGCCATATATCATGGAATGCAGCCCAAGACCATCCTTTCCACCCATCCTTGCACCTAAACACAACGTAAGCAAATTGAGCTAACGCGTTGCTCCAGCATGCAAGATTAAGGGATATAGCTGCCCCAGTTAAACCCCAATTAAATACATATATAAATAGCCAAAGGAGAAGAGCATGGCATAGGAGAACCACAAAACCAATCCAGGCCAGCACGCCAACTTTACTCTGAGCTTGAAGAAACTTTGAAGTAGGAATATTGATAGACTGGGAACATAATTCAGGTATCATTAACGTGGTGAACTTTCCAGCAAGAACAGCAATATCATGATCTTGGCCTAGGAATTCAAGTATAGGAGTCGCAAAAATGTATACAGGCAAGAGAAAGAAGGTACTCAGCAGTAGAATTATGATTGAGCGCTGTGTGTAAATTCCAAGCATGTGTACTTTCCCAGCACCATATGCCTGGCCACAGAGCGTCTCCAAAGCACTCCCCATGCCCATCTACAGATTGATCATAACAAACTTATCAAATGAGAATGCACATTAATAAAGAAACAGGGGACGTACTCACCATGAAGCCGTAAGTGAGAGTTGCAATGACAGTTTCAGCAAGGGTAACAGCAGCGAGGTGTGTCGGTCCAAGATGACCAGAGAAAGCAACAGTGATAGCGTAAAATCCGTATTGACACATGATATTCAAAGCAATTGGTCCTCCAATCTCCCATAGCTTTACAGTCTCAATCCAGAATACAACCCACAATTCATTCAAATTCATGCCAGAAATACGCCGGTAGTCACCATTCGAGGCGATAAGATCGTCATATTCCAGCGATGGTGCTCCATCAAGATCATATTCTAGCGACTGTGATTCCATTACATGTTTCTCCATCTGGACAAATTAAATAATCCAAGTTAACATTTAAGAAAGTCATAAATCACCATTACTCTTGACAAAATTGGAAAAATATTAGTAGTAGGCACATTTTCGTCATATATGTTTATTTAATAGTAATATCTTCAACTGTCATATGAACAACAACATACCCAGTGGAATCCCACAAGTGAGGTCTGGGGAAGGTATAATGTACGCAGACCTTACCATTACCTTATAGAGGTAGAGAGTTATTTCCTGGGAACCCTCATCACAAAAACACATATGCAAAATAAGCTAGATATGGAAAACAGAAAGGAAAAGAAGGGGAAAGTGAACAAAAAGACACGATTAATAACGAAAAATACATGATAGCAAGTAAATACGAGACAATTACCATACATTAGGCAAACAAAGACAACACCAGACAACTACTACTACCCTACTATACTCCACGGCCAAACAATAGCCTACCAATCTAATTCGCCACCTATGTCCTCGATGAGACCAAGTTTCATCACCTTCCCACAATACTTCTTCAGTACCCCTCCGTGTACCTCCCAAATCCAATAATTAATGTATGAATAAATAAAAATGGAGGTTGATTTAACAGGAAAAAAGATACTCCTAAGAGAGAAAGTTAATATTCAAAGAACAACAAATAATTCTTGTTCTCTGAAGTAGTACAATTACTTGCATCTGTTGAATCATAACCAATTTTTTTTTGACACAAAAGTGAAAAACAACTTACTCAGAAATGGATTGATAAACTTTGCCAAATTCAAACTTGCAATTTTTTCACTTTGTCAGCTAAATTCATGAGTTGTGGACTCAACTCAATAGAAATATAAACAAAATTATAATCAAATAAGAAAGAGGAAATGCTGGAATGGTAATTGGATTGAATGGAATAAGTAAAACGGAAAGAAGAACAGTTGGTAGATATCTCTAAAGTTATGTACTCATCATTTTATTGTTAAAGTTTTTTTTTTCTTCATACTTCCAGAATTTATTAGGTGACTATGGACCATCAGTTTGTTAGGTGAATATGGTCCATAAATTTATTAGGTGAAAATAAGAATCAATGTAAACAAATGTAAATGTATACTCATTTATTAGATGAACAGGGGCAAATGAATATCAATGCAAATAAATGTGTATAAATTTGTTAGATGAATTGATTTTAGCGAAAAAATTACGCGGATCAGCAAACATATATGAGTTAATTAGCTAATATAGCTATGGTTTAAATTAATTACGATTCATGACAAACATCTAACTGTAATTACCGTTTAAGTTTTGTATAATTCGCGTGATTTATACAAACGTTGTACATAATTATACAAAAATTGTGCACAAATCAAATTGTATAGCAAAATATAGAAACATTGTGAATTGTATAGCGAATTATACAAACGTTGTGCACGAATTGTATATATAGCGAAATATACAAATACTATACAAACACTACAAATTGTATAACGAATTATACAAATATCGCGCGAATTATACAAGCGTTGTTATAACTATTGTTACGAAATGTAGTTACTCAAACTATATGTATGAAACATAATTAAGATAATTTTGAATGGCTATATACGGAAATTCCTCTTTATTAGCAGGTGTATTTTTTTTCACAAAGCAAGTCCAGCTATCATTCCTCCTTCAGTCCATGCTAGATAAAATACAACACCGGGACAATTTTAAATGGAAGAGATACTGAAAAGCTTTGTACGCTACCACTAACAAAAACTAGGTTCTTGTACATATACTAGTTAAGATCAGACACACACAATAACAAAAGGAACACACGACGTAAAATGGAAAAACTCTTTGCTCAAGGGAGAAATAACCACTACTTACAACTCGTAGGATTTCAGCACCTTCACTACAAATAAGCAACATCAAGATTACAACTTTACAATACTGAATTCACACACTAACTGGTCGAGAGTGATCAATTCTAACATTGCAGGAAGACAAGCCCACTCCCCACACAAAAGTCTCTCAACATAAATCCTCACTTACAATTATTTGTCACTCAATAATAATTCTAAGTAGGACAGTGTAACGTTAACAGAAAACATAACTCTCGATCTTCTTTTCTTCAACTTCGTGTTTGCCAAAATGCAGGTTCCCTTTTGCTGCTGGGTTCTACATTTTCAGATTCCAAAAGCTACTCTTTTAGGGTTCTGCCTTTGCCTTATATACTGGGTTCACCAAACGGCTCCTTAGTGTTTCATTCTTGAATCATAACAATAGTTATCATCTGTACTGAAGAGAAGTGGGAAAAGATTTAAGTATTATAGATATTATAAATATTTATAATATTTATATATTGAATATGGCCACGGAACAAAAAACCTGGAAAACGATTCAAGTAAAATATTATATGGTCAGTATAATTCTGATCTAATATCTTAAGAGGGAGTAACCAGGTTTGGAGAGCAGAAACATGTATGGTACTCTCCATCTGTTTATATCTATCAAGTATCAAAAAATATAGAGTGAATTTCAATTGATTTTGAATATGAATCATTTTCTTCGGTACAGTAGAATTCCACAAGTGGGGTCTGGGGAGGGTAGTATATGCAGACCTTACCACTACCTCATAGAGGTAGAAGAGGCTGTTTCCTATGAAACCTCGTCTCAAAAACAATTGAGTAATGGGTGACTTTCTTAATAGGCCAACTGAATCATTGGTAATGATGAAAAGAACAGGGTAATGGAGGAGAGTTAAGAAAGGGGACTACCAATTACCAGCTCTGCACAAATTCATTGTTTTTGACAACTGCCCTCTCATTTGACATTTAATGAATGTGTCCAAACCCTAACTACTACCTCCTAAACTTTCTTATACTTTCTATTATGATAAGCTATGAACTATGATCCTCGAAACTTCTCTTCACCCCACATGATGTACATTCAAATGTACTCGTATTCCATAATTAATTATAATAGTTTTCACGTTGATGTATGTCTCTACCTCTCACAAATTTGTAACCCTTGGAATCATTGTTTATAAACTATGATGGTTCTCATGTAATTGTTTATATGATATCTATAAATCATAAGATCATGGAATATTTTCGTATATATTTAATTTACTATCATAAGAGGTTGGGTACCTAAAGGATGTTGGCATTTGGCTCTGATACCACTTGTTAGGATCAAGCGCCGCCAAAAGTTATAGCTTATAGCAAAGGCGCAACTTTATTTCTTAATCAAGTCTTCCAAGCAAGCGTCAGTTCGATCATGACTCCGACCCGGTCTACCATAGCCCCCTCATGGGTCTTGCCATAGGCAGGATGTTGACATTAATTACCCAACAAGATTTTCCAAGTATCTCTCAGTAAGGACCAAAAACTTGCAGCTCACTTCAAGAATAAAGAAAATTACAAAAATGAATAATCTTCATATTTTTTATGGCTCAAAATTAGAACAGGAAGACAAAATGAAAGCAATGAGACGATGAACATCTTCATTATAGTCCTGCCAAAGAAGAGAACTCTGAAATTTTAGTCATTTTATCCCTCACTCTCATTTAAGTATCAAATAAAACAGATAAGAAAAATTAGTTGAAAATATTACAAAATTAAGAGTTCCAAGAAAATTTCGCTATGTACATGCAGCAAATAAATTATTATCCAGTACAATACCACAAGGATAAAATTAAAGGAGATCAAAACTATACAGAAACTCTCAAGAGCAACTCGAGTAAAACAAATACAAACATTCAACCTATTGAATTGACAAGTTAACTACATAAATTGGTCACACCTTGTTAATGAGTGTTAAAGACGTGTTATTTCTTCACGGAGACAGAGAAGCTAGCCAAAAGGAGGAAACAGAGACTCAAAGTTTTCTCCAGTTCTAGTAGCTGCTATCCAATGTGACTCATTTAAATCTTCTTCTGTTAATCTACAAGTTTCTCCAAGCACTTTCATGAAATGATCTGTCTCTTTACTAATCTCCTATTAGCTTCTCCACTTTGCTTGTGATTGCATCTTCAAGATCTGTGACTCTTTGGTGGAGACTTTCTCGAATTTAGCTGGGTTTCCGCTTCATTTACTTCCGAATTTAATACAAAATAAGTGCACATAACTTACTCTAGCATATAAATTAAGCTATAATGTAAAACTCTATTTGCTATGTAGGTATATATTAGTTAAGTCATTAAGGCAATCCTCAAGGTGCTAATCAGTATATCATACTCTTGGTTGAGTCTAAGTTCAGTCCACTTACAGTGTAGAACTGTTTTACACACTCTACTACAAATGATCAATCTTTTTAAACAGAGATCTTTTTATTTTATAAAAATAAGACACAAGAAATCTAAAAATATCATTTTTCTTGTATTCAAAAGCAAGCGGCCACATGAGATTATTTCCTCTGAAAATAAGTAGAATAATAACCTTTATAGCTGGTTAATTTGCATGCAAGAAGTGTCTCCTTGTTGATAAACTTAGATTGACTAAGTCAATTAAGTTTCTCAACTGAACATGAAAGTTTGAAAGCTGTCTCACTTTGCATGTCATTCTTGGTTTTGTTTTCTTCTAATTTTCATCCAAAGTATCAACAGTTCAATTATCAATAAATCATTTTAAAAAAACAAAAGAAGAATAAGAAAATTAAACGACAACATATGTTGTTAAATCCTTAAGTGGGGTATGAGGAAGGTAAAGTGCATGCAGACCTCACCTCTACCTCGTGGAGGTAGAGTGGTTGTTTTTTAAAGACCCTCGACTCAAGTGCAACAAATCCAAGTACAAAGAATAAGAAAATAATAACACGAGAAACAATGCAAAACCTAAAAAAAGGAACAATAATAGCAACATAGTGCGATAACCGTAAAACAATAAACAACTGACGATGCTAGATAAAAGAGCTAGAAACTTAAAAAGTCACTTCTATGATACCCCCCTGCAGGGAGAGCAGCTTGCTAATGGTGAATAGTTTTACACTAAGTTCCATAATGTACATACCTTCTTACACAGCGCGCAATGCACATAATGCTCCTCCAACAATATATCAACAGAGTAAAGAGCAACAAGAGATTATTAAAGAATGCTAAGTCTTTTAACTATATGGTCCGCTTTAACAGTTAACAGTCATATCTTTCGGTACTAAACATGTGTCTGAGCAAATGGTATTGCTCTTCTTTAACCTTTCCATGTATTAAAAAATAGCCCAGATCACTCATCATTTTCCGCAAGCTGAACAAAAAATTCTCTGATTTTAATTTTCTCTCCATTTCTCATGTTAAAATTTGAATTTGCACCGAATAGTGACAAGCAGATTATGTTTATGCCAAAAGAAGTTAAGCAAGGAAAGAAGAAAAGTATTTCAAAGGAGCTAATGTGTTGGAAATTACCCATTCACGAAGATTTCCAATGATTTCTTGAAGGGAAGTGATGTTCTGAAACCATTAAATTTACCAAGCAACCTCCCTGTTATACGAGATATAATAGAGCTAGTAAGGTAGGAATGAATTAAGATATAACAGAACTAGTGAGGCAAATTTCTTATCAAAGCATGAAGTATTAACTCAATAAACAACAATAACGTACCCAGTGTAATCCCACAAATGAGGTTCAGGGTGGGTGGTGCAAGGATCACCCAGGCTTGAGGAATCACTAAATACCAGAAGCTCACACATCTCAACGGTTAGCAAAAGAACTTTGACTTCAGATTTTCCGTAAGACAGGACTATTCTGTAGCAATTAGTTTGTATCAAAATATAATATTGACAAAATGCTACTACGGAATTTTGGCCAAATGATTTCCTTAAACAAAACTTCATTAGAGAAATAATAAGAAACAGTGTCAAATAATAGTTCTCCAAAATCAGTCATTGGAGTATCAATTTGTAGATATGTAATACACTGATACTCATGTATCAAAACTTTATCCACAAACAAGTGCAGTAAAAGAAATTAAATTGAGAAAGATGGAACCATGGTGTTCACCTCATGCAACAACTTCCATTCGATGATGCAAAGAAGAATCATCAAACCACCAATAATAAAGAGAAAAAGAAGAGAATAAGAATCAATGGAGCAGGAGAAGTAAACCAGAGAGCTTGGGAGCTCCAAGAAGATAGAAAGTCAGCAAAGTGGGTAAAAAAAGGGGATACGTGTCTAGCACCAAAGATAAGAATATGTGAAGGTAAAACTTTTTTATTTACTCAAGTATGAAACTGCCCTGAGACGAGGAAGACCAACTTGGGGACTCATACTTGATATAGTAATTTCTCAATCATACTAATTAATATACCAAGTTATGGTTCTTCCAATACAATACTTCTCCATAGTGATGCCATGTGTATATTTTGTTTCTTTTGAAGTATATATAATAAAGAATATCCAGAAAAAAACCATGTCTGAACCTACTCCTGAAGAAATTTTACAATATACTAGTAACTTTTAAGAGCCAATACATTTTGAGCCCAAGCTTGATGCAGAGTGAATAGCAATAAGAGTGCGGTTAATTTGACAAAAGATCAATTAAGTATTCCCAAAGAGTACGTGAACACAAATAAGAAATTGATTTATGCAACATCACGAAAGATTACATTGTTTCAAAAAGGACTTCCGAGAGATGATAAACAAAGATATCAAGAATGAGATACTTCTCAAGTACTAACTAATCGTCCTCTAATGATTAGATTTTTTGACATAGAAGTAACAAAATTGTCAAGTTGTGTTATGCATAGATCGTAGCTCTTAAGCTATTTGGAGTTTGATTTTCTCCGTTTCAAAGTCTCGATCTCCCCACATCTGCATCCGTTTTGTCGTCTGCTCCACCTGCATTTCCATTTTCTTATTACTACTACTACAAAACAGTCATTTGCACTAAATGCGAAGTGTTTTTTACTTCAGTTCGATAAGGAACTTCAAATTTAGTACTTGCTGTCAATAGAGATGATTTTGACCAAGAATCAAGCCAAAATGTCGAACAAGATTTCATGGAGTTTAGTGGATAAGAAATAGTATTCATTAGTTCACGCACCTCTTTATTCCAATCAATTCTATAAATTACAATTGTGAGTAGCAGTGTTTGCAAAGCAAGTCCAGCTATCATTCCTCCCCATAGTCCCTGCAAGATAAAATCCAGAATTGGGACTACTAAAACAAATTATAGTACTTACATGTGTAACTTTGAGAATGAGGGTTTCAATTACCTTGACTCCCATGTTAGCCACATAACCAAGAACATATCCGAGAGGAGTACCAAAGGCATAGTAAGAACCCACATTGATATAAGCCACTAGACCTTGCCACCCACTTCCAACAGCAACACCTAGAACACAAAAATTTGGACGCCCCAAAAAGATCATTGTGAGGACTATGGAGGAGTAAAACTCTCTTAATTATAAAACAGAAAACATAATTATAGCAACACCTGATAGGACAGGTTGAACACTGTTGAAAAGCATTGTTACTCCAAGAAACTGAGCAAGCTCAGGAACAGCCTGTAACAAAACTTCATTGTCGGTGAAAAGAATGGCAAGATGATTTCTTAGTGCCAATACTACAATCACGCAGAGAATCCCAATGAGAAGTGACTGAAATACTGTGACATAGACACTATATTTAGTCGCCCTGGCATGTCCTAGCCCAAGCTCATTTGAGACCCTAACACTGGGAAAACAACAATACGTTAACACAAATGAAGTGCACATTTGTGAAGCTTTAGGATGTCATTACCTTATGGCTGCATTGATTCCAATAAAAAACATTGCTTGCCATTCATCAACAATTGTGCTGAAAGATGACAACAATTGACATAAATTTGATAATGCCCATACGTTCAAGTCAATCAAATACCTAGTGTAAACTCAACTTGCCCATCCCGGATGAATATTTGGTTGCATTTCAACGAGCTTAAGCATTGCAGAATAATAATCTTTGCTAAATTTCTAACTAATTAAATGGGGAAAAAGAAACAAGACTCACCAAATAGAGAGGGATCCAACAGCAGTAACTGCATCCTTGAGATGTCCGGCGAGGAGAACAATACTCATCATATACCAGTTTTCTACGGATAGCATAACAGCCGACTCAATTGACAATTTAACAAAGGCCCACATCTCATTGAATGCAGACAAAGACCATCCTTTCCACCCATCCTTGCACCAAACAACTACGTAAGCAAATTGAGCTAGCGCATTGATCCAGCCTACGAGATTTAGGGATATAGCTGCCCCAGTTAAACCCCAATTGAATACATAAATGAAGAGCCAAAGGAGAAGAGCATGGACCACGAGAGCCACAAAACCAATCCAGGCCAGCACACCAACTTTACTCTGGGCTTGAAGAAATTTTGAAGTGGGAATATTGATAGACAGGGAATATAATTCAGGTATAGTCAACATGGTGAATTTTCCAGCAACAACAGCAGCATCATGATCTTGGCCTAGGAACTTAAGCATAGGAGTAGCAAAAACATAGATTGGTAAGAGAAGGAAGGTACTGAGCAGTAGAATTATCATTGATCGTTGTGTGTAAACTCCAAGCATGTGTACTTGACCAGCACCAAATGCCTGCCCACAGAGCGTCTCCAGAGCACTCCCCATGCCCATCTACAGATATGATCATAACAACAAATAAGAATTCTGCATAACTTTGATTGTACATCTCAAAATAACTTTTAGTTTGAGGTACTAATCACCAATGTTTTCAACTATCAATGTGGATTTTCCTTGCACACCCAACATTACAACTTGTATCACTATTTAAAAGTACTCCCTCCATCGAACAATAGTTGTCTACTATACTTGGCACAGAATCAAGAAGCACTAAATGATAGGTATAACTTTACCAAATCACCTATAATATCTTGAAAAATATAAAAGAAAAAATGAATACATTGAGATAGGGGAAATTAGGAACTTAATTACATGTAGGAGGGGACTGACCATGAAGCCGTAAGAGAAAGTAGAGATAACAGTTTGGGCAAGAGTAACAGCAGCGAGCTCTGTTGGTCCAAGATGACCACAGAAAGCAACAGTGATAGCGAAGAATCCGTATTGACACATGATATTCAAAGCTATTGGTGCTCCAATTTCCCATAGCTTTACTGTCTCCATACAAAATACACCCCACAATTCATTCAAATTCATACTAGAAAACGGCCGGTAGTCACCGTCGTCGCCGATTAGCCGGCGGCGGTCACCGGATAAGTAATCGAGCAACGGTGATTCCATTGGGGAAAAAAATTTATGCGTTTTGCCCTGCCTTTGTACTTGTTATACTATCTAATTGACAGAGGGAAACATACAAATTATTGTACTGATGATGAAACTTCATTTTCCACATGGAGGCAATTTTTTGGCGGTACAAATTATGGCGGAATAAATCTATATGTTGGAGCAGACAACTATAAATAATTACGTAAATATTACTATCTCATATCATTAAATTTATAAATACGTCATTTTTGTATTCCTATAGCAAGATGCAAATCAACTTTATTTTATTTGACAGTAACAGTCCACTGTCTTAAGAATGGAGCAACACCATAGCACTACAACCCAAATTGAAAATTTTATGTTCTTTCTAGTGTTCAAGGGAAAGAATATCTTAGTTTATCATTGAATTTTAAATTCATGTCCACCTTATACCTATCTCGATATGAATTATAATTAATACGTTTATATTCCATTACAATATAATTCAAATAATAAAATATTTACTTATCATTTGTTTCTACGAACATAGTGGTTTCAATAACTTGGGTCGTATACTTGAATGATATAATTTGAAATGAATACCAAATTATAGTTTCTTTGGGTGGGGGCTGTTGAGTCGTATCCTGAAAGTTACTTCAATTTTTAAATAAACACATATATTCTTTCCAAGAATGCTTACATACAAATAAAAATTGAAATCAATAAAAATACAGACAAATTATGAAGCAACGTGCATATAAATTACAGGATAATGTAATATTATAAAAGAGAGAAAAAAAAATATTACCTCTAAACACATTGGTGTATAAGAGTGTTGCTTTGATGTGAATATAAATCTACTCCTTACATAGATAATATGTGTTTTAGTATTATTGTCTAATTGAAATTAGTATTGGATCGTAAAAATTTATGTTTTGTGTGTTAGTTTGTTTCAATCCTAAATATTAAGTAAATTATTAGTAGAAAAATCTGAACTCTGTTCATAATTTTTGAAGGATTTTTTTGCCTAATTTTTTGGACAATTTATTTATTTTTGTTTTAGAAATTTTTTTAATTGTTATTTTAAAAGTTTTTTTCACCATTTTTTTTTTTTGGATTAAGACTATTTTTTTTAAAAAAAAATTGTCTATTTATTGCACGATTTTAAAACCTTTTTCGTTTTGGATTTTTTTCTTGATGCTTCCTGTTTTTAAAAACTTTTTATTATTATTATTCGAAAGCTTTTTTGACTATTTTTTTTTCTAGATCAAGTCTATTTTAGTTGAAAAATGTTTCTCGTTGTAGGAATTTAATCATAATAAGAAAATCTTCTCCATTTAACTTTTTATTGTATTTAATATTTTTTAGAATGATAATATACTAATGAAAAAAAATGGTGAAAAGACAATTTTGTATACAACAAAGTCTTTAATGAAGGGCAAAAAGTTCAAACAACATTTCTAAAAGTCTTCCCGCTTTTAATATAGTATAGATTTGTAAAGTAATATACATATATTAAGAAAAACATTCAAAGACAAAATTTACACTATACTTTTCACATTTGACCTTTGTAAAATCATAAATATGTAGTGTAATTGATCTCTTAAATAATATAAAGATTCAATAAATGAAAGGACAAATATGGAAAAAGTTTCAAACATTCACCTTGAATCTTGAACAATTCAAATATTTTAAACATTGAAAAAACCCTCAAAAATTCAATTAATTTGGGACCTCTGAGTCAAAATAATTGAATTGTTGAATTATATCACACATATTAAGAAAAAGAAATAAAGATAAAATTTAATCATGTTTTTTCATTTTCAAAATTCAAACACTCATTTAATGCATTATTTATTTCTAATACAAAATTCAACCTTAGAAATTTAATTAATGAGCGCGAAATTGAAAAAAAAATTCAACATATATTTTAAAAAGTGAACAATTTAATTATTTTAAAAACTCAAAAAAATCCTCGATAGGAGAATATTTAATTAACTTATTGGTCCAAGTATAGTACAGGGCCTAGAGGCTATCACAGTATGAATTGGTTTGTCTTTTAATATTTTTAACCTTCTTTTTAAATTTTTTTTTTTATTAATTAATTTATCAGTCACTTGTCAGGGAACAGGTGGAGAAACGGACAAATTTCATAGAGGTTGTTTGGAAAGTCATCCTAAAGTTTGAATTTGGTTTAGTTAAGTATAGCTACATTATTTGACCTTTTTGCCTGGCTATTTAATTATTTGGTTGGTAGATAATTGGATGTAATTATATTTTTTTATATTCACATTATGAATTTCTGATAATTACATGATATAATTCGTGTGAGTAAGGATGACAATGGGGCGGATACGGGCGGATTTAGAGTTATGCTGGGAGGGGCGAGTGCGGGATGAGGCAGGTTACGGGTTTAAAAAACCAAATAGGAATTCGAAGAAATTAAATTTTGTCATTAGTAAAAATCAAAGATATAAACTTTTTATATGAAACTAGACATGTCCGATAAATTATTAGTTGTTAAAATGTGTATTATAAACTTTTAAGTAACGATTAAGAAACAATTGTTAAAATGTCAACTAAAAATAGTTAATTAGTTGTTGAGACGTTAATTAGCGAAAAAACTAAATTCAATTAAAAAATAAAAAAATTTAAAATTTAAGCGGGCAAGTTTATGCCAAGCGGGTCTATGCGGGATGAGGCGGAGCGGGTTGACTTATTAGACATATATTGAAGAAATAAATGATTCTTCTAGATTATTTGTTCTCATGATAAGGTGATTGGATTAGCTAATGTTGGGACTGAATTTTATCGGTTTGATTTTATTGGTTATTGGTTTGTAAATATGTTAAATCATTATAAAATCATTGAGATATTGGCTTATCGATTATTGGTTTATCAGTTATTGCTCGTTATCGATTTAACCGTTAAGATTTGACAAGAATAATTATTTATTGAAAATTACTTAGAAATAAGGTAACAAATCAAATGACCATACACATAAGTTGATGAATTGCATTTTGCTCAAAATCAAGCACTATCACATTGTAAACTAATTGAGAGTGTGAAACAGTAAAAAAAAATCATCATGCATAACAGTTTTAAAAAATTACTAATTCTTAGTTATCCAAAAAAAGTTTTATTTCCAAAAGTAGATTCTCAAAATTCTCAGTTGGACTGCAACCATTTATTTTTTGCTGAAAACTAAAAAAAAAAAAAAATTAACATGAAAAAGTACGCCAAGTAGGATAAAAGTGTTTAATGAGATCAAATCTTAGCAGTTGAGGTGTCTATTAGGAACTTGTCTTAGTTTGTGTGTCTAAGTGAAAATGAGGATAAGTTTAGGCGTCTGTTTATGAGTTAAGCCTTTAATTTAATATCGGGTTATGGGTTGACTCGTTAAGAAAAAAATCTAAAACCATTGAAAACCAATAACCCAATAATTAAAAAAATTTAAACCGTTACCAAAATCGCAAAGTTGATAACTCGTTATTGATAAACCAATAATTTTTTTTCGATTTGGATAATTTGTAATGACACATAATATCGTTTCTAGAATTAGTCCTATTGATTTCATAAAACTATCTCTCTCGTAGAATTTTAGTGGGTACTTTGGATCATTCGATAACTAAGACTATTTAATTTATGGGTAAATCTGAATAATAATTTATATACATAGTGGATTAAATGTTAATTTATTTAAAACCCTATATCACTTGACCTATATATTAAATTAGGTTAGTGAAATTTAATAGTTTCTCGATAAAAATAAAAGAGAAGAGGAGGTGCAGTTGCGCAAAACTTGAGCGTTGGTGGGATAGTGACTTTCAAAGTTTGCATAGTCATAGGATCCACATACTGTTTTATATAAAAATAATGTTGTAGGATGCTAACGGTTGCATACATGTGTTCGTCTCTTTTTAATGTTGAAGTTTTAAATTCTTTTCTTTAAAATTTAGATTCTGCAGATTATCTCTTTCTTCCGTGAGCCATTAGTACCAGTCAATCCAAAGTTTATTATATTATTTGGAGGAGTTAAGATTTAACCCTAGACTCGATTATAAAGTTTAGATGTGTTTATGGGAGTGTTGTTAGTTTTGAAATCTTATAGTGATAATTTATTTGACTAGATCATGGTGCTACGAAGAGCTGGTAAAGATGACCAGCAGAAGCCTCAACAGAGGAAGAATTCCGCACGAGATAACAAGGGACGTTAAGGAGGACGTGGTAGAGGTGATAACCGTCACGTGTGCCAAGGAGATGGCGATTGACATTGAATTCCCTATTCTGATTTTAATATGAATTGACTCCGCTTTGGTCACTAGCTCCGTAGGTCCCTAAGCAACTTCTCTCGTCACTAGTCACTATGGCCGAAGGTTAGCAAGCCTCTCTCTTGATATAAATAGTCATTCCTTTCTTTCCTCCCCATTTGTGAAAGCTAATTTCTTAAAGATTCAAACAAGAAAAGTGATCACAACAATCTCCCTTTTTTAGGGTCTTTATTAAAATAGTGGTGGGTTACACCCTCTTGGGAAGTCTCTCGGCTTTCTCCTATATTACATATACTAAAGGAGAAGACATTTGATTCTAAGATCAGTGAGATTTTTTTTTTTTCGGATTTTATTCGAAAGGAAAAGACTCAAGTGTTTGATTGATTGTGATTCGACTAAGGCAAGTGAACTTTCAAAACTTTGTAATTCTCATAGAATTCTCAAATTATCCTTTCATCTATGTGTGATTCATGAAATATTTTAATATTGTAAAAATGAGGTGATTAAATATAAATGTTGCTAAGTGATGAGAACTCTATTTTTGAGATATATTGTTGTGGTTGGTGATTATGACTGGCTTTGTTGTGGAATTCATCTCATGTTCATTCATTCTATGTCACATATTTGCATCGGTTCTGAATATCGATATGAGCGAGATGGTAAAAGTTGGGGCCGAGGTCTTTACCGGTCGAGATGTGATGCCGAGGTCTTTGCCGGCGAGATTGTGATGTTGAGATCTTTACTAGTGATATTGTGATGCCGAGGTCTTTACTGGTGATAATATTATGTCGAGGTTTTTACCGACGATGTTGTGATGTTGAGGTATCTTTCAGTGATGATATGATGCCGAGGTCATTGCCGGTGATTATTGCATAAGCATTGCATTCCATCATTGCATATTCTTGTGTGGCATGATGTGATTGACTATGTAATCACTTGTGAGTTGTGGCTTGTGAAGTTGATAGTGGCGTGCACACGTGACAACCAATCCTTGGGTAGTGTTTAAGTTTGTGAAGATTTTCAGTTTTAGTTACCTATCTTATTTAGTTACTTCCGCACGTTACTTCTATTTTTCCTTGGGTCAAGGCTGACTTGTTCTGGTGGGATTGAGCTAGTGACATTACGTTCACGTTTTGGGTCGTGACATAATTGATCTCGATTCGATTTTGAACAAGCCCATCTCTGATAACGAGGGGCGGGGGCTTGGCTAAGACTCTACCTTGTAAATTAATATCCAAAAAGTGAATACATTCAAGAGAGATATAAAACCTAACCTCCTCAAAATACTTAGAAATTCATATTAGTACATTAGCAATGAAGATGAATGAGAGAATTTCTCTCTCAATTACAATTGCTTACTTCATATATAAGTCCAGCTGTGGAAAATTTTTCCTTTTTTGTGGCCAAAAAAGAAAACCCAAAAGTATCGGAGACACGTAATAATAAATTTTTTTGAATGTCAAGCATCAATGCCGTTGTGAAATTTGGTATTTGTAGTTTTCTCTGTTTCTACGTCTTGACCTCCCCAGATCCGCATCCGTTCTGTCGCCTGCTCAACCTGCATTCCCATTTTCTCATTACTATTCATACTTAAATGCATTACTTGCTGTTTCTCGAGGATTTGCAGATGATTCTAACCAAGAATCAAGCCAAACATCAAGTGTTGAAGGAGTTTAATAACCATTAGTTCACTCACCTCTTTGTTCCAGTCAATTCTGTAGATTACAATCGAGAGTAGCAGTGTTTGCAAAGCCAGTCCACCAATCATTCCTCCCCACAGTCCCTGCAAAAGAAAATCCAAAAATTGCTACAAATTAATACTGTAGTTTTCTACAACAGAAGATGAAGATGCCAAGAAATGCAAAGAGAGATTTGAAGTTTGAGAATAAGAGTTTGTTTACCATGACTCCAAAGTTAGCCACGTAGCCAAGAAGATATCCGAGAGGAATACCAAAAATGTAGTAAGAACCCAAATTGATGTAGGCAACTAGACCTTGCCACCCACCTCCAATAGCAACACCTAAAACTCGGTACATAGTTGGTCCCAAAAGATAATTGTTAGGACATTGAGACAATCCCTTAACTATGGAAGCAGAATAATTTAATGAAGGCAACACCTGATATCACAGGCTGAACACTGTTGAGAAGCATTGTTACTCCAAGAAGCCAAGCAAGCTCAGAAACAGCTTGTTTCAAAACTTCGCTGTCGGTGAAAAGAATGGCCAGATGATTTCTTAGTGCAAGTACTGTGATCATGCAGAGTATCCCAATGAGAAGTGACTGAAACACTGTGACAAAGACACTACATTTGGTCGCCCTGGCACGTCCTAGCCCAAGCTCATTTGAGACCCGAACACTGGGAAAGCAACAATACATTAACTCAAACTCACACACAAATGAAGTGCACATTTGAGAAGCTTGAGGACTTCATTACCTTATGGCAGCATTGATTCCAATGAAAAACATTGCTTCCCATCCATCGACATTTGTGCTGAAAGACGACAATAATCACCATAAATCTCAAGCTCACAAAATATCATCTCAAAACACAAATAAAAATCACTACCAGCTTCCTATTGCCCGTTTGAGGTGTTCAAGTCAACCAAATACACAGTTTAAGCTCAACTTGCTCACCCTGACGGGATGTGTAGTTGCATTTTAACGAGCTTTAGCATTGCCGAATAATAATCTTTTGCTAAATTGCTAAGTAAATAGGAGAAAGGACACAAGACTCACCAAATAGAGAGGGCTCCAACAGCAGTAACTGCATCTTTGAGATGGCCAGTGAGGAGAATAATACTCATCATATACCAAGTCTCTAAGCATAGCATAACAGCCGATTCAATTGACAGTCTAACAAAGGGCCAAATCTCATTGAATGCAGACCGAGACCATCCTTTCCACCCATCCTTGCACCAAACAACTACATAAGCAAATTGAGCTAGCGCGTTGACCCAGCCTACGAGATTAAAGGATATAGCTGCCCCGATCAAACCCCAATTAAATACAAAAATGAACAGCCAAAGGAGAAGAGCATGGGCCAGGAGAGCCACAAAACCAATCCAGGCCAGCACACCAACTTTACTCTGGGCTTGAAGAAATTTTGAAGTGGGAATATTGATAGACAGGGAATATAACTCGGGTATGGTTAACATGGCGAACTTCCCAGCAAGAACAGCAATATCATGATCTTGGCCTAGGAACTTAAGTATAGGAGTCGCGAAAACATAGATTGGTAAGAGAAGGAAGGTACTGAGCAATAGAATTATCATTGAGCGTTGCGTGTAAACTCCAAGCATGTGTACTTGCCCAGCACCAAATGCCTGCCCACAGAGCGTCTCCAGAGCACTCCCCATGCCTATCTACACATATAAGAAACTGAGTCGTCATAAGAACAGAAGAAAGTTCCGCGTTACTGATTTCTAGTTTAACATCTAACTAATACATAATCCGATTTTGATTATAACTAACGCAATATAATACTCCACGAAATCCGATTTGAATACCTAACTGCTACTTTCAATCAAGTTGAAACAAAAGGGGATTACAACTTTTAGACGAACCATGAATCCGAAAGTGAAAGTGCCGATGACAGTTTGAGCAACAGAAACAGCAGAGAGCTCAACAGGACCAAGATGACCACAGAAAGCAACAGTGATAGCATATAGTCCGTACTGACAGATGATATTGAAAGCAATAGGTCCTCCAATCTCCCATAGCTTCACTGTCTCCATCCAAAATACTCCCCACAATTCATTCAAATTCATGCTTGAAATCGGCCGGTAGTCACCGTCTTCGCCGATAAGCTGGCGGTGGTCGCCGGAGAAGTCATCGAGCAACGGCGATTCCATTACTATTGACTAACTGGAAAAAAAATATTACGTTGTAGTTGGTATTTATCTTTTGTTATTTCAACTGGTAGATGGAGACAGAGAGCCGAAATATAATAAAGAAATGCGAGGGAGATCCTTGACTGATTAAATCATTTTTAAAATACCTCGTGTTTGGCAAGTACAACTTTTTTCTATTTGGATGCAACTTTTAAAAAAGGTACCAAATTATTTACTCATTTTATCCAATAGAAATTCTTTACGCCATTTCTCACTATTTCGTCATTTTTTTAAAGGCTTAACTCACGTTTAAATTTGTCATCATTTTTCACTTAAACACTTAGCAGTTGAGGTATTTATTAGGAACTTATCTTAGTTTAGGTGTCTAAGTGAAAAATGAGGACAAGTTTAAGTGTATGTTTATGAGTTAAGCCTTTTTTAAACAAATCGACTAGAATTACAATATGCTTACAAATCGCATAACATGGCATGATAGATTATTAATTAAACGGAAAAGAAATTAAAATATCCTCGAACTATTGATACATGACAACAATCTGTTGGTTACCGTTTGATTATTTAAAATTGATTATAAATCAAAGTCGACTCATCGCAAATTTAGCTAAATCCGATCCTTAATCCTAACCCATCCCAAAAACCATTAATTAACTTAAAATAAATAGAAAAGAAAATCTCAAATTCAATTTATGTTTTTCCCGCAATTCTTTGTCTCATTTTCTTTGCTTTTTCTATATTAAAAGTAATGATCGTAATACTTATCTATCTGAACACTGTATGAAAAGTTATATGTCGATGTATAATTAATTTTGTTTTGGACGAGAAATGAAGGGCGGAATGTAATGTGAATTGGGGGTTCTTTTTTTAGTTTTTTTTTTTAAAAAAATTAATTAATGGGTAAGGAATAAATGTCGCGGATTTAGCTAAATTTCAGACGGATCAATTTTGGTTTATAATTAATTTTAAATAATTAGACTGTAACCCATAGATGGTTGTCACGTAGTTAAAAAAATTATTAAAAAAATATTTAATTAATATTATGTTTAAAAAGGGTTAATATTAGACTCAAAGATGGATGATAAGGACATTTTTGACTCAATAAATGAATGACAAGAACATTTTAGACTCAATAAGTGGATGAAATAGTTCAAAGGCATTTTACACTCTTTTTACGTTAATTAAAAGAAGACAAGAGAATATTTGGGTGTAAAACAATAATTTTAATAATAAATTATAATAAAAATTTAATATTCAACAAAAGTTAACTATTTTCTATACTCCACCCCAACATACCTCTCCCCCTTACTCTTTTTTCTTGGCTATAGATTTTATTTTTCTTCCTATTTTAGTGTTTTGTTCTTTCAGGTTTCTATAAAGTTTTTCAAAATTAGCTTGATGGTTTTATTATTTTGTTCTTTTATATTTTGTAAGTTTTTTTATCGCGAAAGGTAGAGTAGATGATAGCAATAAATAGTGAATAAGGGAAAAAAATACTTTAAAAAAACAAATACTCCTCACCGCTAAGAATTGGTGCAACATAATATGTCAAATCAGTAAAAAGTGTCGAAATGAACAACATGGCCCTTCTTGAGAAGGCACATTCAAGATATTTAATAAGTGAAAAACGATGTCAATTTTAAAGGACCGTCGGTAATTCCATCCATTCTTAATACACAAACTTTCATAAAAATCTCATGCTACCATAGTTAATGTAACATGTTATAGAAATCTTTTCCTCGATTTATTCTAATTTTTTTTAAAAAATCTATCTTAAGAAGTATGTTTTTTTTTATATTTTTTCAATTTTGACATTTATATGATAAGTTTAAGCTTTGTACACAATGAAATTAACATCCTGAATTAGACATAAAGAATATAATTTAAATTTGGTATCTTTGCACGTGAATTCTGGTAGATGCCTCCACAAATAAGGGATTTGTGTTTGTTTTGTTAATTTATAATGTCCAACTACCTTCAATCCAAATAAACTTGTGCTATAAAGAACGAGGGTTCCCAGAAAACAGTCTCTTTACTTCTATGAGGTTATTCTCCCCAGACCTCATTTATGGGATTCTATATGTTGTTGTTGTTGTTATAAATAACTTACAAATACACAATCTGTACCATTTGAAAGAAACAGATTTGCAAGTTTCCAACTCAAAAACACACACATGAAAAATACAGATTTCAATCATAAACTTAAGCTACACCACCATTCTCAATAGCTAACTGTCCATCAGTAGATTTCTGTGTTTCAAAATCTTGACCTCCCCATTTGCGCATACGTTCCGTCGTGTCGTTAACCTGTAATTCAACTTGTGTTACTATGACACAACTTGTAGTAGTAATAGTAGTAGTAGTAACAATCATGTATGTCAATTGGTAAAGACATTTTATGATTTCCAGCTTCCTAGAAATAGTATTTTTGGCTAGTGTATGGTCAAGGTTTAGGTAATGATAAAGAAAAAATGACACATTCAAATGTCCAAAACCAAAATCACCTACTCTATTACTTTAGGCCTTGTTATTCTGTTGTTTTTGTATGACTTATATTATTGGGGTGATGAAAAAGAATGAAATACCAATACATTTTTTTGCCATTTGACCTACCTCCTTGTTCCAATTAGTCTTATACAGTATAATCAAGAGTAGAAGAGTCTGCAAAGCTGCTCCTGCTATCATCCCTAACCAAAGTCCCTGCACGACGCGTAAAATAATTTAAGCTGTTAGGGAAGCATCCTGTCAACGACATTATATATACTAGTTATTATCTCATAAAGTCATTTTTCTAGTCGATTTTCCAATTTTCTTAAACAAAGAAAGTGACTATCTGAGATATTAAGTAGGAGTATCAGTTGAGTGATCATCTGACAAGAATGTATACTTCCGTCTTCATCATCTTAGACAGAAGTTTTAAACTTTATATGATGATTACATAAGACAATAAAGCTTGCTTCCCCTCCACACTTATGTGCCAAAGTTTCTTATTAGAAATACTAATTACCTTTGTTCCCAATTTTGCTACATAACCAAGAAGATACCCTAGAGGGAGTCCAAAAATGTAATAGCAACCAAGGTTGATATAAGCTACTAAGGCTTGCCATCCACCTCCAACAGCTACCCCTGCAAGCAGGAAGAAAGTCACAATATTATTATCGTTATTTCCGCAGCAACATACTAGATCCATAATCTGAATCAAAGCAATACCTGATATCACAGGCTGAACACTATTAAGAACCATGGTGATCCCTAGAAGGTAAGCAAGATCAGCAACAGCTTCTTGCATCTCCTTGCTGCTTGAAAAGATAATGGCCAGATGATCTCTAGCTACTAGTACAATTACCATGCAAAGTATCCCAATTAGGAGGGACTGAAACACCGTAATGTAAACTGAGTATTGGGTAGCTCTCGGATGGCCTAGCCCGAGTTCATTTGAGACTCGGATGCTGTTGGAAAATCATTAAGTAAAAAGCCTGAAGGTTTTAAATTTAAGGGTAGTTGTATGAACCATAAAGACATATATACATTACCTTATGGCAGCATTGATTCCAATGAACAGCATGTTTTCCCATCCATTGATATTCATACTGTAAAACGTGAAAATGAAGTTGAAAAAATCTCAAGTACACGAAATTCAGGCTATCTAATCTGAAACATAGTACTCACCAAATTGAAATGGAGCCAACTGCTATTACGGCGTTGTTAAGATGTCCAACAAGGAGAATAATACTCATCATGTACCAAATCTCAAGGCATAACATAACAGCTGAAGCAATAGAAAGCCTCACAAATGCCCAAATATCTTTGAACGCTGCCCAGGATAACCCTTTCCACCCATCCTTACACCATCCAACAACATATCCTAATTGAGCTATAGCAGTAAGCCAATTTGTGAGATCAAAGGCTATAGCAGCACCAGTAGTACCCCATTCAAGTGTATAAATAAAGAGCCAGAGGAACATAGCGTGCAGCAGCAAAGCCGCGAATCCAATCCCAGCCAGCACATCCACTTTGCTCTGAGCTTGAAGAAATTTGGAAGTAGGGAAATTGATAGCAAGTGAAAACAACTGAGGGATGAGTAACATGGTATATCTTCCCGATAGCTCCGCGATTGCAGTCTCTTGGCCTAGCAACTCAAGGACTGGAGTCGCGAATAAGTAAATGGGCAATAGAATGACACACGTCGCGAGCAGGATTATGATGGATCGTTGCATATAAACGCCCAACATGTGAACTTGCCCTGCTCCATACGCCTGTCCACATAGTGTCTCCAGGGCACTTCCCATTCCCATCTGAAATTTAACCAAATATCAATCTTTTGTTCTGTTCATGTAGAATTCATTTTTAGTACTAAATGATTTGTTTCCTACAGGTCCTCTAAAAGTTATTCATATTTATACCAAGATATAAGTACAACCAAAATTAGAACATTTCTAAAGTAGATGTGACAACAACAGTTAAACCTCAGTCCAAACTAGTTTATGTTGTCTGTTTCAGTTATTCTCTGTCATTTTGTCCTGTTTCTAGTTAAGTTCATAGTTACGTTAAGAGATTGTAAATCTTTTGAGATGTGTGAACTTAGGGTCGTTTGGTAGCTAATAAGAGTTATGCAGGTATTTATAATGTATGGATTAGTTATGAAGAGATTTCTATTCTCGTCTATTTAAAAAAGAATGACCTACTTTCTTTTTTTAGTTTGTTTAAAAAAAATGAGCTTTTTTTTTGCATCACTTTAGTTTCAACTTTTCACGTGACATATTTAGAGTTACAAGATTGATTTGGTACATGTGACATACTTTGATTTAGGATAACAAGATCAAAAAGACTTCTTTATTTTCTTAAAGTCCATGTCAAATCAGACTAGACAATCTTTTCTTAAACAAAAAGAGTACTATTTTATGCATATGTCATTTAATGATTTTAGTTATTCATGCATTCATTTCAATTTTCATCTTTCATCTTACCTAAAATAATACACTAATTCCTGCATAATTACATAAATTAGTTATGCGGGTTTTTAAATAGAAAACTAAACACAATACTCATTAATTTTATACATAAACAATTGCAATTTGTTACCAAACATGTTACTCCCTCCATCTTATTTTATGTGGCACACTTTGACTTGGCATAGTATTTACAAGAAAAAAAAAGACGTTTGAAACTTGCAGTATAAAATAATTCTTAAGTATTTATATGGATGAGATTCATTTCATTAAGATAAATATACATAAAATTAAATTCATAATGTAGAAAGTTCAAATCCTGGATTCGCTTCTCGATGGATGCAAACTTTTAAGTAAGATAAGAAGGAAAAGAGAGAGCTAACCATGAAGCCAAAAGAGAAAGTACTAATAACAGTCTGAGCAATAGAAATAGCAGAGAGCTCAATATTTCCAAGATGTCCAACAAATATATTGGTAAGGGAATTCACTCCATATTGACAAATTATGTTGAAGGCTATAGGACCTCCTATCCTCCACAGCTTCACCGTCTCCACACAGAAAATTCCCCACCAATCTGTAAAACTTTTCGCCGGACGGTAATCCCCGTCCGCGCCGACAAGCTTGTTGTGTTCGCCGGCGTAGCCATTCAGCAACGGCGTCTCCATTCTCAACTTAAATCTGCTGCACAATTCAAATGATCTTCAAGATTTCCCTCTTTAATATAAGCAACAAAGCTGTGTGTAGAATTGGTCCACCTCACTGCCACCTAGGATTAGTAGTGGGTCCCATGTCTTTGTTTTTAAGTGAAATTTTCGTAAATAGCTTAGTTTAGCAACTGTTTGTATAACTTATTGCTAATATACGAACAAGGTAAGTATAAATAAATTTTGTATTACACGTCTATGAATTTTTCAGACCTTATACAAATCAAATGAACTAACATGATAATTTTATATAAGCTAGTGTAAGTATATACAAATTTTAGAGTTATACAATTAGGAAATTCTTGATTTATGCAAACAAAATTTGAATTTATACAATTGAGAGTTTAATTATACAAATACTAGACATGCCCCTAGCAACTCGGATGAAATAGTAATGGCGAGCGATAATCATTTAAAACTATATATGGCTGAAATAAATAATTAAGTAGTATATATTTGTTTAGATACGTAATTTATTTTTATTTTTTTTGAAAATAATTATTTGGGGAATAGCGGAAGAGAAAGGAGAAATGATGAAAATGACTACTCGAACTCTTACCAGCAACGTGAAATTTCAAAGATTCAATTAATTGTATCACTAGAAATTGACATTGCATTTGAAAAGTTTTGACCATATATTTTACATTATGTCAACCCCCATAGTGCATCACTATATTGTGCTACTCACCATTCCACAAACTTCCCCCAGCTACCCTTTTAGGGGAATTTGGATTACACAAAAGAATTTGTTGAAAGGTTTATGCTCTCATATTGTAAAAAGAATAAATATAATTACATACACTTATTTGGTGTATTTTCTTATAAACATTAATTGATAATTAGAAGTCGAATTGAAACAAGTTTATGAGTTTTGAATTCGGAAAAAATAACATATGAATAAATTGGTTATACCAATGATTTGGACTTTTCTTGGAACAAAGACAAGGTTTGGGCTACTGGATCCTCTTCAAACCTGTAAGTATAATTGCAGCTCCGCCCCTATTGGTAATCATGTTAAAAATAGTAATTAACATGTTATTATATGTTAAAATTAGGTTTTTAAAGACGTTTTAAGGATAAGTCTCAGAACAACCTACAGATAAAAATGTAGATTCATAGTTTGTATGTACTAGAATTTGAGGTAAGCTATGGGTGAAAAGTCATATGCCCAAATCGTTAAATTTGATTTTTATTGTTTAAATTTTTTTTTAATTTTTTGGTTATGGATTATATATTTTTAGTATTGGTATTATGAAATTTACTCTTTTCTTAATATAATTACATAACGAAAGAAAGCAACTCTCGTGAATAATGAGACAACCTAAATATTTTTTAAATAATTATGCTATTTATAACATTATGGTGTGTTTTTAAGGTAACTTTATCAATTTTTTGTCATTGTTTTGCACTTTTTATCCTCCTCCTTTTTAAAAATATATAAACAAAAATTAGTGTAAATATTAGTTTAGGGCTTGAAGGACTAATAGATGTGGAGATTAATGATGATTTAAAATTTTATTTTTGCTTGTTTTAGTAGTAATAAATTATAAAATTGAAGATATATGACACTTACACCCCATAAATTTATGGAACTTATTATGTCATATATTTCGAGACGTACACATCACGCTCCCGCTTGTTAAAATATTAGTCAAAAATTTTACAAGTATAAAAAGCTTTATTTTGCATTGTTTGTGTATAGTTGAAGTAAAGAATGGGGGTTGAGCAACCTTTCAATGTGTCTCTTTGGTAAGTAGAAACAAACTTCTTTAGACAACCACATTGCCAATTCCCAAAACATAACAAGCTAGATAAACTACTCATCTCTCTTATTGTCCTTTAATAATTGACTCCTATAATGTTTAAAAAAAGATAGTTTAATGATAAATTTTGAAAAGAAGTTATCCCTCCAATTTTTTCAAATTGATATGAGTAAACTTGGGTTTCGGATTTAATTCACAGCTCGAAAGCTAGCTTTAACGGAGGATGATTGCTTAAGCCTTATAACGAGATCATTTAGAGACTTTTTATCATTCTTTAACGCCTTACTTGACTCTTAATCACCAATTTGAGATTTTTTTTTCTCATTAATTTAATATCTCACTTCACGTCCAACGCCATGTTTGATAAATGAGTTACGCCCAAACCCTAATTTTACAATGTGCATGTAAGATTTTGAAATCATGGATTGCCATAGAACCGACCTAATCCAATCATACCTAACCCGTGAGGTGTGAATACATCTGATTTTTAGATTAAAGGTGGTACATTTAAATAATAATTGTTCAAAAGTTATCATTTACGACAAGATTTGACGGTTATTGTTCTACTCCTATTTTGAAAGGGAGAGGGAGAAGTTACTTCCTAATTTCAAGGCAGAGGAGTGGTCTCCTGATGAGGGTGGGAAAGACGAGTTACCATCTTTTTGAAAAAGTTACATATCAGTGAAAAAGAAAATCGAGAAAAATCCGAAACAAATTTTTTTATCCAGCATTCATCAATATACACAAGGCATTTAGTTTGTGGATAACAATCTGTATTCCTAGCAAAAACGAAAGTAGATCTAGGGTAAATTTCGCTAGTGGCAACAGCAACAACTGTGTCTTAACAAAAAGGTACACAACCTGTTGTTCTTGCTCCGCTAATTTTCTTACAATTGGTATCAGAGCATGGTATCATTGTTTGAATATTCCATGTTAAATGCCTTGAAATTTCTTGAGCTATGTATTTAAGATGAAGTTTTCATGATTGGTGATTTTTGACGAGTTTTTCGAAAAAGCAGATTTTGTTTAGGTTTGTTTTGTCTATAGTTTGATAATTTTTTGGGTCTAAATTTCTTATATCATATTTTGCTCGTTTAGGCTTTTCGAGAACGATCTTATGAGATTGAGAATTGTGTTTTCTTGGTATCTCCCATGGAGTTGGACGACCCTAACTCTATCACTGAGGCTTTATTGAGTCCTGAAAAGGATAAATGACTCCATGAAAATCAACAAAGTCTGGAATCTTGTTGACATTCCACAAGGACGTAAAGTTATTAGGAATAAGTGGATTCTCAAGGTTTAACGTAAATCGAATGGGTCAATAGAAAGACACAAAGCATGACTAGTGGCTAAAGGTTTTACTCAAGAAGCTAGAATAGATTATGAGGAAACCTTTTCACCAGTCATAAAGTTTACCTCTATACGATTACTTTTGGCTATTGTTGCACGTTTAAATTTAGAATGTCATCAAATGGATGTGAAGACTGATTTTGAATGGAGAATTAAACGAGGAAATCTATATAGAACAATTTGTAGGTTTCATTGTTAAAGACCAAGAAAAGAAAAATTATAAATTAAAAAAAAATCAATTTATGACCTAAAGCAATCTTCAAGGCAATGAATGGTACTTGAGATTTCATAAAAAGGTGATTTCATTAGATTTCATCACGATTGATATATTAGCTCAAACTTTACATTTTTCAAAGTGACAAAAGATATTAGCTCATTAGATTCTTACTATTGGATCTCTGGTGATACTCATACTTATTCTTATATGTTTTATTTGAGTAGATAATTTGTCGAAATAGTCACTTTATCTTTATCAGGTAGGAGCAAAATTGTGTATATACGCCACTCTTTCAGACTCTATTTTTTAAATTATACATTGAATATATTGTTGTTGTTGATCAACTTTAATATTGGGCCTCCAAAAACAAATACAATGAGAGGATAACTACTTTTTGAATTTTTTGTATAAAATATTTACTGTTTTTAAACATACTTTTATTTATTATCTAGATATTTCATATTTGAGTAAATGTATTATATATTAAAAGTGAATTATATATCTAATATATATGCATTATAAATGTATTATACTTATTTTAATTAAAAGAAAGTGCACTATATATTAAAATTGAATTATGCATGTAATATAAATGAATTGCACTATGCATAAAAATATTTTTTTCATGCAAGAAAGATGTATTATAAGTGTCTTAAAATATATTAAACTTATTTTGATAAAAAGAAAATGTACATTATATATTAAAAGTGAATTATATATATATATTAAAATTGTATAACTACAACAACAACAACAACAATATACCCAGTTAAATTCCACAAGTAGGGTCTGGGGAGGGTAGAAATATACGCAGACCTTCCCACTAGTAGAAAAACTATTTTCTGATAAAATTATATAACTATAAATGATAAATATTTTCTAAAATGAGCATGACCTGGGGTTCCCCTACTCTCTTCTAAGATTAGGGCCCAGGGACATTGGGTTGAAGGTGCACTTTTGGGCTTATAAATTGTAATATCATACTCGGATTAATGTTAAATATTAATTAAAAAGGTAGTTAAATATTCGTCTTATCCGTGAAAATTTGATATTTTACCTTATAATTTTTTTCTCATTTTTTCTTCCCTTACTCTCAATGAAATGGCATAAAAATATCTTTTTCTTTTTTAGAAAAGGCCTAATCCATTGGAGGCGGAACTTATTTTTCTATTTTATTTAGAATTAAGTGTCACAAAAACGCTTAAATTATCTTCTTCTTTTTTCTTATTTAGAGTATTAAAAGTATCAGTTTTATACTTAAATTATTACTAATTAGTTTAAAAAATATATCTTAATAGTGTGTGTATAATATACTCTCTTTTATTTAAAGAAACCTTGCCATATAACATACCACATGGATTAAACATTTTACCTTGACAAAACTTAGATAAATAATTAGTATTAATTAAAAATTAAAGACTAAAATATCACTATTCAAAGAAAAACTAAAACAAATATTTTTCTTACTCAGCGTCATCACCCTTTCCCCACACCCACCCAAACTACTCACTCTTTTCCAAAAAATTTAAGATATTATTTTTAGTTTATATATATAAAAAAATTTGTACTCCACCCCCATCCAACCCTCAGCTTTCATTTTTTTCGTTTTGTGTTAAATATATACACATATTTTTAGAAAGATATTTTTTTCTACTTACATATCGAATATAACTTGAATATTTCAAAAAAAATCGATAATAAGAGAAACTTAAAAAATTAAAAATTAAAAATGGGTTTGGAAGGTTGGGTGGGTGTTGAGGGTGAGAGGGGTACGGTGAGAGGAGGCGATGAAGTAACGTAAGAAGAACATTTAAAAAAATAATAATTTTTTTAAATAATAATATTTTAATCTTTTAATTTTAACTAATATTAATAATTTATTTAATTTTAATTAAAATAAAATATTTTGTTCAAGTGCATTATCATGCAACAATCTTTTTTAAATAAATAAGAGAGCGTAATATATATATATATATATATATCATTGTGAGAGTGTAATAAAAGTAAGAAGTGCGTTTCTTAAACTGATAAGATGATAGTATAAATATAAAATTTATATTTTTAATAATTTAGATATACAAATTTTTTTGTAAATATATATATATATATATATATATATATATATATATATATATATATATATATATATATATTTGACACGTCAATATTTTATTTATTATTACTGCACCTTTTTCAGTTTTTGAGGATTTCTTTTAGTATAAATTTTAGGGATACCATACTGAGTTGGGAAAATCTCAAAAAATCCCGAAACTTTATCAAATTACCAAAAATCCCGACTATTTTTAATTATTTGATACCTTATGCAGATGCTTGATACCTGCAAAATGAAACTGAAAAATTAAATGCTGTAGCGTTAAACATGGAAATTAAAATCCTGCCAACTAACAATATCCTTCAATTAAGGATTTAAGTTAGAACTCATTCAATTAAATCCTAAAAATACGTTTTGGTCGTTTGAATTGAAATTTAAAAAAAAAAACGACAACAGCACCATTACTGATTTAAAAAAAAAAACGACAACAGCACCACTACTGCAGAAAAAAAAAAAGAGAGGCGACCTGAAAAAGTTATGAATATCTCGATCTTGATACGCCACAGCGGAACATGGGAATCCGATGTAATGTATGTTGGTTATAAAAGTGATGGAATTGTTGTATCTGAGAATACGTCGTTTTTTAATCTCAAAGCGGGAATTGCGTCACTGTTGGGTATCAATGAACAAATGAAGAGAATCGAAATTCGGTACATTGTTGAAGGTAATGCATCGTCGATTTGTATCCGGAACGACTTGGGGGTGAAGTTGTATTTGGAAATTAAAAAGAAGGAACACAGTTTTGGCCTGTATCCTTTGTGTGTTGATACCTTCGATATTGAAGGCAGCGAGCTTTTGCTGTGTGATACTACCACTGAAATGGTTAACCAAGAATCTGTCACATATGGATTATGTAGGATAATATGGATTTTTACCTTAAGTATCAATTTTAGTTGAATTGTTAGGTATCCACATCATCATTCATATCTCATTCATAATGTGTATCAATTATACAAGTAGCAAAACCAGTGCAACCATAACATACCAGGTATCAAATCCATATACATACCAGGTATCAATCTTAATTTGCAATAACAATTAAGAAGTTAGGTATCCACAACAGCCAACCACAGTAAATAATATGGAACTGAGAAGAATGTCGATGGGAGTGAAAAAATAAAAATCATGTAAATTTTAGTAACAATTCCAATTAATTTGATATATATCAACTTCAAACCTCAAAACCCCCATATAATATGTTTCGATGAAGTCAGTTTACAAGAAGATGGAGAAAGAAGAAAATGGAGAACGAAGAAGATGTAGAATGAAGAAGAAATTCAGTTTACTAGATGGAGAAAAAAGTGGAAAACGTTTATATTTCAGAAACCGTGTAAAAAAGGAAATTTAAAATTTAAATGGTAACTGTCACTCAAATAAAAATAAAAAATTAAAAATTTTAAAAAAAAAATTTCTAAAATTAAAAACTGAAATGTAAAAACTGTTTGACATTAAATATATTTCCATATTTAAAAACAGTACTAAATATATTCTTTAATAAAAAAAAATAAAAGTGAGGTATCAAAAAAAAATGAATTTTATAGAAAAGTCGGGATTTTAGTAATTTTTATAAATAGTCGGGAAAAAATAATATTTGACAGAAAAAGTTTGGGATTTCCATAATTTTTCCTTTCTTTTACGTGGGCCCATGCTGTGGATTAGACAGTGAATTGGGCAAAGGAGAGTAAAAGATGGGAAGTTTTTCATTGAAACTAAGAAATAAATTTCATATAAGAAATCCTCTAAATTGAAGCATGTCTAAAAATATTATTTATTATTTATTTTATTTTCTTCTCATTTTCAACTTTTATATTTTTTCACGTGATTTTATGTAATTTTTTATATTTTTTTTATATATGTTAAATTTTTTTCATTAGTATAGTTTTGTTATAATTCTAATTTTTAAACTAAAGTAGAATTCTTTGTTGAATAAAACAATAGTGTTATGTTTTTTTTTAAATATTACTAATATTTTTATCAAACATACATTTTTTTTATATTCATCGAAATTTTATATTTTTAGTGTTTATAATTAATTTAATTAAAATATACTAACTCAAAAAATATAACTAATTTTTTATAATATTAGTTAAAAATATATATTTACTAATTAATATATTTTCAAAAGATGAGATATGTCTTAAATAATTAATTTAATATTATTTATAAACACCCTTATTTTCCTAAATTAAAATTTTTATTTTTAAAACTTAATATAACCTTGTAATTATACTTGTACAATCAAACATATCAAAATAATGATTAGGCTGGTAATTACTATTCTAATAATTACTCCCTCTTATCCCTTTTACATGTCATCTTTTGCAATGACACTTGGATTAAGAAAAAAAATTGACTTTACTATCTTTTCCTTATTTAATATACATCAATTACTTTTTAAGTTCTTCTAATTAATCAAATACTCAAAACTCGTTAACAATCAAGAGTAAAATAGGAAACACAATGTCATTTATACACTTGCTTATGGGTCATTGAGACGAGGGTTCCCAGGAAACAATCTCTCTACTTCTATGAGGTAGTGGTAACGTCTGCGTACATTCTACTCTCCCCAAATTTCACTTGTAGAATTTCACTGAATATGTTATTATTATTATAATATTATTTATACAGTAATATTTTAAAATAACATATATTAAAAATTATCTATTTATAATAAAAATGATATATTAAAAAAATCGAAAAAAAATACATCAATAGACGATGACTTTTCAAACAGATCCTTACGAAATGTTGCATTCAAGATGAGGCTTGCAGTGGGACCAGCATTCAGGTACAATATTGGTGAAATGTTTACATCAATTTTTTAATGTAGCCAAGAACAAAAAACATATGTTTATAAATGAATCTCAAAATCCCACACCCATTAACTTGTGTTTTTTTATATACTTTTGGGTGTCTTTGGTAGGAAAGAAAATATTCTTAAAAAATAAATGTTTTTTTTTTCTGTTTTTCCCAATGCAAATATAAATATTATTTTAAAAATATTTATATATATTTGAAAATAAAACTTTAAAGATAAGGTGGGGGCGAAAGTACTTTTGCACTAGAAACATGACTAACTTTAAACTTTTTTCAAATATTAAATTATTTACTAAATCAAATCAATAAAAATCGAGAGGGGGGAGGGGGTTTCAATTTAATTTTATTGGAGTTTTTGGATAAATTTTTCACATAAACATATAATTAATTTTCGTGCTTTAAATATTTCTTTAGCAACTGATCCTACTAATTAAGTGTAATATTTTTCTAACCCTCTTCTATATGGTAGTACTTTTATTATTATTATTCTTTTTGTTCCTAAAACAAATGGTGAACAAGTACCCTCTTTTTGACTATTAATAGTCGTTTGGTATGAGGTATAAGGTATAATAATCTCGGGATAAAATTTAGGATTATTTTATCCCATATTTGCTTGGAGGTATTAGTTGGTTCTTGAATTATTTGTTCCACTATTTTTGTCATAGTGATGGAATAAATTATCTCATATACATGTCGGAATGACTTATCTCAAAATACATAATCATAAAATAACTTGTTCCAAACCAAAAGACCGGTCTGAATACTATTTTATGACGTTGTGTAGTTATTTAATAGTATAAAAGATACTTAACAAAAACTCTCTAATTGTTTTTATTTGTCCAAATGTATTACTTTTGATACAAAATATTAAAATATACCTCGAAATTACTTTTAAAAAGTAAATATTTACTTCGTTCTATTTTAGTTGTCATCATAGGGTTTCACATAATTTTTATTTAATAAAAACTATCGTTAACTAATGTAACCTTATTAAAATAGCTGATACTTTTTGAAAATCATAATAATAGAATTTTCTACATTTAAAAATGACTTAATTATTAAAAATAGAATAAAAAAAAGTATTTATAATTATTTAAATTTATAATTAATTTGAAATAACTATTTTTAATATATTTGATAGTTAAAATGGAAGGGAAGAATATGGATTCATTGGTAAAAACTTAATGTTGAACTCACTAAAATATAAATTTTGGATTTATGTAAACTCCTAATATTGAAGAAGTATCCAAGAACCTTCTTACACAATTATAACTCTATTTTCTGGTCCTACTCATTACACTTCTCCAACTCTTTCTATTTTCTGATTAATGCAAAATTTATTCTTTCTTTTTTTCTTGAATTTTAAATGTCATAAACCTCTTGACTCTGAGAATTAATTAAGACAAACAATGTGTTGCCAAAAGAATGAGATAACCATTTCTATAATCTCTTATTTCCATAAGTTGACAATTATTTTAAGTCTAATGTGTGTGATACAAAGGGTTATGGTGGATGAATAAGATATATCAGTTCGAACATCGATATAGAAATATATTTTGATCAAAAGCGTTTTTTAAATATAAATAATCTTTATACAAAACAAATCTAATTAATCCAAGCATAAATCAGACACTAAAAATTGGGCAAAAATATGTAAATTAACAAAGATACCAAATCATATTGGTCACTAAAATGGTTGAGAGCCATGATATCTCAGATTCAAATTCCACTAGAAAATAAAAAAGTAAAAAAGATAATTCTTCCCATCTATCCTAATTTGATGGACGTATGCGGCCTAAACACCCAAAATTATTTTGTAAAAAAGTAAATGAATAATATTAAAAAACTAATGAGTAATCTTAATTTATTATAGCACAAGTATCACGGAACTAGCTTAGCTTGCATACATAACAATCTAATGTTACATATTATTGTTGCCAATATACAAATCTATTTTTATAATTTGATGTCAATATACGAATCTATTTGTATAATTCACTACCAATATACAAATTCGGAAGTGACATCTAGCAACTCGCATGAAACATTAGTGGCGAGCAAAAATTATTTTAAACTATAGTTATGATAAATAATTAAATAATATATATTTACTTAATTGCATAATTTAATTTATTTCTTTAACTAATCATATTTGTGTTATAAATCTATTTAATTTTTCATGTATATGTTTATTACAGATCTTACAACTACTTGACATTGATTTTAAAAATAACATGATTGTTCTAAAACTTTTAGGTTATCACTTGTTGATTTTTCAATTTAATTCAACTCACCCAAATTCAATACAATCGCACAAATAGGGTTCAATGTTAATTGGTTTAAAATCTCGATCAATCTCAAATTAAGAAAGAAAAAAAGATCTACTCCTTCTATCATTTTCTATTTAATTATAAATTGTTTGTTGTATTACCTAATTTTATTTATTTATTTATTTTGTTAAATATCAAGAAGAAAATCAAGCTGGTTATTTGTGCAAAGATTTTTGGTCCACCATTGATCTTCGTTAACATTATTGATATCACCGATACCTTTTTCCTTGTTCACAATGTCGACCCATTTTATTTTATTTTTATTATACATATTACTATTATTATATATAAGCGTCTAAAAATAGGGAGCTCGTGATCGACATGTTTATTTCAGCTGCTTGCTTAAGTAGGTAGGTACGGATTAATGTACATATTTTAGCTGATTGATTTTACTGTATTATTTTTATTAATTACTTGTTCGACTGTTTTAATTATGATTTTGTAATATTATCCTCTAATAAATTAATTTACAGTATTACTCCTTAAGCAGGTAGATGTCGATTCATGTGTCTGCTTCAACTGATTGATTTTACTATGTCATTTCTATTATTTATTTTCTCTACTGCTTCAACTATAGTTTACAATATTACCCCCTAATAAATTTTTTTTTTCTTAAAGATAGTTGTCGATTGATATGTCTGTTTTAGCTGGTTGATTTACTATATCATTTCTTCCGTTGTTTTAACTATAAATTTACAATGTTACTCCTAATAAATTATTTTTTTTCTTAAAGACATTTGTGTGTCTATTTCAACTATTTGATTTTATCATGTTACCCCTAATAAAATTATTTTTCCAGCTAATTCAGTTATTAACAATATAAAATACTTAAAAAATAACTGAAATTTTGATTGACTCTGAAAATTTTACATATACAACATAACTTGAAACAAAATAAGTAATATTTATTATTTAAAAATAACATTAAATATATTATAAATTACAATAATCAACAACTTAAAATTTTAAAATATACAAAAAAAAAAATAATCAATAATTATCATATTAATCGAAAGAAAAACCCAACACGGACCCATTGATTAGTTGTATTGCACGATGACATTTAAAAAAAATAAGGGGGGAAGGGGGGGTGGATATGTCCAGCCAATCAAAATAAATTACGGTGGAATTAAAATTAACATTTTTTAGCTAAAAGATTATCTTGTCACCTTCCATACGTATACCGTTATTAAAGGTTGTATTAGTGATAAGTAATCTTTTATCGTTATTTTTGAGATATTATATTTAAATTATAGGAATGAAATTATTTTTGTAATAAAATGTTTATGCTCAAAATGAAATTGTCAACATAAATTTAAATCAATACTGAAAATAAATACTAAATAAGATATAAAATAAAATTAGAGGATCTAATATTTGAGATCCTAATATAAATCCATCAACCCCCAAAAAACAAACGTTTTCCTCCATATGTACAATTTCAAACCAAAGATGATAAATAAGTTGTTAATAATTGGTGTGAAAATAAAAATTCAAGGTGGTTTCGATGCGTAAGGAAATAACCAAATCATGTCTCACGAACTCCTCCATTTATTTTTATTTGTCAATTATTTATAAAATATTTTCTTTATTTATCACTTCTAATATATCGCAAAAAAATAATTATTTTTGTTTCATATTTTACTCCTAAACTTAAATACTATTCTCCAAATCATTTTTCAAGATCTTATTCTACTCTTCCTAATCGTTATTCTCTGAAGGAATTATGTGAAAGTGAAAAGAATGGCGTAGGTTATTGATTTTAAGGCGAAAACGACCTCAAAATAACGGGGTTTTGGTCTAGAATGGGTGGGGAAAAGACTAAAATGCCCTTACTAAATGTCAAGTACCATGGTGGAGCATGTCCGCGACGCAGACTTGTTGCACTTCAGTTCATTTTGTTGACGAAAACTTAAAACGCGTTCAGAAACTGTTTTTCCAAAAAACAACACAAAAATCGCATTTGTCAAATGCGTTTTATGTGTAATTTATGTTAATCGCATTGTTCAGTGCATTTTATGAACAAAACTCAAAAATGAGTTATCGTGGGGCCCTGTCGCGTACCCTTCTGGGTTTGAAATTTTGCTCCAAAAAAATTATCTTTTAATCTGGTTGGCTTAAAATTCAATCAAGACCACTTTCCCACACAATTTTTCGCCCTGATCAATATTTCGACCTCAGATTTGCCAAAAAAAGTTTTGGGTAATGCATTATTTGAGCAATCTTTTGTGTAGGGGTATTTTAGTAAGTTTTAGGGTGTTACATTTTCCTCTAAACTGGACAAATAAAATTAAATAACTATTTTAATTTTTTTCCCATCGACGTGTTGAATTCAGCTGCTATAAAAATATTTCGTGGACTTTTTAATGCAGTCGCTTACTTCAATTATGATTTTACAATATTACCCCTAATAATTTTCCCAGTTGCTTCAACGAGGATTTTACTATATCACCAAAATCAGTTATTTAATTAAATACTGAAATTAGGATAAAACAAATTTCTCTTTAAACTGGACAAATAAAATTAAATAACTATTTTAATATCTTTTCATTGCCTACTTCAGCTACTTGCTTAAGGAGATAGTTTACGATCAACATGCCTTGCTTAAACTGCTATAAGAATATTTCCCGAACTTTTTAATTTGATCTTTTTAAGGGAGATGCTTACTTCAACTAAGATTTACAATATAATCCTTGATAAAAAAAAATTCCAGTTGCTTCAACTATGATTTCACTATATCACCCCAACCAGTTATTTTACGTAAATAAATACTGAAATTGGGATAAAATAAATTTCTTTTTAAACTGGACAAATAAAATTATCTAACTATTTTAATATCTTACCGTGATTATATTAGTGTCAAAAAGAAAAATACTACAAATATATATATTTAAAAATTTAAAATCACTTAATCATAAAATTTAAAATTTAATCAATAAGCTAAATATGACAAACATATAATCTATAGAATAGTAAAAAAAATTGATATAATTACTCATCACCCATAAGTATTTATTCTTTTCAAATACATCTTTTTGTTTTACTATATTTCTTTCCATTAAGTTCGTCATTTTGAAACTTTTAAGACACCTTAAGATTTAATTAACTATAGTAAATTGCCTTTTGTAAATGAAACTTCAATACGATAAAATATTTAGCATGTTATGGTATCTCAGCCTCATGTTTCACTTGTATGGCTTTTGTAAATAAAATACAAAGAAAGAAATTGGCAGTACTTGTCTTTAGTTCAAAATGTAACTCATTATGTACATCGTTTTGCCTCTGAGTCAACTTGCAATGATTGGTTCAACATAAGTTCTATCTTTATTTATGCATTATATTATTTATAACAATAAAAATGATATACTCGATTTAATTTCATAAAGTGATATTTAAGAAAGTATTATACAAAAAATAACAAATATTGAGGAGATTATCTCTAATTTCAATATAAAGAAGTTGTTTTCAAGAGATTCTTAGTTCAAGAGAATAGTGTAAAGCAAGCTTGTGAAAGAAATATTAGCTTAAAGCAAACATAAACATATATTGATCGAACAAAAACTGTAAGAAAATAATACGATAGTTGAGGTATAAAGAATTAACACATAATAATAGAAAATGATGGACGGGAAACTGCAGCAGCAACACTACGACTACTAGTATGAACGACAACAAGACAAATCAACTGTACCTACTAACCTTTTATCCTGATTTGTGACCTCCCTTTTTTTTAACCCTATTTTTCTCTCTTTATAATTGGAGTATAATTTTTACCTTGTTTTTCTTTTTTCTTTTCAAATGATGTTCATTCTGTCCATGAATTAATTTTTAAAATACCATGCATTATATTGATGACTTTATTTCATTTCAATAGAAAATTCAAAATCATATAAAAAAAAGGGAAATGGTTCAAAATTACCCTTAAACTATTCAAAATAGTTCACATGTATCCTTCAATTATTTTTGGGATCAAAAGTACCCTTGCCGTCTATGATTTGGACCATAAATGCCCTTAAAAGACATCTTTGCCACATGACAGTCCACGTAGATATCCACGTGGCAATAAAAGGGTCAAAATTACCCTGAAACTATTCAAAATAGTTCAAATATCCCCTTCGACTATTTTTGAGATCAAAACTACCCTTGTCGTCTATGTTTTGGTCTTAAAAATAGGTTGTGTTCCTATGCAGCATAGTAGAGGTATTGCATATGCTTCAAAATAGTTGCAAAAGCATGAACAAAATTATCCCACCCATGATCTTAAGCTCGCTGCGGTTGTATTTGCCCTAAAGATTTGGCGATATTATTAATACAGAGTTCATGTTAATATTTTTACTGACCACCAGAGCCTCCAATATTTATTCAAGCAGAAGGAGTTGAACCTATGACAAAGAAGGTGGCTAGAATTACTAAAAGATCATGAGGTTGACATTTTGTACCACCTCGATAAAGCGAATCTTGTTGCTGATGCAAAATGGGAAGTTTAAGTCATGCTGAAGCTGATAAGGTTGAAATGACAAAAGATTTACGTCAGCTAACTAGCTTGCAAGTGCTATTAATAGATGCAAAAGTTGAAGGTGTGACTGTTTAAAATACAACAAAATCTTCCATTGCTTCTGAGGTAAGAGAGCAACAACATGAGGACCCTAGGCTTATGATATCGAGGGAAAGTGTTCCACAACATCGACATCCTTTAATTGAGCTAACTTGAGATGGAATCCTGCAGTACCAAGGCCTCTTAGGTGTGCCAAACATTGGAGGGCTCTATGTCAAGATTCATTTTGAGACTTATTATCCTAGATATTCATCCCAACCTAGGGCAACAAAAAAAAGGGGATATTGAGACCTACTACAAAGCTATTGGTGGAATGGCATGAAAAAGATATTTTAGAGATGGTGGCCAATGCTCCAACTACCAGCATGTTAAAACAGAACATTAGAGACCTGGAGGCCTAGCTAAGTATACTGATTTTCCGTTATGGAAACTGGGACATGATAACTATGGACTTCATCACTAGGTTGCCTCATACTTCACGCAGGTATGACTTTATTTGGGTAATCATTATAGGTTAATAAAAATCTTCTCAACTCTTGCCAGTAAGAACGACATATTTAGCGGAGGATTATGTTAAGCTTTACATTCAAGAGATTGTTTGCCTTCATGGAGTTCCATTATCTATTATCGCTAATCGAGAGGCTCAATTAACCGTACATTTTTTAAGTCTTTTTAGAAGGGTCTGGGCACTCAAGTGAATCTCAGCACCGATTTTCATCCACAAACTGATGGGCAAGCAAAGCGTACCATCTAGACCATTGAGGATATGTTACATGCTTGTGTGCTGGACTTTAGAGGAAAATGGGATAATCATCTACTTCTTATTGAATTTGCTTATAATAATAGCTTCCATGCTAGTATTCAAATGGATCCTTAGGGAGCACTATACGGGCGAAGATGTAGGCCGCCGATCGATTGGTTTGAGGTTGTGGAGGCAAAATTGCTAGGCCTAATCTAGTTCTGCAAGCAATGGACAAAGTGAAACTTATTAGAGATCGATTGCAAACGGCCCCAGATTAGCAGAAGTCTTATGTAGATGTTCGAAGACGAGACTTAGAGTTTAATGTAGAAGATTAGGTCTTCTTAAAGGTATCACCTGTGAAGGAAATCATGCGGTTTGAAAAGACATGAAAGCTCAGTCCTAGATATGTTGGACCGTGTAAGATTATTAGCAAGGTAACATACGAGCTTAATTTCCCTTTAGAATTGATAGTAGTTCATCCAATGTCTCATGTATCTATGTTGTGGAAGTACATTAGAGATCCTTCGTGTATTACTCGCACTAAGAACACCCCCATTGCTGAAGACTTAACTTATGATGAGATACCAGTGGCTGTTTTAGATCGACAAATAAGAAAGCTTCGAAATGAAAAGTGGCCTTCGTGAAAGTGTTGTGGAAGGACAATAATATTAAGGAAATGACTTGGGAAGCAGAAGAGGAAATAAAGAAGAAGCACCCCCAACTATTTAAAAATTAAAGTGAGTCATATTTTAAAAGTTGGCAGTCATCTTTCTACAGTAACTTAAATTTTAAATGAGTTGGGGGCATACTTTATATCGTCAGGAGGTAGCTATACAAAGCTTATAATTAGAATTTTTTTTCTCTTTCAAAGTTGATTTATAGATTGGAAGAATAAAGGGTATATCCTCAAAAGTCACATTTCAAGACTTAATAGTGCAACCAAGACGCTGTCTAGATACATTCGCGGACGAATGTTCTTAGGGGAGGGAGACTGTGAAACCCCGTGTTCCTCGTCTTTCATATATATATATAGGGTGGCGTGTCATATAAGACATATATGACTTTGGATAGAACCTAAGGATAATAAGGCTGCCAATAAGTGGTAATGTCAAGGGCCTAAAGTTTTAAGCCAAAGGAAATACCCTAAATGCACGTTCGGGATTAAAGAAATGACCCGAGTGGCACCTCGCCCTTTTCGGAAAGTTTAAATTAGGTTTCACTTTTCGGATGGAACTAAAAGTATATACTTTGCTAATAATGTATTTTTAAAAGCTATTTTAATAGCACAAAGGTCATACATTAAGTTTTGGAATCAAGAAAGTTGCAAGATAAAGGTTGGCCAAAGTCACCGTAAGTTTCTTTAAGAAAACCTTCTTAAATTTGGGTCAAATGTATCAGGTCATATCTTCCAAACTATAAAGTGTTATAAGGTCCATGACCTATCAAATTGAAGATCTATGAGTCTAGTTTGCAACGCACAAAACCGCGCATCAAACTGACCTCAGAATAAAGAGTTATGACTGTTTTACCGAGACTGCCCGAACTGGAAACCGGGTCAAGAGTCGGGTCGGGTTGACCCAACTTAATGTCGGCTGATTTGAGCTTTAATCACTTCCATTTCGTCCCCAAAAGCTTAGAAACTGAAGGAAAACTCCCCTCAAGGTGCCAAAGGGATTTGAGTAAGTTTTTTCACATTTTTACCGTTAAAATTCGTTCCCGTGCCTAGAAATGCATGCCTTACACTTTGAAATTGTTTTCCCCTCGTATTAGCTGTGTTTGGAGCTGTTTTTGGGCTGTAAAAAAAGTGGTGTTCTTGCTGGTATTGTTGGTTTGCAGCTGGTGTGTTTAGGTAATAATTTTGAAGCTCTTTTGTGGTCATTTTTATGAAGTTTTACGGACATTTCCTCGCGTAAATGCTCCTTGCCGAATCTGGTCAGTAATGCTGAATTTTTGAATGTTTATAGGTGTCTTTAAGATGTTTATATTTAGTCGTTGCAAAGCTTAGGATGTAAGGAACAACTTTCGTGAAGGAACTTTTGGCAATTGGACGTTCGTTGGAGAGGTATGTTAAGGCTAAGCTCCATCCCTCCTTTTAGCACGAAATCCGGAAAGTTTTCCAAAACGTCAAATGTGATATCTTACTATTTTGTTGCTAGAAATACCTTCTGTGAAAGGCATTGGGATTGCAGCTAAGTTATATTCACGATGGTATTAGGTTGAAATTCCATTCATTCTCTTAAACTGGACATTCAATTTCTATATATCATTTTGTCAGTTCCCGGCCACCTATTCATATGTTCGAGGAGTTCTCTTCTTGGTGTAGTGCTATTAAAATAAATGTAGAATGCAAAGGGAATGTAGTATTCAGAGTCAGTCCTTCTTCCATACAAAAATATAATTGAAGAATTTAACAAGTAACGCGTTGGTTTCCAATATTCTCAAGTGAAATGCTCCTATCTAAACTAGTAAGGCACTTGATCCTGTTTAAATACATTCTTTTACCAATTAACATGGGACCAAATATAATCATTATGTAAAACACCTTTATGAACATTTTCAAAGTTAAGGCTTCACTCTAAATGTTGGTTTAAATTCTCAAACTTGTTTAAAAGACATGTATGATCCCACGAGCCATATGTATATGCAATGACAATGATTATGATTCTATGAGAATAAGTGTACTAACGAGCCAAGATTGGCTGAATGACAATGATTATGATGCTATGAGAATAAGTGTACTGATGAGCAAAAGATTGGCTAAGTTCTTACTATGACTTACTATGTGCATTCAACATTCATATCATACATTGCACGTTATGCATGGACTTCGAGCTATAATCGAAGGTATGGGGCCTATTTGTCCAACTATATATGTATATGGTACAGATGGCCACAGGTTGGCAGATATGATGCCGGTTAGCTACCGGAAAGGACCACCAGTGCTAGCATTTGGTTGGGTATGTCATGCATTTGCATCTATATATATGTATTCACAACATGCGATACTCGAGCACACCATGCATTTTTTTTATCACTAGAAGATGGCTTATTGGCCATTAAGGCTACTTGAGTTTTGGCTACAAGTGGTATTTCTATTAACCTTTTTATATGGTTATTATGATTTTACTTCCTGCCTTACATACCAGTACATGTTTATTCGTACTGACGTCCCTTTGCCTGGGGACGCTGCATTTTATTTCGTGCGTGCAGGTTCAGGTAGGGGTTCTAATTTACCCCTCCACTTGGAGCCCATTCAGCTATGAGTTGGTAAGCTCCACCTCTTCCTGGAGCTTTCACAGGATGTTTACTTTTTGTTGTACAGTTGGGTATGTCGGGGCCTTGTCTCGACAGTGTTAGTGATTCTCATAGAGGCTATTGTGGACATGTTATTGTGGGTTGGTCCTTTTGTGTCTTTCAGTCTCGAGTCATAAGATTGGCATGTATATATAGTATGTGCTTGTACCTCTGTGGTGGCAGCCTTGTCGTCTAGTTAGTACTTTATCGCTTGGGTTTACTTATCATGATGTACGTGATTTACAGTTGACCAGGTCATGACTTAAAATGTCTAGGTTTAGTCTTTCAGATGTTATGCTACCCGATTTTCTTCTGGTCCTTAGTTCACTTGCATGTTTAGTGGCTTACCCGGCCAATAACGGTATCGGGTGCCAGTCGCGCCTCCCCTATCTTTGGGCGTGACAGAAACATACAAGCTAATATATCTCCAAACCATACAAACAACGTAAGAAAATAAAAAAAAGTAAGAACTTTTTTTAAAAAATAGACCTCTAAAAATAGGTTAAAACGTGAAAGAAAAAACGAGAGGCGAAAAAAAAGTTTCAAAATTTGATGCGGAGAAAAATAAGTAATACAAAAATAATATAATAAAGAATAAATGATAAATTAGAATTATTTAGATTTGAATAAGGGTATAATTGGAAAAAAAATAAGAAAACCATGGAATACCACCAAATTGGTGGTTTCAGAAAGTGAGGGGTTTCATAGTTATAGAACCATGAAACTAAATCATACCATACCATATAATTAATGAAATAATCAAAACAAACATCGTTCTCTTAATAACCATACCATATCATACCATACCATGAAAAACCACCATGCAAACAAGTTGTAAGAAAAAATAAGTAGAAGTATTGTTTGATTAATATACAACATACTCAGTGAATATTGTTTGATTATTATATCTTTAATAATTCATTAAATTTAATATATGTATGTGTTTCTTAATTCTAGGATAATTAATATTAAAAATAAAATTTAAAAAAAATAATTTTCTTTTAATTATTTTTCAAGAGATATTTTTAATATACTTAACAATCGAAATACCTTTTTCGGTTTTGTTTAGTATTTAAACGCGCTTCTCTTAGCGCGTGAATCCTCAATCATTTCCGACTTTCCGTTTCTTTTTAATTAATTAATTAGTAGAATCTCCACGTAGATAAACGATCCCGTTTAGTTTAAAGATAAAGAACCTTTTCAACAAAATAGGGCCCACAGTTATTTACACGTGGACTGTCCAATTCTCTAATTACCCTTTTGTTTTTCTAAAATAACATTATAAAATGACTTCCTAGTTTCTCATTGCCAAGTGGTTTAAGAAATTTAATTTGACGGATTTTATACTCCTTTCGTCTATTTTTACTTCTGCATAATATTAAAAATAAATATTCAATAATATTTTTATTATTAAATACTTGTTTTATCTCATTTTATATGATATTCTTTAATTTGGTACAATATTTAAGAAAAAAGAAAGATTTTTTAAACTTGTAATCTAAAATTATTCTAAGATATTCGTGTCGATGAGAATCATTTTCATTAAGAATAAAAGAAAAATTTTAAAGTTAGATTATTTTTAATGTAAAACAGAGGGAGTATTATTTAATGTCTAATACATTTTATTATTTGTTGTTTCTTAATATGTGTGTCAAATCACTAACGAATAATTATTATTGAACAACAACAGTAACAGTTCAACAATTATCGCGACTTTTAGTCTTATATTATGTTGTTCTGTTTGGTCAAGCTTTTGATGATAAAATTATTGTTTTTGAATTGTGGCAAAAAGTTATTATGCGATGGTTCGGACATGTGCAGAGAAGGAGTACGGATGCCCCTGTGAGGAGGTGTGAGAGGCTAGATTTGGGAGCTACACGGAGGGGTAGAGGTAGACCTAATAAGTATTGGGAGGAGGTGATTAGACATGATATGGTGGAACTCGATCTCACCAAGGACATGACCTTAGATAGGAAAGAGTGGAGGTCGAGAATTAGAGTAACAGACTAATAGGGTAGATAGGAAGGAATTGTTAATTGTCTGCCTTTTATATGTATTTATCTACCTCTATATGTTAACTATCCTGTATCTACGTATTATCATTTGTTCTTCTCTTTCTTGCATATTTATCGTATCTAGCGTATTCTGCTAATGGGTTTTTGCGACGAGGGTTCCAGGAAACAGCCTCTCTACCTATGTGGTAGTGGTAAAGTCTGCGTACATCTCACCTTCCCCAGATCCACTTGTGAGATTTCTGGATATGTTGTTATTGTTATAATCAGAATTGAAAAAAGAAATTTCTTCTTAAATTTTTTTAGGACAATAAAAGAAATTCATACTGAATTCTTTTGTAATTTGACTTTTTACAAGTGCTTTTTTAAAAAAGTGAAAAGTTACAAATACTAATAAAAGCACTTCATAAATAATTTAGTCTATAAGTCAAATCCCAAGTGCTATATTTTGCAAAACACTTTGTGTTTGGTACTATTGATAAGGATTCTTTCTCAAAATAAATTTATTTTGATAATTTGCACATGTTAAGATCAAACGCTTATCATCATGTCAAAAGTTATAGTTGATAGCAAAAACGCAACTTTATTTCTTAATCAAATCCACGAAGCAAGCGCCATGTTCGATCATAACTCCGACCCGGACTACCTCAGTCCCTCATAGGCCTTGGCATAGACAGTTTGTTGGAATTATCCAACATATCTCAAATAAAATAATGCTGGAAGATTATTTTATACAAATAAAATAAGAATTCTTTTTCCAGTATTCGTAAGAACAATGATGAATTAATATATATCCAAACTAATTATTTGTTACAGATAAGAAAATTACTAAGTAGTATTCTAATAAAAATTATTATTAATCTAATATCACAGATTAAAATTCAAATGATAGAGTAAAAATCAATTATATTCAAATAAATAAAATGTTAGGTGAATAAGCAAATTAGTATGAGATTGATTTTGGGTGCATATGCCCAAAGTTAGGCAGGGAACAAGTGGCACATATGCCCCATGCCAACAAATAAATAAATCAATTGGAACAATATTAGAATAAAAAATAGATATTTAAAGAATACCCTTAAAAATCACTACTAAGAAATAAAAAATAACTATGGACATAATTTCATAGCTTAACAATAAAATCTCATATTAATTTCATTCAGCAGCGGGTTATTAGAAAATTCAATCAGCTAAAAGCATTTTAGCGCGACAGATTTTATTGATAAATTTTGTAGCTAATTTTATATTTTTTTATAGTGTGTGTCATATATAATAAACTCTAGTTCATTACTCTTATTTTATATAAATGTATATGATGAAGCACAAAATTTAAAAGAGAAAGACTTTTAAAATATGTGATATTACTATAAATAATATCATTAAATATAATAACAAAAAATTCAATGTTAAATCATTATGTCCTATATATCATTTGAGCACCATATAAGTTGGGATGGAAGGAGTGTGTGTATATATATATATATATATATATATTCGGTATTCAGTGCCCGTATTGGAGCTCAATTACTTCGGATTCTCGCTGCGTAGGGTTCACTGGGGGAAGCGCTACCCCCCAAGAATTTTTCATATACAGAGCTCAAACCACAAGGCCTCTAATTAAAAGAAAAACAACTTCATTCACTGCATCACGTCCTTCGATGCTGATTTGAAATAGGTAAAAACCAACTTGAATGTTTGATCTTTTTGGTAGTCGCATTTGTTTAAAGCATGTGGGTGTGACTTGCAACTTGCAAGTAAGAGAAGTTGTTTAGAAAATAAATAGGACCATATGTGACATTGTGTGGATAATATGTGCCACACACACATCAAAGGGAATAAAATTGATTATTAATCTTCTTTGATTTTATAAGTAATCGCTCCTCCTATTTCTTTCTTGTTCTTTTATTTTTGTCATATTTAGTTTATTCCGCCTATGAGTTGTTGAGACGAGAATTTCAAGGAAACAACCTCTCTACTTCTATGAGGTAGTGGTAAGGTCTGCGTACATTTTACCCTCCCCAGACCCACTTGTGAAATTCCACTGGATATGTTGTTGATGTTGTATTCTTCCTTGAGGAAAATTACTCTTCTTAATTAATCATAATATTAAGTTAAAAATGTGAATCATTAAATTATACTTTAAATTACTAAAAAAAAATAAAAATAGACTACACAAATCCCCTCCAATGTGACAAGGAAAGTTGTATGTATATTAATCTTAATAGATTAGATGGCACCACCATCCATTAGTGTATCTAATCTCCCCCTTAATAAAGTGGTAATCAAAGATTTACACCATATACCAAAGCTAATTAAAAGGAAAAAAAAGTTTTCTAATTTGATTTGTTCTCTCTAAGCTAAGTGAAGAAAAAGAAGCTTTTCTGTATTATCTTATTCTTTGAAAAAAAAGTATAGAAATGTAATATAAAGTTGATTGATGACTAAGATGTGGTCCAAATACACCACAACTATTATAGGATGCCGTGTACAATTGAAAGAAAAATCTAATCTTCTTCATGTTATTAATTAAACAAAGCAATTGCTTGATATTCAACTTAATAATTTTTAATTTTTTTTAATTTCAGATCTTATATAATGGATTGTTGAGACGAAGATTCTCAAGAAACAATCTCTTTACTTCTATGAGGTAGTGGTAAGGTCCGCGTACATTCTACCCTCCCGAGACTCCACTTGTGAGATTCCACTGAGTATGTTATTGTTGTTATTATATTTCATATCTGATATTTATATTAAAGTTAAATTATATACAAATTCGCACATAGGACTTTATTCGGAGGAAAGCTCCTAGCAACTTATTTTGGTTTAGCCAGGCATACCTATTATATTACTTATAAAGGTGTTGAAAATGTGAGTACTATTTCAATACTATTTGTTGGTAAATAATGATATAAATTACAATTGTGTAGGTGCACTATTCCGTAGCAGGAATTGTAATTTTTCATAAATTTTTCATTTGTCACTCAACGATGGACCTAGACTTATTTCTTTTTTTCTTTTTGAGGAAATTTAAAATAAATATTAGGCATATATATCTCCTTTTTTAAAAGTGATCCAAGTTCATTGTTGTATATTTACATCGGAGCAATAATATAACTCTTTATTTATCCATAACATTCAAAAGGAATACATGACAGATTAAAAGCGGAGAAAACCCAAGGATATCTTCTAACTCAAATAACTTTAGATTAATTGAGGAGTTCAAATAATATTTAATATAGGAATATTAAGTCATACAAAATGATTTGAGGAAGAACAATAAATATTAAAAAGTAAAATAGAAGAAAAATATCATCTTTGATATATTAAACATAACAAATAAAAATAAAATATGAAAAATAATTTCTTATAATTAGTTTGAATCATTCAACAATTAGGTTCGACTTTCTTCACATTTTACCCTCTATGAATATGAATAAAAGAAAGTATCGGAATACCGACTTTCTTTAATCAAACATCTTCGTTTAAATTGTGTACATAAAAAAAATCATACAAAATATATCGATCAAAAATTATTTTTTCATATATATATATATTAAATTTTAAACACTCTTAATACAATTTCTTATTTTGTCATTGGTTGGGGGTGCCACTCCCGTGAAAAGAGCCCAGTTTCAATCCCTCTTTTAAAAAGCAATAAAAATGATATGAAACTCACAATGCGATATTCAAATTTAATTCAATCTCAAATATCGAATAAAAAATAAATTAAAAAAAATTGAAACAAACTCCAAAACTGGACGGATTCTCTTCATATTTTTTTTTTTTAAATTTGTAAAATATTCAAAGCTTCAATTTATTTATTTTTATATTGTTTCACACCAAATATTCATTTAAAAGGTTGACTAATTTAAAGGAATTTATCCGTGAGATTTTTGGGTGGTGTGAAAGCTTCTGTGATTTTCTTTTATTTAGAAAGTTGGATACGTAAAGTAAGTCAGGACACGTGTCAGTGTTGTTTAAAGAGTCAACTGGGAATAGGCGGTAGATGTGAGTTAACAGTGATTTTACCAACCAAGTTGTGAATTAGTTTGGTAGCCGATTAGACTTATCTATGGATTAATAATATACATATTTTTATTATATAAAAATTAGTCATGCAAAATTTTATTATTTATATTATTTTTACTTTTTTTTTCCAGTTTTATTTGTTATTTTTAAAAAAAAAAATTAAATATCTATATTTAATATTTAAATATAAAATTGGAGCATGAAAGTCAAAATTTGGATTTATATTTAAAAAAAATTATTTCTTATAAGTCATAATAATTAAAACTATCTAAAAAATTATATTTAAAAAAACTACCTTTATTCAAATCAGTATCGAGTAAACACTTTCCGAATAATTTTGTACTTTTGGGGTTGGATTAGGTTATCAATTCGGTCTCAGAGTTTTATAATCTTAATTAATAATTAAATAAAATTATATTTTAGTTATTATTTCAATTTTAACTATACAACAGTAATGTTATTCTCAATATAATTTTTTAAATTTTAATATTATTTTTTATCGTAGATAACATAAGTTAGTCTTTTTGCTTTTTGATTGCGATACTCTCTCTTATTATCATGAACTAGTATTACCTTCTCTTCTCAATTTTAGATTTGATCGTGATAAAAATATATAATTAATATTATTTCTGTAATTTATTCCATGAATATTTAGAAAAAATTCAAATAATTTTATCTTTAGCAAAAAAGAATATATGTAGAAATTTATGGTCCAATCTTATTCTTGTCACAATTTTATTTTTATAAATATCGTATATATAAATTACATAAATAAAATTAACTAATTAAAAAAGTAACAAATATTTTTTTTAAAATTCAAATGGAATTTAAGAAAGAATTAGAGGGATTAAAGTGTAATTGTCCTTTGGGGTTTGACAAAAGGCGTCTCTATAAACTGTTGTATTCAGGTGATCAAACATCTGTCTGACGCGCTGCATTCTCCACGTCCCCACGCACTTTCCTCTCATTTTTCTATTTATTAAAATAATTATTGGAAATACTTTTTCTTTTTTGGTAGGAAAAAAAAGTTGGAATCTTTGTTTCATGGTAATTTTGTCCTTTCTTGTAAATTTATTTTCCCTATAGGAAATTGATCACTAAGGAGATATTAATAACTTAATTAATTCACTATTTGGTCATATCTATTTCGCCTATGGGACGAAACGAGGGTTCCCAGAAAATAATCTTTCTACTTCTATGAGGTAGTGGTAAGGTATACATACATTCTGTCCTCCCCATACCCCACTTATGAGATTTCACTGAATATGTTATTATTATTGTAATTAATTGATTATTTGATTTTTATCATGTGAGGTTTTAATTTGTTTGTGGAATATGAAAGAAAAAACTCTATTACGTATGAACACTCTTCATTAAAAAAAATGTATTATATATATAAGAAAAATTATATAATATTTATAGGTTAAAAATTATTCTCTGAATATATATATTTTAAAGTTTGGAAATTCTTAATAAAAATTCTGATGTTGCAACTGGAAGTTCTTTGATCACAAGGGTTCATGTTATTTACTATTTTCTTCGTTTACTTTTAGTTGTCAAATTTTAATTCAGCACACTTATAAAAAAATAATTATTGATATAGTAATATTATCATTTTATCCCGATTAATTGATAAGGTCCACTCACTATCTCAATGATAATAAATTGAGAATATAATAGGATAATTTTTTTTATCCTATTTTGATTGGTAAAGTAAAAATAAAAATAAAATTAAAATTTTTTTGATAACTAAAAGTGAACGAGGAGAGTACTAGTATATAATTTATAATCCATGTATTGAATTTTGCATAATTAAATTATATAACGTCCACGTATTAATTTGCCAAGAAACCAATTATCTAAATAAATATTTCAATCTTTGTATAACTAATTTCAATATTATGTGTATTATTTTTTTGTTCAAATGCGAGGCAGCTTGATTAGACACCTAATTTTAAGAAATATGAGAAAGATTTTGTAATGATTCAAACCTATACTAAAGAAAAATAAATTGTTATATAGCAGAGTACACCATGTGGACTTTAGTCAAGTGAAACTTAATATAAATAAAATATTAAGGGGTCATTTGACAGAGTGTATTAGAAAAAAATAATGCATGCATTAATTTTTTGTATTAATAATATCTTATTTTTAGTGGTGGAGTCAGAATTTTTACTAAAGGGTTCAAAATCTAAAGAAATAGACATATGAACTAATAGAAGGGGATTCGACATCTACTATATGTACATAAAAAGTGAGTTTAATCGTATATAAATAGCATAATTTTTTTATCGAAGGGGGTTCAGATGAACTTCCTAACCAAGGGATAGATCCGCTCCTGATTGTTTTACACTTTTTTCATCCTACGTATAACTAATGCTTACTCTATTGTGTATTAATTAAGGTGTCTATTACTAATACCATGGATTTCTAGGTATAATAATACAAATGTTTTAATGCATGCATTAACATAATTAGAGACCTCATAAAATCTTTTTTACATTTTTCCCACCATAATTATGAATGATATCTTTGTAGATAAATTTCTTAATGCAACACAAACTATTTTTAATACACCAAACCAAGCAATACATAATAATAATTTATATATAATTAATGCAAATAACAACATACCCAGTGAAATCTCACAAGTGAGGTCTGAAAAGGATAGAATGTACGCAAACCTTGCTACTACCTCATAAAATTATATATAATTAATGCAAATATTATTAAAACACTCTGCCAACGGCCCCTAATTTTATATTTTTATGAATTGATTGGGACCAAAAACTCCTCCTCCTTGGAACTCTAATGAAGTCTCCCTTCATTAGAATGATAAAGGTAGTGACATGCATGTTAAAACATGATAGCTACTTGACTTGTACCCTCTACCTATTTCATACTTTAATCTGCTTACTGATTTGACCACTGCCCCTTCTTTTTCAATAAACATTATTATTCAAAATCTCCACTCTAATTACTTCCACTAACCTCAGTAAAATTCCATTAATTCAAAACACCCTCCTTCTATGGGACCAATAAACAATCACATACAATTAAATAAAACACTCATTTCTTTCAATTTAGATAAATTTTTTTTTAATTGGGGGTACGAAAAGGAGAAATAGGAAGAAAGATTACAATATGGAAAATCGACTCCTCACCAATAAGGTGAGAATTCAGGTAGTCAACCAACTGAACTAATAAAATTCTCCTATTTTCTTGTTTATTCAATTTTAGAAGAAATATATATTTTTTTATGTTGAGTAATAATTTAATTTAGAAATATTTTTTATAATTATATAAATATTTAACATTTATTTTTTATCATAAATTTTAAATATTTTATTTGATAAAATTATGTTAAGTCAAACTTTATCACTATCTCTTTGTTTCATTCTAAGTGATGGCTTTTTCTTTTAAGTCCAACCCTAAAAATAACAAAAATATTATTTAACTGTAATTAAAATAATTTAATTTTTTTATCTCTTTGTTTCATTCTAAGTGACGCCTTTTTCTTTTAAGTCCAACCCTAAAAATAACACGAATATTATTTCACTATAATTAAAATAATTTGATTTTAATTTTTTATTTTTAATAAAATAATTTTAAATTAGAAAAAAATTTAATATTTTTTTTTTAAAAAATCATGTCAAATCAAAGATGGGAATACTGTAATTTCAAAACACAACCAACCACTTTTTTTTTTTTTTTTGGCTTTTTGTTATTCTCTTGGGGAGATTTTTAAAATAGGTTTTGTTAAAATTTAGTGTTGGAACCTTGGACATGATTAATTAACAACTTTGTCAGTTACACTGACTACTTAAACATCATTCCAGATTCTCAGTTTCTTTGCCTTTCTACATCGCGTGCTACACACGCTCTTTAGAGGCGCGCGTGTCTATTGTGTCCTTATCCGGCCCCATATCCAAGGACCTTTGAAAGTTCAGTGAAAAAGCCGTACATCTACGTCTAAATCTGACCGTTCATCACGTATAGGATGAAATGAATCAGAAATTGGACGGCTGAGATGAAGAGAAAAGCACCAAACACAAGGAATTTCAAAATTAAATAAGGCACACAAGAAACCACAAAACTACCCAACTTATAATCATGACAAGAATCAACCAAATACGAAGCTGCCCCTTCTCTCTCTTTCTCTCTATTAAGGAAATTACCTTTTCCCTGTAATGCAGAATTTTCATAAAGATCCAAACTTTTTGAAATTGTTTTGAGGGTTCTTTTGCAGATCAAAAAGCCCATTTGGCCGGAATTCTTGAAAGATGTCATCAGGTTTCTCCGGCGAGTACTACGGTGCCGGTGGGATCAACAATGGAAGATCCACCATGAACAACAACAACAACAGCAACTTACTAAGGCCTCAAGCTCAAGTTCAACTTCCGTACTCTTCACCGCTTTCTGGAATTTTACCCGACCCGGTTACCCAGATCGTTCAAGGAAGACCCAATTTGATGGGGAAGAGATCTCTTGCGGAGTTTCAACAACAGCAGCAATTGCAATTTCTGCAGCAGCAGCAGCAGAAACAACAGCAAGTGATGCTACTTCAACAACAACAACAACAAGGACTTGGGTTTTATCTCCGTAACGTGAAGCCGAGAAATTACCAGCAGTCTTCTCCGATGTCACCTCTCTCCCCTGTGGATTTTTCTGTTGCCGCTGCTGCTGCTGCTTCAATTTCATCTGAATTCTCTTCGAATTCGAATGCTTCCACCATGATGAACACGCGCCACCCTCTCTCTGCACTGCAGCAACTCCGGTCACAGCCTGCTAATATCAATGGGTTTTTATCACCAGGTATTCAGAATTATTCTACAGGGGTTTCGTCTCTAAATCCGGTTCAAAACAGAGCAACCATTGGAGTACAGGAATTGCTGTCGCAGGAATCGGACAAAAAGATGATGAATTGTCTTCAAGAGCTCGAGAAACAGCTCCTAGACGACAACGACGAAGAGGAAGGCGATACAGTTTCAGTCGTCACCAACAACGAATGGTCGGAGACAATACAGAATCTCATTAGCCCCTGTCAAAATCAGAACCAGTACCAATTTCAGAAACTGGCTTCCCTATCTCCATCCTCGTCGACTTCTTCATGTGCTTCTTCAACAGAATCTCCGCCAATATCTTGTCCAAAACAGTCTATAATTGAAGTTGCTACAGCAATATCTGAAGGGAAAACCGACGTCGCAGTGGAGATCCTCACGCGCCTATCACAAGTTGCCAACGTCAGAGGTTCCTCCGACCAGCGGCTAACGGCATACATGGTTGCCGCTTTACGGTCGCGCGTGAACCCCAGCGATTACCCACCGCCGGTGCTTGAGTTACACAGCAGAGAACATACAGATACTACTCATAATCTATACGAGGTTTCCCCCTGTTTCAAGCTGGGTTTCATGGCTGCCAATCTAGCAATTCTTGAAGCTGTTTTTGACCACCCTTTTAACAAGCTTCACGTCATTGATTTTGACATCGGCCAAGGTGGACAGTACTTGCATTTACTGCATGCTCTGGCTGCCAAGAAATCAGACAAGCCAGCCGTTTTAAAAATCACGGCTTTCACAGAGCAACCAGGCGGAGTCGACGAGAGACTCAATTCCATCGGCGCGGAGCTTAAAGCCGTCGCTAATCAAGTCGGAGTGTGCTTATATTTCAACATAACGGCTTTCAAGGTCACCGATTTGAGCCGGGAAAATTTGGGGATCGACCCTGACGACGCATTAGCAGTGAATTTCGCATTCAAATTGTACAGATTACCCGATGAGAGCGTCACGACGGAGAATCTCCGTGACGATCTTCTCCGGCGAGTGAAAGTGTTATCACCGAAGGTGGTAACGTTGGTGGAGCAAGAAATGAACGGCAACACGGCGCCGTTTCTCGCGCGCGTGAACGAAGCGTGCTGCCATTACGGTGCCATATTCGAGTCCCTGGATGCGACTGTGTCAAGGGATAGCGTGGAGCGAGTCCGGATCGAAGAGGGACTCAGTCGGAAAATGTCGAACTCGGTAGCGTGCGAAGGGAGGGACCGTGTGGAAAGATGCGAGCTGTTCGGGAAATGGAGGGCCCGAATGAGCATGGCCGGGTTCGGGCCGAGGCCCATTAGTCAATTCGTGGCGAACTCTTTGAACTCAAAGCTCCATTCGGGTACACGTGGCAACCCGGGCTTCACCGTCAATGAACAAAGTGGAGGTATTTGCTTTGGTTGGAAGGGACGAACTCTCACCGTCGCATCCGCTTGGCGTTAACTTTGTTATTATTGTCTAATTAGTAGATTATTATTAAACAAAAAAAAATTATATTCTGATTATTAGCTTATTAATATTACTTAATGATTTGCTGTATTAAGGGCTTTCTTTTATTATTGTCAATGGAAATTCAGATATTTAGATTCCCTTTTGTAAATATAAATTGTGTTAGTGCAATGTATCGTTTGGCAGAATGTGGACTTGTGTTTGTATTAAACGAATGGCTTTGGGTCCACCAAATTAGACTATATTTTTATTTTCTAACTTCATATGGTTGGTTGTGTATTAATGAATTTGATTTTATGGCACACCTTATTTATTTATTTATTTTCCTTGTATTATCGTATTATTGGTATAACTAATTGAATAATTAGGTGCCAATGTACCAAATTCAAATTAAGCAAAACCTGTTTCATGTGAACTAGTCTTGCTTAATTTTTAATTACACCTTAATTTTTAATTACCATACTAAAACGGCTTACTAAATAAATAAAAGTAAAGGGTGAGTACTGAGTATTATGATAAATGACTAACGAACTCACTTATTTTAGGATTAGCGACAATGTAAAAACAATTAAGACTTAAAATATAATATTAATGTGTTTTATCATGTTATAGCATGTTATGTGTTTTAGGTTATTAATATCATTTTTGGTTCCTTAAATTTATTTAACTACTTTTTATGGTATTCGACTAAGCATATTTATTTTTCATTAATTGATAATATATATATGTTTGTGCGCGTGTGTATGTATGTACGTAATTTTTTTATTCCATTATTTCTGAAGAGGACGAAGAATACACACGATATTTAGTGAAATATGAAAATTTATCAATAACAACATACCAAGTGAAATCGCACAAGTAGGGTCTGAAGAGGGTAGAATGTACACAGACCTTACCACTACCTCACATAAAAAGAGAGGTTGTTTCCAGAGAACCCTCGTCTAAACAACCAACCCATAAGCAGAATGACCTAGATATGACAAAAAGAAAAGTAATAGAAAGAGCGACTACTAATTAAAAGCAGATGATATTATGTAACTATGATAAATTTAGCTCATATAATACGAGAACACGTGATATTACTTTACCAATAACAATAATTCTCAAAGTGTTATCCATATATACTTTTTTGATTTGACGAGTTACTTATCTCATTATTCATTTATAATGAACTATTGTATGTAAGTCACTTTTTAGATAATCTGATATGTAAAATATTACTTTTATTAGAATAGGCAAAATTTATGTTTTAATTGTTAATATCTCACATGACAAATTCAACCATCAAAAAAATTTAATGGGATGATTTTGATATTATTTCATTTTTAATTAAATATTTCTTTTTGAACCTTAAAAAATAAAAATAAAAAATCAAGAAGACCTTTTCGTTTTAATGAATTTTACATAATATAAATCGAAATTAATCTAAACTCGAAATAAATACAAAATATGATACGAGACAAATGAAGAAAATTATGATATTAAAAGAAGTAAAAGCAATCAAGAAAAAAGTGTATGTATTGGTTTATTTTTTATTTGTTTTAATTTATGTAAAATTTTGAAATTCATAATTTTAAAATTTTGGTTTTACCATCTGCCCAATGTCTCTTGTCTTATACGGAATTATTATATTTTTGTTTATTTTATATTTATAGATGTAGAGAAATGTTAGGGGGAAGATCTAGTTGATGTGCAAGAAAAGAAAAAAGTATGTATGGACTAATGGAATCCACGAGGCAAATGCAAAAAATAATAATTTATATGTGGTGAAAATATATGAGGAAAATTAAGGACACCACATAGACAAAGTTAGGGTTGGACATAACACAAATATGGAGTGGGTCCTTGACCCCATATAAATTAGGTTTTGTATTTTAAACAAATAAATACCTCTCTCAAAATGTTATAAAACTTCCAACCAACACTACCAAAGCCTAACTCCTTTACCATAGACTTGGAATTAATAAGATATTTAAGTCTCTTTTACAAAAGTTAGGTTTTTACATTTTGTAATTCTTTTATTTCCAACATTTATAAAGATGTTATTTCATCAGCTATGTTGTATGAGATAAAGTATTGTTCGCCAAGAATTAGCACATTCAAAGATAAAAGGAGTAAAAATGAGGGTTTAAGATGGATGAGTACGCATACTAGCAGAGATATGATTAGGAACTAGGAAATTTGGAACAAGGTAGAGTGACTTCTACAGTAGACAAGATAAAAAAAAAAGTGCATTTGAGACGATATGCATATGTACAAAGAGGAGATGTATAGATACCTCAATAAGGAGGTGTGAGAGGTTGATCATAGTGGACTTTTAATAGGTTTAACAACTTATAAAGGTCCAAAACTATGATAAAAGGTTAGTCGAGTAGTCGAGTTTCGTCTTGCTTTCCTTCTCAGTATTACAATTCCTACTCTTCAATATCTTATTCTCTAATTTTATTATTGCATATTATTTTTTTTGCTTCAATTATCGTATTATAAACTCTCAAAATAAAGATAAGAAATTTGTACATACCACGATCTCCTCGAGCGCTTCACTTGTGAAGTTATACTTGATTTATTGTTGTTTGTTCTTGTTATTCTTTTAATACTTTAAGTTGTTAGGTTCAATGTATAATGTGTGAATCGATAATAGTACATAGAATAAATATTAGTGTATTAAAAATGTGAAAGTATTGCAATTACGAATGGTGTTATTTCATTCATGAATACTCATATCATATGAATGTAAGCTTTCGCATTTTCATGCAATCTTTCGTATTTCTATGCAATCTTTTACCTGTTATATATGAATCTCTGTGTTATCCTATAGGTTATAAATATCTGAATTTTTCTCAGATATTGGCAGAGTTGATTTGAAGTTTCTTTTACTAGACTTTTGTTATGTTTATTTGCTATCAAGCAAGGATGAAGCAATTGAAGCATTTAGGCAATACAAAACTGAAGTTGATATCAGTTGGATAAAATGTAAAAATAATAAGAAGTGATAGGGGATAGAGAATAAGAATCTCTATTTGCAGAAATATGTTTGGAAAATGAAATTATCCATCAAACTACTACCCCTTATTCACCTCAATCTAATGGATTGCAGAAAGAATAAACTGAACTTTGAAGGAAATGATGAGTATCTTACTTATAAGTTCAGGTTTACCACAAAACTTATAGAGGAAGCTATTCTTACAACCAATCGAATACTCACTAGAGTGCCCCATAACAAGACATATTCTATTCTAGATGAAAAGAAAAAGAATTCAATTTGAAATATTTTAAAGTGTCGGGTGACTAGCAAAGATCCAAGTTTCTATACATAAAAGGTTAAAAATAGGACCTAAAATATGGACCGTGTGTTTATCAGATATGCTAGAAATAGCAAGGCATGTCAATTTTATTTCATAAATCTGAACGTCCATATATTCATGAAAATACGATAGTTGAATCAGATAATGCTAAAGTCTTTGAACACATTTATCCATATAAAGCTAGATTTGAAGAGTTTAGTAGGGGGTTTAAACAACTCAAGCTGAACCAAAGAGAAATATACAAAATGAAGAAAATCCAATGCATAGTAAACATCAAAGGACTGCTACTTTTTTTGGATTAGATTTTGTAACATATTTCATTAATAATGAGCCTCAAACCTTTTCAGAAGCAATGGCCTCTGCAGATTCATCTTTTTGGAAAAAGATTGTCAATAGTGAGATTGAATCAATCTTGAATAACTATACTTGGGAGTTGGTTGATCCGCCTCCGAGAGATAAGCCTTTAGGATCAAATGAATATTTCAAAGGAAAATGAAGGTTGATGGTACTATTGATTAGTACAAGGCAAGACTTGTAATCAAAGCCTTCAAACAAAAGGAAGGCCTGGATTACTTTGATACATACTCACCAGTGACAAGGATTACATCTATTTGTATGTTGGTTGTACTAGAAGCGGTATATAATCTTGAAATCTATCAAATGGATGTAAAAATAACTTTCTTTTTAAATGGAGAATTAGAGAAAAAAATCACATGGAACAACTCGAGAATTTTGTAGTTCCTAGTAAAGAAAGAAAAGTGTTTAAACTTGTGAAGTCACTTTATAGACTAAAACAAGCACCTAAATAGTGGCATGCAAAATTCGACCAAATAATATGGCAAACAGATTTGAAATTAATGAGTGTGATAAATGTGTTTACATTAAGGACAAACTCCAAATCATAAAGTCATTATTTTTTATGTGGATGATATGTTGATCATCAGTAGAGACTTAACTAACATAAATGCTACTAAGAAAATGTTCGCTAGTATATTTGAAATGAAAGACCTTGGATTAGCAGATGTTATATTACGAATCAAAATTTTTTGAACTCCATAAAGCCGGGTTTGTCATATTCTCATTATATTGAAAAAGTATTTGACAAGTTCAAGTATTTGGATTTCAATATTGCCATACATCTGAGATTTGTACTTCGGAAGAATGAAGGCGAAAGTTATTCACAATTGGATTATGCAAGTGTGTAAGTTTGATGTATATTATGAACTTTACGCCATCAGATATAGCATGTTCTATTAGTAAGTTGAGTCGGTACACAAGCAATCCCAATAAACACATTGTATGACAATGAAGAGAGTTTTAGAATATTTTAAATATACTCAAAATTATGCGTTGCATTATGATAATATCATGTAGTAAAATAAGTATATAATGATGCAAATTGAATCACCGGATGATATGAAGTAAAATTCACAAATGGATATGTATTTACTCTTGGTGGTGGAGCAATCTCTTGGAAATCATCTAAACAAACATGCATTGCTCATTCCACTATGGAATTTGAATTTATCGCTTTAGATAAAGCTGGTGAAGAAGTTGAATGAATCCGGAATTTCTCGAAAGATATTCATTATTGGCCTAAGCCATTGGCACCTATATGTATATATTGTAATAGCCAACTGCAATAGGTAGGGTAGGGAGTATGATATATAATGGTAAATCTCGTCATATAAGACAGAGACATAATATCGTTAAAGAACTACTTTATAGTGAAATTATCATAATTGACTATGTAAGGTCAAAAGATAATGTGTCAGATCCATTTACAAAAGGCCTAACTAGAGAGGGAGTTGAAAGGTCATCTAAAAGGATGGATTTAAGGCTTAGGACAAGTCAACATGATGGTAACTCTACCCAATATACTGGAGATTCCAAGAGTTAGGTTCAAGGAGATCAAACAAAGTAGTGTTTGACGATCCAACATTGTCAAATAATCTCATTCATTCTCACGATGATACTAATGTCAGTGATCCAAGATAAAGCTTACATTGAAGTTTTTAATGGTTTCTAAATTTGGCATGGCATGACCAAATAGTTTCTCTACAGAAGTAAACGTTTAAGAATCACTTATGTGGGAGTGAAGTAGAAGCCGATTTAAGGAGAATGTTAGTAAATACCAATTCTCTAAGCCTTCATGAAACTGGGAAGTGTTCATCGTTGAAATGAACAAAACCTTGAGAACCATAATGGTAAAAGGCTAGTTGTGTGATTTATATTGTTTAGGTGTACATTCAAGTTCGACGGTTCAAAAATATCACATCTACCGATTGATCAAGTGTATCCAATATAAGTTCACTATAGAAAGTTCAAAGGAAAACCCACTCACACACTAGTTCTTGTATATCTATCTTTCGTGTTATAGCCATTCCCATTGATGTGTGGGGTTGTGAGGTTCAATATATAATGTGTTCCAATTATGAATGATGTTTTTCCATTCATGAATACGCATATCACATGAATGTAACATTTTGCATTTTCATGCAACCTTTTGTATTTACATGCAATCTTTCACCTGCTATACATCAATCTTTGTGCTACCCTATAGACTATAATAACATATCCAATGAAATTTCACAAGTGGAGTTTAGGAAAAATAGAATATATGCAGACCTTACTGCTACCTCATAGAAGTAAAAAGCCGGTTTTCTGAGATCGTAAAAGAATGACATTAAAAAAAATTAGATCCCCAAGTTGATAAAATTCCAATATTCCCCACCCACCCAATCTGTTGTTCAGTACTTAATAAATATGTATTTATCTCATAGATTTGGGAAGCACAACTCAAAAGTACAAGATGATATCCATTTATGACATGTGTCAGCAGATTACAGCATCATGGAAAAATACTTTATCATAAATTCTGTTAGCAATGGAAATAATATGATACATAAATTGCTTTTAACATGAAATTAAATCACCCAAAAAGTTAAACAATATAAATTCAAATTAAATTTTTTTTTTATAATCTAACTTTATAAATTAGTTTATAAAGTTATAATAACTATGTTTTAAAATTACTTTAATTTACAAGTATTGTTCCTCTGATCATAGTTTAATTCCATATCAATTGATAAGATCATCAAATAAGAAAATATATTATTTCCAAAATTAACTAAAACATTAAATATATTACAGAAATTAAACCAGAAAAAGTACACAAAATCACTTTTTATTTAATATAACTTGTTGGACCTGTGGGGACTTTGCATCTAGTACCTTAATATTGGTTCATGCTTCGACTCAATTAAGTAATGCCAACTCAAATAGTAAATACATCATTATTGTTAGACGCAAAACTTGCGTCTACTTTTATTTATTCATTATATTAAAAATAATTATTTAATAATATTTATTTAATTTTTAAAAATTTAAAAAAAAAAATTTATATAATCAAAGAGTGATATAATAATGTTATCCCTATTATTTATTATTCTTATTAATTGTAGTGTTGTTGGTTTTTTGCCCTCACTTCTTACAAAAATGTCCTCTTTTTCACTTTAAGTTGAATTAAAATATTTTTGCCCCTCTACACCTTAACTATTTTTTTAAAAAATACTCTCTATGCTCAATTATTATTTTTCACTTTATTTTTTTATTTTTCGTGTTTTTCTTTTTCTTTTTTCTCAAATTGTATTTTTTTTCTCTTCCTTTTTTTTATTTAATATTTTTTCTCTTCTCTATTTTTTTTCTTTTTTCTTTTTCCTTTTTGTCCATTTCTATTTTTTAAAATCTTTTTCCCATTCTATTAAATCATCAAGTTAAATTTTGCTTCTAAGACAAAAGTTATTATGTTTCTCATAAGTTAGACTAAGTGAAAATTGAGGAAATAATTGTCTTGCCTCCAAGGCAAAAATAGAGTATATCATAAACTAAGACACAATGCGGTAGTATCAATTTTTACCCATAAAGAGCAACTTGTCATTTTGACGCTGTTGGTCTAAATCTTTCCTCTAAAACAAGAGTTATAAAACATCTCATAAGTTAAGTATAGTGAAATGGTGTAAATATTGTCCCTGTGGTATGTGTTATTTTTTTTAACTCCTGAGCTGTGTATTGTCTTTAAGGCAAAAGTTATTGCTTTCCCCCTAAGTTACTTAACAAACAATGATGTAAATATTGTCCATGGGCACAACTTGTTCTTTGAAGCCCTTGGGCTAAGACTTGCCTCTAAGGCAAGAGTAATAGGACATTTAATAAATCAATACATAATGTGGTGGTGTCAAGTCTTGTCCATGGGGCTTAACTTGTTGTTAAGAAATTCTTGGACTAATAAGTCTTACCTCTAGGGCAATAATTATAAAGTATCTCATAAGTCAAAATAAAAAATATATTGTTAAGTCTTTTTCATGGGGGTTAACTCATTGTTTTGAAGTTTTTTGGCTAAGAGGAAAGAGTTATATATATGATAAATCATGATATAAAGTAGAAGTGTCAAGCCTCACCCATGGATGAAGTTCTTGGTCTAAGTCTTGCCTCTAAGGCAAAAGTTATAGAGCATATCATAAATCAATATATAATGTGATAGTGTCAAGTCCTATCCATGGGCTTAAGTTGTTGTTTGGAAGTTCTTGGACTAACAATTGTTACCTTTAGTGCAATAATTATAGAGTATCTTATAAAACAAAACACAATATTATATTGTTAAGTCTTGCCCATAGAGCTTAGCTTGTTATTTCAACGTTCTTGAGATAAGAGGCAAGAGTTATATATATATGATAAATCAAGACTCAATGTAGCAGTGCCAAGTCTCGCCATGGAGTGTAACTTGGTTTATGTCTTGTCTCTAAGACAAAAGTTATAGAGCATCTCATAAATCAAGACATAATATAACAATATTAAGTTTTACCTAAGGGGCTTAACTTGTTGTTTGATATGACTAACAAAATATCACCCTTTATTAGGGGTGTTTCTTGAACTTAATCCGAATTTTAAAGATGTTTTCAATTTTAACCACCTATAGAGAAATTAATTAAACTTTTTTGTTTCTTTCATCTTAATTGTACCTTTTTTGTTCCACTGCGTTGAATTTAAGAGATTTTTTCTACTATATATAACATCATCAGTCATCCAAAATTCACTAATTCAAATTACTTCATACTCCCTTTGTCCAAAAATATTTATTCATTAATAATTTTGCACATTTTAAAAAATTTATAAATAGAATCATAATATTTATTATATTAGTTTATGAATACAATAAATATAATATTTGAAAAATATAATGAAGAAATAGCTCTGTTTAATGATAATAATAAATTAAATATGAAATTATTTTTTAAAATAAATATTATTAAACATCTGTTTTTAATATGGTCAACCAACAAAAAGGAATAGAAAAAGTATAAGACCCCTTAAATTTTACTAATTTATTCTTTAAATTTTTTTTGAATTTAAATTTATAAAGATAAAAAGAGAAATATTTAATTAAATTTATTTTAATTTTGTAAATTAATAAATATTTTAAGATAATAATGTGAAACTGAGGGAGTGAAGTCCAAGTTTGTTGATGCCCCTGAGTTATTATTTATGATAAGTATTCTGTGACTGATTAAATAGATTTCCTAGCATTAACTTTTATAAATAGTTTTTTAAAAATTCAAACCTACCATCCACTCAATATCATTAACTTGAAACTTAAGTTTTTTAGCAAAGATTATGAGTGATAAAAATTTAAATTAACACCAAACAGGGATAAAAATTAACACTAATTAAAAATCAATATTTTAATTAGTCATATTTATCCAAAATAAATCCCCATTTTTCTTAATTATTGTACAAAATACGTCAGAAACGGCGGATTGGTTGTCTTTTCTGTCATTTTTGTATTTTACGTTAGATTTTCTTGTCTTCTCTTTTTTCCTTTGTTTTTTTGTTAATATATACGAAAATAATCTTTTATTTGTTTCCTTTTTGGACTTCAAATTTGGATATCACAATACTACTATATTAAAAATAGACGTTTAACAATATTTGTCCACTTTATAAAATTAAGAGATAATTTCACACTTAGTTCTTCATTTACACTTATAATTAATTATAGTCATTTTCCTATTATATTTTTCAAGGTATTATATTTATTATATTCAAAAGGTGATTTCGTAAAATTACCCTTATAATTTACTATTTTTTAATCTCTATGTCAGGTCAATAGCGAAAAACCATTGTTGGACGGATAATTGTTGCCCTTTTGTATTTTCATATTTAAATGGTGTATATGAAAAGTCATATATTGGAGCTATATCCTAAATGCACTGCACATATTTAAATTAAATGTGTTATTACTTTGTTTAGTTACATGTGCTAGACTAGTTACAAGAGCTTGTTGTGCTAGTACTGGCTTAATATATATATTTTTTGAATTGTATAAATAATATTGATGGACTATTTATATTATTTAGTAGTATAAGTTTGATAAATACCAAACTGATTGAAGGAAATATTCAAAAATACCGACTTTTATCAAAATTACTAATAATACCAACTTTTCTGTGAACTTTGATACACACGCAGTGAACAACGATACCTAGAAAAATTCGGATAGTACCTAAAAATAATTGTCAAATATGGAAACAGTTATGTTAATTAAGGAATTGTAACAGATCTTGTGATCTCATTCCTTAATTGACGCCGATTGCACTTTTAAATAATAAGCAATCCCAAAAAATTCTATGTTTACACAAACCAAATAAATATGTAATACATAACGGGAAATATAATTAAATTATTAAATCATAATCAATTAATACAACATTAAATTTATTTTTTTTAATGTGAAAATCGTGTATGGATAAGTCTTTATCCTCTATAAGCCCGAAATCTATTGAAGGACCTCATTGCAGACCCATAACATAGTGGATGGTTAAAGCTAAAAGGTTTATGAGTGATCCAACTCCATTTGTTATTTGTTAAAAAAAAAATCGAACACAAAAAAATGCATGTCTGCCATTGTTGAGAAGCTTTTCAACCGAAATCAATATTTTGATTTTGATTCGTCATTTGGGAAGATGGGAATCTGATGTGATATACACTGGATACAAAAGTGATTGCGTCATAGTTGACGATAAAATTTCTTATATTAACCTGCGTTCGGCCATTATTGCAGAGTTGGGTATTGATGAGCAGAGAAAGGAAATTGTGATTCAATAAGTTATTGATGGCAATTCATCACCAATAACGATTCGCAATGACATGGGTGTGAAGCTTTATGTCGAAATCAAGTATCACTATTATGTTTCCAGTGTGATATTTCCTGCACTTTGTGATACCGGCAAGTTTTCTCTATCATACCATGTTTAATTGATACCTGCAGGTTGGTATCAGTCCATGTCTCACACACACACATGTCCCACTCACACCATGTATCACACTCATTGGTACCAGACAATGTCACACATTAATTATAGTGATACTTGCATTTTTTATGGCACTTTAATACTTGCAAAGATATGTTAAGTATCACTATTATGTTTCCGGTCTAATAATTCCTGCACTTTGTGATACCTGCAAGTTTTCTCTATCATACTATGTTTAATTGATACTTGCATGTTGGTATCAGTCCATATCTCTCACACACACATGTCTCACTCACCCTATGTCTCACACTCATTGGTATCAGACAATGTAACACATTAGTTGTAGTGATACCTGCATTTTATCTGGCACTTTAATACTTGCAAAGATATGTTAAGTATCACTATTATGTTTCCAATCTAATGATTCCTGCACTTTGTGATACCTGCAAGTTTTCTCTATCATACCATGTTTAATTGATACCTGCAGGTTGGTACAGTCCATGTCACACACACACATGTCCCACTCACACCATGTCTCATACTCATTGGTATCAGACAATGTAAAAATGGCGGAAAAATGGAGAATGGAGAAGGTGCAACTGACGAAAATAGAGAAGAGACAGTGAAAGAGGCGAAAAAATCGAAGACGAGTGAAAAAGTGGCATGAAATGGGGAAATACAGATTAATTAAGTGGTTGACTTTGATTGGGTTACCAAAAAAAATGCATAAAAGAAGGAAGTAGAATTCTTATTTGATTGACTTTGATTGGGTTACCAAAAAAAATGCATAAAAAAAGGAAGTGAAATTCTTATTTGTTTAGGTATCAAAAAAATATGAAAAAACCTAGAAAAAAGGGATTTTCGTAATTAAATTAAATGGTAGAGAATATTGAAAATTTTGATAAAATAAGTTGTGTATTTGTGTAAATTACCCTATTTAGTATTGTCACAATATAATATATTTGAAATATAGGAAGAGCGACTACTGAAAAGCACATAACATTACACATAACATTATATAAATACGATAAATTTAACACACATAATACAGATAAAGACAACGCCCTACACTACCCCACGGCTGGACATCAACCTAACCCTTGCTAACCTATTAGCCTTCTACTCTAATTCGCGACTTCCACTCCTTCCTATCTAAGGTTATGTCTTCGGTGAGATCAAGTCTCGCCATATCCTGTCTAATCACCTCTCCCCAGTACTTCTTCAGTCTACCTCTACTTCTCCTAGTACCTTCTAAGTCGAACCTCTCGCACCTCCTTACAGAAGCATGGATACCTCTTCTCATATTATTGTATAGCCTAATGAGTAAAAATCTCTAAAATAAATTTTGCCTTCAAAAGTTGAAACTTCTACCAGAGCTCATGCTGAGATAGACCAATTGGGCTTTGAGCCCATAATTCTCGAATGGGAGATTGACATAAGAATCTTTAGCATATTTTAAGCCTAAAAAGATTAGTCAATTGAGTAAAGAGATGGTTAATTAATCCCCTAATTCCTAAAATCAGAGCATATTTGACAAAAGAAAAATATTGATGCTTGTTTACTACTCAAATATATCTTTTTTCTCCCTAAATCACGCTTATTTGTAATTTTAAATATAGTTATATATATATATAGCATACACATCTTATAAATATTTACTTGTTGATTTTAGGATTGTATACATATTTAATTTAAGATTGGTTTGTAAAAATACCTGTCATTTGAGTCTGATGTATACATAAAGTGTATAAAAACAACTTGTTTCAACATGTTTGTCTTTAACATAATGTTATGTAACCATCACATGTATACATATAAAAGTAATTTGATATACATATTATTAACTAAGAAACACAAGTATTATCATCTGAAAACATGTATATAGATTCAAATTTATTTTCATGTATCACAAATTATTTGGTTTATCAGCAACAATATATATTCATGAGTAATTGATAGAAATTTCAATAAGCAGAAGCATATCAAGCTATTTAGTACTATTTTTGCTTCATTTTAGATATCGATATGATCTTAAATGTGGTAAAATTGATATTTAGCTAAAAAGAAAGATTTACGATTGTCATAAATTTTTAATAGAAAGATTTAGCAATTTTCATAACGATTTTATTTTTTTTATTATCAGGTTATCGATTGTTAATGATTTGAGAATTTTCTTAATGGGTTAACTAAGAATTTGATCGTAAATAGATAAATTTATATCTGTACTATTTGGTATGCAAAGTTCTTAGCTTAGAATTTAGTTTCATACTTTTATTCCTAACGGTCACAAACTCTTGGTTAATGGTTATTCGACAATATGTAAGTGATGCATGTGGGTGTTTCATTTGGTTTATATCTTTTTTCTAAGTAATTTTTAATGATTATTTTTTGTGTGTGTCAAAATCTTAACGGTTAAATCAATAATACTCATTGAGAAATTAATTTATTTCTGGATCAGTAATTAAATTCGAAATAAGCCATTTTTTTTCTATAATAATTTTTAAATCTCATACAAACTCATGAGGATGAACTATTAATGCAATAAATTTTCTTCTTCTATTATTGTATAGAGGATCGCTTACACAAAAATATGATAAAAGAAAAAATGTCAGAAGTGGGATTTGAACCCACGCCCTCTTGCGAAGCCAAAACTTGAGTCTAGCACCTTAGATCACTCGGCCATCTTGAATTCATAAAAATAATTATTGTTAGGAAAAAACAAATTCTCTTACTACCAAAAGAAGAGCATAAAAGATGATCGGAATATCTATATTATAAATTGACTTTCCTATTTTATTATTCATATCAAATATGATTGAATGAAATATTTTATTGGTTTATCAATAATGAGTCTTTTTCATATAAATGAATTATTACGGTAAAAAATTATTATTTCTGTTGCTTTTTATATTATTTCTATGATTTACTATTAAATTTCTATCAAGGTTATTTTAATTAAAAAAATTTAAAAAATAATGGAGAGAAGACCTCTTATATTATTATAATAATAATCATAACAATTATTGTTATTATTTGTATTGATAGAGGTCAATTTAATTTAATACTAAGTTAACCATGTGTTTGAAATATATTATTTTAGATCTTGTTATAGAAAAACTATTTATGAATATGAAGATCTACATGTTTTAATATAAACTTCTATAATATTTAAAGCTGTCAATATCTCTTAACTTTTTTCTAATAAATATTTTGAACTAGTCAAAAGCAATTTTTTTTAAAAAAAAATATTTGTATGTACTTTAAAACAAAATTTAGATGTTAGATCAATAGTCACATTTATCTTGGGGAAAGGCTAAATTACATCTAAACTATTGAAAATGGATATGCATTGATAAAATAACTTAATTTTTTTTTTCTTTTTTTAAGCATTGGATAGGCATAATGACTTATAATTAAAGGAAAATAACGCTTGTATCCTTAAAAAAAAACTATTTACAAAGGGTTACCTTCTTACTTTCATGTTCCTTGTTTTTAATTGTTCTCGCGCTTGATACCATTAAAGTATATATATGGTAACAAAGAGAAATAAACAGTGACCTATAAAAAAACATCAATCAATTACTCTTTGAAACCATTACACGAATATCGAAACAATAACATCAAATGGCACATTTTGCATTTTTAATAGGTTGATATTTAAGCTTTTTAGCAATCAAATTGATGTATAGCATTTTTAATAGGTTGATAAAAACTCGTTACATATTAAAATCATGCAACCTTATGAGATCTTATGATATGATTACATAAATTTATATTTTTAAGAAAATTTATTTATTAGGAGTGACAAAAATTAAAAATCAACACCAAATAGCGATAAAAGTGCAAATGACACAAACAATGGACTAACAGTTTGCGTTTAAAATTTTGAGAACTTCATGTCATAACATATTTTTAAAACTACATTACATATTTTTAGCACAAAAATCAATATTTTAATTAGTCATATTTATCCAAAATAAATCCCATTTTTTCTTAATTATTGTACAAAACACGTCAGAAACAGCGGATTAGTTGCCTTTCCTATCATTGTTGTATTTACGTTAGATTTTTTTTGTCTTCTCTATTCTCTATGTTTTGTTTTTTGTTAATATATACGAAAATAATCTTTTATTTGTTTCCTTTCTTGAATTCAAATGTAGATATTACAATATTATATTAGCATATTGCTAAAAAAAAGAAAAATATCTAAAAAGAGATGTCAGAAGTGGGATTTGAACCCACGCCCTCTTACGAAGACCAGAACTTGAGTCTGGCGCCTTAGACCACTCGGCCATCCTGACTGGTTGTAAGATTTATTACAATTTACATATACATGCAAATTATTTTTAATTTAAGCAACTAAGCATACAATTATTTGGAATAATTCTTATAAAAGAAATTATTTTTAATTCGTAACTTGATAATAATAGCAACTTTCTTGTGGTAATAAGCTAAATTATATATAGTAATTTAGTAAGAGTTCTAACACTATCAATTTAATATAATTCAAATCACCAATTTTTTTAAAAAAATATATTTCCTTCTTCTTTCAACTCTTTCCTTTACGTGAAAAGTAAATGCGACTACATTCTTGGAAAGTTTGAGAAATTATCAATCTTTAATGAAAAAATAACATAATTAAGCAAATATATGATATGTATTTACATTATACAATTATAGTTTGAAAAAATTACAATTTATAGCTATATTAATTACACATATACAATTATTTGATAGATATACACATACAATTTTGACAAATATACGTATACAATTCGCCTCTTTCCTCCCTTTCTCGATCTTGCTTGCCTCTCTCCTCCCCTCTAGGTCACATAGCGAGGTCATGTTGTATAATTATATAAAATATAATTATTTGCATTCATTTCTAGTTTAAAAGGTCCTTCAACTTATTAGAAATAAAATAAATATGTAAGTATTTGAGGAAATTAACTATACTCTTTTATCTTTTGAGTTGTTTTGTCAAAATCATCGCTCAAGATCTTTACTCATGTGTACCAAATTCACCTATAGGTACTTTAACCATCTAATTTACCTTCAAAATTTTAATCTACTCAATCTATCGATTTCTCATTATTGATTACCAACAAATGGATGCACAAATAAAGTAAATATCACAAAACTTGGTAGATATTTGAAATAATAGATGAACATGCAAAGTTGAAACTGCTAATCAAATCAAAAGTGAAGATTCAAAACAAATAAGAATATTATGAATGAGAGAAACAAAAAAAATTATCTGAGAAGTGTCGTAAAGAAGATCGGAAGATGCAATTAAAAATATAAGTGAGAGAGAATGAATTTTTTTTTAAAGAGCATTGAAGAATGAAAAAGTATAAGAGATCTGACGCCACATCAACGCGTGTCCCAAAGTAAGATAATGAAATGATTGCAATTTGTGCTTTTAATGACACATAAATTTTTCTAAAACTCACTCTTCTATGATAATATAAATATAAACAGAAAGAGAAATTTCATATATAATTATTACTAATTAACGTGATACATGCGTGCAAATCACGTACATTTAATTAGTAAAAAAAAATAATATTTTTTTTTAATTAAAGTATCATGATGTTTGGATCAACTTATGCGCATCTCAACTAATTTCATGAGATATCAGTTTATAATAATTATATAAATGTGTTTATACCATCAAGTATCAATATTCTATATTTACTAAGCCAACAAAAGGGGTTTTGTTTCTCATCACATGGCCTTTTATAATTATACTTTGGGTCAGTTGCTTCTCTTTTGGTAACCTTCTTTATTGTATTTTATTTAGTCTTTTAATTTTTTTTTTAATTAAAAAAATCCTCAGTTATTACTAATTAAAAAAATCAAGGGATTCTTCTTCTTCTCTTTACTTAATTTTATGTTTCCCAATTTAATTTCAAAAGTATAAAATAAAAGATGTATTATAGTGTAAGTGAGTGAATTGTGCAACCTTTACAAGAAGATATTGTAGTTGTAGCCATTTATTATTATGCTTTTGGATCGTCAGAGAGGATCATAATATTTTACTTTTACTTTATATCGTACCAAACATGTTTGGTACGATATCTCTTGGCGTGTATATAGTCTTTGAATCGACAAAATCTGTCCAATATTAAAATAGCTATCATATCTGATATTCCTTGACGTCTTGCATAAGTTCTGTCTACAAACTAAATAAGTGTGCTTTTCACAAAATTATTTAATTTTGAAAGTTCCAAATCCATTCAAACATGATGCATTCATTGACCACGAACCTTTTCATGAATGACAAATAAAATAATAACTGTCACAGAAAAATACCTTAATCACTTATTGGTATATAATAGATATAATCGCGGTATATCTATTTACTTTTTTTTAAACCCTTGAATGCATTACATTAATAAATACACATATTCATAGAATAATATAATATTATAATAAAAAAAGTATTTCTTCTTGATAGTATGAATAACAAGCACAACCGGGCTGATTAGTTGGGCCTGACCCGACTCGGACTCCCAGCCCAAGTTTAATTAAAAAAAACAACAACATTCACAACAGATACTCAAATTATATAAATATTCTCATGGTATTAAATCATTCTACCCTCCCCAGGAAACAACCTCTCTTCCTCTATAAGGTAGTGGCAAGGTCTGCATACATTCTACCCTCCCCAGACCCCACTTGTGGGATTCCACTGGGTATGTTGTTGTTGTTGTTGTTGTTATTGTATTCTCATGGTATTAAATCATTATCGTTGTTAATTATATTTCATACTAGGTTCATACATTTGTATAATTGATACATGCACAATAACATTAGTATTATAATGTTGTCAATAAAAAAATTACCATGAAGAACTGGAACGAACTATGCTGAAAGAAAATTTATGCACTACGACATAGTGTTTTATGACCTCAACAAGTATATTCTTGTTCTTGTAAACTTGTTTACATCAATAGCCAGAATTCTGGTATTGTCAATTACAAAAACTTCTTCATCATCTGAAGTAGCATCTTCAACAGGATTTGTGTCTATCAAACAAATTGATTGTTCAAACACAAATATACAATAGTACGTGTTGCTTCTACGAGAACATTAGGTTGTTGGATCATTACTTCATATTCAATATTTTCAGATGTATCTCTATTATTCAAAGTTATGCATAATAGATGTTTAATAAAAGAAAAAATCAACACCAGATTTTTTCTGGTCCAAGTACAGGTAGAAACCAATATCGTTACATATGCACATTGACAGATATCTATCACAGATAATGTATTTAATCTCCATTTCATCAACAGTTACATCAACATACAATTGCAAAGTGATCGCCTTAACCAAATAATTATGTAGAGTTTGAGAATCGTAAATAATTCCCTTCATCTAAAAATCTTCATATTGCCCTATTCATCGTCAAAACATACAGAACAATTTTACTTAAATTCAAAACAATTATATTCTCGATTAAATTATTCAATACCAATTTAATCCAAAACGCAATTGGGATAAAATAATATAATCTATACAAATGAATACAACAATGAACTATAAACGCTAACCTGCACTATCCCATATTTCACCATGTTGTATCAAAATTAAAAATATACTACCAGTTTTCATTGAAACGCAAATAAAACAAAACAAAAAATAAAAAAATCATGAAAAAACGAACAAGCAAGCGATAATAAACATGATTTAATATACTTTATGTATTTAAAATAACGAAAATAAAAGATAATAGGAGTAAATGAAGAAGTAAAAAAAGGAATTTAAATAGTTTATCGAACTTTGAAAATATTGAATAATACATAATATTCACCCTTAATGAATTGTTTATCATATATATGAGTAATATTAATGAGTGATTTGAATGTTTTAATTGACCTATACAGATAAGTCATAATGTTAGAATACTATAAACAAACTATAAACATATCTTGTCAAAATATTAATTATCAAATTATTGAAATCAAACTTAAGAAATATCTAAGCAAATATCAAATTATCCTATTTACCATTCTTGTAATTGGCATCTAAAAACAGGGCAATTTAGTAAAAGGGGGAGAAATATGACCGTTGGGTGTCATCCAACGTCTCTCTCTATATTTAATTTACTTTCCCCTGTTCTTCCGCTCCAAAACTCTGAACTGAAAAACACGAAACAATCTTGAGAAATCATCAACAGATAAATCACTCAGACGAAAGCTTGATAATACTTGTCTGTAAATTCTCCGTAGAAGGCTGTAAATCTCTCTATTCTGTGAGTTCTTCTATCTATCACTTCCTGCTTTTAATCCATGAGAAAATTACACGTTTACTTCAAGAATGACAAATTCTTGTTTCTTTCGTTTAACGGCTATGGAATATGTTCAAATCTAGACTCCTGTACATTTCTTGATTAGGGTTTCTTCAATTTTAGGGTAAACAGATTTGGAACTCGATTTTTGGTTCTTCATATTGAATTATTCTTGGGGTTTTCTTTGTTTGATTAAAGAAGAACTATTGAGAACTAGGAAGGAAATTGTAGCGATCTGATCTCGATAGAAATCCCAGGTACTTTACTAAGATATAACCATACCCCCCAGCAACTCTAGCAGTGATATTTTGCCCTTTACAAAGAAGAATGTTAAAAAAGAGTCATCTTTCTATTGCAATGTTAGCAAATATTGAATGGCAGATAATGAATGGTAATCATTTTGGCCGTAAAACCAATATTTTTTCACTTTATTTGTAATTTTTGAAGTTGGAGTTGTGTTTGTTTGAGAGTAGTGGTAAGTTCTGCTTACAACAGTTGTGATACTACACTGGGTGGTTGTTGTTGTGCAGTTGTGTTTCGCTATAATTTTTGCAAATAATATTTGGTTGTTTGAAAGTGTACAGAGTGAAAATGGGGTTTTGGTTGTTTGAAGTTGCACTTGGAATTCTCATGGTCAAATGCATTTTCAAACAAATCAACAACAACATACGCAGTGAAATCCCTCACAAACGGGGTCTGGGGAGGTAGAATGTACACAAACTTTACCACGAGATCGTGAGACTGTTTCCTGGAGTAATTTATATGGCCAAAGCAAATGGTCCTCTTACATTGAGTCATTCTATCAAATAGATATCCGAGACTCATAGTAAAGTCGCGGGAGTTCCACGTTATTTAAGCTTTGATTCATGTACGTAATGTTCATTTCTCTGTCGCAAAACTAGACAACCTGGTATTTTAGGCAATAGACTATGTCTTCAACAGTGTATTAACTGTCTATAATTAGTTTCCCTCTTGAAGATGGCATTGGTAGGTGTACATTACCAGCTTTTCTTTTGTCTTTGCTAAATCTGTTTCTTGCTACTACTGCAGAATGTTATTCTGAGTGATTGAATGGAGATTATAAACCTTTATGCATTGAATCGAAACGTAACATCATAGTACAAAACCAAAACTTGTGGAGCTAATGAACTTCTTTGATGCTTATAATACTCAATTCTGTATGCGATCAATCATGTTTTGCTATCATTTCATGATATAATCTCATTTACAGGGTACAGGATCTTCTCCAAATTCTGTTGGGACACGACTACATGGCTATGCTTCAGGATCAGAATATCAGTATACATTTTGATGGTAGAAACCTCATTAAAACCACTAGAGTGTAATGTGATGATATACTTCTGTTGGTTCACTAAATTTTATTTTCACAGGTGCTTCTTTGTTTGGAAAGAATGATACTTCGAAAGCCCTGAAGAAAGGAGGAGGAGGGCTAGGTGGAAGAAAAGCACTTAATGACATCTCAAACTCAGCAAAGCCTTCTTCTCTGCAGGCATCAAAGAAAAATAACTCCACGAGTGTTATTTCGATCGGGAAAGATCTTAACGCCACCAAAAACAAATTTCCTGCTAACCTTGCTAAAGTACCTGACAAGGGAGGCAGGAAAGCACTCACTGATCTTACAAACTCAAGCAAGCCATCAGCAAAGCAGGGGTCCAAGAAGGGACTTGATAAGAAATTGAGTGCTGCTGCAGCAGCAAATATTCCAACTTCTATAGCTGAAGAACAATTTCTGCATGATCATGAGAAGTGCATCAAAGCACAGAGGAAGGTGATCGACATGGATTTTTTTCTGAAGGAAGTTGGACTAGACAATGGTAATTAAAAAGTTACAATTGAGCAAGCTATGCCTTCTTTGTTGTTTTATGAAGCAGTTGATAATCTGGTTTTCATATGACAGATATCCCTGTGCAGCTACTAGCATCTCCACATGCATCTAAACTGTCAATGAAGTCGACGGTGAGTAGGGTTACGGTTAATTCTTTAATTTGCTTCCTCCATAATCAGTTGTTTCTGAACAGCTTCTGTTTGATTTGTCCATCAGTCTTCGATATACCTAGAGACCCCTGTGAAGAAGCACTTTGAGGTAGAAGAGATGCCAGAACTGCTGATGTATGATCAGGTTCCTCAATGTGAGAAAAGGGGAGACTCTTCACCTTCTCTGGGATCTCCTATATCACCAAAGCTCTCATATATGAGCGGGAAAGATTTCACCTTGACTGGAACACCCAATCGACAAAAGTATTGAAGTGTGACAGACTTCTTTGAGATGGATGATCTCAAACACCCTTTATTCATTTTTGGTGGTCATCAGTCAGTTGGCTAAATGACTGTTGAACTTAGTTCTTTCTGGTTTTGCTTCAAGAAGCTCCGTCGTGTGACATGATTTTACATTTTCGTCATATTAATTGATGTTTTTGATTCTGTTGTAAACCATAATTTGTTATTTCAGATGGTTATGAATTGCTGGACGTTTTTGCCTTCTTTTTATATCATATGCTCGTTCTCTACAAGGTTGTTATGAAACGTCCAACATGTTTTCCAGTTTTTTGTAACATAAATAGTTGATCTTGAACTACAACAGAATTAACATTTGTTTCGAGAAATATATTGACCAATATCAAATATTATATTTGTTGTACCCTTGATCATCTCAAGATCGTAACACAATATCGTCTTCGCAGCATTTTCCTAACCGGATCACTTGTCAAAAACAGGCTTACTTGAATGGTACCAAACAAGAATGCTAATTTCTTTTATACATTTCGCATTTAATTTGCTATTTCTGCACTTTCTAATCTATAGCAGTGACGGAGCCAAAATTTTCTTTAAAGGAATTCAAAATTTTAAGAAGCGGATACATGAACTAAGCAAAAGGGGTTTCCTATCGATTATATAATACATAAAAAAAAAAATTATTTTTATCATATATAAATAGTATAATTTTTCGTCAAAAAAAGTTCGAATAAACTCTCTAATTACTATGTGGCTCCGCTATTGATCTCAAGCACCGATAGAAGTGGAATTTCAAAGAGAAATGGTTTTCTCCGGACTTTTTTTCAAATTTGAGAACCACTACCCCAAACATCTTTCTATGTTGTACGTACTGTATCGGTGCATTTCAATTTTCCTCATTCATAGTGGTCCATTAATCTACTAATAAGTCACGAAATTTCATTTATCACTTTATTGTGAAAAATGAGAGCTAGGGTGTAAGTTTTACAAGTGAATTAGATAAAATCAGAAGTAAAGTTTATTCTAAATTATATTAAAAATGTGAAGGACTTTGAAAATATTGTGACTTTGCTTTAAATAAAATCATATATTCATCAAATTTTTAAATTATTATTTAATTATATTGAGGAGTTTAGGGTCGTCGTGCTTGCTTCATCAGCTTCAAGCAGACAGGCGATTATTGAGTTGTTTGGCTTGATGGTTCAAACCTGACATCTTAAATCCAATGTTTTGAGATCGAAGCTCAACAACACAAATATTTTTATATCATTTCTACTAATTATTATTTTAATTATTTCCTTATCTACTTCAACTATAAAATTACAATAACGTGTCTACTTAATTTTGCGGTGGCTATTAACAGCTTGTTTGGATGGTGGTTTTTCATGGTATGGTTACTAAGAGAACGACGTTTGTTTTGATTGTTTCATTAATTATATGGTATGGTATGGTTTAGTTTCATCGTTCTGTAACCATGAAAACCCTCACTTTTTGAAACCACCAATTTGGTGGTATCCCATGGTTTCCTTATTTTTTTTTTCAATTATACCCTTATTTAAATCTAAATAGTTCTAATTTCTACTTCATTCTTTATTAAACTTTACCCTAATATATATATTATTTTTGTATTACTTATTTTTCTCCGCATTAACTTTTGAAACTTTTTTTCGCCTCCTGTTTTTTCTTTCACGTTTTAATCTATTTTTTGAGGGGTTTTTTTTTAAAAGTTCCTACTTTTTTTATTTTCTTATGTTGTTTGTATGGTTTGGAGATATATTAGCTTGTATGTTTCCCTACTTGATTCTTAAAAAAAATATTGATAAATTTAATATTTATACTAATTAAGGACATTTTTGTAAATTTATAAGTTACGATACAATACCATACAGTCAAATCAAACAACAAATTATCATTAAACAGTAACAACCCATACAGTCTATCCAAACATTGTATGGTTTTGTAGTGTACGATACCATACCATACCATATCATACAGTACCATACATTATGAAACCATGACAAACCACCATCCAAACAAGCTGTAAAGTGTCTACTTAAATTTACTATGCTATTTCTATTAATTATTATTTAAATTATTATTTAATTATTTCTTCATCTACTTCAACTATGGCTCTTAGTATTTAAATATTTTGTCATCTACTTCAACTATAAAATTACATATTACCCATGATAAATTATGTTCCCATGCTTAGCTACAACGTTTTATGGTGACTATTAATGTGTCTACTTAATTTTACCGTGCCACCTCTATTAATTATTATTTAATTATTTCTTCATCTACTTTGACTATGAAATTGTGTCTACTTAATTTTGCAGTGGCTATTAGAGTATCTATCTAATTTTACTATGTCATTTTTTAATTATTATTTAAATTTTTTTTAACTATTTCAACTATGAAATTACATATTACCCGTAATAAATTATTTCGTTTACTTCCATTATGAAATTACAATATTACTTGTAATAAATTTTTTCTCGTCTAGGATAATATGTACTATTTAAAAACTACTTAAAAATATTATAAATTTAAATAACTAAAAATATATTAAAATTGTTGACTCTCTAAATTTTATCAAAATTATAAAAATTAAGAGAAAAAAATAACATATATTGAGACCATGCGACGATGACCTTGAACGTCGCAGTTGTGTAGCAGTTGGATGGTTGGTTTGTTTAGAATGGATTTACTTAAAATTAAAGTTGACTCAGTTTTGGATAAGATCCACATCTTCAATTTAGTCAGACACTTCGTTTTCGTAAATAACGAGTCAAAATGATTATAAATTATGTTAAATGAATAAAAATATTTGATTTAGAAATATTTGTATCGTAATACTTTGATCTAAAAGTATTTTTATTATTATTTAATAAGTAAGAAAATACTCTTTTTGTTATTTAATGAGTCAGAAATATTCTTTTGTCAAATAAATTTGTTATTTATTTTATTTTTGAACACATTATTTTTTTAATTAGAAAATATTTATCCTACTTCAATTCAAGAAAAATTAAAATTAAAAAATATTTCTTGTTTTATTATAATTATTATTCTTATCGTTATTTAAATAAAAATATATGTTGGATTTATAATGATCTTATATTTATGACGTATATTATTTGTTACATGGGTATGATGTTCAATTTTAATTAATAAAATGAGATTAAAAAAAATATTTTCTTACATTTTTATTTAGTTAGAGTGATTTTAAAAGAAACAAAATAAGAAAAAGGTTTTTTAAAAATAATGTTTTTATTAAGAACATAATATGTTTTAAAAAAATAAAGAAGAGCATTTTAATCCATTTAGTGACAATAAGGGCATTTTTGGACCAAAATATTGACGACAACAATATTTTTGGACCAAAATATTGACGACAATAATATTTTTGGACCAAACTATAAACGAAGATCATCTTTTTCATTTCACATTGTTTAAAGGCATTTTTAACCCGGATCCCTTCTATTTTTAAAGCTACAATTTGTTTTTTTAACCAAAAAGAAAAATCTAATTGTTTGATAATATATGGGATCATATTAGTTACACTATTAGCAGTGGAATCTTAGTCTAGTTGTTAACAAAATATGTGAGTTTATATCCAGATGGTCATTTAATTAATTATTTTTTCATAGAAAGTCACTCAACTTTCTTTTCTAATCTTAAAGTTATTCAACTAAAAAAAATTTCTCATAAAAAATTATCCAACTAAAGATTCTTCTCACAGAATGTCATTCAAATTTCTTTTATGTCCTATAAAGTCACTCAAGTATTAATATTTCATTTAGAAAGTTAGTCCAAAAGTCTATTTCAAGAAAAATAGTTGGAATGATCTCGTGATCACTTACAATTAAGTACATTTAAATGATTTTGAAAAGCTTAAAAACGTTTTTTCTTTCATATAAAGGACATAAAATTTATAAAAATCTACGTAATCAAGTCTTCTTTTAAGAAAAATAGTGTGGAGTAGACAAAAAAAAAACTCTATCAGATATACTCAATTGTGAAATTATTTATTTAAATTGATCAAACTCAAATATATTCTTGATTATTTATTCTCTTACCCTACTTTTTTCTAGCATGATGTCAATATGATGTCAGAATAATTGCTATAAATTAATCTCCGGTGATACTCCATCGGTATGTTGATACCATATCAATATCATATACTTGATCGGTATATTGGTACCTTTTTGTCATATAAGATTAAACTCTTTTTTAAGAAATAAATAAGAAATAATTATTAAAGTCACAATCTTATTTACTAAACTCTAAATTAGTAGAAAACGTATTATTTATACCATATCGATATAATATAGGATCAAGTTTAATTCTCTGTGATACTCTGTCGGTATATTGATACTCTATCAATACCGTCAGTATATTGATATCTTATCAATATCATATAGGATTGGACTCTTTTTTAAATTAAAAAAAAATAAGAAACAATGAAGATATGATATAGGGCTTCACAAAAAAGCATGTTGCCATTATATGTTGATACTTTGCTCGTATATTGATATCTTCTATGATACTTTGTCGATATATTAATACCATATCGGTATTAATTATATTTTGTCAGTATATAATACTCTCATATAAGACAACCCTTGATATCAGTATGATAGCATGCAAATTATAACAATAGACAAATTAGAAGGTATTAATTATAATTAATTAGAAAACATAAATATATGAGCGTATATTAATATAAATAATTTGCTTTACAAGTATGTAAGCTTAATTTTAAAAAAATAAAAAATACTCCTTTTCTTTCCCTTCGAGGAATAAGATCCAAACGGAAAAAACACGGTTGGCATCTTTTGACTTTTGATACTCAGAAACGTGGGCCCCATGAAAACCTGTGGTTGGGTGACGATTGAGATCGTTCTCACCGTGTAACTAAGGCAACAAAAAGGATGGGAGCATCCAATGTCATCTCTCCGGATCCAGAAGTATGTTCGGTAGGATGTATAAAAATAATATTAAATAAATTATATTAGTAATATTTTTAATATTAATTATTCATAGTTTATTTTTTATGCATTAATGATATTTGTAGTAGTTATAGTCGTATTAATTATGTAAAAATTATTTCTAATGAATTATTTGGTCTAATGTATTAAAATTAATAAGATATTTTCGATAAATATGATGAAAAAGATGTAAAAAAAGAATTAGGGAGCAATTGATATTTTTAATCATGATAAGTGATATGGGGTCAACTCTTGTGATTTAACCCAATAGGCAGCCCAACACGCTTAAACTCAAGCCTTTTTTTTCCTCACTTTTGATCTAGTCCAACACAAACAATGACTGCAAAATCAAGAACACGAGCACGTACAGGAACGAGTCTCAACTTTGTTATTAAACTCGTGCCGACAAAGAAAGCACATAACACTTAGGCTACAAAATTCGCCCAGGCCAACATACTGCCCCAAACTGACTGTTTGTGCCTTTAAATAGTGCGCATCAGTTCAGTCATGTGCCTGCCAGTTCAGTTGACATCCCCAATTGATAGGCCATTATGCTGGCAGCCTGCCAGGCACATACGTGCAAAATATATCGAGTTATCGATAATTTGATGTCGAGCTCTAACTATGAAAAATCTTGGTAGAAAACTCTTTCTTTTTTAATGAATCTTACACATTGTGAACTTAAATTAATCAAAATTCCAATACGAATATTGCGTCAGCAATAAATTAACTTTTCATGTTATATTTTGAGCTTTGTACATTGTAAAATAAAAGAGGATAAAATTTATGCCACCAAAAGAATATACCCTTGAAACAATTTTATTTTATTTTAAAAAAGACTTCTTTTATTTTCAATTGATAAATAGTTCTTGCATCACAATATTGAAACATTATAATGCTTTTAATATTTGAATTTCAATAGCAACATTACTAATATTACACTTTAGTTAATATTAATTTATAACACATTATATTTCCTATATTATCGATCTCTTAATAACTTTCTTCCGAACCAATCGACCCTGATTATAATTTTTAAATTTTTATATTCACTCGATCATAGCAAACACCATAAATAAGAACTACAAATCAATCATGAAGTATTTCCATTTTTATATTATATATTTGAAAATTAAAAATATAAGAAAAGTTGAAATGTTACATTATATTAATTGCAAGATCAATGATACATGAGATTGAAAAATAAATATATTAAAAAATTATGAAATTATTTCTTTTGTTCAAATCAAGTATAAGTCATGACTGTTGGAGTTAAATACTCATTTTATGAATTATTGTCGTTGAAAACCATGTGACCAGGTGGTATATCTTAAATTAAATTAGAGAGTTTTGATTGAAAAATAAATAAATTAGTCAACTTTTTTTTCACTATTGCACACATCACCACACACTATAATATTTATCTGCACTTCTTATTTTTCTTGCATACTACTTCTTCTTCACCACAAAACAAAGCAAGACCACTATTTATAGGTGAGGAATACTTCTTGTGGTCTTGAATGAGAATAAAATGGACAATAAAGTAGGCATGTGAATGGAGGAATCGTGTCTAGGAGGTTATATGAATTACAAGAATCTAATGGGATAGAACATGAGTTAGTTGTTACATGAGTTATAAGACATTAATATTAATGATCATATAAGTTACAAGAAGCTAATGACCATAAGAGTTACAAGTACTAATGGTCATATAAGTTACAAGAGTCAATAACCATTTCTACCACAACTTATACCCACTAACATATGCACATAATATTTTATTTTAATAATAAAATGCATATATAGAAGTATTATCTTATAGTAAATTAGTAATGGATTGTGATATTTGCACAAATCTTTAAATATATAATATCTTAATAATTTTTAAATCTTATTATAAATATTAATCATTCATGTATATTCTGATCATTCAATAAATGAAATTGTCAAATAAACAAACAAATCCTTTAAACTTAATGAGTAAGTATGCTAATTAAAATTTAGACTTTTCGTCGAATCTTTCATCAAATAAAATTGTATTACGAGTATGCTGATTAAATTTTTGATAAAATACCTTGTTAGACATACATACATGTTATATCTACTAATCTATACTTTCAAATCATTATTTGTTATCCCACTATTTAATAATTTTATATTAAATTTAGAGTAAAATATAATACTATTTCCTCCTTAAATGTCTTTCGATTACATTCTTTTTTTAAATATAAATAATTATGTTAACGCCTCTTATAATTGTATTCGAGATGCAATTACGGTTGAATGATAATATTGCTAACTCATAAAAAAAATAATTAGTTAGTAAACTAATGAAATTTGTGGTGGCTCTTAAAATTTAGACTTAATTAAATTTAACAAATGGTAATGCTTAAGACAAATAATCCAAAATTATCTAATTATACTTAGTTGCAAATGACTCCAAAGTGCGCAAATCAAGGTTTGACTGTAATAAAATAAGGTTTGGGCTTTTTAGGAATTAGGGCCTTGAAGCCAGCTAGGGCATCAAAGGTTGTTTCGGGTAAATTAAGCACGCAGACAAGGGCAATTTGGTCATAAAGACAACGTTAAATACGTGGCGTTTTGCTACTCCCACATGTGCCATATCTTCCCAGGCTTGTAAGGAAGAGAAGAACAATTACAGGAAAAGTCGACAACGCTAGTTCCCGGCGACTGATTGCCGTCGCCGATTGAGTTTTCCGGCTGAGATTTTGTTTTTTTTTTTCATTCTCATAATTGAATCAAGGAGGAGGAGGATCTGCCATTGTTTCTGTCAGCAAGACCTGAAGATTTTAGTTATTTCTACGAAGATCTCATTCTTTCTGAAGAGAATCGTCAATTTTTGAGTAGAAGAAATCGTCGGCGGGTTTAGTTTTTATTGGTTGGGAAGAAAATTAACAGGTATTGAAAACCCTAGCTAATGCTTTTCTGCGATTTTTTGTTCATTGTTTTTCACTAATCATCGGAGGAGAATCTACAATGTTTGGGACTACCAGATATGTGGTTTTAGAAGACAGATCTAGGGTTATTTCCTTCCTTTTCGAGCTGTCAATGGCTTCAAGATTCAGGATCAGGCCGGAAGTGCCTTTGTTTTGTCTACTATATAATGATTCTCCAGTGCCGAGGCAATTGAAGTTGCGATTTGATCAAAATCTATTCGATTTGGATTTTATACCATAGCTTTAGCTTTGATGATTGTTTTCTGGCCTCATGTATATCAATCAATAGCTGAAGACTTAAGTGCTTTCTGGTGGCATAGGATCTGTGGTTGGAGGTCAGAAATAGCTCATAAAGAAGGTTGAGGAGTCAACTGACCACCTCAGCGGCCCCATTGCTGAAAAAACTCGGCTTCAAAACCTTAGGTTGAATTTCCGCCTCTCTCCTTTATATCCAGTGATGTCTGCGTTTCTAAAGCCCCGATCTCTTCTAGATTCATATGCTATTGAATGTGGCTCTCTTTGTTTCTGTCTGTGGTAAAGTTGTGATCCTTGATTTCCTGTTCAACTGTCTAGAGATCATGTTCTGCCCTCAGAGCTACCTCAGGCGAAGGGTGGTCCTGTGCACACTTTCTCTAATGTCTCATGACCTCCCTAATAGATTGTCCGTGCCTCCTGCACATTAAAGTTAAGGGCTGGGACTGGTAAGGGTTATCAAGGCTCTTGCTAGAAAATACTAGAAATGCTTTATATAAAAATCTAAAGGATAGTATTTGGGTAGATAGACAGAAATTTACGCAGCAGAATATATGACAGAAGAGTCTGAAACTGTATTTGGTTAATAAGCAGGCCAAATCAACTTAGGCTTAACCCGTCTTATATATTTGCAACATTTGTTGGAAAGTTGCCACATGTCAAATTCCACTTTGAGATGCCAATAACCTCTGGGTGGAAACTAAGTACGCGGGTTATGTTTGGTACGGTGTTGGTTTAGTTGCTTATTCATTTTATTTTGCGTATACAGGTAGATGTTTTGCTGACATAAAATCATGGGTCCAATGATGGAGTCAAGCCAATGGTGGGTTTTAACATCTTCAACGATTGCAGCTTTCTTGTGCCTTCACCTTTTATATTGTGGATGCTTTGTCCTGAAGAAATTTGATTGTTAAATTAAGTAAAAGATAAAGTAAACGACAACATGGCTTGTTCCGCTCAAAATATTGAACAATTTAGCTTGGGTTATGGAAGAAAATTTATGCTTATAAAGGATGTTTAAGTTCTCTAATGTTTTGTTTAAACCTTATTTATCAAGAAAAATGTTCTGATATTTGTGTTAAATATCTTTCTTTCTTTGGCTCTTTTGCCGCCTTACCCAATTAATGTGTGATGAGATGCACTTCTGATTTTGAGTTTGTATGAAGCAATGTGCCTCTGGTAAATCTAGTCAAAAGCATTCCTTTAATTTGTGTCTACTTTACACATGAGAATAGATACTGCAATTGCGGAGTCTCAAATAACTTAACGATGCTAAGTGGAATGTTTTTATTTTACAGACCTGCTTGTGTACTTGTCCTGATAGTTTGAAATCAAAAACTGAGTTGTTCAATAAGAGAAATCAGCCAATTGAGGCATCGTGCAAGACTTGTGGAGGGAGTTTTTTAGTTGATGGGATAATATCCATATCTGGTAACATGCTTAGTACAGTAAATATGGAAGTTTCAAAGTCTATCAATCCTGAGTTGAGTTGGTGGAAGGCTGTGAAAAAGGGAAGGCGCTCTAGGAATACAGTTGCTAGACGCCTCAATGAGGGTATGAAAGTGATAAACAGGAGTCCTAAGAGGGTTGGAGATTTTTCAGGCTCAGATTCTGACAAGGTACCTTGTGATTTTTTTTTTTGGTAATGGTTTTATTAAATACAATTTTGAGTGTCTTAATTGTTGCGTCTATTGAAATATCTAGCAGATTGCTGAAGCTAGCTGTTGGTCTTCTGATAAAGTTGAACGCGTTCTGATTAAGAAAAGAAGGCAATTGCTTCATACTTCATTGGCACAATCTCATAATCCCTCTGTTGACTGCGAAGATTCATTATCACCACAATCTATAGGAACTCCTATGCATTTGGAAGACACTGAGCAAATTTCAGTTTATGCTCATTTATCTGATCCCAGGGGACCTGGGCGGAGATTTGAGAGGAAGGCAGCCCGTAAATTTGGTCTTAGTGATAGGATGTTAGATGCTAAAATTTCTAAGGTTGCTATTGGGGAACTTTACAATTCGGTAGACTTCTCGGGAATTGCACTTCTAGCTGATGCTGCTTGCATTAATGACATGGATGATGACCTTTGTAATGCCGAGGAAGCACATGCTATGGTTGCATGTGCAGCACCAGGGGAATCTGCTGGATCTACTCCTCATCCTAAGGAGATATTGGCCTTGAAGGATCCTGGTAGAGGAGATATGATGCATGGTAGCAACACGGAGGCCTCCACTGTTAATGAATCTGCTGTTGCTCCTAAAGGTTCTGCTGAATTTAAAGAACCTTCAGTTGTAAATAGAGCAGTTTCACCAAAGATTGACAGGATGCACTGGGATCTTAACACCTTAATGGATACATGGGAGCAACCCCCGGAGGATTCTTCTCTGGGAAATGCTTTTGCCAAGGGCTTAAGTGATGGGGCACAGAAAGAGGAACCCAAAGTAGATATTTGTGATAAAAAGGGGGGTTTTGAATACTGTAAACATATTTCTGGGAAATGTGTGCCTCCTGCTCAAAATGGAGCAGTATCCGAGTCTTCTGAAGTTTGTAAGCTCGAATCAGTCTTAGTTAATGATAGGAACACTTTTAGCCATTCTACCAAAGCCTTGGACTCTTTATCTGCACAAAGAGAAACATTTGGTGAGCTTGTCACTGGATATGCATCATTAGCTGATTCTTCCTTTGTTAAATCACATAATGCTTCATGCATGCTTGTCTCAAATGGATCAATTACGAGTGCTTCAGATAGTCCAATTTTGACACTGATTAGAGATTGTTCCGTGAAGGCTGCAGGATTTAATAAAGCTGCTATATCTGAGGTTCCATTCCCAGCAAAGCCTTGCTGTGGAGGTGCCTCTACATACATTGACTGTAGTGATCCTATAATGAATAGTGAAGTATCTGACGCTAGTATTTTGAATGTCATGGGTGTTGAAAGTTCTGATAGTAATCCTACAGAAACAGATTTCTGCAATCAATCATCTAAGTGTGAAGATTTGTCTACCGCAAAGGCCTCTATAGTTGAGGGTCGGTCTGTTACCGTTGAGCCCATAGAGCAACATGACAGCATTTTAGCTATTGATTCTCAGTTAGAGGGGAATGAAGTAATTTCTAAGCTCAATGACGGCTATAGGTTTGATCAAGTGGAAAAAGGCACTTTTTCTGAGAAGCGTTCTTCAAGAAGCTGTAATGAGGGACTGCAGATTGATGATCCTAGTCAATTCACAAGGAGTGCTTCGGGTTTTGAAGATAGCCATAATTCTGATATATCTCAGGAAGATCATAGTCAAATGGTTAGTCGAGAGCATGTGACTAGAACTGAGGTTGGCTATGATTCTCCATTTGAGGATGGAGAATTAAGGGGATCAATTATATATTCTTTGGAGGACAATGAAATGGAGGATGGTGAAAATGAATGTGTTGATTATGAATCAGATGGTAGAGACGACATGGATTTTGATGCCAGTGATTACCCTGCCTCTGAAATAGTTGAAGCAGGCTCTGATGGTTCACAAAGTACAGAAAAAAGAATCTCGTCAACCAGTAAATCTCCAGAAGTTGATTTTGTAAAGGGCGGATCTCCAAGAAACTTTATGAGGAGACAATTCAACAGGGATGACTATAGCATTGGTGATAGTGATGGAAAGAAAGGGTTGGGTACAGGATCTGGATCTGGATCTGCAACTCAAAGGTTCAGTGATAAGATTGGAGGAAAAGAAGATGCTTTCAGAAAAGGACACACATCTGATCGCATGGCAGCATATGAATTCAGAGGGTTTTGCATGGAAGAAATTGGTTCAAAGACAAATAGAGGTAAGCTACAGTCACGTATTGAAGGGTCGCAACATTTGGATGCAACAGATGGAAACAACGCTGCACGGAGGTACCAAAACAGGTGGGTATCTGTTTCTGAGAGTAGTGTCGGTTACAGCATTCTTTCCTTCAAGTCTAACATAAAGTCTTGCTTTCTTATAAATTACCTGATAATTTTTGCACCAATGCGTGTGAGTATTTGTTTTTGTGACTATGGTGCTTCTTAGGAGATGGTTCTTTCCTTCAAGTCTTTCATAAAAAGTCTTGCTTTCTTATAAAATAAGCTGATAATTTTTGCACCAATGCGTGTGAGTATCTGTTTTATGTGACTGGTGCTTCTTAGGAGATGGGTCTTTCCTTCAAGTCTTGCATAAAAGTCTTGCTTTCTAATAATTTACTTGATTCTTGCAGGCCCCATAACCTTATTGGTGGTCACCATAAGCCTGCAAGAGAAGTTAGTCCAGATAAATATGTTGGTAGATATCGATCTGGTTATTATTCTCAAGACAGGGGTGCAACGAATGGCCAGTGGAATAGTTGGAATTCAAGAAATTTCTACCCAAATGTTTATGATGGCCCCGAGAGTCATAACTACTCAAGGCGCTGCAATTTTGCTGACAAGTTTGGTAGGTTAAACTATCGAGATCATCAACAATCAATAATTTTTCCCTCAGATGGTGTGCGCAGGCCACCCATGAGGAGGAGATCATCTGTTGAGAGGGATGACTATGATGATACCCATAGGAGGATGGTACCAGTGAGAGGAGGCTACCGGAGCCGCAGTGATGCTGAAAGTTTCTCTCAGAGGGTTGCAAGAGGAACAAGGGAGGAAGGGTATGATGGTGATTTATCTGCTGTACGCATGCCTCTGTATTTATCAAGGGGAGAAAGAACCGGTTCTCCAGCTTCAGGTAGAGTTGCTCGTATTTCACTGCCCAGGAGGAGATGTCGTTCAAGATCTAGAACGCCTTCTCCCCATCAGTGGCATACACAGAGAGCGCGAAACTTTAGCTCCAGAAGAAGGCATAGCAGATCTCCAGATTTACGATGTGATGCCAGAATGAAGCAGCCCTTCCGGAAACATGCCAATTATGGTGAAGATTTCTCATCTTCAACAAGAGGCCACTGCCCCTCTGAACGGAGTTCTAGATGGATAGATGAGCGTAGTTTTGTAGGTGAAAATTCAAAGAATAGGTGGGGTCGTAAAAATAATTAGGCACCCGGTCAAGTGTAGTCATATAAGTTTTGGTCTTTTGCACCGGTTTAGGGTCTCTTGTTATTTTTCTTAGGTCTAGTTTTGATATTTCAATTTTTCTTACTTGTAAAAATTGAAAATCACAAAACAGGTACAGGTTATGTTTCCATTTTCGCAGACTGCCTGCTAACCCTCGTGAACATTCAAATATCTGTTCGAGTAATTTTTCTACATTATCGTAGAAGAGTAACTGAATATCAAGAAAAAGAAAGAAAATAAAAAGTTTTACCCTAATATTTCATTTAGTTAGTGATCAAATATATATGTAAAAAAGAGAAAAATATCAACAAAAAGGAAGGAAATAAATTTTTTTACCATATATATACGTAGACCCCCCTGAAATGGGAGCTTTTACCTATTTTATTTGTCCTCTATTCTTTTTTCTTTTTACTTCATTTAAAAAAAAAGGAAATTTACAATAACAAAAAAAGAAATAGATTTATACAAATCAATTTGTACAAGAAAAATATTACTCTATGTACATGAAGGTAGTATATACAGATACAATTCATAAAAAGTGAAATCACTTTTTAATTATTAAAAATGAATATGGCAAATTGAGAAAATGGTATGCACTTTTAAATTACAAGTTTATACTATTTCCTACTAAACTAGGAATAGAAAGTTTATCAGCATAGAGAAAATCTAATAATAAATGTATCATTTAAAATTTATTATTAGTAGTACAATATTTATATATGTATCTTGGGATAAATATGTAATGTACGTTCTCAAAAATTAGTTAACTTGCAAGGCACGAGTAATTAGCTTAGCTCAATAATCATCTACTTCCACAAGGTATTACTTGAATTTGTTAGGTCATTCCAAATGTGACATGTTTTGTTCACTATCATATTCGTTTTCATGAACACTTTGCGATGTTACAATAAGTAAATGTGAATGGAGGAAATAATTATTTAGTCTTTCTCAAGTTTGGCGATGTCAAACAATATTTGTTGGTTTTGTATAATAACCAACTTTGGCAAGTTATCAATTATTAATACAAAAAATACCCACAAAGAACGTGTAAGCTTTTCCTTCATATTTATGTTTCTTTTTAGTCACTTATGTCAAATATTTAGATTTTGTTTCTTTACTGTTGGTGTTAAACACAGTTTTGATGATGGACAAGAAATATGTTGACTTATCAGATTCTTCAGTACTATTTCAGAGAGAAGAAGACACGATACAACAAGATTCGGAATGGATAAAACTTCTGGAGATAAGGTCGAAAGCACAAAAGTAGGAAGATGGTTCAGCAATCACAGGTGAATGAAGAGTTGGTTTGAAGAAGGAGTTCAAAAAGGTGTAGAACTCTAATAAAGCAAAAAGCAAAAAAAGAGGAGTTTGAGCTGAACAAGAAGTCTTCTGCAAAGTGATATCTGAAGAGTCTAACTGCAAGTAAAACTCTTGAAGACAACAATAAAAAGGAGTTCGAAGACTCAAAAGAATTAACCAGACGAAAAGAGAGAAAAAGAAGTCAATAAAGTCTAAGGTCAAGAAACAGTTAATTGGTTTGGTTCTTTATTGAGTCATCATTTAGGAAATTGTTTTTTCTTTTGGTATTGAGTCTAAATGTTGTTCATATCTTATTATATAAACTGAGAGGAAGTCTAGTCTTCAAGTTGGGGGCAACTTGAAGACGTGGAGAACATAAGCCTAGGGAGGTTTATGTGTGTTTATGAAGTTCTTGAAGTTTGTTGAGTCTTAGATTACTAGGATTTTGTAATCTTTTGTGGAGGCTCATATTGATTTAGTGAAGTTGGGAGAAAATCCTGTAGAGGTACAGGTCGTGGTTTTTCACCTTTTGTGAGCTGGGTGTTTCCACGTAAAAACACCATGTTCTCGTTTATTTCTGCTTTACTGAAACATGTCTGCGAACCTACTCCTTCGATTAGGCAAATCCATAGGACGTCACTTTTCTAAAAAACGGATAGGGACCCTATATCCGTTGTTTTTTTTAAATAGCGACAGACAGTGACCCAATGTTCGTCGCTTTTTTTAAAATAATTTTTCCAAAATAGCAACGGACAAGTAATCTATGTCCGTCGTAAATTTTAATTTTATAAAAATATATATTTTTGTAAAATGCGACGGACAGTGCCTCTATGTCTGTCACTTTTTAAAAAAAGATAAATTTTAAAAAAATGATGAGACAAAGAAAGCGATATTGTCCGTCGCTTTCTTAAATGCATCAAGCAAAAAAGCGACAAAATGGACTGCATCACTTTTTCGTCGATTTTGATGAAAAAAGCAACGCAATTCGTCGCTTTTGTCCCTCATTTTTGTCCCAATTTTTAGTAGTGAATCTACCAATCCAGTTTGCGCATGAAAACTTATAAGTTTTTTATAAAAAGGAGTAACATCAATCTCTTTATTGAGACAAGGATTTCATCACCTAAGTAATTATTTCACCGATATATATCATTATCATTTAATTTATTAGTCATATTGACCCATCTCATAATCTCACCTTTTAATAAATCAAAATGACAATTAATATATACAACTCATAATTGTTATATTAGGATTAAGAGTATAAGTACATTTATAATTTAGAAAACATGTTTTTACTAGTCAGTCCAAAACATCTATCTCTATTTTGTCCCGTTCAATACATACAGAATGTACTAGCATGAGAAGTTAGAACTATACCATTTTCATAATCAAGATAAATTACATATAATCTCGTGCTACAATCTATCTAGATTGTGAACTATAACGTTAACTTATAAGAATCGATGATTAGATCTTCTATCTATAAGTTTAAACTCTAAAAACCAAATCATCTATTATATAAGTGGAGGACATATATATGACAAATTGATTTATTTAATGTAATAGTTTATTGAATTGAATAAATAATAATATAATTAATACTATATCTAAACACATGATTAATAATATATCCATCCTAGCAATCTCCCACTTGGACTCATAACCATGCACCCACAACTCCAACACCCATTTCTTCAACATGTTTATCCAAAGACTTTTATAGTAAAACTTTAGTGAAACGATCTGCCAGGTTATTTTGTGATGCAATTTGTAATCACCACATCTCCTCTTAGCACTATGTCTCGAATTAAATGTTATTTACGCTTAATGTCTTTTGAATCTTATGACTTTATGGTTCTTTTGAATTTGCAATTGCACCACTATTATTATCACAAAATATTGTGAGTGAAACTTTCATCGCAGAAACTATTCCTAAGTCTTTTAGAAAGTTTCTAAGTCATATAGCCTCCTTAGTTGCCTCAGAGGCTACTACATATTCGTCTTCCATGGTGGAATCAACAACTCGGGTTTTCTTGATGCTCCTCCAAACAACAGCTCCACCTATAGAGTAAACACATTTCTTGAACTTGACTTTCTAGAGTTCTTATCAAATTGAAAATTTGAGTCTGTGTACCCTATGGGTACCAACCATTCGAATGATATACCAACATATAATTCCTGGTTCTTTATTATATGCTTAATTGTTGTCCCATGTTTTCATCCTGGGTTAGACTGAAATCTGCTTACCATGCCTATACAAAGTAGATTTTAGGTCTAAAGCACAACATCGCATACATGAGGCTTCCTACGGCTGACGCATCAGGAACTGCCTTCATGCTTTCTATTTTCTCTTTTGTCTTAGGACATTAATCCTAGATAGAGAAATTTCATGTTTGAAAGGAAGAAATCCTTCTCTGAAAATCATGCATGCTGAACTTGGTAAGAATTGTATCAATATAAAGAGTTTAAGATAAGTCTAACATCCTTTTCATGTAATCATGCAGGACCTTAATCCCAAGAATGTGAGCAGCTTCTCCCAAATCTTTCACATCAAAATTAGTAGAAAATCGTTCCTTGACTGAATTCTTCATGCCCACATTGCTCCTATGAGTAAGATGCCATCTATATATAATATAAAAAATATCACTTTATTCCCATTCCACTTTTGTACACACAAAACTCGTCAAGACATAGCTCAAAATAAAAAATCTTGACTGTTTATTATTGTCAAAAACAATTATTCCATGCCCTAGAAGCTTGCTTTAATTCATAAATAGACTTTTTAAACTTGCACAACATATGCTCTTTTTCTTTCTATGAAACCATCTAGTTGTTGCATAAAAATGTTCTCATGAAGCCTTCCATTAAGGAAAGCTGTCTTGATGTCCATCTGCCAAATTTCATAATCGTAATGAGCAACAATGGATAAGAAAATTCTAATAGACTTATGCATGATTATTGGTGAAAATTTTCCTCATAGACGATCTTTTTTTTCTGAGTAAACCTTTTTGCAACAAGTCTAGCTTTGTAAGGGATTGTTTGGTAGAGTGTATAAGAATGATCCTAAATAGAGTGTATTAATAATGTTTGCATTGCTAATACTTGTATTAGTTATTCTTACATCAATTATAGATAGAATATATTTATACATTGTTTGGTTTGATACATTAAAAATAACATGCATTGTATTAAAAAATTTATTTACAAACATACCCTCCATATTTATGGTTGAAAAGATGTAAAAAAAATTAAAAATTGAGGGGCAACTGAGTCTTTAGTCATGTTAATGTATGCTTTAAAACTATTGCACTACTAATATCTAGAAATCTATGGTATTGATAATCTCTTTAATACACAATAGAGTGTATAAAAAATACTTGCATTAGTTATACATAACATGAAAAAGTATAGCAAACAAGGTATTATTAATACAAAAATTTAGTGCATGCATTATTTTTCCTAATACACTCTATCAAATGACCTAAATTTGTATTTTTCCATCTACTCCTCTCTTTTTCTTATAGATCCACTTACATTGAGTGGGTTTGACTCCATCTACATGTGGTTCTACAATATCCTAGAATTTATAGGAGTACATGGACTCCATTTCTAGTTTCATAACAATGATCCATTTTTCAACATCTTTATCTTCTAGTGCTTCGTTGTAATTCAAGGGTTCGTATTCAACTCCTTGGAGGGGTTTGTCAAAAGACTCTCCCAAGAGTGCATATTGAAGTGATTTTCTTATCATTCTCCCACTACAACTAATCACTATAGGTGCAGGGGTGGATCCAAGGAGAGTGGCATTATTATGATCTTGTGGTTGAACCACATCATTTGTAGGATCTTGAGTTTCTATGTTATCGTCGGCACCTTGCGGTGTGGAGAGATTAATAGCTTCTTCCTCTAGTGCAATCTGCTCAGTACTACTCCCTCTGCTTTGATGTACTCCCTCTGTCCCATTTTATGTGACACTCTTTCCTTTTTAGTCTCTCCCAAAAAGAATTTCACCTTACTCTAATTTGAAATACTTTACCTTTAAAATTCCCCTTTTATCCTTAATGAAATGATAATGATTTTAGACCACAAGTTTTAAAAGTTTTTATTTTTTTCTTAAATATCGTGTCAAGTCAAAGGGTGCAACATAAAATGAGACGGGGGAGTAGTAATTTTTCAGGAACTTGTATTTGTGAAATTATGTGTCTATTAACATCTCTTTCACTGCTAGAATGCAATAGTATGTTAACTCTAACATTTATATTCAGTAGATTGATTTGTTATCTCTTTGCTTGATTATTATGAAACTATTTTACTTCTGAGAATGTGATCTATTAAAAAATTCTTTTTCAGAAACTTAGCATGATACTTACAATGACTTTTTTCTTTAGGATTATAAAACATATCACCTTTTTCCCCTCTAAGGTACCTAAAAAAAGACATGCTTCTGTTCTAGTTTCCAATTTTTCTGTCTTCCCTATAAGCACATGTGTTAGACATCCCCGAATTCGAGTAAATGTTTCAAACTAGTTTTTTGCCCAGTCCACAGTTTAATGGGTGTCACAGGCATAAACTTAGAAGGAACTAAGTTCAGAATATAATTTATCGTTTTTAATGCATATCCCCAAAACGAATAAGGCAAATCAAAGTAACTCATCATGGATCTGGATTATTAGTTACTCGGTGGATTTCTTCAGGACATTTCCCACTAAGCGATTTATATGAATCATTAATTTTCCTTTCATGGAGTTTCTCCTTTATTCATATAATTCCGTATTTCAAAAAAAAATATTTTCGTTTTGAGTAAAATAACTGGACCAAGTATTATTTTGACCTAAGGCTTTGCTACTTCAGGTATTTTAACTGAAATACACCAATTTGGAATACTAGTACCTGCTCTTCAATCAGAGTGGTTAATAGTGCATGTAAGTATGATGATATTAGGCTATGCAGCCCTTTTATGTGGATCGTTATTACCAGTAGCATTTCTAGTGATTACATTTCGCAAAAACAGAAAGCTTTTTATATTTATAAGATCAATGGTTTTTTAAACAAGTCATTTTTCTTGGGTGAAGAAACAACATATAAGTTATGATGCTTGCATATCCATCATTTGAGTCTCCAACAATTATTCCAATAATTACATATCTGATTTGGCCTATGGACGAATTTCTGCAACATTATTTTGTTGTAGAGTTCGAGGTGTAGACATTTGAGATGTAATTTCTTTGATAAGTAATCAATGAACTCATGGGAGAGATATTCATCACAACGATCAGTTGTAGTGATTTGATATATTTTTCATGTCGTTTCTTCGTTTCTGTCTTAAACTTTTTGAATTTCTAAATCATTCAGACTTACGGTGCAACAAATGAATATATTCATATTTTGAGTAGTCATCATGAAACCTACAAAATACTCATGCTTACCTCTCGCTTGTATGCTTATCGGATCATATTAATCAGAATGAATTAACTCTAAAAACGTTTTCTTTTACTTGAAAATTCAATTCTTTAGTTCGTAGTTCTACCCTACTTTTGTATAAAAGGCTTTGCTTATATCTCTAACATTCTTGAATTGTGTTTTCCCCTCCTTATTAGGACAGCACAGTGAGTTTCATGTCACACAGTGGTATTTTTATGACAATTTTCATAATCCTATTTTGACTACTTATCATATCATTTGAGAAAACTAGGTGGTTGATTTATGATCTGAAATTATTCATGTAAAATCCTTTTTATTTTCCCCTTTTCTGAGTGTCTGTTAACATGATGGATAGTAATAATTAAGGTGAGATTGAATCGTCCAGCCTGAATTCATTTTCTACCTTAAAAGAAGCCATATCTTTCTGCATTCACTATTAAAGAGTATCAATTACCCTTGTGAGAACCCTAACTTCTTCTTTATCTCATATAAATAAAGCCAACCCTTCTAATTGTTTTAAATAAATGTGTTCCTAAAATTAGCTTATCTAATTACTTTCTTCATTTCTTTTTACGGAAAAGGGTCAAAATTACCCTTGAACTATTCGAAATAGCTCACATATATCCTTTAACTATTTTTGGGATCAAAACTACCCTTGCCGTCTATGTTTTGGACCACAAATGCCCTTACACCGTTATCTTTGCCACATGACAGTCCACGTAGATATCCACGTGGCAATAAAAGGGTCAAAATTACCCTGAAACTATTCAAAATAGCTCAAATATACCCTTCGACTATTTTTGAGATCAAAACTACCCTTGTCGTCTATGTTTTGGACCACAAATGCCCTTATTTTATAAAATAATAGTGAAAAAAGAAATATATATATATATATATATATATATATATATTATTTAAGTAAATTTTATATATACAATTTGTTAAAATTTTAAAATATATAGTTTGAATAAATTACATGAAAATTTTAAGATGTCTTTTAATTTTGTTCATGAGTAATAGTTTTTTTTGGAATACCAAGACAACCCGCAACTGCTACAGTCTATACTACAGGTGGGACATTGTCTACACCACTTTTTGTGGGTCACAATCTATATCACACCGTAGAACACTGTCTACACCACCTTTGTGGGACACAGTCTACACTACAGCGTAGGACACTGTGTGCACTAGGCAAACCGCTAGGGTTTTTGGCACATAAGTATTATTAAGCACTTTTACTAATTAAAATGTCTGAAATATCCTTCAAGCTGTTAATATTATAAAAACTAAGTACTTCAATATTTTTTTTCTAAAAAAATAAAATAAAGTAAAACAAGTTTATATTTTAATCTAATATTAATATAAACTATATCAATATAAACTTATTATTTAAGTAAATTTTATATACACAATTTATTTTTAATTTCTAAAACAAATAGTTTGGATAGATCACATGAAAATTTTAAGATGTCTTTTAAATTTGTTCACGTATAATAGTTATTATTTATCATTCACATCTTTTTCTACTATGACAAATTATTTATCCAAAAAATAGTGGAAAAAGTAGTGTGTGTATATATATATGTATAATTTCTTTTTTCCATTTCGGCAACGGTGTAAGGGCATTTATGGTCCAAAACATAGACGACAAGGGTAGGTTTGATCTCAAAAATAGTCGAAGGGCATATTTGAGCTATTTTGAATAGTTTCAGGGTAATTTTGACCCTTTTATTGCCACGTGGATATCTACGTGGATTGCGATATGGCAAAGATAACGGTGTAAGGGCATTTGTGGTCCAAAACATAGACGATAAGGGTAGTTTTGATCCCAAAAATAGTTAAAGGATATATGTAAGCTATTTCGAATAGTTCGAGGGTAATTTTGACCCTTTTTCCTTCTTTTTATATGTCATTTCATAATATTAATATATTAATTATACCTTTTTAGCTGTTTTGGCTTGATAGTTAATGATTTTGCAAATATATATTTTTTGACCAACTAAAAAAATTAAAAAGACAATTAACATTAAATAAAGGACGATCAATTTTTTGATCCTAATTAAAAATCATTAACTCATTTAATTTCCTTGTGGAAAAGCAGAAAGTTTGTCTGTTGACCGATATGCCCTTGATTCCACCTCCCAAAAATCTTTTAATAGACAGGTGCTCTCAAGCAACAAGTTCGAGCATAGCCAAGGAAGGAAGAAGAATGAGGCGACAGAGAAATTGGGGTTTTCTGTAAAGGGGTGGTTGCCCATCTCTGTTTTGCCAGTGATTTCTCCAGTGATGGACCAAAAAACTAACAACCCTTTGAAATAAACAAGAAAAGCAAACAGCAAAACTTCATCCAAACACACCGTAATACTTTTCTTCCTCTTCTTCTTCCTTTTCCGCTTTCTCCTCTCTTGGCGCTGCTTTTATTGTAAAGGGGCTATGATGATTGATTGCTTCCTTTCTGGGCTATGTTCAATCTCGGCACTGAGAAAAATCCGACCCGTATCTTGGCAGGGCGACCCATTTAAGGCTTTGAATAGCGAACTGGTGTCTGCAGCCATGGCGGCGTCGCTATTCTCGTTTGCCTCGTTAAGAAATACAGCAAATCTGAGCCCTCAATAATCCATTTCATGGTCTTCCATGGTGAGTCCATTCCTGGGTCGGAAAACCCATTACGGGTTTGCGTAGAAATTTTAGCTCTGAAGAATGAGGCATCGGAGAATTGGGATTTTCTTTGAAGGGTGGTTGCCCATCTCTTCTCTGCTTTGCCAGTGATTTCGCCATTGATGACCTAGAAAACCAACAGCTCTTTCAAATAAACAAAAAAAAAATAAAATAAATAAATAATAATAGGATGAACTTCGTCCGAACACATTACACACTCCAATACTCTTGTGCTCTGTCTCCTTGTTAAGAGGCTGTGATGATTGCTTCCTTCGTTCTGGCCTTTGTTTAATCATGGCATTGAGAAAAATCCGACCCATATCTTGGCAGGGCAACCCAGTTAAGGCTTTGAATAGCGAACTGGTGTCTGCAGCCATGGTGGCGTCGCTCTTCTCTTTTGCTTTATTCAAAGACAGCAAATCTGAGCCTTCAATAACCCGTTTCATGGTCTTGGATGGTGAGTCTTCTTAGGTGGGAAAACAAATTATGGGTTTGCTTTAAAATTTCAGCTCCGGAGAATGAGGCATCGGAGTAACGGGAAATTCGAAGGTGAGAAAACCTAAGAATTTCCAAAAACATGGAAAAGGTTAGCCAAGAAAGAAAGAAATGAGGCAAAATAGAGAGTTTGGGTATTCCTTTACAGCTTGTTTCGATGGTTACTATTGCATTGTATTATATTGCTTTGTGTTGTTACTTACCTGATTTGGTATGATGACTGTGTTACCTTATTTGTTTCAGTTCTCATTTTGTTATGTTATTTTATTTATAGCAGTTGTATCCAGCATCCTACTTTTTTCTTAGGTTTGAATTTCAAAGTATATTCATGTGCCACATTATGTAACATACCCGTTCCCATATCCCTTCTTGGCGTGGCAAGCCGGTATGGTATGTGATAGAGACTTCTCTCTCCCATGCAACTAGTGTTTGCAGCCATGTTCTGGCCGGCTTCTCTTTATACTTATCATAACACACATCTAAACCCCCTTTGCTTGAAAGAGAGAAGGAAAAAAAGACTTCCATGATATAATTTTGGTATATGTTGGTACCTGCCATTTTCTGCTACAATAATGTATCATCATATTTGTCCGGTATCAACTGAGCTTAGTCGAGATAGAAAGAAGAATGTGGAATCAGAGAGATTGGAATTTCCTGTAAAGGGCGGTTGCCCCTCTCTGCTATGCCTATGATTTCTCCACTGACAACCAAAAAGACCAACAACTCTTTGAAATGAACAAGAAAATACAAAAGAAAAAAGAAACAATTTTTGTCCAAGCACACCCTTTGTGCTGCTGCTGCTGCTTCCCTTGTAAAGGGGCTGTGAAGAGTTATGAGCTATTTTCAATCATGACATTGAGAAATACCCGACCTGTATATCGGCGGGGCGACTTGTATGCCTTATGTAGCTAACTGTTGTCTGCAGCCATGTTATGGTCACCTTCTCTTTTGTGTGGTACAAATACAGCAAAATCTGAGCCTGAATGACCAGTTTCATGGTCTTTGATAGTGAGTTTATTATTGTAGGTGAAAAAATCCAAAGAGTTTACCCAAATACAGAAGATTACCCTGAAAGAAAGAAATGAGGCAAAACAGAGAGTACTGGGACTTTCTTTAAAGGGTGGTTGCCCCTCTCCGTCTGCCATTGATTTTCCTCCATTATCAAACAACCAACAGCCCTTTGTTTCATGAGAAAGTAGAAAGAGAAAATGGAAAATATTATATGCATGTCTTTTCTTGTGTGTTGTGTGTATACGTATATTTACTATGTTGATGGAAGGTACATAATGAGACGGTGATGATGATGTTTCTATATCTGGGCTAACCAATTCAGGCATGGAGATGACCCAACTCGTATCTTGGCGTGGCAACACGGTATGGCCTGTGATTAAGACCTCTCTCATGCAACCGGTGTTTGCAGCCATGGCATGGCTGGCGTCTCTTTTGCCTTATCATAAAATACATCTGAGCCCCATTTGCTTGTAAAGAGAGAAAATAATGAAACTTCTCCATGATTTAATTTTGGAATATGTTGAACCTGCAATTTTATCCTACAAGCTATAAATCATCTTTAGGGGGAGCTTTCATGCACCAGGCTTGTCCTATTCTTTGTTTTAAGCTATAAGCCATCTTGCAGTCCTAATGTGTCACCATATTTATTTGCTACCAGCATTCAGTTGATCATTGCCTTGAAAGGATGGCGAAAACAAAGATGTCGTAGACCCGGTCAGGTAGTTAGGGAATTCGCACTCATGAAGAATGAGGCATCATAGAGATTGGGATTTTCTATGAAGGGTGGTTGCCCCTCTGCTATGCCAGTGATTTCCATTGAGAACCAAAAAATGAACAGCTCCTTGAAATAAACAAGAAAAAGAAAAAAAAAATATTGTCATCCAAGCAGTCCCTTTTGGATTATTTTCAATGATTGCTTTGAGATTATCAGACCTCTCTTAAGGGGGACACTGGGTATGTTTGTTTAGTTTGAGTATATTATTAACAGCTCGCCTGGATGGTTTGTTACATATCGTTTCAAAGGATTTTTATACCTTCAACTCCATTTTTCTTTTTCCTTTTTTTAATGCTTCTAATGAAGCACTGAAAGTTGCCGTTAGTGGTGGAAGCGATGGTGCTGAGTATAATCAGGCTGCTCGAAAGAGGCGATGATGATTATTCTCAAATTTTAATTCCTTTCTGATCTGATTAATCGAACATTTGAGGTTATCTGCCCCATATCTTGGGAGGAAATGCCACCAGATTTTATGGTGGTTTTAATGGCCACGGCATTGCTGGACTCTCTTTTGTCTAAGCTTAAACACAGATCAGAGAATCACTTTCTGCATCACTTTAGGGATACAAAAGGTTAGGGAAATGAACAATGCAAAAACAAAGAAAATAGTGAGGCTACAGAGAGTCTAGGAATTTTCCATTGAAAGGGTGGTTGCCGCTCTCTGTATCAGCCAATGATTTCTCCATTATTGTAAGAAACCCAATGATCCTTTTGTCAGTTTTAACAGAGGAAGACACCACCTGCTTATAAGAGGCGATGATGATTTTTTTTCTAAATTTAGGTTGCTTCTGAGCTGATTAAATGAGCCATTTGAGGTTATCTGATGCATATCTTGGCAGGGGATGCTCCCTGATTTTCTGCTGTTTCTTTCAGCCATGGTGTGGTTGGACTCTCTTTTACCTGAGCTTAATGCAGATTTGAGCCTCACTTTCTCTGTCAGTTTAGGGAAATAAAAGGTTTGGGAAATGAACAAAGCAAACACTCAAAAGGGAAATATTAACAGATTGCGAGGGGTGGTTCTCTCTGCAGCAGCCAATGATTCCTTCATTACTGTAAGAACCCTGACAGCCCTTTATCAATTTTAACAGGGAGTAATATTAATTGTTTGTTTGGATGGTTGTTTACATATTGTTTCAATTGGTTCTATACCCTTCCATGCGACGCTAATACAACGCATTCCTGAAAGAGGGAGTAATACAACGCATTCTTGAAAGAGGCGATGATGATTTTGTCAGTTTTTAGTTCCCTCCTCAGCTGATTAATCAAACATTTGAGATAATCTGACCTGTATCTTGGCGGCGCATGCTCCCAAACTTTCTGGTGGTTTTTGCAGCCATGGCGTTGTTGGACTCTCTTGTTGTCGAGCTTAACATATATCTGAGCCTCACTTTCTCTAGATCAATTATGAAAATATTATTTAGGATTTGTTTTGTATTGGAGACGAGTTATGTCGGTGCTCGAGTATAATTGCCTGCTTGAAAGAGAGCGCTGATATTTTGTCAATTTTTATTCCCTTCTAACCTAATTAATCAGGTACTTTGAGGTTATCTGTCCTGTATCTTGGTGGGGCATGCTTCCAGATTTTTCTGGTGGTTTTTGCAGTCATGGTGTGGTTGGACTCTCATTTTGAGCTTAACACAGACGTGAGCCTCAATTTTCTCTGTGCAGACAAAAAATGTTTGCCACAGAAAGTGTTTCATGAAAAATAAGTGAGTTGTTACTTATTTTCTGGTTTGTGGTAAGTAAACAGAAAATATTATCCCAAAAGTATTTTGTATAATCGAGGGCTCTAGGCAAACATTATGAGGGTGAGGGTAAGGTTGGAGGGAAGGAGTGTGGGTGTGTTGGGAATAGAGGTGGGGTGTGTTTGGAAGGTGGGGAAGAAATAATTAATGTGGAATGCCCGTTCGTGGTACTTGTTTTCCATACTGTTAGGAAGTCATTTTTTTCATTTTAAGGAACTTGTTTTTCTAGAGAAAATAAGTTGATCAATTAATTAAACATGGGAAAATCGAAAAGCATTTTATTATGGAAAATATTTCTCTGTACCAAACACCCCCTTAGGTTTTGTTTGATTTAGAGACAAGTTATGCAGGTGTTGCCGCACCCAAAAATGGTCTCTAAATCATCATTGCCTCTAAAAATATTGCCGCAACCATGTTAGATCCTTCAGAAATACACTATATTTGGAGGATCCGAAACGTACCCATCGATATTTTTAAAGAGTACGAGCAACATAGTTGATGTCCGATGAGTATAATTGACTGCTTGAAAGAGGCAATGATGATTTTGTAAATCTTTTATTCCCTTATGAGCTCACTAACTGGGATTATCTGACCCGTATCTTGGTGGGGCATGCCTCAAACTCTGGTGGTTTTTGCAGCCTTGGTGTCTTCTAACTCTTTTTTTGCCTGAGCCTACATACATATCTGAGCTTCAAATACCGGATTAGACCAAAGCAGGCGCTCGAGTTAAAATTTCATGGGTACTTTATTTGGATGTCATCATGCTATTACTATATGATAATACCATGCATTCTCTTTCTTTACTTCCCTTTTCTTTTTTGTGCCTCCTCCAGAGCATCAGTGTTGCTGTGGTAGTGGTGAGCATGGTCGATGACTCAAAAGAGGCGATGGTGAATTTGTCAGTCCCTTCCAGCTTACTAGTCGGGCATTTGAGGTTATCTGAATTGCATCTTTGCAAAGCATTCTCCAGATTTTGGTGGATTTTGCAGCCATTTTAAGCCGGACTCTCTTTTTGCCTGAACCTAACACATGCACATCTGAGCCTCACTTCCTCTGCCTTTAAAGTGGATATGTAATTATCTATAGGCTGGAGGGTATTGTATAAACAGAAGGTCTGGGAGATCAAGAAAGCAAAAACTCAGAATTAGAACAATTGGCCACTTGGAAGAGGTGGTGATGATTTTAGGACACCCAGTTCCAATGTAATCCCACAAGTGGAATCCGGGGAAGGGTGACGATTTTGTCACATTTTTTTCGAGAAAGGTAAAGTTGTATTCCTCGGCAAATGAGGGTATGCTGGCAACCGTCAAAAACTTGCTAGGCAAGTAACCATAATTACAGGGAGCCTAGGAAATCTACTAACTGTTCTATCTCATCTATACCTCTTCATTACACCAAAAATATAAAGTATCCATGACTTTGTCAATATCTATACCCTTGTGAGCTTATCAATCAGGCATGTGAGATTGTCTGGCCCGTACCTTGGTGGGGCATGCCTCCAGATTAATCTGGTAGTTTTTGCAGCCATGGCAACATTGGACTCTCTTTTTGTCCAATTTATGACTGAATTTTTGAAAATCCAGCCATTAGTGTAGTAGTTTGATAATAGAATATATATCCAGCCATTGTATGTTTGCAAACTTAAAAATTTCAATTTTTTGTCCTTTTTTGAACTGATTAATTGTGCGTTTTGGGATAATCTGATCAATATCTTGGCAGGGCATCCTCCCAAGATTTTCTGGTTATTTCTGCAGCCATGCTATTGCCGCACTCTATATTTAGGGTTCGTTTAGTTAGAGACTGATTTGAGTTCTGCAGACAATGTGAGTATAATTGATGGCTTTAAAGAGGTGATGATGAGCTTATCAACTGGGTATTTGAGATAATCTGATCCATGTGCCCCAGAGCATTTGGTGGCTATTGCCGCGTACTAGTTTGAAATAAGTAGTTGTTGATGTTGTTATGGATAATGGAAGGATTTGATCCCATGGCTTGCAAATTCTCAAGTTGATTTCTCTCCTTGTCCATTCATGAAGCTCAAAAACCCTTATATTTTTTCACTAATTTTAAGTGTGGTGTTCTAGCAGTGGATGAAGAACTTGGTGGTTTCTGTAGAAGTGGAATCAGATATTATCTTCTGTAGCTTGGTGTAGAACATTTCCGGGAGGAAAATGTTTTATTATTTTCTTATGCTTGGTTGGATAAAATTTTTGAAGAACAGAAAATAGGGTTCTTAAAAATGAGAAAAATGATTTTTTTTAACACAAATAGAAAGAACAAGTTCTATAAGTGACATTCTATATTTATTGTTCTTTCGTTTTCGTTATCACCAATCCTAAAGTTGAGCAATAATATCTGTCCATGGATCCTCTTTTAATTAATTATTATATACGTAATCCTAACAATTATTGTACACAACAATAACAATAATAGTAATACTATGAACCGCCCTAGATCTTTTTTCTTCATCACGGTTTGTGGAGGTTGCTTCATTAAAACAAGCTCAATTATCAAAGCATTTGTGTTGACATCACAATTACTTAATCAATTGCCTTTTTTTTCTCTACTTATAATTCCCTTTTTTTTGTTTGTATGTCAATAATTATTGTTTTTCTCCTCCTCCAATATATGACTGAATCTTTTCAACAATATATGCAATGACAGTTAGGAAAGTGATGTAAAAAACAAAGATGATTTTTTTAGTACAAACGAAGTTTAGATATTTAGTGAAATTTTATAGAGTTTTGTAGGGTAATACTTTAAGTATTGATTGTATTTAAGAAATGTATTGTAGATGTTCTAGAGAATTAGACATTTGTAGTGAATCATATAGTCTAGATTCTTGTTAATAGTATAAATAAAATCGTCTTTATACAAGTATAAATAAGAATGGTTTTAGTCATTTGTGATCAACCCAAAAACAAAGACAATTCAAGAGTCTTCTTCCATAACTAAGTTATCATTTTCAAAAATTCTCATTTTCCTTTCTTCTTTCTTCTTTTTTAGTTGAATTTTTCGATCTTAGTTAACGATCTTGGACTAACAGAATATTTCGTCGATTATATATATATATATACATACACTTCTTTTACTATTCTCTGATAATACTTTAAAATTGACAATGGGTAACAGCAAGCTGATGACATCGGAATTCACTCCTCAAAGTGGAAAAAATTGTACAAAGTCATATGCAAAACAATTTATTCAAGAAAGAAGTATTGAAAACACTTTTAAATTTGACACAAATTATTAATTTTATTCTGAAACTATTGACAATCTTAAAAATACCTTTGTACTTGACTAATTGAATTTAATTATACCCTCGATCTATTCCAATCTGCTGTATAACCTAACAAGTGGTCTCAAACTTTTGTAGGAGTATGAAAATTTTAGTAAAAAGTTGAAAGAAATATTGAAAATACACTTAATTTGATGAGAATATAGGGGTGTATTTCATTTATATTGCAAGATCAAGGGTGTATTTAAATTTAATCACTCAAGCAGAGGAGTGTTCTTTAGACCGCCAATAATTCGAGGACAAAACTAATAATTCGCGTCAAATTTAAGTTTTTTTTTTTAAAAAAAATAGTTTCTCTCTTTATTCAATTATGTCAAATAACCTTTGCAAAAAACTATAATCAAATATTAATCTATCTTCAAATCTTCATATATAGTAAAAAAGAAACATTTCAAATCTATGGTTTTCTTCAAAGAGAAATAAATGCGCCCATTAACCAACTTTTAATTCATATTGGCAATCCTTGAACGTACTACTAAATTTGTGTACTGCATTTGTATGGTTACCAGTTAGTCAACTGTACTTGCAGTTGTAGCAGTACCATCTAAAATCTTGGAATTTTTCATTGGATATCTTTAATTAAATTATCTATTGCTCTTTAAAATATAAAAGCACATTTCCTATTTCCTATGCGTGTCGTCAACTATTTAATTATCCTCCAATTATAATGCTACTTATTATTAATTTAGGGTAAAGTAGTCTCGAAGAAACTCTGACTAAAACAAGACTAATTTTGTAGATTTCTACAAAATTTCAATGCCTACGATAATATTGGAAATAAAAATATTAGCTCTAACCTTAATTACATGTCTCTCATTAATATACACATATTTTGCCTTCAAAGATCCTCAGTTTTGTCTCCAATCACACTGCATGCATATACATTCTGCAGAAATCATTTTGAAAATTTGAGCATTTTGGATAAATATTGATTTACGTCTGGCTAGCTCCATTGTCAAAGATCATGTACTTCATGTGTTACTCCAGGTTTGTCACCTAATATTATTTCATAATGTATCGTATTATATTATATTATTTTAATGAATAAAATATTTAGATAGATTATATCATTTTACGTCACTTTACATAATGTCACACATCAACAATCTAAATGATGAATCTAGCTACAAGAACAGTAGGATACATTTTAGAAAGGTAGATAAAAGATAAGATAGAATTATTTAATAATAAGTTAAAAGAGAAAATGAGAAGAAAATATCATGGTAATTAATGAACAAGCGGACCAAATGGTTACTTTTTACCTTGTCAAAAGTGGTAAAGTGGCCCTTCCTGTTTGTTGAAAGGCAAATATATCAGACATAAGTTTACTAGACTGCTATTCACCTTAAGAATCTCTATAAATAATACAATTTGATGAGAAAGTCCACGCAAGGGAATTTGTAGCTAACATCAACATTCTTCTATATATATAACACCACCTCATAAGTCAATCTCACCAAAGAAAAATTGATCAGTTTTTTGTGAAGATGGGGAGCAAGGCTATTTTGAATGCTTTTGTGTTGTTAGTGTTTGTTGGATGGCTTTTCATATGGGTAATGCTACCTACAAAGACTTACAAATATTCATGGACTCCCCAGCTACTAATCAAGCTCGACTCTACATATTTCAGGGAACAAGGTAGTAATTAGTTCTCTTGGTTTGCTCTAAAAAAAACTCTGAATTGTGACCTAACCCTAAAAAAGATCGCGATGCAACCCTAAATTTGTGTTAATTTACAGGGACAAATCTTCTTTTATTTACATTTCCCGTAATGTTGATAGCCGTTGTGAGCTGTGTTTATCTTCATCTTTACAGCAAGTCAACTTCTGATCACAGGTTATTAATTATCCTACAATTATGAATTTCATCTTTAATCTGTTCTAGGCATCTTTTTGTAAAGAGTCGCTCTTTTATTTCAATTTCTAGTTCTATTTCTCCCTTTTATTCCCTTTCCTTCCCTTTGCTTTATGTAGTTTATTCTGCTTATGGGTTGTTGAGTCGAGGGTCCCCAGGAAACAACCTCTCTACTTCTTACGAGGTAGTGGGAAGGAAACAGCCTCTCTACTTCTTACGAGGTAGTGGGAAGATCTGTGTACATTTCTACCCTCCCCAGGCCCCACTTGTGGAATTTAATCGGGTATATTGTTGTTGTTGTTAATCTGTTCTAGGCATGTGTAATTATATTGTTGTACTGCAGTAGTACGAATAAGTGGCGGCAATATTTTGGTTCATGGAGACGGCCATGGCTCGTGATGGAACCTCTTGGAATTGTAAACGCCATTGAACTTACTTTTGCTGCTATGTTCATCGTTCTTCTAATTTGGTCTTTAGCCAATTACATCTATATCAGCTATGGTAATCTCCATATGCACAATCCTGGCGAGAAAGTGTAAGTCGTCCATTCATCAAGCGGACTCGATCACTCAACTAATAGTTATTCAGTATTCATATTTTTGGTCAACAAACTTTTACAGGTGGATGGCAAAGTTTCGAAGTGTGTCATTGAGGCTTGGGTACATTGGAAATGTTTGCTATGCGTTTTTGTTTTTCCCAGTGACCCGATTATCGTCAATATTGCCGCTGTTTGGGCTAACTTCAGAATCAAGCATCAAATATCACATCTGGCTCGGCCATATCTCCATGGCCCTTGCAGTTCTTCATAGTGTTGGATTCGTCATATACTATGCTGTGTCTAATCAAATGATAGAGGTTATTTCTTTACATTCCTTCACAATTTTCTTTGAGTATTAGTCAGAGATATTCATCTGGATTCATTATTTTTGTCTCGAAGCGTATATACATATATATTAAAATGTATACATAAAATAATATCACATCAATCAATGATCAGAAACACTAATTACTCAAGACCCTCAATTTTTCCATGGGTCAACCATGTGATTTTATGCTTTTTGTAAGAGTTTTTTTACACTAAACTGTCCAACAATGCCCACAATAAAAAAAAATCAGAAAAATCTCTTTATAATTTGTGTGAATATATAAGACACTGACTATATACTATATACGGAGTATACACGCCGACTTCAAACGGTTCATCCGTATCGATACCTACCCGGATCCACACTCTCAAATTTTAAAATTTAAATCATAAAAAATTTTCATGTTTTCATATCTAGCTTATTCTGCTTATGGGTTTTTGTGACGAGGGTTTCCAGGAAACAGCCTCTCTACCTCTATGAGGTAGTGATAAGGTCTGCGTACATTCTACCCTCCCCAGACCCCACTTGTGGGATTTCACTGGGTATGTTGTTGTTGTTAAATTATCAAAAATTTGACTTTTAGATCTTTGCACCCGAATATAAGCAACTTAGCTCAATAGTATATCGATCTTTAACCAAAATTCACAAGCTAATTATTCGTTAATGTCATACAATATGGTTATAAATATACATAATTTTGCAGATGATAGAGTGGAGTAGTACGTACGTATCGAACGTAGCTGGAGAAATAGCTACTTTGGTTGCAATAGCAATGTGGATCACAAGTTTGTACAAGATAAGGAGAAAGATGTTTGATTTATTCTTCTTCACACATCAACTTTACACTCTCTACATCTTCTTCTACCTTTTGCATGTTGGAGTTGCCTACACATGCATGATCCTACCTGGGATCTTTCTCTTCCTCATTGATCGATACTTGAGATTCTTACAGTCTAAATCAAGTGCTAGGTTAATTACTTCACGAGTTTTACCTTGCAACGTTGTTGAACTTACCTTTTCCAAGAATCCAGGTAAATGTATACTCCTTACATTCCTCTTTACTCATACATTCTTTTTACTCTGTTTGAAAAAAAAAATCACTTCCTATTAATTAGCCGTTTTGTAATTTTAAGATCACACGTGACATATTTAATTAAGATATCAAGATTCGAAGAACATAATTTTGATAATTTTATACATTTTTTATTTAGTTAAGATCATAAAATTCAAAAATCGTTTTTAATTCCTTAACATTCTTGCTTATATAAACTAAGATTGACACATAAAATGAAAAAGATGGAGTTAAAGAAGCTACACCCTCTTTCTCCCTCTCTTTCAATATATATGAATTTATTTCTTCTTAACTCAATTATAAAGGAATGATTCCTTTCCAAATCTGGAATAATTTAATTAAAAAACTTCTTGTATTATCTTCAAAAATAGCTAGTGATTTATCAATACAATAACATCTTTGAGGATTTCGATATTTTGCTTATTTAGTAAGGTTATATAAGAGTTGGGAAGATTTTTCTCAGTTTTCATATTTAGAACAAATCAATGACCAAACGGGCCCTAACATGACAAGTTCCAAAATTAAAGTGTTTATTACTCTCTCCGTCCATTTTTATTGCCCAATTAAATATGTTCACGCACATTGAAATTAACAGTAGTAGTACTTACATAGTACAAGTTAATGGATGTACCTACTTAATTATTTTTTTCTCATTTTACTTCTACCATTGATTAGCGTATTAATGATTCTTTTTCTAACTTAATTTAACGTACATTGATATAAATGAAGGGTAAAATGGTAAAGTTTACTCATGCATTAATGATTTCTTAATAGTCGTGTGTAAAATGAAAAGTGACCATATAATATGGGAGAGAGGGAATAGTTTTTATTCCTTGTGTCGGACAAGTAAAGTTAAACAGAGGTGTACACTAAGTAGTACTTATATAGTACAAGTTAATGGATGTACCTACTTATATTTTTTTTTCATTCTATAACAGAATTGTCGTACAACCCTACAAGCATCTTGTTTGTGAACGTGCCAAGCGTATCCAAGTTGCAATGGCATCCATTTACTATAGCTTCAAGCAGTAATTTGGAGAGAGATAAGTTGAGTGTTGTAATTAAATCTTTGGGTGGTTGGAGTCAAAAGTTAGAAAAACAACTTTCTTCTTCTCCAGAACATCTTCAAATCTCAACAGAAGGACCTTATGGACCTTCATCATCTCATTTCTTAAGGTAAATAGTAGATACAATATAATTACAATCAAATGTGTTTAAATTATTATTATTTTAGAAATTTTTACACAAATAGCAATTATTGGTGCAATATTTACAACTTCCATTTTATTTACAAAAATAGCAGCATAATTACAAAAATGGCCATTTTGTCTCTGCACCGCATTTAATGTGTTGAATTTTTTTTTTAATAGCGCCGTCAGCATTAATTGTGGAGTGATGCCACTTCTTATCACCATTTAATGCGGTCTCTGACCATGCATTAATTAGGGGAACAATTCCTCATATCTTTAATTCCTGGTCAACTTTTATATATATATATAAATTTTTTTTTAAATTTCCAGTGGGCGTCATTTATTGCGATGAGACCCCTGTCAGTCTCGACTGACGCGCCGGTTAAATCAGCCGGCGCGTCCCCCCATATGTACAAATACACTATTGCAATATGTGCCAGTTTTATGGTATGCACATTGGTATATTTGTGTTTTAAATGGTCAGTTTCTACATTTTTGTGTGGTGGTTGGGTTTTTTTTTGTTGTCTGCAATGGTATATGTGCCAGTTTACGGTATGCACATTGGTATGTTGGTACTTTAAATGGTCAGTTTCTAAGTATGCTGCCATTTTACATTTTGTTGTGTGCGTGTTGGTGTTTTTTTTCCTTCTGGATTGGTATATCTGCCACTTTACGGTACTCACATTGGTATATTGGTATTTGAACTGGTATACTCTTCAAGCCATGAAAATCTGCACAATAATTGGTTTTTATTTTTCTTTTCCCATTTTCTTACATTCTCCAACACTATCATTTCAAATCAATCACAACACCAATCATTTTTTCAAAACACTCTCTTTCCTACTTATGCAATTAATTTGCTACTTTAGTTGTAATAAAAAAAAGTTGCTAGGGGCATGTAAATACCATTAATATTTTGTATATTTGTGCAAAATCCCCATTATTTTAACATACATATATTTCAGTCGAGATTGCTTGGTGATGGTGAGCGGAGGAAGTGGAATTACTCCCATGATTTCCATATTCCGTGAGGTGATTTACAGAAGCACATTACAACCTAACACCAAACTGCCAAAAGTCATCTTAATTACATCCTTCAAGACCACAACTGATCTCACAATGCTTCATCTATTGCTTCCAGTCTCCACAACTCCTTTTAATATCACCAACTTAGATTTCCAAATTGAAGCCTACGTTACAAGAGAAAACGAACCCAACAATCTGGAATTAGATGCCCAACAACTAATAGTGTTCAAACAAAACCCAACAGACACTCCAATTTCAGCAGCACTGGGTAAAAGCAGCTGGCTTTGGCTGGGCGTGGTAATTTCGTCGTCGTTCGTCATGTTTCTCCTTTTGTTAGGCCTGGTTACGCGTTACTCCATATACCCCATTGAGAGGGACGGGAAATTGTATCATTACAGTGCTAAAATTATTTGGGATATGTTCTTGGTGTGTGCTTCTGTGTTTATTGGGACTAGCCTTATTTTTTTGTGGCAAAAAAGGGAGAAAGAAATTGAAGGGAAACAAATCCAAAATGTGGAAATACCTACCAATCCTACAAATTCACCTGTTGCTAATTTATGTGGTGTTGAAAGGGAGCTGGAAAGCCTTCCTCAACAGTCAATTTTGCAAGCTACTAAAGTGCATTATGGTGCTAGGCCTGATCTGAAAAGTAAGTTTACTAGTTTATTTTATGTATATATGATAACATACAGTATAATTAAGATCAATGCCAATGAAGTTTAATCTGCTATTGAAGATTACTTGCCTTAATAAGTTTTTAAGTGGCTCGATAGTCATTGTTAGTGTATGAAAGTTTGAACTTTTATAATTTTTAATGTGAAAATTGAACTTCATACACATACATGCAAAGTAGTTGTGTGTGTATATATATATATGCATTGAAAGTAATATCTGTTGTAAAATGAATGTCCAAATAAATATTTTTTACGTGCACATAATATATTTTGTGGCAACATACATATATGCACAATATATATTATGTGTAAGATGGATTTACACTCATTTAATTTGTGTTGTAACTTAATCATCCATATAATATACTTGGTGTCCAAAGTATATACATGGCAATGAGGTATCCATTAGTGACCATGTATTCTCAAGTATAAATACCCCCCTTTCGTGTAACAAAATGAGTAGAGAAAAGAAGAAGAAGAAGAAGAAAAAAAAAAGAGAATAAGAAATACTACACTATCTTCTCTTTTATATCCCTCCTTAGTTTTAACATATTCTCATCATTTCATAACGATAGCCCGTTTGTTTCAATTTATGATTTTATGAGGCACAGTAAGGTACCTTTCTATGTTAGAAATAATTTAATTTTTCGTTATTAATAAAATAATTTATAGACACTATACAAATATCTGAGGCTTGTTCTAGAGTCTAGATCTAAGTCTCAAAAAAAAAAATTTGTTCTTTAATTTCTTAAATTTTATATTTAGTCAAATAATTTCACATAAATGGAACAATATTTAAACCTTTAGAACAATATAATTTTTTGGTGAAAAGTTGGCACACTTAAAATATTTGTTACATGAGAAAAACAACAACATACCCAGTGGAATCTCATAAGTGGAGTCTGGAGAGGGTAGAATGTACGCAGACTTTACCACTACCTCATAAAGGTAGAGAGGCTGTCTCCTAGGAATCCTCGTCACATTTGTTACAAGAGGAACTTATATTATTTGAATTGAATGACAGGCATACTTTTTGGTTGCAAAGAATCAGACGTTGGAGTTGTAGTTTGCGGGCCAAAGAGCATGAGACATGAGGTTGCCAAAATCTGTGCTTCTGGTTTGGCTAAAAATCTGCATTTTGAGTCTATCAGCTTTAATTGGTGATGCTTTCATCTGCCACAAAATACAAGGACGTATATATTGTCTTTTACTACACTTTGAATTATTTGCATGTGTGCAAGTTTTTCTTAAATATGGTATAAAAAGTTTGTTGTGCAGTATAATCTGGTCAATAGTTGTATAAAATGAACATGTTTGCTTCATCTTGTAATTGAATTTGACTGCAATCAAGTGTAATAACTGCTTATATAGTTTGATATATTTGTTTGGTGAAACAATAATTTGATCAACGGGAATATGTATGTATATTAAATGAATTTTTGACCTAAGTCAGAATCGTATTAAGGAAGCTAATAAAACTTCATCCATCAACGATCTTGAATGGACCTTTGATCTAACTCAATCAAAATCGAGTTTAAGGGAGGAATTTTGATGAGGTATGTCATGTGCCATACCACCTCAACTTCTCAATCGATTTTACTCCAGGGGCATATATAGCTAGAGGAATTTAGGTGAACTTAGGCTCTCTTTTTTATATAATTATAGTAATGTTGTATATTTTTAAGGAAATAATTAAGTATAAATGTATGAATTAACTCAATTAAGATTAATGTATCATATAATGTGTGATCATGACGATTTGATGCACCTTTTAGATGAGGGTAGAAATTTAAATATAATATTATGTCTTCTATTATCTTGTGTTTTCTATTTCTTTCTAAAATTGACTTCGTAATCTCTCTCTAAGTAATTAGTGATAGCATTTCTTACCTTTTCATTAAATGTTTTTCTTCTTTATTTGGTATAATCTTTCAAAATATATATATATTAAAACCAATAATAACAGATCATATAGCATTACAGTATTTAGTCAATCGATTTAACCAATCTCAATACCTTCAATATGAAACATAGCTATATATATATACTAGATAAGTATGGCCCGTGGTAGCATGGACCCAACGTAAAATCTTAATAGAAACTTAAAATTATGCAATATAAATGATCAAATTAATGAACATAGTTTAGCTGTCAAATAAATTTATGACATGTCGCAGTTTTAGACTAACTTATTGTCATCAGTAATGACATGTCCTATTTTCAAACTAACTTTAGATTAAGCTAGAATTTGAATAAAATCTGATATTCAATTTCAGATTCATGATTAATAAAAAAACATTACATAAAACAATAGAAAGTTAATACTATATAATAAGCTCAAAGTGACCCAGAAAAGAAAAAGGGACTTGGAAATGTATAATTATGAAATGGACATACAAGAAAGTTATCTCCTTTAGAGCAGCTATTGATGCTTCTCGCACAATAAGTGAATCATCCGCCAATGAAGACTCCAGAACTTGAATTGCCTCTACATATCACAACCCCAACAACAAAAGAACAAATAAGTTAAATTAAACCCCAAAAGATTGAATCTTCAATCTGAACTGCATCTATACAGCACAACCCAAAAGAACACATTTATTTGTGGCCTTCACAAAAACATCAGGACCTGTTAGATAATGTCATCAAGATAAAATATTACTACATTTATGAAAATGTAAATAGAAAAAATGCCACGTCGAAATAAATAGAAGTGTAAATAGTTTAAAAGCAAAAATTAAAAGATGAACAGACTTGAGAATCAAGAATTTTGGGTAATAAGCAAAAAAAGTGAACGCTGCTTCCAGTGTAACTTCAAGAGCACGGATTTGGTAAGACAAAATTAATTGGATGCTATAAATTTGATTTGGTAAAGGCTAAATTTAAAACTGTATATTTCATTTGGTCTGATCTTTTAAGGCCATGAGGATTTTTTGGTGAAAATTTTTATTATACTCCATTGTTGAAGGTTGGGTTTGAAATTTGATTCCATTTTGAGATTTTCGGGATGAATGGTAGCTAAATCTCCCCCTTCGAGAACCTCTTAAGAGAACTAAAAATGGTAGAAGATAATCAATTGGGTATCAATGTTTATAGCTCAAATTGATGATGTTGACTGATTTGGAGACTGCGATGTAAAAAACAGCGAAGAAAGCTTGAAATCTTGGTTTAAAATTCGAAAACCTCCATTTGGGCTGAAATTTTTACTGATAAATTTAATTGGGTATTACAAAGAATAGTTGATGGCTATTTGAGAAACTTCTCTAAATTTTGAAGCTAATCTAATTGAATTTGTTTGAAAACTTGGAGAATGGAGATACTGAGAGATACGGAAGGCCAGAGAAAAAGAAAAGTAAAACAATGATCGAGAAGAAGAAAGAATATAATCAAAAAACAAAAATACCCTCGCTTTTCTTGTAAATAACAAAGAATAGACATATATTCAACTTTTGTTGCACAATGTACAAGCTAATTATGCTATGGTCGTCCTACTCTTCATGCTTCTATATAGTAGAAATATATATATATATATCAACGTAAAATCTTAATAGAAACTTAAAATTGCGCAATATCAATGATCAAATTATTGAACATAGTTTAACTGTCAAATATATTATTCATATATATGTTGAAATGAGACAAATATGTACTTTAATATTTGAAAAAATTAAGTTTGTGCCCCTTTAAAGCAAACTGTATACATCGATATATCCTTTTACATTTTATACCCTCATGCTATTAAAATTCACACCCTTAATATTAAAATTCGTGCATTGATATCAAACTTACATGAGCACCTACCTTCACTTCTTGTTCCACCACTTGCACGTTCTTTACTATTAAAAATAAAATATCATTTATAAAAGATTAAACTGGAAAATTATTATTTTTAAAAAAAAAAAGTCAAAGTGTATTTCTATACAAAAGTGATTTAACTGTGTAGGATCATATATAAATATTATTCCAAACAGGTTGATTAATAGTACTAAATTTTTCAAGAGTAGAGCATGAAATACATAAGAAATTAAACAAAATATAATACATAAAGAATGTTCTTCCATCGTCATGGGCCAACTGCCACATGATTAATATACACTTTATTTTTGGTCAAGAATGAGTACTTGATTGTAGACTGTAGGAGGTAAGATCTTGCAAAAGTGGAGCTGCCTAAATTGCAAGGACATCCTCATTAATGAAGAAATATAAATAGTCGGTTCCAAAAAAGGAGGAGGATCCAGGAAGTTTCTCTAAGAATACATGAACCTAGCTAGTTGTTATTACAAAGGAAGTGTTGGACAGACTTTTTGAGAATTTTATTTAATTTTTCAATGTTCCAACAAAGTCAAATCAATGTAAGGAAACAAATATTTAAATCGACTATTTCACTTCTGTCTATGCTTGTACATACTGCAATATTACAAATTAAGTTGAAGAAACAATTAAGATTGCTTAATCTCATCATTGATATACCATGTTAAGAAAAATACTAATGTTTTTTCCATACCAAACACAACCTATAACCATTAGCGAGAATATGAGAAAACAAAGTTGATATGTAAGTACCTTTTTTTTTGTTTGGTGATTAAAACAAACTGATATCATTCTGCAAAGAGGTTTATATCCTGTCATTGTCATAAGGAAATTTTTACACAAATAACAACTTTCACCCCCAAAATTACACTTTAAAATTTATTTATCAAAATATCAAAAAAAACACACTCTTTTTCATTTTTCAACACTATTATATCATACCACACACCACAATAATCACACTCAAAACACTCTCTCTCCTAAATTTGTAAATAAAGTTGGTATTTTATATGGTATTTTTCAATGATTCGGTAGGGGCATGTAATTTTTATCCAAAAACTTGGTATTTTTGAAAACTCCCCTTGTCATAATACAAAGACCCAGGAAGGAAAAATAGACGAGTAACCAGAAAACTTCAATTAATTAAGCTTGAAATTTTACATCAACCATGTGAGAGTTTGTCAACCATTTTTTTGTCTCTTTGAATTATGGCTCTCTTCTTCCATGGCCTTCAATTTGTTCTTAATTGCAGCTATTTTGGCACTCTTGCTCATTTGCCCCGAGGAGCCAGCTATAAAGTTCGATTTGTTCGTCTCACTACCAGCTCCAAATGAAGAATTTCCAGCCCCTTCCATCAAATATTTCTCGCTGGCAAGTCTAACGACCAAAGGTCGCCCACAGACCAATCTTCCATGCATCTTCTCCTTGGCCACTACAGCTTCCTGCATGCTCACTTTAAACATAGAAATCAGTAACTACTCTTGCTGATTAGCAACTGAGAGTTCTGCAACTTACCTCTTTAGTGCTAAACTGGACAAAAGCATAGCCACGTGGCTCTCCACGCTTAGGGCCACGAGTGTGCCACAGGAAGTCTTCTGCGACAATCTTTCCAAAGGAAGAAAACATCTTGATCAAAGAAGCCCTGGTGTAAGAAAATAAACATATAATCAGGGGAAGCAAGTCCTGGGCAATATAGAATTCCAACGCTACAAGTTCATCAGAGGATTCAATTGCATATATCTATCCTTACTCTGATATTCTAGGATCAAGGTTTCCCACATAAAGTCTGCTTTCAGACTTATCATCCCAAGAGTTATTAGGATCCTGCAATAACATTAAAAACAGCTAATTACCAGTTGCCAGAATCACTATTACAAATGAGGTTCTTCTTCTTTTTTTTTCTATGATCATTCTAGGGTGTTGTTGTAGAGTGTTTGGTAGGACGAAAAATGTTTTCCAAGAAAAAGTCATTTTCTGGTGTTTAGTATGGTCAAAGTCATTTTCCATGAAAAACGTCTACCATCAAAAGAAGGAAAATGACTTCCTTAACAACTATCTTAACTTTTAACTTCTACTTGTTTCAACTAACACTAGCACATTTTATTAATCTGTAGTACTCAATAGTTTCATCAAATTAGTCTCCAACTTACTACTATTATTTATTAATTTTTATTTTTATTAATAACTGTGATGGTTGGACCAACTTTTGCACACCTCGACTAATTCCACAAAATACCTCTCACCGGCAAAAAGACCGAGTAACTCTGTCCACCAAGATTAGAACAGATTGTACTGTGGAAGTATGATATAGAGCCTGTGCCTGTTTGAATTGACTTGTTTTAGATTCTTTCAAGCCAAAATATCTTTTAAGTACTTTTATAGTGTTTGGGTGAGATTAAAAAAGGTACTTTTAAATACTTGTTATAAGTCAAAAGTTGACTTCCAGACAAGCTCATATTCCTCTTCCAGCCCCTAAGTGAAAGCGAGTTAGTTGTTCTGCTGCTGTAGTTGCTTTTCTTGAGTTAGTTTTTGCCCTTTTTTTCCTTTAACCTTTGTTTTTCTTTTTTATTTTCGGGGGAGGGGGAGGGGAGGCGGATGCCAATATTGTGGACTGTACCATGGAGAATAAATGGACCTGAGAACATATGCAGCATCAATCCACAAGCAAAATAGAATGTTGGTGTCTAGAATACTGCGACCACGTAATACCTGCATTTACAAAGAGAATTTTAGTTATACTCCAACTAAGTAGTCTATATTTCTTTCAAATCAGCTGCACATAGCTGAGCACAAGGCCCACACACTCTTCCCTACATCGACACCATGGAAAGGAAGATAAACTTCATCTGAACTTAAGAATTCACCATAACTGATTTTGTTTAGGCATGTCAGACAGTGAAGATACCATCAACATCTCCCCCTCTGTTTTTTCTTCCTCCTCTCTCATCCCAACCCAAAAAGAAAAACCACCCTCACGCTCCTTACCTTTTCATTCTCCAATTATTACTGATCCCAAGTGTCTTGTGGTCATCCTAAAAGCAAAGGCATCTTTCCAGACCAGTTAACCTTATCAAAGAAAAAAAAAAGCATCTTTCCCAGAACATAGGCATTTACCACACCCATCCTGTCCTCGGGAAGATAAGAACTAATGAGGAACAAGTTCACGTTTTAAAGCATTGATTTCATATTTCATATTTAGTTGCCTATTGGATTCAAAAAATATTATTCCATTCTCTACAAAGGCCTCGCACATCTAGGTTCCTCTCATCCCCAATGAACATCACATTGGGCGTGGACAAAGAGATGACAGCTTGTCCCTACTCACCTTTGGACCATAGATGTAAAGTGAACAATTTGCCCTACGAATTTAAAAGGCAATACCAGCTAATTGGAATTAAGGCATAGTCATGTTGGTGAGATTACATATGATCACATGCTGCGAAGGAGTCTTATTATGATTTGTAAGTCGGAAGGAAAAATATAATTCAGAGAGATTATTGAACATTGGAATGGAACGGGTACAAAAGAAAAATACAATCCATAACCCCAACTAGCTTAAGATTGAGGTACACTTGTTAAAACCAATAGCAAGATGTAACCCCAAGTCACCTGGCAAAATTAAGAAAGCTAGGGAGGGGACGGAGACGGACTTCACCTTCGGGCCATAGATAAGAACCAAAACAACTCAGCCTATGAAATTTAAGGTAAAAATTAAACTCTCAAGACCTCGTGCAATCTATCCATAAATAGGAATGATCTACTCCCTAACAAATCGGTCGTAGAAGGTCTAGGGGTGGAGATGGACAGTTGGACGCCCAACTTGAGATTTGGGCTGTAAATGTAAACAGAACAACTTTATCTGTATTCCTGGATCACTCCCAAAACCCATCTATTAAAAACTTAAGAAATATTTTCTCCCCAAGCAATTGCATCTTTTGACCAATAAAATCGTTTGCCAAAGTATAATATCGGAACAGTAGCATGCCACAAACCTCAATCATTCAGATCATGTTTGATAGACATGAATGACTTGTCATGCTTTGGTAAACACTTAACAATGAACACAACTTCCCCTTCCAAATTCATCCCTCATCGTCCTTAACTTTTCATATTCAATGCCAGGTAACCTTCATCTTCCACGTTGACAATTATCAATTTTGCATATGTATCATAAACTCTAGAAAAAAATGATATAAATCAGCATTCTACGCTAAATAGACCGTGATGCTTGATTAGTAACCCCGAATCTAGAATCCTAGCAACAAGTAAGCTAATCTATAACCCCAGCAAGCTGAAGTTCACATTATACGCATACTTGTTTACTTTACATAAATGCAAATCGACCAGACAACAATAAAATATAACAAACAAATTCTACTAAGATTTCACCTCTCCCAATTTCAACCAGAAAAATTCAACATTTTAAATGTAAAATTAGGTATTTGGCTTAAATCACACCCAAAAAGCTAGTACGGAGGTAGGAGAATTGTCCAAAGTCTTATAACGAGACCAGTAATCTCATTATGGATGTGAGACTTTTTCATTCTTCAAGCAGTAGTGCACGCACACGCGACATGGATGAAGTCACATAGGAATCTGACCCCAAAACTAACCCAATCTGATGATGGCAAATAAGTGTTTGTTGAACTTATAGTCCAGAAATCGGAAAAAGAAAATTGGAGCTATGGGTAAGACACGTTGTTCTATACCAATACTAAGAGAAAAATATAATCGCCATTGCTTAAGCCTAAAGCTCCAAATACATAGAAACCTAGCATTCAACAAATCTAGCAGAAAATTGGAACATACACCAACATAAAATGAGTATTAAACAGGGCTTACTTGAACTTTATGCTGGATTATCGGTGAAGAAAAGGAAAACAAGAGAGTGCTTACTGCTTTGCGCCAAAGAAGCAACGCGATCAATGGAAAAACTTGTTCGTCTCTCTTCTGTGTCCTTCTATCCGACGTTCCGTGGATTCGGGTCAGCTCTATTACTGGACTTGCTGCCAGTCAGCCCAATAAAAGATTTTAGGCCCAATAACACAACAATCTTCAGGATATCAATTTGAATTTTGTACGATTTTTATCGGCTTTCTATATCTAGACTAGAATGTCTATACTATATTAAAAGTGTGAAGACTTTTTGAAGTGTAAACACGTACAATAAGACTAGTATTACTACTTCCACACTTCTTTAATGTTCAAAAGATCTTTGTATACCCCCTTAATAATAAGAAAAAAACTGGGAAGAACAACTTGGGCAAGAAGTGCCTCTAATGAAACCAATCTTTTATTTTTTTTTAGAAAAATACCTAATAATACCAATTATAATACATAATAATATCAAATAACACAAACTAACTAAACTTGTTCAAATAAATACCAAACAACTCTATAAAAAACGACCAACTATGCCATCAACAATTCACCAAAAATCCAGTTACCATTTTACGTTCTTACAGATACTAAATACTATCAATAATTTTACCAACATTATTAACAAATATTAATAATAACAAATGATATTAACGCCAACAAAAAAAAATATAAAACATAATAGTACCAAACAACAAAAATAATACCAACTATAATGTAACGCCCACTAAAATTATCAAAATATCCCTAGAAGAGGGATATGCGTGTAATGTATCTCCAATGCTCATATGGTAAATCCGAGGTCGGATTTGTGATCAAGCACGAAAAATTGAATGGGAAAATGGTCTTGGTCGATTTTTAGAGCGACCGAGCAAAAGATAATTTTTTGATCCGAAAACCGAGACAGTGTCGGTGCGCGAAGGAGGCGTGTCGCGCCTCTGTAGCGAACCCACACTTATATTTTTTTCAATTTTTTTCGACGGGATTGGGAAAACTCGTTCAGAAAATTCTCGGAGAAAAATACACATGTACATGACCTGTCCGCGTCACGGACTAGGTTATTCCGAAACTAAAAATTTTTAAAATTTTGAGAGGGGCATTCTTGTCGATTTTCAACCCCTCCTAAACTCTATACTTGATCTAATTAGGTCGTTTTGACGTAAAAGGGGTCTAAAACCCCATTCTAAGTCCTTTTCTAATAATCTAACAAGACTAGGGCTTGAGGAGAGAGGAGACGTGCTTGAGATTGAGGAATTCAAGAGAAAATCCTTGAAGTGATTGTTGAGAGCTTCATCCTGGCTAAACTAAAAGAATGAGATTGTCCTCTCATGTGTCCCATAAATGGTAAAATAAATAGACATGCACAATAACATATAATAAAATATCTTTGTAACAAAAATGAAATCATAATATTAATTAGTTATAGTAATTAGGTCCTATTTTAGCCTATCTATCAAATTCTCCCCAGTCTAAATCAGTAATTATTCTTTCTTATAGTCATTAGTTTGTACTAATAGTCTAGTGTATAGAGCATTAGAGCATGTGGTATCCCAAATCCATATTATTGACATCCAATCATGCATTTTACTCAACTATTGATATCCAATAAAATTAAAACGATAGAGAGAATTATACATTTTACTTCATTAAACTATTACGTCTATCAAATTATCCCTTTAAATTTTCATGTCACAAGTCTCTATTTTTAATTGAAGTTTACGCATCATAAGAAACGTATTATGCACATGGCATGTTCTTTATTTTATTTCATAAAGATTTCAAAATGGAATCCTTCAAAAATTATTTTCTTTTAAAGGAACTTTAATATGACGTTACAAAGTCATGGAATGCACATGGAATAATTCCAGGATCACGACATTTCACAACATTCTAAAGATACATTTAAATTCAATATGTTGACAGATTTGTCACCAACTTTAGCAGTTTAGCTCAATGATTATTATATTACTAAAAGCCTAACACATTTTTAGCAACTATATTCTTGAATTAGGAAATTAGTTAGTAGGTGGCTATTAGTGAAAACAGCCAATTAACTTAGCAATTTCTTTATGATTTTTTTTTTAAAAAAAAGTGTGCCAACAACTTGTAATCTGACTGGAAAGACTTGTTGCCAATACTGTTTTTGGCCTTTAGCAAGCTGATTAATGGAAAAATATTTGCAACTATTGGTTAAAAGACACAATTAAAAGAAAAACTTGTTGTTAATACCAAGTACACTTTAACAAATACACCATAGCATTATAAAGCCATTCCATATTTTTTTCTCTCCTTCAACTTGTAACCCCCATTCTATGGTCCCTCTCAAATTAGAGTCTGATTAATTTAAATTTATAATGAGAAATATAAATTTTTAAAGTAAAGTATTGTCTATTAAAAATAATTTTATATTGAGGATTTGTTTCATTTTTTTAATTATAATTTGTAAGATATTATATTTATTATATTTCAAGAATAATATGATAAAACTATTATTCTATGCGAAATTAATAATAAATAAATATTATTAAATGGAGGGAGTAAAATACATTTTTCTAAGTATCAAGCACACCCTGAGATGGTAAAAAAGAAGTCTGAAACTGAGTTTAGTACTGATTATTACCCAAATTTATCTTTCCCTCTTTATTCAACTTTTTCTTTAAATATATATTTCTTTTTATCTTAATGTGAAATTTTATTAATTTGAATAAATTAATTTATAATTATATAAATATTTATTATATATTTTAGTTCAATAATTTTTTCTTTTAAATTTTTTGTTCATTTAAATTGAATCCAAATAAAAGTATCACTACCCTTTTTCAAATTTCAACTTTCAACTAAATCAGATCCAAATTATATCCTCGGTTTGAATTAAAGCACAAAAAGAAAAGGTTAGGGATAAAGAACAAACTTCTAACCAAACTTTTTGGACTAAAATAAGTGATGAATTGCCAGTTAAATGCAGAACATATGTTTTTTTTTTTTAAATACTCTTTGTCTCATTTCATAAGAGAAGGAGTAGGTGTGAGAGGCTAGATTTGGGAGTTACTCGGAGGGATAGAGGTAGACGAAAGAAGTATTGAGAGAGGTGATTAGATAAAATATGGTGAAACTTGATCTCACCGAGGACATGACTTTAGATAGGAAAGAGTGGAGATCGCGAATTAGAGTAGCCGGCTAATAGGTTAGATAGGAAGGAGTTGTTAATTGTCTGTCTTTTATATGTTATTTATCTGCCTTTTATATGTTAATTGTCCAGTATTTATTTATCATGTGTTTTTCGTTATTAATTATTGCACTTTCTCTTTCTCTTTCTTTCCTGCTTATGAGTTTTTGTGACGAGGGTTTCCAGGAAATAACCTCTCTACTTCTATGAGGCAGTGGTAAGGTCTGCATACATTCTACCCTCCCCAGACCTACTTGTGGAATTCCACAGGGTATGTTGTTGTTGTGGTCATCGTCTTATTTCATGGAAAGAAATTATTTTACTATAATAAAAAATAATTTAATTTTAAATTTTATTTTTACTTTTAATAAAATTATTTTAAATTATAATTTTTTTTAAAAATATTTAAACTGATCTATCAATGTCAAATAAATCGGAACGAACGAATAAATTTCCAAGCTGTCAATGTGAAGAATGAGTGCACCTCGTCGTTCAATAATGATTAATCACTCTCTGTTATCTCTATTGACTACTGGGCCCCACAATTTATCTATCCAAACGGGCCCCACCCGGACCCACCGCCCGTTTCACTGTTAGCGTGTATTCCACTTCCCCATTTGTCTCTTTTGCCTCAGTCGGAAAATAACCGCAACGATCAATAAAAGTTAAAAACAGTGTGGAGGAACTATAGATTAAAGCAAAAACTTTACACAAGAAATTCGTCTGCAGAAAGAGAGAGAGAGAGAGAGAGAGAAAAGGAAAAAGGCAAACGGTCCATGGTGATTTATCACGATAACAACGACGCTGCTTTATCATTGTTTTGTTGTTTCATTTGATTTGAATTGATATTTTTGGGGGAGATTGTTGAGGCTTTTAGGGTTTTTAATTTGAACAAGGATGACGGAGGTGGTCCTCCATATATATGATGTGACGAATAGTGGCTCCGATAAGACCAACAACACCATTGTTCAGATCAACAAGTTTTTCAAAGACGGTATCGGTCTTGGGGGAATCTTCCATAGTGCCGTTCAGGTTCACTTCTTCTTCTTAAGAAATTTCAATTGTTTTTCTTTTTCGGTCTATTTTTTTCCGAATTTGTTGTTAGGTGTAGGTGAATTGGATCTAGGGTTTAGTGTCGGTGGTAGTGGATTTTTGGATTTCTGTTTTGAGCTGTTCGATACTGAAATTTGTTTTGTTTTAGTGCGTTAAATCATATATTTGATGCCTGGGAATATTTCACAAAAGAGGATCTGGTTGAATGTGTTCATGGTATATTCTTAAAAAACATACACCTTTCTGTTTTTGGTCAATCTAACATTTCTATTGAGCTTACTGGTTATGAGGATGTGTCAATTGACTCAAGTTCTTTGGTTGCTTCTCTTTCTTTTCTTTTTTGCTTCTTCTTTGACACAAAACTTTCCTTTAATCATCAAGTTTGTGAGTTCAGAGTAGCTGTCAGCATTTGTAACCTAATAAAGAGTTGAAAATAAGTTTGATGTGGATATGACTGGCCATTATTTCAAATTTTGTGTTTGAAATCTGTTGATACTTGAAAGCTGTTTAGTTCCCAAGGGATGGCCTAGTGTTTGAGGCATGGGAGTAATAGTCTGGAGATCCCTAGGTTCTAATCCTAGCTGTAACTTTAGGTGTGAGTCCATCAGTTCCAACCTTGGTGGACAGGATTATCTTTTCATCATCAACTAGAAATGAAATAGGCTAGTAATCTTAACAGAACAGTTTCCTTTTCAACATCAGGCATCTGTAAATCTTAGCTTGCTATTATTTCTGCTGTTAGCTAAATAAAAGTAACCTCATCTATTGTCTTTTCAAAGATACAATTTCTTCAGTTCAGACTAGAAGTGAAAGAGTTCATACTTGAGTATTGGAAAACTCTCCAAATTTTCAAGCAATATTTATGGTATAGTGTCGGCGGTAATGTCAGAACTATATAAGATGATGTCGATCTGACACTTCCATATTTGGGGCAATACATGTAATAATAAGCTTTATGATCCTTGCAGTTTACCCAAAATGAACTTAGTGGCATTGTTGCTTTTGAGAACTCAGTATCTAATCTTGTTTATCTAACTTTAGAAGTAGGAACCATTAGGCTAAGTTTCCAACAACAGCACCCTAGGTTTTAATCTAGGGGTCAATGAAGTGGGTTGAGAATCATAAGGTCTCAGATTCAAATCTTACACTAGATGATTTTTTCCCATCTTTCTAAGCTTCAGAGACGAAGTTATCTGGTACTTGTGTTGGTGGGAGGTAGTAGGTACCCGTGGAATTAGTCAAGGTGTGTGCACTTTGGCCCCGGATATAATGGTTATAAAAATAAAACAGAGATGTACTGTTTGTTCTGCGATGATATACTTGGAAAGTAGTGTTGCATGGTTCTCATCTTTGCAGTGTCCATTGAAGCTCATCTTGCTGTTTTCAGTTGTTCTTTAACTTTTAGCTGAACTTTCATCTCTTGTTTGTCAACTAGCTTCGTCTTGTCAAAATGTTGTTTGGCTTATACTGTATATATCTCTGCTTTCTGTTATTATCCTTTTAAGCTTGTGTTAATAAATGTTAGATTTGGTGCATATTTGACATAGGTCTATGGTGATGACGAGTGGTCATTCGGGTTCTGTGAGCAAGGCACTGGAGTTTTTAGCTGTCCTGCTGGGAAAAATCCAATGTATTCATACCGTGAATGCATTGTACTTGGAAACACGAACCACTCTATTTTCAAAGTGAACCAGATACTGAGAGAGCTTAGTAGAGAGTGGCCCGGACACTCGTATGATTTGTTGTCAAAGAATTGTAATCACTTTTGTGATGAATTTTGTGAAAGACTTGGTGTTCAAAAGCTTCCTGGTAATCGTTTTCTTCTTTTCTCTGTTCTCCCCTTGCTTGTTGATTTTTGTTTGTGCTTTCTCATTTTCATCGACAAACTCTTAGTGAACTTGAATGTGGCTCAAATGTATGGCCACAACTTTTGGTGTCTGGAGAAATGCTCAATTTATTGTGTATTTGCTATCTCAGCACACTCAATTGGGTGACATCTGTTCACAGGGTGAGATTTTTATGGAGACAGTTCTTAGTTGCCAATGCTCATATTTATCATTGCTTATGAGAACCAACTTTGACTCGACCTTCGAAATTGACATTTTCTATGAATGTTGTTTCTTTCATTCCATGTTTAGTTCCAACTTTCCTAGTTTTGATTTCTATGAATTATTGATTGAGTAATAGGCTTCCAGTCTTAGAAACAAGGTGCACAAACATGATTGGGAAACTACCAAAGTCCTGCTTTAGATTTTCCAAGAATATGATCATGATCCATGGTTTACAGATAGAATAACTTCAGAAAGTTCGATTGAAATTTGAACCCCTAATCTGGGCTGCAGGGAACAGATGCTTACTATATTTTGATTTTCTCACTGCACTTAAGAAAGCAAATATTTCATTACCATTAGTTCACAAGCACTAAGACGGTGCTATTGAAACAGCTATTTTATATATTACAATGTGTCAATATTGTCTGAACTGCCGTATATGATAATCATTTTTTCCATATATTATACATGAGTTAAACTACACCATGGTGCTAAATTACATGAAGTTCCATCTTTTAAAACATGTGTTCATGATGCCTTCCCTTCAGAACATTTCTGGTTCCTCTCCCTTCAAAATAATCCAAAAACACATGCTTGAATGATTCTCCAGGTTTTCTTCAACTCTTAATTCCAGCATTGAAGTGTTTAAGCTCATGATATCACAGATTTGAACCCTGTTGCAAACGAAAGCCTAGTGTTTAAGTGGAGAAGGTGTAGAGGGCCTGGCCTGTTATCCACATAGTTTCAAACTGTGCGCCACTCGCCTTCGGGAATTTCTTGATTTTCAAAAAAAGTGTTTAATCACATACTTGCTGAAAAGGAGTTTTTTAAGGGCATGATAAATTTTGCTTGTAGTGTTATTCATGCAAGTAAGAACCTTTTGTTTAAGGGGTGTTTGCGTTGGCTTATTTTAAGTGGCTTATAATTTAAAAGCCATAAGTTAGGAACTTCCAACTTTTGGCTTTTAGGTACTTGTTCAACTTTAGAAAAAGTGCTTAAAAAACACTTTTTATGTTTTACCCAGTTACTTCTAGAACTAAACAAGTGCTTAAAAATTGAAAGCCACTAAAAATAAGCCAATCCAAACACCCACTTAATCTGAAGTAGCCTGTCAAATATGCTTCTCCAAATGTAGGTGCTCTTAGGTGTTATTTTGTGGGACCGCGAGGGAGGGGGGTTGCTCTAAACGTAAGGATCAACTGAAGTCCTGTATTGCATTCTGATTGTTGGTTGTATTGAGGTTCCTAACGAAAATCACAGTTCCAGCCAAATGGAGATGTTATTTTGCCTTAACAATTAAAATTATTCAGGCGATGTATTTCATGCAGTGAGGTCAGACTGAATACTTGATTTTTTTTTCCTCTTCATCTGCTAGGGAGCAGTCTTAGAAGTGTCCATGTTATCTCGATATGCAATAAAAAGTTAGCTGTCCACAAGTGTTCTCCTGAAGGACATGAGTTTAACATCTGTCTAATATACTGTCTCCTTTTCAAAAAAGAATGACCTGCTTTCCTTTTTAGTATGTTTCAAAAATGACCTATTTCCTTTTTTGGCAACACTTTATTTTCAACTTTCCACATGGCATGTTTAAAACGACAAGATTAAAGACCATTTTCATACAGTTGACCTTACTTTAATTTAGGACCACGAGATTGAAAAATCTTTGTAATTTTCTTGAACTCCGTGCTAAGTCAAATTAGACCATTCTTTTTGAAAGGAGGGAAGTAAGTTGTCTATTGGAGTATACTCGTGCTAAATATTCATCGCATTTGAGTGTTGATTTGTGGATCTTATTGCGATTGTTATACCGTTTGAATATAACACCTTCAGAAATAGATTTTTACCAAGATAGAAGCATGAAACCAAACTGTCCACTGATGTTTGAGTGCTGTAACCATGCTGATTGAAGCAACATCTTTAACAATGAGTTAAACTACCCATGTTTCTTATAGCGTCGTTGCAATATCACTTGATTCTTGGAGTATATTGGTGTTAGATGTTCACTGCAATATGATTGGTGGTTGGGACGAATTGTATTTTTGATTGCTATACTGTTTGGATATGGCGCCTTAACAAATAGATATCCACCAAATGGAAACACAATGGCCAAAAATTGTCACTGTAGCATCAAGTGCTGATTCAAGCATCCTCTTTAACCAACACAAAATTGTGCAGCATAAATTCTGTGGATTTTTAATCTTCTGTCTGTAACTTGCATCATAGATCATATTCTTATAGCTTCTGTAACAGGTTGGGTTAACAGGTTTGCTCATGCTGGTGATGCTGCCGTTGAGATAGCAGGAACTACTGCTTTTAGGGTGAGATTCTTCTTCTTTTGGTAGTGCATTTTCTTCATCCCTAATGTTATATGTGTAGTTAGTTCCCAGCGCAGTGCCTGCTGGCCAGGCGAAACAAAGTTCTCTTCTGCTTCTACTTCTCTTTATGTGCACCAATTGTTTGGCCCTTTCCCTGAAAAGGAAAATTTCTCTGTAATAGTTAATTTTATGTAAGATTAATCTACTTGTACGACTGTGATGTTGATTGAATATAATTTCCAATTCATTTGCCACTTTCAACTCTTAACTCAATCAAAGTCTTTAAAAACATGAATTTGAGTAGCTTATCAGATTATTTATATTTATTTAATTAAGAAGCACCTTGACGTAGTTTTGTTTGGTTGTTAACTTGGCTTTGCTAGTTTATCACAACTTTTGCTTCAACTTGACTTCTTTATCTCTTTGTAGCTGAGGCAAGCTAAAACAGAGATCGTTACAGCTAGTAAAGTGGCATATAGGTTCTTTGCGGGAGTTGCTTCCAACAATTCAGCTGCCCCCGACTCTCCTAGCAACTCTGGTCGCGGAATTCCTAGGTTTCAAGCTAATTGGTTTAAAAATTTTATCACCACTGGTGCCAAACCATCTGGCTCAGATTTGGAGAATCGCAGTGAAGAGGTGCTAGGACAGCAGCATCAGCATGGAACAGAGACCCCTTTGAGGCAAAACTAGCGGCAGGACAGCTGAAAGAATTCCACTCATCTGCCCTGTTCTATGTTATAGTTCATGTTGTAGTCACCAACCCCTGTTGTTGTCAAGAAAGTGCCAAGCTTATTGCTGTTGATCTGTTGTGGAATTATGTAAATCATTTTGTTTTTTCTGGTGCTGCTTAAAATGTTGTAATTTGTTATGGGATTATGTAAAGTGTACGGTTATTTTGGTTATGCTGATTAATGCTAGAGAACTCGCTCAAACTAGCGATTTTCTTACTATCCTAGCTGTTCTTTTCTTCAATTTCTTTTACATAGCGGGTATATGATTTTTGCATGGCGGTCAGGATGAAATATGTAGTATTGTACTCGATGCTTGAATCATTCAGAGGAATTGCATAAGAAGCATGTCTAGTATCTCTTGGCAAAAAATAGAAAAAGAAGTCATCGACTGTCGCAATAATTTTGATATTTAGTAAATCAACAGTAGTCCTTTTCATTATGGAATTTGCTTAAAGAAAGTAGTCCATTCGTTTTATCCAATAGAGCGTATGACCTCCTCAATGTGTCGGGTCAACATTTTCAAGCAAGGATTTTGATGCGAAGAGAAAGATTTCTTTTTTATGACTTCCACTTGTCGATCCTGGCCCAGAAAAGTGACCGGGCCCTATTGATAAATGAAAGAAAGGGTTTATGAGCCCTAATCCTATAAGCCCACACTTGTGTAGGGTAGATCATTCAACACATGCGGCACAAACCCAAGTATCATAGGCGACCGAATGACCGCCTCCCAACCTGCTATAATAATTCCATAATCACCTACCGAAGATATGGCAAACAAATAAAGTAGCCTTATGTTTGGATCTGACAATACCATACCATAATCAAAAGGTACAACGGCCCGAGCGACCAGACTTAACATAAACCATAATAGTAAGAACATAAATAAAATCACCAGTGCATACTTGAGAAATGACAGCAGCAAATTTTAAAAAACAAGCAAGGGCATAAGCTTTCATCACACAAACGAGGTGGTGAGTTTCACCTTCAAATATATACAGGGGATTATTCAAACCGATAAAAGGAAAAAGAAAATAGCAGTTCGGCACCACCAACTGTATTACAAGCCCAAGACTTCCAATTGATTCACTCCCTCAACACCTGATTGAAGACATAAGAGTCCACCGGAGTATCTTCAGCTATCTGAAGAGATGATAAGGACTGTGCTGCAATAAAACCAGGAGAGATTCTTGCAACCTCCCAATTTCCTTCATCAAAATATTGATGGCTATTATCATCCCTTACCCAAGTTTCAGATGAAATCATCCACTCGGAATTACCCCACTCATTCGACATGCATCTGTACCCGCTTGCACCAGAAACACAGTCTGCTCCATCAACAGAATATGAAGAGAAGTCTTGATGCGGAAGCATGGGTTGTCTTCCTCTGCCCACGAAGAAGTCAAAGCTGCTATTAAGATCCCACGTGTTCCATCCTTCTTCCTTCTTCAGGAGTAGCTTACATGAATCATCTGTATCTTCGCCAAGTAGAACCTGAAGAGCAACTGCCTCAGCAATTGCAGCGCCCTGTTCATCAAGCCTTTGTTGTTCTTCCTTCTTCTTCTGCTTTTTCTTTTCCAGTTCAGAACGGATAGCAGCTGAAGTGGCCAAGGCTTTCTCCAAGCGCCTCTTCTTTTTCTCAGCTTGTTTAATTCGATCCAACTCATCCTTAACTTGCTTTTTCTTGCCTTTTCTAACAGCAGGTGCAACCTTGGCACATTCCATCTTGCCAACTAATTATGAATCAGTAATACTTGAACCTATCCGAATTTCTCTTTGTTGTGAATAACTCTAAGAGATGTTCATTCTCTCTATAACTAAATTATTATCTTTTCTTCTGTGCGCTGTTATTAATACTATTGCAAAAAGCTATGCTACCCAATCTAAAGCTTTTACGAAAAGTACACCTACACAAACTCAGGTCTAAGGGAATACCGGATTTTACGAAGAATACAATCCCAGACAGAAACAACAGGAGATTGAAGAAGAGAAGACTGGTAAGCACTCATAGGATCACTCATCATGCTTCCTAGTTTGCCACAAGCCTTGCATTTACCCATCTGGCAGCAACTAACCAAACTACTAAGCCCACTGAAAACCCAACAAAATGATGTCTATACTTGTCTGCTTGCAACAACTCACATGGCCTTTTCCCCTGCAGAATTTGCAACAAACTTTTTATGCAATATCGAGACATTATCTGAAAAACTATACTGGAAACAGAATCAAGAGAGTTCATTCTAGACATTTTAGATCACAATATATATACACATACACACTGAGAACTAGATGGTTCTCAAAACTACCTAACTTCTGAGTAAAGGATAACCATAGTACTCATCCAGCTTATTAAAGAAACCATAAAAAACAAACGGTATCCGTCTCAATATCACTGACAAATCTACCAACAAAAGCAGAGGGAATTTTATGAGTGTTGAAAATCCCAACAGCAACATAGACATATCATATCATCAGTCAATGTCCTCAAGCATCCATGAGAGCACCAATAAAGTCACATCACATATCCTTTTAACACAGAGATTGAATCCTGGACATCCAGGTTCTCAAATATGAGGAATTGCTTAGGACTTCTTAAAGACTGTTAAGTCATATGAATTATTTCTAAGTCTAATGCTCTAGTAATGTATAGTCATGTCTTAGCAAGTGAGTGAGTATACTATTCAAATATTTTCCAACAAATCAAAAGCTGTCATAGTGGGACAAAACGCTAATTTCACAAAATTGAGATCATATAAGATCCCTAAAATAGAAAATTGACTTCATCAGAACCAACGCAAACACTACAAAAAGCAACAATTAAATTCATTCCAAATCCAAATTTGGACATGACTTTCACTAATCCAATTCGACCCACATACAAAAACCTCAACTTTCAACCTAATCAATTACTTCCAAACACTATTAACATCAAATCGAGAACACCCAGAATCCAAATCAGATAGAAAAAAAAAACAAAAATCAATTACTTCCACACAGTATTAACATCAAATCGAGAACACCCAGATTCCAAATCAGACAAAAAAACAACAACAATCAATTACTTCGACACACTATTAACACCAAATCGAGAACACCCAAAATCCAAATCAGACAGAAAAACAAAACTCAATTACTTCCACACACTATTAACATCAAATCGAGAACACCCATAATCCAAATCAGAGATAAAAACAAAAGAAACCCACAAAAATCAAATCTTTGAGATCTCAGTTGAACACAAAGCTCTAAAAATCAAAGAAAAAACAAACCTGTGAGAGAAAATGACCACAGAAAAGCTCTTCCAGCGAAGGTCAACTAAGAATAGAGGTGTATAAGATGTATAGATCTGAATCGCAAATTGGCCACAAAGAAAATAGAGATAAAAAAGAGAGAGAAAAAGATAATATAATAACCAAACTGATCACATGAATTTGCCGGTTTGAGAAGAGACGGGGATGAGTAGGAGAAGGAAAGGCAGAATCGTCAAATTCGATATCTAGGTTGTGAGACACGTGGGAGTGTAGAACTTCGACTGATGAAGGACACGTGGAATCGACGGTTCAGATGAAATGTTGGTGTCGTTGGGTGGGACCCATGAAAATGGAGAAGTTTCCGCCGCTTGATCTGAATGATTTTTTTTTTTTTTTTAACTAATAAAAGGAGTTTGCTTTTGTTATTTGTTTTGAGTAAAAAAAGTTTATTGGTTAGAGGAGATGAAGGAATCAAAGATTGTATGGTTGTGATTGGATGAGCTAATTCACTATGTCATCACATGCCAAATGCATGAAGCAAAGATGGTGAGCCAAAGGAAGCGCAAAAATCAAACCCATCGATAAATCGAACTGAAAAAAAATATTATTGATTTATTATTATCAAATTATTAAGTTAATAAATTTTTTAATGATTTCTAAAAAAATATATCAAATTATTGGTTCGATTTCGATTTTACCAAAAACAAAATATCAGATTATCGATTCAAGAGCATTTAGGCCCTTCTCCGATTAGAATATGAGGTCAAATGTTGCATATTATTAAGTTTTGGTGCTTAATTAATTTGTTTATTTTACTGTATCTCATCATATTGTGTCAAATTATTAGAGAAGTCATATATTAATTTTATGAGTATTTTCTTATTGGCTAGACCAAAAATTGAACCATTATGAACAAAAAATCGATAAAAATAAAATTTTATTGGTTAGTTATTTGTTTAGCATATTTAAAAATCAAAAATCGACAAACCGAACCGATAATACATAAAATCAAACTGAACCGACCTATGCATACTCCTAGTGAGCCACACAGCATGTCAAGCCGATCCGACCTAATCGAATGGATTTTTATTGTTTTTAAATAAAAGTTTATAATCACCTTAAATATTTGAGAAGATTTTTTAATTTATAAAAAAATTAAATTTTTTATAATTGAACTGAATAAAAAAAAAATTTAATTCTGAGGTGATACTTTAAAAATTAAGAATTAATCAAGTTGTACCGATACTGAAGAGAAATCAATATAATTGGGACGATTTTAAAAGTTTAAATTTTGATTATACATTATAAAATATCCAAAAAATGAGGATGGCATAATTTTTTAAAAAATAATCGGCCGAACCATCCCTTTGACATCCCTAGTGAGCAAGGTTCACCGATAACATCGATCCAAATTATAAAATTAAATAAATAAAGTTTACTTAGCTACGATTTGATTTAATTAATATTTCTAAAATTTGATAATATTTAATTTAATTTTGTTAAAAAATATCTAATTGAAAGATTTCAACTCCTTCAAAGTTCGCTTTCAAAATTTAAAGTGTGGCAAAAGTGAATTGTCTTGAGTGATTAATATATCAAAAAATTTGAAATATTGAGAGAAGCTTTGGAATGGTTAGAAAGAGATTTTGAGTTGGCTAGAATTGAAAGACTCCATCAACCATTAAAGCTTCTTCAAAGCTTTGTTTTTAAAATTCAACATATTGCAAACATGCATCATTTCAAGTGAATGATAAAAAAAGAAAGACTCGAAACATCGAAAAGAACTCATATCTAAAATTTGAGAATGTTTGGAGGAGATTTGAGTTGGTTGGAATTAGAAAAGAATATGTATACATCAATATTGTGTATAAACAACATATCTATACTATATTAAAAACGTGAAGACCCTTAGAAATATTGTTTGAAATTTTTGCCCTTCATTAAAATATTTTGCTCTAGACAAAATCATCTTTTCACTATTTTTCTTAATTTATTATTTTATCTTTTATTTATTTAGTTTAAAAATTTATTTTTGGATTAGAATTTATTATATTTAGAATTCATTCTTGATTTAGGATTATTCTACGTAAATACTTGTCTAGGCTATGAAGGAAAAATGAAAGATTCTACTCTTTTTTCTAATATGTAAGACTTTAAAATAAACTAAAATTTTAATTATCAAATATTTTATTAATAGAAGTACATAATATAACAAATTTAAAAAGATAAAAAGTAATTAAAATTATGTTGATGATAATTTTAATTACCGCATGGAAAGAGGAAGTAGAGCTGAGATGATAAATTAATTAAAATTGCAAACAGTAAGAAAATCTGAAGTCAATGGGAATAAAGAGCTACAGTGAAGCAGAGTACAAATGATAGAAGAATTAAGCAGGATTAATTAAACTGATAATAAGCAAACTCATGATATGATGTTTGGTTCCCAGGAAACAGTCTCTCTACTTTGTGAGATAGTGATAAGATCTGCATTTATTTTACTCTTTCTACATCTAATTGGTGAGATTTCACTAGATATGTATGATATGATGTTTGGTTTTGGGATAAGCTACACGTACTAGCATAACCAATAATCATGCTTTACTTCACTAGATGGAGTTGTTTCTCTCCGAGTGAGATCCCATGCAACGTGAATTTAAAATTATCAAATTTCAATATAAATAATAAAATTGTAATACTAGATACTTTAATTTCTTGGTTAAACTTTTCTGAATATACCAAGAGGAAAGATCATTCTTTTGTCTTCCACCTTCTCCTTCTCCGTTGTTTCTATGCTCCATTTCGCTTGATTTTTTTTCTTTATATTCTATCATCTATGTGTATTTGTTGTTCTTCCCGTCGTTTTTTTAGTTCTTCAAGTCGCCACCATGTCGATTTCTGGTGAGAAAACCCCAGTTCGTAAAAGTCCACGTTTAAAGGTTGAGCCTGTTTGTTTGGATACCACTCCCACCCAATGCTCAAGGCCTACTTTTAATCTGAATGTATTCACTCCGTCACCCGTTCAGAAAAAGCCTGAAGACGGAGGCACTCCGAAGGTCATTGTTCTCGAGTCTTCCAAGAAAAGGGACTCCGACGAGGGTCCTTCGAAGTCCTTGAAGAGAAAAGAAAAACAGAAGGTTGATTTAGGCCATGACCGCGATTTCGAGGATGAAATATCAATCTTGAAATGATATCGCTTGAACCAAGAACTAAACTCCAAAAATGTTAGATGCAAGGTTACCCGTTTCTATACATTTGTATGATTCCATGTTTTGACTTATATATATAAATTTTCACCTTTACAGTATCGTATATTTCTTTTTTTGGCTTAACTCATAAATAAACACCTCAACTTGTCCTCATTTTTCACGTAGACACCTAAACTAAGACACGTTCCTAATAGACACCTCAACTGGTAAAATTGAACCACATAAATATTTTTTTCCTAACTTGAGATGTGATTTCCGCGCGTGAGCTTCATGCATATGACTTGGATTAAATACTCAATCATCATTTTACACGTGATTTCCACTTATTTTTCTCTTCCGCATCGGTATCCTATTTCAAAAGGGTCAAAAAACCTAAACCCTAACTTTCTTCATCTCTTCTACTTCAAACTTCCGCCGCCCTCATCTCTACTACTTCAAAAATTGGAGATGGAGAGTTGTGTTTGCAATATTAATGGCGGAGATGGAGATTCAATAGTAAATTTTTTTTGCACATGGTTAACTGAAAATTTTAAAAATCTACTTTTATAAATTTTTTTTTTACTACAACTATTTATTTTTGGCTGAAAAAAATAAAAAAAAATACTACAAGATTTTTGGCTGGAAAAAAAAACAATACAATTAACATGAAAAAAGACTGTGGAGAGCTTATCACTCTCCACATTTGCGTGAGCCACAAATATACTGTCAAGTAGGATAAAAGTGTTTAATTGGTTCAAATTTTACCAGTTGAGATGTCTATTAGGAATGTGTCTTAATTTAGGTGTCTAAGTAAAAAATGAGGACAAGTTTAGGTGTTTGTTTATGAGTTAAATCTTTTTTTTAGTCTTGAGGTGCTATTTCTTCTAATTAAGACGACAAGCCAACCCAAAAAGCCAATCATAAAACCTAAGAAGAGCAGGGGAAAAAGTCGGAAGAGAACAAGTTAGTATCTTGTTCTTCTTTCTGAAAAAATCATTTTAGGAAAGATATTCAATTAGTAACAACTTTCTCAAATCATGGATTGATTTCCATTTAAACAACTTAGTATCCATATTTTAGCCATTTCATTTTAAAAAGAGATTTGTATAATCTTTAGAAGGAAAAGTCTAATGTACAAAAGAATTCTCCTATAGAAAACTTTACTATTATGCAGTGTAATTAGAAAAAATTTACCTATAAAATATTATTATGTTTAATATATATATATATAATAAAGAGCAATAGGACTATATATATAATAAAGAGCAATAGGACTACGTACAGAATAATTCTATTTAGTTTTGAAGTTTATCAATTTTAATTTTTTATTATTATTTTATAAATATGTTAAATCGCTATAAAACATCAGTAATTAATCGTTAAGAATTCACATAAAATAATTATTGAAAATCAGTAAAAAACAAAAATAACAAATTAAACAAATCATGCAAATGAGTTGACATACTGCATCTTGTTAAAAAATAAACAATAACGCCTTATGGAATAGCTGAAAGTTGCAGACAATTAGAAATGAAAGTATGAAACTAAATTCTAATTTTGATAATAGACTTTACATATCGAAAGTGTGAAACTAAATCCTAATTTTGATAATAGACTTTACGTATTGAATGATATAAAGATTTTTACTAATATACTATCAAACTATCTGTTAAGTTATTAAGAAACCTCAAATTATTAAAGATCGATAACTCGATACTCTCCCATTCAAATCTACATATCAAGTTTTGACTTGACACACCTATTAAAGACACAATGATTGATATAGTTAGTTTATCATTTTACCCTTGTCAATTGATAGGATCCATATATATATTTACTTACTCATACATTTTTGAAATAATTACCTTTTTGAATCCCTTTTATAAAATATTTACTATTTTTAAACATATTTTTATGTACTATCTAGATATTTTATATTTGAAAAATATTTATCATCTATAGTAACAGTATTATGTATTAAAGTGAATTATATACGTATTATAAATAATAAATGTATTTATACTTATTTTGATAAAAAAATAATTGCACTATACATTAAAATGAATTATGTATATAATATAAATGAATTACACTATGTATAAAAGTAACTTTGCAAGCAATAAAGATGTATTATAAGTGTCTTGAAATATATTATACTTATTTTGATTAAAAAAATCCTCACTATGTATTAAGAGTGAATTATATACATATTAAATTATATATTAATATAAAAGACAAATATTTTTTAAATACAACAAGTGAAATCTCTTGCAGACCTTACCACTACTTCATAGCGATAGAGAGGTTATTTCCTTGGACAAATATTTTTTAAATATGGTATATATATCTTAAAGAATATAATAGATCAAAAGGTTGTCCTTCTCTGATTTGTCAATTAAAAAATATTTGACAAATAAATTTTTTTTTAAAAAAATTAAAATAGTTACCAAAACTGCTAAATTAATAATTTTACTATCAATATTTATTTATTTATTTATTATTTTTGGATTATTGGTTTTGATTTTATTTTAAGCAGCAAGAAAGATATCTAACCTTTTTCACTTCCAGTGTCGTCTTCTTCCCTTTTCTGCTAAGAACACATCAAACATGTTCTTCTGAAGTTTCCTCCCTTTCATCCGAATACAGCACACTTATTCTCTCATTCTTCAACAAGAACAAAAATGTTATCTCTGCAGCCACTATCTAACCCTAAACCCTCCTCTCTCTACCATTCCTCCTTCACCCCTCCCAATTACTTATCCCCCAAAACCCTAAAAACCGTTTCCGCTTTCAGGCCTTCTAGAAACTTCTACCCTTTCATCCATTCTATGCTTCAGTACAACCGCAAGCCGCAACTCGCCGGAGAGACCCCGAGAGTCGTCGTCATTACATCCGGCAAAGGCGGCGTCGGCAAGACCACTACCACAGCCAATATCGGCCTTTCGTTAGCTCGTCTCGGCTTCTCTGTTGTCGCCATTGATTGCGATGTTGGTCTCCGCAACCTTGACCTCCTTCTGGGCTTAGAAAACCGGGTCAATTATACTGTTGTCGAGGTTCTCAACGGCGACTGCCGACTTGATCAGGCTCTTGTACGTGATAAGCGGTGGTCGAATTTCGAGCTGCTATGTATTTCCAAGCCCAGATCCAAATTGCCGATAGGGTTTGGTGGGAAAGCGTTGGTTTGGCTCGTGGATGCCCTAAAAGCTCGCGATGGAGGGGGTCCGGATTTCATTATCATTGATTGCCCAGCTGGCATTGATGCCGGGTTTATCACGGCTATTACTCCGGCAAATGAGGCTGTCCTAGTGACAACGCCGGATATTACCAGCTTACGAGACGCAGATAGAGTGACCGGATTGTTAGAATGTGATGGAATAAGGGATATTAAGATGATTGTGAACAGGGTTCGGACGGATATGATAAAAGGGGAAGATATGATGTCTGTTTTGGATGTGCAAGAAATGTTGGGTCTTCCATTGTTGGGGGTAATACCTGAGGATTCCGAAGTTATTAGAAGTACTAACAGAGGTTATCCCCTTGTGTTGAACAAGCCACCAGCTTTGGCAGGTCTGGCATTTGAACAAGCAGCTTGGAGGTTGGTGGAGCAAGATAGTATGGAGACTGTAATGATGGAGGAGGAGCCAAAGAAGCGTGGATTTTTCTCGTTTTTTGGACGATAGCGTGATGGTTTACTTCTCAGTAGTCGCGTTGGTAAGCCTTCTGTAATTGTTTGGTTGTGTTTTCTGGAAGGTCCTCTGAAACAAGAAAAATGTGTATAGTAGAGTTAAACGTTTGCATTCTTCCTTTGTGACTATTCAGGATTCGGTTTGTAGGATAGTTGAAGATTAGCAAAATTGTTTTGTTTTTTTGTTGGATTTGAGCTGAAAACTATATCATGCGCGTCTGCATGAAATGTGTTTTTTTCCCTCCAATCTAATTTGAGTTACTCTAGCTTTGAGTCCAGCCTGTGATCTCTACTCTGTTGTCTATTGCTTGCTTTTCATGCACTGGGAAATTGCACTTAAATCAGTGCTCAACAGTAGATTGATACAAGTTTCCCTCAGCAGTAGTAAATTTAGATATTTGTGGATACCTGTGTTAATGACAGAAGTATGTGGCCTTCTTTGCGGCAGCTCATTAGATATTGATAACTGGATATGCACAGTGGCCTCAATTGAAACGGAACTTGCTTGGACTTCCATAAGCATCGAATGGAATTGCTTACGGTGTAAAATAATATAGCATAGGAAGAAGCTCCTTCTCTACAAAAAGAAACCAAGGAGGTGAATGGTGATCATTTTTTTGCTAAGGCAAATAGTTCTATTAATAATTAGGACATCTCCCATATACAAGCAGTAAATGAAAAATAGATGATCTACAACACTATGATTCTCTAGAAAGGATGAGCTATCTTCTGTATTCATAAATGAACCGACTAGAAACTAGAAATGAGGGGACATTCTTCAAATGTACATAGTTGTCCTCTTAAGCCTTCATAAGCTCTCCTATCTCCTTCACATGATTGCTAAGCTACCGAGGCAGTCCATAAAGGGAGGAACCATACTGTTACCGGTATACATACTCAAGAATCAAGATGATCAGTGATGCTGGGAGATGAGCCGATGGGTGCAATTCAGTGCTTTCTTACTCCATCCCTTCTATATCATTGACTAGGTCTGTTCCCAGAGAATGGTGAGTTTGCTGCAATAGGGAAAGCAACCAACGGATGACGAAATCCTCTGTCATGAGGTCAGGCTTGCAGCCATATATTTAGTGCACATGAATGAATGTACAGAATGTTAGGACCCTCAACTTCAAATTTAGCCAATTATATGTGAAGACAATAAACGTCTTGAGCCAGTCTCGTGAAGCAGTATATTATAGCAATCTCTGCTGCAATTCACTTAGTAGTTTACGACACACCAAAGTTATGTCTCCTGAAAAAAGAAGTCAAAATCAAATCTCATAAATAAGAAGCCTAAAATTTGTGTCTTTTTTTTCATTGATACTCCTTTCATGTTTTCCTATTCAGCCATCAGCCATCTTGTGAATGATCGCCTTAGACAATGGACTATTGCTACTACAAGGGTTTCCAGTCATGGAAATCAGAATGTTCACCTGCTCCTAGGGTCAAGATGACAATTTCATGATCGGGATCCTTGGATATCTGACTAACTAGCATTTCCAGCACTTGCATCTGTTGTGTTAAACACCATAAAGATAGGGGGGTTAACCAAGATGAAACACAAGTTGACTTGTGCAGTACTGTAATTGATGTTATATTCTTAGCACGTTGACAATAAATAGGGTTATCTAGAGGAAGAGAAGCTTCCCTCTGTTTTCGACCATCACATTTCACGGATTTTATTCATTAGACTTAAGAATAGGAACACTGTACTTATGTGAAATTAGACTTGATTACTCTCATACTCAAAACAGTTGCAACTACAAGGAAATCACAGCAAAATTCCAGGCAACTACAACATGTACAACCGTGAAGAAGTTTTCTTAGATGCAGTAAGTTCCAGCATACCGGGGAAGGGATAAACTCAGATGGTGGGCCAACTATAGATATTGCTAGATCGCGTCCACTGATCTTCCACGTATTTGTTTCTCTAGCGTCATAAATCTTGCAGCAGAAACAAGCTACATCTCCTTAGTCAAGAGATAAAAGGGGGATAAAAACATTACTACTTGAGCAGCTTGTACATCAAAATCCAAAATGGGACTATACCTCTGTAATCACAACCCTATCTGCATTAGTGAATGCAGTAGCAAAGTCATCTTTCAGTGCTGCTAGACGACTGCAAATTATGAAAATTTCAAGCATTGTGCAAGCAACGTAATTATAATTGGGATGGAGAACAGACTTTGTATATACCTGTACACTTTGTATATACCTGTATGTATGAGGCTGAAATATTACTATAAGTTCTTGAAATGGGAACCTCTGTCGTGCGGCTTGAAGAGTAGCTTGAATCTCCGTGGGATGGTGAGCATAGTCATCGTATATATGGCACCCACGTACTGTACCTATCCTCTCAAAACGTCTAGAAACACCTTCAAAATTTTGCAAGTGTAGCTTCAAAGCAGCAATGGAACTAAGAAAGCTTTTCTGATCCGCGAAAAGAGCACTGATTGTCGCAATGACCTGCAGGTTGGAATATCCGAAGCAGCAACAGAACTCATTACTAGCAATGGGGAAATGAAACAACTTAGCAAGCTAAACCATGTTTTCTTCAAATACAGATGCCTAAACTATGATCCAAAATTATTTTCCAGTTTTGGGTCCCGTTGATGTATGAGCAAGATGAAATTGATTAGCTGTACTGGCATTCTTTATAGCCAATAATATTTGAGTAAAGATCATAGAAAAAGAAAATAGTTCTGCTGCTTAGCTTTTAAATGTCTACTTACACAGATAAAACAAAAATAACTTTTAAATGTTTACTTACTGCTAATGAATTAAGAACATTGTGAACTCCAGGCATTTGTAAGCTGATGTCTGCAATATGAAGTCCCTTGTGAAGCTGGAATAAGTTAATAGTATCTTTAGACTACATTACATGAGCGAGAACAATAGGCATTCCAACTAACTTTAAATAACAGAGAGTAGGTATAAATAGGAAACAACAAAAAATTAATCTGCATGTTAATAATTTTGCATTTATCTGCAAGAATAGTAGAATACTGTGCGCACCATATAGAATTTGTAAAGCTTCAAATTTGTTAACAGCAATAAAAAGTTGGAATTGACAATTTCCTATAAAATAAAGTTTCGTCATAAGAACCTAGTTGTTGGTAATATCCATATTAGTATACATTCTTTAACCTACAAGCAAATCTAGATCCTCCAAAATCAAATGGAGGAAGTATGATTACTCAATTGAAGTGAAACTGTAATAAGTGCTGCAAAACTAAGGAACGTGGAATAGGTCAATCACTCTTATTGAGTCTTGTGAAGATGCAGAATCAAAAAGAATATTAGAACCTGGTCTACTTCATGTTTATTTGATCTAATGTTCGTTAGTGTTTGTTCTAGTTATCTGATCCCTAGACCAAATAAAAACCGTGACTAAAATTTTCAATTACACAGTTCGAGTTCACAACTGAATATACAATGTCTTTTTCAAATTTAAGAGTCCATCTGGTAATGACCGAAAGCATGACTTATTTTCTGTTTTTTCTCAAAAATATTTTCCGGTGTTCGGTATTTGGTTGGAAAGTCAGAAGTTGACTCTTTGATCCTATTTCCTAGTACTCCAAATTGTATTTGGTTATTTGGGGATGAAGGGAGCAAGAAAGGAGCTTACTTCCCAAATGTTCACGTTATTGTGAGTTGTTGGCTTGTTGCAGTCTTTCATAGTCTTTGGAAGAAACAGAAATAAGAATTTGAATTGGATTCTGGAGAAAATAATTTACAGATTTGTGTCTTGCATAGAGCTTCTATTAAGTTGTTCTTACACTTTCTTGACAAGTGAATTTATGATCATGCAGCATAGGGTTGCCAACTGAAGTACAAAGCACGTGCAGAATTAACAAAGCATTTTCATTTACTTAGGAATAAGCTACCTACAAGTTCCTTTTATGTTATTGTTAGATAATATTTCTAAGAAACAAATGAAACTTATTTCAAGTTTTATATAGATAGTAGATTTCATCTAGAGCTATATCTTTTAAAGAACAAAAGTACTTACCAGCTGGTAGTCGGTACCCCCAGAAGAGTTTGGAGATATTGATAAGGCATGCCAATCGTTACAACTAGAAATTCCGTAAGTTGAAATCTGGAATGTATCATTGCGAAGAACTGAAAGAGCAGAGCCTGAGCCCGTTTTGCTGACCAAAGAACATGCACCCGGACTGTAAATCCAATCAGAAAATCATTGTTAGTAACAACATTAGGCATGAAAATTCAATATTTCCTTTGTTAGCCTCAGAATGAGATCAATTTGTGGGATCAATAACTAAAGATACATAAGCCACCAAATGATAGTTTGCAAAACATAAATGAGACCTTCAGTAATAGAACAATCAATGTATCAGAAGACAACTAATAAATTCACTTTTATGGTTATGGATTAATGTTCCGTATCCTCCTAGATGCAGCATCCACAGGTTGGTTTAGACATAATTTTATAAGAACTGTACTCAGTGAACTCTGCATAGTACATGAATAATATCTTTGTGAGTACTATTCTAAAGGACAATGACCAAAGAGCAGCAGGTGCATATTTTCTGCAGTAAAAAGAATATTGCGTTCAGGAGATGTTTCCTATGAAAGTGAGCAAATTTTTTGTGAAATCGTCAATAAATTTCTATTTGAGCAAGAAAATCTGATACTAAATCCACTCAATCCATGAAATGTATCAGCCTTGTAAGGAAAGTTAGCAATATATACCTGTCACCGCATAAAATTAAATGTCCTCCAACCCTTATCTGTCCTATGAACTTCCTGAAAATAGTTTTAACTGCTTCCTGAGATGAGATAGAAACAATCTGATGATTTCCAGAGACCAAATAAATCAAATTTAGCATATATGGCAAACATTACAAGCAGTGAATCACCAACCTCGTCTTGAAACATGTCTACATGTTCCCAATCTATATTTGTTACCACAGCTATTTGAGGTGTTACCCCAAGGAAGCAACAGTCATATTCATCAGCCTACATTAGAAGGCACATAGATTAAATTTACAGGAGTAACAATTGCAATAATTTTGAATCTCTTAAAATTTTACGAACAAAATCAAACTCATCCGCACAACCAGATACAAGAAAAGAGGTGTGAAAGGATTGGATACCTCCAATACAAAGTTGCAACCAGTTCCACAGATGATGTTTCTCTCATCAAGCTGCAGAAGGTAGTTGCGACAAAAGTAAGTTGTGCGTGTAAATGAGAAAACCTACAGTGGGATACAAATGCACTAACATGAACAAAAATTGATGTGCAAGTACTGTTGACAAACTCCCAATGAGTACATTCAGAAAAACTTCATACATAAAGCAAAGTAAAACAAAATCACTTCTAAGAGGAAGATGCAGAGTGAACCGACCTGTGGTACCCAAGCCCCAAGTACAGCTGTAAGATCATCCCCCATTGCATTTAATACATAAGAAAGCATACTAGCGGTAGTAGTCTTCCCTGCGTTGGTAAATAAATCAACGGAAAGTAGGAGAAGTGAATTTTGGTGTTGAGAAAAGGCTGACAAGAGTAGGTCAAATTACCAGACTAAATGATAGACGATATCCAAAGACCATCCAGAATGAGTCTCAGCCGATAGATATCATAGAGTTCAAAGCCAAATATCTTTCTACCCATACACTCATAACATGAGTTTTACCTATCAATTGCATATGTTTTTGCTAGTAACACAATGGTTCATTATAAACATTTTTTTCTTTTTTTGCTTATTGCATGAAACTTTCTTTCCCCTAAATATTGCCAAAACCTCATCTCCTCTCTTTTTCAGAATAACCCCTTCAGTCAATGGAGTTGTCCTTCTCTTTTGAATACTCTATGCCTTGATTCCTTCTTCACACCTATGACCTATGTTTGAGCAAGACAGTCCAGTATGCACAAAAACCAGAGCAGATACACATTTCGACAAGAAGTGTTTCCATAGATCAAACTGCAAAGAGTTTCATGGTTTTGGCAGAGCTGATTAACACAATCAAAATGGTTTAGGTTACTAGCAAGATTGTGAAGTTCTTTGTATTTCAGCTTCCTCAGAAACACGATATTACATCACGGTCCAAGTCAAGATCTCATAAAATGGTCAGTGTTGTACATAATTACATTGACATTGAACACAACTACGAATGCACATCCGTTTCAAACAACAGATTCACCCCAAGAGCAATGGCTAACACAAATGCATACATCTCAGGAACCTTTCTTCATGTTTCAGGTTTCTGTGTAAATACAAGCAAGTAGCAACTATTGAGTCCTGTCAAGATCTCATAACATTATCCATGTTTAGCAAAGCTTGACATTAAATAGATTTGTCACATATTGACAATAACAAACACAAAAGAAGTGAGATTACCATGACTCCCACTTACAGCAATGAGGTTGTAACCTTTGGTGATCCTGCCCAACCAAGCTCCTCGCTTGTACCTACAAGAACAGAATACCACTATCTGAGTCCAAGTCTAACTTGGGTAACAGAAATTCAATCAAAAAATTAGATTAATATACTCACACAGGTATTCCAACAGACTCGGCATGTAAAATCTCCACATTGTCTCCACGAATCGCACTTGACAGAACAAGGGCATCAGGCACTGAACCATTATTCTTTCTCAAATTAAGCTCAGAATGTCCTACATACACTCGGGCACCGGCTTCTTGCAAAGCGTCCATGGCATTGCTCCACATCACATCAGAACCACTAACTTCGTAACCCTAGTGGATTTCCAAATTTAGTTGAGTTAATCCTAACCTACCAAAACATTAGACATAAATGGAAGAAAGAAAGAAAAGTAACAAGTTTAAACTAACTACCAGCTCACTAAGTCAACTGTCCAATAAAATGCGTCATTCGATTCACATATTAACAAGCAAGGGCTAAGATATATACATTATTATATGTTTAATACTAATAATGTACTAGTTGTTAAGAAATTGTTATTCAATGGATGATAATACAAGCTTGGATTGTTTACTTCAACAGAATTCTTTACTCTTAGCCACATAAGTAACATTAATACAGAGTCTTATTTCACAATCTATCCCACATTAAATGATATAAAGCTTCTCCCTAAATTTAAGTTGGTATTAGTAAGGCAGAATTTCATATCGGAAACATTTCTATATTGCCAAGGGAATGTTGTACTATTATGCATAAACTGCATTGTTTTGCTGAGTTTTCTTTTGCAAACCAGATGTTGTATTAATCATGAGCAGTTATAGGCCATGATTCTTTCTCTTTCTGCTGCCAATAAAATAAGGAGGTATCACAAGCTATTTCATGAAATTGAAAAAGTTACTTCATCCATCAACCGAAACAGGGGTTTGGAGTACCACAGTCTTAATTCAAACATGATTTCATAAGATAAAATTAACATTTCTGAAGCTCCACACCAAGTAACATCACGATTTACTACTTTATAGTTTACAGCAATTCTAGAAGTGTTCCGAAATTTTTAATATAAATAGTATGAGTGATAGAGAGTGTACTTGTTTGAGAGCAAGCATAGCGAGAGCGGACAAACCACAACCTCCGACGCCGACAAAGTGAATCCATTCCTTCCGTTTGCTCTCTCTTGCACCAATGACTTCTGCACTGTCGCATTCCTTAATCACTGCGGGTAATTTCAAAGAAGGGAAAATTGTTCGAACATGGTCTAATTTGCGACTCTGGACTATTCGGCGGTGATTGGAGAGAGTAATTACTTGGGAATAACTGAAAAATTTCGCCGAGTAATTCGCCGGTGACATTATTGCCGACAGTTCCATTATTCAATGTGGGGATGTCGGGCTCTAAGCAGGGTTACTTAAGTCGTGTTTACCGTTTAGTGAAGCATTCAAATTCGCAAGAAAATTCCAGATTGCCTGGCTCATAAAAATTTTATCTAAATAATTTTAAAAAGATATTTTTCTTTTATAATATATATTTTATATAATCATAATATAATTAACGGAGAGGAGAGATATTAAGCGTATAAACAAACTAGTACGATAAAATAAATTGCATTTAAATTTAATAAAAATGGACAAATTTAGCTATGATCTTATTTTTAATTTATTGCAGCTCAATCTATTTCAATTCAAGAAATATTTATATAAATTTATAATCCATCTATTTATTAACTTAATCTTTTTTGACATCTTCAAATAAGTTCAATCCAATTTAACTCCCTTCGAATAGAGTATCCCTGTCACTAAACAAACAAACAATAACAACAATATACCCAGTGAAATTTCACAAGTGAGGTCTGAGGAGGGTAGAATGTACGCAGACTTCACTACTACCTCATAAAGGTAGAGAGGCTGTTTACTGAATCCCTGTAACTAAACATCGATAATGAAAACCATATCAATTCTATCTAAAAAGAAAAAAAACAATTTCAATAGATCTTCTATCCCAAAAATAGTAGGAGTGTCCCTACCATATCAATTATCAACAATTTTATTGCTAACGTATATATATCTTGACATTTTTGCTGAGATTTCATACTCCCAAATCATATAAATATTCCTTCATAAATGTTTGTTACTATTACATTTGCATCATCAGAACATGCAGCCCCAAGTTTCAGAGGGAAATTCATAGGATAAGTTATTCATACTTATTTAAGTATCGATAACTTGTATACGAGTTTAGTTAATTTTATTTTTTTATAATAAATAACAACAGCAACATATCCAGTTAACGTAACTTCAAATTAAATTTGAATTTTCACAGCCAAACATTAATTTTCAAACAAAATAAATTTATTTAGAAGAATGAAAATCTAAATCCTAATTTTATAACCAAATGAATAAAGTGGAGGGAAGTAATTTTTTATCTTTTTTTTATCTTTTCTATGTCAGCAAAAAGAAGACGTTTTCCTTTGTTCTTTGAATTTTTGGATAAATCTTATTATTGAAATATAGTAAAAAGTCGTCAAACACTCCCTTCACTCACTTTTATTTAGCACTGTATCAAAAATATAAATTTTATTTTATTTATCATCTTTCTCAACATTAATTACTTATTTCAAATTATTTTTTTAAGATGTAGAATTAAATAACAGTTAATATAAATATTATGGTAAAATATTTATATTAGTTATATTTTAAAATGATGTAATAAATTTAAAATAAATAGAATGAATATAAAATATAGAGAAAGCCTACAAAATATTTTCTTCGAGACTAGAGAGTAGAGTTGTCAATACGAGTTAGCCCACCCCATCCGGACTAGCCTATATAGGCTTTAGAATTTGACAGGCCAGGTCGGGCTGACCCCCTTTTTTTATGGGCTAGAAAGCAGCTATCCTAGCTCATTAATACATGGGTCGCGGGCCTTGTGGGTCTGCCCACAATTTTACTAATACTAGTCTTGTTGTACGCGTTTTGCGCGTGATCAAAGCGTGTACCTCATCTGGTAACAAACATTGCACAAAATAATTAAATTTAGTTATGAACTTATAAAATGATAAATAATTCACTAAAAATATAATTTTGATAAATTATTTATTTATAAAGGTCTTATATATTATAGTAAATTAGAATTTTCCTTAGCGAGTGTAGAGTATTTTTTTTATTCAAATAAGAAAGAAGTAAAAGTATATTAAATAAGGAACATTTGGAAGTCTTTACTCAGCTAGAAGTCCTTATTTTATAATTTATTTGCATATATTTTAAATGTCAATATTATAAATATAATTAAATAAGAATTTAAAGAAAAATGGTGAAAAACGGATGTTGTCTAAAGCGGAGTCTTTTAATGAAGGGCAAAAAGTTCAAACAACTCTTTTCTAACTGAGTTCATTATCCACGAAAACACCACAGCATTAACTTTCTCCCACTGATCATGAAGTGATATATCAAACTGGTTCTTAGTGTGCCTCCCATCTACAAATCCCAACTTACTCTTCCCTAGTAAGCCTAGTGACATTGATCTACTCCACAATGCATAGTTTTCTGAGCCAATTAGTTGAATAGAAACTAAAGAACTTCCTGGTGTATCATTAGGATGAAGATAAAGTGGATGATTATGATCCACTTCACTTTTGTTCAGATTTCTGGTTGTAAACTGACCTGTAGGTGGTGATGTATCTTCTCCAGTCATTGTTCTACTTCGAATCGATCAATTTCTCCTCGATCTGATTTACTCCACTTCGATTTGCCTAGCTTTCTCAGACATGCAACTCAGTCCAGCTTAATTTCTTCTCAAATCAACGCAACTCAGACATGCAACTCAACTTGATCGATTTCTCTAACTTAACTGAATCGATTTCTCCTCGATCTGGCTCAATCCAGCTCGATTTCTTTTGATTCAGCAAAGTCCTCTTCCGATCTCTTCAGAACACAACTCGATCTGGCTCAATCCAGTTCGATCTCTTTCAATTCAAGTCAAATTTCAACCTCTTTTCCAATTTCTCCAACTTTTCTCCAACTCGCAGCTCCTCTGCTCAGCTTCCTCGTTTCTATTAATGTTGCTTTTACATCTACTCTCTCTCCCAGTTGATCACAGCTCTGATACCATGTTAATCCTCTGAATTAGAGGATGAGAAAGATGAACATGAGGGTAAGGAGCAGTTGAGAGAAGAAAGAAGAAGGAAGAAGTAGTCTGTACATTCATAATCCTGAAAAGGAGTTTGTTACAGTATTTATAGTTAGTTAGTTGGAACTAACTAACTTTTAACCTCTCTTTTAACAAACTAACTAACTCCTAATTATTCAACTAATCTCAATTAACCACTAATCAGCTTGCCTTCAACATAGCCCACCCCCATCCGGACTAGCCTATATAGGCTTTAGAATTTGACAGGCCAGGTCGGGTTGACCCCCTTTTTTTATGGGCTAGAAAGCAGCTATCCTAGCTCATTAATACATGGGTCGCGGGCCTTGTGGGTCTGCCCACAATTTTACTAATACTAGTCTTGTTGTACGCGTTTTGCGCGTGATCAAAGCGTGTACCTCATCTGGTAACAAACATTGCACAAAATAATTAAATTTAGTTATGAACTTATAAAATGATAAATAATTCACTAAAAATGTAATTTTGATAAATTATTTATTTATAAAGGTCTTATATATTATAGTAAATTAGAATTTTCCTTAGCGAGTGTAGAGTATTTTTTTATTCAAATAAGAAAGAAGTAGAAGTATATTAAATAAAAAACATTTGGAAGTCTTTACTCAGCTAGAAGTCCTTATTTTATAATTTATTTGCATATATTTTAAATGTCAATATTATAAATATAATTAAATAAGAATTTAAAGAAAAATGGTGAAAAACGGATGTTGTCTAAAGCGGAGTCTTTTAATGAAGGGCAAAAAGTTCAAACAACATTTCTAAAGACTTTCACGCTTTTAATATAGTATAGATATTTTTCTCATAATTTTTTAAATTAAATTATAATTTAAAATATTAAAATAGAAGCAACAAGACAATATTATATAGTATTAGTGTTACTATTATTCTCTCTGTCTATCTTTACTTGTCCGCTATACTATTTTGAGATCTCCAACAATACTTGTCCACTTTATGAAATCAATAGATAATTTCACACTTAGTTTCTAGCTTACACTTATCATTAGTTATAGTTATTTTCTTGTTAGATTTTTAAGACATTGTATTTATTATATTAAAATGATGACTTAGTAAAATTACTCCTATTATTTACTGTTTCTTAATCTCTGTACCAAGTCAATAAATGACAAGTAAAGATGAACGGAGGCAGTACGTATTATAAAAACATAATTTATATCTACATTTAAAATTTTTAAATGAACTTTGAGTTTGGACTCATATTTTTTTGATACTAGAAAACCCCCATAAATCAATAGGTTTATTCAGGCCGAGCTAATAAGCTCATTTTTAAAATGAGCTCCAAAAATTATACTCCAACCTTGCTAAATTACGGGTTAGGTCAAATCGACCCAATGGATCTAACCTGTATTGACGACTCTGTCCTATCCGACAATTATTTAAACGTTAAAAAATGACGTAAATAAAGAGTGTCAAATGTTGATAAGCAAGTAAAGTACGTTGGCAGAATGCTCCTTTCTTCATTCACATTTGTTAAATATATATAAATAATATTTCTCAACATTCCATTTAAACTAACATATTTAACAATATTTCAATCAGATACAAAATTATATATTTACTTTTTTATTTTTATTTTATCTTTTAAATAAAAACGTGATAACATATCTGTTACTTAGTATTCCAATAAAGTAAAAATATTTATGCTATATTTTCATTTTAAAAAACTAAAAGTATATCTGTTTGTATTCAATTATGCTAATTTTATACCCATTGTTATTCTTATTAAACAAACAATATTAATTAAATATTTCAAATAAAAAAAAGCTACCATTAAAATTGCATAAAACTATGATTATTACCATAAAGTATAAAAGTCTAAAGTACACAAGTCATGATCAACATGGGTTTGGTCATTTAAATATTGAGCTATTAAAATGAATTCTATTCATTCATATATTTAAAAATTAGATTAAAATTATTATAAAATTAAATTAATAATCAAATATTTAAAATGTGTTTTTAAAATTATATAAAAAATTTATAGTCAAATAAAATTTAATTTGACTTTCCATATTTCATGAGTATTATATATGTTTATATATAGTTTTCTCTAATATGTAGTAAAACTGTATTATAAGTGTTTAGCGAAAGAGTAATTCAATTAAGGGTTATCTAAACCTAAATGAGATATGGTTTGTTGTTCCATAATAATTAGCATTAAGTTTTGGTTATAATTAGACTTCCATTCATTCCACAGGTCTATCTGTTTTTAAATAAATTTCAGTGGTATTATGATTCATTATACAATTACTCTTATTATTTTAATCTTATTCCCTATTTTTAATACAAGAAATAGGTAAATAAAAGACCAAAAACTTATATTCTCATTTTTTTTCTACGTATTAAACTAAGAAAAACAGCACAGTTTATTTTATCTTATTATACAAAGGAAAAATTATCTAACTAGGCAAACATATGATATATATTTACATTACTATACCACTATAGTTTAAAAAAACTATAATTTATAACTATAGTTAGGATTTTATTGCTATTTTCTCTCTCCTCTCTTCCTCTATCTCATCTCTCTCCTCTCTCTCTCTCTGCAATTTCTTGTCAGATATACAATTACATATGTATATCAATTATATATATAAAATTATTTTGATAGATATACAAGGTCAGTTCAACAAATATACTTATACAATTCGCCTCTCTCCACTCTCTTCCTTCTCCCGCTCACCTCTGTCCTCCCTCTCTCGATCTCGCTTGCCAGATATACAAATATATATGTACATTAGTTACACATATACAATTATTTGACAGATATACACATACATTTTGACAAATATACATATACAATTCGTCTGTCCTCCCTCTCTCGATCTCACTCGCCTCTCTCCTTCCCTCCAGATCACATAGTCGAAATCATACCGTCTAATTATGTAAAATATAACTATTTGATCATATTAAATTTCAAGAGTACGTTATTTATGAAAATTCCTCTTAATACGATAAAATAATAGTTTGGTGATAAGATGAGAGTGCAATATTTTTTTATGTTTATGGGTGGAAGGTTTAACAAAGTGACGTTTATCTGTTAGTTCATGATGGAAGGATAATACATAAAGTATTCATTTTAAATATAATTGTTTTTAAACAATAAGTTAGTTATTACTGTAATACATAACCACCTGTCATTTGATAAGCGGCCCTTTTTTTTTACGATAAGATTTGAAAGTCAACTCTCAAAAAGTGATCTTGCTAGAGCATTATTATTGACCTTTTTTTTCACTTTATTCCCACTAGATTTAGAACAATAATGTGTTATTTAAAATAGGGTCAAACTAGCTTAAATGATAAAAGGGGTAGTCTTTTCAAGGGCGGAGTTAGCATTCATCCGGGGTCAGATTAACATTCTTTGTCGGAAAACTTTTTCGTATATATAGGTTAAATATAGATAATTTGATATATATCGATTGTTGTATACTCTTGAAATAAAAATCACTCACTCATGTTCTAAAAGTATAAACACCCTTGACGAAAATGCTGGTTTCGCCACTGACTCTTTTAATCAATGGTTAAGTAGCAAAACAACATTATCTATTTGTTGATTTTCTGACAATGTGTATGATCCTTGATTAGTAGTCTTGAATTCATTAAATTTTCATAATATTTTTTTTTGTATTTACATAAATCACATAGTATAAAGAGTTAATAACTATTTTTTCTTATCCTTTTTAAATTTACAAAAATTCCTTAAAAAACATAACAATTTGGATACAGTAATTCAGCAATCCAAATCCATTTGTTCAGTTCCAATACAAAAATTAGGATTTTTAAGTATCAAGTAACATTTAAAGCATGACACATTGAACATAGATATAATCTAAAAATCAAGATGAATGTGTCCAGATTACGGAATTAGTGTATCCAGATGGAATGAACGGATTTTTGAAAATTTTGAGAATGAGGTATAATAAAAAAATATGATAAATAAAGGAGTGTAATTAGGTAATTTTTTTCTCAAGTCTTATATCATATAGATTCAAACTAAATAAAGCGTCAAAATAAATATGAAATAAATTTAAAAAAATATGTAATTGTGTATGACCTAATTATGTCTCCTTAAGTTATTTCTTAGAGCATGTACATATAAGTTTACTTGTCAAAAGTCAAAATTAATATTTTAGAAATTTATAAATTGTTTTTGAAAGTAAGGCACCATTACACATCATACTAACGTTAATTATAATTCTAATTGGACCAATGTCCACTTTGTTTTTCTTTATGTTATACTATTGGACCTAACAACGCGGAATGTTGTCTCTATTGGTAACAATTTGGTGGGCAACTCAATCAATAATGCAATTACACACTCACTAAATTAACTTTTTCATTGTTCTCTTTAAATAGGAAAACAACATTTGTCATGGAGGGACATCATTATGAAGACAAAAGTTGAATTCTCTTTTTTCTATTTTTCCAGCTCTATGTAGGTGTATTTGGAGTGCCCACCTAGTATATTAAGGCGACACATGGCACATTAATTATTTAGTGGCCTACTTATTGTTAATGTTATGACACACCATTGATATTTTATTTTAGGCTTAATTCATAAACAGACACATAGACTTGTCCTTATTTCTTACTTAGACACCTAAACTAAGACAAGTTCCTAATAGCCACCTTAACTGTTAAAATTTGATCCCATTAAACACTTTTATGGGATCAAATCTTAGCAGCTGAGATGTTTATTAGAAACTTGTCTTAGTTTAGGTGTCTAAGTGAAAAATGAGGACAAGTCTATGTGTCTATTTATGAATTAAGCCTTTATTTTAGCATTACAACAATATTATGCTTTAATTGCAAATACATGAACCTCAAAGATCACGTATTTTTTTTAAAAAAAATTTGATTGTTGGAACAATGCGAGTTGGGGTGAATCTCAATTCGAAAGATGAAGGATATCTTAGAAAAAATTCACTCAAATAAAAAATATTTGACACTGTTTAAATTTTAACTTGCATAAAAATCGCAAGAAATTACTTTATAATTATAATTTTTCTCACATGAAACCATTGCATACAAGATATAAAAGAATTACTGTGGTGTATTTTTTTTAAAAAAAAAACTGTCATAAAAAGAATACTATAATTTTTATTTTGAAATAATTATTTTAATTTTTAATAAAATGAAAATATGGTCAAAATTTCTTGATCATTTTAGCTTAATAAAAAAAAACCCAACAAATATTAGAGTCAGACAGTAAATGTGATTAGATTAGGCAATGTACATGGAGAAGACATTGTTGGAAAAATAATAAAATATTGATATTGGACTAGAATTAAATGATTTATCATAAATATTGTATCGTGGCAAGTCACTGCCTTAAAAGCGATTTCAGCTCGACTCCGGTGCAAATCGCTCTAGCCAGTCGCTCCCCGAGGTTCCATAGCTACTCTCAAACACGTGCGCTCATTGCTGAAAGTTTGGAGGTTGCCCAAAAACCAATTGCCCAAGATATGTTCAAGAAGATGAAAGGAGGAAGTTATTTTTATTATTATTTTCTTTCTCTTTGTTGGTTGGTGTTTGTTATATTCACCACACTTCTTATATAGGATTTACAAGGGGAGTTATTGTAAATAAAATATTAAATTTGGAGAAACGTATTTGTGAATTAAATGGCAATAAAAATCATTACATCACATTCTTCAAATCTCTTCCAATTATTTTAAAACGGAAAAGTCTTTTTCTTTGTAACATGTTTTACTTTATCTTCTTTTTTTCCCTTTGTATTACATTAATTAATGTATGTAGAATTAACGCACATAATATTAACTCAATTTTTAAAAACCCCAAATTAGAAAAAAGTAGCATGAATGAGAAATCTCCCAATTAGATATATTTCATGTCAAATCTTACATCAGAGGATCAGCGATTCAGCAAGAGAATGAAGACAATTAAAATTTCACAAATATTGGTTTAATATACGTATGTATCGTGTCAATTTAAAAATTATATATAAATAATATTTATTATTAAAATAAATAAAATATTTAACAAAATTAAATAGATATTGTTAATGTGATGCAAAAGTTTAATCTATTAAAAAAGTTAAAGATGAGAAAACCAATTCAATGACTTAATATGTTAATAGTTTATGAATACATAAAAGTAATAATGTGGAGTTGAAAAGTTAGAAGTTAAATAATTAATTGATTAAAATTTAATTTTAAAAAGGGCTCCTAAATATAAAAGAATATTTCTAACTTAATTTTAATTACTCTTTTTCTTTTTAAATTTGTTATATTACATATTTTTATTAACAAAATATTTGATAATCAAAATTTTAATTAATTTCAAAGTCATGAATATTAAAAAAACAATAATATTTTTATTTTTTTTCTTCGTAACCTAGACAATTATTTATATAGAACAGTCCTAAATATATAGTAAATTCTAAATATAAAAGAATTCTAATTCAGTGAATTAAGACTATTTTGACTAAAACAAAGTATTTCAATAAATGGCAAAAAATTCAATCAACATTTTTAAGAGTCTTCACACTTTTAATATAGTATAGATATAATGAAAGAAAATTTTGATTATATCAAATGTATATTATACCTAACATAAATCGTACGAAAAAATAGACTCGATTCTAATTTTTCACGTGTTTGTGTACCTGCCAACCTTACACCACAAAATCCCATCCACAAAGCACAAGCGCCAGCGAATGGGGCACGTTCACAATTGAAGCGCCACCATTACGATAAGTCTTATGGTACATTTCTTTGTTTTGAATTACTCTTAAATCATTTTTCTGGTTTGTCAATAAGTACCAGGGACATCAAATTGTTGACCTTTTGGGTAAAGAAACCAAAAAATAAGACAAGGACCTTTCCATATAAAAAGCTTGTTTTATTATATTTATACATTCTACTATCTTTTTTTTTTACCATTTGATGATCTAGAGCCTAATACAAGTGTGTTTCATCGTTGGAGTATCTTTTGATCATAATCATCCCTTAGAAATTTTAATTCTTCGGTTGACTTCCTTTTCCAACTCTTCAAGTCCTCCTACTTCTTCCAATTCCTACATCAAATAAGCCTCTAATCAATCAACTGAGTTATTAAAATTTTAAATTAACTATGTATCATAATTCATTGGGGAGACAGCAGCACCTTAGGTCCTAGGAACAAGCCATATGGGACACCGTCAAATTTGTCCGAGTGATGAAGCTGAAATCCCCAGACAGCAAAATCAAAGAAGATCGCAGTCGTTAGAATCCGTTAAAATACAAATTAATTGAAAAATTAGAGACCAATCAATTTAATATTAATCTAATTAAGTGATATTGCTAATTGTGATTAAATTAAGATTAAAAGTAAAGCTACAGTCCAATAAACTTTCTGTTACCTGATGTGCCGCAGCTACCCTACGGAAATAAGGTACATTGGCAATAGGTCCTACGGGGAATCTTTTATGAACCAGTCCATCGTGAACGAACATGTAGGCCATCCCAAATACTGTGATCCCCAATCCCTGCATTTGAAAAAAAAGTCACATTTTTTTTCTATTTAATTATTTTATTTTAGCTACTTTAATCCATAATAGTCTCTCCTAATCAACTACGGAGTAATAAATAAAAAAGGTAAAGCCAATATAATATTTTTTAACGAGTCACCCTTTACTTGTCGTAGTCGAAAAATTATTTTATTTTCAAGATCATAAATCCTAAGAATAAGGATGTTATATATCTTTGGGTAGTTAAAAGAATATTTACATTGATAGCGTATATAATGTCATAGTACAGAATTTTCTTACATGACTAGGTCATCCATGTGGATTTACAAAATCTGTCTACTTATAACCTTGAATTTAAAATCTTGAAAGTAACATAGGTACTTCCTCTGTTCTATTTTAATTGAATTTGTGAGGCAATGCATATATTTTAATAAGAAAAATATTCAAAGACAAAATTTAAATCATACTTTCTACTATTATCCCTTTTTAAGTCATAAATATGTAGGTTAATTTATTTACTAGAGAATATAAATATGAAAAAAGTTTCAAACATTCATCTTGAACTTTGAACATTAAAAAAAATTTCAAGAATTCAATAAATTTGGAACGAAGGGAGTATAACTTCAACAACAACAACATACCCAATGGAAGCCCACAAGCGAGGTCTGGGGAGGGTAGAATGTACGCAGACCTTACCACTATCTCATAGTAAAGAGACTGTTTCTTGGGAACCCTCGTCTCAACCACCCATAAGCAAAATATGAAAGGAGTATAACTTAAACTCATAAAAAGAATGAGATGAGACGTAGTTAAAGAGAACATACAGCACCGAAACAGAGGCCAGGGAGGAGGCCTTTATGGAAGAATCCGTACGAAAGAAGAGCTATAGCTGGAACAGCATTGATTATGGCAAAAACATCGTTCATCTCGAAAGGTCCTTCTCTTGGTCTATGGTGTGACTGCAAATGGTACATTAAGAAAATCATGAAAGAGTCTATATATATTTGGTTGCTGGGGAAAAACTTGACAAGGATCTTTATTTTCCTCATTAGCAAACAGATTAAGAGTAAGAATCCAAAATAATTTAAAGTAAATTTGGAAATTAACCTCGTGCATGTGCCATAAAGAAGCATGCCAAAGCGCTCTATGAGCCCATCTTGCCCAGTACTCCATTCCAACCTGAAGGACCACATTATTTAATTTCAGCAATTAGCTTAAGACGAATTTTTCAAAATTTGTACTTTTTTAATTTCAATTTATATACCACATAATTTGAATTTTAAGAGTCAAATAAGATAATTTAACTGTGATTTATCGATACGTGTTTCAAATAACTTATCTTATTAATTCTTGACTTAAAGTCTTTTTTATTTAATTTCTAAATATATAAATTATTTTACAAAAACCTTAACCATCAAAACAGAAAAGGTTAATTATGAAAATCGAAAATACACTATATAAATTAAAACGAAAGAAGCATTAGATAAAACGGCAGGAATATTGAATATGAGAAAAGACGGGGAACTTACGGCAGCGCCAAACGAGAGAGCGAATGTACCAAACATTTCAGAAAAAGACACTTCTCCACCCTATATCATAAAATTTTGAGGAAAAAAATTAAGGCAAAAAGCTTAAGATTAAGCTGAAGAAGAATGGATTAATTAATTAATTAGTACCTCCATTTGCCATGAGAATCTGTAATAAACCGCCAAAATCGCCATAGAAGTAATTCCCAAACTAGACATCACAGCAGCTACGAGATAAGTAAACCTCTCCGATTTCTTCCTCGCCAATTTTTCCGCCAGCCAGCTGGCAGCTAAACTCTTCTCCTCATTAATCTCTACTGCTTCAGTCTCACTTTGGATAGTACTTCCCGATTTCTCACTCTCCAGCACAAAGCAAACCGCCAACTTCGGCTTTCTTCGAGATCGCCAAATTGCGCCAAAATTATGAATTAACGGAGAAGAGAACAGAACTGGCGGGGCAGTTGATACAGATTTTGAGCCGGTAAACGAGTTGTGCCGGAGGCAAATGGTTCGGGAGCTAGCGGAGGCTGAAATTCCGGCAGCCATGGACGGTGGAGGATCGAAATTAGCGATGGATTTTTCCGTTTTTGGAGTGCTTGTGGAAAGTGTATAAATAAAGTGCAAATGTTACGTTGCTCCCATTAAGCATGGAGGGGATTGGGGTCCTCCTAACTAACTTGGTTGTGCAACTTATGGCCCTCGTTTTCACAAGTATTACGAGATTGCCACTTCAAATAATTTAACTCTCTCACAACACAAGTATTCTAAGTAGTCCCAATTCAAATTCAAATAATTTATTTTTCTATGAATTAATTCAATTAAATAATATCTAAAATTTCTCATAATTTATATATATAATATATGTATTTAGTTATATAAATTTTTAAACGGTAGAAAATATTATATTAAGTTATACATGAATAACTTATCTATTACTCCCTCCGATCTCTCTTAAAATAACATATTATTAATTTAAATAGTGAAAAATAACGAGATACAGAAATAAAAATACCAAAATATTAAGGTAAAATGATGTAGCTGACTATATAAACACATGTTTAACCATTTTATATCTAAAGTCAAATTTAAGATAATATCTTATTAATTTAACTAATAAAGAATAGTGCTAGAGAAAAATAAAATAAAAATTTTAGAACCATTAAAATAAGATGAAATAACCAATTATAGTCAATACAAATTTAATTATTTAATTATATTTCATAACATATCTAAAATATTCATATTTTGAACAATACCATATTAAATTTGATTATGAACAAAAACAAATTAAAACATAAGAGTCTAAGAATGACTCTTTCTTTCTCGCCTGTATTTACTTTTATATCCTATGCACTTTGTCCTTCTCTTTCTTGCCTGTTTATCTAGCTTTTTCTGCTGATGGATTTTTGTGATGAGGGTTCCCAGGAAATAGTCTCTCTACCTCTATGAGGTAGTGGTAAGGTCTGCGTACATTCTACCCTCCCCAGACCCCACTTGTAAGATTCCATTGGGTATGTTATTGTTGTAGTCTAAGAATGACAAAGTTGATTTGAGGATATTTTTATAAATAAATATTAAAATTGTAATTATTCTTTATTTTAAAAATATATTATTTAATAAATATTGAAAAATTATATATATATATATATATTTTAAATAATGAACTTGAAAAAGCGGCGATGGTTTTTTTTTTATGAGTAGGCGGTGGGATAAATCAATTCAATTTTTGCATTTTTGGGAATAACGGTTATCACTGAAATATTCAAAAAACTCCACTAAATTTAAAGAAATTTGGTAATGGAATGTGTCTAATTTTAGTAGGTGATAAGTAAAACCAAAATTTTCTATTGTATGATGACAAAATTTGGCACTAATAAGTTTAGTTTAGGCAATATCCAATACAAGTTAAATGACCATTAACTTAGAGAGTTTTCACACAAAATTTTCTATCATGCATGCATGAGGCACAACCAACAAAAGGCGTGTGAGGCTCATCCATACTTGATAAGTGGTCTCGCAAATAATTTGCTTTCGAGACTTTTTTGCTCTTTTATTATTTTTATGTATTACAAAATCATTTATACTATTCTCTTCTATATTTCTCTCTTTCATATATTTTTTTTTATAATAGGTGTATGAATTGATTTATTTTTGTACCTATTTCCTTTTAACTTTTAAGCATTTTTATAATTTTTATAAGTAAAAGAAAAAATAATAATAAAATTAACCCGTGCAATTTTTTATCAATCATGTATTTGTTGAGAGACATAAAATCTCAATATTTTTAATTTTACTATATATTTTCAAACTCCTTAAGTCTACCTAATATCTCATGCTCTATATCTTTCTCTTGCCATATACTTTAGGATTCCTTGATTTTAAATATTATAAGAAAATGAAATAACAGTTTGAGAAGAAAATTGTAAATGATAATTTTTTTTTGTTGTGTTATGTGTGTGTCATATTAGTTAATGACAAATATATATATATATATATATATATATATATATATATATATATATATATATATATATATATATATATATATATATATATATATATATATATATATATAAATTAGATTGGTGTGTGTACAATAAATTATTAAATATCAAACTTTTAAAAATTAACATTAACAAAAATGGTTATGGTAAAATGAAAAAATGACAACTTGAAGTTGCACCGAAGAAAATTGAAAGTCATCCGTCAAGAGTCTTTACATTGTACTTAATAAATAAATATTGATATACTTAACTTAGATTTAACTATTTCATCTAACTTGACTTTCGTAAATATTAGTGTTACATAAAAAACACTAATGGAGTATGACATTTCTAAAAATAATTAAAAATAAAAATGACAGAATGTAAAAGAAAATATCTTTTTTTTTTAATCTTGTCTAATAACAAATAACTTAAGAATATGAAAAACTTCATACATTTTGATAAAAGAAAACCTTAGAACTCGCACCATATAATTTTCTCTTATCATATATTTTAGGATTCCTTAATTTTTATTTTTTTACTATTACCATATATTTTAGGATTTTTTTGATTATTAATTCTCCTAATACCTCTTACCATGAATAATTTTCTGTTACCATATATTTTATGACTCCTTAATTTTTAAAATATATTTATCTCTTGCTATATTATTAATTTTCGTAATATTAATATAATTTTTAGGGATCCCATACTGATTTACCATAATTCTCAAAAATCTCGATTCTTTCCCAAATTACTAAAAATACCAACTTTTTCTATTTTACTGATACTTGCAGACGTAACTTTGATACCTAGAAATTTACAACAAAATTTAATGTTGTTGCGCTTAATTAGGAAAATAAATTTTCCCTGCGATTTTGGGATCCCATGATTTACGTCGAAACGTTACAAATGCTGCAATCAACCCAGGGAAAATGTTACAGCCAGTTTAATTTGAAATTCAGAAACGCATCATGCAACAAACAGTAAAAAAAAATGTAAAGCCAACATTGAAAGAGCTTTGGGAAGAAAAAAAAATAAAGGGCGTCGGCAAACCATGGATATTTCGATTTTGATACGTCACAATGGACTGTGGGAATCTGATGTAGTGTACAGTGGTCATAAAAGTGATGAAATTGTTGTAGGTGAGAATACAAGTATAACCAATCAGGTATCAATATAAAAAAAGGGAATCAGTCAGATACACACAACTATAGAGTATCAAACATTAAATCAACAGAAAAAATAAGTATCACCAATTAGGTATCAACAGTACATTAATTTGTTAGGTATCAACAAACAATACCATAGCCCCAAAAGAAGGCAGTGATTCTATTGTTGATTGACAAAAAAGGAGATGAGTTTGCTGATAATGGTGGTCGGACAACGAGAGAGATGGAAGATAGTGAAGAAAGTTGCTGAGAGAGAGAAAAACGGAGGTTTTGATTTTGAAAAAAAAATTAAATGGTTACAAATGATAACTAACGGGAGAGAGAAACACACACACAAAAAAATGGGTTTGAAATTGGAAAATATTATAAATTAAATTGTGATTGACATTAATTAGACTTCTACACAAAAAAATTGTACTAATTATATCTTTTAATAAAAATAGAGATTCTTTAAGTATCAAAAATAAAAGGAAAAGGATAAAAAGTTGGGATTTTTGTAATTTTTAAAAAAGGTAAGGAATATTGAAGATTTAGATAAATAAAGTTGTGTAATTTTATAAATTTTACTTATATTTTCCCCTCCTCATATATTTGAGACTTCTTAATTTTAAAAAATATATATTTCTTTTATCATATATTTTAGAACTCCTTAATTTTAAATATTTAAATATAATCAAATAATAATTTGAGAAAAATAGTAAAGGATAATTTTCTTAATTAAAAAATTCAATCATTTCTAAGGACCTTCATATTTTAAAGGTAATATTAATCTATACTATATTGAAAGTGTGAATGTTGTTTGAATATTGGATGTTGCTTACTCTCTCCAATAAGTGATATTTCGAATGATTGTCTTCCCTTCTTTGTGTGACACTTTTTTACGACCATTGAATTAGAAACATGAAATTAATTAGTTAAAAGAAAATTCAAGTATGTATAATTATTTAAAAATTAAATAATTACTAATAAGGTAGATCTTTCAATAATAAATACCATTAATCCAAGTTTGATGTAAAAATGAATGCATTACTCACCAACAAGACAAATCATCAATTGTCACCATCAACTCTTTTTCTATTTTTTTTTCCAGAAAAAGTAGAGTTTATGAATTATGCCATGAACGCTGCAAAATAAACTAAAATCACATTATTAGAAAATAAATGATCTAGATAAATAAATACAAAATACGACAACATGAAAAAAATTAAACAATGTGAGATATATAGAGGTAAAAATTTCAAAAGAAAATTATTACAAATTATATGCATAGTAACAATATAATTTTATTCCACTTTTTGTTTATTTATTTATAAAGGTCATACATATACAAATCCTATCACTAAATCATAGTAAATTAGGTTTTTTCTTAGCGGCTGCAGGTTCCTTGATTCAAATAAGAAAGAAGTGGAAGTCTATGAAATAAGTAAGATTTATGATCTTTCCACGGTTAGAAGTCCTTATTTGATCACTTCTTTCCATATATTTTAGAAGTCAATATTACAAATATTATTAAATAATAATTTAAAGAAAATTTGTGAAACGACAATTTTATCTAAAGTATAGTCGTTTAATGAAGGCAAAAGTTCAATCAACATTTCTAGATAAATAGATTATTTCGATAGAATAATCCTAAATCAAAATTGAATTCTAAATATAAAGAAATTTTAATGCAAAAGTGAATCTTGAAATTAAATAAATAAAAAAATTAAATTAAATAATGAAAAGACAATTTTTTCTAAAGAAGAGCTTTTAATGAAGCATAAAATTTTTACGCTTTTAAACTAAAAGTGTTAGACCTTTGATTTGACGCATTTAAAAGAAGTAAAACTTGTTTTAATGCATATTTACAAATTATTTTAAACCAACTCTTGAGTATAACAAACCATTTTGTCATTTTCTCTACAGTTGACACCTCAGAAGTTAGTGTTCCGATTTACTTTCTTCTTCGTAACATTGATTGCCTTAGCTTTAAAATTGCATTACCCATTGAATACTTTGCACTACACCATATAACAGAATCATTAGACCAATATTCATACATTCAGCAATGGAGTTGTATCACACATCAACACGCCATGTAAATCTATCTTTTCAATTATAAAAATTATTATTTTCGTTATTATTGTTATTATTATTAATGGATTTTTCTTTATTTTTTGGAACAGTTGCTAGAGAAATTGATGGTCCTTTTGACATGGGGAATACTTTGTCTTAGAGCAGTGGAATGTATTGAGTATGAAGCTTTTAATTGTCGAAAGCACACAGCATTTTTGACAGATTTTGGAGGCAAAGGTGATGGGAAAACGTCTAACACAGAGGCATTTCGAAAAGCTATAAGTGAATTGAGTAAATTTGCAACAGATGGGGGAGCACAGCTCATTGTTCCTCCTGGAAAATGGTTAACAGGGCCATTCAATCTCACTAGTTGTTTCACTCTTTATATACACCAGGATGCAGTCATTCTAGCTTCTCAGGTTTCATTCATTCCTTATCTCTTTTTTTGTTTTACTTCAAACAAAATTGGTTTGATCGAGATCCTGAACTTTCACATTGTTGTTGGGGCTTCGATTCCCCATCTTACATTCCCCTCCTCTATTTTCCCTTAAAAGAGAAGAAATTGGTCTGATTTTTTTCTTATCCTCCTAATCAGGAAGAAAAGGAAGGGTAAAAAGGAAGGAAATCACTGAATAGACTATTTCCTTGATCACATAAATCAATCACCGAACTGGAAATATTTTGGTGAAAAAGAATCTGAACGAAGGATCTCACTTAATTGAATCCGTTCATGTTTGAATATGCATAAAAAAAATGTAAATCATTGTTCAACTCTTTGACAATATTACAAAACAAACTAAATATTCGGGGAATGGGAGGACCGAGGAATTTGGTCTCCAGGAGTTATTTTGTTCCTTGATACCCCTTTAAATCATCTACAGGTGTTAATGATTACAAAATAAATCAGAAAATTTACTTGTTCCTTGTTGACTTTGCAGAGGCATTAAAAAGTAGTAAATAATGAGAATAATTTTATCCAATTACCTTTGAGTATAATAAATACAGTTTCTTGAAAAATGTAACAAAAAAAATTACTATTAATTAATATTTTTCACTTACCAAACAAACATGAGAAAATAAGTTAGAAATCAATTCATTTTTCAGGAAAACATTTCCCAGGACACATTTTCCATGGAAAATATTTTCCTTCATACCAAACACACCCTAAGTGTAAAATAATCTTTTGATTTCATAAAGTGGACAAGTATTGTTCGACATCCCAAAATAATATAGGGGAAAATTAAAGATAGACGGAGGGAGTACAAAATAAATCAGAAAATTTACACCATACTAATTTTTCAGATAACCAATTCTGTATTATCACAAATACATTTTTTAAAATTGTCCCAATGTTCTAACTTTTCTTTAGTATTTGAATTTACGTTTGATATTTCATCTTAGAGAACACATATAGGAATCTCTATACCAGCTGAGGCATTTCATTTAAAGAACTACAAACTAGACGAGGTTCCATGGCCTTAGCAGTGGTGTAGCCACAGCCCACATACTAATTGTATGGATCAAACTTTACTAGTTAATACATATATATTATATCTCGGACAAGACGCAATGCTTGTTGTCACATACACATATGTGATTGTTTGTACAGGATGAGGCAGAGTGGGATTTAATTCCTCCATTGCCATCTTATGGAGTAGGAAGGGATGCTCCAGGACCAAGGTTTATCAGTCTCATATTTGGAACAAACTTGACTGATGTAGTTGTTACAGGTAAATATCCTCTTTGTACTAACAAGACAAAATAATAAGCCAAGTACAACAGTTACTACGCCTCAGTCTCAAGCTAATCGGGATCAGAGGTATAAATCCTCAATATCATAAATCCTCTGTTTGAGTCCATGATATTTCAGACACCATTGCCAACATTTCTAATGTTATTCTTTTATATGTATGCTGATGATGACCAGGTGGAAATGGCACCATAGATGGTCAAGGTCAACCGTGGTGGACTAAATTTCGACAAGGTCAACTGATAAACACCCGACCTTACCTAATTGAGATCTTGTTTTCTGATCATGTTCAGATTTCCAATCTTACATTGATCAATTCTCCTTCATGGAATGTCCATCCTGTATACAGCAGGTTTACTTTCTTGTTCCTCTCATTTACTTATATCATATCCTTTTATAATTCGTGTGGCCATCTTTGGATTTGGGCCACGCGGAGCCTACTAAGGGAAAACTCACTTACCAGAGTTTCTCCATTCTCAGCTAGGCATCTGGTTAAGGTGGAGGGATCTTATCATCCCACCACACTCCATACTGGTGCTTGTGAACTAACTTTGCTATGTACTCTTTACAACAATAGCAACATACCCATTAAAATCCCACAAATGGATATGAGGAGGGTAGAGTGTACGTAGACTTTACTGTTATATTATGGAGATAGAGAGGTTGTTTTCCAAAGACTATCGGCTCAAATGTATCAGCCCTAAATAAAGATGAAGATATAAAATATCAGCTAAAACGAAGAGTAATGTCAATTTTAAAAGAAAAGTATTAATAGTTACAAATTGTCAAGGCCCGATTTCTCGAACCCTGATGGCGTCTACTAACCCCACGTAGACAAGCCAAAACCCTACGGCCCGTAGCATACGCGGTGGGCCATACAACACTCACAATAAATAATAATAAATAAAGGAGGAATAAATAAGAAATGCATAAGCAAATCATGACATAAGAAGATACAAAAGCTAAAACCCGACCCAAGAATAGTGATGTGGCAAAAACAGGAGCTAAATAAGTACAGTATCCAAAAGAGACCCAGACATATACAGATGATCAGACTGAATATAAATGGGTCTAAAGTCTGTCAAGAAATAAATGACAGAATAAACAACTCCTGAATAAAAGACTCGATCAGCGAGGCGGCAGGCTCACCGAATCCTCCAAAATGTGACTCCTCAGTCTGCACGATCGCGATGCCTACGCTGACCCACACCTGGCTCTGCACCACGAGAAGGCACAACAAGTGTAGCATGAGTACCACAATAAAGTGATACCCAGTAGGCTAGGCCGACTAGGATCAATAAATATAACATAATAATAACGAGGTAAGTAAAACAGGCAATATCAGTGAGAAAACAAATACCAACATGATGTAATGTAAATACCCAATGGACAACAGTAGTAACAAACTTGGGCACCCCTAGCCCGAATAATAAGAAAAAACCTCGAAGCCACCGCTAGGCAAATAATACCATACCTCTATCACAGCCCGAACCAATATAGTATCGAATACCGAAACACAGGAATAATAAGCAAGTAAGTAAGTAAATGTAGCAAGTAAAAACGAATATAACAAGCAAAACTTACCTAGCGTCCCATACCACCAGCAAGTACAAACAGTCAAAGCAAAACCCACCGTGACTTCCCCCGTAAGCCCGGTGGACACAACAAGAATATAAGCAAGGAAATGGGGGCAAAAATTAAGTAAGTAGAACCAAATCCGTTAACTAAAACAACACCCGCTCGAGCGAAACACCCACCCCTAGGATGACGCGAGCCACAATCCATATAAACCAACCTCTATGGCAATATGCGCGAACATGCTCAGTGTAGGTCGACCTCTACGACGACATGAGCAAGGGCTTAGCATAGCTCAATCTCTATGAAAAATGCGAGCTAAGTAGGGCGTGCGCGTCAACCGCTATGACCGCTATACAAAGCAACATCAACAACAATCTCAAAAAAAATATTGGAATCCTACTACTAAGGATCTCACGATGCAACCCTCACAATAGATGATATCCACACATCCCATACTCTACGTACCCTCCCCCTACGGCACCACAAGCCTGCCGGACACAACTCAATTTGTCCCGTCTACGTCCCGCGATGGGACCCTAAGTTCACTAGTGAGGGGTAACAATATAAACGAGGTCAAATTAACCTAAAGATCATCTCATTCACTAGCCATTATCATATTACATTTATTCAAACCAGTCTCACATTGCTACGAGGTAAACCGAGCCTACCTGGGCGCCGACGATAGCCAAAACGAGCAAGAATAGCCCCAACGTTGCAACCCGGCTCACAAATCAACGAATACCTATCAAATATATATTCTAGACATCAATAGGAGCGTTTTGATACCCATATTGCAATACAAAAATTGCCGGGTCAAGCGGGCCTAAAAATGAGCCCCCGAGCCCGAAGCTCCAAAAAAATATTTCGAACACACCGGGTCGTCCCTCATGATTTATGGGACTCATGGTTCGAATTTGAGCTCCAACGGACCACCAAAAGGTCCTCAAACGCTCCAATTACACAAACTAATTAGCGCGAATTGACAATACGGCGTTCAAAAATTTCGAGACTTACCCGCGGTGATCACACTAGCTCCAAGACCAAGAATCAATCCTCAAACACCCAAGAAGCTAGCAAAAATCATTGGGTTTAATTATAGTTAGTAAACACCCCCTAAAATCACTAAAAACGAGTTAAGGGCGAAGAAATTACCTTAATACCGCGATAACAATCGACCCCACACGTTCCAATATCGACACCCACGAATTTCCACTCAAAACCCACCAAGAATCGTCACCCTAACCCTTATTTTCTTGCAAAAGTCGAAATAATGAGACATGGGGGGCTAAGGGACTGTTTTGGAGGGTTAAATACGCTGGGCCCAATTGTTTACCCATATTAACTAAAACAAAACACATATGGCATAAGGAAATCAGTAGCCCAGGTGGCCTTGGGCCAAACTATCCTCCAACACGGGCCGGGTTCGAATCTCACTAGCAGCGCCCCTTTATACAATTTTTTTTTCATTTGTTAACAGCAGCTGAAAACAACTTCTTATCAATTTCGTTGGTTATTTCGAAACTCAAACGGAGTCCGATTTTAACAAACTTCATATACACTTCTATGTTTTTCGACGTTCCGGATCCAACGGAACCATCCGTTTTTTCATACGACGCTTCGATATGGCTGAAATAGCAAAACGACAGCAGCTGGAAACAGCTTTTTATCAACTTTCTTGGAATTCCGTCGGATATTTTGAAACTCAAACGGAGTCCGATTTTAACAAACTTTATATGCACTTATATGTTTTTCGACGTTCCGGATCCAACGGAACCATCCGTTTTTTCATACGACGCTCCGATATGGCTGAAATAGCAAAAAGACAGCAGCTGGAAACAGCTTTTTATCAACTTTCTTGGAATTCCGTCGGATATTTCGAAACTCAAACGGAGTCCGATTTTAACAAACTTTATATGCACTTATATGTTTTTCGACGTTCCGGATCCAACGGAATCGACGAAATCGCGATCGGAGGTCGTTTGCTCAAAAAGAGTCATTGAGTTCCTTTAACGAATAAGGAACTCGGGGGGCCAAAATCACAACGAAAACCCCGGGAATCGAAACGACACCTCCTCTAGCCTAAAATCATCATTTAAAACTGTTAGGAATCGACGGAAAGGCAATAGGACGCACTGTTTGACGGGAAATGCAATATGGCTCCACTTTTACCGGTAAACTTCAAAACTTACAAAATCGAGCCTAAAATCAAGCCGAACTCATCCGAAAGCAAACCAATAGTCTATCTTGACTATTTTCGACGTTACAGAGCCAATGGAAGTGACGGAAACAGGTTTTGATGCTCCGATCAATAAGTGCTCCCTTTTGGGCCATTTCCTTAAGCCTTAATAACTAAATTTCCATATTTTAGTTCAAAATCTTTCGTGAGGTTCCGGGAACCAAACCGAGACTTCACCTAAGTCATATTCGATATTTCGGAGCTAACGGAACTGTCAGAGCTCGATTCTGACATCGTTTGCTAAGATTTTACTTTTTGGTGCACTTAACTTAAGCTTAAGTTCCAAAAATGAGGAAAAAGAGATATTTATAAATTTAGTCACCGGGGCACCGGACTACCGGTCCCAGCAGGTCGTATATACGACCTGGGGTAACTGTATATACGCTCTAAATATGAAAAAAATATATATATATATACATGAAAATATAATTTTGGCCATACGGGTCATCACAATGTCCCCCACTAAATGGGACTTTTGCCCTCAAAAGTCAAAGTGAGAAAGGTACCTGGAGTCTCAAACAAGTGTGGATACTGAGTCCGCATGTCCCGCTCTATCTCCCAGGTAGCCTCCTCGATTGGCCTGCGTGCCCAGCGAACCTTCACAACCGGAATCTCCTTAGTCCTGAGCTTCCTCACATCTCTAGCAATAATAGCCTCAGGCTGCTCAATGAATGAAAGTTGGTCATCAACCTCCACCTCAGTTGTATCCTGCCGAAGCACATGTGACGGGTCCGATACATACTGTCGGAGCATGGAGACATGAAATACAGGATGTACTGCTGACAACTCAGGTGGTAAGGCTAGTCTGTAGGCAACCTCCCCAATCCTCTCAAGTATCTCATATGGCCCAATGTACCTCGGACTAAGTTTGCCTCTCCGGCCGAACCTCCGTACGCCCTTCATGGGCGAGACACGCAGAAACACCCTATCACCTACACTAAACTCCAACGGTCGACGCCTACGATCTGCATAAGACTTCTGCCTACTTTGGGCCTCACGAAGTCTATCCTGAATCACACGGACCCTATCAACAGTATCCTGAAGTAGCTCAGAACTCTGGTGCGTCATCTCGTGACCGCTAAACCAACCAATCGGCGACCTGCAGCGTCTACCATATAATGCCTCAAAAGGAGCCATGCCGATGCTGGAGTGGTAACTATTATTATAAGAAAACTCCGCTAATGCCAAGTACCTGCTCCAACTACCGCCAAAATCAAATACACAAGCCCGCAACATATCCTGTAGTACCTGAATAGTCCGCTCGGACTGGCCATCTGTCTGGGGGTGAAATGCTGTGCTCAACAAGACATCAGTGCCCAACTCACGCTGAAATGCCCTCCAAAATCGAGAAGTGAACTGAGTACCACGATCTGAAATGATAGAAACAGGCACCCCATGCAATCTCACCACCTCAGAAACATACAACTCTGCCAACCTCTCCGCTGTCCAAGTCGTCTGAGTAGCTAGGAAGTGTGCGGACTTGGTCAATCGATCCACGATGACCCAAATCTGATCATGACCCCTAGGCGAACGAGGAAGACCTGTGATGAAGTCCATAGTAATGTTCTCCCATTTCCATAAAGGAATAGGGAGGCGCTGCAACTCACCGGCCGGTCTACGATGCTCAACCTTAACCTGCTGACAGGTCAAGCACCTAGACACAAAAGTAGCTATCGAGCTCTTCATGCCCCGCCACCAATACAATTGTCGAAGATCCCTATACATACGAGCCGTGCCAGGATGAACTGAGTACCTAGTACTATGGGCCTCTCTCAACAAGGCCTGGATCAAATCACCAACCTTAGGAACCGCAAGTCTACCATGAACCCAAAGTACCCCGTCAGAATCAATCTTAGCCCACTCGAACTCACCGCTAGCAACCCGCTCTCTCAGCTCAACCAAACTAGGATCCTCGAACTGGCGACGACGAATCTGATCATATAAGGCCGAGCTAGACTCAACATGAGCTGTAACTCTATCTGGAGACGAAAGATCCAACCTAACCAAGCTGTTAGCCAAGGACTGGACGTCCCGAGCTAAAGGTCTCTCCGAAGCTGGTAAGGCTGCCAAACTACCCAAGCTGACCGCTCTCCTACTCAAGGCATCCGCTACCACATTAGCCCTGCCCGGATGATAAAGAATACTCAAATCATAGTCCTTCAGAAGCTCAACCCATCTCCGCTGTCTAAGGTTAAGCTCCCTCTGACTAAGAATGTACTGTAGGCTGCGGTGGTCAGTGTAGATATCACAATGCACTCCATATAGGTAGTGTCTCCAGATCTTGAGCGCAAATACTACCGCCGCCAACTCTAAGTCATGAGTGGGGTAGTTACGCTCGTGAGTCTTTAGCTGGCGAGAGGCATAAGCAATCACGTGGCCCTCCTGCATCAAGACACAACCCAACCCAATACCTGAGGCATCACAATATACGACATACGGCTGACCCTCGACCGGTAATGCTAACACTGGGGCTGTAGTCAATAACTCCTTTAGCTTTAGAAAGCTGGACTCACACTCCGCGGACCACTGAAAAGACACCTCTTTCTTCGTCAATCTAGTGAGGGGTGCAGCAATAGACGAGAAACCCTGAACAAACCGACGGTAATACCCGGCTAGACCCAAGAAGCTACGAATCTCGGTAGGAGTAGTAGGTCTAGGCCACTCACGAACGGCAGCCACCTTGGCTGGATCAACACTAAGCCCAGCACTCGATACGACATGGCCAAGGAAAGCAACGGACTCCAACCAAAACTCACACTTTGAGAACTTAGCATAAAGTCGCTCAGTCCTCAAAGTCTCCAACACAATTCGTAGGTGTCGCTCGTGCTCTACTCGACTCCGCGAATACACTAGAATGTCATCAATGAACACAATCACGAAGGAGTCAAGGTAACGCCTGAACACCCGAGTCATCAAGTCCATAAATGCGGCAGGAGCATTAGTCAACCCAAAGGACATGACTAGAAACTCGTAGTGACCATAGCGGGTCCTAAAGGCTGTCTTTGGGACATCCTCAGCCCGAATCCTCAACTGGTGGTAACCGGACCGCAAGTCAATCTTAGAGAACACGGTGGCTCCCTGCAACTGATCAAACAAATCATCCACTCGAGGCAAGGGATATTTGTTCTTTATGGTCACTTTGTTCAGCTGCCTGTAATCAACACACATACGCAAAGATCCATCCTTCTTTTTCACAAACAAAACCGGAGCACCCCAAGGAGATATACTAGGACGAATAAAACCTTTATCAAGTAGATCCTGAAGCTGGGTACTCAACTCACGAAGCTCAGCAGGAGCCATACGATACGGAGGAATAGAAATAGGTCGAGTACCCGGCTCAAGGTCAATACCAAAATCTATATCACGCGCGGGAGGCAAACCAGGAAGGTCAGCAGGAAACACATCAACATACTCACAAACAATAGGAACAGAAGCAGGAGACAATACATCGGCACTAGTATCACGGGCATGCGCTAAGTAAGCAAGACAACCACTAGCAACAAGTCTACGAGCCCGACAACATGATATCACCCTCACTGATGTACGACTAGTGGGTCCACACCACGTTACCGGGGGCACACCAGGCATAGAAAAGGTCACCGTCTTGGCATAACAATCCAAGACCACACGATAATAAGATAACCAATCCATGCCCAAAATCACATCAAAATCAAGCATGTCTAACTCTATCAAGTTTGCCCGAGTGTCACAACCCCGAATAGTCACAATACACGATCTATATACACGGTCCACCACGAGGGCCGCCCCAACAGGAGTAGATACACTCAAGGGAATAGATAGAGGCTCACTAGTCAACCCCAAACGAGAAGCCAAGTACATAGACACATAAGATAGAGTGGAACCCGGATCAAATAGTGTAAATGCGGAATGCCCACAAACAGATAACATACCAGTGACGACATCATCAGCACCCTCGGCCTTAGCCCTGTCAGGAATGGCATAAAGCTGCTGCGGTGCTCCCTCCTGTCTCTGACCACCCCGGCCCCTCTGACGTCCCCTCTGACCTCCACCCCTAGCTCCCTGAGCTACTGGTGGTGCATCTCTGGCTGGCGGTACTGCCTGAATAGGCTGTGCAGGTAGTGTGGCAGTACGCTGTGGCCTACGACGAGGACAGTCTCTCACGTGATGACCAAGATCACCACACTCAAAGCAACCACGATCGCGACGACCCCCAATCTCACTAGGACAATCTCTAGAGTAGTGACCAACCTCACCACAACTATAGCAAGCCCCTCTCTCTCTGGCTGTACCTCGAGAACCCTCAGCTGAAGTACCAGAACCGGAACTCTGGCCCCTGGCGGGCTGGCTAGACTGACCCTGCTCGGAAGTATGTAGTGCAGCATGATAACTCTGGCCCTGACGGCCCTGTGACTGACGAGACCTCGAACCACCACTTCTGTGACCACCACCTGCTGACCGGGTACCCGAAAAGCTACCCTGATGTCGTGCCCTCTTATCGCCGGCCTCTCGGGCCCGACGATCAAAGAGCTCCTGCTGGCGAACCTCCTCAATGATCTCAGCGAGGGTACCACCTCGCGCAACAGTACGGTCAACCTGTCTCTGCCTCTCCAAAGTCAACCGGTCAACAAAGAATCTAACTCTGGCTTGCTCAGTAGGTAAAAGATCAGGAGCATAGCGGGCCAATCTCGTGAACTGGGCCTCATACTCGGAAACCAACATCGACCCCTGCTGCAACTGTAGGAACTGAGAACGAAAGGACTCTCTGACACTGCGGGGTACATACTGGTCCAAGAATGCATCTCTAAACTGCCCCCAAGTAGGAGGGGGCGATCCCATAGGCCTACAATCCATGTATGAACGATACCAGTAACCCGCCTCCTTATCCAGGAGGTAAGAGACAAAGTCTGGCCCATGCGACTCTAATACCTGCAAAGTCCTCAGTCTACTCTCAACAACGGTGATGAACTCAGTGGCATCCTGAGATGGAGCTCCAGAAAACCGTATAGTGGCAATCCTCAAAAACCTGTCCAAGGCCTTCCCGACCTCAGACGCCGGGAGAACCGTAGAAGTAGTGGTTGCGGCGGCACTGTCATCTGGAATAGGCGCCTGAACCCTCTCTGGTGGCGGCTCAGTAGATGGAGCCTCAGCGGTATGCAACACAGCTCGTGCTGCACCCTGAGAAGAAGACTCCGGAGTAGATGTAGTGGGGGCGGCTGCCCCGCCAATCATCTGCATCATCTGCAGGAATAGTGTCTGGAATGCAGGAGACTGGAATAAAGACGGCGCAACCGGTGAGACGGCTGATGCCGACTGGGGCACTATAGGCGGGTCTGCCACTCCCGCAGGTGCTGTAGTAGTAGTAGTGGTAGGCGGAGGATCCTGAACGGGTATATCAGTCCTCTCAACTCCCTCCGTAGCCGGTGGAGGAGTATCCTCTCCCTGGGTAGCTCGCGTGCGTGCCATCTGCGACAAGAGTAAAGCCGATAAGCTATATTCAAGAAACTGACTCAACCCATTCGCACGAAGAGATTAGAAAGATCAATTACTTTCTTAAAGCGCCATGTAGCTTCTCGTGAATGAAATTCCAGGCGTCCCCGAAACCATTCACAAGACTCTACCGACACCGCTCCTATTTGCCACAAAACTACAAGAACCTAAGCTCTGATACCACTCTGTCAAGGCCCGATTTCTCGAACCCTGATGGCGTCTACTAACCCCACGTAGACAAGCCAAAACCCTACGGCCCGTAGCATACGCGGTGGGCCATACAACACTCACAATAAATAATAATAAATAAAGGAGGAATAAATAAGAAATGCATAAGCAAATCATGACATAAGAAGATACAAAAGCTAAAACCCGACCCAAGAATAGTGATGTGGCAAAAACAGGAGCTAAATAAGTACAGTATCCAAAAGAGACCCAGACATATACAGATGATCAGACTGAATATAAATGGGTCTAAAGTCTGTCAAGAAATAAATGACAGAATAAACAACTCCTGAATAAAAGACTCGATCAGCGAGGCGGCAGGCTCACCGAATCCTCCAAAATGTGACTCCTCAGTCTGCACGATCGCGATGCCTACGCTGACCCACACCTGGCTCTGCACCACGAGAAGGCACAACAAGTGTAGCATGAGTACCACAATAAAGTGATACCCAGTAGGCTAGGCCGACTAGGATCAATAAATATAACATAATAATAACGAGGTAAGTAAAACAGGCAATATCAGTGAGAAAACAAATACCAACATGATGTAATGTAAATACCCAATGGACAACAGTAGTAACAAACTTGGGCACCCCTAGCCCGAATAATAAGAAAAAACCTCGAAGCCACCGCTAGGCAAATAATACCATACCTCTATCACAGCCCGAACCAATATAGTATCGAATACCGAAACACAGGAATAATAAGCAAGTAAGTAAGTAAATGTAGCAAGTAAAAACGAATATAACAAGCAAAACTTACCTAGCGTCCCATACCACCAGCAAGTACAAACAGTCAAAGCAAAACCCACCGTGACTTCCCCCGTAAGCCCGGTGGACACAACAAGAATATAAGCAAGGAAATGGGGGCAAAAATTAAGTAAGTAGAACCAAATCCGTTAACTAAAACAACACCCGCTCGAGCGAAACACCCACCCCTAGGATGACGCGAGCCACAATCCATATAAACCAACCTCTATGGCAATATGCGCGAACATGCTCAGTGTAGGTCGACCTCTACGACGACATGAGCAAGGGCTTAGCATAGCTCAATCTCTATGAAAAATGCGAGCTAAGTAGGGCGTGCGCGTCAACCGCTATGACCGCTATACAAAGCAACATCAACAACAATCTCAAAAAAAATATTGGAATCCTACTACTAAGGATCTCACGATGCAACCCTCACAATAGATGATATCCACACATCCCATACTCTACGTACCCTCCCCCTACGGCACCACAAGCCTGCCGGACACAACTCAATTTGTCCCGTCTACGTCCCGCGATGGGACCCTAAGTTCACTAGTGAGGGGTAACAATATAAACGAGGTCAAATTAACCTAAAGATCATCTCATTCACTAGCCATTATCATATTACATTTATTCAAACCAGTCTCACATTGCTACGAGGTAAACCGAGCCTACCTGGGCGCCGACGATAGCCAAAACGAGCAAGAATAGCCCCAACGTTGCAACCCGGCTCACAAATCAACGAATACCTATCAAATATATATTCTAGACATCAATAGGAGCGTTTTGATACCCATATTGCAATACAAAAATTGCCGGGTCAAGCGGGCCTAAAAATGAGCCCCCGAGCCCGAAGCTCCAAAAAAATATTTCGAACACACCGGGTCGTCCCTCATGATTTATGGGACTCATGGTTCGAATTTGAGCTCCAACGGACCACCAAAAGGTCCTCAAACGCTCCAATTACACAAACTAATTAGCGCGAATTGACAATACGGCGTTCAAAAATTTCGAGACTTACCCGCGGTGATCACACTAGCTCCAAGACCAAGAATCAATCCTCAAACACCCAAGAAGCTAGCAAAAATCATTGGGTTTAATTATAGTTAGTAAACACCCCCTAAAATCACTAAAAACGAGTTAAGGGCGAAGAAATTACCTTAATACCGCGATAACAATCGACCCCACACGTTCCAATATCGACACCCACGAATTTCCACTCAAAACCCACCAAGAATCGTCACCCTAACCCTTATTTTCTTGCAAAAGTCGAAATAATGAGACATGGGGGGCTAAGGGACTGTTTTGGAGGGTTAAATACGCTGGGCCCAATTGTTTACCCATATTAACTAAAACAAAACACATATGGCATAAGGAAATCAGTAGCCCAGGTGGCCTTGGGCCAAACTATCCTCCAACACGGGCCGGGTTCGAATCTCACTAGCAGCGCCCCTTTATACAATTTTTTTTTCATTTGTTAACAGCAGCTGAAAACAACTTCTTATCAATTTCGTTGGTTATTTCGAAACTCAAACGGAGTCCGATTTTAACAAACTTCATATACACTTCTATGTTTTTCGACGTTCCGGATCCAACGGAACCATCCGTTTTTTCATACGACGCTTCGATATGGCTGAAATAGCAAAACGACAGCAGCTGGAAACAGCTTTTTATCAACTTTCTTGGAATTCCGTCGGATATTTTGAAACTCAAACGGAGTCCGATTTTAACAAACTTTATATGCACTTATATGTTTTTCGACGTTCCGGATCCAACGGAACCATCCGTTTTTTCATACGACGCTCCGATATGGCTGAAATAGCAAAAAGACAGCAGCTGGAAACAGCTTTTTATCAACTTTCTTGGAATTCCGTCGGATATTTCGAAACTCAAACGGAGTCCGATTTTAACAAACTTTATATGCACTTATATGTTTTTCGACGTTCCGGATCCAACGGAATCGACGAAATCGCGATCGGAGGTCGTTTGCTCAAAAAGAGTCATTGAGTTCCTTTAACGAATAAGGAACTCGGGGGGCCAAAATCACAACGAAAACCCCGGGAATCGAAACGACACCTCCTCTAGCCTAAAATCATCATTTAAAACTGTTAGGAATCGACGGAAAGGCAATAGGACGCACTGTTTGACGGGAAATGCAATATGGCTCCACTTTTACCGGTAAACTTCAAAACTTACAAAATCGAGCCTAAAATCAAGCCGAACTCATCCGAAAGCAAACCAATAGTCTATCTTGACTATTTTCGACGTTACAGAGCCAATGGAAGTGACGGAAACAGGTTTTGATGCTCCGATCAATAAGTGCTCCCTTTTGGGCCATTTCCTTAAGCCTTAATAACTAAATTTCCATATTTTAGTTCAAAATCTTTCGTGAGGTTCCGGGAACCAAACCGAGACTTCACCTAAGTCATATTCGATATTTCGGAGCTAACGGAACTGTCAGAGCTCGATTCTGACATCGTTTGCTAAGATTTTACTTTTTGGTGCACTTAACTTAAGCTTAAGTTCCAAAAATGAGGAAAAAGAGATATTTATAAATTTAGTCACCGGGGCACCGGACTACCGGTCCCAGCAGGTCGTATATACGACCTGGGGTAACTGTATATACGCTCTAAATATGAAAAAAATATATATATATATACATGAAAATATAATTTTGGCCATACGGGTCATCACACAAATTAATCGAAGAGCAATAACAACACAACTATAATGGTATGACAAATTCCATGACAAATCTTTACCATCACAAGGCAAAACAACCTACTCTTACTAGCTTTCTACCCTAATACACAACCTCCACTCCTTTCTATCTAAGGTCATGTCATCGGTGATATAAAGTTGTGCTATCCTATCTAATCACCTCTCCCAATACTTTTTTTGGTCTACCCCTACCCTTCCGCAGAACCCTAAAATCCAACCTCTCGAACCACCTAACTGGAGCATCGACACACCTCCTTTGCACATGCACAAACCATCTCAATCTTACTTCTCTCCTCCACTGAGGTCACTCCTAACTTCTCTCGAATAACTTCGTTCCTCATCTTGTCACTCCTAGTATGTCCATACATCCATCTCAACATCCTCATCCCTGCAGCATGTATTTCCGAACACGAGAGATTTTTACTAGCCAACACTATATCCCATATAACAAAGATGGTTTAACCATCATTCTATGGAACTTACTTTAAGTTTATGCGGAACCTTCTTTTGTACTCTTTGATTCTAATTTTTTTCCTTCCAAAAATGCAGTTTTGTGGTAATTAAGGGATTAACAATCCTTGCACCAACTAATTCACCAAACACAGATGGGATTAACCCAGGTTTGTTACAAGAACACTGTAGTAAATATGTGAGGAAATGACATCCTATAATGAAGTAGTTACTAATTCATTTTTTGATTGTGCAGATTCTTGTTCCAACACAAAGATTGAAGATTGCTTCATAGTCTCAGGAGATGATTGCATAGCAGTGAAAAGTGGTTGGGATGCATATGGAATAGAGTTTGGAATGCCTACAGAACACCTAATCATAAAAAACCTCACCTGCATATCTCCTGATAGCGCAGTCATTGCTCTTGGAAGCGAAATGTCTGGTGGCATTCAAGATGTTAGAGCTGAAAATATTGCAGCAATTAGTTCTGAATCAGGCCTGAGGATCAAAACTGGTATAGGAAGAGGGGCATACGTCAAAGACATTTTCGTGAGAGGAATGACATTGCAGACAATGAAATATACCTTTTGGATGACGGGCGATTATAGTGGTCATCCTGGCAATCATTATGATCCTAAAGCACTTCCTGTCATTCAAGGAATTAATTTGAAAGACGTTGTAGCTAAGAATGTTACGATAGCAGGGAAATTAGAGGGGATAGATGGTGATAACTTCAATGGAATTTGCATATCGAATGTGGCCATTGAGTTGTCAGAACATGCTAACAAACTACCATGGAACTGCAGTAAGATACAAGGTGTTTCTAGCCAAGTCAGTCCTCAGCCGTGTGCTCTGTTGCCTGATAAGAAAATTGATTGTCCTTTTCCAACTGATACTTTACCCATTGATAAGGTTCAGTTCCAGACTTGTGCTGCAGCCTGCAGCTAATATGCTTTGAGTAAAAGATAGTGAGAGCTTCTGATGCTTGGGTTGCAGGCTACTTAGCACTCTAGTCTACCAGCAGATTTGAAGCATGGAAAGTTTAATCAGAAAGTTGATTAAATCAGCAACTATTAATTAAGGTTATTCCTCCATTTTCTCATTTCAATAGTAGTAAGAAGTTATTTCCCAGTTATTAATCCACCAACGTTGTATTTAAGTTATTTACACTCTTTTGGAAAGAGAAGTAAAAAGTTATTAAGTTTTTGAGTACTTTAAACTCAAGATATGACAGGTTCTCTCTTAACAAACCAGCACCATAGGTCGTAGGAAGAAAACATTTGATTTCATATTGCAGTGTCCCATAACTAGATCCATATCAAGGGAGAGGAAATGTTAAGTGGTTAAGCTTAAGTTCATATTTTTCTAAAAAGCTGATGAAATCACACAAAATTCTGTAATTATTAATTCTTACCAAGAATACGGTCATCATCTCTGTCCCATGCGATCCCATTTCAGGACCTCAAAGTACTGCAATGGAGGATTTAGTTTTCACTCTATGTTAGCTTTCACTAACTTCTAGCTGAATAAGAAAATGAGAGGACTTAACTGAGCAGCACCAAATAGAATATTGGTTCATACAGGATGCCATGCACTGTTAAGTGAATGTTTTGATGATTAATAAACTGACTCGAGGACCAGGTAGACTATCAGATTGATGTAGCTGTGTTGATTATAGGATACACCTGTTAAAGCTATTGTTGTTGGTAAGATGTAAACCTCATTTGTACTGTAGGACCAGCGGTCCATGCGTTGCATCTTGACAACTTTTGGAAATAATCACAAACTGAATATTCTTGTTGCTCCAAAAGCTCTCCCTTGGCTCCTAGTGTGAACATCCTATTGGACAGGTCGTCGTTGTTCCTCTCTTGAGCAAGGAGCTTTTCCTCGTTAAATCTCTGTGTTTCGTTATTTGCTGTTGATCTTCCTTTAGTTTACGTTCATATCGTTTTGAGGGACCTGGTCCCTTACTGTGGTAGACGTGTATTTACTCAACATGCACAATATATCTTGGGCGGATTTCAAAAATGCCCTTTTTAGGGGAGGAAATTACAAGGCATTACCAAGTTGGTTAAAATTACCAAAGTTATACCAACTTTAATTAAAAAGTAGGAAAGAGAGTATTATTTTTTATAATAAAGTTGATTAAAGTCTGATGTGATAGGTGGTGAAAAGGAAGAATAAATTGATGATATTTAAAAGTTTTTAGAAGTTGGTGTAGAAAATGGGTTTCTAGTTTTATTATTTTTTTTGTTTTTTTATAAGTGGAATTTTCATAAATGACCACCTAGTGAAACATAATAGGGTGAAATAGCCACATTTATGAAAATTACATTTTATAGCCTTTTGAATGTGTTTGTGGATTGTATAAAATGGCATTATTCTAAAATTTTATACAAAAATTAATAACTGCATTAAATGAAGATTAATTCAGATTGTATATATTAAAGGAAACGTTTCCTTTAATATTAAAGAGTCAATATATTTCATATTTATTACCAATTATTATGTTGTACACATTAAACCGAAAAAGGAAAAATGTCTTTACACGATTATTGCTGGAAAAAAAAAGAAAAATCCGCTGCTCTATACGAAATCAACACAGGTAGAGTTGATTCTTGATTTTGTATTTTTTTTTTTGTTTTTTTATGTTTTATCGTGTGATATGTAGGTGTTATACGATTTTATAAAATCGTGATTAACACATACTGTATTTTTTTTTTGTTAATCATACTCAAATTATACGGAAAAAAATATTGTTCATTTATTGATTGGGTCGTAGAATGTATTGATTTGGTGGTTGTTAATCGACTGATATGTGTATTGATTGATAAATTACTTGATTGTATTTTGTATAAAATGATGCGACTCAATATTGTTTTTCATTCAATAGTTCGTGATTTTGTACGTGTATGTGTGATTATATTGTGTAACATTATTATACATAGAGATGATAGATTATTACATCAGTTGTGGTGTGTAAGTATAAGTTGACGTGCTAAGCTGTTGAATACGTAAGGACAGAAATGAAAAAATGTTTGTGCAGGGGTCAACATCGTTTATATGTATAACTTATTTGTACAGTATATATGTGTTTTTTGTTTTTGTACATACAAATTGTTTGAACGATTCAAATTCATCCCGCGAAATTGACTGTTCATTTGTCCTGCTACTTGAAGGCTTCAAAACTGTGTCTTTGGTTTTTTTACGTTCCATTTGTCGCCTTGTTTGTGTCTTTTTTGCAGCATTGGCCTGTGGTGAACCAGACACTCGACGATGAGGTTGTTGTCTCTTTTCCAGTGACTTTTTTGAAACTTGTGTTGTAGAAGTTCTCAATTTTTTCCTTGCTGGAGATGCTCTATCTATGACTTTTTCTTTTCCTTTGTTCATTCTTGTAATGGGAGGCTCTTGAAAGTCGTCATCAGATTGGACACCTTGATGAACGGAGTCTGATACACCATGCTCCGGCGGGAGTTCAATGCTTGTGAGCTCCTGTTCTGTTGCTGTCAAATTTTTTAGCACAACCTGTAAAAATTCGAGTATGCATCAGGTAAACTAATAACAATTATTATAAAAAAAATTAGAGACAATGATATTGGAATGTTATACCTTTTTACGAGTGCCACGGAACAATGAATTCATTAGGAAATCACATCGGGGCTTTCGGTTGTGGTTACCCAATTGCGTATCCTAGGAATGTGATTTGACACTTTAACAGCAATCTTTGGATTAACATGCGAACAACACTCATATATCCAGACCTGCATGGCTAGCGGAAAGCCATGAATCCTATAATATTTTCCAGTTAGTGTGATCTTTGCATGCAGATTTTTTAGGAGCTCCCCGAATGCCTCGTTGCCCCATGGATATTCAGCATGTTTTCCAGATTCAACTACATCAAAATGTTTCCTTGGCACTATCGTAGATGATGGCTCTTCGGACATAATAAAGTTGTGTATAAAATATAATGTGGCAAACTTTAGAGCATCCTCATCGTTGTCACCCCAAGCCCTATTCATACAAATGGCAACCAATTGTTGCTTAGTTACTGATCTGTTTTTGTCTCCAAAGTACTGCAGAATTATACGGTTTGGCTCTTCGGTATTGAACACAAAATTTGATGCCTCATCACCGCACTTTAGTCTAGAAATTATGGCAAAATCCCTACGAGTAAATCGTAGTGTTGAACCATTTAATGGATGACGAATGCATCCCATGAACTGCCATGCACCTCGAACATCATAAAGGCTCTGAATATCTGAGCCTGGACAGTAAGCTGATTCACATCTAATAGGTGTGAGAAACACGTAGTTTCTCTAAACCTCCTCAATTGACTTTCCGTCAACATATTGGTCAAATCATCCATGACGTTGGTGTTGGTATAACACTGCATGTGCTGGATGACAGTAGGATTCCCTTCCATAATGTATTGGACTACCTATTGTGAATACACACATTCAGGATACGCTTTGCAATGCGTAACAACTAGCAAAACCAGCTATGGTGCATTTATGATGTAGTGTATAAAATCACAAGTATGTATATGCATATATATACTGCAACTCCTAATTTATGTAACAATTTAGTTAATAAATATATATACTGCAAAATGTATAAAGTCACAAAGTATACTACTGCAGTGTATAAAATCACAAAATATATACTACTGTGGTGTATATATTTTAGGCAACAAATGTACTATTGCAGTGTATAAAATCACAAAGTGTATACATTTTAATTTATATTGCATTGTATAATCTAGGTAACAAATATATACTACTGCATGTATACTGCAATATATACTGCAATGTATATAATCACAAGTATATGCATTTTATATTGTAAGTGTATAATTAATTTAACACAATATATACTAGTGCATTGTATAAAATCACAAGTATACTATTGCAGTGTATAAAATCATAAATATTTACTACTGCAATGTGTATATTTTAGGCAACAAATATACTACTGCAGTGTATAAATCACAAGTATGTATGTTTTAAGCAATACATTATATATATACTGCAATGTATATTTTGTTGTGTAACTGTATAATGTGTGCATGCATGTGTGTGGAATATATAGAAAAAAAAATAACTAAAATCCATGCTCTAAATGTATAAATTCATCATATGTATAATTTTGTATTATATTGCAATGTATAAGAATTAAACAATATGTATATGGTTTTTGTATATCAAGTGTATAACTGTGTTAAGCAAAATGTATAATCATTCACTGTTGTATAAAATTGAATAGACAAACAATGGTGCATTTATAAAAAAATGTAGTGTATAAAAATCAACAATCATGTATATGCATTTACAATGCAGTGTGCTATACCGTAAACTTTTTTTAAAAAAAATACAAAGTAAAATATGATAATATACTAATAAATCTGTCTAACATTTTTTTTTATAATAATTTTTTTAAAAAAAAAATAGCAAAAAAAAGGAACCTGATTGTCCTCTTCACTTTCATTTGGTTTGTCGATAGCGGATCCGTCCACCATTTTCCTTGCTTCGCCACTGCTAGAACCAATATCTCATCTTTTCTCTTCCTTTTGGAACTAATTTCAGCACTACCCCTTTCTCTTGCAATGCTTCCTGCAATAGGCTCAATCTCTTGAGTTATCCCCAACGAAAAAGAGGGCAAATAATCTATACTATACTTGTCATGCAAAATTATACCTCTAGTTATCCTCTTAGAGGTGGAATCTTCTGCCATTGTAGTGAAAGTTGAGAGTTGTCGGGCTGAAACACGATTTAGGGCGTAATAATTTATGTAAAAAAAAAGGGGGAAAACTGAAAATTTCAAAAAAAAAAAAAACTGAAAATGAAAACCGCCAACAAAAGTGTAAAATGGAATTGAAAACTGAATGGAAACTATAATAATCATCGAGAAGATTAAGGAAAAAAAAAAACTTACCTGTAACCGGCGAGAATGGAGGGGCAAGAATGGAAGGAGATATTTGAAAAATCTTGAAAATAGGAGAGATGAAATGGCGTTGGGAAACGGTTTTGGTTTTATACAAAGTGGTTGGGACCCACCAAAAGTGTAGCAGCTTTTTTGAAAAGTGTTGGTTATTTATGTAATTTCTTAAAACTATGGTTAACTTGTGGGATTTATTACTTGATGTTTGTTAGTTTATGATATTTTCCCTTTTTATAATAATTGACAAAGAAGTAGTATGTTCTTCAAAATTGGAGAATAAAATTTTCAATTTATAAACGTAATGTAAAGCGTAAAATGATTGTAGTATGGACAAAAAAATTTGGTGTTCACGAAAAAATTAGTCTTACGTATAATTGATATTGTCATAATAGAAAAAAATTTAGAATATAAAAAAATAATTGATAATAGTATTTTTTTTAAAAAAAATATAAGAAGGTAATTGTAGCGAATTTCGTGGAATTAAATATTTATTAAGATGTTCATACATATTTGTCTTGTTCTACACCATAAAAAAATGTAATGTATAAATTATGGTATTTTAATAAATATTTATGGAAAATGTGTTGAATAAATTTATTAGAAGAAGACCCATCAAATCAATTTAATTGATTTGATGGGATTATGACAGCCTACAAGCCCCTATAAAGGGAGGCCACGTCAAGCAGGTACGGCTGACCCCCATTTGTCTTCCATTTTTTTCATGCAAAATTTTTAACCACAAGATAAAATGGAGGGAATGTTTTTTGTGTATTTAATAAGTTGTTGACCAAGGGATTTTTTATTGGGATGCCACATCAAGAGGTACAGCTGCCCCCATGTGGGTGCAAGTATTATACTATAACAATGATAATTACTTTCCATTAGTCAAAATAACAATAGCAGTTGTTTGGTGTTATTTGTGGTGTTGTTTGGTGTTGTTTGTGGTAGTAAAAAATTTTAATTTTTATATATGTTTGTACGAACATGGTAGTAAAGTCGGGGAAAAAATTTGTTGCTATGACATCCAGTGCAAATATATAATTTTACGTGAATGGTGGAATAAAGAATTAACTGATTGGACTAACAAGTTCGAGACAAATATTGTCATATGTATAATTGATAGTCATAATTGCAATAAACACACAAGATGAAATTTTACTTGGAGTTTAATGTGAATTTTTTTGTGTTTTTTTAAAGAATATAAAACGTTAATCGTAACCAAATTGGTAGAATTAATTATTTATTAACATGTTCGTACGTATTTGGCTTGTTCTATACTATAAATATGTAATGTATAAAATTTGGCCTTTTAATAATGTAAAAGGTATTGAATTATTTTTAAAAAGGACACATCAAATCAATTTACAACAAAAAAAGATTAAAAAAAAAACGTGTGAAAGAAAAAAATAATGCAATTAATGCAAATTGTTGTGAATAGTGTCCTTCTTTATAGGGAAATGAGAAAAAATAGCAACAATTCCAAGCAACCAACAATTGCATTTAATGTGTGTGTACTTTTTCTTTCTCTAACATTAAAGCATTTAATGTGTGTGTACTTTTTCTTTCTCTTACATTAAAATTGTGCATACTTTACAAACTTTTATTACATAAAATAACCAATAACAGTGTTGGTTTTTTTATTGGTAATAATGTTGGTATAGGTGTTGATAAGATCATGCACGTTCATATATTTTTGTAATTTTTTTATTTTTGGAATATCTGGTGGCAAAGTTCGATAATTTTATAAGTACCATAGTGAACACCAAAATTTGCAACCAACCATACATCGTAACTGACAGAGAATACCAAAAATACAACCCACAAATGCATAGTGAACTACCATATCGGATACCAATTTCAACCACAACACCATTGAATACCAAAAACATATACCAAAAAATACAATATAAACTCTATTAACTGTCACAAATTCCTCCTCGTTGGTGTCACTTCCATAGTAATTTTTTCCTCTTATACAATTACAACACTGCACATTAAACCAATAAAACATATATTAAATACAACACAGAATACCATAGGAAACACCAAAAAATAAACTGTTGAAGTTTCAACCACAACACCATTGAATACCAAAAACATATACCAAAAAATACAATATAAACTCTATTAACTGTCACCAATTCCTCTACTACAAAAACAACACTAGACATAAAAATACCAACAACCAAATAAATACATACAATAATATCCAAAAATAAAGGGGAGAAACAGCACATACAAAAGTCACATACCCCCAATTACCATTGCATACCAAAAAAATACCACAATTTCCATTGCATACCAAAAAAATACCACAATTTCAACCTCGACAAATTTACATCAAAACAGCAAACATGAAAAACCCCATCCCAATTACCAAATAAGCATACCAACAGACATAGGACAATACCATAATGCATACCACCCATGGGGAAGAATCATTGAATTCCAAACTACCATCAGCAATACCAATTATCCCCAGTCCGGCACATGAAGAATACCAAAAAAAATACCAAAAACTAAGGGGGGCAAACAACACATAATAAAGTCACATGCCCCCAATTACCATTTGCATACCAATAAAAATACCACAATTTCAACCTCGAAAAAATTAGATATCGCATACCAAAACAGCCAAGCTAATGCTATTGCAGTGTAAAAAAACTAATACATCAACCATCATCATGCTTAACACACAACCATGGACAATGCCAAAAAATATACCAAAAAATTCGATACAAACACTATTGATGTCACCAATTACTCTTCTACAAAAACAAACAATTGCATACCAAAAAGAACCAAATTAAATACAAACAAGGGGAGATACGGCACATGCTAAACTCAAAAAACCCCCAATTACCAGTTGCAAACCATAAAAAAAAGGGCCATGAACCAGTTAATTCGCAAAATAATACCAAAATAAGTGAAAGGGAATATCTTGAGAATATTGAAAGCAACCCGCTATAAAGAATACCAATCCGAAAAAATAAAAAGGGGGTAAAAACACCAATAACCCTCTGAAAGAACAACAAAAAAACAAATAAATGCAAAAAATTCGAAATAACGAAAAAAAGGGAGTTGGGAGGAAGAACAACGACATGGGATGCAAAAAAATTCAAAAAAAAAGGTTGAAATAAGCTTTACATAAAATGGGAGATGACCATTACTTGAATCTTAAAATTATTGAAAGCAACCCGCAATACAAAATACCAAGAACCCACTGAAAGAACAACAACAAATCCAAAAAATTTCATAACTTTCGAAAATAACGAAAAAAAGAGTTGGAAGGAAGAACAACGACATTGGGTGCAAAAAATTTTTTAAAAAAAACGGGTTGAGATAACCTATACACAAAATGGGAGATGACCATTACTAGAACCCGACTCAAAACGAAAACCAAAAAATAAAATTTAATAAATACATACCTGAAATCCGGCTGATGAAGGAACGTTGTGAAGAAGAAGGAGAGAAATTCTTGCTAAACAAATAATAATACAACAAAGAAGAAGATGAAAAATCAATTTTAACAACAGAAATACATTTTGTTTATTAAAAAAAAAAATTGAAGTGGTGCATTTAATAACCCACTGACCGCATTTAATGCTCCATTTAATGAAGCCTGACCCGCATTTAATGCGGGTCCACATCACCTTGTCAAAAATTTAAAAAAAAAAAGAAAATGATTAAATTAATTGAAAAGTCAAATTATATGACTTGGTAAATATGTAAATTAATTGGTATTGAACTAAATAAATTCGAAAATGTAATTTCAAGCCTCAAACTTGTATATTTGCTTAAAAAAATACATATATCTTTACCGGAAACCCAATAAGCTATACAAAATTATATGACATAATACACTAGCTTCTCAAGCAAGGTTGTTTTCTGGACCTATTCCCAGAACACTATAACCAAGGATAAAATTGCACAATTCTAACAGTTAACTAACAAGTGAAGGCTGTGAAGTTAATAGAGGCAATAATCTTACAGACGTTACTTTTCTCATAAAATACATCGGAAGCTTTCATATTACAACGAGCAACATCCAAATTAAAATCAGGAAAGAAAGATGATTTAAATGAAAGAACAAAAAGTAATGGGGGCAAGCATGTAACTTAGAATTTTCTAAGCTAACATCCAGACTGTTTTTCTTATGCGTATGAGATCATATATACCAAGTGATTCTAACTTCTAATATGAGTGTCAAGGCCAAATTCTTTAGAGGAAAGATAGATTGACATGAATTAAGGTAAAAAAGAATTCCTTAACACAAAATTGAGTTAAATCTTTCTTAGCGATTGAATTTCGAGGTGAGAGTCTATAAAATTAGGTAATTCAATAAATCCAAAGGTATGTTAAGGTCCTTTTCTAAGTAATTGAAGTGTGTCGGATATGGTTTGTGGTCATAAGAAAAAACTAAGGTCAAGCCAAGTTCAAAATATTTCTATCGACTAAGCTTGGTTTAGCAGAAATATTTTCATGTGATGATAAGTAGTTGAAGCAGACGTCATTAATGGATATTAAGTGCTTTGTCAAAAAAGAAATAATTAGAAATCGGTTGACGGGATGACTGTTGACAATGTCGCTGGAGGTATCTCCACCGTCCGATTTGATTGATATAAACGGCAACCGTCTTGGTCCTTCTGCTTCAAGACATTTGCGCGAATTAAACGTGCATTGCGTTTTTTTTTTTTTTAAAGTTGGGGGTAAGGAAATAGGAAGGGGATTACAACGTGAGAAATCAAACCCTCATCAACAAGGTGAAAGTTTGTGAAAGTTCATATAATCAACCAACTGAGTTACTTTTAAAATTGAGGTGAGAATTATATTGCTTTCTTAACAAAAGTACAAATGCTCTTGGCGTGACTGCAGATATTCTATTTCCTCTCTCTCTCTCAAAACTAGATTGTTCACCAATAATTTTATGATGTAATTGTAGTAAAATGGATGTCCAAATAAATATTTTCTATTGTAATCATATAAAATTTATTGAAATATAAATTTTATAAAATGATTCAAATTATATTAAATTCAAAATATATTAGTCCAAACAAATATTATGGATTAATATAATTTGGTTATTAAGTCCAATAAAGTACGGATTTAATTAAAAAGACCAAATTCAATTATTTGGGCTACAAAAGACAATCCAAGAAATATGTTAGTCCAAACAAATATCATGGATTAATATAATTGGGTTAATTAATTCCAATAAAGTATGGATTTAATTAAATACCCAAATTCAATTATTTGGGCTATAAAAGATGACCCACTTTATTAGGCCCAATATCTTCTCATCCAAGAGGCCAATCTTGGTGCCACGTGTCAAATGATGTGGCACGCCAAGTCAAACAAAGAAGTGTCCAACTTGGCGCCATGTGTCAAATGATGTGGCACGCCAAGTCAAACAAAGAATCCAATGGGATCATGCCATGTGTCGAAATGACAAGCCCATTTCATTAAAGCCCAATATGCCATGTCACTTAAATTTGATTGGCTGAAGGGAAGTCTTTCCTATTATAATTCCTCTATTCTACAGTTATAAATAGAGGTCTTCAGAATTCAAAAAAAAAAGAGAAAAGAAGAGAAGAGAAGAAGAATTCAAAAACAAGAAAGCTAGAGAGAGCTCGTGGATCAAACGCCACAAATTTCTCTGCAAAGTCAAGATTCAAGATCAAGATCAAGAACATTCAAGTTCAAGAACAAGCTTAAAAGCTTTTAAACTCAAGAACAAGCTCAAGATCAAGATTAAGAACAAGAACAAAGTCAAGATTCAAGATCAAGATCAAGAATAAATTCAAAGTCCAAGAACAAGATTTCAAATTCAAGAACAAGCTCAAGAGCCCTTGAATTTATACTTGAAAAGGCGAATCAGAGGATTCATAGAGATTGTAACACACAAATATTGAAATAAAATACAACGATTGTTGCGATATTTTCGTTCTTGATTATTATTTTCACGATACGAAATTTTATCGTCTACAAATTCTGGCACGCCCAGTGGGACTATCTCTGCCTCTCATCTCAACTTTCCAAGCATCAAAGAACATTCAAATGGCTTCCGAGAATATTAATTCCCAATCAACTTTCTCCAACGCTACTGACTCCAAGTTCTCTGCTGAAGTAGAGGGAATTCTTGGTGTTACCTTTGGGAGTTTTGGTGTTGTTACGAGGAGCAAGGCTACTATGCTAGGACAACAAACACTTCATGTGTCGTCCACATCAATTCCTATCTTTGGGTCTTCAACTCTGAGAGGAGAAGGATCCTCTACAAATGTTACGAACGGAGAAAGTAGTATTGCTGAAAAGATAGAAAGGACCCTAGCTTCACTCAAGCTTCCTGGTTCTAAGAACTCTAGTGCGAAGAGAGGCTCACATGATGTGAGCCCTTTGAGGGTTAACTCGCGCAAAAATCCATCACCAATGGTCATTCAAGCAATGGTAATCGATGCTTCATCTATGGAGGAGCAACTTACGAATTTGTCAAAGATGATTGAGGGATTGACCAAGCATGTGCAAAGTCAAGAATCTCGCATCGATAAGCTGATGGATAGGATGGATGGTTTACTAGGTGGAGAATCTAGTCATGCACCTGGAAAAGGCGTTGAAGTTCAAGAGGTTGAAAATCCTATGAACCAAGCATCACGTATCAAGGAGATGCCAATCTCCTCTGAGGGGATGATCCCACTGGATCAGTTAAAGGAGTTCATAGAAGGGACCATTAAAGACAAGTATGAAGTCTCCACAAGGTCTTCCCATACATATGCTAAGCCTTACACTGCAAGGATTGATAGCCTCAAAATGCCTGCCGGTTATCAACCCCCTAAATTTCAGCAATTTGAAGGCAGAGGAAATCCAAAGCAGCATGTTGCACACTTTGTGGAAACATGTAATAATGCTGGAACCTATAGAGACCATCTCGTCAAACAATTTGTTCGCTCCTTGAAGGGAAATGCCTTTGACTGGTACACAGACCTTGAGCCTCATTCCATTGACAGTTGGGAGCAACTGGAGCATGAATTTCTTAATCGCTTCTATAGCACAAGGCGCACAGTGAGCATGGTAGAGCTCACGAATACTCGCCAAAGGAAGGATGAACCTGTCATCGACTTCATAAATCGATGGAGGAACGCGAGCCTTAATTGCAAAGACAGACTTAGTGAAGCTTCTGCTATAGAAATGTGTATTCAAGGGATGCACTGGGGGCTTCTGTACATCCTACAAGGGATCAAACCTAAGTCTTTTGAAGAGCTAGCGACTCGTGCTCATGATATGGAATTGAGCATGTCTTCTGCTGGAAAGGATGGAATGTTGGTTCACGATCCTCGCAAAGGAAAGGACAAACAGGAACCCAAGAAATGGAGCAAATTTGCACCCAGAAATGACAACAAAGAATCCATGAATGTCAATATGTCACCCGTGAAGTTTACTGCGAAAGAGAGTAGGAAGCAGAGCACAAAGACGACTTTTCAAGAACGCTCAAACCGAAAGCTAACCCTGAGAGAGATGCAAGAAAAGGAATACCCTTTTCTGGATTCTGATGTTCCTGAAATTTTTGAGGAATTGGTTGAGCTAAAGCTCATTGAGTTGCCAGAGATGAAACGACCCGATGAGGCTGGAAGAACTGATGACCCAAATTATTGCAAGTATCATAGACTCATAAGTCACCCTCTTGAAAAGTGTTTTGTCTTCAAGGACAAAGTTATGCAATTAGCTAATGAAAAGAAGATTGTCCTTGATGATGGAAAGGCAAGCTCTAATCAAATCTCTATCATGTTCGGCTCGCTTGACCCAGTCCAAATATGTACACCTAAAGGAGAAGGGTCGTTAGAGAAAGAAAGGTCCCAAGTTGGCATGGATAATGATGAAGGTTGGATTCTCGTGACTAAGCGGAGACGCAACAAGACAAGTCCGCGAAAAGGATCACTTGAACAACCGACTAGACAAAGGGTAGTAAAGAGAGCGAAGAGGCAGAAATCGGTCAAGCGTCCAAGGGGGCCGAAGGTGGACATGCATCACCACCAGAAACCGCGACGTCTTGTGACATTGGGGGAATTCCTACCAAGTTGGTTCTGTGTGGAGACCACTCAAGACAATCTTGAGGCATCATATTTCAGTGCTGACCAGGGAGAAACAACGAATGAAACTTCATCGAAGGTTTCCCCTGCTAACAAAGACGAAGTAGTTGGTGAAATTCCGTCAAAGGCATATCCGCCATCTTCTGAAAGTTTTTTGGGTCCCTCTTTTCAAGAAGTACATGCATGTGACACAAAAATCATATTTACGGACGATGATCTTCTATTTGGTGAAACTCTACACAACCGTCCTTTGTATATGGTGGGCCACGTGCTAGAGAAGAGGATCAATAGAATTTTAATAGATGAAGGGTCTGGGGTCAACATTCTACCCATCCACACGTTGAAAGAGCTTGGCATCACAACTGAAGAGCTTAGCGAAAGTCGTTTGTTGATACAAGGATTCAATCAAGGGGGGCAGAGGTCCATAGGCTCAATTAAGCTGGATATCCATATGGACGATTTGCGATCAAGTGCATGGATGCATGTGATTGATGCAAAGACTTCATATAATATATTACTGGGAAGGCCTTGGGTGCACGAGAACAAAATTGTCTCATCTTCTTACTATCAATGTCTGAAGTACCTAGAAGATGGAACTGAAAGGAAGATAGTTACGGACAATAACCCTTTCACTGAAGTGGAATCACATTTTGCCGATGCAAAGTTCTATTTAAAGAATTATGTCATGAAAGGGGAAAAGCTTGAGGGTGTCAAACTGACCAAGTCTGATAGGCTTAAAGGCAAAGCAACCAATGCGGCTATCGAAAAGACCAAAGTTGATACTGGGGAGCCTGGTACTTGTCCAAATAAAGGGAAGACCATGCCCTCGAAAATAAAGCCATCTCCTACACTCCGATATGTCCCAAAGGTGAAGAAAGAGGAAAGACAATCATATGATGTACAAGGGAATGTATTGGAAAGGTTGACACTTCCTATCAAACGCATCGATGCAATAAACTCGTCTTCAAAGATATTGGGAAATTTTGTGGCTCGAAATCTGCCACAAAATACATCACTTCCCACGAAACGTACAGAAGGCTTTGATCCAAATGCTTACAAGTTACTTGGAAAGGTTGGGTACAATCCTGAAGAGCCGTCTAGGCTAGGGAAACTCCCATCGGAGGCCACAACTAGGCAAGCACGTGAGGGTCTAGGCTATAGCCGGCCACCACCGGTGCGTATCTCCATAAGAAGGGCAAGCAATAACTATGTCACTATAGAAGATGGGTGTTCCTCTTCTAATAAACGGCCTTCTGTCTTTGATCGACTTGGAAAACCTACTGCAAGAACTTCTGTGTTCGAAAGGTTAGGTCCATTGAAGGAGAAGAGTAACAAGCGTCGAAGAAGTAACCTAAGAGTAACAATGCTTCCTTCACATATGATCCAAAAAGATTTCGAAAGCATAATTCCTTCCAGGATGAAGCGACGAGTGGAACTCGTAGTTTCATGTAAGGAAGTACTAAAAGCGAAGACTCACACTGTGGTGTACACCAAGGAGCGCGGGGAAGATGAAGAAAGTGTAGGCTCCTCATGTCATGTTACCACTCAGATTAAGAATGATGCCTTGTCTGAACTGAGAATTGATGAAGAACTTGGAGGTATTGTTTGGTGCCATCATATATCTATTAATGATAATGACCCACAAGAAGAGGAGGACGCTGGAGATGCTCCACCAGAATTCGAAGAGGGGGTGAAGACCACGATCGATCCCTTAAAAGAAGTTAACCTTGGCACTGATGAAAACCCAAGACCAACTTACTTGAGTGCTTTCCTAGAAGCTGACGAAGAAATGGCTTATATGAATATACTTAAAGAGTACAGGGATGTCTTCGCCTGGAGCTATAAAGAAATGCCTGGTTTGAATCCCAAGATTGCGGTCCATCAATTAGCAGTCAGGCACGGCGCTCGTCCTGTCAAGCAGGCTCAAAGACGCTTCAGGCCGGACTTGGTTCCATTAATTGAGAAAGAAGTTAACAAACTCATTGAGGCAGGATTTATCCGTGAAGTGAAATACCCCACGTGGATTTCAAGCATTGTTCCCGTGAGGAAGAAGAATGGCCAAATTCGAGTTTGCGTTGACTTTAGAGATCTCAACAATGCATGCCCTAAAGATGAATTCCCGCTACCCATTCCGGAGTTGATGATTGATGCTACAACTGGCTATGAGGCAATGTCATTCATGGATGGTTCTTCTGGCTATAACCAAATTCGCATGTCACCAAAGGATGAAGAACTCACAGCGTTTCGTACGCCTAAAGGCATTTATTGCTACAAGGTGATGCCTTTTGGTTTGAAAAATGCTGGTGCCACGTATCAAAGGGCTATGCAAAATATATTTGATGACTTACTCCATAAAAATGTTGAGTGTTATGTGGATGACTTGGTAGTGAAGTCGAAAAGAAGGGGCGACCATTTAAAAGACTTGAGAATGGTATTTGAGTTGCTCCGAAGATATCAACTGAGGATGAATCCACTAAAGTGCGCCTTTGGGGTTGCTTCTGGAAAGTTTCTTGGCTTTATCGTGCGACATCGAGGAATCGAAATTGATCAAGCCAAAGTTGATGCAATTTTGAAGATGCCCGAGCCTCGAAACATTCATGAGTTGAAAAGTCTCCAGGGAAAATTAGCCTACTTAAGGAGGTTCATCTCGAATCTAGCTGGAAGATGCCAACCATTCAGTCATCTCATGAAGAAAGGTGTCCCTTTCAAATGGGATCAAATGTGTAGCAAAGCCTTCGAAAGTATCAAAGCGTATTTGGCAAAACCTCCGGTCTTAGCAGCTCCTATACCTGGAAAACCACTGATACTTTATATTGCAGCGCAAGAAAGGTCTGTGGGAGCCTTACTGGCCCAAGAGAATAATGAAGGCAAAGAAAATGCCCTTTATTACTTGAGCAGGATGATGACACCAAACGAGCTGAATTATTCACCAATTGAGAAGTTATGTTTGGCACTGGTCTTCTCGATTCAAAAGATGAAGCACTATTTTCAAGCTCATACTATCCATCTTGTTTCTAGAGCAAATCCCATCAAATTTGTTATGTCGAAACCAGTCCTCAGTGACCGACTAGCAAGGTGGTACCTTCAGTTCCAACAATTTGAGATTGTGTACATCCCTCAAAAAGCTGTGAAGGGACAAGTATTAGCGGACTTTTTGGCGAACCATCCTATACCAGATGATTGGGAATTAACTGATGAGCTTCCTGATGAAGACACAATGGCCATCGAGGTCCAACCCCCTTGGAAAATGTACTTTGACGGGGCTGCGCACCGTGGTGGAGCTGGCGCAGGCGTAGTGTTTGTCACTTCACAAGGAGAGGTCTTACCATTCTCCTTCACATTGAAACAACGCTGCTCCAACAATGTTGCAGAATATCAAGCACTAATACTGGGACTCGAAATGGCCATTGACATGAAACAATTACAGTTGCAAGTTTTTGGTGATTCTCAATTGGTGATTAAACAACTCTTGGGAACCTATGAGGTCAGGAAATTTGAGTTGCGCTCATATCACGGTTATGCCGAAAAGTTGATAGGACAGATTGGAGATGTGACCCTCCAACATGTGCCAAGGAAAGAAAACAAAACAGCTGATGCCTTGGCTGCTCTAGCCTCAACTCTGACTCTTCCTGATCAGACGCAAGTTACTATCTGCCAAAAATGGGTAGTACCATCGTGGGATGAAGACGGGCAAATGGAGAATAAGCTTGAACATGTTGTCGCAGTTTCTGAAGCCAATAAAGAGGACTGGCGACAAGCTATCACCGACTACTTATGTTATGGGATACTGCCGGAAGATGCTAAAAGAAGAACTGACATTCGTCGTCGGGCACCTCGTTTCCTCTACTACAAGGACAGATTGTATAGGAGATCATTTGAGGGAATGCTCTTGCGGTGTTTGGGGGAGGAAGAAGCGACTCAAGCCTTGCAAGAGGCACATTCAGGAGTATGTGGATCACATCAGTCTGGGCCAAAGCTCCATTTTCACATAAAAAGGATGGGGTATTATTGGCCGACCATGGTAAAAGATTGCTTGGATTATGCTCGAAGGTGCAAAGCTTGTCAATTCCATGCAAACTTCATACATCAACCGCCTGAAGTTTTACACCCTACTATCGCATCTTGGCCATTCGATGCTTGGGGACTAGATGTTGTTGGACCATTGCCAAAATCTTCTGGTGGACACTTGTACATCTTGGCTGCGACGGATTACTTCTCAAAATGGGCCGAAGCTGTAGCCCTTAAAGAAGTCAAGAAGGAGAATGTTGCCAATTTTATTCGAGTAAACATTGTCTATCGATTTGGCATCCCACGATATATAATAACGGATAATGGCAAGCCGTTTGATAACAAGTTGATGAATAAAATATGCGATCTCTTTGGCTTCAAGCAGCGAAAATCTTCTGCGTATCATGCCGCTGCCAATGGTCTAGCCGAAGCATTCAATAAGACCCTGTGTAATCTTTTGAAGAAAGTGGTCTCTAAGTCCAAACGGGATTGGCATGAAAGAATGGAAGAAGCCTTGTGGGCATATAGGACGACATATCGCACACCGACTCAAGCAACCCCATATTCGCTTGCTTTTGGAGTTGAAGCGGTCCTACCACTTGAGCATCAAATACCGTCCTTGAGATTGGCTATCCAAGAAGGGCTCACTGAGGAAGAAAACGCTCGACTGCGTCTTGCCGAGTTAGAAGCACTGGATGAAAAAAGGTTAGAAGCCCAACAGAATCTTGAATGTTATCAAGCTCGTTTGTCTCGTGCTTTCAATAAAAAGGTTCGCTTGAGGTGTTTTCAAGTTGGAGACCAAGTTCTCGCAGTAAGAAGGCCCATTATCACTGCACGTAAGTCTGGGGGCAAATTCACCTCAAAGTGGGATGGACCATATGTAGTACAAGAAGTATACTCAAATGGTGCTTACAAGCTTGTTGATGCAGATGGCATAAGGATCGGTCCTATAAACGCAAAATTCCTTAAGAGGTACTATCCTTGAGGAAAATTATGCTCATTGAAATTTGGGTATAAAAATGCATTACACTCCTGGCCCGCAAGAGTATAAACTGTGCACGGCACCCTAAAAAAAAAAAAAAAAAAAAAAACACTCTCCAGAACTACGTTGTGACTTGATCCTCTTCATTGAGGTACGTAGGCGCTTGGAATTATATTCCAAGTTCAGTTGCATGAGTGTTAAAAAAATCATATGTCCCTACTGATTTCCTTATGGGGCAAAGCCCTATGGAATGTAAGCTTCTTCAATAGCATGTTTGAGACTTTCAGATTTGGCCAAGTATGCGAATCAAAGTCTTCGAATTCTTCAAGTATACAAGTTGAAGTGTTGTTTTGAATTCTCCGAGTTTGCAAAATTGAAGTCTTTGATTCTCCAAGTAGTCAAACCAAAATCTTCAATTCCTTCAAGTGTGTGAGTTGAAGTTTTCAAATTCTTCAAGTATACAAGTTGAAGTTCTCATACTCCCCAAGTCTCCAAACTAAAGTCCCAAAGTCTACATGTCGATTCTCAAATTAAGTGAGTATGCAGGTGATGGTCCTCAAGTTCTCAAGCTTGTGTGGATATTCTTGAAATTCATTGATTCCGTGAGTTAAGACATTAAGTTGCATAAAATTTGCAAAGGGAAATGCACAAACTTCAAAGAGAAAGGACTTTTATTATTTTCATTCTTACTAGTGTACCAAATGCAAAGTAAGTTTGAATTGCTAAAGCTCGCGACAAAAGATGACATGTGAAGAACTTCAAGTCAAAACCACAAATACAAGATATGAGACAAAAAAAAAATAAAGAAGATCTATTGTTATAAAATTATCTAACATATCAATCTAAATCTTAAGGAAATAAGAAAAGAGGGGAAAATGAGGGAGCCTAATCTAAGCATAATTTATAGTTGATCAAATCTTGACGACTAGCCTCTAAGCACTCTTTCCCACGCTCCAAGCGATTCGAATCTTCAGTCGTCAAGAAGTCCATGTTGTCATAAGAGGACACCTCCTTCTCAGCAACTAGGATCTTTGCTCGAACCTCCTCAATCTCCTTCTTGGCAGCATCTACGACAGCCTCAAGTTCCTCTCGCTCTGCTTCTAGAGTTGCTAACTTCTTCTTGACCTTCTTTAGTGACTTCCTTCTAGAAGAGACATGTTTAGCCTTCTCACCCTCCTCTGCTCTGAGTGAGTCAAGACCCTCCTTGGCCTTAGAAAGCAATTCCAGCCTCTTGTCCTCATGCACTTTATCTACAAAATTGGAGCGTTCTTGATCATAGGAGGCAGCAAGCTCAAAGAGAGAGTCTACCAAATGCTTCAAAGGTGAAAGATCTATGAGGCGCGCCTCACTCATCTCTTGGAGAATCTCATAAATATCCTCTTTATAGGATGAGATTGAGTCTAGAGAAGTTCTAGAGAGTTTGCAACAAATCTCTTCCCAAAGGCCCAAGATATACTTCTTTTATGAGTGGAAACAACGCTTTTTCCTACAAAAATAGACTTGGCCCCACCTCCCTTTGGAAGGAGTGGAGGAGTGCTACTAGAATCAAGGGTCAACCCTCTTAAAGTTTGATCATGAGAAGTGATTGCAATTCCCTCCTCCTGCTCAACAGCTAAAGCCAACTCTGCCTCGGGTTTTGATGTCGCGACGGATTCAACACTAATTTGCGACCCCTCTTGTAGTGGTTCCTTTGGATTCTCAACAACATCCACCTACATAAAAAGGGAGAAAAGAAAATTAACAAGTTACTTAATCATGAATCTTTCTAAAAAATAAAAAAAAAAAAAAAAAAAAAGAAAGACTGAGGTCAGAAGGAAAACCTCTTTGCCCTGAAGAGCTAATGCCTTTGGAAGACCATCAATGTCTTGTTCTTCCACAATCTCCAACTCAACAACCTCAAGCGTTGTTGGTTCATGCCTTTTCCTCTTCCAACATTGATCTCCATTGCTGCTTTTGCTTGTCTCTTGAGAGACTTGCTTCGTAGATGGAAGAACTAAGGGGCATCTCTTCGTAGGCTTAGGAGCACGGGTTACCTCTTTCTTAGATCCCTTAGAAGACTTGAGCCTCTTACTTTGAGGTCGTGGGGCGAGTGGGGCATCAACTTGTAAGAGCTCCTCTCTGGTGTTTGGACCTTTGTCATTTGAAGGAGTGGTGAAACTTGGCCCAGCCTTTTCTACCAAAGTTGCCAAATGATCCTCAAGAAACTTCCCATGGGATTTTTCCCACCAAGGCAGATATCGAGTAGAGTAAAGTTTCTTCGCAGAAGCAACTGCAGGTGGAAATGTCGCTCTTGACATAGTAGTACGCGAGACACAGATTCTCCAATACCTAAGTCCCTCATCAAGAGATACAGCACGAATATCTGGTTCAACGTATCCAGGAGTATCTTGATGGAACCCAAACTGACGACTAAATCGGTGGGGACTGTATGGCTCGACGAAGAAGAAGTCTCCCTCCCTCAAGGCAAGATAATTAAAACGAAGGCTCATAAAATAGGATGAATCCAACTCTGAAGCTCTGTTGTCATCAACGTAATAAGTCGGGTGAGGCCTGTTAAGCATGGTCGCATTCCACACAAGGCTTTCACCTCGATGGACGCGCTTTCGTGCCTCATCCTTGTCAAAATATTTTGCAGCACCCTCGCCAGAATATGTCACCATCCGTGGGAGAGAAGGTCCACCGACAAGAGGATAATGTGTCTTAAGATAATAAGCAAGCCAACCATAAACATAATGAATTGGGAAAGAAACTTTGATGTGATCAAACTGTGAAGAATTGGAAATCTTATTCAAGCCACGATAGATGCTCGCTAAGACTGGGACCGCAAGGCTAACTCTTCGACCACTCGCCATCAAGCTTGCCATCTTAAAAGTTTCCGGTCGAATAAGGTTTCCCCCTTCAGTAGGAAATACAAAGACGCATAACCAGCATGACAAGAATGCTGCCAAATAAGTCCCATATTTCTGTTGTTCCGCTCCAAGCATAGAAAAGGTCATCTCTTGAGAGCTTAACCATGTGTTCACATCCATTGATACCTCACCTGTGGGGTTATGCGTAGATGCCAAGCGTCGAACCTTCCTCTCTTTCCTCGGGGGAGCTGGCTCATACTTAATGTCTCGTTTACACCAAAATTGTATCCAGTCACTAAGAGAGACCCCCAAGCTATCACCTGCCTTCACTTTAAGATGATGAAAGGCGGAAAACAAATACTCACAGGTTTGGGGAAGAAACCTATCCTTCTTGGCATCATGACCCATAAGCTCCTTTGCACTAGGTATCACCTCTTCATAAGGACACCCACTGATCGATAGGCCACCAAGAACATACAAATCCCAAAGGGATATAGATGCTTCTCCAAGAGAAGTAAGTAGCGTGTTTGTCTGGGGACACCAAGCCTCACAAAAAGCCTGCACGATATTGGAATTCCGATCATAAGTAAAAAGAGAAGCAACGACGGCATCTCGGAGGTTAGCATCGTTCAAGCTCGACCCATTTTTGCTAAGGACATCTTCTGTCCATTCCCAATACCCCGGGATGCAATGATATTCACCTTCAAACAAAATCTCATCTCCCCAACGTAACCCTTCCTGAATCATGCGATGCCCTAAATTTGGGAGAGTGCTTGCAAGATTGGTGCCTTGAATATTGGGTTTCTCAAGATACCATACTTTGGAAGCTTTGTTAGATTTGTGGTCTTGTTCAAAAGTCCAATCCGCCTGGTGAAGTGTGTTCCTCAAATGTGGCCATGCATCGGCATAACGACCAACTAAGGGTTCCCGGACTAAAAGTTTGGTCTCTGCCTTGCTATCTTGTGTCCCAATTATGAGATAGCTAAGTCCGGAAGATGAACAAGTGTAGTCCTTGAAGAAGACCATTGTTCAGGCTGCATAAAAGGAAAAGTGTTACCCTTCATCAATGAGAGCAAAAAAAAAAAAAAGGGGAATAAGAGTCGAAGAATATGGCTAATTGGTCCCCTATGTTTAAACATTAGAACAACGTAAAGCCTCGTGTTGTTGGTCCCCTATGTTTAAACATTGGAACAGCGTAAAGCCTCGTGTTGTTGGTCCCCTATGTTTAAACATTAGAACAACGTAAAGCCTCGTGTTGTTGGTCCCCTATGTTTAAACATTGGAACAGCGTAAAGCCTCGTGTTGTTAGTCCCCTATGTTTAAACATTTAGAACAGCGTAAAGCCTCGTGTTGTTGGTCCCCTATGTTTAAACATTAGAACAGCGTAAAGCCTCGTTTTGTTGGTCCCCTATGTTTAAACATTAGAACAGCGTAAAGCCTCGTTTTGTTGGTCCCCTATGTTTAAACATTAGAACAGCGTAAAGCCTCGTTTTGTTGGTCCCCTATGTTTAAACATTGGAACAGCGTAAAGCCTTGTGTTGTTGGTCCCCTATGTTTAAACATTGGAACAGCGTAAAGCCTCGTGTTGTTGGTCCCCTATGTTTAAACATGTAGAACAGCGTAAAGCCTCGCATTAGTGATCTCAAGGCGGGGATATGGAATACATTCCCTCACGCCTTAAGATCAAATTTTTGCATTAGCAAAACACAAATGATGCTCCCCTGGACCTACAAAAGGGGGGACAAAAAAAAAAAAAAAAAAAAAAAAACAAAAAAAAACAAAGAAAAAGAAAAAAAAAAAAGAAAAGAAAAGAAAGGAGAGTCATACCTCAACAAAAACAGCTGGGATTAGACTTCAGTCTTGATTGAAAAATATGAAGAAGCATATCCCTATTTATAGGGTGCTGTCCAAGAAGAAAAAGGAAAAAAAAAAAAGAAGGAAAGAATAGAGAAAAGGAAAAGTAAAGAAAAAAAAAAGGGAAAACAAAGAAAAGGAAAAAAAAAAAAAAAAAAAAAAAAAAAAGGAAAAAGTGGTCTTCTGACCACACGTCCAAGGAAAAAAAAAAAAAAAAGAAAGGAAAAAAAAAAGGAAAGAAAGAAAAGTAAAAAAAAAAAAAAAAGGGAGGTCAAATCCTTTTTTTTCAAATAAGGTAAAGTTGAGTATAATTTTCCTTTTGACATAAAATATAATATTATGTCAATATTCTTTTATAATATTATAATAATAATAATTATTATAATATTAAATTAATACTTCAAGTCTAGTCTTCAAATGATAAAACATTCCGACAAAACTTGAAGTAGGGGGCATTTGTAATCATATAAAATTTATTGAAATATAAATTTTATAAAATGATTCAAATTATATTAAATTCAAAATATATTAGTCCAAACAAATATTATGGATTAATATAATTTGGTTATTAAGTCCAATAAAGTACGGATTTAATTAAAAAGACCAAATTCAATTATTTGGGCTACAAAAGACAATCCAAGAAATATGTTAGTCCAAACAAATATCATGGATTAATATAATTGGGTTAATTAATTCCAATAAAGTATGGATTTAATTAAATACCCAAATTCAATTATTTGGGCTATAAAAGATGACCCACTTTATTAGGCCCAATATCTTCTCATCCAAGAGGCCAATCTTGGTGCCACGTGTCAAATGATGTGGCACGCCAAGTCAAACAAAGAAGTGTCCAACTTGGCGCCATGTGTCAAATGATGTGGCACGCCAAGTCAAACAAAGAATCCAATGGGATCATGCCATGTGTCGAAATGACAAGCCCATTTCATTAAAGCCCAATATGCCATGTCACTTAAATTTGATTGGCTGAAGGGAAGTCTTTCCTATTATAATTCCTCTATTCTACAGTTATAAATAGAGGTCTTCAGAATTCAAAAAAAAAAGAGAAAAGAAGAGAAGAGAAGAAGAATTCAAAAACAAGAAAGCTAGAGAGAGCTCGTGGATCAAACGCCACAAATTTCTCTGCAAAGTCAAGATTCAAGATCAAGATCAAGAACATTCAAGTTCAAGAACAAGCTTAAAAGCTTTTAAACTCAAGAACAAGCTCAAGATCAAGATTAAGAACAAGAACAAAGTCAAGATTCAAGATCAAGATCAAGAATAAATTCAAAGTCCAAGAACATGATTTCAAATTCAAGAACAAGCTCAAGAGCCCTTGAATTTATACTTGAAAAGGCGAATCAGAGGATTCATAGAGATTGTAACACACAAATATTGAAATAAAATACAACGATTGTTGCGATATTTTCGTTCTTGATTATTATTTTCACGATACGAAATTTTATCGTCTACATCTATATTCACATAATATATTTTGTGGCAACATAAACATACACACAATACACATATGTGTAAGATGGATTTACACTCTTTTTTTATTAGTGTTGTAACTTAATTATCCATATAAAATATTTGGTTTACAAAGTGCATACAGGGTAATGAGAAAACCATAACTGACCATGTATATATAAGTATAAATACTCCCTTTCTTGTAACAAAATATGTAGAGAGAAAAGAAAGAAACAAGAGTGAATAAGAAATACTACTACATCTTCTCTTCTATATTCCTTCTTAACTTTACTATATTCTCATCATTTCACAACACGTTATCAGCACTAAGCTCCAATTTTATACAATTTTCTTCTAGCTATTCTTATATCTTATAATATATAAATTATAATATTATCATCACACCTTATTTTTTGAACAAATTTTCATATAAGCATGCTATATTGTTATAACTAATTTTATAATAGGACCATTGTTTAATATATATATCTATATTTTATTACTCATTTTACTTTGAGTTGGTTGAAGATTAATTAGATAATATATTAATTGGTAACCAACTTGTTTTTATATCTTGAGGATCTACTTAAATTTACCTGCATAAAAAAAAAAAAAGGTTTTATTCATAAGTCATCTTTGGTCATTCTTAAGTTTTCATCATGTAAGTGTAATATGTGAAAATAATAAGAAATCATGCTAGGGTTCATGTAGTAAAGTAAAATCATCTAATTCAAGTAATTAAATCATAAAAACAGTAATTAATGCAAGATTATGTAGAAATGCACTAGATATTAAGAAAAACCTTCGAGAAGCATTCATGGGAGACTCGATCTACTCACATCACCATCAATCCAGGTTATAGGGCATATGGAAGAACAAAATCCATGTTTTGGTCAGCTTGTATACCTGGAAATAGAAGAACCAACAAACTCCAATCAATCCTCCTGATTTGAATTGAAACCCTCACTCTTCTCCCTCCTTTGGTGTTCTCAAGAAATCCTTTAGCGTAATGAATAGTGAAAATACCCTTAGGGTTTTGTTTTATGACTTTAATTAAGTCTAAAACGTCTAAGGATTTAATTTAAAAGGGATAGGAATAGACAAAAGTACTCCTCTTAAAAACTGTCGACAGGATCTACGAGACCCCGTCTACGAGCCGTAGATGACCTCTCGTAAATGAGGCGTCCAAAAATCTGAGTTACTGGAATTTGGCACGAAATCTCTTCTGCGAGCCGTAAAAACTTCTACGGGCCATTTGATAACTCATAACTCAAGATACTGAAAAGTTGATATTTGGACCACCAATTCACGAAACCAATCTACGGGTCGTGGAATACTTTACGGGGCGTATGTTGTCTCGTATATAGGCCTCAAACTTAAAAAATTTCACCAAGTCATTTGGGGGGTTTATGAGACCTTTTCTACGGGCCGTAGATGACCCTCATAGATTCTCTTTCAGCATCTTTTCTCATTCATTTTCTCAATTTTCTCTGTGCATCTACTTAGGCTTGATGGAAAAAAAATTAAAGGATGTTACAGTATAAAACATTTACTAGTTATAATACGACTCTAAAAAGAAATAAAAAGCCAATGCACTATAGTCCTTTATACGCTTATTTTTTTTATAATTTGTGCGCAATAATTATATAATCAATATATAATTTCTTCACTAACATATAGTCATATATATATATATATAAAATATCTTGAAAATATCCCTAAATGTAAAGCAAGTAAAGATTTAGGCACAACCATTCATGTATTTGGATAAGACTACTACTCCTCGTTTACTAAGTAACACAAACTCCATGAGAAAAAGGACCAAAATTAGTTAAGCTCATATGGAAACTCTCAGAGCTCTTCAAAACCCTTGTCTCTCCATTACAAATTCATTTCCATTGAACCAAAAAATCCCAATCCATTCTCAAAAAAACATAAACAGAGTACCAAACCTCCACCGAACCGCATGGAAATTGAATGCCGAAGCAAAAGGCTTCGGCAATGGAAAAGTCGAAACTTCAAAGAAAGTTAACAGAAGGAACAACAATGACGATGACGACGAGAAAATTCCGACGGAAATATGGGAAAGGATTATCGGTAGGATTCTGTTTTACGTCGGAGCTCCGTTGGTCGGTGGTTTGATTTTGCTGCAGATTTTCGATATCATAAAGCAGCAGAAATTGTTGGATCTGCCAATTTGGTTACCATTTTTGACGACGTTTATCACATTTGGGGCTTCAGCACTTGGAGCTGCTTATGGGACTTTGTCAGCCAGTTGGGATCCAGAGAAACAGGGCTCGTTTATTGGGCTAGAAGAAGCTCAGAAGAATTGGGTTGATATGTGGGCTGAAGATGGTGCTAATGATGAAGAAGAAAATAGGTGGATCAATTAATTAAGAATTGTAAACTAATGATAATTATTTCTTAATTGAATAGGAGTGATTTAATCCACGGTTTCCCTTTTGTTCGTTGTTGTTTATTGGATAAGTGATTGAGACAAAATGGGGGATTGGTTATCATATGGTTGATTAAATTCATATATATATATATAATTTCATGTTTTAAAAATAAAAGTTTGATTCCTCGGTGCACTGAAGTTTTGAGATCCTTACATCGAAATGAAAAATCAAACTTTTGGAAAAAGAACACCGACATCAAATCGAAATAAAAGAATTGAATTAGTTCAGTTCGAGTCGATTCACTTTTTTGATTTTTCGGTATTTATGGCCGCCCCTAGTGGAAAGTTGAAATTAAGTGTTGGCAAAAAAAAGAAAAATGGATCATTCTTTTTAAAACAAATTTAAAAGAATAGTAGGTCAATTTTTTTATACTAGGGGAGTAGTTTCTTAAATAACCGTGTTTAAAACTGCAGGATGGAGTTTCATAGCACTATGTTAATTCATATTTTGATCATGACTCTTACACTTTTAATTTATACTTTTTTAGTTTGAAATATATAAACAATAATCAGCAAAAACCCTAGCCGCCGTCATCAGTGCTCGTTTGTTTTATGGCCAATCTTGCCGGTGGCCAGCCATTGCCCCTATGGCTGGTCAACATGCCTTGACATACGCGAGCATGTTGAAACCTCCTGCACCAAAGATCAAGCCGTTGCCGCTGAAGCCAATTTCCTGTTTGCATGGGGAACCTATAATGGTGTGGGATCAACATAAAATTGATCAGATGATTGTCAATGAAAGGCTCCAGTATGCTGTAATAGATAAGTTTTCATATGGATGGCCAGAGACTCAGGTGCTAAGAAAATTGATACCAAAACAATGTGAGTTAAAAGGAGATTGTAAGATAGAAATTACTCAGCAACAGGCATGAGCTAATTAGGACAACATTGTTGGAAGATTATGTTCACCTGCTATCAAAGCCGGCGTACTACATTACACATCGCAAAAGATTATACCCGATGCGAACCCTGAAATAGGACCCGATGTTTAATCCAGATGAAGGAACCTCGACTGTTGTAGCGTGGATCTCATTTCCTGCACTCCCGCCCAATATCTTTGGAAAGAGGTTGTATTTTCACTGGCTGCAACTGTGGGGAAACCTTTGCAAGTTGATCTAGCCACAAGAAATCAAACTCGATCTAACTGTGTAAGGGTCAAGATGAAAGTGGACTTTAGGAGCGATTTCCTAAGTGCATTAAAATTGGTATCCGGAAAACTAATGATGCATTTGTGAAAAAATGGATACGCATCAAATATGACTACATTCCAAAGTAGGGTACAAAACGTACCACAGATTGATTATAGGTCTGATTTCTAGATTCTTCTTTTAAAACAGGAATAAATCTAAGAAAGTTTATTGGATTATTAATTAAAGCTAATATCAAACATAGTCATTAACAGAAAGTCAGAACTAAGTACATAACATTTACACTGTACTATATTTATTATTAAAGATAGTTGTCATTTGTCAATAATTTTAGTCGGTCTGCAGAAGATGTTGGCCGGTGGACATTGTCAAACAACACAGGCATCACTAAATTTTGATTAGAGGCAACGAATTTATACGAGGCGTTTGAATTGACTTTTCTTAAATGATTTATAAGTTAAAAGTTATATATCAGAATTACTTAATTGTTAGTTTTTGATTTTAGATACTTTTTAAATTTTAAAAAACGTTCGAAAATATTTTTATATTACCCAACTATTTTCAGCACGAAAAATACTTAAAAATCAAAAGCTACTAAAAATAACCCAATTCAAATAGCCACTAAATGAAAAATTGAATCAAATTACAAAAAATCAGGCCTTTCGGTTTGGTGTTGTTTAATTTTTTATTTTGGTTTTGATTTCAAGTAACGATAGTAGAAATTGGTTAAGTAGCGAACAAATCACACAAATTTTTACTAATTTCCGAGTTAGAGCTACATTCTCTTTGTTTAAGCATGTAATTAAATTTAGATTAGTAGTAATAAGTAGGGAGAATTACGCAAACATATTCATGATTTCGACTTATAACATATGCTCCTCTTTTGATTTTATAAATAATATAAGCTTCTCTTTTTTAAATTACTATAAGATAGATACTTTACGTAGAAAATTTCAGGGGTTGATATCAATTAATTCGTACCTAGTTTCTACATAAACTTTGAGAACTTTGAATATTATTAAATCGAATTCCTAAAATGATCTTTGTGCATTTTGCCTATTTTAATCTCTCTCCGTCCCAAATTAATTGAATTTTTGTGTCAATGCACACATATTAAGAAAAACATTCAAAAACAAAATTTAAACCATACTTTCCATTATTGTCCTTCGTGAAATCATAAATATGTAATATAATTCATCTCGTAAAAAATATAAAACTTTCAAAAATGAAAAAAGTTTCAAACATTCATCTTGAACTTTAAACAATTCATTTATTTTCAACATTAAAAAAAACCTGAAAATTCAATTAATTTAAGACAGAGAAAGTACGATACGAAAGCCCATTGAATAACAAATATAGTAACTCAATTAGTTATTATTCAATATATTTTTTTATAATCTTAATGGTTTTAATATTGTTGCTTGCCTTGTGCTGCCAAGCAAGAAGTGTTGGTTTTGTCACTAAACTTTAAACGATAACTTCAAAAAGAACTTATTAGCACAAAGCATCAAAATTTGGCACACCAAACCAAAAGACAAGTGAACAAATTTTGACAGGAAGACTTCAATTTATTTATTTTTTCATTTGTTTTATAAATAAAATAATTATAATCTTTTGTCATTATTGATTGAATTTTCCAATTGTTTCGAAATTGCTCTTCTGCTGACATATTGAATTATGCAATGACTCTCCAATTATTTAATTTTGTTCTTTTATTTCTCGAACAACTTGTTGTTTTTGCTTACATAAAATTGGCTTTTTGTGGCCAGCAAAAGTTATACGGAAGTATATTATTATTATTATTAACGGGTGGTACAATTACTCAACGTCGTGCAATTTTTTCTGAATGTCGTTTATAGGATATGATTCAGATATCTATTTAATGGATAATCTTAGATGCTTTGCAAAATATAGCCGTCTATGTCAGTCTTAATTGTTTTAATCACCAATAATCGCATAGTTTTCATCTAAAATTGACGTTTTGTTCTCAAATAATAATTGCATGGTTTTAATTTAAAATGAAGTTTCCATCATCAATTTTCTTTTTTTAAAGGCAATATATAATTGCATTATTTTCATCTAAATTTGCTGTTTTATCCTCAAATAACAATATAATTATCTCTAAGCTAAAACTCGATGAGAAAATGCTTTTATGTACACTAAAAATTTGTAAATTAAAAAAGAATGACTCAACTCAAAAAATATTTATTGTATTTTACTAAAAGAATTAATTATTTATATTTTAACATCATATTATAATTAAAAATAAAAGACTTGAATCATGTTTTTAAAGAGTCTAATGAAGTTGCGGAAATTTATCAAGGAGGGAAGTAGCCTAGTTATTTCTGCTTTGGAAAAGGCTTTACAAACTTTTTTCTAAACTTGAAATGATGTTTTTTAAAAGAAAAAAAAATATTTTTCTATCTCATTTTACGTGATATCTTTATCTTTTTGGTCCATTAAAAAAGAATGTCATCTTGGAAACAGTTTAACCTTAAACTTTTTTTTTTACCGAAATGATTCTCAATCACGTAAATATCTCAAAATAATTTCAAACCACAAGTTTTAAAAGTCTTATTTTTTTCTTCTTAAACACGATATCAAATTAAAAAATATTACATAAAATAGAACGGAGGAGATATATTTATACCCAAAAGAACAAATGCCATTGTCATTAATTTTTCAATTTGGCATTGATGAATGTAGGTAATGGACGTAGCCCCTTGTGGAGCACGTCAAAAATAATTGTGGGATACTTTTGGGGGGATTTTATCTTTAACAAGTCCATTTCATTACACTTAACGTAATTTGTCAGCATTGGCGGCTAAATCACTTTTGTCATTACTATAAAAATAAATTACGCACATAGAAATAAGAAAAGTAATCACAAATCTAGAATAGAGACTAATTGACTCTTATGTTTAATTCTTTATTTCTTTGGAAGACCATTAACCAACATTGCAGCAAGGCTTTTAGACTTGTTCCATGTTAGCTTGAATTCCGTAGCCAATTCAAATTATATTGTTTCTTCTGCGATTGCTTTATAAATACTCGCTTTTATCAATTTTACAATAAAATAACATTCAAGTATTATAGTTACTAAATTTAAAATTACTATAAAAAATGACATTAATAAAGAACTTGCAGTGCAACAATGAACTAGTAAAACAAAGAAACTAATGAAGAAGATAACTAAAAAGGAGGTGAGAAGCTTAGACTCAAGGAAAAGAGATGAGAAGACTATATTTCTTTTTTTCTCAACAATCCGCATAATTTCTAGAGCACATACCACTTTGCTTATTCTCAGCCCAATAGCAATTTGTGTAACTTTGGTATCTACATAAAGCTGGACTTGTCTTGAAAATTAAGAGCTTGTTTGGAAGGACACCCTGGTAATTGGCTTTGGTAAAATTGAGTGTAATTACATTGTCTAACCTATTTGGTTGGACATGTAATTACATGGTCAGCAGGTAATTGGGTGCAATTGCACTTTCCAATTCAGAGGGGGAGGCTGTGAATTGCAAGTAATTACACGATGTAATTACATGCTGATTACTTTTTAATTTTCTTTCTTTTATTTTTATTTTTATATTTTCATTTTAATTTATTTTTCTTTTGATTATTTTAAATTCTTTTTATTTTTATTATTCTATTTTTTTCTAAAATTATATTTTATTTTATAATATTTATTTTCATTTCTTTCTTATTCTCAATCTTTGTCATGTGATTCCATACAATCTATAACTTAAATAATTAATTTAATATTATTTATGAATACCTATATTTGTCTAATATAAATTTTTAATTTTAAATAACTAACTATTATTTTTAAAATTCAATATAACTTTATAATTACACTCGTTCAATCAAATAACACACTTATAATTACAGTATTATACTCTGAAAAATAAATAGGACAATATAATTACAGGATGTGTAATTACTACCCTAGTAATTAAGATAATTTCAATCACCAGGTTGCTTTTCAAACGAACCCCAAGTGTGGTTTCGTATGAGGCACAAAAATATTGATGGACAAAGGGTCAAAAAAGAAACTAACAAGCTTTATGCTGAGAATTACACATATATCAAACCAACATTCCAATATATGCATCAATAAAGAGATATTCTAATGAACCATTTAATTAAACAAAATTATTGAACCAGAACAAAAATGTGAGGGGTAAAAAGTAAACAAAAATTTGTACAAGATATATTTTTTTTTCTTCTTAATTACTCTCAAAACTAACAGAGATATATATAATATAGGAATTCAATCCATTTAGGAAATAACACAAGAATTTGGATCCTCTTCGATACTTCGATGGTGATAATAAGCAGGAAGAGGGGGTTGATAAGGTTGCTGATAGTGATAAAACATTGGAGCTGGAAAAGCTTTCATTACTGGAGGAGCTTCATCTTTCTTCTTCTCATCTCCTCCTCCCTTTTTGTCGTCCCCCTTTTTAGTATCCTCTTTTTTACCTTCTTCCTTTTTTCCCCCTTCCTCTTTCTTCTTCTCTGGCTCTTTTGCTGGTCCAACAGAGAGGATCTCTGTGTGACAAAGCTTCCTTAATTTGGAAACTAGTGAAACTGGATCTATGTTCCCTGTTATTGTTAATTTCTTCTCTTTTGAGTCTATTGAAATTGATTCCACCCCTGCAAGAAATTCAAACAAAAAAACACCCCTTAAAATTCAAAAACGAAGTTACTCCATTCCGATCCAGAAATAGTTATCACTTTGAAAATTCAAGACTAAAAACCAAAATCACAATTATTTCCAACTTTACAAAATCAATATAAAGCGCTAAAACAACAATATGGAGTAGTAAAGCTTGGTTGCTCGGACTCTTCAAATATTGGTGCATGTTGAATCCTTAACAGTGTACTTTTTGAAGGATCCTTAGGTAAAAAGAAAGAGCGTAATTCTACAATACCTTCAAGCCCAGACACTTTCTTCATGGCCTTTTGCTTGATTTTCTCGTCAAAATACTCCAATTTCAGAATCACTTTCTGCAAAAAGAAGAATCAAAGTTTCGAGTCTAAATTTTAGCTTTCATTGAGAATCAGAATCCACAAAAAGATAATATTGAGTGAAAAAATTAAAAAAGAAACAGAGATTAAAAGCTAACCTTCATCTTTTTAGATGGTGAGGAGTTGGAGATCTGATTTTGTTAGTATCTGATGAAGACCTGTTTTCTTACTTTTTCTGTCAGATTATTATTATTGTGTGTGTAGATAAATAGAAGAGAGGAGGAAGGAATAAGAGAATATTCAAAGAAGAAGAAGAGGAAAGAGAAATGAATAACGTGTTGAAACTGCACAAGTGTCAAATGAGCTCAAGCACTTGTATTTATATGAGGATTTTTCTTGGGAAAAATGGGATGTGAGTAGGAAGCAACGTAGCTCAAGTCAAGTGACTCAAAGAAATGAAGAAAAGTCCACTGGTCAATATGTTTTTAGTCATCAAATGTGGCTGCCTGCCTGCCTGCTTTTTTTACTTTTACCGTTTCACGTAACAAAATGTTTCTTCATATCCTACTGTTGCACAAACGCGTGGATTGATCGAAATGGAATCAGGATTTAAAATTTTAGTTTTTCAAAATTATTGTGTAATAAATGCGAGATTAGGAATCAAATGGATGTTACGGAAAAGAATGAGCAAGCATAAGGAGGAAGGTGGCATGGGTTTTCGAAGAAGAATTCAATATGTACATATGGCATTTTTAGCGAAAATATGTTGGTTGATCATGACTCACTTTGAAGCTCTTGTTAATCGTCTGTTGAAGGCTAAATATTACCCTTAGTCTGATTTTTTATGGTAGGAAAAAAATCAAATCCTAGTCTCATTTGGTGGTCTTTTTGTGCTTCCAAATACCTTCTTCAATAGGGGTGTGTAAAGCTCATTGATAATGGCCTTGATATTAGGATTCTTATGATTAACAGTAGGACAATCGATGTTTATTCAAAGTACCCTCAATGAAGACTTGTTGGAATTGTGCATGGTAGATATACACAAGAACATGGAATACTCACAAGCTATAGATACTTTTCTACATTGATGAAATAAATTGCATTAAGTAATTTTCATTGGGATATACTCTTCAGGATAATCAATGGATATGAAAAGGGAGATACACGGTCAAAAGTGGGCATTTGGAGGTGCACACTGCTAATACCCCTACCTCAAATGGACAAATTTCGCGAAAAATGATCTAGAAATTAAAGATGTCTCCTAAGATGTTGAATTTTGTTTGGAGAGCTTTGAATGTTCTTCTAATAGATGATAACTTAATGAATAAGAAGATCTTTCAATTCGGGGTATGTCCTGCATGCCTCCAAGGGATAGAAACAATATTGCATTGTTTAGTTGAGTGCAATGTGGCAAAACAAGTTTGGCTCAAATCGTCATTGGGATGGCGACAATCTGGATCATTACTCTTGGATTGGCTTAAGTCATTGATTGATATTGTGACTCTTGATTAATTACATAAAGCCATCATGATCCTATGAAAAATTTAGAATGCTATAAATAGCCTAGTGTAAAAAGGAAGATCTCTGCAACCTGAAACTGTTATTCGGAAGGCAACTTGATTTTTGTAAGATTGGACTAAGGCAAGAATACCGATCTTCTTTAGTTCTATTGCAATATATAGAAACTGATTCGGTAACAAAATGATGTCCTTCATGTGAGAATATCCTTAAATGCAATACTGATGCTTCTTGGGATCTTGCTTTGGGAGTAACACGAGTCGACATACTAGTCCGGAATTCTCATTGAACCTTCATTAGAGGACGCTCTAGTCAGTTAGGCAGATCACAAGACTCGCTTATTGCTGAGGCTTTGGGGGGTTTGAGAAACACTAAGCTATAGCTAAAGGAACACTTTGTATCAACACCCATAATTGTTGAGATGAACAATCTTCAGGTTAGACAAGCGCAAGAAAAAGTTAGCAGAAACAACTCTCATTTTGATGTTATTATTCATGATTGTAAAGTACTCATGTGTGGCTTTACTTCTATTTCTTTGTCTTTCGTTAGAAAATTAGCAAACTAGTGTCCCCATCAGTTAGCTTGGCCTTCAGGTTCTATGACTAATGCTTTAAAGTGGATAATAGATACCCCATCTTTGATTCATGATGTACTCAACTTTGATTTGGCCAATAATTAATCAAAAATTTTAGTTTTTTTTTAAAAGTAATAATTTAAATTTATTAAATAAATTTTTAAAAATAAATATAAAATGTTGATAAAAAATATTGAGTTATTGGTTCCATTAAGACGTGAATAAACAGACCCCCACATCATTCATTTTCTCCTTTTATTTCCCCTAATGAAAGAGGTATACTTTCTTTCTTTCTTTTTCAGAAATAAAATACTTTCCTTCTTGAAGGTATGTTCATGTTTTGTCATCGAAATAACTCCATGCATTTCAATTCAAACATTTCGAGATCGTTTGGTAGTTGAATAAAATTATATTTGTATTAATTCTGCGACGGTTAGAAATTTCATTTCTAATTTGTACAAAATAATATGAGACAAGCCTTAAAAACAGTTTTTTATAGAAAATACGAGGTAAGATTGCATACAATAGACATTTATGATTGGGTCATTCTCCGGACTCTACACTTAGAGAGTTTTAGTGCACCATGTTATCTTTTTCTTTAATTTATTCTTTTTTATGTATTAGTACTCAACTTTTTAAATTGCAAATCAAATGTTATACCCAGCTTCTAAATTGTAAATAATATTATATTAATTTTGTACATAAATAACTTATTTCTTAATCAGTTACATGAATAAATTATCTCTATACTAGCTATCAGACGACTTCGCACTTCTTTATTGCATGGGCCAAAAGAATATCTATTTTTTTAATGCTCTTTTTATTATAATTTATGTGATATATTCTAATTATGATATTTTTAAGAAGATTGAAAATCTTTTGACAAGTAAAGTAGAAGATAAATCATGAATGGATTTAACTATTTATTTTTCACATTAACATAGAGGGAAATTTGTTCAGAAAGCAGAAGTGGTTCACATTTATTCACTTAATTTTTCTAATATTCAAATCGATCTAAGTTTTTGGCATGTACCCAAAAGTAAAGGTTGATATTCAATTTGCAATGGAGAAGTAACATTTGTCCTTTTGTCAATTGTCACACACCAATTTCTTAATTCTTTTTGCCATCTCTATCCTTGTTTTCATTTCCGTTTAGCTTCCACTGAAAGCTTTAAACATACTACTAGTGATGTCTAGCCGTGAGGTATTTTAGGGTAGTAGGTTTTGTCGAGTTTGTATATTATGTGTTATTTTTATTTGTATTATATGTGTTAAATTTATTGTATTTACATAATATCATGTGCTTTTCATTAGTAGTCGCTCTTCCTATTCCTTTCTTTTCCTGACCTTTTTGTCATATCTAATTTGTTTTGCTTATGGGTTGTTGAGACGGGGGTTTCCAGGAAACAACCTCTCTACTTCTATGAGATAGTGATAAGATCTGCACATATTCTACCCTTCCATTATGGAATTCCACTTGGTATGTTGTTATTATTATGATTGTGTCAAACAGTCTTTGCTAAATGTCTAAGATATATGATCGTGTTGGTGGCACCATCAATTTCTCTTTTTTTACTAGTTAATTAATGTACGTTTATATCTAAAAACTCATCATTTTTTCCATAAAAATATTTATTGTTTATTTTTATAGATATTTTTAAAAAAAATTCATAAAACATATATTTAATTGGACTTGTAAAAAAAAGTTAAAATGTTCAATGACTAGTATAAATTTTTAATGAATTCACAGAAAAAGAAACGTATAAAATGACTAAACTAAAGACAAATTAAAATAACATACATAAAATATGTCGATTTCGAAGATACGTTGGATGAACCAATTTCAATAAGACTTTTAAAGTGATTAGGTTAGATTTTCATCAAGAAAAAGACAAAAAAATTGTGTCCCAAAGATGCAAAGGGACAGATTTGTGATTCAATGACTTGGCAAGAATTAACCATTTTTATGAGAGTTTCATAATTTTTCTTTTTGCTACATCATCTCATCATGGTATATAAAACACAATTGATTATTTTTCAATAAATAATATTTAATTTTAAGGACTCTCCACATCTGTAAGTCTTCAAATTCAATTTATTTCCAACTTTTGCTTTGAAAGTCCCAAATATTTTAATTTTTTAAATAAAAAATATATGTATATATTGAATAATTATCAATGAAAATGATAAAATATCTCTTTTCATGACTTGACAAATAATTCGTCTCACAATTATCAATGTGAATTGATTTTTCAAAAATGTGGATAACCTTTCAGCTATCTTAAAAGACTTCTTTATAACTTCCATTTATTACAAGCAAAACTTAATAGTGTAATTTATATTTGTGCATAGACTTTGTTTCTGTCCCAAACTGTATTTAAAGTAAAAGTATAAGTATATGTAATAGCAAAAGATTGTCCAATTCACTCATCTCATTAATTATTAATGTGAGACTTTTTCATTCTTCAACACAGTGTGTGATTTGATCTGTTATTTGAGTTCATTGAAGTTTTGTAAATTGAAGAGTACTGATTTTACATAATAGATTTTGGAACTCGTTCCAGCGTGGGAGAATATCTGTAAACCTTGGGATAAACCAGTGAAAAAAAATTATCTTTTAAAGATACACAAACAAATTGTGAGCTCGAAATAAATTTCCATGGACTACAATAGGATTAGGGTTGACGAAGATAGTGATATGATTAGTACAATATAGTATTTCATATAAAATCAAATATTTGGATCGTTCCATTTAATAGAAAACTTGTTTGTAGTAGTTTTTTTAAATTGATCACTCAATCATTCACACTCATAATACTACTAGTTTGACAAATTTAGCAAATAACATTGGTCTATAATTAAAAAGTTGCACCCTATTAAAAAGGAAAACATTCATAATTGTTAGTACACTTGTAGACTGTAGAATATCAATTTTTTTATATAATCAAAACTAGTTACTTTAATTATAAGCCAAACGAATGAAACTGACTTCAGCTCATTCATGAACAATTCAAAAATAAGAGTTTGCGATGTTAATTAACTGAATAAATGTGAATCACTTCTGCTTTCTGAACAAACTACGTCGCGTCTCTGCAATAGTGAAGTGATAAATATTTTTTAACGTAAAAGTAAAAAGAGTAAGCAAGCACAATTATTTACCATCAGACGAAGAAAAGATACATGAGATTTGCAAATTTACATGTAGTGGCAGACTGACAGTATTTTTGTTTGTCTTTGCATCAATGATATCCAAGGAGGTGAAGGAGGATGTGTCTGTTAGGAAGTCAGGGAGGAATTGGACATCCTACAGTTGGGGAGGGAATGATCTTTTGTTGGTTGTCATTTTGTAGTAATTTGATAGTCTATATGTTGCATTGTTTTTACAAGGTAGATAAGGAGAGGTATAATAGTCGAATAAATCCATCGATAACCAGCTTAACAGTGCGGTCTAATTTGCGCATAGTATATGATGGTCTTAGCATACAGTTTGCATCTTTTATTGTCTGCGTGGAGTTGATATAACTACTTTGTATGAAATTGATTGAATTTCAGGACATACATAACAACGACAGATCAAGGAAATATATGTGATATCATTAGTGTTATAGTTCATCAAGTAATAAGGAATTCATGCATATATCATGAACTATTAAGAAAAAAAGCGGAAAGAATCAGAGATAGGAAGAAGAAGATAGATGAGGAAGAGAGATTAGTTTTGAATCTTTTTTGGTACTTCAGTTTGTGATCTTATATACTAATCACAACTAACCTCTACCTAACTAACTGATCAGTTAGATAAAGAGAAAGACTGACTGAACTACCCTTCTATATTAACAATATCAAGTGACACCAACAATTAGCAGTCATGGGTTTAGCTTAACAGCGAAGTGTTATTGTAGATGCGTAGTTCTTTCGATTGTGCTGTTGTACATGTGAGTATATACTGTTAAAAAACAAACAGAAACTGGAATATGCGGGGATAATGATCTAAAGCTGGGCTTATGTACGTACATTCAAGTTTTGATTCTGGTTCCTGCTTCTTCAACCGGCAAACTTCAATGCCAATGTAAATGTCTCCATGAGTGATATCGTTCTTCATGTCTCCCACATATATCTGCTTCTGCGCTTGAGAAAAGCTTGAAGATGAAATGCTCAATTGTTGGGTTTGAAGAGGTGTTAGTGGATGGATCAATGCGCACATTTGTGAGAGTTCTCCTGGCTTATCCTACGTAACTTTTTAGAATGTATACATGATTCCAACGCGTTATGGGGCTAGTTGAACCGTCATGAGAAGTTTTTTTTTTCTTCTTATGAACGAGCTGTTGCATCATCATAATATAAGGGCATCTTTGAACCATGTCATGTAACACTAACTTTTTTACTCAAGTCTTTGTATTCTTATTGTCGAGAGTAATTCTTTATGCTCTAAGCAATGAAAGTAACTTGACCCTTAAAAGTTCGTCGATTTCCACCTTGTTTGTAGAGTCTTCGAGCAGTTGCCCATTCCAGCTGAATTATTTTACATTGTGTCTGGATTTACAAAATTCTATATTTTACCAGTATATTTAGAAAATAATTAAATAAGTATCTAAATATGTAAATTGATATCCACAAGAAGGAAGATGCCAACAACTTCACATTGTTGAAACTTTCTTTTAGAAAAGAAAAAATATACTGGTCAGTAGGATGCAGGTTCGATCACTTGGCAGGACCTTAGACTTGGCATCCTCCAAATTCAATGGTGGTCACCAATTTAGGACACGAAACTCTCATCCCTGGAAAACTAAGAGGAATATTTGAGTTGACCAGAATGTTTTTCTTTAAACGCTGCAAATTAGAAAAGATAAAAGGACACGTTTCTTTAATCATTTCTATTGAGTTGTTTAGATATCTGGTAAGTCTTAATTTGATATAATAGCTAACGCCTTGTAGAAGAAAGAAAGGAGCTACTGCTATTTCACTAAGATTACAGTCAAAAGATTATCTGACTTTCACCATAACTTGGTCCAGAAGACAAAGAACTTGCTGGTTGCATTGCAGAAATTGTTACTATAGTATGCTTACATATACTGGTATCAATCAAAATACTGATTTCCAGGGGTTAGATCTGAAGTTTGATTTATTTAGTATATTGATGAATGTTGTGTTACCTATAGTCAGTTACTTTTCCAACTAAAGCAAGTGCGTGCAAGCTGCCTTCCTGTCTAAATCTTAATGAATGTGCATCTACAAACTTTGAGATTTGTGCAACTGTTGTATCACCCGACACTTGCCCACTCCATCAAAATGATCATATCTACTACATATACTAAATTTCTACGGCACATTCTTTGCTGGAGACACTGGAAGTTGGATTTGCTGCAAGTTCCCTTTTTGCTTCTAGTTGCACATTGCAGCATCTGGATAATCTGAAATATGACAAGGACCTTAAAATCTGTCTCCAGATGAAACTAGCAGAAGAAACTAAACAAACAAAGGAGTAGGCATGCTAGTGGCATATTGGCAATTGCTTATTGCTTTACGATTTGAGGCTGGAGCTGTTTTGAACATCTTTATCCATCATTCAACTAAAATAAAGGCATTAAAGTTGAAAACTATTGAGAAGATGATCTTGTGCTCTACATGGTACTAATATTAATGTTTCATCTTATTCTTCCTCATTAGATGTGCTATATATCACTGTCCAATCTTAAGAAGAAATCAGAGACTGCTAAAATTGCCATGAATTAGAAGCCATACTAATCACATGTCACCAGATGCCAGATACGTAGCTACATATATACACCATATACAAGATATGTATTAACCACTTAAACGGAGGAGGTATATTAGTTGAAATGTTCTTGATACTTTTCAATAAAACCTTTACCTTTCCTATAGATAAAAAAAGGTTTTTAAAAAAATAGCTGAAACGCATATGGAAGGCGTAACCAGGAGGCTGAAGTTACTGCCCAGATGATTAAGTTATTATAACCTTAAAATTTTGGAAGGAGGACTCCCAAGTACCAAACAATTGGGAGTTAGAAATTAATAAAGCAGGCATTTGTACTTTCTTCCAACCTAAAATTGGAAGGTTTGCAATAATGAAGAGAAAATGGATTATTCAAACTTTTTTCCATGCTCATTGGGTTTGGGAGGTGGGATCATTTCCCATTTGCTGGAGAATGACAAGTATCAAACAGTCCAGTAAAAGAAAAAGATGTTTGCATATAGTACCAAAAGGATGGAGAGTGATCAAATGAAAACAAGTTCTTGTATTTCTGTAATGACAGGGCTTTATGTAGAATTTAGAGTCAGAGAACAGGCCAGAAAAGATACCTCACTTCAAAGTGGAAATCCAAATCCGGGATAGTGTAATTGTTGATAAGTCTCTGGCAATGGTTGCATAGCATCCCATTGTTGTACAACATCATAAATGACTTGCTTAATAGGATCTGTTTGTGGTTCACATCGCAGTTCCATTTGTTGAAGAAAATTATCTGGCTGATGTAACATTGGATACTGCTCAAGATACTCATATTTCTTTTCCAGGAAAGGTGTGGTTTTCATGGAAGAATCATGATGAATGTTAGACCAAGGGTACAAACATACTGCAGGATAATGACGAACATGTTTTTTTCCTCTTAAGTTCTTGAAATCACTGCAAGTAAAATAAAGATCCCATGGGTGGAAAGTTGAAATTTCTGGATTAACATGGAAACACGGGGTCTGAGAAGAGATCTCATGGGGATATGGTTTCCGGTGAGCTGCAGAGCTCAAAAGATTGTGAGATGGCTGAAGTTTCCGACCATGTGGAAAGGATTTGTCATAACAATGAGCAAGTTCTGGGTGTCCAGTAGTGTCAGCAGTGAAGTTAGGCATCAATCTATCAGTTCTACCAACAAATGTTACCTCTGAACAATGTGTTGACAGGGACAAAAGAGTGTCAACAGAAATCAAACTGTCCTCATCAGGTAAATTGATTTCATCTTCCACAAAATCCAAATCAATAGAAGTGTCCACAATAGAGATCTCGGGCTCTTTTGGGCCTTCCTGATAATCGAGTAAAATCAATTCGTCTTCATCCGGTATATGTAGTGGAACTTCAGATTCTGTTATGTTTACTGTATCAGCTGAGTAACTGTCCCTAGATTCTTGCTCCAAATGAATAACTGTCAATATTTCAGTCCAAAAATCATCAAAAGGAGATTTACCCTCCTCAATCTCATCCAACTCAAGCTCACAATTATTGATAGAATCTCTGATGCCTTCACCATCTGTCCCAAAAGCTCCACAATTGGATAGAACTGATGCTAAGAAGAATTCATTGGGCGGTAACTCAGTGGTTTTAGACATCCTCTTATACAAATTTCCCTGTGAAGGAAGAAATGCTTCATTTGAGAGCAACTCTTTGCTGATTTCAATTTCAAAATCTTCCTTGGACTCCCGCTTCAGTTTAAGATTTTCATGGCGTTCTGCTGCTAAAATGTTGACTGTATGAATACCATTCTCCATTCTACCAGTACATGGCCCCCTCAAACACCTTGTTTCAATGCCAGGAAAGTCAGTATGTTGCAGTAATACTTCCATCTGCAAAGAAGATGAAAAAGGACAAACTTGCACCATTATCATTGCAGTTCATGAGTGAAAATAAAAATGGACTCCAGTTAGCCTCATTTCATTTGTTTTCTCAACTTTCCTACCCCTCCCTCAGTTAACTTAACCAAATGTTATCTAACCATTAAAGCAAACTATAGAATGTGATACTTGTAAGGAGAATAAACTTTTAAATCAAGGAAGTATCCCAGACGCCACTTACAAGACAAAATTAATAATTTATAATAAAAGAGGTAAAAGTGGATAACAAAATGAACATTAGGACTCGAGTATCTCTTAGTAGTCAACATCTACGCAAGTCTAGAACTTACCTCTAGTGTCTCTCCGAATTGTCTTTTTTCAGCTTCTTCCAGGTTAATACTCACAATTGGGGCTTTAGCTTCAGAATCCAGAAGTTGTTCTTGCTGAGTAGTAATGGCAGCAATGATAGATTCAGATGGTTTCCAATGCAACTTCTCCTCATCCACAAACTTGATGAAAGATTTTTGGGCTTCAGGTAAGTTCGCAATCTGCTTGCTCCAATGAGTACTTTTATCCCCAACTACATCATCTTGAAGAGTGTCATATTTTGATTGTACATCCTCTTGGGCAGTACGGGCCGTGTTAGTGAGAGACTTTGTTCCTTTTGATGAATGGCTAGCATCGGAATTGGAACTGCCAACCTGCATAATAACAAGTCTTAATTTACAAAAGTTAAATGCTCTTCGCAGAACACGTGCAAAAATATTTTCAAGTTTATGTACGCCGCATTTAAAGTGAGTTATTGTTTTGCTCAAAAGAAGGTACTAAAACATTATAGTATTTACAGGAGCTATAATCACGACCAATTTTGAGTGCATAATGGCCAGACCTTGTAATACTGTGGTGGACGATAAGGGTTCTTGCTCTTACTAAGAAATGATCCCGAAATCCCAGAGCAATCATTCTGCGCCCTGGAATCTGCATTACACATATTACCAGAACAGGGCTATGAGCACTACTTTCTTATCTACTTATTAGTTATAAATAGTGAACCATCTGTGACTGCATTAGAAATGTAATCAACATCAACACATAGAAAAAAGTGTGCTATTGAAGCATGGATTTAGCCAAGTGAAACCAATCCAGCGGAACATTTAATGCAGTGCTATTCCAATTGTTTCCTGTACATAAAACCTGACTGTTTAAACAAGCTAGACGATACAGTTCAAGCACTCTGCGGACGAAGATTCTACACTTTGGCTGCTTCCTTAAATGGTTCGACAAGTGAAAATGTGATATCAAGGATTGAATTTAATTGCTCACAAAGTAAAAGAACTAATTTGATGCATCGTAACAACTATACCTGAATCACAACATCCCTGTGAAACTTGTTTTTCCCATTTCCCACAGCATCCTCGAGAATCGGTGACTAAATCACATCCAAGAACAGGTGATGAGGCAATGTAACAATTGTTTGAAGTATATGGAGGTAGGATTGCAGATGTCTGTTGCATTCCCAGCTTACACTCGGATAAACCATCAAGTTTGCTGTTTCAGAAGCGATTATAAGAACGCAGAACTAACTCGCCACAAGAAACAAATGAGAAATTATTAAATCTATCAGTGTTGTGTGTCTACTAGTCAACCTACGTTTTTGAATATTATATTTCTGTTTTTGTTACATTTGCTTCCTTTTGCTATGGTAAGTAAGTGAAGTTGTTATCAGCTAATGAGTGTAGATACTGATGACATCAGAATTCAAGGATATACATTGAAGTATACAGATTAGATAATGATCGCCAGACAATAAAATTCAAGTGAAATTTCATCTTTTATCAGCACTAATTGCAATTCCACACTTTTCCTCACAGCTAAATCATGATGAACTATAAAGCAACCAATAATGCAATATCAAAAACAGAGACCTAATGAAGCAACTAAAAATTGTGACTTATTTCTCACTGTAAAGCTGATGGATCAAAATCTTTGGGCAAGTATTTACAAATTTGCAGGTTAGACAATGGTAACATGAATGCTTTAGAGTACATAAGCCTTGAATCTCTGCATATAAAGCATGATAATAAAAAGCAATCATAATGAATGTTAAAAATAGAAACCTAATCAAACAACTGAAAGTTAGTTCTTATCACTCACTGTAAAGCTGATCCATCAAAATCTTCAGGCAAGTCTTTACAAATATGCAGGTTAGACAATGATAACATGAATTCTTTAGTGTACGTAAGCCTTGAATCTCTGCATATAAAGCATGATTGTATCAAGCAATCAATAATGCAATGTCAAAACTAGAGACCTTATCAAGCAACTGAAAGTTACAATTTATCACTTACCGTAAAACTGATGGATCAAAATCTTTGGGCAAGTCTTTACAAATTTGCAGGTTAGACAATTCTTTACTGTATGTAAGCCTTAAATCTCTGCACATAAAGCATGATAATATACATTCATCGATAATGCAATGTCAAAAATACAGACGTAATCAAGCAACTGAAAGTTACTACTTATCTCACCGTAAAGCTGATCCATCAAAATCATCGGGCAAGTCTTTACAAATTTGCAGGTTAGACAATGATAACATGAATTCCTTCGTGTATGTAAGCTCTGAATCTCTGCATATAAAGCATGATTATATAAAGCAATCAATAATGCAATGTCAAACCTAGAGACCTAATCAAGCAACTGAAAGTTACAATTTATCACTAACCGTAAAACTGATGGATCAAAATCTATGGGCAAGTCTTTACAAATTTGCAGGTTAGACAACGATAACACGAATTCTTTAGTGTGCGTAAGCCTTGAATCTCTGTACATAAAACATCATGATATCAAAAATACAGACGTAATCAAGCAACTGAAAGTTGCGATTTATCACTTACCTTAAAGCTGATGAATCAAAATCTTCGAGCAAGTCTTCACAAATATGCAGGTTAGACACTGACAACGTGAATGCTTTAGTGTACGTAAACCTCAAATCTCTGCAGCAGAAGAATCAAAACAAAAAATTCATTTCAGTGTTGCTAATTGATAAAATGCTCGTATATTTAGCCAGCTTCGGTGTATAAATACAATAACTCAAAAAAGTACTAGCATCACTTTAAGATCTCTGTAGTGGTTCTGGTTGTCTCCGATTCCAGTTGCTCTTTCGAGCTGCATTCTTCAATTTCCACACTCATGCCTAAGTCGCAACACAAATTTTCACTGTCCGTACAAGTTCCTGCAAGCCTCTGCATTTTCCGTATATAACTTTCCACTAGTACATCTTCCGAAAACGATAATTAAGCGTCAAATTCACACTTGCAACTAAAATCAACTCCTTGTTTGAAGAAATAATAAGCTCTTATATCAATAATAAGCTGCTGTATCGTCAATGTTGATGTATACGTTCCGTAAAACCCTAGCTACCACACATGTGCATAACGAAGAGATTAGAAAACTTGCTTTGCAGAAACCGAACGGAACTCCAAGACAATGCGCAAAGACGATTACATGTTCACATTGTTTTGCAGCGATGAAGATGAGAGAGCTTTACAAATGGCAGGAAAACGTGAACTTCTTTTTATACTAAAAGTAGAAAGAAGATTGCAGAGCATGAAAATAAAGCAATGATCCCTGAGAGTAGAAGAGGTGAAAGGTATTTGTCTTTATAGTAACAGACTAACCAGTGTTACTTTTGCGTCTCCACCAATGTACGGAAGCTTAGGTGGGGTTAAAACAGTCTTTAGACATATTTTGACCAACATTTATTTTATTTTTTTTGGATAAAATACAAGTACTTTTAGATAATTAATTTCATTTATAATAAGTCTCAGAACTGTTCCCAATGGCAGAATAGACTTGTATTTATGTTGATGAAATATTTTCTTTAAGAAGCCCGGAAAACAGTTGCAAGGGAGAAAAGCACTGTTGAAACTTTTTTCATTATAGAAGCAAGGTTACACTTTCGTCTAAAGAAAAAAATGGTAATTATTGTTGCCAACGCTGACACTCACCCAAAATGGCCTCCTGTCATATATGTATCCATCATAATGTCAAAAATGCTTCTTTCTTTTTTCTTTTTTTTTAAGAAAATGGATTTTCACTCTCCCTTCCTTTTATGGGTATGAGTTACCAGTTAAAAGTGTTTAGGACTCCTTTTAAAAGATTATATAACACCATTAACATATGCAGAGAATGGCCAACGGTGTAAATGATCTTTTATATCTTTTATTAAGCTGGCCTATTTCATACACTAGTCTCTTTTTATTACTTTTGTCATTTGGATGGAGGCTAGTTTGAAAAAGGTTTTAATTCAATGATATAGATAAAATAACAAAAATAATACATATACATCATGTTAAACATAAATTTTATTTTTATTTATTGATTTTCCATCCATATACATATTCATTAGAGTTCATCTTCATTAAACTTCAATTTTATTTACATTTGCTCCACATACAGCCTCATATCAAAGGTTTTTTAATGTCAAAATTCAAACAAATCCGAACAAAATTACCTTATCTGTCGCGTGTAGGCCTCTCTATGATCGGGCCCTCGAGGAATCAATTATCCTATAAAATTAGTTGCGAGGAAGGATCTGTCTCCTCTCCCAAACCCACCCAACTCTACCGCTTCTAAATCCGTTGACATTATTTGAAAACATAGAAGAATCGTTTGGTGCGAGCATTTAATATAAGAATGTTGAAAAATATTCTATGGATAGATCGTATATACTGGGAAAGATTAGAAAACAGAAAGGAAAATATATTGATGCGATCAAACTAGGATTCATAACATTTCAGGAACTTTGATAAATACTCTTAATATACTTGGACAAAAACAACAGAACCAGTACTTGCATAACAGACTCAACTACCTCAACATCTGATACTAGCAAAAAGATACTGTACTGACTAAACAAGACGATGAGAAAACAGAGGACCACACAATATGTACTTCACACATCCAATGTAAGACATCTCAAGTCTCAACCGTTTTAATGCTTAGTCCACCTCTTCCATCTTGCTTTCCTCACCAGTTTCCTCCAGTGCAGGCATGTCAGCATCTTCACCAGCTTCTTCCTCCTCCTCTATGCTGAGGCCCAACTTCAACATCCTGTGGATTCTTGCTGCAAAGGTATTAGGGTCATCGAGGCTAAAACCAGATGTCAGCAGAGCTGTCTCAAAGAGCAACAACACCAGATCCTTCACTGATTTGTCATTTTGGTCTGCCTCGGCCCTCTTCCTCAGTTCCTCCATGATTCCATTATCAGGATTAATCTCCATTGTCTTCTTGCTGGACATATAAGAACTCATGCTGCTATCCCTCAGGGCCTGGGCCTTCATGATCCTTTCCATGTTGGCTGTCCAACCATATTCGCCAGTCACCAAGCAGCATGGGGAATCAACAATCCTGTCAGAAACCACCACCTTCTCAACCTTATCACCAAGGATATCTTTGATGATCTTGCAGAGATTCTCAAGAGACTTTTTCTTCTCCTCCTTTTTCTTCTTCTCTTCTTCGCTGTCGTCATCGAGCTTCAATCCCTCCTTGGTGGCAGACACGAGTTTCTTACCATCATATTCTTTCAGCTGCCCGACAGCGTATTCATCAATGGCATCAACCATGTAGAGCACTTCATATCCTTTCTTCTTGAGACGCTCCAAGAATGGAGAGTTCTCAACTGCTTTCTTGCTTTCTCCAGTAATGTAGAAGATGTCTTTCTGGCCCTCCTTCATCCTAGTGACATAATCCTTCAGGCTGGTCATCTCATCTCCACTCTTGGTGGAGTAGTAACGAAGGAGATCAGCCAACTTGGCTCTATTCTGACTGTCTTCATGAATGCCCAACTTCAAGTTCTTTGAGAAAGCCTCATAGAACTTGTTATAGTCCTCCTTGTTCTCAGCAATCTCATTGAACATCTCAATACATTTCTTCACAAGGTTTTTCCTGATCACCTTGAGAATTTTGTTCTGTTGTAGCATCTCACGAGAGATGTTGAGGGGCAAATCATCAGAGTCCACGACACCTTTCACGAACCCAAGGTACTCGGGAATTAGTTCCTCGCAGTTATCCATAATAAATACCCTCCTGACATAGAGCTTGATGTTGTTCATCTTTTTGCGGGTGTCGAAAAGATCAAATGGAGCTCTCTTGGGCACAAAGAGGATTGCCTTGAACTCAAGCTGCCCCTCAACAGAGAAGTGTTTGACAGCAAGGTGATCCTCCCAGTCATTGGTCAAACTCTTATAGAAGGAGGCATACTCCTCCTTTGTAATCTCCTCCGGTTTGCGCAACCAAATAGGTTTCTGCTTGTTAATTAGCTGCCACTCGTGAGAAACCTCCTTAATCTTCTTTTTCTTGCCTTTTTCCTTCTCCTTGTCCTCGTCAACCTCCTCAACAGCACCCTCCTCATCTTTCTTGGGCTCATCATCTTCATCGTCACTGATTTCTTTCTCAGTAGTCTTCTCAGTCCAAAGATAAATAGGGTAACTAATGAATTCAGAGTGCTTCTTCACAAGGTCTTTGATTCTCCTCTCTTCCAAGTACTCCAGCTGCACATTATTAACCAAAAATTATTTAAAACCATCTCTCACTTAGGCCTAGTGGAGTTAAGTACAGCCATTCATGCAGGAAACACTGCATCTTACCTGGTCCTCCTTCAGGAAGAGAGTGATTTTAGTTCCTCTGCCCAATTGCTCTCCATTGACATCCCTCGTAACAGTGAATGACCCACCGGCTTGTGATTCCCAAACATACTGCTCATCATCATTGTGCTTGGTGGTCACAACCACCTTCTCCGCTACAAGGTAAGCAGAGTAGAAACCAACACCAAATTGACCAATCATGCTCACATCAGCACCAGCCTGCAAGGCTTCCATAAATTCCTTGGTGCCAGACCTCGCAATCGTACCCAGATTGTTGACCAAATCTATTCGGAACCACAAACAGAGAAAGCATCAATATCATTCTACCACCTAAGTCTGAAGAATCTTAAATAAAACACACCTCTACAATATAATCACCATTGGCATTAAACCGTTCATAGTTGTACTGTATTAAAGCGTGAAACTAAATTTCTAACAGGACCGACAGAAAAACAATTGAAAGGAGTTTCTCAGTTTGAAATTCAAAACATATTACATAATGAGAGCTGATAGATAATCACAGAAAAGAATAGATTTCAGCTGTCACAAATCACATGGACCTAATGGAACGCTAAGATACGTATATTATTATCAATAAATAAAGCCAACCGCTGTGTCCAACCGGAGCTAAATTTCCTCCATGCATTATATATTTCACAAAGAACACAACCAACAAACAAACGCGTAAGAAAAAAGTCATTGCAAAAATTGAAGTGCACAATTAGACAGCTCTCACAAATTTCTCGATAAAATAAAGAGCAGAACAACGAATAACAGAAAATAAAGTAGGACAAATGTGATAATTACCTGCTTTGGTCATGCCGATACCGCTATCAATAATGGATAGCGTCTTGTTCGTCTTATCAGGAACAAGACGAATGAAGAGCTCAGGTTGAGCATCGAGCTTGCTCTTGTCCGTCAAACTCTCGAAACGGATTTTATCCAATGCATCAGAAGAATTGCTAATAAGTTCCCGAAGGAAAATCTCCTTGTTGCTGTAGAAAGTGTTGATGATCAAACTCAACAACTGGTTAATCTCAGCCTGGAATGCGAAGGTCTCCGCCTCAGCCATTTGAACATCCGCCATCGAGTTAAAGCCAAAAAAAATGTGAACTGGTAATTACAGGAAGCAAGGAAGAATGAAACTTGACTTTGAATGGACAGTTTCGATATGATTTTCGTGAGGAAAAGGAGGGGGAAGGACGGGTTATATAGGAATGCAGAAGAATTCTAGGATCTTCTATAAATGAAATTTAAAAAACGGGAAGTTGCCTTGGAGAAAGAGGTGAAGTCTCTGCTTCTGGAGTCTTCTACGTCCCTCTACACACTCATTTCTTACTCCAACTCGTCCCTTCTGGGACAATCCGACCCGACTCCGCGGCCTTTTCGGTTTTCAATTCTTTCTTTTTGATAAATAAAATTTTACCTTTTTCTTCCTTTTCTGCTATTGAACATTTATAAGAAATGTCAAAACTAATTACATGAATTAATTTGATTTAGTATGAGTTTTAAGGAAAAAATATAAAAATTAAAATTTATAATTTAAAATAAATTATAAATATTTATGTGAATAAAAATTATTTTATTAAAAATAAATTAGATATTTTAAAATTAAATTATTACCTATCATTCTTTTTGGGACTGATTAAGAAAAACGTAAATCATATAAATTAGGACATTGTTTCACTGCTTAGAAGTTGTGCCAGTTTTGCCATGGATAATATTCATTTTTAAGTATTTTATTTCTTATTAAGAAAATTATTTGGATGTGAAATTGTTATAATTTTGATTTTTTAAAAAAAAAAATCAAAAAAATATTTTTATAATTTTCACTAATCGAAATTCAAAAATAATTATTTTCAATTTGTATTGTGTCCAAATATAATTTCAATTTTCAATATTATTTTCAACTTGAAAACTACTCAATCCATTTCTTTTTTAATTGTTATGTCATGTATTTTCAAGAGTTAATTTGATTAATCATCAAAACGTAGACCAATCTGATATTTTAAAAAAATAGATATCTACAAATTATATAAAAAGTACTATCAAAGCGTAGATCAATCAGATTGAACTTTGCTAGATTTATTGATATCTACAAATTATATGAAAAGTATTATAAATTTGCTAGATTTGCTCAAATGATATGAAATTTACCTTTGAGAAGAATTAAATATACCTTTGAACTTTGCTAGATTTATTTATCAAATGTCCCTATGCGAATTTTTATATATAAAAATAAAAAAATATTAATTTCAAATTAATTTTTTTCACTATTAGACAAAGAGTATAGTTAAGATATTTATATAATGGGAGATATATTTAGATATTTATATAACGTTATAAGTCTATATAAATTAATTTTTTAATAAAATATACCAACTTTAAATCACAAAATTAAGAAGCATATCTTGTCCTTTTTCAAATATTAATTAAGTGATGAATTTTGCTAGTACTTTACCAGAAGGCTATAGTTTTTACTTCTGATTGATGTAAAAAAATTAATTTAAATAATATATAATATTACATATATTTTATGGTTTTTTTATGAAAACATTATTTATTTTTATGGCTAACAAAATTATTTTCTTATATTTAATTAGAAAAAAAAAGTTCCTATTTCCTCCTCTTTTCCGCTTTCCGTATTTTAAAAATGAAAAAGGGTTAAAATTATTCTCGAACTATTCGAAATAGTTCACATATACCCTTTAACTATTTTTGGGATCAAAAGTATCTTTGCCATCTATGTTTTGGACCACAAATGTTCTTAAAAGACATTTTTGCCACATGGCAATCCACATAAATATCCATGGCAATAAAATGTTCAAAATTACCCTGAAACTATTCAAAAAAGCTCAAATATGCCCTTCGACTATATTTATATATATAAAGATCTCAAAAATAGTCGAAAGACATATTTGAACTATTTTGAATAGTTTCAGGACAATTTCGACCCTTTTATTGCCACGTGGATATCTACGTGGACTGTCATGTGGCAAAGATAATGGTGTAAGGACATTTGTGGTTCAAAATATAAACGGCAAAGATAGTTTTAATCCAAAAAAAATTAAAGAATATATGTGAGATATTTTAAATAATTTGAGGCTAATTTTGACCCTTTTTCATTTTAAAAATCGGGTGTTCCAACTGAACGAATTGACGTAAAATAGATCAATTTTGACAAATTGAAAGTCAAACTTAGCAATTGGCATTCGACCACTCTATTCGTCGAGACTACCCACGTAAATCTTACATTCCCGTGGTCGCTCCGGCGTGCCCTTCTGATCGACCGGAGGAATCCATGAACAGCGTTGTTTATGAGGTGTCGACCACATGCCAGGGGCAAAAATGAGAAAGAAATCTAATACTAGGAAGTTAAACCCCGTACCTCAACAACCTTCAATGGCTTCTTCCTCTCGTTTTCTTCTCCATCACAGAAAGATCTCCGCCCTTGCACTTTTTATCCTAGTTGTTTGTTTGATAGTTGTTTTGAACACTTCGTTGCGAAAGGAAGGCGTGTCCCGATCAGATGTTCCGTCTAATCAACTTTACACAGTCGAAGTGGTCAATGAGTTCCCTCACGATCCGGATGCATTCACTCAGGTTCGATTGTCTTTTGCTTCTATTGATTTCAGTTGATCATCTTGGTTTATATTGAACTCTAGCTCTCCTGCATCTAAATTTGTGCAGCGTAATGAGGGGATTAGAAATTCATTCGCATTTGAGGAAAATAGAAGTCTAAATTGGACTTCTGGTAGTGTAACATTGAACTAGGATATTGCTTAACTTTTTTGCAAGTGAAGAAGGAGAAGAGACTTGCTGAGGCCTACCTTAGCTTACAATAGCGAAGATGAAGAGAGAACTAGCTTCTCTTATCAAATACATGTTGCTGGACCGACTGGGTTTCTAATTCTAATTTCTCTAGGGATGTAATGAGAGCTAATCTTTTGCTTAACAACAGTACAAGTATTTGGTATTTTCATCCTTCTAAATCCAAGCAATGATAAGTTCTTTGGCTGCATTTACAATAAACATCACCAACTAATAGAAAGTTTCAGCAAACTGGCAATAAGAATAAACATTAAGACAGTATCTGATAATTGCAGTGGATATACGAATTTGCCAGTAAAGAGTGCATCTTAGATGAAGTATCTAGAAAAGGAGTCTTGGATTAGGTTGTGTACATTCAACTTTGATTTTTCTGTTTCCTTAACATTTCTAAGTGAAATGAATATAGGTCCAGTATTCTCTCTAATGTGATTAATCATTCCCTGTCAACAGATGTGGAAATTGTTTTCCATGCACCTTGATCAACTATAAGGATGGATTATGCGCAACGTAGGTGAAACTGTTCTGTCTAGTTACTCCAAACATGCTTAATATTTACAGCGAAAATCTGAATAAGCAAAGATAATATAGATTTTTCTTTGCACCATCAGCTTTCAAATGGTAAAATCTTAACCATTGTTGTAATATAATTAAAATCTGTGGATGGTGTGCTATTAGATATGAATGTTCTCTCCTCTCTTTGGTGGCTGTTGAGTTTTTAAGCTTCTTTGCTTGGCGATAAACCTGAATATGGGTTCACTACACTTATCCTATTTCATTCTATTTAGAAGTCCCAAAGTAGGTGCCACTTATAGTATTGATGGTGCTTTTTCCTTTTGTAAGTTATTAGATACTAGTGTTTTTCCTGTCTAATAATACTGAACATCTTTTTTTACAGGGACTACTGTATGCAGAAAATGACATCCTATTTGAGTCTACTGGGTTGAATGGGGCTGTGAGTTTTCCTCTGTCCAGTTGATTATTTCTTAGGAAGAATTTATTTACCAGAATATTGTTTGGGGTTCATAACTGATAGTGCTTATAATTATTTGATTACAGTCATCTGTTCGGAAAGTTACTCTGCAGACTGGCAAGGTAATTGGCCTAGATGCTCTGAGTGAAATTGGCCTTGATGCTGAGTTGGTATATCATTGAGCCCTTTCTTTCTGGCATTTGCAGGTTCAGGCTATTCAGCGAATGCCGTACTCTGATTTTGGGGAGGGCTTAACTCTTCTTGGTGATAGGTTTGTGATCTGAACTAAATGGTTTTACTTCATTCATCTGATGATAGGTTTTTGCTTACTTATTCTGAAAAAAGAGAGAAAAATGCTTTTACTTTCCTTGATTCAGCAAGGGAAAAAATTCATGTGACATAAGTAATTTGTTCTTTTTCCAAACCAAAATAACAATTCCCATTAGTAATAAGTTTTACAGCTTGTTAATGATGCTTCTCCGGAATATACTTTCCAGGATAGCAGGATGCTGATGAATATGTTGTTTTTAACTGATTAATAAAAAGATGTTTTTGTTGCCCATGTGGATATAGGTCCTTTTAAACTTCTGACTACTCTGATCTATTATGACTTGATGCCTAAGCCAGTGACCCTATGGGCTTTTATGGTTCTTCTGTGTTTGTGTGTTGGAAAAGGGTGGGAGGGAGTTAAAGAAAAGTTGGTCTATCCCCTTCTTGGTATTTCAGCATGATTATGTCCCCCCTTTTTTTGGTGATAACCATAGCCTTCTACCTTCCACCAACACAAGCATCTAGCTTCTTTGCTTCCTACTGAGATTTGAAACTAAGACCTCATAATTCTCAACTCACTTTGTTGAGCTCTAGGCCACAACCTTGGATGCTTTTGCATGTCTGCTAAATAAGTTGACAATCTCCTCAAATCTGATGGACTTCTAAAACTCCTTTGATTGGGAAGTACTCACTTTACTTCCTTGTGGTGATGTAACTTGAATTAAAAAAAGAGTTTTGACCTCTTTACTGCATGCTATATCTCAAATTCAGTATTTTTGTGTACAATTGATTGTTGCTTTTCTTTTTATGTGTGATGGTCCTATCATCTAAGGTAGTAATTTTGTCGTATTTCATAGGTTGATTCAAGTAACTTGGCAGCAGAGTACTGGTTACATATATGATCGGCATAATCTCAGCAAAGTATGTAATATTTGTTCAGTGTTCATTGCAAGTTTGTGCTATTGATGTTAGTATCTTGCTCAGATGAAACCCAGTTGACTGGTAGTATTTTTATGATGTTTATTGCTAATTCTCTATTTTGAAAAAGGAGATTTGCCTGTGCTGATCATTTTATTTTGATCTTGTTAGCCAAATCCCAAATTTTGACTCTGAGGTCATGACCAAAATGGTATAATGATGTCATTGAACATGAGAATATGTTTCTGGAAACTTCTACTTTGGCTTATTGTATGATATTGGGAATATCATTTATCATTGGCTGCTCATTTATATTGTTCGGCAGTTCTTCCTTCAGTTGAGACCTTTTCTGAGTTATCACTAGCAAAACATTTCAATACAGTTTCTTTGACAATCATCTGTACAAAGTTAATCTATAATCAATTATTCTGTTTATTTTTAGATTGCTGATAATGCTCAACAATGATATGACAATATTAGGCAATTTCGTCTTTATTTTCAAGGTTTTGACTTTTCTTCCAGTGTATTTTCAGACTGGAAAAAGTACTCCAAAAACTTAAATTCAATTTCCTTCTTCTAACAGAAACTTAGAGCTGGTTTCGTTTTGATTTCAGTTGTCTTCTGTATTCCAACTGCTTGAACCGAAAGATCACCATTTCCAGAAAATGTCGCTCGGGCTTTTTGTCTGAAGTCTTCTATACCATATAAACTCTCATTTTGTGGTGCAGAAATATGATGTGTATTAATCCTTGCCCATTTGATATTGGGGAGCTAGAAAAGCTAGTATTTTTGTGGTTGAAAAAATCTATTTGTATTGATATGTACACGATATTTTCTTCCCTTCCCTCATCTGGAATTCTTACAGTTGCAAACTTGCAATTTCTCTTCAGTTTGAGAAGTTTCAACATGGTATGCCCGATGGTTGGGGATTGGCAACTGACGGAAAAGTCCTTTATGGAAGTGATGGATCTTCTACACTGTATCAGATTGACCCTCAAACTATGAAAGGTTTAGTCATCTGAAGGTCAAATTATGATTCAGTTTTAGTTTTCATATAAAAATGTTTTATTTTGCTCTTATGTTTTTTTTTTTCTCATTCTTGCAGTAGTTAAAAAACAAATTGTAAATTATCAAGGTGATGAAGTACACAGACTCAATGAACTAGAGTATGTTTATGACGAAGTTTGGGCAAATGTTTGGATGGTATGGACTTGGTCTCCCACAACTTCCTCTTTAGAACGATTAATTTCCTATTATATATGACAATTATATTTATCCAACATGAATCTGGAAAAGGTATCAAGGAGCATCATGTTTTTCTCTAACTATGATCCGGAGCATCTTGAGATTCTTCTTGAAACTTAATCTGTATTTTACTTGTTCTGCTAGTGTGAGTACTTTTGCGCAAGTCCTCTTCTGGTACCTTATAGTTATACTTATGGGGCTACAAGGCATCATTATTACGATTTAATAATTACTACTTTGTCTGAACTCAATATATGAGTAATGAGTTCTGGATATTGTACCTTATCACTGAGCTTGGATCAATTGCTGCTCTTTGATTTACCGTGTAGTGGTTTCTTTGATTTCTATGTTTAAAAAAAGAGTGTTTTTGGATAACATGAGCACCCAAAATTATGGAGGATATTTTCCGAGAATATAAGTTCTCTGTGTTGTCAAAGAATCACTTCAGATCCTTACAAAAAAAATTACTCAGAGACATCTTTAAACCTTGATGTTCTTGTAGGCAACACTTTGAGTTATATATAAGTGATTTTTGAGCTTGATTGGCAAAGCTTTCTGTTTCATATAATTCGGTGAATTGTTTCCAACTCCTTTATATCTATAATTATTTTTTTAATTTATAGTTATTTCTGTATTTATGCCTTTCTTCGCCCAAGCGTGCATTAACAGTGATTTGTGCTCAAGTCATAGCAAATTTTTGTGTTTTTTTTTTCGGTTGACAACAACACCAGTTCCAGTAAACATTGCACAATATCTTCTGTTTGATTCATGAAGCCCAAACCATTGGAATAATTTCTTTTACAACTTAAGTGTGGGGTAGGGTTAATTCTGATGCAATGTCAGCCTTCCTCTGCAGACTGACTGTATAGCTAGAATATCACATACAGATGGCTCAGTTCTTGGATGGATTTTCCTCCACAATTTGAGGTTCTTCTATCCACTCTTTCCTAGTAGAATCATTCCAGTATATGGAAATTTGTTACTCCTTGACAACGTTGGATTTAGAGTGAAATGACGCATCAGCTTCTATTTCTTATGCAGGGAAGGATTGCTACACAATTTGAAAAAGGTTAGTGTTCTATAGTATAGCTTCTTTAGGTTCTGCTTATGATGTTTACTTTGACCATTGGAACATTCTCTTTAACACTTGAATTTTTCTCCAGCAAATTGATGTGCTGAATGGCATAGCATGGGATAGGGATGGTGACCGTCTTTTTGGTAAGCTCCGTTATATAAATTCTATTGTTCTTTAGTAACAAGTGTACCATAATGAGGAAATATCATTACACCAAATTATTTCTTTATTCAGTCACAGGCAAATTGTGGCCGAAGCTTTATGAGATTAAGTTGCACCCTTTGAAGACACCATTCAACGGAGACATCAAGCAGATGTGCATGCCCCCAGCATTTCCATTTTCATGATCCCTACAGTGGATTATTCGTTTGCATATTATGAATTCATTCTGTTAGTGCATCGATTTTTGGGTCTAGATTGATAGATATATATAGAGAGAGAACCATATACAGATTTTGGGGGATTTGTATATGTACTTATTTTCTGTAGGTTCTTTTACTTCGTTTCATGCCCAGAAAAAGAAGCAAATTGTAGATGCTCAACTCAATTATTATATGGTCTAGAGCAAAATGCAACTCAAGTAGAAACTAACGGTTACGTTTATGGTCGACTCCATTAGTCCAATTTCCTTTGATTTTTACTTTGACCCTCGAGCTCCAATAATTGATCAATATCTTGCAAGATAATAACATTAGGTGCAGTTAGAAAAGCAAAAGAAATGGAACCTTCATCAGGCTGCACTTGGAAAAAAATGATTATTTTGTTGGGGATAGCTTTCTGATCAAATACAATTACAATCTTTATATTTTTGATAAGTTTTTGCGTGGATTGCCCCTATGTGATTAAGTTTTGCCTAAATTGAATTTTTGCTTATTCCTTTTGTAGTAAATTAAGTTATGCTTTGTAAAGATCAATTTATGATTATGCCTTGTAAAAAGACCGGTGTATGATACAAAATTTCGATGTTAGGATACTTTCAACCACTTTTGGGCAAAAACTAAAGACCACCCATAAATACAAATGACCCATATTTGCTTGAAGATTTCCTTTGTTATCTTAAATATCACAGCATTTGAATTACAAAATGTTTAAAGATTTTTAGTTAAAAACAACAATGTATTTTAACTTTTCACTTATCAAACAGAGGCTCCCGAAGCCAATTTCATTCTTTGGGAATCAAATTATGAATTGAAATTCTCACCTGCATTATTCTTTTCATCCTCCTCTTCTCTCTCTGCATCACTACTCTCTGCATCATAATAACTAGGCGTCAATGCCGTAAGGCCTCAAAGCCAATGAAGTCAAAAGACGTGCACACAAACTCTCACACTAATAGTTCTTCAATGAGTAAAAGTTTATTTGGCACATAATGGATGCAACATAGAAATGGACATGAGAAGTATCCCAGATAAACAAGTGATATTTTCTAATCCTAGTCACCAATTCACATTGACAGAGACTGAAGCAGCAACATATGACTTTGCAAGTAAGGTTAGAATTTTAGCCTGTTAAGACAGGCTTATTGAAGAGGATCAAATGCTTCATCTTATCTTATTATTTTCTTCGATTACTGGATTTCAGGGCTAAAGCAAAGGAATTTACAGGGGAGGTGAAAGTGTTATTGAACCATCTGCTATAATACATCGACACCTAAAGTCAAGTTGCATATTGCTTGATAAGCAGTGGAATCCGAAGATTTCTGATTTTGGTATCACCAATCTCTTAGGTTAGGATGAATTGAGTAATCACCCAATAACACCCCCTCCTGGAATGTTGGGGTGAGCTAATTTCTTAAAAATCTATGTTGCTTGAATTCTTCAAAAATGTTGTCAGGTCCTCCAAAAATTAGTACTTACAATTCTGGAAATGGTGGTGCAACATTTTTGGGAGACTAAGCAACGTAGTTGTAAAACACAAGCCCATCTTTATCTATTATGGCTTGCTTCAGCTGTCTTGTACCATAATATTTATCCACTGGAATTTTAGACGATAAGAGTGATGTTTACAGCTTTGGCATACTTATCATGGAGATTGTATCTGGAAACCCTCCCATTGAGTACACTGTCACAGAAGTTGAGGTCAGAATTTTTCTACTCTTTTTTGGCATACTAACTAGTTCATTTTATATCTATATCTATATCTATCCAAAGAAACCTATTAAAAGATTCTTTTCGAATTGATGTTTATTGATATCATTGATCTGTTTAAGTATTGGCAAAATGTTGCTATTTGACGATGTGTCTGTCTTGAATTTCTTATTTTTCTGATCTTGCATAATGGTCCCAATGTAGGGACCGCGTGTACCCCCACCCTAACCCCACATTAGTATGATATTGTCCGCTTTGGGCCAAGTTCTTCTCTCTTTCTTTCGATGTGGGAGGAAGTTTGTTCCACTCAACAAACCTCCCCTCAAACTAACGACCACACAATTCGTGACTTTCTCCTCCAGCGATTATCCGTCTGCACACCATCTTGCACCGCCGCTACACCTTCGCGGGGCGACTTTCGACACAAGGTATACCGCAGACCATCAATCTGCTTAAGGTCACGCTATTTTTTGATCTGTCAAATCATCTTATATCGCCGTTAACACCCAACGAGACACGCCGCCTGACCACCACTTGTCAGGAAGACTTTCGACACAAGGTACCACCTGCAGATCACCGGTCATATTGTCACACCAGGCACACCGAGAACTCCGCACAACGCGATCCGCCGCTCCTGCCCGCATGAACCTGGGCTCTGATACCACATGTAGGGACCGCGTGTACCCCCACCCTAACCCCACATTAGTATGATATTGTCCGCTTTGGGCCAAGCCCTCACGGATTTGTTTTTTGCCATATCCCAAAAGGCCTCATACTAATGGGTTGGGTTGAACCTTATTTATTTTGGTTCTTCTTCTCTCTTTCTTCCGATGTGGGAGGAAGTTTGTTCCACTCAACACCCAATCCTATAATAGCCACATATTTTCTTTTAATGATCATGCGCCAGTAAGCATTTATTTATGCCAATGTTTGGCCCAATTGTTACAAAGTTTTACTATCTCCAATGGAACTGATGTAAAAAGATTGTATTTAGAATATTCTTTATTGAAAAAAATAATAAATAAAATAAAACCAAGACTCTGTAATTAAAGTATAACGATGATCTTGCTAATGCGATCATGATTAGGATTTAGAGTAAGAGTCTTTAGGTTTTACTATTACATGGGATTCATACATTTTTCATTCAAACCAACTTTGAAAAGAATGAACATGTAACTAAGTAACGTCTCTCTGTGTAAAAGATTCAGAGGGCCTTCAATAGTATCAAATGACATGCTCCAACCGTTGAGAAGTTGAAAATTTTGTTGGATGAAGTTATTGTTGGTTTAAGTAATAAGTGTGAATTAGGAAATGAAGATTGAAAGACTAAGGAAAATGCAGGGAGGGGTCATTTCTTCCTCATCGGTAAAATAGAAAAAAAATGTTATCCTTATATTTGCAAACACTTCCTTTTAACTCTTAAAAGTCAAGCAAGGAGACCCTCGTGTTGTCGTCGCTCGACTTCGGCTACGACAAATGATGCGATTGATTGACATCCCTTGTGAACAATTACTTGAATTTGTGCTATACCTTGGAATAAGAGATAATTAAGCATCTCTCTTGGTGTTGGAAACCTTGACAAACATGTAATATTGATATATCATGTTTATTTTATTTATAGGCATTATATATATATATTAACTTGACCTCAATTGATATTTATGCACTTTAAATTTAATGTGTATAAGTAGATACTTAAATTTGTATAAAATTGAACAAATAGACACAAGTAAGATCTTAAATAGGTTATGACTCTTAAGTGTCCATTTGTGCACCATCCAAAATTGGAGAGCATAAATGCTAGTTGAAATCAAATAAAATGATACATTTATATACTATACTTCTATAAAATTATATACAACTTCACTAAATATACGTGTGCGAAAAAACTATTTCGTCTGGTCCTTTTTATATGTCACCTTTTATGATGACACTTGCATTAAGAAAAAAAGGGACTTTACTATTTTGCCCTTATTTAATTTACATTAATCGGTTTTTAGTTCTTCTAGTTAATAAAATATATCTTTTCAAAGCTCATTACTTATCAAGGGTAAAATAGGATGAACAATGATATTTATGTATAATTTTGTGAAATGACATATATTAAGTAATATCTATTTATAGTAAGGATGACTTATTAAAGGTACCGGAGAGAGTAGTTAAATTAAAAATATGGTTGGTAATGATAGAGAGGTCAAAATAGTCATTACATTATAAAATTATTGGTGAAACAGAGAACCGAGGAAATAGAATATGTGCAGTCACGCCAAGAGCATTTGTACTTTTGTTAAGGGAAGCAATATAATTTTCACCTCAATATTAAACTCAAAAACGCAATGCACGTTGAATTTGCGCAAATGTCTTGTAGTGGAAAGGCCTAGCCGGTTGCCCGTCTTACCCTTTATATCAATCAGATCGGTCGGTGGAGATACCTCCAGCGACATTGTCAACAGTCATCCCGTCAACTGATTTCTAATTATTTCTTTTTTGACAAAAGCGACTTAATAACCATTAATGGCGTCTTCTGCTTCAGCTAAAATGTCTCTGCTAAATCGAAGATTTCTAGTTGTATGCTTGATTGATCTACTGAGCTTTATCGTATACAGTGAAGCTGAAGCATCTTATGCAGTTTACGATATCAAAGTCATCAATGAATTCCCTCACGACCCCGAAGCTTACACTCAGGTTGGTTAGTTGTTCCAGATTTTATCTATTTTCAACAGAAGCATTATGACTTTCGAGTTTTCTGGATTATATTGTGGGCAGAAATGAGAAATTTAGTCGCTGAATACGATAACTCTGCTAGTTTTGTTCGTCCCAATTTTTGGGGTGAAATATACTTTCTGGTGACTGCAGCTTTTATATGGAAAGAATTTTTTAATATTTCAAGTTAAATTTGGAGATATTATTGAATTCCAGATTGTTTTTTATGATTCAACATTACATTCTGTTTGCTCTTCCAGGCCGGCTCAAGTGCTTTAGCCCCTAAATTTTTGGGTTCATTTTTCAAAAGTTACTAAATTAAATTTATCATATATATCTTTTTTTTCTTTTAAAAGTATTGTCTTAGGTTGAAACATAGTCTTCTAGCTCAACAAACTACTCCAAAGAAACAACCGAGATTAAACAATTTCCAATAATTTAAAGGTTAACAATAAAGTCTGTCTAAATAGGATCATCTTCATCATTTTGAGTTGGCCCTAATTTCTTTGTGGGCACAGGATACACATGCACACGAAATGCACGTGGAAGCAAGTTTAAATTCATTAATTTAGACCTCTAATTAAGATTTGGCTTTAGGCCACCAATTTTGTTGAGCAGTTCCCGCTCATAGTTATACTTTTTGTGTATTGTCACTGGAAATTTGGTTAGTTGCTTTTGAGCCCTGATGTCATGTATTCATCCTTCAGGGGCTTCTCTATGCAGAAAATAACGTACTCTTTGAATCAACTGGACTTTACGGACGTGTGAGTTTCCTTAACTATATACTTGATTTGACTTCTTGATTATTTTTTAGGCTTAACATGGTTAATCCTCTCTTTCTGAAAATTGCAGTCGTCTGTTCGAAAAGTTGCACTGCTGAATGGTAAGGTATGTCTACAACTTGCTTACTAAAGTAAAACCATAGCGCAATTTTGAAGGTTTGTAAGGATTCAAAACAAGTAGTCATGTTTGGTTTTTCTCTGTCGTGGCTGGAGACTACGAAGATTTTGTCACTAAATTTCTGCTTAGTTCAGCAGGCTCACGGGACAGTTTCTGCTAATTGGAAATGCTAACGTTTCTATATATAAGCTGGAGCAGTAAGTCTAATAGTCATATTAGTGCTCTCAGGCACGAGTTCCAAAGTCTTTCTCTCTCCTAACTCTTAGGAGAGAGAAACATCCTAGCTAGTAGCTGCCCCGGTGATTCCCACCGGAAAAGTTATCTACTCTCTCTTCTCAACCTCTGCTTCTTCCATCCCATTCCGGCACCTCCTGCCGGTTTTTCTCTTTTTCTTCCTTTTCTTAATCTTTCACTTTTCTTCATCATCCCTTGTCCTTTCATGGGGGATGACATCATCTACTTTGCTGTGGGTTTCAAGTCTTTCGACATCACCAGAGTAATCACCAAAGCGGAAATATGGTATGATTGGGTTGAGCGTGGCCGCAACATGATAACCCGTATGAGTATCAGTCAAAAGACTATGGAATGGTTAGTGTATGCTCTGAAAGAAGCCTCGAAAGGGCAGGGAAACTCAGTTCACAGATGGAAGTTTAGGGACCAGTTCTCGGAGATAATATGCTCTAGAAATTTCAATAGATTTGGCCGGTATGTCAGCATCCTCAAGACATATAGTGGCAGGAGAGCAGTTATCTTCATCCCTGAGTGGACTTTCAACTCAGGATGGCTAGACATAGCCTCCAAAATCAAGGGCTTCATAAATAGTATGCCTCTGAAGACTGTCAAGGTGGTGACAAGGAAGGAGAGGAAGGTAAGAGAGGAGGGTCTCTCTTATTCAGAGGTCGTCAGAAACAGTAGGTGGTCCACAAGAGAGATAAATGCAGCAAATTTTCAAGTAGAAGGGAACAAATTGAAAATTACAGATACGAAGGCTGTAACACTAACTGACAATCTGGAAAGAAGTGTGATTGGAAGCCTCCCGGAAGATCTGGAAGCTCCCTTGTCGGAGGTTAGGCCGTGGGTGGCAAGTACTTGGAAACATGAGCATGGAATAAATGTCTATGAAATGGGTCATAACTGTTTCCTATTCGAGCTTCCTAATAAAACAGCCGCCGATCACATAGTAAGAGGGAAATGGTTCTGGAAGTCCCATAGATTCAACATGCAATGGTGGTCGCCGACGGCAAGTTCCATCAGCGAAGGTCAGAAGCAAGTATGGATAAGGATCGTGGGGTTGCCGCTCCAGCTCTGGGCACAAAGCACCTTCCGTGAGATCGGAAATTTATGTGGAGGCTGGATCGCAACTGAGGAGGAGACGATACTTCGCAACCACCTGAAATGGGCAAGGATTAAAGTGAGAGGTGACGGAGATGAGGTTCCCAAATCGATTGAACTCGTCCATGATGGCCTTACTTTTAAAGTCCTGATCTGGGTTGAGACGCCGGCAAGGTTGGAGGTGTCGACGAGGGTGATCAGGGAAGAAAGAAGAAAGGAGACGTGTAAAGACCTGCGGTCTGAGGGAGGAACTGGCGGACATCGAGGCATTAGTAGTTTGGGTTGTACTGAGGTGTCAGGACACGTGGGTTCTTCAAATGACCCAACCATTTTGAATTGGACAGCTAGTCCGGCGCGTGTGGAGTCACGTGAGAAGGGGGACCCACTTCCTTCGACTAGATTAGTGATGGGAATTAAAAATAAGTTGGGCCCGGATCCCCTGGCCCAATTTGTTTCTATTGGGCTAGATGAGGCCAATCTCTCCTTGTTTGAGGACCTTTTTGCTATAGAAATAGATGCGATAACATCAAGGGCTATCATAACCTTCGACTGTGAAGGAGGAGAAATATTCAAGCAGGCACAGGATAGAGCTGAGGAAGATGAGAGTATAAAAAAAGCAAAAAAGAGGGTAAAAGAATTGTGGAATTTGTCAGTTCTCCAACACAAGGCGACATGCAGGAGGTTGTTTTGACAGTAGAAGATGCAGTACCTCTAAATCTCCATGCTCCTGACGAAGGTGAAGATCCAGATTTCGATATTCCTCTATGCATTCATCAGAATATCCTCAAACTCGCCAAAGACGTTGGCATTGACATTAACGGATGCAAAGAGGAAGCTGCCAGTTTATTTTTGAAGATAGAACGGATGAGGAAGAATAATATGCAGGATGCAAAAAACAGAGGCAAAACCACGGTGACAAAAAAACCCAGAGAATTAAGGAGAATCGATGGTGGGAGCAATTTCAGGAGCAACGGCACTAGAAGCAGGGGAGGTTATGTCACAAACATTGATAAATGAATGTGTCCATTGTTTCATGGAATGTGAGAGGGTTGAATCAGGCTAGCAAAAGGCTCATCATAAAAAATTTAATTCGTGAATGGAAAGCTGATGTCTACTGCTTCCAGGAGGCAAAAATACAAGGAGATATTACGGAGGTGGTGAAAGATTTGTGGACAAATAAAGGGATCAGATTCTTACAACTGGAAGCTAGCGGGTCGAGGGGAGGTATATTACTGCTATGGGATGAGAGAGTATGGAAAGGTGAACTTAGTAGTCTGGGGGCTTATTCTCTAACTTGTAAATTTGCAAGTAAGAACCAAGATTTTTCTTGGTCCCTTACAGGCATTTATGCTCCAAATAACAGGGAAGAGAGAGAAAAGGTATGGTGGGAAATAGGTGCTGCTAGAGGACTTTATGATGGTCCCTGGACTGTATGTGGGGACTTTAACACAGTCAGATTCCCTTCAGAAAAGAAGAATTGCTCCAGAATCACTAGAGCAATAACTAATTTTTCCAACTTTATAGAGGATATGGGGTTACAAGATCCGCTTTTGGTAGGAGGGAAGTACACCTGGAGGAAAGGGGATAGACATGATGTTGCAGCCAGACTTGATAGATTTTTGTTCTCAGACGAATGGCATGAGCAGTTCAGAAGTATTAAGCAGTCTACTTTGAGCAAGGTGTTCTCTGATCACACACCCCTAATGCTCAGAAGCGGGAGTTGGGAACCTAGAAGACCTTATTTCAAATTCGAAAACTGGTGGTTGCTGACAGAAGGATTCTTGGATGTGGTTAAGGGATGGTAGGATTCTTTTGCTTGTGAAGGGAGGCCAGATTTTATCCTGGCTTTTAAACTGAAAGCTCTAAAAGGCAAACTGAAGGAATGGAGTAAGTTATCTCATGGAAATTTAGCCTTCCAGAAACAAAACATATTAAACCAGCTGGCAGACCTGGAAGTGATCCAGGACCAAAGTGCTCTCAAAGAGGAGGAACACATCTTGAAATCAAATCTTCTTGTAGAATTTGAAAACATAGCCAAGTTTGAGGAAATTGCCTGGAGACAAAGATCAAGGGTGAATTAGCTGAAGCAGGGAGATAAAAATACCAAATTCATTCACAGAGTAGCAAATGCACACAGGAGATACAATACGATTGATGCACTGATGGTAAAGGGGGAAGTCTCCAACGATCCAGAAGCTATCAAGGGGGAAATTGTGGAGTTCTTTCAAAGGCTCTACTCTGAAATATGGAGGCCATTTCTAGGAGCAGGGCAGACATCTTAATTTCTGATGAGGACAACCAGATGCTTTAAAAGGAGTTCGAGGAGGGGGAGATTTGGGACTGTGTAAAGCTCTGTGCAGGAGACAAAGCCCCTGGACCTGACGGGTTTACTATGGCCTTCTATGTCCACTGCTGGGAAGTAGTTAAGAAGGAAGTCATCAACACAATAAAAAACTTTCATGAAAGAGGCATCTTTGAAAAAAGTTTTAATTCCACCTATGTTGCACTGATTCCAAAAAAAAATGGGGGCTAAGGAGCTGACACATTTCAGGCCTATCAGCTTAATCAGCAGTGTCTACAAGATCATTTCCAAGATACTAACCGAGAGACTCAAAAGGGTGATTTACAAGCTGGTAGGTACCCAGCAGCTGGCTTTTATCAAGGGAAGGCAAATCATGGATGCCATTCTGATGGCAAATGAACTAGTAGACTCGAGGGGCAGAAGTTCCATACCTGGCATCCTTTGCAAGCTAGATATTCAGAAAGCTTATGACCAGCTGAATTGGAATTTTTTGTTGGAGTCTTTGTCCAGGAGAGGTTTTGGTGGCAGATGGATAGGTTGGATAAAGTTTTGTATTAGCACAGTCAAATTTTCCATTCTTGTAAATGGTACTCCTTCGGGGGTTTTTTCTTCTGAGAGAGGTCTAAGACAAGGAGACCCCCTATCTCCTTTTCTTTTCATTATTGCCATGGAGAACCTGAATGAAATGCTGAAAATTGCCCAATGTAATAGCTGGCTGAAAGGCTTCCGAACTGCAAACAGGGAGGGACATGCTTTGGAGATCACTCACTTGCAGTACGCTGATGATACATTAATCTTTTGTGAGGCTAACAGGAGCCAACTTTTGATCCTCAGGGTCATTTTTGTTCTTTTTGAAGCAATTTCTGGCCTAAGTATCAACTGGAATAAAAGCTTTTTATATCCAGTCAATGAAGTAACTGCCTTAGACTAATTGGCTGGGATTCTGGGTGGAAGAACAGGGAAACTACCAACCAGCTACCTTGGTATGCCACTGGGAACCAAGAGCAAGGCGGTAGGCATATGGAATGGGGTGTTAGAAAAGTGTGAAAGAAGGCTGACAAACTGGAAAAGCCAATATCTATCTATGGGGGGTAGACTTATCCTAATCAATAGTGTTCTGGATGCTATGCCTACGTATATGATGTCCCTCTTCCCAATTCCGCAAGGGGTCATTGAGAGACTTAATAAGCTGCGTAGAAATTTTCTTTGGGAAGGGAACAGTGAAACTAAAAAATTCCACTTGGTGAAATGGGGGGACCTAATTGGAGATAAACAGATAGGGGGTTTGCGGGTGAGAAATTTAAAGACTCAAAACCAGTGTCTCATGATGAAGTGGTTGTGGAGACTTGCTTCTGGTGAACAATCTTTGTGGAAAGATGTTATTCCTTCAAAGTACGACATGGAGGACCACTGGACCACCAAGTTGGTCACAAATGCCCATGGGACTGGTCTTTGGAGGAATATTAGAAAGCTATGGCCGAGACTAAGAGGAAACTGTGTTCTATGAATTGAAGATGGCAGAAAGGTGGCCTTCTGGGAAGATATCTGGCTGGAGCCAAGCCCTCTTAAGGACATTTTTGCTGACATTTACTCTCTAAACCAGCAGAAAAGGGCGACAATAGCGGAGGTGTGGTCAGAACAGGGATGGAACTTGAGTTTCAGGAGACCACTAAATGACTGGGAGATTCTAAGGCTAGGAGAATTCCTCAGTAAACTGGAGCAATTCCAAGGTACTTCTATTCACCGAGATAGACTGGAATGGTTGGGTCAAGGAAAAGGGAGTTTCAGTGTCTGAGGTGCCTACAGAAAGTTCAACCCTCACAACAACCAGATTGAAAACTGGCCGTGGGAGCTTATATGGAAAGTTAAAATTCCATATAAGGTTTCCTGTTTTACATGGTTATTGGTTAGAAAAGCAGTATTAACTCAAGAAAATCTCATGAGGAGAGGATTCCACTAAAGTCCGAGGTGCGTTCTGTGCAAAGCTGAGGCTGAGACAGTTACACATCTATTCCTACACTGCAGAATTACAAACCAAATTTGGATAACATTCACAGACATGAAGGGCTTGAATTGGGTGATGCCAAGGAATATTGAACAGGCCCTGAAGATCTGGAGTAGCTACGCCAATATATCTAGTCACAAGGAAAGGTGGAAAACGATACCTGCCTGCATTTGGTGGTCTATCTGGAAAGAAAGGAACCTCCGATGTTGTCAAAACAAGGAAAACAACCTCCGGAAGATGAAGATGTTTTGTATCTTTATTTCTCTTTTGGTGTAATCAGGAGTATAGGGTAGATCCAGAGTCTGTCTTTTGATACTGGAAATCTTTGTAAGTTTTTGTCCATAGGGTTGTAGTTTCTTCCCGATACTCCTTCCAACTGTAATTAGGATCCTGTAACTTATTGTGGCAGGACTCCGTTTTCTCTTTTTGGATTCTAATACAACCGTTACCTTCTCAAAAAAAAAAAAATATAAGCTGCAGTATCCATCCTTTGTTAAGTTTATCATGTGCGAAAGAACAAATATCTATTGTTGAAACATAAAGTGTGCCATCTTGGACCTAAAAGGAATCTTCTCTTGCTGGCTCCACAGGTTGAGACTGTTCATGAAATGAGATCTTCTGACTTTGGAGAAGGTTTAACTCTTATTGGTGAGAGGTAAGGAATACATACATCATTTCCTGATTCTGGAAATGATGTGGAAAATGTGTTGTGATAACTGCTAAGTAAGAAATTCTGTCCTGATTATTGCAGAATTCTTTTATTATGAGAACATCAAATTTTGGTTCAAATATCTGTAAGCCTATTGTTGCTTATATATCAGTAGTATTTAGTTTTGTATTAATTTTGGGCCAATTGTCATTATGAAACTGCAGATAAGTAATGCCGTTGCGATTAATAATTAACTGACTTGAATTTGGTGAAGCTTTGTTTTAATCTGAAGTTTTATCTGTGCTCTAAGTAGCACTCTTTGTTTTACCAAGTTAACAACTTCTGTGCTTCCTATGTCCAATTTAATTGTCCAACTTTGACTAGATATGCAGAAGAAGTTAGAATTGAAAATTTATTCTTTTTTTTTTAGAAATGGGTTTAAAACTATACATGTATGAAAAAATGGCTTCCCTTTTATGAAGCCGAAATTAGAAACTAGAACAATGTATTTGGAAGCTAAGTTGCTCGGACTCTCCAAAAATGTTGCCGCACCCGTGTTGGATCCTTCAAAAATACAATATTTTTGGAGGATCCAACGCGCACTCGTCGACAATTCTGAAGAGTTTGAGCAACATAGTTTGGAAGAGAGAGGAAGGGGATCTTAGGATTACTTTAAAGATATTCTTAACATATTTTCTGGTGTACACTAGACCAGACCAAGCTTTCTTTACTTTAGATTTTTCCTTTTTGATTGTTGCATCTTTATTCCCTTTCCTTTATTCTTTTAGTGATGGTTTAATATTTTTTGCATTTAGATTGTCCACTAGTTCTTATGCAATAACTGCCGATTTTTGTAGGTTGTTCCAACTAACATGGTTGCAGGATACCGGTTATATATATGATCGATACAACTTAAGCAAAGTATGCTTGCCCCCATTACTTTGTGTTCTTTCATTTAAATCATCTTCTTTTCCTGATTTTTAATTTGGATGTTGCTCGTTGTAATATGAAAGCTTCCGATGTATTTTATGAGAAAAGTAATGTCTGTAGGATAATTGCCTCTTGTTACTTAACTGTTGGAATTGTGCTGTTTTATCCTTGATATGTAGTGTCAGGTCCTCTATTTGATTTGACGTTCAAGTTAAAATTGTCATCTCGAAATACAAAGTTTTCTATAGCTTCACATGAAACTATGAAAATTTGATAGACTAAATCCATCTCTTAAGAACCTGGTGGAAGCCCTTTATTGGAGCAACCGAGTTCGTTTTTATAGTCGCCCCTAGTTCACTATATTTAGAATTGAAATTATATGCAGTTCAAAACGTTTACACATCACATGCAAGATGGTTGGGGATTGGCAACTGATGGCAAAATACTTTTTGGAAGTGATGGAACATCAACATTATATAAGATTGACCCTGCAACGATGAAAGGTTTTGCCATCTACAGTCTACATGATATTATGTTTCTTCTTTGCTTCCATTAGATACTCATTTTCTTGCTGCAGTCATCAGAAAACAAGTTGTCAAGTCTCAAGGGCATGAAGTGCCCTACCTCAATGAGCTGGAGTATGTGAAAGATGAAGTTTGGGCAAATGTCTATGGGGTATAAAACTCTTTAATTTACTGAGTTCCATTTGGGCTTTGGATTTGTTTTTCCCATTTATTTACACTATCCACATATTTAGAAAGTCTTTGAGCAACTTTGACAATAGTTGTTTTGGTTATAGTGTTCTGGGAATAGGTCCAGAAAACAACCTAGCTTGAGAAGCTGGTGTATTATGTCATATGAGTTTGTATAGCTTATTGGGTTTCCGATAAAGATATATTGTGCATGGAATCACTATATGAACCAATATTCTATTTGGTGCTGCTCGGTTAAGTCCTCTCATTTTCTTATTCAGCTAGAAGTAAGTTAGAGCAACCTGTCTCGGTGCGTACTCCCATTTGATATGGTTATGAGTATGACACTACATGGGGACAGATAACCTTCTTCTGTTTCCTCATCTGACTGTCATATTTCTCAACTCCAAGTTCGATACTGAATTAAAGACCATAATAATGTCGGTATTGCCTTTTTCTGCAGACTGATTGCATTGCTAGAATTTCACCAAAAGATTGCACTGTGATTGGGTGGATTCTACTTCAATCTCTTAGGTATTAGCTTTTGTTCTTTCTCCTAATGTATTGTAGTTTTCACAACTTCTGGTCAAGATTTATTAACAGATAGCTTCTATGACTTCTTTCAGAGAAGAGTTAATATCAAGAGGCTACAAGGTAACTTTTCAACCGTTTCACAGAAGATGTGTCATGTTTGATTAAGTGGGTGTTTGGATTGGCTTACTTTTAGTTGTTTTTGGCTTTTAAGCACTTTTGTAGTTTTGGAAGTGTTTGGGTAACATAAAAACTGCTTAAAAGAACTTTTTTAAATCTGAAAACTGCAAAAAGGGGCCAAAAGCCAAAAGTAGGGGTTCCTAACTTATGGTTTTTGGCTTTTAACATATAAACAACTTAAAGAAAAAGTCAATCCAAACACCCCTAAGAGCTGTTTCTGTTATATTTGGGTAATAGTTTCCGTTCCTCTCTTTCTCTGTCTCGTTTCTCTTTCTGTTTTTGGTTTTTATTTTTTGTTGGTAAACTTGGATGGTATAAATTGCTGATATGGATGGATAATTAGCTGTACCTTTTTTGGAGTGAGTGAGGAATGAGGAAGGAAGATGAAAGAAAGTTTACATCCTTTCCGTTTTCAGATGGAAAGAAGGCTATACTGATGGGAAGTGCAAAGTGCTTCCATATATTAAACTAGTAACACCAAGATTTTAAGGATAATACTTAATACATATTGATTACTTTCATTTCCCATCTTTTTACTGCATAACCAGGAACCAGTAAAGCGTACATCCTTTATGTTTTCAGATGGAAAGAAGGCTATACTGATGGGAAGTGCAACGTGCTTCCATATATTAAACTAGTTACACCAAGATTTTAAGGATAATACTTAATACATATTGATTACCTTCATTTCCCATCTTTTTACTGAATAACCAGGAACCAGTAAAGTCATTTACTTCCATCATCGAAAGATTGCACTTTTGTATTCCTCCCCCCCCTCTCTCCACCCGCGCCCCCATTTTTCAGGTAATTTGATGCAAATATAGAGTGAAAGCTAAATCCTCCATTGCAGTACTTTGAGGTCCTGAATGGGATCGCATGGGACAGAGATGGTGACCGTGTTCTTGGTAAGAATGAATAATTACTGTATTTTCTGTGATTTCATCAGCTTTATAAATAAATATGAACTTGAGCTTAACTACTTAACATTTCCTCTATAATGTGTAACCAATTTTCAATCTTCACTGAATGAGTATCAATGAAATATTTCTAATCTTGACAGCTCTATCTTCCCCATCTGTTGCATCATATTATTGCTTGACCCGGTTACACGATCTTCACCTTTGGTTTAATTGTATTCCCTCTCCCTCTATCATTAATGTTATGGTCCCTTGATATGGATCTAGTTATGGGGTGCTGCAATATGAAATCAAATGTTTTCTTCCTATGACCTATGGTGCTGGTTCGTTAAGAGAGGACCTCCCATCTCTTGAGTTTAAAGTACTCAAAAACTTGTTAATTTTTCGCTTATCTTTCCATAGAATTCAAATAACATAAATACAACATTGGTGGATTAATCACCCCACCTTATAACAAGGAAATAACTTCCTACTACTACTGAAATGAGAAAATGGAGGAATGACCTCCTTACTGCTAATAACTGCTACAGAGAAAACAATTGTTACAGAAAAAAACAGGAAACATAATTAATAGTTGCTGATTTAATCAACTCTCTGATTAAACTTTCCATGCATAAAATCTGTTGGTAGACTAAACGAGTGCTAACTATTAGCCTGCAATCCAAGCATCAGGAGCTCTCATTCCACTTAACTACTAGCCTCAATTTTGTAAGGCACAAAACAATTTGTACTTTTGGTACCAATATAAAAGGTCCTATAAGGAATTTCTGCCATGATGCTGTGCTTTGACAGTTTAATTTAGTGATCCTTGGAATTTGGAAGTTTCTGTGGATGACACTTTTCTGTTCTTCATTGCAGTGACAGGGAAACTATGGCCAAAGATATTTGAGATCAAGTTGCTTCCCCTTCCACCAAATGCTGCATTAATTGGAAAAGTCAATAACTTGTGCATCCCAAAACCATTCTATTTTGGAAACTTAGAGAGCTGATTATGTGTATCACTTCTCGTGTAAAACTTTTGGAGCTGTTTTTAGCAGCATCCATATATTGATCACCTCTTCCTATATTTTAGGTCTACTACTATGTATAACATTAGCTACTTATGCATGCTGCAGCATAACTTATAATGTAATAAGGCACTGTAAGTCGTAATAAGTTGTATCTTTTGTGTTTTAACACTCGGTCTGAGTCCGCATCCCGCTGCCCCAACAACTACCAGTGGCTTCTTTTAAGGCCTTTCAAAGATTACTTGCTAATGTATCCTTAGGGACATATTGTCCAAGTCCGAGAGTGAAAGCATTGGCAGGAACATCCATAAATTAAGTTTGCTAGAAGACTGGAAACCATGGGCTGGAGCAAATGCTATTTAATTAATAATCATAATGGTTCCAAAAAATTGAAGCATTACAAGGGATTAGCTGGATATCTCACTATCTTTTACTCAACGCTTAGTAGCTGCAGCACAAGTCTGGAACTGGATCTTATCAACAGGTAAAGTATCAGTTGGAAAAGGACAATCAATTTCCTTATCAGGCAACAGAGCACACGGCTGAGGACTGACTTGGCTAGAAACACCTTGTATATTACTGCAGTTCCATTGTAGTTTCTTAGCATGTTCTGACAACTCAATGGCCGCATTCGATATGCAAATTCCGTTGAAGATATCACCATCTATCCCCACTAATTTCCCTGCTATTGTAACATTCTTAGCTACAACGTTTTTTAAATTGATTCCTTGAATGACAGGAAGTGCTTTAGGATCATAATGATTGTCAGGATGAGACCCATAATCGCCCGTCATCCAAAAGGTATATTTCATTGTCTGCAATGTCATTCCTCTCACGAACACATCTTTGACATATGCCCCTCTTCCTATAGCAGTTTTGATCCTCAGGCCTGATTCAGAACTAATTGCTGCAATATTTTCAGCTCTAACATCTTGAATGCCACCAGACATTTCGCTTCCAAGTGCAATGACTGCACTATCAGGAGATATGCAGGTGAGGTTTCTTATGATTAGGTGTTCTGTAGGCATTCCAAATGCTATTCCATATTCATCCCAACCACTTTTCACTGCTATGCAATCATCCCCTGAGACTATGAAGCAATCTTCAATCCTTGTGTTGGAACAAGAATCTGCACAATCAAAAAATGAATTAGTAACTACATTGTAGGATGTGATTTCCTCACATATTTACTACAGTGTTCTTGTAACAAACCTGGGTCAATCCCATCTGTGTTTGGTGAATCAGTTGGTGCAAGGATTGTTAATCCCTTAATTACCACAAAACTGCATTTTTTGGAAGAAAAAAAATTAGAATCAAAGAGTACAAAAGAAGGTACCGCATAATCTTAAATTAAGTTCTAGAGAATGGTGGTCAAACCGTCTTTGATATATGGGAATGAGTGTTGACTAGTAAAAATCTCTCAGATTTGGAAAATGCATGTTGGAGGGATGAGGATGTTGAGATGGATATATGGACATACTAGGAATGATAAGATGAGGAATGAGGTTACTCGGGAGAAGGTGGGAGTGGCCTATGTGGCAGAGAAGATGAGAGAAGCAAGACTGAGATGGTTTGTGCATGTGCAAAGGAGGTGTGTGATGCCTCCAATAGGAGGTGCGATAGGTCAGATTTAGGGTTCCACGAAGGGATAGGGGTAGACCAAAAAAGTATTGGGAGAGGTGATTAGATAGGATATGACACAACTTCATATCATCTAGGACATGACCTTAGATAGAAAGGAGTGGAGGTTGCTTGGAGGGTAGAAGGCTAGTAGAGGTAGATTGTTGTTTTGGCTTGTGATGGTTAAGGTTTGTCATAGTACTCGTGGTACCATTATAGTTGTGTTATTATTGCTCTTTGATTGTTTTCCAACTTTTAATACTTTTCTTGCAAAATTGACATTACTCTTCGTTCTAGCCGATATTTTATATCTATTGGTTCTTCATCTTCATTTGAGGCTGATACATTTGAGTTGATGGTCTTTGAGAAACAACCTCTCTATCTCTATGAGGTAGTAGTAAGGCTTGCGTACACTCTACCCCCATACCCATTTGTGGGATTTTAATGGGTATGTTGTTATTGTTGGAAAGAGTACATATCAAAGTTAGTTTATAAGCACCAGTATGGAGCGTGGTGGGATGATAAAATCCCTCCACCTTAACCAGATGCCTAATTCGTCCCTTGAGAATGGAGAAACTCCTGATACTTGGTAGGTGAGTGTTCCTTTAGTTGGCTCCACATGGCACAAAACCAAAGATGGCCACAAGAATTATAAAAGGACATGATATAGCTAAATGAGAGGAACAAGAAAGTTAACCTGCTGTATACAGGATGGACATTCCATGAGGGAGAATTGATCAATGTAAGATTGGAAATCTGAACATGATCAGAAAACATGATCTCAATTAGGTATGGTCGGGTGTTTTTCAGTTGACCTTGTCGAAACTTAGTCCACCACTGTTGACCTTGACCATCTATGGTGCCATTTCCACCTGGTCATCATCAGCATACATATAAAAGAATAGCATCAGAAATGTTGAATGGTGTCTGATATCATGGACTCAAACAAAGGATTTATACATCTGATCCCAATTAGCTTAAGACTGAGGCATAGTAACTGTTGTACTTGGCATTATTATTTTGTCTTGTTAGTACAAAGAGGATATTTACCTGTAACAACTACATCAGTCAAATTTGTTCCAAATATGAGACTGATAAACCTTAGTCCTGGAGCGTCCCTTCCTACTCCATAAGATGGCAATGGAGGAATTAAATCCCACTCTGCCTCATCCTGTACAAACAATCACATATGTGTATGTGACAACAAGCAATATATATGTATAAAGAATTAGTATGTGGCTACACCACTGCTATGGCCATGGAACCTCGTCTAGTTTGTAGTTCTTCAAATGAAATGCCCTAGCTGGTATAGAGATTCTTATGTGTGATTTCTATAATGAAATATCAAAAATAAATTAAAATATAGAAGAAAAATTATAACATTGCAACAATTTTAAAAAATGTATTTCATCTGAAAAATTAATATGGTGTAAATTTCTGATTTAATTTGTAATCATTGACATCTGTAGATGATTTAAAGGGGTATCTAGGAACAAAATAAATCCTGGAGAACAAATTCCTCTGTCCTCCCAATACTCGAATAGATAGGGCCGGAGAGCAGGGCTTTGGTGTTTTTTTTTCTATGCATATTCAAACATGAGCAGATTCAATTGAGTGAAATCCTTCATTCACATTCTTTTTTCCACCAAAACTTTTCCAGTTCGGTGATTGATTTATGTGATCACAGAGAGTCTTTTCACTGATTTCCTTCCTTTTTATCCCTCCTTTTTCTTCCTGATTAGGAGGATAAGAAGAAAATCAAACCAATTTCTTCTTTTTTGAAGGGAAAATAGAGGAGGGGAATACAAGGTGCAGAATCAAAGCCCCACCAACAAGGTGAAAGTTTAGGTTCCCGATCAAATCAATTTTCTTTGAAGTAAAACAAAAAGAGGACAAGGAATGAGTGAAACCTGAGAAGCTAGAATGACAGCATCCTGGTGTATATAAAGAGTGAAATTACTAGTGAGATTGAATGGCCCTGTTAACCATTTTCCTGGAGGAACAATGAGCTGTGCTCCCCCATCTGTTGCAAATTTACTCAATTCACTTATAGCTTTTCGAAATGCCTCTGTGTTAGACGTTTTCCCATCACCTTTGCCTCCAAAATCTGTCAAAAATGCTGTGTGCTTTCGACAACTAAAAGCTTCATACTCAAGACATTCCGCTGCTCCAAGCCAAAGTATTCCCCATGTCAAAAGGACCATCAATTTCTCTAGAAACTGTTCCAAAAAATAAAGAAAAAGCCATTAATAATGATAATAACAGAAGTAATAATTTTTATAATAGACATTAAGAAGATCTATGTGACATGGCCTAATTGAAAAGATAGATTTACATGACATGTTGATGTGTGATACAACTCCATTGTTGAACTAAGAGCTTTTGAATGAATGAATATTGGTCTAATGATTCTGTTATATACTGTAACGTAGATTGAGTCAAACTAAACATTTATTAACTCTCCATTTGAGGAGATTTTCACATTTGTAATAAATTTATTAAAGTTATAATGGAGAAAATGAATTTACTAGATGCAAATTTGGTAAAAAAATTTGATGATTTGGTTATGAGAGATCATCCTCTTGTCATATTCCATTTTCAAAGTATTCAATCGGTAAAACAATTTTAAAGCTAAGGCAATCAATCTTATAAAAGAGGAAAATAAATCGGGTCAAATAAAGGTGTCAACTGTAAGTATGCATTTAACAAGTTTTACTTCTTTTAAGCTTTGGTCAAATATTTATTAATTACATAAGCATTTTAAAAGAAAGAGCTACAGTGAACTTGATATTCTATGATGATGACAATTTTTATAATACATTCTAAAATAATATTATAAATGAGAATGCTTAAAATAATACAATAATTTTTTACAAATGTACAAATTAAAAAAGTAGATTGTTTGTCCTAAAAAAAAATAGATTGTCTATGTAAAATAGCCTGAAATATTGTCTTTAATGTGTTTTGTTATTTTCATTTCTTTGATATCTAGGTAAAACATCTCCATTTTGAGTAATTTTATAAAAGTATGTCTAATATATTGTCTTCATCATTTTTATCGAAAAAAATTCTTGTTCAAATTAATAGCATAAACATTAATTGAACAAAATCTTGAGGGAGAGATCCTTGATTCATAGCACAAATAGTGAAATTTTTGGATTTTATTTGACTAATTTTTGAACATGAGTGTTGCATGTGTAATTCATGCTAACTAATAGAAATATTTTTAAAATATTATAATCAGAGTATGATGAATTACATCGAATTTGAAGAGAATAAATACAAGCTCAGATCGGTGAATGATGAGCTTATTCAATCAAAATTATTATTATTGGAAGACATATTTGTTATATGAGAAAATGACGGTTTTAAAAAAAATTGATTTAGACTATTTTAGGAAAAAAATTATTTTTTTAAAAAAGAAGTTGTCTCTTAATTTTTTAAAGAAATTAAACTTAATTTAAAAGACTCTAATAGATTAAGTCAAAATTTAGAGAAAATGTGAGAGATATTCTTATTACTACTTTAAGAAGGTATTAGTATCTAAAATAGCTGTTAACACACAGTTATTCAATGATATGAAAACTCTATTTGATTATCGTTAGGAAAAATCATTAAAAAAAATAAAGATATTTAAAATTGTTTGAAATGAATTCTAATTTAAGACATTTGAAATAATTTGTAAAGAAAGTAAACTTTGACTAAGCAGGAAATTCAAAAATTAGGGGGGATTGGGGGCGGATTAAAGCTTGGCAAATTGTGATTAAATAAAAGAAAAGTATTTAAGAAATTTGAAAAGATAACAACTTAAAAATTTTAACAAATAAAGATTTAGACCAAGCGTTTAAATGTCAAAAAATTGATAAAAAACAAATGAACCCACATAAAGAAATTAGTTCAAGGAATTTAATTAAGTTTTAATTAAGTTAGCCTTAACATTTAAGGTTAGAATTAACAAAGTAATTACAATTAAACAACAGAAAAAAAACCCATAATTAGCCAATTTTTTAAAAATAATTCCATATACATGACAACATTAATTGATTATCAGTTATGGCATTAAAAATAGGAAAAATAACATAAATGAGCAAATTTTTACCTACGCTCTCTTCTTTTGTCTTCTTTTATTTATTTTGTGTAATGTTTCCGTTTCATGTTTATTGTCATTGCATAGCATTCCAATATTTTGTTGTTATTATTATTGAAAATTTATAGTGGTTTGTTGCTTTGGTTCACGTGATGACTCAGATGAAACTTTTAAACTTCTTTATTAAGGAATTTAATAAGTGACAGTTTGTTGGGACGACGAATGACATTTCTGTAATAACTTGGGTTTTCGTGGGCATTATGTCGAGTGGCAATTTCGTAATACCCAAGTGTTCGCGTTTCACTATATAGCCGCCCTCACTGCCCAATGATTCCTTCTCTTCTCCACTTGGAGTAGCGGAGAAGCCAGGGTTTCGTAAAAGGAACTCTTCGGCTACCTCCTCTATTCTCTCCCGGCGATGAAGTCGTTCTGGGTTCCAAACTATCGCTTCGACCTCCTTCGTCTGTGGGTCATCAACTGCCTCCATGTGATGTCCATACCATACACGTCTTTCGGGTATCAAAAGTAAGCCTCCTCCTTCCCACTTCTTCCATTTCAGGTTGTCAGGAGGAGAAAAAAGGTCAAGCGACGTAAATCATGGAGCTCCGGTGAATGCATGACCACATCTCCTACCTGCTTCTTCCTTTTGTTGGTTTGGGCAGTTTTGGACGGCTGACTTACCGTAGGCGTTGTTAGTGTAGATAAGTTACATCAATGTTCCTGCTGCTCACCATAAGCGTATATGCTGTTGTCCTTTATTCTCCTTGCGTTTATCCTAAGCGAGGGTATCCGCATTTTTTCTGGGTTTAATATCCTGCCTGCCTTGCTTGGTAGTTGATTAAAGCTCTAATATTGTTGCTTTTCTTCCAGTTCAAATGCCATGTTTGTGATCATGTCCGCTAAATGATTTGATTGTGTAATTTGATGCTTCTGAAGCCACCATATTCGGCCGTTTAGCTTAAATGTACTTGATTAGAAAGTATATGGCTTTCTCAGACTTGTATTGCAACACTGTGAATGTAACATAATTGCTATGCCTACTGTGGTTCCTCATAAATTCCAATGTGGCAAAAAGGTTGTTTTTATGGGAATCCCTATAAGCTCCTTTCAAAATTGGAATCTTCTGCCCTGATTTCCAAGTTATTCTTTTCCTCTGGAAAGCCTTGTGAATTGTCAGAAATAAAAGGAAAAAATTAGGAAATCAACAGCAATTGGCAATGGTAACTAAATTAGAATCTTGTATAAAAAGGCACATTAGTGGAAACAACAAGTTACAGTAATTCTCACAAGGGCTCAAACATTACGGCGGAATGATGCATTAGTAAGAATTTTATTATTACATTCGCGATTTGGGTTTTCAATCTACAACATCGGAGGAAACGCCAAGCTCTTTGTTGTGCGAAGGGCCAATTACAAAAGTAGGTTGATCTTCTCCACAGTCAATCTCCTTGTCGTAGTGATCATGCATCCGAAACAGCCATTCCTGATATACCTTATCGGGCGATGTCATTGTGACGGAGGTAGATGCGAGTATAATTTGGCAAGATAGCAGTAACAACTCTGTGACCTAGACTTTTTAACCAGTGCTTCCACGCATGAATGTACAGCTGCAGTGGCTCCGAAGTGGATGGTTAATCAGGTGAGTAGTGTCTTCAGAATTTGAATTGTTGTTTCTGTTCGTAAGGATGTAATCAGAAAACAGAGCTACATATTGTGAGTGGTGGGATTTTGTAGAAAACTCTTTGTACTCTCAATTCATCTTACATATATTGTACGCAACTTGTGTAGTGGTAATGTCATATACATAACTGTGCGTACGTGTTTTAAAATAACTTTCACTTTGTTGCAGTTACGCCCTACCATAGTCAGTTAGGTGGTGATAGTTTCTTACCGCCTGAATGCATGACGAGTTCTACTATCAACATGCAACGGAAAGCTAATACCATGAAAGTATGTTATTAGCAAGTACTTGTATCCACCTAATATCTTCTGGTGCGATCATTAGCACAATGTGTTTGACCACCTGCTATGCTCTAGGTTCATGCCCTCAAATTTCAGGCTATCAACATTATGTCTGATTTGAATTGCAATATTGATGCGAAGTTCTTTGTCTCTTAATTCATGCAGGAAGACCTCCTTCTAGTAACGAGCTCAGAGACAAGTTTAAGGTTGTGGCGCCTAATCTTTGGAAAGGTGTTTCGCTGCATAAAGGTTCGGGAGCTCCTACCTCTAATATGTATTACGTTCCCTTTATGTTTTACCAAGTATTACTAATAAATTTCCAGGTGCTATAACGGCCAACAAACCATTTCTACGCTTCCAACTTACGATGGCATCAAGCAGAGGCTATGGGGAATGAATGTACCATCACCTGGGGAACCTGAGAGCCCTATCTCAATCAAAGGAAAAAAAGTTTGAGCTTTGTTGACACCCAATTTTGACCCACCTTAACCCTGTTTTTTTATGTTATTCGAATATTTAAGTATTTTAAAAAATATATTTTTTGTATAAATTTATATTTTAATTATCTTTTTCTACCCAAACAATTGTATATTTTTGCATTCATAATTTACAAAATTATTGTTATTACTATTATTATTATTTACTCACTTTTGAAATTTATCTTTTGTGTTATTTTATAAATGTTCCAATGAGAAAATTTTAAGTTATTAATTTATCGTAAATAACATTGATCTATTTTCTTTATAAATTAGTGATCTAATAAAATTTATTACGTAGTAATTTAGTAGTTATTTATATTATGTATTTTGATGAAATTTGATTTAGCCTCAATTATATTCAAATTTTAAACTTAGTCAAATCTTTTCATATTTAAAAAATACTCCTAAATATGTAAGAATATATTTTCTCCCTCCCCCAAAAAAAAAAAATCCTCTCCTAATGATTATTTCCTTCTTTCAAATTTGCCGATTTTTTTTACTTACTCTTAGTATGGCAAGAATTCTTTTATGTGATTATTTTTCTTCTTTTAAATTGACCGGATTTTTTTACCTACTCCTAGTATGGCAAGAATCTTGGTTTTGGTCAACTGAATCTGTGCAAATCAGTTTAAATATCCCCATTTTATGGAAAAAATATTTTTTGAATAAGGCAAGTTAATCGATTTATTTTAGGATAAATATAATCGAATCAAATTGATTGATATTATATTCTGAATCTAATAAATTACGGATTGTGATTTGAATTCTGAATATTTCTTTCCTTATAAGTGGGGATGATTGATCATTAAGAGATTTTCTGCCTAATTAATTGGATTCACTCCTTTATGGTAATAATATATTTTTATCCTCTTGCCTTTTAATTTCTTTTCTCTATCCTATATAAGCATTCCACCTCCCACTCCTCAGAAAAAAAAACAAACATATTCTCTCTTTTTAAGATACACAATATTTTGTTTAGTACTTTCTTTAGTGAAAAAAAAAAAAGAAAGGAGGAGACATTACACTAAGTGGATTGCAATAACCTTTTCAACTTCATCCTTTTCTTGGCATTAATTCATAACTGGTTTGTTCTCTGTTTATATTCTGTTAGAACAAGGTCCTTTACGTGCTTGATTGTCATGACTATCGTGTTGCTGGTTTGTTCCTCTTCTATGATATGTTAGAATAATACCTTTACAATTTGTTCTTTTTTTTGTTATTTGCATATCACTAGAAATAATGCCTATAGGACTTCAAATAAAAATACTTTTATAATATCCCCTCCACGTTATTAGAAAGCATGCCTATAGGACTTTTAGAAATATTTTTATACTATTTTCTTTCTCCACATTATTAGAAGCATGCCTATAGGATTTAACTTAACTTTAATTTATATAACTTAATCATCTCCTTTGGAATTTATGTTTAAACATTAATGTTTTAAAGATTAAAGTTTTCACCTAAAATATTTTATTTAACGTAAAGAAATGACCTACATTATAACACGTCATCATTTGTTTTCAAGCATGCTTTTTGAGGCTATGTGAGAACTTTATATGTTAATTGTCGTCCTATCTGTTTTGTTGTGACGCGAGTCTAATAGGAAACCTAGATTTTCTTTTAAGTCTAGAACCACCAAAATAGAAGTCCAACGCCTCATGGACTATAGGATGGGACGACAGGCATTCTAGGACCCGTTAGTCTTTAATATTTTTTTTTAGTCCGCTTTTAAGTTAACTAATAAAATTAACTTAGGAGGGGTAGGGGTAAGTAGGACCCTCGGAAAGGATGATTAAACTCGTGCTAAATAGGACAAACTCTGGTTTTGTCCTTTGGTTTAATTAAGCCATATGAAGCCTTTTCTGAAAAGCCGAGTAACTGATCCGAGAATTTAAATAACTCAATCTGTTTAATTACTGTTCATTTATTATTTGTTTACTTGCTTACTTAGATTCAATTCCAAGTACAAAAAATATAATTTAAATTGGTTTTCTTTCTTATATTTCTGTTGTTTTTTTTTTTTTTTTTTTTTTTTGAAATAGATTAATTTATTTTATCACTTAGAATCAATTTAGAAAATTTTAAAATAAAGACCTTGCTTGTTATTTGCAACCCCCACATAAAATACGAGACACGGTCGGGACCCGCATTTGCGGACCTCGAAGGGTGCTTAACACCTTCCCTTCGAGGTAACTTGAGCCCGAACCCTCTTCTCTGGTTGACCTTTGACCTTAGGCTAGAATGGTGTCCTAATGCACCTTAATTCATTAGGTGGCGACTCCTCAATTAAAAATCCCAAACGAGTCGTTGCCACGACGTCGTCCAGGTTCCGTTTTCTCCGCGAGGAAAAAATGGGGCGCGACAGAATGGCGACTCCGCTGGGGACTTAGGTTCTTACCATTACGTGTCTCTTTGTGTGGGTGTTTATGCTTTCCTTATATTGCTTTTATTATCTTATTAACTTATTTTTCTTTGGCCTTTTTCCATTAATTCCCCGCTAACTCCCTTTCCCTTTATCCCTCTAACTCCCCTTCCTTATCCCCTCTAACTCCCTTTCCTTATCCCCTCTAACTTCCCTTCCCTTTATCCCTCTAACTCCCATTCCTTATTCCCCCTAACTGCTCCCCTTTCCTATCCTCTCTAACTTTCCTTTCCTCTTTCCCTCTAACTCTCATCCCTGATTCCCCCTAACTCCTTTCCCTTTCCCTTTTATTTATTTATTGCCTTAAATTATTTGCTTAAACACTGCTATATCTGCTAAAAGTTATTGCCCTAATTAAATTGGCATTCCGTTCATAAACTCCCCCCACTTGGGACCCTCTTTATTTTCTTTTAAGGTGATGTTGTGCCTTTGCACTTCTCCCGACTCCTTTCAAACCCAAATTTTAGAGAGTAAGCGCTTGCGTGGTGAATGGCGGATAGTCTTACTACCGTTGGACCACGTGCTTCTCGCATAGGAATACTCAGTTCGTGTCTAACCCACTCTTTAGAAACCTAGGATAGAGCTATTCGCCTCAAATTTAAGTCATGCATGCATAAACCCTTGATAGTTTGGCCCCATGAGGTCCAATCTACATAATAGAAGCCACCCTGCTAAGTCTAGAGGGTCCAATCACCCTCCAAGACGAAATGTTGCAAATTATGTGTCTATGTGATCACTGTAATTAATCCAAGCCAAGTTCTATTATTTAGTGTTTAGAAAATCCTTTGTTATCTTTGTTTTGCAAGTTTATGGGGTTCGATCAATGCTCTCGGGGAAATTTTATAATTATCCCAGTTCCCTTTTACGTCCCATTTATGTCATTCAAAATTGTAACGGTTATAATCATTATTAATAAAATGAGTCTTTAAACTATTTGTTTTTTTTTAAACTCTAAACCCCGAATAATATCAATACGACTTGGGCTTATTATTGTGGTCACTTTTTGTCATCTTAGGCCTACCTCTGGCTTAATGAGGTCTTGTGCATTTAGGACGCTTATTTGTTTGATTAATTGTAAATGTTTATTTTTACTCTTCTTGATTTATTTACATTGTACCTTTTATTAAATTTGTTGTCATTTCCATTCATTTAAACGAGCTCAAATTCATTATCCTAGCATTAATAATTTATCCAGAAGTAATTTAATAGTTTTTATTGATGTTTTATTTACTCATGTCATATACTAACTTTTGTATGTATTTTATGTCCTTCTATTAAAGTCTGTCTAATATTCGAACGTCAGCTTGATTAAGAAACTGCAACATGTCCAACATGCTCAATGTCCGTAAAAATGTCACTCGTCCTTCTTCCTATCCAATTTAAAACACATTTTTGACTCTCTCTCTCCTCACTCCATTCTTACTCGCACACTTCCTCGATCAATGCCTAAGACAGATATTCATTTTGATGACTTGCCAAATGTAGAAGTACTCGATAAATCCTGAACTACGTTTGACCTGATTCCCGTTTAAGAGGGATACGTAGGCGCTCCTATGGAGTTCGGTCTTACCATAATAAAAATCTTTATTCTCCCTTTTGATCACAAACCGGGGCAGAATTTTTGAGAGGATCTCAAAAATTCTTTTAGATCATTTTCTACAAACTGGGGCAGAAATTTTTGAGCAGCTCTCAAAAATTTTGAACTGAAAACCGACAACGAGGACATCACGACGAAAGGCGAATTATCAATAAAAGGACGTGTGGGTCGAGACATGGCTACAGATCAACCTCCCCTTTTTCAAACTAATGATTTTTCTTTGAATGTAGACTGGTATACATGCTTGGAGTAATCTCTTCGTAGCATGCAAAGCTATCGACAATTCCTCACAACGGGCGAAGGTTAAGTTATCTTATTCCTTTTTATATCAGTATACTGAAATTGCACTTGGCCTACAAGAATTGCATTAAAAAAAAATTTACATGAAATTACACCGCCCTCTTCGAAAGCTTTCTATAGCCTACTGACAAAACTTCATTTTTGCATTGGCCTACTAAAATTACTGAAAATTGCATTTTGCATTGGCCTACTAAAATTAGATGAAATACATTTTACATTTGCCTACTGAACTTTACATTTTTACATGAGCCTACTAAAATTACATGAAATTATATTTCAGATTGGCCTACTGAACATTGCATTCTTACATTGGCCTACTGAAAAGTGCATTTTTGCATTTAGCCTACTATTTGCATGAAATTACATTTCGAATTGGCCTACTAAATTCACATGAAAGTTGCATTTTTGCATTGGCCTACTAAACTTACGTGAACTTTGCATTTTTACATTGGCCTACTGAAATCACATGAAATTACATTGTTGCATTGGCCTACTAAAATTACTGAACTTTGCATTTCACATTGGCCTACTAAAATTATACGAAATTACATTTTACATTGGCATACCGAGCATTGCATTTTTGCATTGGCCTACTAAAATTACTGAAAATTACATTGGCCTACTAAAATTCCGCGAAAATTGCATTGGCCTACTAAAATTGCATGAAATTTCACTTTACATCGGCCTACCGAACTTTGCATTTTGACATTGACCTAATAAAATTATTGAAAATTGCACTTTCGCATTGGCCTACTAATGCTACTGAAGATTGCACTTTTGCATTGACCTACTAAAATTACTGAAGATTGCACTTTTGCATTGGCCTACTAAAATTACTGAAGATTGCATTTTGCATTGGCCTACTAATTGTGTTTTTTCATTGGCCTACAAAAATATCAAAAATTGCATTTTTACATTGGCCTACTACAATTTGCATGAAATTTCATTTTTGCTTGGCCTACTTGAATTGCGTGAAATTGCATTTTTACATTGGCCTACTGGAAAATATAATATTTTTTTTTACATTGGCCTACTAAAATTACGCGAAATAGCATTTCCCATAGCCTACTAAAATTTGATTTTGGCCTACTGAAATTACATTGCCTTCCTTGAAAGCTTTTCATGGCCTACTGAAATCGCATTGCATTAAAAGAAAACTTTTACATGGCCTTTTGAAACTACATTTTGCCTACTGAAATTGCATAGCCTCCTTTTGAAAATTTTACATTGGCCTGAAAAATCGCATGAAAATGGCATACCCTTAAGGCGTCATAGTCCAAAGGCATCATTTTCATGGCCTAAGGACATCATTTCATGGCCTAGGGATTTAATTTATGTTTAGCATGATCCGAGGGTGTCATCGTCCAAAGGCACCATCCTTCATGGCCTACGGACATCATTTCTTGACTCGAGGATATAATTTATGTTTAGCATGGCCCAAGACATCATAGCCTAAAACGTCATCCTTATCGTTTTATGGCAAATCTCATGGTCTAAGTGGGAACTTGCATCATATTTATGAATTCATTTCACTGTCTAATATATATGTTCTAACCGTTTTACCTAGTGTTTTAAAGTTACAGATTTCGGATTTTCCGGAGCTTTATATATTATGCTACTCGGTTCGGAGACAAGCCTCTCGCAACAAATCCTCGACATGTTTTTAACACTGTCCGTATTATACCTTACTCTCACTCTTCTGCTACCATTCGAACCACATTAACTACTTTCGCTTTTCGTACCCACTTATCCTTCCAATCCAAGCTATTATCATCCCTACTCCAAGATTCGTATCGTTATCTCCATTTTTAGGAATTTCAGTCGTTCCTGAATCTCGAACTACACACGGCCTGATTCTCGTATAACCAGAGATATGTAGGCGACTTGAAACCGAAGTCTCGGCCGTAATATTTTCACAACCCCTCATGTCTTGTTTTTCCTCCGATAATATTTCATCGGTCGGACAAAATTGGCTACTCCGTCAACTTTCTTTGCTCAACAATTCATCCCTCATTCCCGAGCAAAGAAGGGGCAGCTGTTGACACCCAATTTTGACCCACCTTAACCCTGTTTTTTTATGTTATTCGAATATTTAAGTATTTTAAAAAATATATTTTTTGTATAAATTTATATTTTAATTATCTTTTTCTACCCAAACAATTGTATATTTTTGCATTCATAATTTACAAAATTATTGTTATTACTATTATTATTATTTACTAACTTTTGAAATTTATCTTTTGTGTTATTTTATAAATGTTCCAATGAGAAAATTTTAAGTTATTAATTTATCGTAAATAACATTGATCTATTTTCTTTATAAATTAGTGATCTAATAAAATTTATTACGTAGTAATTTAGTAGTTATTTATATTATGTATTTTGATGAAATTTGATTTAGCCTCAATTATATTCAAATTTTAAACTTAGTCAAATCTTTTCATATTTAAAAAATACTCCTAAATATGTAAGAATATATTTTCTCCCTCCCCAAAAAAAAAAAAATCCTCTCCTAATGATTGTTTCCTTCTTTCAAATTTACCGATTTTTTTTACTTACTCTTAGTATGGCAAGAATTCTTTTATGTGATTATTTTTCTTCTTTTAAATTGACCGGATTTTTTTACCTACTCCTAGTATGGCAAGAATCTTGGTTTTGGTCAACTGAATCTGTGCAAATCAGTTTAAATATCCCCATTTTATGGAAAAAATATTTTTTGAATAAGGCAAGTTAATCGATTTATTTTAGGATAAATATAATCGAATCAAATTGATTGATATTATATTCTGAATCTAATAAATTACGGATTGTGATTTGAATTCTGAATATTTCTTTCCTTATAAGTGGGGATGATTGATCATTAAGAGATTTTCTGCCTAATTAATTGGATTCACTCCTTTATGGTAATAATATATTTTTATCCTCTTGCCTTTTAATTTCTTTTCTCTATCCTATATAAGCATTCCACCTCCCACTCCTCAGAAAAAAAAACAAACATATTCTCTCTTTTTAAGATACACAATATTTTGTTTAGTACTTTCTTTAGTGAAAAAAAAAAAGAAAGGAGGAGACATTACACTAAGTGGATTGCAATAACCTTTTCAACTTCATCCTTTTCTTGGCATTAATTCATAACTGGTTTGTTCTCTGTTTATATTCTGTTAGAACAAGGTCCTTTACGTGCTTGATTGTCGTGACTATCGTGTTGCTGGTTTGTTCCTCTTCTATGATATGTTAGAATAATACCTTTACAATTTGTTCTTTTTTTTGTTATTTGCATATCACTAGAAATAATGCCTATAGGACTTCAAATAAAAATACTTTTATAATATCCCCTCCACGTTATTAGAAAGCATGCCTATAGGACTTTTAGAAATATTTTTATACTATTTTCTTTCTCCACATTATTAGAAGCATGCCTATAGGATTTAACTTAACTTTAATTTATATAACTTAATCATCTCCTTTGGAATTTATGTTTAAACATTAATGTTTTAAAGATTAAAGTTTTCACCTAAAATATTTTATTTAACGTAAAGAAATGACCTACATTATAACACGTCATCATTTGTTTTCAAGCATGCTTTTTGAGGCTATGTGAGAACTTTATATGTTAATTGTCGTCCTATCTGTTTTGTTGTGACGCGAGTCTAATAGGAAACCTAGATTTTCTTTTAAGTCTAGAACCACCAAAATAGAAGTCCAACGCCTCATGGACTATAGGATGGGACGACAGGCATTCTAGGACCCGTTAGTCTTTAATATTTTTTTTTAGTCCGCTTTTAAGTTAACTAATAAAATTAACTTAGGAGGGGTAGGGGTAAGTAGGACCCTCGGAAAGGATGATTAAACTCGTGCTAAATAGGACAAACTCTGGTTTTGTCCTTTGGTTTAATTAAGCCATATGAAGCCTTTTCTGAAAAGCCGAGTAACTGATCCGAGAATTTAAATAACTCAATCTGTTTAATTACTGTTCATTTATTATTTGTTTACTTGCTTACTTAGATTCAATTCCAAGTACAAAAAATATAATTTAAATTGGTTTTCTTTCTTATATTTCTGTTGTTTTTTTTTTTTTTTTTTTTTTTTTGAAATAGATTAATTTATTTTATCACTTAGAATCAATTTAGAAAATTTTAAAATAAAGACCTTGCTTGTTATTTGCAACCCCCACATAAAATACGAGACACGGTCGGGACCCGCATTTGCGGACCTCGAAGGGTGCTTAACACCTTCCCTTCGAGGTAACTTGAGCCCGAACCCTCTTCTCTGGTTGACCTTTGACCTTAGGCTAGAATGGTGTCCTAATGCACCTTAATTCATTAGGTGGCGACTCCTCAATTAAAAATCCCAAACGAGTCGTTGCCACGACGTCGTCCAGGTTCCGTTTTCTCCGCGAGGAAAAAATGGGGCGCGACAAGCTTCTCTGACTTCCGCTTGATTTTTTCAGCCCCTATTGTGATTGGTAGACCTTCCTTTGTGTTGCCTTTGTCGCTGCTTTGTTCTTGTTTTTCAAGAATCCCTTATGCTTGCTGCTTATACAGCTTAGGTGCTGTTACTCTCAAGTTAAATTTTTGACACAGTGAAGATTACATTCACAATAAAAAGCATAGGTGTGGCCGGCTTCAACATCGGGTAAATATTCATTCACACCTCCTACGGCTTCTTCCTCGGCGATAAAAACACCAACACCTCTTCGTCCTTGTTGATTATCATTAGTCATTACATTCTCTAAAACTTCGCCAGTGTCCACTATGTTGCTGCTTCGTGCAGGATATAGATTTGGTGCTCCTATTGACCGCTGGAACAGAGAACTCTGGAATTTGTTGACGCAACAATCAAAAAGACGCCATGCTTGTTTGGGTATGTACGTGAAATCCGTCGAACTGTAGCTATGTTTGTTACACTTTGACAGGACTTCTTTGCTGTTGTTACGGGGTTGACGTGTACCGAAAACTATCTACGCATATCCCGAGTTAAGGGTAAGGCCCCTTTAAGTTCTACTATCCTCTCCAGCCCTCATTTTTCAATGCGACAAATTTGGCTGAACTGATGCTCAAACTATACTCCTGCTAAACCTACAGTTTAGGAAATAGTAATGATTTTCCGACTTCTCTTTTCAGACGCAATGTACCCAAGCATGGAAGAAAGTTCATCATCGAAAGTATCGGGTGAAAAAGTTACCCTATGAAGTTTGCTTTGGGTTAATGACGAGGAGGAGTTAGCACAAATTTACACAAACCTTTGCTATTTCTTAACTGCGGAGGTTTTCCAAACAAGCGAAGTGGAATCTACCCAAAAAACGCAATAAACTGCAGACATTTGCAATTAGCTCAGGTTTCAGGCCCAAAGCACAGCTGCCCCTTCTGTTACACTTATGCCTTCTGGATAGCTTCGCAGCGATGAAACAAAGGTAAGTTACGATCACACTTCAGCATTACATCTACGCCTTTCTCAACATTTTAATAACGAGTTCACAACGTCTCTAACTCTGAAAATCACATTATTTCTCCCACAGCTACATCCAGCTACAGCGGAAACAACTACATTGGTCAACTTTAGCCTGTCTACCATAGTCCTAATGTAATAATATACACTGACTGGAAAAATTGTCCTCCGAACAGGCCGTGAAGGAGTACTCATATAACATGACTGATCACTTACATTATTACATCCTATTTTCCAAATTGTACTCGCATCTACCTTCTTCATAATGCCATCGCCCGATAAGCTATATCAGGAATGGCTGTTTCGGATGCATGATCACTACGACAAGAAGATTGACTGCGGAGAAGATCAACTTGCTTTTGTAATTGGTCCTTCGCATAAGAAACAACTTGGCGTTTCCTCCGATGGTATAGATTGAAAACCAAAGTCGCAAACCTACTAATGAATTCTTGCTGCTGCATCATTCCACGGTAATCTTTGAGCCTGCTTGCGCATTACTGCAACTTGTTGTTTCCACTAATGCACATTTTTACACAAGATTATGATTCCGTTACTATTGCCGATTACTGTTGGTTCCCTGAATTTCTCCTATTGTTTCTGACAATTCACAGGGCTTTCCATAGGAAAGGGAAAACTTGGAAATCAGGGCAGAAGATTCAAATTTGGCAAGGAGCTTATAGGGGTTTCCATAACAACAAACTTTTTGGCACATTGAAATTTATTATCCTTAGAGGATGGAAGGTCGTCTCAGGTGGTAAGTTTTTATATGGTTCATGAGCCTTGTACTTCTGTATGATTGAACCTGTGGGTGCGTGAGTAGTTTCTACTGGTACGACTAGCTGACATTGGCTTCGGTCGTAACATTTCACTCTATATTTTCCAGGTGAGGCTTGAATCGTTCTGTGGGTTTACAACTCACTAATTATTCCATAGAACTAGCTCTCGACACATAGCCTATGCAACAAAATTTGCTTGACATGTTGACTTTTACGCGATACGCCAATATGAATTTAACCGTTTAGCAATTTCGCTCGCTATGACTGAAACTTCTCCGAATGCGTCCAGCCGCCTTTCCAGATTTACAACATTTGCGTTTCAGTGTGAAAAGCTTCAACCAACTGTTTTTTGGCTTTGGCTGTTCCCACAACAGGAAATTACTACTTCACCCACTACGTATAAGTACTTAGTAATAATATAGTGCCTTGGTATAAAGGCGAATGAACATTACGCATTACGAAGAGTGCTTTGAAAACTTATCATATATAACAAGAAAATAGGATTACCATTCTAAAATCCTCTTCTATCTTTTTAGAAAAATCTCTTTTCGTTGATATGTTGTCTACATTTCAAGGAATGAAGTTTGTTAGCTGCTTGTACATTTCCTATGCCTCTCAATATGCTTTGGTAGTTTTGTGGCCTTACAATGGTATTGGGTTTAAAAAAAAATTGCACTCTTCTTTTGGGTTATGTAAAATGACTGGAGATAAGTTGCTTCTACTTTGTTCTGTTTCTGTTGGTTTCTTGTGATAAGAGACGGTTGGACAAGTAAGTCTACTTTTTGATGTTGTATTCTTTATATCGATATCTACTTTCTTTTTGGGGGGGTAATCGATAGCTGCAAAAGTCTTCTCCCCGTTAATATATCATTTTATTTATCACCAGAAATATTACATCAGCACCTTTATTCCTATGTAAGTAAAGACTGCTTAGATTTTGACATAGAATGCTTGATTCAAATTCACATGTACAGTAATTAGTGTACTTTTCCTAGAGTATTGACAAAGAAATGTGGTGTATGCTTAAAATGTGAACTAGGTAGAAGTTTAATGAAGAAAGATTTGTTCATCTGAGAAAATTAATTAGACCATGATTTACTCTTACCTAGAGATACTAAAATGTCTATCTAAAAGTGCTATGAAGGTTTTGTGTACTTGTTGATATAAAATAACTTCTCCCAATATTGAACATGACATGTTAAGTGAAAGTAGCCAACATAAAGTTCAACATGTGCTATGTTTATTATCAAAACTATATTTTGATTGTCGCGATGATTATTTGATTTTTAAGATGTTGGTCTGGACTTCGTAATCACTTTATATTATTTGCTACATTCTGAAAAATAGTTCCAACTATGGATTTTCAAAAGTATAAATTTATTTTTCTGTAGCTACTATTACCATGTGTTCAAATTTAGTAGCACATCCGCACACGCACTACTCCTCAACCCTTGTTTGGTTATATTACATACATTCCGCAAATGCTTAACTGGATTGCACATGTAAAAAGTTGCACTCAGTTGGGTTTACTGCTGCTTCTCCATTGTAGCGATGAAGTCATGCTCTTTTTCCGCTTCCTCTCACAGTGGGTAATATCCCCTATGCATCTATATTACTGTCTTATAGTTACTGCCTTTTGCTACATACATTCCTCAGGTGTTTAAAGTTGCACTGTAGAAAAGCATGGATGAACGTTCATTATCGAAAGAATCAGATTCAACTGTTAAATCCATCAACTTCGGTTTGGGTACGCCACAGTAAAGAGTAAGCACCATGTTATACAAAGCTGTAGTGTTTCCTGTGGGTACAACGGGTATCAACTTGCAATGGAAAGGGGGCTTTTCCCCGCGGTCGCTTCAGGTCCCTCTGAAATCATCAGGGGGCACATACAAAATCGCGGTCCTCCATTGTCGAAGCACGTGGAAGACAACAGATCATCCAGACACTCAGAACAGCTTCTCGAAGACACCAAACATGGTACCACTACACCACAGGATAACCTTCGCAATCCACTGTGGCAACCCCATACATGGAGACATCTTCTGGATAGTTTCCTCGCAGTGGAACACAGGTAAATACAAGTTACACCTTGGCATTTTACGTCCAGCTCCCTTACAATGCGGATTCCAAATTTACAACTGCTTCACCACTGAAAACGTACTTGTTTCTCTCGTACCTACATCGGGGGCCGCCGGAACAAAGGATAGCAGCAACGTAGCACATTCGGTAGACACATGTTCCTTCCATAAGGCACTTATCTATGTGCTCATATAACTTCTTATTTAGTTTGGATTATCGACGGCTCTGTCTTCCTGCCTCTCCGCCCGTGCAGCGCGCGGGCACCAACCCTCTAGTAAATGAATAAAGCATTCCTTTCACTTTCTTGGTAGAAGAAAAGGCGAATGACTTGATCTTATAGAAGAAGATACTATTCTACGTATAAAAAACAATTAGATTCTTTTTACTACACTCTTTCTCTTGATCTTTGAATGAAAACGAGGGGTTATGCATAAGAATATAAGATCATGACACTTACTAATATATATAAATTCTTAAAGAGTGTGCAAGATAAAAACACACAAATTTTGAGATGGAGAATAATATATAACTAAATTATAAATTATTTAATTCATGGAAGAAATCATTATGTATATAACAACTTTCTTCATTTTTATCATTATTTTTTCCTTTTATCTTATTTTGAGAAATGCAAATTCAATGTTTCAATTTTTTTTGTACCTTTTGATATTCCAAGTTATCACCCCGTTAATGCTATTTTTTTTATATTCCAAACTAATCTTTTTTAAAAATTTAATTTGGTAGGATTCAATACTTGAAATCCCTTAATAATCCAAGAATTAATATTACATATTGATTATAACTGTCTTCACTTATATTTTAAACTCTATGAAATGTCTACCTAAGTTTTTTTTATTTTTCATCTATTTTCTTTTCTTCATTAAGTCACATAGCAGGTAAGAAAGAATATACGTCTAATAATTTGATTTCATAATTAAAGTATTTTAAAAGATTAAATATTTTCATCTTTCTTTTCACCTGGGAAAGAGATACTTTGTTATCATATTTTTACTGTTATCTAATATGGTAAAATATCAAAGAGTAGATCCTAAATATTTAAACTATTTTTATCAGAAAATGAATGAAATTCTTGAAATTTAATTATAAAATAATTATAAATATATTGACAATTTGCAATAATTTATGTCAACTGATATGTACACGTACAATGCACGTGTTCGAAAACTAGTTGGAATTAAACATACGAGCACCAATATCGTATTCTAACAATAGCAACCACAAGCCATAAGCCTTCTTAAGAAGTCAAAGTATTACATTTTAGTTGACATTTCCTCTATTCCAAATCGAATATTACGATATTATTTGCCAGTACATAATTAATAAAAAGTATCATTAAAATAATCATTATTTCCTCAAATTTATAAAGTCCGAATAGGAAAAAAAGGTTGCCTAAACCAAATAGGAAAAAATATTACCTAAACCTAATAGGATTAAGGTTACCTAAACCAAATAGGAAAAACTAAATTTATTTGTCCTACTTTATATTGGACTACATTCTCTAATTATAATCTAGTTAGGTTTTTTTTCAGTATTATAAATAGGGCGATACAAAAACTTTTCGACTCAATTGAGTAAAAGTTTATTCGTGAACAGTAGAACAATTTTCTAAACGATTTTGTATTCAATGTCTCAGGTGAATCTTCCTAGAGCAATTCGGGTGAAGAACAAAACCCCAGCCCCAATCCAAATCACCGCCGAGCAAATTCTCCGGGAAGCTAGGGAATGTCAAGACGGAGAAATCAGACCACCCAAGCAGATGATCACTGACCGAACAGAAGTAGATGATTACCGCCTTCGCAAGCGAAAGGAATTTGAGTCCTTAATTAGCCGTGTAGGCTGGGACAAGAGTGTGTGGGTGAAGTATGCTAAATGGGAAGAATCACAAAACGACTTGAACCGTGCTCGTTCTATATGGGAACGTGCACTTGCAGTCGATGCACTTAGCCGTGATCATACCATCTGGTTGAAATATGTCGATATGGAGATGAAGAATAAGTTTGTTAATCATGCTCGTAATCTATGGGATCGAGCTGTTATCCGTTTGCCTAGGGTTGATCAGTTGTGGTACAAGTATATTCATATGGAAGAGATGCTCGGCAATGTGGCCGGTGCGAGACAGATTTTTGAGAGGTGGATGGGGTGGATGCCGGATCAGCAAGGGTGGTTGTCTTACATTAAATTTGAGTTGAGGTATAATGAAATAGAGAGGGCAAGAGAAATTTTCGAGAGATTAGTACAGTGTCATCCGAAAGTTAGTTCTTGGATTAGATTCGCAAAATTTGAGATGAAGAATGGGGAGATAGGGAGGGCAAGGAATTGTTATGAGAGGGCTGTGGATAAGTTGGCAGATGACGAGGAGGAAGCTAAGCAGTTGTTTGTGGCATTTGCAGAGTTTGAGGAAAAGTGTAAGGAGACGGACAGGGCAAGGTGTATATATAAATTTGCACTTGATCATATACCGAAAGGGCGAACTGAGGATTTGTACAGCAAGTTTGTGGCATTTGAAAAGCAGTATGATGATAGAGATGGTATTGAGGATGCTATAGTTGGAAAAAGGAGGTTTCAGTATGAGGATCAAGTAAGGAGGAATCCAAGTAACTACAATACATGGTTTGATTATATTCGTCTAGAAGAGAGTGTTGGAAATAAAGAGAAGGTTAGAGAGGTTTATGAGAGAGCCATTGCTAATGTTCCTCTGGCTGAAGAGAAGCGGTATTGGCAGCGATACATTTACTTATGGATTAATTATGCATTATATGAAGAGCTTGAAGCACAAGACATGGAAAGGGCCAGACATGTCTACAGGGAGTGTCTTAAGCTGATTCCGCATCACAAGTTCTCATTTGCAAAGATTTGGTTGTTGGCTGTGCAGTTTGAGATTCGACAATTTAGACTCAAGGAGGCGCGGCTTCTACTTGGAGAAGCAATTGGAAGGGCTCCTAAAGACAAGATATTTAAAAAGTACATTGAGATAGAGCTGCATTTTGGGAACATAGACCGTTGCAGAAAGCTTTATGAGAAGTACTTAGAATGGTCACCAGAAAATTGCTATGCTTGGAGAAAATTCGCGGAGTTAGAGAGGTCCTTGTATGAAACGGAGAGAGCCAGAGCTGTTTTTGAGCTTGCAGTTGACCAACCTGCACTGGATATGCCAGAGTTACTATGGAAGGCTTACATCGACTTCGAGATCTCTGAGGGTGAATTTGAAAGAACAAGAGCACTATATGAGAGACTTCTTAACCGTACAAAACACTTGAAGGTGTGGCTAAGTTATGCCAAGTTTGAGGCCTCGGCTAAAGATTCAGATACTGAACAGAAGAAGAAGTGCCTGCAACATGCCAGAGTTGTCTTCAAGAGGGCCATTTCTTACTTGAGGAATTCAGCTCCTGAACTGAAAGATGAAAGAGCAATGCTTCTGGAAGAATGGCTAAATATGGAAAGCAATTCTGGTGAGCTTGGTGATGTCAATTTAGTTCGTGCTGAACTACCAAAGAAACTGAAGAAGAGAAGACAAATAGACATGAGGGATGGTCCAGCAGTGTACGAGGAGTACATAGACTATCTTTTCCCTGAGGAAATGCAGAGGATCAATCTTAATGTCTTGGCTTCTGCTTATAAATGGAAGAAGCAGCGGGTTGCATCCAAAGGAGATTAGCTAGATACTCTTTATCTTCCACTGTATAGAGTTTTAATTATTTTAGTTTTGCTCAATTTTTTATCTCCTTTTCTTGGCAATTTGTAACGAATAATATGATTGAGGAAAGGGCAGATGTACAATTTTTAGAATAAAAGATGACTTATTACAAAAAGCCTCATGTGTTACTTTAAGGTGGATATATTATTGGACCCCCCTCCAGTTTGTGATTTTGAATCAATTATTGGCAGAACTCTACAACCTAATGTGTCGCCAAGTTCTTGATTTTGTGGCTGGAAGGGCAACGTAGTATTAGTTTATATTTTAGTGGAAAACTTAAGTTGCCTCTCTACTTCTTTAGTTTAGTTCATGCTGTGCAAATTAATACTTGTATTTTCGTTACAAGAAAGGTGGTTATTGTATGGGTCAAAACCCAAATTCGATAGCTGGACATATTGGATAGTGACACGTGGAAATCAAAGACAAATCAGATATGACGCGGCGAACTGGTACTGGCCTCAGAGTATGTACCCCTCTATCTTTCTTGAAGGGCTGAATGGGTTATCCTAGTTGGTCTGATTTTTTCAGTGTCATAAGGCTGGGACACATCTCCATGGCAAGTCATTATAGGGGCTATCGAGATTCATGTAAGGTCTTATTTGTGCGCCATCTCAGTTTTATTACTCACAAGCTATTACTCTCAAGTTTCTATTGCTTCTTGCTTTTCCGGTGACATTGCCGGACAACCATGCGGAAGAACATGCTTAATCTACTTCATTACTTTTTATGTTGTCATTGTTATTTATAACCTCATTATCTTTATCACATCTAATTATAAGCAATTTAGTATAAACAATCTTATTGTTGGGTCACTTCAGTCTGCTTGTCCTTGAGCCACGAATAACCATTTTCTCAATTGTATAAACAATTTTGTCCCATCCATGATGTAGCATAAAACATCATTTTCCTCATCTCTAAAGTAAATTCATCTCAACTTTTGGGCGGAGGGACTTGGACCACAGAATGTCTTCATCAACTAAAGTCCGTGTTTGTCCAACTTCTCATAAGACTTAGTAGAAACCTGAAACAATTTTTAATAATTTTAGTTATTGTTACTTGATAAATCTAAGCTACTCTTGAATCCTTCAAGGAGTTTACACATTGACATTATATAAAAGGTTCTATTATACCATCTGCTTTCTTAAATGATAACTACAAGTACCTGATCATTAGATGATGGAGAGCTGCGTGAAAATCTGCTTGGAGGATTTGTACTATTTAAATGTGCAGGAGAATTAGCGTATTGATTTGGCATTGTATATGGGGACTGCACGTATGGGGATACTGGTGACCGCAACATGGGACTTTGATGTCCACTTGAATGTACTGGAGATGCAATCGGACTTTGCCACTTGGGTTTATTAGTAGTAGCCCCTGTTGTCATTGCTCCTGGAGATCTTCTAGGTGAAAATATCATCGATGGAGGAATGTTGATCCTAATTCTGGACACAAAAATAGCAAGTGTATGTTGATCAATATGTAAACGATGACATTCTTGATTAAGATATTGTAAGCCGGTATTGCTAACATACTTGTTATGAACATCAACATAGTCATCTGTCTCGTCGTATATTGGTTCCTTCCAGGAGAAAAAATTAAGAGTTATTACAGACAACTTAGCAATCAATCATCAATCAAGACACAAAAATAAAATCACATAATAGACATGAATCATTGATTTTACCTGCAGAAGTTGTTCAAGGACATCTTCCATTGTAATGATACCAATTGCTTCTTCTCCTAAGATTAAAGATCATTCCAATTTATCGTTAATTAATTTTACTCGCATAAGTTGTGGGACTACACTGGGTATTGTTGTTCTATTCCAATTTCCAAAAGTTTATGAAAGTAAATATATGGAAAATTAGTTAGTAGTACTAATGTACATTGCATACCCTTTTCAACTGCATGACACTGTTGAATTGGACTAGGCGGAAGGATCTTTATCTTGATTATATCGTGTTTAGCAGTGGCATTTTCTGCAGTTTCCTTAGTGATCCAACTACTCTTCACCACTACAGCCATATGGCTGTGCCCTTTCTCGAACTGGTTAAGAAGATCATATAATGGTAAAGAATCTGGAACTCTGCAGGAGATTAAATAGAGATCAAGTCAACTTTCACTACGGATTCACTTTAATTTCAACTATTTTCAGGTTGAATTCTCATATGGTCACTAAACTAATAGTTACTATTATATAAAAAGTCATATTTTTCGACTAAAAAAGGTGTTTTTCTAAGATAATAACTATTAGTCGAGTGACTGTATGAGAAGATAAATTAATAGTATCGTACTTTGGTATACTCCTTATGGTGAGATCTTTAATAGGCACCTCATCTTCAGGACGAAATTTTATCAAATTCTTCACCTAGAAGTTGTTTGAATGATAAAGAAAAGTCAAATATGCAATAAAAATGTTGCAGATTGATAAATAAAGTACTAGTATATTATCCTTGAAATACTACTAAACAAGAAAAGGCTTACCAAGATTAGGCCTACAATATTTGTTGGACTACCAGAGTATACAGGTACACGACTGTGGCCTTTGCTTAATATCAGATTTATTATCTCACTGAGAATCATCAAAAATTGATTTGGGTTATACATAAAACATACAAACATGATGTGCTCATTGATGCTAGCTAGGAAAATTTTGGCAGAGTTATTAGCATACTCAGTAAGTTTAGAATGAAGATCAAGGGAAAAGACTAGGGACATGGGGGTCATTGCATCTTTAACCGATTTCTGAGCTAGGTCCAATGCTCCAGCAATTATGGTTGTCTCATCGTGGCTCAACTCCCCGCCTTTCCCTGCCTGTCATCAGAGTCGAATTCAAGATCTAGAGTTAATGGTCTTATTTTATTGTATGCATACATCATTGAGCTGAAAGTAATGAATAGATAACTAATCTTAGATACGCCTCAGACGGCTAACCAATATATGATTCAGAGGTGGTCTCGTCTTAGAACTTAAAATCAAAAAAAAAATTAAAGGTACAAAATACTAACCTCATTACCATGCATATTCACCAAGGTTTTCAGCTCTGCACGGCGTAGAAGTGCAGAGTGCCCTTTCCCCAGGAGTAAATCCAACAACTGATCAGACCAAGTGAACAAACATAAATAGTTGATCATAAGTATGCCCAAATAGACAACTTTTATATACATTTGAGTCATTGACAGTACAATGAAAGTTTACACAGTCATCTAAATTGGCTCTATACCTTACTGATGGGGTATGATAAAGGGAAGACAACTATGACAAGCAAACGAACCAAAGGTGCCAATCTTGCACCAATGCTCAGTCCATAGCGCGAACAGATGGACTGAGGAATAATCTATGGGAGGCAAAAAATTGAAGTTAAGTAGCTATTTTTAAAGAAATAAATCAATTTTTTGAATAAAAGATGAATTCATGAGAGATGACCTCTCCAAAGGCTAGTATGAGGGTGACTGATATTAATATAGCACCCCATGCAGGTAGTATAGCATCTAGGAATATTGGAAGAGCCTGTTTCATGAAAAAATACAACATACATCAGCTTGAAAAATGGCAAGGACAACGGTACATCACTCACCGAATTCAATAAAATTTAAACGTTGTAAGGTCTGAATCCAAAATTTAAACATTACAGAGTTTTAGTTGGAAAGTAGATTCTGAAACGTATATATGTCAAACCCGTAAACTCATTGTTGGATCCGTGGCTAGTAACATACCTCCATAGCCATGGCGTTACATATTAGAAGAGTACACAAGAGCAAGTGCTGATTCTTCACAATGGGCAGAATTTTCTCTGTGATCAGTTAGAAACAGAGCAATTAGAACTCAAACTGGCATCACTCAGACAATAAATTGACTTATTGGAAACGTTTCTAACGAACTTTTCATTGGAAATTCGCGGTTTTTTTAGTGATGACTAGCATGATAAAATTAACTATTGAATTGAAACAAGGATTAATATCAATCACCTGCGTTTTTTCGATCATTTGGCTGACCAGCCTTAATTAGAACCTCAAGATCCATAAGACTAAGGGACATGAGTCCTAGTGTTAGTCCAGACATAAGTCCAGCAAAACACACAAGTGACACACAGATAATTAAGTATACCCAAAACATAGTTTCACAACATGGTACATCATTTGCAGCCATTTTTGTGTTAATTTGACAACTTTTTGTGATTGATATTAAAGTTGTTAACGCACAAAAGACTGGAATTTGGAACAGAACTACTACACTTATATAAGGAGGACGAGATGGATAAGTTAAAATTTTATTATAAAAAATGGTGAGATGGATTAAGTAATATAAAACTCCCGTGTATCTTTAAAATCTGTTCATCTGAGATTCTACTTCCTATATCCAACTTTACTTCTCTACTATATTAAAACAGATGTCCAGCAATATTTAACCAATTTGGAGACGCAGAGGAATTAAGAAATATAAATTACGAGGATAATTTTATCAAATAACTCTTTGAATATAATAAAAACAATGTCATGAAAAAATATAATCAGAAAATTGACTATAAATAATGATAAGGGTGAGTTAGAAATTAAGTATAAAACTCTCTCTTGATTTCATAAAGCTAAGGGTGTCAACGGAACCGACACCTACTAGTATCGATCTAGTTCCATCCTGGTCTAGTACCGGTCCGGTAGTGTGCCGGTAGGGTCTGGTATTAGGGGGGCCGGGAGGGGTAAAAATTACCGGTTTCGTTATATCGGTCCCGGTCCAGAATTACCGGTTGAATTTTGTTTAAAAAAAATTATTGGACCGTTTTGGGGCCTGGGCCCCACCCCAACGGTCATTTCAGAATTGTGGCCGTTTTTGTAGCCGTTTGGAACGACTATTTTCCCTAATTTCATTATTTATTTTTTAAAATTACCTCCTAATTTTTTTCCTATAAATACCCTACCCCTTCACATTTTTTACGTACACAATTCTTATTCTCAAATCTCTACTCTCTAATATTATAATTATACTATACTATAATTATAAATATTATATTATTTATCTCTCTTAGTTAATATTAATTAATTAATTAGTTTGTCAATTTAGGTGGGCTATTTGGAATTTGGAGCAAATTTTGGTGAATCAATTTGGAGCATATTCAAGCTTCAAGTTTCATCAACTTCAGCTTCTATGTCTGTTATTACACAAACGTTTGGTACATTCGTTCCAACTTATAAATTTCATCTTATTAGTTTTTATTCTTTAATCTTTACTAGTTGAATACTTGAATTATTTTTTTAAATAAATAATTTTATATAATCTTTACTTGTATCATTTTATTTAACATAGATTCCGGTAGAAAAAAAAGGAAAAAGTACTTTTTTCGGTGGAATTGCTAAAGTTTTAATCGGTAAAAAATCAACTGGTAGTTCTTCTAAATCTACAAGAGAACCGCCGCTTAGAATTAAGACGGAAGATTTTACACATGTTGACGATACTTGTTTTAATATCGATTCTAATACGGAATTAGATCATGAATTTCATGAACAAAGATTTGGTTGTAATATAGATTTAGATGAAGATGATAATGAAATTAATGAAGATGATAGATATCTTTTATGATGATGAAACGCAACCACTACACACTGCTACTACTCCCCCCCCCCCCCCTACCGCTCCTGGCTAAAGCGGACAAATATTGTTGGACATGTATTTTTAGTATAATAGACAAGTAAAGATGAACAACGGGAATATTTTATCTATTCGTGTCAATTGTATCCTTGCTACTCCTTCTATTCACTTTCACTTGTCACTATTTCGTTTTTCGAGGTCAACTTGACTAAACTTCAAAACTAAATTGAGGTAGTTAAATTTAATAATTGAAATATAATATTTAGATGATTAACAACCATACGAAAAATGTTATACGTTGCAATCCTTCTCATATTAATATGATTAAAAAAATACATTTTAAAATGTTGGTCAAAGTTCATATAATTTGACCTCGATAATTGAAATAGTGACAAGTGAACAGAGGAAGTATTAGATATTATTTAATATCTTCTAGTACATTTTCCAAAGTATTAAATTTAATACTCCATCTCTTATTTCGCTTTTCAATGTCAACTTGATTAAATTTCAAAACTAAATTGAAGTAGCTAAATTTAGTATTCGAAATCTATAATTTAGATGGCTGAAAACTATACGAAAAAATGTTATAAATTGCAATACGTAGATATTAACATGACTATAAAATACCTCTTAAAATATTGGTCAAAATTCATACAGTTTAACCTCGATAAATAAAATAATGACAGGTAAAAATAAACGAAAGGAATATATTCAAAGGGTAATAGTATTACCACCCCTATTATTTACACACTTGTCATTCACCCTAACCATATCAAAAGATTATTTAATGATCTAAATTCACTTATTAATTGAACAAATTTTGCTAAATAAACCCTATCTAATATTTGTGGTAACAACCAAGCCTTAATGACTATTTGTGCGCTTTGTTACGTACCATTAAAGTGACTTAAAAGTTAATTAATATAACAATTAAGATGGGACACATCGAATGAAAGAGCATGCTAGTGCATATTGATATGGAACCCACTTTATAATTTAATCAACCTCATTAATTCTCTACCACAAAATGATTATTGCTAAGGGCGGTTAGAGAGTAAAGCCAATATATAAATCATTCTATAATAGTTGTGATTTTTATAATTGATTTTAGCTATGACAATAACCATTATCTTTATAGAAGGAAATTCTTTGTTCGTCTCAAATTAATTAATTTTTTGAGAACTTTTTTAGTGTTTAAAATAATTGGATAGTTCAAAGTGAATGTTTGAATTTTTTTTAATATTTGTCCTTTCATTTATTGAAGTTTTATATTTTCTAGGAGATAAATTACACAGGGCGATAGTAAACAGTATGATTTGAATTTTATCTTTGGATGTTTTTCTTAATACATGTATATTGCCTCACAAATTTAATTAAAATGAGACGAAGGGACTAACTTTTATTTATTATTTTCCACTTTTGGTGCTAAACACTTATTTTCATTATAAAGAAAGCACTACAAATGTTTTGTTGTAAGATGAAATAGAGTAGTTAACTAATAACAGGTCTAGTATTATTTACCAAATATTTTGAAAATCTAATATATTTCCTCCGCTTCATTTTATCTGGCACTCTTTGACTTGGCACGATATTTAAGAAAAAAAAAGAAGACTTTTAAAGCTTGTAATCTAAAATTATTCATACTGTGTGGCTGAAAATCATATCGTTAAGGGTAAAATGAAAATTTTAAAGGTAAATTATTTTCAATTAGATTAAAGTGACAATCTTTTTGGGACGGACCAAAACGGAAAGGATGCCACATAAAATGGGACTGAAGGAGTAGTATTTGTTACTCCCTTAGTATTCAAACAACAACAGAAATAGTAAACAGGCATGGTGACTTTTGGGGAGGAAGGTATTTGTTCAAAGAACAATTTTACGTGTGAATTTTAAAATGTAGTTAAACTAATTAATTTCGCATATTTAATTAATAAATAACCTGTAAATAATTTATCAATTAAATAATTAAATAATAATTCACAAACAAGAAAATTTGAGATTGGTTAAATAAATATCGCCCAAAAAATTTATCAATCAATCATATGCCGAAGCTGAGCGAGCGACGACAACAACAACGTGAGGAGGTCCCCTTTATTTGACTCTTTAAGAGTTAGAGTGGGTGTTTCCTAATATAAGGACAACACTTTTCCTTTATTTTTAGACGAGGGAGAAATAACTCTTTATTTCCTTTCCTTTACTTGATAATTCCATATTTTCCTTATTCTTTCAACCTTTCATTTTCTTTCGATCTTCAATTCTCAATTCACACTTATTACTTAAATCCAACAGTATTTTTGACAAAGATTTGCTGACAGATTTAATATTGTTGAAAGATTTGCCCACATTTATATTCCATTGGACAAAAGTTTCCGATCTTATAACACTCACCAAAAGTTTATAAATGATGTATTAACATGCTTTAATTTTTAATTATTGAAAAATGACTATCTTCTGAGATTTTAAACTTAATAATTCTGTTATTTTTTAATTAAACTTTTTATCTAATAAGAAAATCAAATTTGAATATCAAATATTATTACAGGTATAACAATCCATATAATAAGCAAATAAGATTTTCATTTTTTTCTGTTTGTGAGGATTTTGTTTTTCACTTTTCTACACTGTTGTCTAAATAAGTTATAAGAATGAATTGTAAATAAAAATACAAATGAACTCTGTGTATATATATAGGACTCGCCATGATACTATAACAACAACAACAACTTACCCAGTGAAATTTCACAAGTGGGGTCTGGAGAGAGTAGAATGTACGCAGGCCTTACCACTGCCTCATAAGGGTAGGAAAGTTGTTTCTTGGGAACCCCCATCTCAAAAACCATTGAGCAGAATAAACTAGATATGAAAAAAGGGAAAGAAAAGAAAGGGAACAGAAAGAACGACTACTAAGGAAAAACACATGAGAGTATGCACATACGCTAAAATTAATATATCAAAAACAGAAAATGACAACACAAGATATACTTTTTGAACTCACAAACTCGACCCTTTCCGTCTCTGATCATCTAATACCAATTTAATATTTTCTCAAATTCTCATTTAGGTAAACATCCTAATTTAATTTTCCTGGTATACGTCGTAGTTTCCATTATTCGATCGTGTTATTTCTTTCAAGCATTTTCCATATCATCTTTGGGTATTTTCCCAAGTGAAGTTGAATAGAACTGGACAATAATGTGAGATCATCCTCCCATTAAATATGGCTTTACAGAACAACTATTCATAAAACAATAGTAATAATTAAAGTATACTTTAAAAAAGCTTTCGAAATGTATGTATATATGTTGGAGCAGTTGACAAATAAATTAAATTTAAAATGCAATCATCGCATGGTTGATGCAAAAATATATATGTTGCTAGTTAATCACTATATGCATACAATTAATTGTAAAGTCTATTTGATACATAAAATAGAAAAAAAATTCAACAACAAAAATACCAAAAAAAAAAAATGGGGCTTTTTTTTTTTATATAAAATGAATATTATTATTTGTTTATTTACGATCAATAGTAAATGATTGTGGAACTGGAAGTTTGCTTTTTAACATTTTTGTGATATTCTTTGATTTAGAACGATGTTTAAGTAAAAAAAAATGAAAACTTTCAAAACTTGTGGTATAAAATTATTCTTATTAGATATTTGTGTTATCGAGACTCATTTTATTAAGCGTAAAATAAAAATTTAAATTGTTTCTAATTACAGTAAGATATCGTTTCTTTTGAACTAGAAAAAAAATACCACATTAAATAAGACAGAATGAGCCGTTTATGTACGTAGGTTCTATTGTACGAGTATATCCACATTTTCGAGAACGTCATTTATTTGGAATTTACGAAATGCCAATATTTTGGTATTCCCATTTGCTTAGATCATATAAATAGCCTCAAACACCGAAAGCCATAGAGTGGAAACTTCCCCGAAGTTCACTTTAATATATATTTTCTAATTGTTTTTGTGTTAAATAGAAACACTCAATTAGCTTCATACATGTAGTTCTGATATACTTCATTTTGAGTGGCCTACGTCAGTTAGGGATAAGAGATTTGGTCTTAGATAATTCTCGATAAAACAAACTCTCTATCTCTTTGAGATAGTGACAAGGTCTGTGTTTTGTTTCCAAGACTTCACTTGTTGTCTTAGAGAATTCTTGCCTTATGACACTCATCCTCATTCTTTACAACAATAATATACCCAGTGGAATCCCACAAATGAGGTCTAGGGAGGGTAGAATGTACGCAGACCTTACCACCACCTCATAGAGGTAGAGAGATTGTTTCCTGGGAACCCTCGTCACAAAAACTCATCCTGATTCTTTTACACATAAAATTGAAATAGATGTACAAACCCCTTTATTTCCAATGAAATGATGAATATATATCTGTACAACCGATCACACCTTTTGTTCCAATGAAACAAGTAAAAATGTTCTTAAGTTTTAACACAGTAAGGTTTAAAAGAAATTACCAAAATTGCTTCAGCATGGGAAATAAGCTGTACAAAGTCGAGATCATATTAAAACTGAGTAATTATGACTCTTCACTGAAATAAATATGATGTAATGGATCAAACAATTACTACATGCTATGTACAATTCTGAGTCAGAAGTAGTACAACAAGATCTAGAGAATAACAAGCTTTTCATGATTCAGCTTGCTGACTTTCTTTCTTTTGGCGCGACTTGTGGTGGATCCTGGGAAACAGCAGATCATTAAGTTGTCTTTCAGCACTATACTCCGATGAGGCCTGCAAAGCAACATTCTATTACCTTTTCACGTACATTGGGTAAAAGAAATATGCACGCACAGAAGAATACAATGTTTGTTTAGCAAGATTCTGTTAACTTTCACCTACATTGGGTAAAAGAAAGATGCAGGCATAGAAGAATATAATGAGTATGTTTAGCATAGAGGAAAACATTTTCTCGAAAATACCATGTTTAGTTAGTTTCAACATTTTGGAAAATACTTTCTTAAGAACACAATTTCCTCTAATTTCTGGAACATAACTTTACTAGCAAGAGGAGGGAAGTCATTTCTGTACCTCTCGCACCGCCCCAGGTCATCTCCAACTGATGGTTTCAACCGAACCTCACGCAAACTCCCACCTCCACCTACCCCCATTAATCTTAACGTTTGGAAAATAACTTCCCTAGCAAGAGGGAGTGTTGGGTTTCTTGAAGCTTTTATGATAAACAAAATGTGCTGGGACAGTTAGATGGGCTGGATCAGGACTGGACTTGGAACAGGATAATGAACCAGGTAGGATGCTGACCTGTTCCATCAGAAGTCTAGCTGAAGCATGACAACTGGAATAAGGTCCAATGAAAGCTTAGACTGGAAGAATCAGAAGAGGAAAGAAGTTGGTAAACGATCAGAGAGGTGAACTCCATCAAAACAAGGGATAAAGGCGTGATCAAGTGAAGCAGGAATCTTCCACTCAAACATGGCAAATGGAAGAGTTTGACTTCAAAAGGTGGTTGTGAACAAATATACCTCGATGATCTGAGGGCATAAATAAAGAACTCTTTCACAGAAGAAGATTATACACTTGCACAACAAGCAAAGCCAGAACTTAAGCAAATAAGCAAGAACTATTTTTTATTTCTGAGAAAGGGTAAGCAAGAGCAATTTGAGAAGAAGTTGACTTATTGTTCAAGAACAGCCTGATACAAAGAACCAGATTGAAGAACCTGTTTCATGCTTAGGAGTCTATGCAACTGTCAGGTCTAAAATTCTTGTATTAGGGTGATTATCGAGTCGTACCCTCTCAGCTTTTTCTAGAAGACTTTTTAGGGATAAACAGAAATAGGAATTGGATTTCAAGTTGGGATAACTCGAAAAGGGAAGCAACAATCTGGGAAGATTATTGCTTTGGCGATTAGAGTTATTTCTTATGTTGCAACTCTTGTAATCTAATAATGTTAAGGCTCATTGATTTAATGGGTTTGGGTAGAATCCAGCAGAGGTGCCTGTTATGGTGGTTCGCCTTTGTGAGTCGGATGTTTTCCACGTAAAAACATTGTGCCTTTACTCTACTGCAATTATTAGACTAATAACTGGATAGAAGGAACAAGTAACACGGTTCAAAGCTTAGGCGCAAATTAGACATAACTCATGTCAGCTATTAGGACATGCACAATATCGAGGGAATTCATTTTCCGTAGCTCTCCCACATCATTTCCAACTGATGGTTTCAACCCACCCACCCACTCTCATCCAAACACCCACCTCCACCAATTCCCATTCCCTCACACCACCCGACGAATACCCCAGGCCCCACCCCCCTAAAAGTTAATAATGCCATGTGATACTTTTTGAGAAATATTCCTGTTTACTTATCAAATACCAAAAAATATGTGAGAAAATCACTAAATTTCTCATCAATTTTCTTTTACAGTAGACAGCATATATCTTCAAGGTCTCAACTATTCTCTTGCTCACAAGAAATAAGAACAAAAATGGACTACCTTTGATAGTAGAACATATGATCCCAATAACTTAGAAGGTATAGGATTTAAGATGAAGAAATATTAAAAATGTACGTGCAGGTTGCCTTTCCCTTTTCTCTATTCAATCTGGGTTTACAAATTTTCACACAGGATGCCCCTTAATTGGTTTTACATTAAATTTCAATTTTTAGCTGTTGAAGGCATAATTGAGTAAATATGAATGTGCCCTCTTTAATTGCTTGAGGTTTAGATAAAGTGATCACATACTTCACATTCGCATCAGAGCATGCAAAAGTCTTCTGTTCATGTTTCACACATATCCTTATTGGCCATGTTTCTCACAACCACTCTTCACTGAAAAGAAATTCACGCATGTATGGCCAATAACAAACAATTTGACATGCATGTGAGGGTATGCAAGGCATAATTATGCCTCTTTATCAGATTAAACTTTTAGATGAGGTGGCCACACACATCAAAGGGCCTGTTTTTCAGGTTTGTGTCAAGGACTTTGATCCACAAATAAGGAACTCATTTACGACACAATAAATATGCAACAAGACTAGAAATTAAGGATAGAGTCACGAAAATCCTAAGAAGAAAAAGTACTACAATATCTTACCCGCTTTCTAAATGAAAACCGTAGTGTTTGAACTTGTGTCCCAGAGCAAACTCTCAAGTCAAAACCAAGGCTGTCCACACCAATCAGAGACACCTCCTGCCATAAATCACAAGAAGAAACACTAGATGAATTCCCCAGTGAGCATCATACTTAATAAATCTAGTTCAGTATAAGAGACATTTCCATCGAAAACAGCCAAGTGTTGCACCTCGTATTTCCAAAAATAAATACATGACAGAACTGAAATTAATCTGTTCCAATTTAAAATGCTGACTACAATATCAGACATTGTTATCAGGTAAAAAAGTTAGTTTGAGGTTTAGGAAATTTTCTCTTCCAATCACATGTTCAGGTTTCTCTTCTTATCTTATCTTTTACAAAATTTCTCCAGCGCATGAGAAAGGGAGGTTGAGTTGCATGGTTTACTTTATATTATTTTCCCTGTAGACCAATCCCTGGGTTGTACAACAATGAATTTCTGAGGACAGAAAAACAAGTAAATCTACAAATGTCAGGACAATGTTTGAATCTGAGATCACAGCTGAAGGGCCATACCTCCACCTGAATTCCCTTGCATCTCCAACAGAGAGATCTAAGAGCCTGCATAGTCTTCTCTCCAGCAGCCTTAAGCCGAGATATTATTTTGGCAGCTGAATGTACTATTGCATCAGGCCTAGCTCTCCTAAAATCATCTAACTCAACAAAGATCTGTGAGCACCAAAATGAAAATAAACTTGGTAAGCCCTGAATAATAGTGAATATATGATAGGAATCTCCCACAAGCAGAAATGGTCAAGAATGAGATATAGAACTGGTTAAATTTCATTTAAAACAACTGAAAGAGACAAAAGAAAGAATACCCCATGGATCTTGTCTACGAGATTCACTTGGTAGGGAAAATCCACAGTGAATTATCATATCATTTATCATCCATCATAACACAAAACAGTTTCAAAATCCTGCTTATGGAGTCAATTCCAAAACTAGATTTCGACTTGGCATACAAACTTGTACAATCCAAGATAGACATCTTTCCTGTTAAGAAATCAAATAAAAAAGAGTACCCTTTAATCCTCTTTCTGTTCTAATAACAGTTACTCCCCCATATTCCTGTCTTCTTAAATTGTCATTCATTTATCGGGAAAGTGGCAAAAATGCTCTTGTACTATGTAAAATGATCAAAAATGTCCTTCGTTTATACTTTGGTCCATTTATGCCCTTATCATTGGTTTAATGGGCCAAAAATGCCCTTAAGTGAAACGGGAGCAAATGGAAAATATTTAAACACTAATTAGTTTTAATTTGTCTACCCCGTTCTTTTTAATTGATCCCAACCTCATTTTCACCCAGATTTCGTTCTTCCTCCTTCAAAATCCCAGCCTCCTCTTCTAAATCTCTCAAATATGCTTGATCGGGTGCAACTTTTTTCTTCTATTTCTGATGATCTCGACATTATAAAAGATGGAATAAGATGAATAGTAAGCCACCACAATCCAACTCGGAAATGATAAATTCACCTTCAAAATTATAATTTTTGTTGTAATTATTATTTTTTGGGGGGCACAATTTCTCTTTACAATGTATGTTCCTTAATTTCTCACAAACAACTCTCATCTACTCTCTGAAAAGGAGAATTATCAAATATTTACATCATCATTGTCTCATGAATTTTCATTAATGAATACTTAGTAGTTGATTTCTTCTTTGTTTGTATGCTGGAAACAAGTGTTATTATTGCTGATTAGTTACCTCAAAGTGGTGGTTATCAAATTCTGGTGTTACAAATTTGAGAGCTGTGAATTCTTCCATTATATTTATGCTAGTTTTTAAGTACAGAAATTACACTTTAAGTTCTTCAAAAATGGCTTTGAATATGTCTTCCGGTCTTAGCATTTTATGCAGCTTCCATGTCTTTGAAATGGGGCAGATATGCCCTTGTAGTATGTGGATGGGTGCAATAATGCCCGTCTAATTAGTGTTTAAGTATCTTCCATTTGCTTCCGTTTCACTTAAGGACATTTTTAGCCCATTTCACTAAAAATAAAGGCATAAATGGACCAAAGTATAAAATCAAGGGCATTTTTTATTATTTCACATAGTACAAGGGCATTTTTGACCCTTCCCCATTCATTTATTGTTGCTCTCTGTTCCATCAGAACTTATTGAAGTCCACAATGGTTCTCCATAGTTTATGACATTAAGTTTCAATATGACCAAAATAATTACTGTAAATACAGAAATTGCACTACGTAAACTGAGACATGTGCAGAGGGAAGAATGGAATGTTAACCAACAACATTCAAGGTTGAACTACATAAAACCTACACACCATTACCTGATTCCCATTGGAAGAAATTAACTGAACTCTGATCATCTCTAGCTTGTAAAATGAAGTTCCATTTCCTAGGTTCTCATCCTTTTCCAACTCTTCCCAACTTGGGCCATCTTGTGATGATCCACTCTCATGTTTGTGGCCATTTATTTGAATAACACCCTTTTCTTTGTGGTCATCATCTTTTTCTATCTGGTTTAAGTCAGCGTCACTCGATGTATCTTCAGATATCTGCTTGTGAATTGTAGTGTGCTCTTCCAGGAAGGATGGCCTTAGAAGGCCTTGTATAGCAAGACCTGCAGGAGGCTGGTCCATAAAATCTATAGGGTCATCTGTCACAACCTGAGGAGCAAAGTTGACCACCAACAAAGTGGGTTAAATTACCAATTAGATAGCAGATGCAAAAGGTTTAATACCATCCTGGCATATGCATGTGCAGAAAAATGAATGTTTAATTGTCCTGATTTCACTCAATAGGAAGTCGATTTAATGTCTCTCTTAAATTTAACTCTTTTCATGGCGTGAAATCAATGATGTAGAGAATCACCTCAGCAATCTTTTTGGCAAAATACATTGGATGAGAAGAGCGCATGGTTTCTAATTTAGCCCAGTCACCCAATGATCCATCAGAATCCCCATCCTGATCTTCATCATCAAGAAGAGCAACCCAATCCTGTGAACAAGCATTTAAATTGATTTTATTAAATGAAAAGTGCAATTATTGGCATTCTAAGAAATAAAGAAGTTGAAATAAATATATACCTTGTCATAGTCACTGTCACCATCATCATCATCATTATCATCTTCATCAAGGTCATCTTCATCATCAATATCACTGTCCTCATCATCAAAATCATCTATGCCATAATCCACTTCAGAGTGACCATATGACTCTAGTTCGCTTAGCATTTCAGCAGTATCTAGGCCAATTATTACTTGCTGCATCGTATTTGAAATTTAGGAAAACATTCAGAACTCTTTTCTTATCAACTTTTGGTCAATTACTACCTAGCAAGGTTAAAAAATAGACTTTTTTGATAATTCTTTTTTTAAAAGCTGACTTATAGGTACTAACATTATCCATACACATAGCTTCCACTCACTATTCAAAAGCCATTCTCTTTTTTCCAATTCCTGGAATGCTAAAAGAGCTCCGACATAGTTGGAACCAACAAAAATGTTTAAAAGCAAACTTCCAGTTTGTCTAAAAATAATTGATATTTGAAGACAGGGAAGTAATTATGTGATAGAACAGTCTTTCCATGGGAAGATGATTATCGAAACAACAACCCAGAAGTTGCTTTACTCAGACAAACTTATCCTGAATGGAAGATAACTTAGCATGACACAACTTGCATCATTATACATTTGACATGAAATTCTACAAAAAGTTAGTACGTACCATCCTCGATGATAGTAGATTAATCAAGAAACATGTATCAAACACAGCAGAATCATATGGAAGTACTTAGAGAAGGCAGTATGCTATGTCTGATCCAATCACAACAAATTGCTAGGGAATAATGCGCATCAATTAGCCATTATACAAACATGAAAATAAACAGAACTTTTAACTTCAATGTCCATACCACAACATTTTCTTCAGCTGTCAGTGTTTGCAAGATGTCTTCATCATTCTTTACTTGAAAGTAGATGTCTGACCAAAACGCAAAGCACATAACCTTCATAATGAACAAAAAGTACTAGTGGCAGGAAAATATGCAAAATGACAAGAATTTAGCAGCTTACTTCCAAGTTCATCAGTTATGTAAGGCAAGTCTGGCCAGAAAATGTTCTCATGCACTTCATTGTTGACGAGACCTGAAAACATGAGTGTTGCTTTGCTGTTTACCTACAGAGCAAGAGGGTAAACCAATATTAGCTTTCTGAAGACAGCTAGCTACAACGATAAGTAGCTATCGGAGTTCATCAGTTGTCCGGCCAGGAAAAGTTGTCATGCACTCCATTATTTACTAATCCGGAAAACATTAGTGTCGCTCTGCTGTCTAGCTAAAGATCACAAGGTAAAAGAAATACTATTATATTTGCTCGTGAAAGGGTAGAGGGAAAACATAAAGATGTTGAGAGCCTGGAAGTGATGTCCTGGCACTGGAAGTTTGTTTGACTACTCTTTGACCATCATGGATGACCCTGGATGCTATCCAACTCTAATTAAAGAGCAAAGAGCATGACAGCATAGTGCAAAATCAACACTAAATTCAACTACCAGTAAATCTGTTTAATTTCAAAAAAATTAACCGGTAAATCGAGTGGAAAGATTGATCTCCAAGAGTATTCTTAAACACTAGTTCATTAAGGAAATAAAATCTTAAGTGATCCCAAACTTTCTGTTCTTTCTTTTCTTTCTTTATAATTTTTTACTAAAATCTCAATCCATCTGCATTCAAAGCAGTATATGCATCCAACATACAATTAAATAAAGCAAGCATGACTTCTTAAGCTCACAATATTCTCAAAAGCAATTCGAAACAAAGATATACTCTTTTTACAAAATAATGTAAAGAAAAGATATATCCATCGGTTTTTGGCAAACCTCAATGATTGTTCTAGACGTTTCAGCCGGCAACAGTTGAGCTTCCTCGTTCTCCCCATTCTCCGAATCCGAAATGTCTTCAAATGGATGATACCTGGAGGGCTTCGCATTCTGTTTCACCGGTCCAGAACTCGCACTAGGCTGATCTCTCGCACTTGCTTTAATTCCACATTTTTCCTTACCCTTTCTTATTCTTCCACCACAATGCTCCGTCTTCAACCTCCTAAACTTATTCCTACAACCAAACAGTACAAATACTGCAATGAGCTTACAACATCGTTAAAGCTTGCAGTCTGTGCTTTTTACTGTTAGTATATAATCACTTGATCAGTAATAGAGGCAGTAACAGGAGAAGTACCGAGGAATCAAGAGGCTGGCGGATGTGCGGTTGAAGTTACCGGCAGGGAAACGGACGGCGACGGCGGCAGGTTCTACCATAAGCATTTCTCCGGCAACTGAGGAATTGAAATAGCGGGGAGAGATCGGTGAAATAGAACCAAAAAGCAGAGGGCTTCTTCAAAGATCTTCTTCGTCCATTGCTCTGTGATTGGGTGTTGTGGTTCTCTTATTATCCGTTTGAAAGCGCTCGCTTGTTTCTTCTTCTTTATTCATTAGCAATATATGCGATAAAAAGATTCCATGTTCGCTCCCATACTGTCCCTACAGCTGAGTGCACGTGCCAAACTGACGGTGCGAAATTACTATAATACCCTTGGGGTTCATTTGGTTTACTAATATAAACACTCCGACTGAGAAAATATCCCAGTTCTCCATGTGTAGGACGAACCTTGTGCTTGGGAAGCCATTAAAATACAGTCTCACTTTTTCAGCTCTCAATTGTTGTGAGCATTTTCTGGTAAATCTTTCAGACTTTCCGATTTTTCTCTTCCTTTTTAAAAAATTAATTGGGAGTAGGGGAAGGTGAAACAGGGAAGGAATTACAAGGTGGAATCAAACCCTCGCCAACATGAAAGTAGTCTATCAGAGGAGCTACTAAGATTTCCATATTGTAATTACTGACCAAAAACAGATTTATTTAATTTTTTTGGTGTGGTATGAAGTGTATGGATAAGGTTTAAAATGAGGCAACCGATTCTTTCTCTGGTGGGAGGGTAGAATGTACCGTATTTTAACACTATCTCTATTCATAGAGGTAGAGAGGTTGTTTCCAACCGATTCTTTCTCTGGTGGGAGGGTAGAATGTACCGTATTTTAACACTATCTCATAGAGGTAGAGAGGTTGTTTCCTGGGATTCGTCGTCTAAAACTAAATTGAGTGCTATTTTGTCTAATTCTTGGATTGTATGTTGCAGGAGTTTCAACTGATGCTTTTTCTTCCCCACTGAGAATGTTTTGTTTGAGGTATTCTCCGGTAATTTTTACTACTAGAAGACAGGAAAAAGTTCAGCTCCCCAAGAACTATAATCGTAACATTGTGGTAAGATTCTGCAGATTTCTTTGAAGCCTGACAAATTCGTTGTTCCTCCACTGCTATGTCATAAGCTCTATATAGGCTAAGCTGCTAGCTCCAGTGCTAATGTCAATATGTTTAAAAGTAATTAGAGAAAAGGGTTTAATATTTTGGAAAAGAAAAAAAACTTATAGAAGTTCAGAGTGGCAACTGTAGAAGACTTCAATTTTCCTTCACGAGGAATCACGGATTGCCTTAGTTGGACGTTTAAAAGAAATGTGCTCAATTTGGGTTTCTATGATTTATTATTGCTTGCCTTGTCTTTCTTTTTCTCTTTTAGGTACACACTGCTCTTTTCTATTTCCTCTCTTCTTGCTCTTGAAGTCACCTCTCTGGTATAATTCCGATGTTTCTCAGGTGTGCGGAGCTAAAGGTCCACGACCGAGGTATCCTCGAGTGTGGAAAACAAAAAGGAAAATAGGGACCATTTCCAAGTCACTGAAGCTTGTTGAGTGTGTAAGATTTTCTGGTTTTACATATTCTTTTTGGGTATGAGAAGACAAAAGGTCTCAATTTTTCTGCATTAACATGAGTGTTTGCCTCAGGTTTTGTCTTAGTTGCTCTTATGTATGCGCATAATGAAGAAATTTACTGTTGACACCCCACACCCCACACCCCACACCCCGCACCCCGCACCCCACCCCCACATGAACAGGCACTGGCATCCTGAATAACAGAATTAGCTTATTTTTGGGTTTTCTTTTCGTAGATAAAAGGATTATCAAATGTCAAGGAAGAAGTCTATGGAGCACTTGATTCTTTCATTGCATGGGAACTGGAGTTCCCTTTGATTACAGTGAAGAAAGCATTAAAAATTCTTGAGAATGAAAAGGAGTGGAAAAGGATAATTCAGGTATCATCTTATCTTGTGCCCTAATTTTTCATCCTTAAAAAGCTTATCAGATCCTAATATAAATTATATCAATCGAGGATATCTAATTTAGGTGACAAAGTGGATGTTGAGTAAGGGTCAAGGGAGAACAATGGGAACCTATTTCGCATTGTTAAATGCCTTGGCTGAGGATGGAAGACTTGAGGAAGCTGAAGAGCTTTGGCTGAAATTATTCTCTCAGAATCTGGAAAGCATGCCTCGTATTTTCTTTCAGAAAATGATATCCATATACTATCACAGGGAGATGAATGAAAAGATGTTTGAGGTATCCTACATTTTTTATGCCTCGACTTTTCTTGCTTCTGTGACTCATTCTCTTTAATTGATTGCTTCGCTCCAGTCATACCTTGGTACTTCTCTTTTATATCCATGGAATAGTACCTTTTCTTTCACAGCGCATGATCCATTAGGCCTCTGGAATCAAATATGAACCATATCATCTCCCATTGTCATTCTATTGTCAGCTCAAGCACACATTTTTTATGTTGAAAGATGTATCTTTTGATAAGTGATTTCTTTCAATGGTAATGGAACAGCCAAACTATATGCTACAAGACTTTGTCAATTACGAAGCATTATGTGTGTTTTTCCTCTCCTGTTTTTTTTTCTTTTGATAAACTTAAGAAGCTGGCAATGTATTAATATATAGTCTAAGAAGGTTTGTGTAAAACCTAAACTGAAGAGGATGCAATGAAAACAGAGAATTTTAGAGATGTAGCTCTCAGAAAACAAATAAATCAAGGAAAGTTTACATTTTATCACTCGAACTATTGTGTATTCTGTTATATACAGATATTGTATTCTTTTCAGTTAGTCCGTAATAAAGGAGTTGGGCGCAATTTGGTCATTAGGGAAGTTAGTACGTTATGAGTCCAACCGACTTGGAATTGCATAATGGGCACTGGCTTGTATTGGGGACGGCATCGAATGAATCATACTAATCTCTCTTCTCTTCTTTTACATCATACTCGCTCAACTCCATTTTTCTGTTTGATTGTTCAGGAGCTATTCTGCCTTATTACCTCCTTAGACTTGTAGATTTGTGCTTTGTCAATGAAGTACGCAACATGTTCTTATTTTGGTCCATCTTCCCACAGTGAGCACACTTAATTTTTCCATTTGAATGAAAAACTTGTTTAATTCTTTTGATAGAGGAGTCAACAATATCATAAAAAATTCAAATGCATCGTTGGTTTTTGCCTCTTGTCATCCCTTCTTTAAGCCAACTTCTCACAACCAACACAGTCCACAGCATTCTTCACATACAAACTCCTTGTGGTTGTTGAGACCTATATAATAGATAGTAGCAAGTTTGCTATAGGTAAGGCAGTTTGAGGTTTCTTGGGGAATGCGTAATGAAGAGGAGAACAATCTGAGTTTAGTAACTGCCAATAGAACTGTCTATTTGCGACGACTAAACTAACTCAAATCTGATATGTTGAAGTCACAGATTAAGCACAGAAATACAGGAAGGAAAATGAAATTAGTCAAAAAGAGAGTATTTCATATAATAAACACAGCTTCTGTGGATGATTTCAACAGAACCTGTACGTCTAAAGTAGATTTAGCTTTTGACATAATCAAATAAGACTTAATATTGCCCCTACAGAAGTGGTAAAATTGTTTTAAGAAAAGATATAATATATGAAGTCTGAAAGTTATGTTGGAAATTGTCAGTAAAAGTTTACGTAATCTCCAATGGTGGGTTTAATCTGATTCACTTAACTTGTGAAAAATCTGTCAGCTACGCCATGGATAATGCCTTTCGTCCTGGTTTTAATAGACTGGTAGCTTTTCATTCGCTGATTACTATGTGTAGACAGCTGCTAACTACTATTCTTTTCCAAGTTTATGAGGATTCAATTTTGTTAGAGAAATGTCTTGAGTTTTCTTCATTCAAGGTTGGCTACTTGTGTTCAAGTTGGTTTGCAACTATCAAAGCATAGAGACCTTGAATGTTATTTATTTCGATTACGAATGGCTCTACTATACTAGTTTCTCCCACGGCACTATGCACCGTTCCCTTCTATCGAGTGAATTCTGTTGTTCTGGTCCGAGAATCCTTGTCTGAGGTCGAGCAGCTCCTCTCTCATCGGTCTAGGCAAAATCCTCTTATGTCGCCACTCTCGTCAATGGGCATTGTCACTGATATATTGTTATCTCAAGACACTCTGTCAGGTTGTTCCTTGTTGACTGGCCTTGTGATTCTTGCTATAGAATGTAGTTCCCGACAGTTTAAAAGAAGGGGTAGAATCTCTGACTTGTATTTCTCTCTGTATACACTCTTATCATAGTGGAATTCCGCCTCCTGACATGTGGACAGACATTATTGGCTGAACCACGTCAATCTGTCTCCCGTGTTTGTTTGTTTTTCCCTATTGCCTATACCATCTTATTTTGTCATCTGTTCAATCAAATGTATCTCGAGCTCTTCTGTCGTCATAACAAACTTTTATCAAAGCCTTAGGTTTTGTGTTCACACTGTGGTGTTGTTCACAACTATTGGTATTCTGTAATTGTGTATTTCCTATCACTTCTGGATGATAAGTAAATATCACGAGGGAATATGAGTTTTTCTCCTGTATGCCTAGCCATCTTTGAGGGTTGCAATGGATGAAAAGTGAATCCCTCACAACCATGTTGGATAAGTAGGTTGGTGCGTTCAACATAAGGCAAGATTTGGCTTGCAAAAGATAGTGCTATGCTGGGTTGAAGCCAAGCTAGTACGGCATAATTGGTACAGAATGATGTGCCAACAACCTCTTTGGGAAAATGGGCTTGGTACTTAGTACCTACCGGGGCGGGGGGGTGTTAGGTGATGGCAAAACTAGTGCAGGGCGTCTCATGGCCCTCAATAACCACAAGAAATACTTGAGAAGGGAGCTTCTTTGTGAGAGTGCTTAGACTCTTTTGATTTGAGAAGGTATTTGATAGCACTTGGAAGTCTTCGGGGGTTTCTTACTCTTCTTTCAATTGACACTATATTTTGGTAGGAAGCCTTGACCATCAATGTATGCATTCTTTATTGAATTAGTGTTAGAGTGCTTAGACTCTTTTGATTTGAGAAGGTATTTGATAGCACTTGGAAGTCTTCGGGGGTTTCTTACTCTTCTTTCAATTGACACTATATTTTGGTAGGAAGCCTTGACCATCAGTGTATGCATTCTTTATTGAATTAGTGTTCGATTTCTTTGTTTCATTGCTCAATATCTGGATTTGTGTTCATCTGCAGATATTCGCAGACATGGAAGAACTTGGTATTAGGCCCACTGTGCCCGTAGTCACAATGGTGGGAAATGTTTTTCAGAAACTTGGAATGTTGGACAAGTACCAGAAATTGAATAAGAAATACCCGCCTCCAAAGTGGGAATATCGATACATAAAAGGAAAGAGGGTCAAAATAAGAACAACAGATCTTGATAAATCTCATGATCATGATGTTGTAAGTAAGTCTGAACGGGTAGATGAGTCTGAGCTCGACGAGAACTCACAAGAACAAGCAGATGAAGTTGATGAAGATTATGTAGAGCAACTCAAAGAAGTTGAAGAGTGTGAACCTGGTGAAATGTCAATTGTATCTAGTGAAACAAGGGAATCCTCTATGTCAACTCAATGATTTGAATCCCTATAAATTTCTCAATGTTCGACATTTATTACTGTGTTGCCTCTCGTGTGAGATGAATTTAATTGCTCATCATCAAGTCAAATGAACCAAGAAGAACACCCAAAACTATAGCTGTAACTTGACGAAAATGGATATTCAAGTGAAATGGATATTCAAGTGAAATGAGAGGATAAGAATCAAGTGAAGGGCTTTTTAACCAACATACATATCAAGTGATGAGTGTTGTTTAAGTTAGGGCGACAGGAATAGCTCATAGACATAAACAAATATAAGAAAATATAAAAATAACATCTTAGTGAAAATTGGGTAATAACTCATTTTAACTTAACTTGAATCCACCCATTGTTGTTTGAATCCACCCGTTCATCAGTTTAGCCTAGTCTAAACCACCCAACCTGCCCATTATCAGTTCAGTCAATCTAACCTGCCCAAATTCAATACCATCTACCCATCAGACACCCTATGCAGCAGAAATGGGTTTGTGGCCATAAAGAGGTAAATCAGTTTGAATCTATAAACTCGTGCCTATGCCAAGAAGAAGAGTATCCAAGTACCTACAAAGGCGCTGATTGACACTTGACAACAACTCTAGGAACAAACTTTTCCAAGGGCAAGAAGAGGTGAACTACAAATCAATGTACATGCAGAGTAAGAAATGTGAATGGAAATAAAAATTGGCCCAAACCATGTAAAAATGTTAGGTGAAGCTCTTAAACTAACTTTTTCACAATGTAGTTCATTCAGTGCCAAGATGCCAACTCTAGAAAATAAATAGCACTATTCCAGCAGGTATCGAAATAAAGAGTTACAGACCATTCCATTCCTCATGTGAATCGATTTGCCTTGAACTTACTTTCTACCCTTTCTTCGAGCGGAGCCATTAACAAATCCCTTTTTATTAGTACTATTGTTTTGTTTGTCAGCCTCATCCTCCTCATCCTCATCCTCATCTTCATCCTCATCCTCACTATACTCGCTCTGGTCACCATCTTCATCTTCTTCAATGTCATCTTCATCTTCAACATCATCCTCATCCCGCTCTCCCCCAGCCACATGACCACCTCGACTTCCAGCTCTACTCCTTTTCAATACTTTCAGTTTTAAGTTTGTTTTTGTGTCACAGCCAATCCATGCATCACACATCAAATGACTGTTTAAATTGTAATTTCCTGCCTGTGGAGCTTGGATCTTGCCCAAGACCAATCGGTACCCACTCTTAACTTTCGCAATAGCATCTTTAACAGCAGCAGCGATCTCCTCCATATTTGCCCCCGATGCTTCCATTTTCGTTTCGGTTATTGTTGAAGCAGTTGTTATGGCTGCTGCTTCATCCATAAAGTTGATACTTTCAGAAAACCAGACATCATTTGAATTGGCATCTGCAAGTAAAAACCAGAAATTCTCTCCCTTGGGGAATGGATAGTATGGAGCATGCGGATGAGCTGCAATCAGACCATTACCACGTCTGAGTGTCACCCATGCCTGCACCGTGACAATGTCCCCCTCTTGGATGCCTTCCTCGCCCTCGGTTTCACAAGTAACTTCAATTGTTGCACGGGGCATCAATTCCAGTACCTTCTCCACGTCTTGTACTTCAGCAGCGGATAGGCCAGCAACATCAGAAAGCAGTTCAGCACGCTCTTGAAGGGTCATGTCCAGGAGGTTCTGTAGCGTACGCACCTTCCATGGACGAAAAAGAGAGAAGTTTATGACTATAACAAGAACCACGTCACAAATAATGACTAAACAATTAGAGTGTGGTAAATATGAACAGAAGAAAGAATGATGCATGTACTGATACTCAAACCGCCATACTTTCCCAATAACTGTCTATAGCTATCTTCTCAAGGAACGTCTCTGATATGTCTGGATAGGAAAGAATGCTTACCTTCTTCGCTATCTTTGTGATGACTGCATCACTAAAATGTGGAAGCTGTAAAAGTGAAGCAACACCTTCAGAGGATCCTGAACCTGCCTTCCTAGCACTAAGCGGAACAGCCTGCATTCACAACAGATGCACAAGATTCAGTTTTCTGAAAAGCTGAAGAAGCTTTATTTTAATACGGAAATAATATATTGCATGCCTTTAGATACAATGACAAGGAGGCATGTCGACATTGACCTACCAACTAGGCCAATTTAGTCCAGTTAACACTCCAGGGGGTTGGAACCAGCTCCAAGCCCCAAATTTACTAGCTTTTACTAGGCAAGGCCCAGGTTATTATTTATTTGTAATTTTTTTTTGGTTAAATTGTTTCGTAACTTATTGTTCATAATTTTGAAGAATGGAAAACATCACATCATAAAATGTAACATATTAATTAAGAATGGAAAAAATATATTGAAGAAAAATATCTAGAACATTGCTAACTTTCAAATGATATACTTGGGGCCCATTTGCCCATGACAATTGTGAAATTTGAAAAGTAGTTTTTGTTTTCAAAGTGAAAAAAGGTACTTGAAAATTGGAGTTGTGCTTGCACATGATTTCCAAAATCCAACTCAGAAAAGAATAAAGGCTATTCATGGCCAAACCGCCACTTAGAAATCTCAAATTGAAACCTCAAATATTATGAACGGTAGATGTGGCAGCCCATGAAATCATAACCCGCTCAACCTGCCCAAGTTTGGGCTAATTATTGACCTGTCCATTTCAGGCGATCAAACTTTGCATTGATATGTAGCCCGAATTAATCCAGGTGAAATTTTGTCAAAATATATTTAAAAAGACATTTTTTAATGTGATATGTTATAGTCATGATAAAGAAAAACAATAATTTTACTAGGTACTAAAATGTTACCAAAAAAACAAATAAAGCAATTAAAACTTAGTAAAAATTGAGTGGCTGGGTATTGACTCGTATTTTGGCCATTTCAGCCCAAGTAACTTTTGGGCAGATCAATAACCAGCTCATTTATTAACTCAACCCACCTTGACTCGCTTAAATTCAACCCACCCACCCAAAATTCAACCCGACCCATCCATTTGCCACCATGAATTAGCGCCAGAAGAAGTTGATGATTATTCAATGAATTCTTCTAATTGAAATCTCATATATTATCAAATTGTAAGCTACTTTTTATTACAAGCCCACCCAATCGCTCCATTCCAATAGCCTAACCTAGCCCGGTCTGCACTGAATTTGGGCCACAATTGGGATCAGTCCAGACTGCCTTTTTCATCAGGGACAGATGGACCCCATTTTCTGGGCCTGTTAGATCAGTTTCCGGGCAATCCTGTCTTGGTTTCCAGGTCTAGTCAACAAGGAAAATCTATTTTGCTCCCATGTGTATGGTAGAGATAGTGAGGTTACCTCTCTTTAAATCAAAACATAATCAAGTACCTCCTCATGGATCTAAAGACTTCGCTAAATACCCCTTTCTGCTAATTCAACCAAAACTTTCGCAGTTGAATGAAAACTATGCTTACTGTTACTTAAGTAGAAGTAAATAAGTCATTTGACATGATCACATAAGAATTCCTTAAACAGTACAAAATCAAAGACCTGAGTTATGCACTGGGAGAGCTCAACGATTCCAATTGCAGGCCTCAGCCAACCATGTCCCTTAGCAGTGCGTGGCACAGTTGCCATCTGCATGAACAATAAACAGGAAGACCAATTCCAATTCACAATTCAAAAAGAGGATAGATAAAAAAACCAAAAGCTAAAGTATAAAGTCAACTTATATTAGCCAACACATACTGAACAGCAGCAAATTGTATTCATGCACAAAAAATAAATAAAAGGATGGCTGGTCCATTAACGTCAGACAATCTCAACCTAAAAGAAAAGTTGTTTGACCAAATAAGTTCAAAACTAAATCTGTAAGAAATTAACGAAGTCTGGCAACTATCTAGAACACAGAATACTGATCCAAAAAATTCTTTAAATGTTACTATCTAACCACCATAAATATGTTCTAATATATTCAGTTTGCCCTTATAATTAACATTTTACTATGATGCAAACAAGAAGTAGATAAGGAGTCTGGATTGTTGAAGATGAAAAGAGAGAATCTAAAGATCGGAAACTCGGTTAGGACAACTTTTCAAAACTTGATTGCTAAAAAGTTTGTCAACCTAAACTGGTTCATGGATGTCAACCCCCGGTCAGTTTCTCGAGAATATTATAGGTTTGAGCTTGCCTTTTTATCTCTTACTCTATTTTTTCATAGCAATTTTATAGTTATCCTTTTATTTGCTTTGGAATGTTTGTTCTATTTGAAAAATAAAGGCAGTATGTTACTTAGCAAGAAAAACAAAAGAATTACTTCCATTTGGACACCCTGTTAGCTTTCCACAAGTAACCTAGTACTTCCATAACAATTCAATATATCAAATTCAACTCAAGGTACAAAAAGTAGGAATATGTGCCATCTGACGAATAAAAATAGCATGAAACTTAAACTCTAAGAAGAAAAACTGCATGATACTAAAAGTAACCCAAAATTTACCTTGATAAGCCCTTCGAGAAGGCGAGGTGTAAGCTGCAGCACATGTTTGTAATCTTGCTGCAGGTTACTAGAGAAAGTGTCTGTTTTACGAAGTAAATGGGCTTGGATCAACAACTCGGCCTGAAAAAGGAAGAAAACTAAACTGAGCTACAACAGATTTATGGTAAATTCAAAATGTTTCAACTATCATAATTCATGGTTATATCTCTTTTGAGCTTCACCTTAACAATAGCAGGATGTTGTTTCCAAAATTTTGCTTGTTCCTGCCTGGCATTCTTACCATCCAGGTTCAGTTCACTTTTCACAAGTTTGAACAGTTCCTGAAGAGGTTCATCGTCGGCTCTTCGAACTGGAATATCCATGAATTCAGCTGCCTTAATGAATACATCCATAACTTTGCTGTCATTTAAAGTTTCACAAGCAGTTTAAAAAACAATCGCATACATGCTAAACAGACTCGACATCAGCCAAGGCAAAATGCTTAATTTTCAAAGATTGAGGAAGGACATGATTAAAACATCTCAAACATCCTATCACCTCCACACCTTCTGTAGGATGTGATTTTGGTAAGCAAAGATCAAGAACATTGTTTAACAAAAACGAAACAAGAACAATATATTTGGAACAAGCTAAAGCCGACAATAAAGAACATACTTTGATCACTTACTCAAAAAAAAAAAATTTTGATCAACAAAAATAAAGGAAATATTAAAAAAGAAACTAAACAGAACATCAGGACCTGTACTTGATCATCAAAGATAGAAAAAAAGAGCCCATAACTAATCAAGTCACAAATGGAGCAGGAATCGTAGCTCAATGCTGGTATAGATTGAATTAGAAAGATGGTTGTATGCTAACAAAGGTTCTTTGTATTCAAGTAACATGACTATCGCATTGCTGCGCAAGACAAAAATTCAATCCTAAGAAGTCCTATGGACAGATATCTCAATACAAGAGAAAATGAATAAGAGTTGTATAGACATCTGCCTTGAACAACGTTGTAAGACTAACAGAAAATCACTTGTGGACATAGGAGATACTATTAAGCTTTTCCTGAAGAGAATTATAGCAGCCTCAAACATGCCCTTCAACATTCCAAGAGATATATCTCCAGAATTCAAAATGTTGTAATTATTACTTTATTTTATTCTTTTGATATGGTGTTGGGGCATTGCGTGCAGCCATGCACCTTGACTAATTTCATGGGGTACCTGCTACCTGCGACCTCCCACCAGTACATACTCGGAAGCTCTGCCCAATTTTGACACATTTGATAAGATAATTAATTACATGTCTGACTGGATGCTAACAGAATCTATCTAGAGGAACCAAAGAAGCTAGATATCAATGGAGGGCAGTAAAGAAATAGAAATTTAACTGGCATACTAAAATCTGCACAACAAGCAACTAGTTAAGGATTTATTCTGATTTATAGATTCACCAGAAGCTAGTGAGAAGAAATGAAAACGGATGAAGTCTAACACTTATAATACTGAAATAGAGCAGTCTTTCCACCATTCTAATCGAAAAAAGGATCAGTTCTATTCTGGTATTTAATTTGCCAAGGTATAACTAGAAGCTCTCACCAATGGTTGTATGAGTTTTCTCCAACAAAGAGTAGCTAAATCTTTTTTCGTTGAGGTTGTATTAATTCAAAAGGAAGTTTTCATTTAAGATAAATTCTAACAGAGTTAATTTGTTTGAGTTAGTATTACTACTTTGCTTAATGCACCATCATATTTTTACAGGAGGCTTCACCATGGAACGTGTCAAATGTATATTTATGTGCTGAATTTGATAAGCTCAAACGAGGACACCAAGTAGGAGTTTATAGAGTCAAGGAAGGGTACCAACAGTTATGCTCTAGAAACCCCATGATAGATAACTGGCCCTGGAAACTCATTTGGAGGACCAAGCTACCTCCTAAGGTTGCTTGTTTTACCTGAACATCTCTATATGAGGCATGTCTCACCCAAAACAAAAAAGAAAAGGAAAATCCAGCTCCCAAACAGGTGCTATATGTGCAAAAAAGAGGTTGAAAACCCTAGCCACCTTCTTATTCATTGTGAGGTGGCCTCAGAATTATGGAGCATGTTTGTTTGTCTCTCTGGTCTCAACTGGACCACATCCCTCACAGTTAAGAATGCTTATGAGAATTGGAGCCTATGGAAAGTTGACAACGTCATCAAGAAGATCTGGATCATGATACTTGCTTGTATTTTTTGGTGTATTTGGTCAGAAAGAAACAGGGAATGTTTTGATGGAGAGTCAACTGCTTTAAGCATTTTGAAGGCTGGGTGTATTGCAAATTTGTTTAGTTGGTCCGACTTGTATCCTGCTGTTAATGCAGAACAACTTTGGGACTTATTAACTCACTAGTTCTGGCTTTAGATAGTTGATATAGTTAGCCAGAGATTTTTTATAAGTTCAAATGCCATATCTTGTAATTCTTGCATCTTCTTGATGCTGTTATTAGTACTACTTTATCAAAAAAAAAAAAGTGCATGTGCAGCAAAAATTATTTTTACCTTGGAGCCAAGGAGGGCTTCACTAAATCAAAATAAGTCATAAGAGTTTCACGCCTGACATTATTTCCCCCATACTTTGATGCTCTTGATAGATAAACAACGCCAAACGCCATTGGCAACAGTATAAAACCTCCAAGAATCCAAATTAATAATATACCACCAGATGAGCCATTAAAATCAAGCAGAAACTGGGGAAGCGCTATTCCCATTTGAAAACCCTACAGCAGGACGTAACACTGTTAGGATCTATGTACAGATTTCAAGGCACTGAACATATTTTCCTCATTTCACAGATAAGATGAATTGTATAATTTTATCACTGGATAAGAATCAACACCTGTCTGCCATCTGGATGTCCGTATTTCTCATAATTCTCCCTTGAGACAGGGTCTGTCAGGGCCTGGTAAGCTTTGGAAATATACTCCACAAAATACTTATGAGCAGCTGCAAATCAAGAAGTAAGATTCACATAACTGGTAAGCAGAAATCATAATACAGAATGCCCAATTCTTCATCAATTTCAGTTTCTTTTTCCCCCTTTTTTCCTTCTTTTTTCCCTTAGAGAGAGAGAGATGTATCTTCATCATTTAGAGGTAAAGTGACACATAACTGGAACCCCGTAACACCTCTCACCTGGGTCAGGATTTTTGTCTGGATGGTATTGTATAGAAAGTCTCCTATATGCCTTCTTTATTACAGATTCGGAAACTCCTGGTTCTAGCCCAAGAATACTGAACGGATCAAAAGCTTCAATCTGATTTAAAAGAAAAAGATAAATGTCAGCAGACATTTACTTGCAACATCTATTGGCTCTTTTGTCCTTTTTCCAGTTCTTTTGCCTGGGTAGGAGGAGGGGGAATCACAAAATATCTTTTCCTTTCACTAACACATTATACTATGCAGATAGGATAAAAACTGTTTTCGTGTGGATTTTTTTTATATATATATATAAAAGTTTCCAGATCACCTTGACATAAAGGGAGGCTTCTAGTATAATGGAAAAGGAGGTCTTAAATTTACTTTTTAAGTCACAAATCAAATCCCATGCATGGGAATCTAGCATTTTATTGGATCCTCTAATTTAAGTTTCTTGCTCTGCCACTGTACCTAACATCGATATGCAAGAAGAAAAATCTAGGATAACCTATCAATGTCGTTTAGAGTACTGAAGTAATTGTAGCATGGTTGAATTTCACCTCACGACTACTTTGCTTGATGCAATAAACAAGGAAAACAACAATGACCCAAAGCAGCAGCACGGTAATGTTGCTACAGGTTAAAAACTTGGAGATCTGCACGAGGAAATTCAAAGATTAGAAAACAGGATATTGGATCGCAAGACCAATAACGTAACTTCGTGTATACATCCAACATAAATTGTACACAGATGCTTGGTTGAAAGCTCACCCTTCGAAAAATGGATTTACGATATTTTCCTGATCGAGAGCAAACTGAACACGCACAGTGAATATTCTTTTCCTCCTTTGAAGAAGCACGAAGTAATTTTAGTATTGTATAGGGCACTAAGGGCAGACCAATTATTGACAATATAAAAATTGGGAATAAGGCACTATTTTCTCCAGAGTCAGCCATGAGAACTTCTCCACAAATAGTCAGTAGAAGCTATAGCCTGCAAACAAACGTGATAGAATAAATAAATTGATTCGGACAGCACCAAATCCGTATAGCAGCCTTAATTCCACTTCACGTAATGACAGCTAACTATACTGCACTATTTCTAAAGAATCTTTATTGGCTTTTAAATACTAATAAGTGATTTAGTATTGGAATGAAAGCAGAATGGATGTAGATGATTCATATAGCTGAATCCAAATAGTTTGGGATGGAATCACATGCGATTGATTCTATACTGTACCAGCTCCTAACCACAAATAGGCAATTGTGAGGAAAACAACTGAAATTATCAACAACATTCAGCTTGGTCAACTGTTCCCTTCATACATATATGATATAATCTGGGAAATTAGTGTATGAACCTCAATAACACAGAAACGCAAGTAAACTAAGTACACTAACAATAATCTCTCAAATGAGTAAACTCGCATTGGTGCAAATCATCAAAATGAGAGCTCTAGATTTGCAAGCTTAAGTCCCAAAAAAAAAAATTTTTTTTTTTAAAAAGGAGAAAAATCAAAGTCAATCATCTTCTCAGACAACAGCAAAACCCATAGAAAGACTCTCATTTGACGCATTCCCAACAAAAGAAATAGCAGAATTAGGTCAAACGGTGAAACCCTACTCGAATTCAACAGTCAGAACCCAAACAAAATCAAAAAAGTCCAAGATTTGCATAGAAAAAGTCAGAATGAGGAAAAAAACTTGCCTCTTTGAAGATTGAAATTAAATTTGAGGAACTAGGACTGGTAACCCGAAACGTACACCCTCAAAGATTTATTAAAAAAAAACCTTCTCGCAAGCCGTTTACTTTGCAGCTTGCAATTGAAAATTGTGGGTTTTGTAAGGATTTGACATTGGGGGAAAATCTATTCGTAATACAGTAACAGATATTCTCAATCTTTTCATTTGGACTGAGCCATGAAGTTGAGGGCAAAATTGTACTTTCTGCTTGAAGGAGGTATTAGGAAAAATAATTATATATGGTATTAGTTAATACTATATTTGGTATGAATTTTAATCTAATTCATGAATTAGTTAATAACTCATATATGGTATTAACTAATACTTTCGATTTAATATTATGGGATAATATATAAAGACAAAAATACCTCTCAAATTCTTTTATACTTTTTTTATTTTCCTGATTTTATATTTTATAATTGTAGTTTTGTACTAATAAATTTATTTAAATAAATTAGCTTACAAATTTTATTTATTTGCGAATTCCTATTTTCATAATATAAAAACAAACAAATTTATCATGTCAAATTTTTAAATTTTAGTTATTTGTGGTTTTGTATTTATATAAACAAAAAATATTTTGCCATGTCAATTTTTTTTTATAAGGAATTTAGTTGAGTGATTTTATTAATACAAAACAAAGTTCAATGATGTTAAATATATTTTCAAAGTTGAGTGACTTTGTAAAGATATAAACACTATATTAAAACTACAACTTTCAATTTTTTATGTGTAAATATAGTTTGTCTATTTTACAATTGTTTACCATCTTTTCGATTTTAATAATAGATGGTTCATCTTTATTGAATTAAAAATTGGCGTTTTATTAGTGATGAATTTATTAAGATCACAACTATACTCAAATAATTCAAGTGAAAAAATAGCAAACATGATAACAAAATTATTGTTCTCCTAACTAATTAAAAGCAAAAAAAAAATCTACTTTTATCTAATTACATGACATATAAAAATTCCACAATAATTCAAGGGTATAATTGAAAAAAATCTTTTTGTAGAGTTTTAAACCAAGTGCAAGATTAGATGGGAAGCAATGAAATGAACCAAACACTTGATAAAAAATAATCCTTCCATTACTAATCTCGACGTAACTAATCCCTACATGTCAAGGCCCGATTTCTCGAACCCTGATGGCGTCTACTAACCCCATGTAGACAAGCCAAAACCCTACGGCCCGTAGCATACGCGGTGGGCCATACAACACTCACAATAAATAATAATAAATAAAGGAGGAACAAATAAGGAATGCAGAAGCAAATCATTACATAAGTAGATACAAAAGCTAAATCCCGACCCAAGAATAGTGATGTGGCAAAAACAGGAGCTAAATAAATACAGTATCCAAAAGAGACCCAGACATATACAGATGATCAGACTGAATATAAATGGGTCTAAAGTCTGTCAAGAGATAAATGACAGAATAAACAACTCCTGAATAAAAGATTCGATCAGCGGGGCGGCAGGCTCACCGAATCCTCCAAAATGTGACTCCTCAGTCCGCACGATCGCGATGCCTACGCTGACCCACACCTGGCTTTGCACCACGAGAAGGCACAACAAGTGTAGCATGAGTACCACAATAAAGTGATACCCAGTAGGCTAGGCCGACTAGGATCAATAAATATAACATAATAATAACGAGGTAAGTAACAAATACAGGCAATATCAGTGAGAAAACAAATACCAACATGACATAATGTAAATACCCAATGGACAACAATAGTAACAACCTTGGGCACCCCTAGCCCGAATAATAAGAAAATCTCGAAGCCACCGCTAGGCAAATAATACCATACCTCTATTACAGCCCGAACCAATATAGTATCGAATACCGAAACGCAGGAATAATAAGCAAGTAAGTAAGTAAATGCGGAAAGTAAAAACGAATATAACAAGCAAAACTTACCTGGCGTCCCATACCACCGGCAAGTACAAACAATCAAAGCAAAACCCACCGTTACTTCCCCCGTAAGCCCGGTGGACACAACAAGAATACAAGCAAGGAAATGGGGGCGGAAATTAAGTAAGTAGAACCAAATCCGTCAACTAAAACAACACCCACTCGAGCGAAACACCCACCCCTAGGATGACGCGAGCCACAATCCATATAAACCAACCTCTATGGCAATATGCGCGAACATGCTCAGTGTAGGTCGACCTCTATGACGACACGAGCAAAGGCTCAGCATAGCTCAACCTCTATGAAAAATGCGAGCTAAGTAGGGCGTGCACGTCAACCGCTATGACCGCTATACAAAACAACATCAACAACAAATCTTAAAAATATTGGAATCCTACTACTAAGGATCTCACGATGCAACTCTCACAATAGATTATATCCACATATCCCATACTCTACGTACCCCCCCTACGGCACCACAAGCCTACCGAACACAACTCAAATCGTCCCGTCTACGTCCCGCGACTGGATCCCAAGTTCACTAGTGAGGGGTAACAATATAAACGAGGTCAAATCAACCTAAAGATCATCCCATTCACTAGCTACTATCATATTACATTTATTCAAACCAGTCTCACATTGCTACGAGGTAAACCGAGCCTACCTGGGCGCCGACGATAGCCAAAACGAGCAAGAATAGCCCCAACATTGCAACCCGGCTCACAAATCAATGAATACCTATCAAATATATATTCTAGACATCAATAGGAGCGTTTTGATACCCATATTGCAATACAAAAATTGCCGGGTCAAGCGGGCCTAAAAACGAGCCCTCGAGCCCGAAGCTCCGAAAAATATTTCGAACACACCGGGTCGTCCCTCATGATTTATGGGACTCATGGTTCGAATTTGAGCTCCAACGGACCACCAAAAGGTCCTCAAACGCTCAAATTACACAAACTAATTAGCGTGAATTGACAATACGGCGTTCAAAAATTTCGAGACTTACCCGCGGTGATCACACTAGCTCCAAGACCAAGAATCAATCCTCTAACACCCAAGAAGCTAGCAAAAATCATTGGGTTTAATTATAGTTAGTAAACACCCCCAAAATCACTAAAAACAAGTTAAGGGCGAAGAAATTACCTTAATACCGCGATAACAATCGACCCCACACGTTCCAATATCGACATCCACGAATTTCCACTCAAAATCCACCAAGAATCGCCACCCTAACCCTTATTTTCTTTCAAAACTCGAAATAATGAGACATGGGGGGGCTAAGGGGCTGTTTTGGAGGATTAAATAAGTTGGGCCCAATTGTTTACCCTTATTAACTAAAAAAAGCACATATGACATAAGTAAATCAGCAGCTCAAGTAGCCTTGGGCCAAACTATCCTCCAACATGGGCCGGGTTCGAACCCCACTAGTAGCGCCCCTTTATACAATTTTTTTTATTTTTAACAGCAGCTGAAAACTTCTTATCATGCACTTATATGTTTTTCGATGTTCCGGATCCAACGGAACCATCTATTTTTTCATACGACGCTCCGATATGGCTGAAATAGCAGAAAGACAGCAGCCCCTTTATACAATTTTTTTCATTTTTAACAGCAGCTGAAAACTTCTTATCAATTTCGTCGGTTATTTCGAAACTCAAACGGAGTCCGATTTTAACAAACTTTATATGCACTTATATGTTTTTCGACGTTCCGAATCCAACGGAACCATCTGTTTTTTCATTCGACGCTCCGATATGGCTGAAATAGCAGAAAGACAGCAGCTGGAAATAACTTTTTATCAATTTTCTTGGAATTCCGTCGGTTATTTCGAAACTCAAACGGAGTCCGATTTTAACAAACTTTATATGCACTTATATATTTTTCGACGTTCCGGATCCAACGGAACCATCTGTTTTTTCATACGACACTTCGATATGGCTGAAATAGCAGAAAGACAGCAGCTGGAAACAGCTTTTTATCAATTTTCTTGGAATTCCGTCGGTTATTTCGAAACTCAAACGGAGTCTGATTTTAACAAACTTTATATGCACTTATATGTTTTTCGACGTTCCGGACCCAACGGAATCGACGAAATCGCGATCGGAGGTCGTTTGCTCAAAAAGAGTCATTGAGTTCCTTTAACGAATAAGGAACTCGGGGGGCCAAAATCACAACGAATACCCCGGGAATCGAAACGACACCTCCCCTAGCCTAAAATCATCATTTAAAACTGTTAGGAATCGACGGAAATGCAATAGGACGCACCGTTTGACGGGAAATGCAATATGGCTCCACTTTTACCGGTAAACTTCAAAACTTACAAAATCGAGCCTAAAATCAAGCCGAACTAATCCGGAAGCAAACCAATTGTCTATCTTGACTATTTTCGATGTTACAGAGATAATGGAAGTGACAAAAACGGGTTTTGATGCTCCGATCAATAAGTGCTCCCTTTTTGGGCCATTTCCTTAAGCCTTAAGAACTAAATTTCCATATTTTAGCTCAAAATCTTCCGTGAGGTTCCGGGAACCAAACCGAGACTTCACCTAAGTCATATTCGATATTTCGGAGCTAACGGAACTGTCAGAGCTCGATTCTGACATCGTTTGCTATGATTTCACTTTTTGGTGCACTTAACTTAAGCTTAAGTTCCAAAAATGAGGAAAATGAGATATTTATGAATTTAGTCATCGGGGCACCGGACTACCGGTCCCAGCAGGTCGTATACGACCCGGGGTAACTGTATATACGCTCTAAATATGAAAAAAATACATGAAAAATATAATTTTGGCCATACGGGTCATCACACTACATTACTAATTCCTATGTTATTCATTTTTATACCAAAAGACCCCAAAATGAAAAACATATGTTTTTTGCCTATTTTAACAAAAGTAACATGCGTGACTTTCTGGTAAGGGTGCGCATAAATACCAAAAAATTGAAAAATCGAACTGAACCGGGTTCTTTGGTTTCGGGTCTTCGATTTTTCGTTTTGGTGTTGGTGTTCTTTTTTCAAAAATTCGGTTCTTCGGTTCGATGTTTGGTATAGGGGTCTCAAAACTTCGGTGCACCGAAGAATCGAACTTTTATTAAATTTTTAATTTCTTTTATATGTATATTAAACCAAAAAAGTAAAATATTATATATACATATAAATTAGTTAGCAATTAAATCATTCATGAAATAAATCAAAGTAGCAACAAATTTATAATTCATACAGTTAACTTGAAATATTATTTTTCAAGAAAAATTTAAATATATTTTTGTTGATTTATGTCATGTAAAGGATGTCTTCATGCTTGTTTTACTCAAGTAATAGTTGGAGGCACAAGTTCTTGATAAAAGATAAATATAATTTTTTAAGTATTATAAGTGTTCCATGGGAGTACATCATCACTTAACATGATTTTAAGTTTTTAAGTGTCTTATATTTTAATTTTGTATTTTCATTAGTTTGCATCGATAAACTATTTTAAAAACATCAAATAAAATCAAATTAATTTTTTTCAATTTTTCGATATTTATGCTCACCCTACCTAACATAACTTATTTTCGAATCAAATGACCCTAATTGTTTCATAACACTTGCCACGGCTAACAGTATCTCCTCTCTCCTCTCTTTAATTTGCTTTATTGTCTCTTCCTCGAGTTAAAAGTCTAATTTGTCCTCCACCCTCCAGCAGCTGAAAATTTTTCCCCATAAAAATAATCCACTGGTCCATGGCTTGAACAGTGAACCAAAAAATAGAAAACGAAAAACCTCATCCTAATTCCCTTCTCTCCTTTTGTCCCTTCTCTAACTCTTCTCCTCAATTGTCCGGATACGCACATCCTAAACATGCGTTCGGATTCCGGGTCGGGTTTTCCATCTTCGGTGAGAATTTCTGGGCTCAACACCACCGGAAAAGGTGGACCAGCGTTTGTTGGTCAGGTTTTTAGCATGTGTGACCTTTCCGGGACCGGTCTTATGGCTGTATCCACCCACTTTGACATACCCTTTCTCTCCAAAAGGTAATCCTTATTATGTGTATCTGTTTTTCCTATTACCTTTTGAATTTCTCTCCTATTGGCATACCAGATTATGTTTGAAATCGATATTGAATACAGACAAGTTGTGCTTCCGTTACAATGTTTTGACATCAGTAGGAACTGCGAAAGCATTAGTTAGTGTTATTAGTTGTCCATACACACATGGAGCATAAACCTGTTTAAATTTAGACTGTTTAGCATTGTAATCTAGGATGACCAGATAAGAAGCTGCTAAATAGCTTTACAGAAAAAAATGTGTAGTAAAAGAAATCATAACTGTGACTTTTTGAATGCTAGCAATTAGAAATTGAGGCACGGGGACAGAAAATGAAGAAGTTCTAATTACTTTGGATCCGATAAACAAACTTCTAAGCTAAGGTGCACCTGGTGGTGTGTGGCTTAATGGTTAATAAAGTAGGTCCAGCACCATGAGGTCTCAAATTTAATTCCTAGTGGAGATAAAACACTAGGTGGTTTTTTCCATTTCTTCTAGCCTTGATGGATGGACTAATCAGGTACCTTGTGCTAGTGGGAGGTGTTAGGTATCCCATGGAATTAGTCAAAGTGCACCCAAACAGGTCCAAACACTAGTACACCATGGTTATTTAAAAAAATGAAAAACTTTGAAGTTAAGGTCACAATTCACAAAGCATTGAAATAAGAATGAAGCTTTAAGAAGCTCTAATATGAGTTTATCACTTCAAAGTTATCCTTTGGAAGTGTCAATAATCACTTTTTCCAGAAGAAATCACAAGGCTGTTCTGACTTCTTCATTGGCTTGGAAGATTGCATAAATAGGTTTCAACTTTTCTGACTTTTTGTTGAGGATATGACTGAAGAATGGGGGCAGTAGTTGTTACTAGTCATTAAGACATTTAAGACTCCTATAGGTTTAAGAAAGCTAGTCATATTTTGTGCTTAGAACAAAGTTTAGTTTGCTTGCTCAGTAAACTTGAAACTACTCCTAGCATAATCGAATGTAGAGGAATGAATGGATCATCCTTCATTGCACTTAAAGGCAACAGATTTATTGCATTTGATAGAGGTCGTGAAGAGGGTAAGAGCCGATCCTTACTTGGTTCAAATAAAAGTTACGGATAAGATTCAGTATTGCTGAAAAAGCTATTGTTGATTACGGGTAAAAACCAATATTGCTGAGAAGCCATCGTTGGTTGTTGCTTTATGAATTGAAAAACTTTTATGACATCCTCCAACTAGCTTTTCTTCAAATAGATTCCTAGTATCTGTTTATCAAGATTCACCATCAAGAGAGTAAAAATGTTTACCATCTTAATTCAAGACCTGTTTTGTGTACAAATATAGCAATGAAATACAACTTTGGTGATAGATGGCTGTAGTGGATAAGTTTTTCTAGTAAAACTGTCAGGTTCTCCATTCTATTTAATGGAGAACCAGTGGGTTTTTTCCCATCTGAAAGGGGCCTCAGACAAGGGGACCCCCTTTCCCTTTTCCTCTTCGTCATTGCCAAGGAAGAACTAAACAGTATGGTGAAAATGGCAACACAAAAAAGTTGGTCAAGGGGCTTCTAGATCAACAATGAAGGAATGGACAACTTGGAGATCTGTCATCTACTCTATGCAGATGACACCTTGATCTTCTGCGAAGCTAATGATGATCAGGTCAGACTTATTAGAGCAATGCTGCTTACTTTTGAAGCTGTATATGGTCTCAAAGTAAATTGGAGGAAGAGTAACCTCTTCCCTATCAAAGAAGTGCCCAACATTCGGACACTAGCTGACATCCTAGGGTGTGGAATAAACAATCTTCCCACCGTCTACGTAGGCATGCCACTGGCAAACAAACACAAAGATGTGGAGATCTGGGACTGCATTAAGAGAAGGCAACTAAGAAACTTTCCCAATGGAAAGCCCAGTACCTCTCACTAGGGTAGGAGTCACTCTTATCAATGTTGTTCTGGACTCACTCCCTACTTATGTGATGTCTTTATTCCCTATTCCATCTAGTGTGATCAAGAAATTAAGTAGACCCAGGAGGGATTTCCTATGGAAAGGGAACAAGGAAAAGGGTACATCCACCTAGTGAAATGGGAAGTCACCCAGCTGAGTAAGACACAGGGTGGCTTGAACATTAGAAACCTGAAGCTTCATAACATTTGTCTCTTGATGAAGTGGCTATGGAGGTTTGGTGAGGAGGAAACAACTCTCTGGAAGGAGGTCATCTCTCACAAGTATGGCCAAGACTACCCTTCGGTCTCCAATGAAGTAACCAGTACCTATGGTGTGGGGTCTGGAGATCAATCAGGACCCTATGGAACAAGCTTCGTGAAAGCATCAAAATCAAAGTAAGGAATAGGCTCAAAACCTCATTTTGGGAAGACAGATGGATAGGCCAGTCACCTCTTTAGGAGTCTTTCCTTGATTTGGCATCTCTAAGCAACAATCCTACATCCACTGTTGGTGACTGTTGGTCTCCCCAATGATGGAACATAATCTTTAGAAGATACCTCAATGACTGGGAAGTGGAAAGGATAGCAAGTTTGTTGGGCTTGCTGGAGACCTTCAAAAGCATAACTACTGGTCCTGACTCATTGAAATGGAAGCATTCAGATGATGACACCCTAATAGTGAACAGAGCTACAAGAAGGAGAACGACTTAGTACTGGCAGAAAATCCAAGGCTCTGAGAACACATATGGAAAAGTCAGGTCCCTAGCAAAGTGAAATGCTTCACTTGGCTGGTGGCCAAGGAAGCATGTCTCACCCAAGAAGTTCTCCAAAAGAAAGGAAGAACTCTAGTGCCTAGATGTTTTCTATGCAATGAAACTGGGGAAACCAACAAACACACTGCAAATTCACATCACAACTATGGCAATTGTTCTTCACTCTTACAAAGATTGAATGGACAATGCCTGAGCACACTGCTGATCTCCTAAGCTGCTGGATCAGAAGAGGGGGAAGCAAGGGCCAAAAGAAGTGGTGGAAAATGATACCCTCAGTTATCTGGTGGACAGTATGGAGGGAAAGAAATGGGAGATGTTTTAAAGACAAGTCAAAGTCCATCCATGATGTAAAATGGAACTGCCTAGTATCTCTATTTTTTTGGTGCAAAGAGAGCAATATAGAGGAAGTAAATGACTTGGTAGATTTTTTAGGAGCCTTGTAAATCTAGATTTTGTCCTCTGTTTTTTGTAACTATCTTTTGGAGGTGGCCAGCATCCCTTAATGCTTAGGAATACACAGCACCTTTTGTCTATATATATGTGTGTGTGTGTGTGTATGTGTGTGTGTATGTAGTAGTTTTTTTTTTTAAAAAAAAAATCATATGTTAAATAACCTTGTCATAAAAAATGTGAATAAGTTGTTTCTTTCACTTCTGCCAGGATCTTGCAGAAAAATTAAGAGTCTAGTGATAGATAGGGTCTTTAGTATTATCTACAAACATTTTGTTGTTAATCTCGTATGGGCATTCCATTGATCTGCAGCTGCATGTTAAAAACCATCACGGTGGTCGTTCTCGAATATGCTGTTTCCATGAAGCTAGAGGTGTCTTATCTTTGTTTTGGATCTTTCATTTTTTTGGGTTGAGTAAACTACTTGTGCTCGATATGATTTATGACCTGAGCAGGCAGCTGGAAATCATATCTTATTTGGTATGTGCTGAAGTTTTGTTGGAATTGATTGTCATTAACCAGTAAATTTCTTAGCTGGACGGTGTATATATAATATTTGCACAAAGTATAGTGATCTTCTATATCACTTTCTTATCTTCATTGTATCTTTGCATACTACTCTGTACTTTGAAAAAATTATATGTCGAGTGTTTTGTCACTCATAAAATTGATTTCGTTTTATCCAGGACCCCAGAATGGCTGAAGAAAATGTTTGCAGCCGTTACTAAGAGCGAAAGGAATGGTCCAGTATTCCGTTTTTTTATGGATCTTGGTGATGCAGGTTGTATATGGACCAGTTAGATGTTTTTTTCTGTCTTCTATATGGTGCCATCACTCTCCCAGAAAACATATTAATCTCATGGATGGATACACATTTCTGTATTTTTTTCATAAAGTAATAGGATGCCCATAAGTATATAATGATGAGCTCTTTAGGTCCTTAGCTTACACCCTCCGTCTCTTTTTCCTCTTTCCCTTTTGTGGTTGTTGGTTTGACTGCTGGAAAATATCCCTTAAAATCTTCGTTCATGTATTTCAAACTCTTCTTGTCTTTTTTGATTTAAGAAATCATGTAACTCAAAACTCTTTCTTTTGCTTGTCAGAAAAGAAAAAAGAAAACTGATCAAGTTCATGTAACTGGAATCCCTTCGTTTATTTTCTTCCCTTGATCTGAATAATTCCTTGACAGGGAAGTCCCTGTTATCTTGTTTGATAGTGATTTATCTGTTGATATCTCTTACATGCTTTCTTTTTGTTTTTCCAGTTTCTTATGTTAAAAAGCTGAATATTCCTAGTGGAGTGGTGGGTGCATGTCGTCTTGATTTAGCATATGAACATTTCAAGGTACGTTCTTGGTCAAAGTTGTGAATATGATATGTATTTTGGTTTGAAATTGGAGCAGTTATTTTGCGGAGCTTGATCACGGCGTCCCCATTTGTACTAGAAGGATACTGATTGGTTCAATGGATAGTGTGCTTACTTGACTATCCTACTCTAATAGGAATATTTCAATTTTTATATTTTTTGATCATATCCATCAATATGTGATGGTGAATAATTTATAGTACGGTCAAGCGTATGTCAAAACAAAGAAAGCAGATAATTATCATGACACTGCATTTAAATGTAAAAGAAAAGAAAAATTAAAATTACAAAAACAATGAAAAGGAGTTTTCGGTTTCGGTGGTGAGGGTCTATGTAGGAATCCTGGACAATGGAGTCTATGACAAATTCATAGTTACGGGTAAAAGAGATTAAGATCCAACAACAAGAACTTGTAGAAGAAACAAACTAATCTTGAACATCAAGGAGTTGGAGAGAAGCACCACAATATGTGTGGGAGATCTGGGATTAGAATCATAATGAATTTAGTACTGCTTAATGGTCTAGTTTGAGACCGATTTAGATTTAGTTTATCTACTTTGCGTATAATCAAACTAATTGGATGTTGTTTAGGACATATTCATCTCTTTTTACTAATTTTTTCCCATCAAAACTTGCATGAGAACATATTATATAGCAGTTGCGATATCAAACAAATTGTAGTGATTTATGTGTAGTTTAACATATATCTTTCTGGTTTTACTTTGAATTGTTTTTTCCCTATTACTGAATTATAGCTTAAAGCCTTAAACTATTCAGAAGGGAATAATATTTGTGGGAAAAGGGTCATGTTTGCCCCTCTTCTATTGAAAAAGGATAAATATTGCTCTTTGTTATACGATCGGTCCATATATGCCCTTAATGTTATACTATCGGTCCATATATGCCCACAATGTTATAAAGTGACTCAATTTGCTCTTCTTTCATTAACCCTATCCATTTTAGCCAAAATGACAAGTCAATTCACCATTTAAACCCTTTTTCTCCCACCACTACCCAAAGTCACCAACACTTTCACCATATGTACCATCACCACCAACATAAACCATCTACACACCAACACATTCCTCCTTTTTTAATAATTAGAAGTTTGAAACATAAATATTCCATTTAGTTATTACCTTGGTATTTTAAAAGTCATCTTGTTCTAAACAAATATCAACTTATGAAATGATATTTCCTAAGTATGTGGAAAATGTGAACTAAGAGCTAAACAAGTATAAGAAAATTTTTAAATGCTTCCTGATATACTGTGGAAGTGTGATTATAAGACTTGAATTCATGCTTAGGAAAACACATATCTAGGATTCGAGTACTATCACATTATCGATATAGCCCCGAAACGATAAACTTGAAGACTTGCTCAACTTTTGTAAACCCAATGCAAAATAATTACAGAACTAAATTATGAGTAGGTTGTATGGGATTACTAGAAATCTATTTTTTTTTTTTTTGAACTTGGTAACTTACTCGAAATCTATTTTCTAATTGATTGCCTTCTTGTTTATCGTTTGTAAATTTGTGTACTACATAAATTCAATTAAAATATTCCACACTAGTGTGAAACTTAAAATTGCAAATTCACAATTATTAGTGTTAGAATAGGAATAGGATTAAGAATAATATATACAACCCTCAGGGGTTGGCCTGGTGGTAATTGACTTGAGCCTTGGGGTTTGCTCCCTTCAAGGTCTCAAGTTCGAAATCCACTGGGTGCAAACAATTTCTGAGGGCCATCGGACTAGGTAAAACCTGAATTAACAGTGGTGCACTTGCGGGAAACTCCTTGCCGCTCAAAGAGACTCGGACACCCGGTGCAAAAATATATATATACACACACACACACAAAAAATCCTACTTAGAATAGCTTCCTGTGTTCATTGTGCAATGAGACATATGGGACCAATAACCATCTATTTCTTCATTGCAATTTCACTACTCAACTATGGGCCATTTTCCAGAGAAGAACAAATACAAACTGGATAATGCCGGAACACATAGCTGACCTTCTTAGTTGCTGGGTGAGGAGGAGGGGGGGGGGTAAGAGCCAGAAGAAATGGTGGAGCATAATACCTTCTTATATATGGTGGACTATCTGGAGAGAAAGAAATAAGAGGTGCATGGAAAACACTGCAGAATCAGTACAAAAGACTAAATGGATTTGTATGAAAACTTTCTTTTTTTGGTGTAAAGAGGAGGGTATAGAGGATGTTGGACAGATCTTAGGTTTTTTTCCTTCTTGTAAGCTTAGTAGCAACAATTCTTAAGTCGGTTTTTGTTGGGCTACTAATGTAAATCTTTTTGGTGGTTGCCAGCGTTCCCTCATTGCTGAAGAATACAACTTTACCTTTATCGGAAAAAAAAAAAAAATAAGAATAGTATATAGAATCCTTCTAGGTATATATTATATAAGGAAGCAATTTTCAAACTGTAGTGACACACTTTTAAGTTGTGCAGGTTTAGGCCTAAATCAAACAATAGCACAAGCGGGCCAGGCACAATGTTGTCAAAGTTGCATTTAAGCCCTGAAGCGAGGCACGAAAGATGTTGAGTGCTTCGCCTTGATTAATCTGCATTTCAGTGCAGTCATCAAGGCTATAAGACACAGTTCTCCTTGCGGATAAGCCTCTCCTAAAGAGGCGATACTAAACAATTGATATTTCACTCAGTGTGTCTGTATGTGTATTCATTTTTTTCCCATTTGTGCATTTTTTTTCATTATATCCCACACTTTATTTGCATTTAAAGCTCCAATGGACTTTAGAGTTCTTTTACTCTTTTCATTTATCAAGATATGACAGGCAAGTCTGTATTGGTAGAATATCAATTGTTAGGTATATAAGGAGACTAGTCTTAGACCTCTGTGACATACTTTAAAGCTGTGCAGACCTAGGCCTAAACCAGATAATAATATAATATTACTAGTGGACTGGGCTGTTACATAAATTAGACCAACTTTCTTCGTGTGGTATCTAGATCAGTGATGCTCTTCACGCCTCTGTAGTTTGTGGGTTGATTCATAAGAGATGTGAATTTGCTAGTTTTGAATGGTCAAAGGCAGTTTTGAGCAAAGTTATGCCTGTTAAGAGTGTAAGGATTCCCTTCCACCTGAAAACTTTTGTAGTACATGAACCACGTTCTGGCATTGCCTCTCTTTACTGTAAACTTCCTGATGTTATCATCTTCCATAAACAATTTTACCACCTTATTATTATTTTTTTTGTGCAGGAAAAACCACACTTGTTCCAATTTGTTCCGAATGAGAAACAGGTTTGATGCTGTTTTTAGATCTTGATTTGATTCTGGAAATCAACTGTTAAAGCTACTTATTAATCAGCTTAAAATCTCTGCAAATATTTACTGCACATTCAGGTCAAGGAAGCCAACAAACTGCTCAAGGCTATGCAGCAGTCTGATGGAAGGAAAAAGGTGGACGGTGTTCCTGTTTTCAGTGCTCAGAACTTAGATATTGCGATAGCAACTACAGATGGTATAAGATGGTATATTTATCTTCTTATGCACGGTCACTTGTGTTTCTGATTTCTGACATCTGGAGCTTCACATATATTATCATACTAGCCTTGTTAACCAAAAGCCACTTTGGGTTGTTGATGTATAACAGTGTCTCAATAAGTCTATACTAGTCTACGACTGATTGTGCGAACATCTTTAGATTCAGGGCCATGGTAAGATATCTGATTGGTCCCTTCATTCCTATAAATTTGTTTTCCAAATGAACCCATTAGTTTTTTCAAAAAAAAAAAAATAGAAATAAATTGTCAACCAGATGAAATTTGTTGTGATCTTGAGAATTACGATTAACAAGGAGATGAGAGTGATTTTGCTAATTTAATTTAGAACTGTAAAAGTATCGCAACAGTCAATCAAAACCGCAAAGAGGGTGATACTTTGATATTGGTATCTGGTTTGGGTATTAATCAATAAATGATTTAAAATAAATTTTGCATAGCCTCCTACACTGACTAACTTGGCACAGTGCAATGTAAGATCAGACAGATGTTGATCCACTGCAAGGAGTGTATCACTTACATCATTGAGACTAAACCATAGAACTTAGGATCTACAATGGAACTTGACGCCAATGAATAGAATACATAAGCATTTGTTAGAGTCCCGCATCGGTGTTGTTTGCCTCCTTAATCGGTCTTGGGGTAATCCACCTCATGAGCTAGCTTTTAGGTTTGAGTTAGGTCCAAGATCCATCTTTTACATGACTAATTAGCTAAGAATATATAACCTAGTATTGTTAAAAGCCATCACTGACCGTTCCTTTTTGAAACTGTTAACATCTGTATTGACTATTGAGATTAGTGCTTAGGTAGTACCAAAAAAACCATATTTACAATTGAGGAAGGTTAAAAAAAAGACTTTCCAGAAAACTGATCCTAACTCTAGATGGACCCTAAAACATCTAGAATTGATGCAGTCTCATTAGAATAAACATTTGTACACCGCAGCAGCACAACAAAATACATTTAAGTTTTATCTTCTGCGCATTGCTGTTCCTGTTTTCAAAACATTGCCGCTCCTGTTTTCAAAACATCTGTCATTACTCTCTCCATATAGTCCACTAAATCCAGGCAGGAATAGTCCTTCATCTGTCTCTGTTTCTAGCTCCAAATCCAGCTTCTTCCCAACTGAAAAGAGTATCATCAATCTTTCTCGGCATTATCCATGTGATGCCTCGGAGATTGAGGAAAATCTGCCACAGTTGATCAGTGACTTTATAGTGTAGGAAGAGATATCTAACTTGTTGAGTCCAGATTTCAGCAACTGTCTTGTGTTGATGTTGAGCCAAAGCTAAAGTGTCAGGAAATAAGCATTGTAAACTATCAGGACCCATCCATTTGTCTAACCAAAAAAGACCCTTGTTGTGTCCACATTTCATCACAGACAGTTCTTTCAATCTCAACTTTTGAGAAGTTGGATTAATATTCATACTGGGTGTTGATATTAGTTAATTGAAATGATTATTCTGGTACTAACTTCACATCTTTGGCACTTCTTACTTTTCATAAATTGAAGGGTTCACTTCAAAGAAGCATGTGTTTTACGTCCTGCTTTTTGCTTCAAGCTCTATGGACCCCATCACTTTTTGATACACTGATATAACCAATCAACGGGAAAGCAACTTTATCATAATATAACTAATGTTATTAGTGATTGGAAAGCTCCCATATAGTATACTGTAAATTAGAAACTCTACAACCATTCAATGGGAAACTGTTTGGTAGGATGTTTAGTAACTAAGGGGTCATTTAGGGTGTATAAGAATAATGCTATATATAGTGTATTAGTGTTTAGTAATGCTTGCATTAGTTATACTTGCATTAATTCTTATGCATTATTTGGTTTGGTGTATTAAAAATAACTTGTACTGCATAATTTTTTTAAAAAAATATTAATTTGCAAAGATACCCTCCACAAAAATAGTGGAAAAGATGCAAAAGATGTTTTGAGGGCCAATTGGGTCTTTAACTATGCTATTGGTTTGGTGTATTAAAAATAACTTGCACTGCTTAAGTTTTTAAAAAAAATATTAATTTGCAAAGATACCCTCCACAAAAATAGTGGAAAAGATGCAAAAGATGTTTTGAGGGCCAATTGGGTCTTTAACTATGCTAATGCATGCATTAAACCCCTTACATTACTAATACCATGGATTTCCATGTATTAGGAATACATTCCTCAATACACAATAAAGAAGCATTAGTTATATATAGGTTGAAAAAGTACCAAACAAGATACTAGTATACTACTAATACACAAGCTAATGCATGCATGATTTTTTCTAATAAACTTTATCAAACGACCCCTAGGGGTTTTAAAGTATATTTGGGTTTACCACATAATCAATCTGGGATGTGTTAATTATCACTGGAAGTAACTGTTAGGTGGCTATTTCACCACTGGCTTTTTAGATTGATGCAATTGAGAAAAATTGTAGTCCATGGGATCTGCAAATGCAAAGCGCCAAATTTTGCTGGGACTTTAAGTGCTTGCACTTTAGTGGGAAAAAAGGCACTAATGAGGAAAAATACAAAAAAATAGTGCAGTAAAATTACTCCAAACACAAACAATAGATATTCAGTCAAAAGAATTGAAGTATTTATAATTAATTGATTATATGGAGTAAAATTATGTGAATAAGCTTGAAAACCACTGTAAATTTCTTGATTGAATTTCTTGAGCTAGTTTTCTTCTACTACTATTTTAATTTCAGTCCTAATTACCACCATTATATTTTTTTGAGCTAGTTTTCTTCTACTGAAATTGTAATCAGTCCTAATCACTACCAGTTTCTGCATGATGTTATTAAACAACTGATGTATTTTTTTAAACCAATATCTAGTGTCTTCTGTTGGAATAGGAATAGGTAAATACAATTATAATTAGAATAGGTATAGGAATAACAATAGTATATAGAATCCTACTTGGAAAAGGATTGTATTATAGTATCCTAGTTGGAAAAGGAGTCTAATATAGTATCTATAAATAGGGTCTTAATGTAATGATGTAGACACAATTCAATAATATTTTTCTCCAATATTTCTCACATTTTCTATTGCCCTCTTAAAGACAGCTGATGGACAATGGGGTAACATGCCTTAGTATCTTAGCCTACACTAAAGCACCTTGCTGGAAATCGTACAACCTGGCGTTAATTGAACGTCAGTGTTTAATAAGAGAGCCTTAAATGAGCCGCTTTGACTACACTGTTTTGAGATATGTAATGAGTGGTCAATCATGCAATTTCTGGCCTAAAAGTAGAGACACAAAACCCTATATTTGCTTTCTGAGAACTTTAATATCACCCACTCTTTCTGTTTTCGTGGTTACTTAGAATAATGTGGATGGGTGGGTTTTGAGTAATCTTGCTGGTACATGTATGAGCTATAACCATTTTATTTCTATTTGCTGCAATGATGTTCATAGAGGAGGTTCACAAAGAAGTGTTACACTATTTATTAGTGAGTGGTACTATTGGATCTTTTTGAACGTATGAATTATTGTGTGGAAAGATGTAGAATCATATGGTGACATTGATTTGTGAAGAAAAATGAACAGAAGAAAAGTGGATTTTTCATGTTATTCTTCATTGTATAGAACTTTACTGAAGTTCTCCTTTTAGGGATGGTGGTGTTTATTTTGGGAGAAATCTAATTATGAGAGGTAATTTATTAATATTTGACAGTGTAAACTTCAGTAAAAGGAAACCTAATAGCTTTGCGACTAAACATGATATTTGCATAGTTTTCACTTTTTAGGATCTGTTCATTTTCAGGAGCCTACTTCTGCATAATGTTAGATAGAAGCGCCGTAAGTTGCTTTGACTGGATGTTCCTAATGAAAGATCATTCAATATGATTATATTCAGCAAAAGTTTGCATCACGTCTCTGCTTCCTAAAAGAAAGGAGGTTGAAGATGTATTCTAATTATTACTGTAGCTATTGATAACCAAGAACTCAATCTCGTAGTTTGTAATTTGTTCATTATAAAATTCCTGAACAAGTTGTTAGATGTGTTCATTTTGTTGGTGCTTTCCTTGTCCCTTATGTGAAGATAGGTTGGAAATGGAAGACAAATTCTGGGTACAGTTAAAAAGAATCCAAATGTATAGCGGTTCGTGATCCAGCAGGAATGAATCAGTGTTGAGAAACGGAGGATCATGAGTTATAACCCAGATTTACATTGAACAATTAACCCTATAATGACTACTTGTAACCGTGTTTTATCTTAGCCCTTGTTTAAAAGTAGCGGACAAAATATCAATTCGAATCACTCTCAGGGATGAGGTGATTGACTGATCTTTTGGTGCAAAGGCTCATCAGATTAACCATCTGCTTCAACAATTATTCTGTAGGTTGTCAGACTGATCGAGATGTTGGTGATAACAGTTTTAAGAATACACACATTTGAAGTGTAGGGCATAATTTGGGATGAAATTTAGACTGTCCAGTCCACTTATATTATTTTTTATTTTTTAAAACTTTCATGGTGGAGTGTCCAGTTCACCTTTTGTCCTAACCACCTTATCAACTAACTCTTCTGAAATAGTAAATTGTTAAGAAGAATCCTAAATAGTGATTCCCAATTAAATACTTTCTTTGGCAGCTTCAATCTTTAGTTTTCCTTCTTTTTTTCCTTGTTATTTTAAATGAATTTATTCATCTTCTTATCAGGTACACTCCTTACTTCTTTGACAAAAACATGTTAGATAACATTCTTGAAGAATCTGTTGACCAACATTTCCATTCACTGATTCAAACAAGACACATGCATCGCCGAAGGGATGTTTTTGATGACAACTTGGCTGCCGAAGTAATTGAAGAGATGGGAGATAGTATGTGGGAGCCTCCTGAGGTACTTAACTGGTCAGAGATTGAAAATATGTGCAAGGCAGTGTTATCAAAAGCAAAAAGTGCAAAAAAGCTCTAAGGTCCGTTGGGGCTTTTAGTGCAAACCGCAAATAAAGCATGGGCTTTAATGAAAAAAGGCCCAAAGGGAGAAAAAAATGCAAATATACATGTTTAGTCCAAGAGTAATAACTTATAAGTATGAATGACAAATATATGAATAAAGAAATTGAGAAATAATTACGATAAAATGAAATATCAATTGTTTAAAGTCGTCTCTTCAAAAGAGATTCATTGGCAAGGAAAAGTACAACAACAACATACCCAGTGGAATCCCACAAGTGGGGTCGGGGGAGGGTATAATGTACGCAGACCTTATCACTACCTCATAGAAGTAGAGAGGCAAGGAAAGTATGTCTTAGAATCTTGATGATGACAATGAACCACACTTTAAGTGACGGCGGAAGCACTCAACATGTTTTGAGCCTCGCTTCAAGGCGCAAGCGTGCTTTTTATAACACTGGTGCAAGGAGCAACACAAATAGTGATGAATTTTACTTTAAAAAGGAGGATGAATTTTATATTGTTGTGCTGTGGAAAATACACAATATCACTAACCCATCGGTTTTATGACTGACAGGTGCAAGATGCACTCGATGAAGTGGGTCAACCAGCGATACCTTTGAGTGTAATATCAAAGGCTGCTGAAATTCAGCTTTTACATGCTGTTGATAAAGTTCTTCTGGGGAACAGGTGGTTGCGGAAAGCAACAGGAATTCAACCCAAGTTTCCTTACATGGTTGACTCGTTTGAAAAGAGGTAGCTCATCCATTTTCAAGAGTTCCTTTGTAGGGAGAAGTGATCTTTTCACAAGGTTCATGCCTTAAAATCTTTTAATACTGATGGTATTTCATCAGATTATGTCGCATTGTCAGTGGCTAGATTCGTGTGTCTCAGAATTTCCAAACTCTGAGCAAAGATTTGGATGGTAAAAACATTTGATTGCAATATCTCAATCCCCAAAATTGTTTGATTTTGCAGGAGTGCAGCTTCTTTCCAGAGAGCATGTAGGATTTCAGGGTTTGTTAATAATTCTCTATTGGAGGCTAATAATAACCAACTACAGTGCATTGGCACCTCAGCAGTTGAGGGAGCTGATAATAATGTCTCTAATAAGAAACCACTAGGGCTGGATATCCGGCTCCCTTTTGGGGGCTGGTTGAGTCCTGCATGGAGTAAAAGACAGAAGCAGCAGATAATACAAGATAAAAGGTCCCATTCAGTTTATTTTTCCATGAAAATAACATGGACCATTTTAAGATTAATTTTGTTCTTGGAGAAGAAACTAAGATTTTTTTATATGGACTTAATACTGTCAGGGAATACAGAGAACTACAACCATCACCTCTGCTTCCGAAGATTACTATGGTTGGTATCTCAATGGGTGAGGCTGGACAGGTGAGCAAAGCCACTTTGAAGAAGACAATGGAGGATTTGACGAAAGAACTGGAACATACAGATCAGAAAAGCTCATCTGGGAACAATGTTGATGAAAAAGCATTTGAGGAGAGGGATCCTTTATTCGTAGCTAATGTTGGTGACTATCATTCTAGTGCAGCAAAGGGCGGTTCAGCTCGATGGGTTCGAGGAGGAACCTTTTAAGCAATCTCGGACCAGGTTTTGTTCCTTCTCAAGTAGCTGCTTACAATGTAATTTTAGGAAATATTAAATGTAAATTAGTCTGCTGTTGCCTGGCTTTATATATTGTAGCTAGTGAGAGGGTGTTTTTCTCAGACTTTAGCTCAACGGAGGAGGCAAAGTTTGGTTAGAATAGATCAACATCATAAGCAGTGGTCTTAAGGGAGGACGAGTATCAGGTACGGGATTGAGATTTTAATCTCAACATCTGTTGTAGCATATAGGTTTTTGGAACAATGTATACTTTTGATCATTTAGCAGTTGTATCTTGTAAACTACTGAGTTCTTAATGATCCTTCAAACCTCGAAGATGTAAAGAATAGTAGTGATATTTTGATCTACCATAAGGAAAATATCTTTGCATGCATGCAGTTCCAATTAGTTTTCTTTTAACTTAATTAGAATCAGATGGAACCTAGTGCTGATTTTGTGAGGACACACACTGGTTTTTCAAATAATTTTGTCCTTTCAGATGGATTTTGCAGCTGTCATCATCGTTACTATATATACTTGAGAAGTTGGGATATTCGGCCGAGTTCAAAGCCCTAACACGTGAAACATTTGACAAACATGCTTGAATATGTACACTTGTATGTACAGTAAATTCGAAATACTGGAAAGAAAGCACCAAAAAAGGGTAAAAGGTGCAGGTTTGTTTTGACTTAGGCTTAAAACCAACCCCATGTAGAAGTAACATTTTTTGTGAAGAGACGGTTGAAGTCAGCCTAATTGGCTTTCCGTTTGGGGAATATGTTTGTAAAGTGCGGCATTCTCTCAATGTTAAAGTTTTAAAAAAAGAATCAACTGTAAAGACCAAATCATCCATCTTGACACATAAATATTGGTCATTTAAGAAAATAGGCTAATTCCTTTTTTTTATATATCAAACATTATAAACTGCTCTATTGGGATGTATGGGTTATTCAATACAAAATTTCAGTCTTTGTTTTGAGTGGCAACTAGTACATATATATTACTAGAAGGTATTATTGATTAGTAATGTTGAAATAGCTGAAACAACTGATTCAGTTGTAATAGAAAGGGAAGCAATGGTGGAGGTGTTTTCTGCAATGGTGGAGTTATATGTAAGTTTTGTATTTCATTGGTATACAGTTAACTATGTTTTATACCCAGTAGAGTAAATTTGACATGAAAAGAAATAAATAACTAGTAAGGAAAATATCCACAAATAAGGAGAGCTAATATTGTACATTAAGAAGGAGATATGACTTTACACTAAACAGTATTGACCTTAATAATATGGAAAGAAAATCGAAAAGACAACAAGTTTCGAAAAGTTTAATTTTGGTCGCACAAAAAAATGTATTAAAATTTTATACTTTGAATCAAACTATTTTTTTTTACATCCCAGCCAGATCTAATATCAAAAGTTAGCCTCTAATAAGAGTTGTTCTTTATTGTAAAAATCAAAATGAGAAGCGACAGAAGGCCAATAAGCAGGCGCATCACTTATGATAATACTCAAGCTAGGGGCACACCCTAACGAACAAAATCTCGATTGAAGTTAGAAAATGAATTGAAGCGTCCTTAGTTTCTTCTCCTTTTCTCTCCTTGTCAAACATTTTAATAGTTATGGGTTAAAATTTCTTCCAAATGGATCAAATAGCAAGGCCAAGAAGAAATGTCAAAGCATGAGGTATAAACATTAGGAAGCACTGAATGTAATAAGTTTTCTAGGAAAATCATCAAATAAAATGTTCAAAGTGCATACATATATTACTTTTCAAGAAAACACAAAATCTGCCCATGAATGAGGCTGAGAGCTATATGCATGCTCTCTCTATTTTTACAAGTTGACATGGTAAACCTCAGTCATATCGGGGTAGAATAAACCAAAATTTTGCTCAACACCAGCGGACTTTTGATTCTCATTGAAGATAGCAAAAATGTATGTCTCCAAAACTTTTCCTGGCCTCCTAGGAGTTCCTTGTCCGGATGAAATATGTGTAATCAAATTATTTGCATATGTTTGAGCATTGCCTAGAGTTGCATAGACATCGCCAGCACTCGGCCATCCTGTTTCTGTAATCACAACTTGTAACGCAGGTTGGCCAACTTTCTCCAATGCAGCATACAAAGAGTCCACCATTGCATCAAACAAGTTGTTGTATTGGTATGGACCGTCAGTCACAATGGGAGCTGTGTTTTGAAACAGAGCATAGTCTAATCGAATTTCAGCAGCGTTTCCAGAATAGGCGAAATACGGATAGACGTTCGCCAGTAGCGGGTACTGATTTGTAGCTAAAAATTGTGCAATTGGTTGTATGAATTGAGCGGCTTCCTCAGAGAATGCGCCGTTCGAAGGGGGATACGAGGTTGCTAAACCTGTTAATGCGATTGTTGTCGTAACAGGTATAATATAGTTGGAGGCTTTAACTGCTGAGTCCAGATTTTTTATGGCTTGTAGTACAAAAGTTGCTAATGGTCCTGGTATTACTTCATTACCTACTGATATGTGCGAAAATTTAACAAGTGCAGCGTATGGAACAATGTTAGTGAGTACCCAATTTGTTGCAAAAGTTGGATCACTCGCAAGTGCTTGCAAGTCTTCATTCCGAGTACCAACAATTACGGAAATGCCAGAACCCTCTACTGCCTTTAACACATCTGGGTTTGGTTCGAAAATTCTTATATTTTGTATGTTTCTCGACTTTAAGAGATTGATCGCTTGTGTCGGAGGTGGTAGATTATTTCCCACAAGCCCATAGTTCACTCCAATTCCTTCAACACCTTTTTTGCCAAATAAAAAAAAATATTATATGATCAACATTCAATCCAATAAAATATCAAATGGATATACGTAAATTAATTTAACAAGTTAAAGAAGTGAAGACTTAACCATTACCAGAACGTAAAACCAGAGATGCAAAGACAAATAACAAGATGTTAATTGGCTGCATGATTTGATTATTGTATAAAACTCTTGACAATTAATATGAAGATGATTGTATTTATAAGTGTGTGAGTCCTTAATAATTTAAATATTTTTCCATTATTCTGTTTGCCTTTTTGGGTATGAGATGCATGATTTTATCTTAATTTATTTTTCCAATTTAGGCGTGAAAATATTTGTATAATTTTTTAATTCATTTTCCAAATAGAGTCAGCTCCATATATTACAGTTAATAATATTAATCATTGCAAACCCATTTATGATCTACAAAGTTGATTTTTCTACCATATTTGTTTAAAAGTGCAGATTGAATATATTGTTTTATTACATTCACAATAAAACATGTAATAGTATATTTACACAGATAATTATATCAATGAAAAGTTAATTTTAGGACGCTAACGATCAATGGACAAATTTTCGGAAAGCTAATAACTTATAAGGAGAAACAATAAATAATGGATAAGCTCAAATAATACTAAATAATGGATGAGCTCATTTCTCTTGATTTGATTTCCTTATAAAGATTGCTTTAATATATTTATCATTATTGCGAAAAATGGTATTTATTTGATCAATTTACTTTTTATAATTATTTAGTAGTTAAGTTTATACTATAGTATTTGTTAGGATGAAAATTCCAACATAAAATATAAGAAAATATGACAATTAGTGCATAAAAAGAACAAGAATTAGGGACCAATATTGATATTCATCTTTAAAACAAGTTACAACGAATTTAAATAGTAAAATGGAGCCCTTACTAATAAAATGAAAATTCAAAGTTAACCAATTTCCTACTAAAATATTTCAATAAATGCTCCCTCCATTCCAGAATGAGTCTACAGGACCTAAACGATGGAAGAAAAAGGCAAATTAACTAAAGTAAAGGTAACAATAAAGTTGACATTTAAACAACAAAGCGTTATTTTGTTCAATCACGAGAAAATGAAAAATCGTATTAGAATATTTTGGGCATCTTTCTTTTGATATTATTGTTGCAATAGCAGCGCATTCGAATTTTAAGGCATGAAAGGTGGAGAACATCTTTTATATCATAACAACATCACAAACTGTATCTCCACATAGTTACAATTAAGAAGTAATTTTGAACATTACAGAATTATACTCATAAAAAGACTTAAAAGCCTTATAGTCTTTAATGCATTTAATAATATCATACTTTTGGATGTATGACCATCTTCAAGTGGTCATACCTTTCTTTCGGGATATTCTACAAAAAGGAATAGATCTTTAATATGAGATATTCAATTTTTAAAATTTTATCAAAATGACGATGCACAAATATCATTACTTCACCACAATTTTATTTTGGTAATTGATCTTTCATTCCTGACCTATATCTTATGGGCGTCTAACATTTTGTATCAAATATTCGAAATAATAGTTGCAATTATTTCAAATAAGTATTCTCTCATAACATGGTCCTTTATTTTTAACTGCATATGAGAAATGTAAATTTTGAAGTTTGAAAAATAGCTTTTGCGAGTTATTTTTTAAAATAATAATCATGTTTTCCCTCTCAAAACTTTAATTTTGTTTTATTTCTAAACAATCTCGACTATTAAATATCTTTTTTCTACTCAACATCAAAAAGTATTTTTTTTTCAAATGTCAATTAATTTATATAGAAACAACCACCTAAAGATTGTAAAATAGATTGTGAGGAACATATATCAAGTTTGGACTTACAGAAATTTTAACTTTTTTAAAGTGAAATTCATATTTAAATGCACAACTTATCTAAAGTTATAATGACTATTCAAGTCATTTTGTTCGCTTCTTGTTCTTTTCGGTATTTAGAGTTTCTAGTAGTGATCCCAGATCATTTATGATTTGTTCGCACAGATAGCTCGATTGTGAAGTCGTTCATTTGGTTTTTATATCAATTAAGGACAAGGAATTCCAATCAAGGTAGATGAATACATGAAAGGAATGTGTGATAGGTTGACTGCTATACACAACTCATGATTATACGTAAATTTTGTTGAAAATAAATACAAAACCTTGAGGATAGTCATGCAGTATGCGAAAAGGCTCATATAATATATATATACATATATATATATATATATATATATATATATATATATATATATATATATATATATATATATATATATATATATATATGATCTTTAGAAATGTTGTTTGAACTTTTTGCCTTTTATTAAAATACTCCGCTTTAAATAAAATCGTCTTTTCACTCTTTTTCATAATCTGCTATTTTTTTTTTTATTTATGTAATTTCAAGATTCACTTTTAACTCAGACCCCCATAAGTGGGATTCCACTGGGTATGTTGTTGTTGCAAGATTCGCTCTTAAATTAGAATTTCTTTATATTTATAATTCACTCTTGATTTAGGACTAGTTTATATAAATAAATATTTAGGCTATGAAAGAAAAATGAAAACTATTATTATTTTTTTAATATTTTAAGACTTTGAAATAAACTAAAATTATCAAATATTTAATAAAAGTGTGTAATATGAAAATTTAAAAAAAATAAGAGCCGAATTAAGACATGAATATGTCAACAAAATTTTATTTGCAACCAAACGTTAAACACTCTTTTTAACAAAACTATACATGAGAAAAGTGTAAAAAAAAAAAAAAAAAAAAAAACTGGAACAGAAGAAAAAAAGTATTAATTAATATGGGGGACAAAGATTTAATAAACATTTCTGGTCTTGTCTTACTTTTATGTATGTACTAGGTAGTTGGTGCCCGTGCGCTGCACGGGCGCTGCATTATAGAGGAGTTAAATACGGAAGTAATCTATGAAGGGAGATGCAAGAACGGCAGGCGTAATTCATACCAACGAACATGTTACATGAGTACATTGTTAAGGCGCGGGGGAATGTCGGGGTAATAGAGGGATGGCAGAACTTAATGTATAATTCATACAAAATAACATGTTACATGAGTACATCCCTAAAGTTCCAGGGGAATGGTGAAAATTCGCGGGGGCTACGGTAGCATGAATTTTCATTGTTACGATGATGGACGGCAGTAACCTCAGCTGCTGGATTTCTTCCTCGATGTACCTGTGACAGAAGGGTTGAATTTTTGAGGGTTAGAGTTAATAGTCACATTTCACTTCAACCATAGCAAAACAAAATTGACTCAGTTATAATGAGGATCTGGGATTCTCAAAACCCTCTTCATTATTGACAATTGACAAATAGATAAGTGTGGTTTTCAAATGGTTAAATCAGTTCATTCTTAACAACCTCCACACAGTATCAATATTAAAATCCAATTTCCAAAATTTATTCAAAAGCTATTTTCCATAGAAACGAAACAATTTCAACCTTGAAATGCGAACAGGCGGAGGCGGAGGCACCGCTGTACAGCTCTGTTTGTCTCCCCGACTTCGAATCTCAGAGTCTCTGTGAAGTGGGTGCGAAGAAACTCCTAATCAATGTAGACAGTCCGGCCGGACAAAGAAGTAAGAGGAAATTCAGAAGACTAAGGATTGAAGAACTTCTAATTACCTGGGAGTTGTGGAATTCCCAAGCGAGAACGAAGGTTGAACAGCAAATGCCAAAGCAGCAAATGAGCAACAGAAAATCCAAGCACACAGACGGACATACTGCTTGTCGCCGAAATTTCTCTGCTGCTTCAGATAGACGAAGTAGCATTGATCTTGCATTATTTGCTGAATAGCCAGGATTCTGATCAGTAAGAACTCAAACTGTTCAATAAATCTTATGTTGTCCATAGAATCAATGAGTAAATAACTAAGGAAACAAAAACAGAGACACACTTTATCGCATAAAAGTAATCCAAGACGAATTAGTTATAAAAGCTTCCACCTTTTTCCATGTCAAATAATAAGAAACATAAAAATCTACAAGGAACAAAACCTAGAACATAGAGAAGAAACATGACAAAGAACAAAGTTATCAATGAATCTATCTATGAAAATAAGCGCATGTACTTGCACAAAGAAAATACTATAAATGGGAGCCTACGCGACTGGATATCTGCAATTTGTAAAGTCTCCTAACACCTAGCCAAATCCAAAAAGACTCATGGGAAGGGCAAAGATTTCCAAATAAAGCTAATTAACTCCATCTATGTTGCTTGCACTTTGCAAAAATGTTGCTGCATCTGTGACGGATCCTCCAAAAGTGCACTACTTTTGGAGGATCCGACACACATCAGGTGACATTTTTGAAGAGTCTGAGCAATGTAGAACTCCATTGATAACGTTTTCAAAAAGACAAAGAAATACACTAAAATTGACACCCAATAAAGGAGATATCCATCAAAGCTTTGCAACATCTTACAGAACATGTTTGTAAGATCTTCAGATACATAATTTGCTACACATTTTGATTTTACCGTTATATCGGGAGTTAATCCACGTATTGCTGACGTAAAATGGATAGTAGCTTTGTTTCTATCTTTTGTTGAATCTTCTTCGAGCTCGACAAATATAATTTGATAAGCCAATGAGGGTAACCCAACCAAATGGGGTCTAGGGTGAGTAGGAATTATGCAGACCATACTGTTCTACCTCGTAGAAATAGAGAGTCTATTTCTGAAATGCAAATTCAATTTGACACCCAATAAAGAAAATTCAATCAGAGTTACAAACTTCACAACATCTGATACACCACGCTCCGAAATCCCACATATAAATCCTCAGAATAAGTATTTTCTGCACATAAAGCCAAATCCAAACAGACCCATGAAAAGGGTCACATAGATTTTCTTAGAATCAATCCAACTAACTCCATTAATAAGCTTTATCAAAACATAACAACAAAATACACTAACTTTGACACCCAATGAAGGAGATGACATATCCATCAAATAATTACAACTTCTTACATAAAAATCCTCAAATAAGTAATCTACAAAAAAGATAAAACCAAATTCAAACAAACCCGACCACTAAACTCAACGCGCAATAAGGTAAAAATCCATCAAAATGCAAACTTTACAACAATTGATACACCAGATCCCAAAATCTCACTGTATAAATCCCCGAATAAGTTATTTTACATAAAATAAAGCTAAATCCAAACAGCCCCATGAAACTATTATGGAGGGAAAAAAAGAACAAAACCCATTTATGATTGAGATAAAAAAAAGGCAATAAAATACCTTTATTTCTTGTGCTATGTGCTTCCTTGTGAAGATGGTCTAATTGTTCTCATAGCTTCCCTGTATTTAAATTATTTGTACCAGAAGCAGCTAGATATACCGTTTTCTTTGGAACTTTCCATTGATTAAACACAGAAAAAGCAGAATTCAGTATCATTTTTCTTATCTTGAGCTGAAGGGAATTCAAGAAAAAATTCCTTATGATAAAATTAATATAAACAGTGCAAGAACCAAACAAAATTTTGCTTGATTTCTTTCTTTATTTTGGGTTTTCTTTTTTCACTGTAATAAAGTGATTTATTAGATACGATTAACTCAAAATTTGAAGGAAAATAATGTATGTACTCTCCAAAAAAATGCCCACGGAAGAAGAACATATTACGGAACTAAGTTCGTAAATGTAAATGTTGAAGATGTCATCTATTAAAGAATACCCGTCCATGGAACTCTGGAGCTGCTATAGTTGCAAGACATTTCTAGATTGTAGTTTTCTTTTCCTATGTGGGTGTTCGAGGTTGTAAGCACCCATATCGAGGCCGGCCCTTCAAATTTAACGTAGTTAAGTGACTTAACTAAGAACTTGTCCAAAGTCCAGTAGCTGACCTATTAGCAACAATGAATTCACACAAAAGGTTGGTCTTCTTTTTCCGACCGAAGGTTGCATTTTTTGTTTTCCAACAAAAAGTTGCCTTCAATTATTTCCTTCCTGATAAGACAGTCTTCATGATATAGAATATCTTGGTAAAATAATAATCTACAATATTATCTCTTGACCTTTCATTCCATAAAAGCATAGACTAACTGGTTAACCTGAAGAAGTATCTCTTTGACTGAATATATTTCCATCAAACATTTTCTTGCTTTCTATTTCTGTTTTCCAGGATTACATCCCAGAGAGGATATTATGTTGCAAATATTGCAATCAAATCACTTACAAAAGCAGCATATAATGTATACCTTTAAGTTGATCCAAGCATAAGGTAATCCGGTTGGGGTATTGAAAGCAGGCAGAAAGCGTCGCCCCAAATCCGCAGCCAGGTGAAGGAGTTGATTCTTATAAATTACTTGAATCAACCTGTTTGTAGAATCAGTGGCAAGAATATGAGCAGAAACAAGTCCTCCAAGAACTCTTACGTTGCACTACAATTGGTGATCAGGAAAAAAGGAAAATTATGAAGTGAATTGAATATACTGTGACTCAAAAGTAAGACTTCCCTCGATTTAGTGTTGGGAAATCCTACTTAATTGTGGTTTGTAGTCATTAAAAGCATTTGTTAAGAAGAAAATTTGAAGACGCACAAAGGCAAGCACAATCATCCAATTAGACCCATACACCGAAATGTAAACGTGACAATGTATATTACCTCAAATAGATTTACCCTTGCATCAACATCAAATGATAGATTTTCAGATAGCCAAATAATAGCCTTCTCAAACTCAGAGTAGTTACCCAAGATTACAAGGCTGGAAAAAATAAGGTAAAAAGATGAATGGCCCAAAATATAGTATACAATTGGTTCTGAGTTGTAAACAACAAATGTAACCCACCTGGACAACGATTCAATTAGCGTAATGCTAAAGGAAACAACAAAATATCAAAGAAAAATATGTAACTCTAGTAAAAAATTAACCAAAAACAAAAATAAGTTGGACGAAAAACTTACGTAGAGGCAAAAATCATAAGAAATTAGAATTGCCTGAAAATAAGCCACAATATGTAGAGACGGAAGACCATAAAGCTTGCTGAGGAAATCTGGAGAGACTTGAAAAAGGTGGAGCAGAAATTATATATGCAATATATGTCAAAAATTTTGAAATTCTATCCTAATACTCCCATTAAGAGGGGAAATTCAAATACAAAATTACCTAGTTGTTTTGGACATTTCATCAAATACCTTGGTAGCGTGAAAGTTCTTCCTTTGGATCCCATAACCACATTTGACATGCACCCCAAAGCATGTAGAGAATCCACCAATAAAACACCAAGAGGAAAAACAACCGTGAATAAAGCATATCCTGAAACATCAAAATAAAGTGGGAAAAAGAATAAACCCTAAGAAAAAAGAAACCGAGTGAAATCAAAGGATCCCGAATGAACCTCAATGAGAAAAGTAGCCCGCCTGAAAGATTTTTCATGCCGTGTAGAAAGTCCCCACCAAAAATGCATAAATAAGTAAGAAAAAGTTTTGAAATACCTGGAAACTGGCGACTCCTAAATCTCAACCACGGGAGAACCCAAGCAATCTGTGAAAATGGCGCCTTGAAGGCCACCGGAAACATCCATATGTGAGAGGGAGTAAGACCTAGAGTGGACACGATGGGTAAGGGAAGGGGTCATTGGCCCTTCTGTGCGGTAACTCTCTATACAAATTTGTCAACCGCCTTAAACAACCCAAAGTGCAATACATAATTCATAACGACAACAACTCTAAGTGGAGGAAAACAAAATGTCACATACCCAAGATGGTGTTATACATTAGCTTTAAGGTCATACCGTTGTAGCAACTCAAAAGTATTGCATATGACCTTGAGCAATGAGCAAGGAATTAAGATCTCGTGGATTCGCACTTGAATAGATGTATTGTTGGTTGTAAAATCACTGTACTTTGTAGAGATGGCATTAGACCCAGATGCAGTGCCAACTTTACTCTTGCAGCTACTGAGTAACATAGCATTTTGTATCTGGTTCAGTGAGTCCCTAGACCATTTCATCGGCCCAGAAGATCAGCTACTTACTAAAAATGATTAGTCCAAACATATAAGATCCTAACTGAAATATGAAGGCAGCAAGCTAAGCAAATAGGTGAGACTAATAGGCATCAAATGAGTGTTTATATCAAATCTAGAATATATTGAACTCAGTAAGGTAAGAGAGAAGAAAGATAGTTAACTTTTAATTTTACATCCCTCAGCTATGCAAGGTCAAAAAGCATAATTATCTCCACAAATTTGGTCCAGTGTTGCCTCCTTGGAGCAATTCTGTTCTAAATCTATAATTAATAAGTGAGAGTTGGTAGGACGACCAAGGGTATTACTGTAATATTCTGGTTTTTTGGGGGTATTAAGCCCAGTGGTATTTTCGTAATAATCTGATTTTCCAAGGACATTACGGCAGGTGGCATTTTAGTAATAACTATGCCCTCCTAGGGCATTTAAATGCCGCACACAATAGCCAATCCTCTTCCACCTGCCGCCCACAATAGCCAGTGGTTGAAGTTGTACTTAAACAACTTCCGTCTCTTGATGGTTGTAATTCTCCTGAACTCGAAGAATTTGCTGAGAAGCAAATAGGTGCAAGGATTCATGGTGCTGGGAATATTTTCAGCACATCTAGAGTTGTTGAAGGATTGTACATTGATCTATTGGAGAAAATGAGTTTTTCTAAGGATTTTAAGCATTGGGCTCTTCGTCCATTCAATCCTGTAGATCTGGAGTCTGAGAAGAAGGAAACCGCCATCGACCGCCATTATTCACTCGAATGGCTCGACAAACAACCACCTAGCTCGGTAATTTTCGTTTCCTTTGGATCAACGACTTCGTTATCGGAAGATGAACTCAGAGAGCTAGCAACTGGGCTGGAAGCAAGTCAACAGAGATTCATCTAGGTGAAGTTCGAAAATGTCAACTGCCTGAAGGATACGAGAAGAGAGTGTCAGAAAGAGGACTTGTAATGAGAGATTGGGCACCACAGTTGGAAATTTTAGGACGCCCGTCAACCGGTGGGTTCATGAGTCATTGCGGGTGGAATTCTTGCATGGAGAGTATTTCAATGGGAGTTCCAATAGCAGCTTGGCCAATGCATTCCGATCAACCTAGAAATGCTTTGTTCGTAACTGAAGGACTGAAAATTGGGATATCAGTGAGACAATGAGAGCGAAGAATGAAGTTGTCCCGGCGGAAACGGTTGAAAAAGTTGTGAGAACGTTAATGGCGTCTCCGGAGGGAGAGGAGATGAAACGGAAAGCTACAGCGCTTATCTAGGTTGATCGGAATGCATTGGCCAAGCTGCTATTGGAACTCCCATTGAAATACTCTCCATGCAAGAATTCCACCCGCAATGACTCATGAACCCACCGGTTGACGGGCGTCCTAAAATTTCCAACTGTGGTGCCCAATCTCTCATTACAAGTCCTCTTTCTGACACTCTCTTCTCGTATCCTTCAGGCAGTTGACATTTTCGAACTTCACCCAGATGAATCTCTGTTGACTTGCTTCCAGCCCAGTTGCTAGCTCTCTGAGTTCATCTTCCGATAACGAAGTCGTTGATCCAAAGGAAACGAAAATTACCGAGCTAGGTGGTTGTTTGTCGAGCCATTCGAGTGAATAATGGCGGTCGATGGCGGTTTCCTTCTTCTCAGACTCCAGATCTACAGGATTGAATGGACGAAGAGCCCAATGCTTAAAATCCTTAGAAAAACTCATTTTCTCCAATAGATCAATGTACAATCCTTCAACAACTCTAGATGTGCTGAAAATATTCCCAGCACCATGAATCCTTGCACCTATTTGCTTCTCAGCAAATTCTTCGAGTTCAGGAGAATTACAACCATCAAGAGACGGAAGTTGTTTAAGTACAACTTCAACCACTGGCTATTGTGGGCGGCAGGTGGAAGAGGATTGGCTATTGTGTGCGGCATTTAAATGCCCTAGGAGGGCATAGTTATTACTAAAATGCCACCTGCCGTAATGTCCTTGGAAAATCAGATTATTACGAAAATACCACTGGGCTTAATACCCCCAAAAAACCAGAATATTACAGTAATACCCTTGGTCGTCCTACCAACTCTCACTTATTAATTATAGAATATTATGTTTTATGTTACATTAATAAACTCCAATAATGCTTGGAGTCAGCCTTATTTTTTCAATTTAATATTTTATTGGGATTAAGTAAAAATCCCAAGAAATTTTACTTAATACACAATAAAATAACAATCCACAATAGCACCAATTAACACCAAAGAACAATAAAAGAACAATCCACAAAAGTTAAAAAAAAAAAAATTACACAATTCACCTAAATAATACGAATATTAACAAAATAACACAAATTAATACCATAATAATATTTACTAACTAAATCTCAGTATATAAATATCAAACATTATCTCACCAAACAACCATTAACTTTTTTTGATTTTTACAAATACCAAATACTATTAATAAATTTACCGTCGTTTTTAACAATTATGAATAATATTAAATAATATTAACATTAACCATCATTTTTTTCTTTTTTATTATTCTATTATTTTTTCTCTATCCCATCTAATTTTTTTTAACCGAAACTCTCATATATTTTTCTTGAAACTAAATTTATAATTCATACGTAACATCTACTTATATTTTCTAAAAGAATTATAGCCAATCATTTTCTCATTTGAGATTAAATTAATTATTTAAATCTTAATAAATAAAAATTAATAAGAATAGATAATAATAAAATAGAATATATTTTGGTAATATCTTAAAATTTATTTTTTTCTCACTTCAATTGTTAAGAATGATAAAATATTAGTAAAGTAGCAATTAATAAAATATTAATAAAGTCTTCTCTTCTCTTTAAAAACCCTATACTTAAACCCTACACTTAAACCCTACTCCTTCGAACATCGGGGCTTTACCTTGAGAAAATATGGCTATGTCTAACATCAGAAGGGCTGCTTCTCAAGTTGTACCCTTGGCTGTTCGGGTGATCGGTAGAACACAGAGCTACCACCATCGATCCTCTTCTCTCTTTTCCACCGTAGTTAACCCTTCTAGAAACTTCTTTCGGAGCTCAGCACCAACTATTCTTCATTTCTATTCTACCAAGAGGCCCAGTTCTGATGAGTCACTTCTCAAAGTCATTCAGTCCGAAATCCAGTGTGCCGAGGAATCCGACGAACAAGACCAGGTTGAGGAGGCTCCTGAGGGCTTCCCCTTCAAGATTGAAGATCATCCGGGACAACAAACTATAACATTGACAAGAGAGTATCAAGGTGAATCTATTGATGTCGAAGTTCACATGCCTGACCTTGTTACCGGCGATGACAATGATGCTGAGGATGATCACGAAGGGGCCAATCAGACCCAAATTCCTCTTGATGTTCGGGTGTCTAAGAAGAATGGGCGATCTTTGGAGTTTGGTATCACAGCTTTTGCTGATGAGATTGCTATTCACACTTTGTCAATCAAAGATCCTAATGTTGCTGAGGATCAGATTGCTTATGAAGGACCTGATTTCTCTGATTTGGATGAGAACCTCCAAAAGGCTTTCCACAAGTATCTGGAGATTAGGGGTATCAAGCCCAGCGCAACCAACTTCTTGTATGAGTACATGATCAACAAGGATGGCAGAGAATACAAAATGTGGCTTAAGAATCTGAAGAAATTCATTGAGGCGTAGGTTCTAGTTGTCGCATAAATTCATTGAGGCGTAGGTTCTAGTTGTCGCATAAGTTTTGATGATTTAGTAATGTAATTTAATTTGGCAACATCGTCTGTGTCAATGTCAATGCTATGATTTTGAAAGTCTTTTAGTTGTTTTTGCTATATCATTTATAAGTCATGCTTCAAATCATATGTTCTTACTTCCAAATTCCAATTCATCAGTTAATTTTTTAAATCATTTTGCTGAGTTTTTGTTTTTGTATGCATGAAGAAGCTTTAGTAGAATAATAATGAAAGAATAAAATTAGAAGTATTAACTTATGCTTGGTTCGACACATTTGGTAGGATAAAATAATCTGATGTGATATTTTTGCTTATCTCATCACAGCCACGTAGTAATAACTAGGGAATCATTAGTTACTAACTTGAAGTTGTGGAAGTTCAGTTGTTGTAAATGTATGCAACGTGTTTGATAAAATGCCTAAATGGGTTTTGGAACAAGAAAACATATTTTTGTTATTAGTTTCTTTATTCCAGGGAGGACAAGGTATCACTTAATTGTAGATGGGTTACGGAGGACATACTTTAGATAGGAGGTTGTGGAGTGTTGTATTGCTTTCCGGGATTTCGCATTGTTAAACGCCTTGGCTGAGGATGGAAGACTTGAGGAAGCTGAAGAGCTTTGGCTGAAATTATTCTCTCAGAATCTGGAAAGCATGCCTCGTATTTTCTTTCAGAAAATGATATCCATATACTATCACAGGGAGATGAATGAAAAGATATTTGAGGTATCCTACAATGTTTTATGCCTTAACTTTTCTTGCTTCTGTGACTCATTCTCTTCAATTAATTGGTTCACTCCAGTCATACCTTGGTACTTCTCTTTTATATCCATGGAATAGTACCTTTTCTTTCACAGCGCATGATCCATTAGGCCTCTGGAATCAAATATGAACCATATCATCTCCCATTGTCATTCTATTGTCAGCTCAAGCACACATTTTTTATGTTGAAAGATGTATCTTTTGATTAGTGATTTCTTTCAATGGTAATGGAACAGCCAAACTATATGCTACAAGACTTTGTCAATTACGAAGCATTATGTGTGTGTTTTTCCTCTCCTGTTTTTTTGATAAACTTAAGAAGCTAGCAATTTATTAATATAGTAGTCTAAGAAGGTTTGTGTAAAACCTAAAGTGAAGAGGAAGCAATGAAAACAGAGAATTTTAGAGATGTGGCTCTCAGAAAACGAATAAATGAAGGAAAGCTTACATTTTATCACTCGAACTATTGTGTGTTCTGTTATATACAGATACTGTATTCATTTCAGTTAGTTCGTTTTGGCTAAACTGCAAGTGTTGTACAATCATTATTAGCCAAAACGAAGATAATTTAGGATCAGAAATTGGTAAACATGTACTAGAGAATCTGGTTTTGAAGTATTGCTACAAGAAACCTCAGACAAGTTTATAAGATAGCTATGTCATTTGAAATTCCGTGCTGGTTTGAAAGGATAGATCATGTGTTGGGAAGTCGTTGGACTTGTTTCTTGAGATGAGGAATGGGAAAAACTGATATACCAGTTTTACCATTCTAGATGATTCTAAAACCATTTAGTGAAACTCATGCTGCCCTGACGCCTTTTAGACAAGAGTGCAGAACTCTCAACCATCTAAAAGAACTCCATTGCCAGCTCCTCAAACTCTACCTCCTGGAAACTCCATTAGCCATTGCTCCACTTCTTTTTGCCGTCAATGCTAGGATTCCTTCTTTCTTGGACTATTCGCGTATTGTGTTTCTAAAGCTTGGTTACCAAAGCTCGACTTTTTTGTACAATACTATCATCAGAGGATACATGCAATCGGATTTGCCTATACCAGCAACTATATGCTACAAAGAAATGCTGAGAGATAAGCTTATTGTAAATAATTATACCTTTCCACCATTGATAAAAGCTTGTTCAATGGTTTTAAATGAGTTAGGGCAACTTGGGTTTTCAGTGCATGCCCATTCACTGAAGTTGGGATTTCAATATGACCGGTTTATTCTTGCAGCATTGATTGAATTTTATTCCCCAAATCTCGAGATGGACAGAGCACAAATGTTGTTTGATGAAATTCCGTACGGAAATGTGGTTTTGTTTACCACCATGATTGATGGATGGATACGGAAAAATAGGGGAGGTGGGGAAAAGCCAGATTGTTGTTTGAAGAGATGCCAGAGAGAAATGTGATTTCTTGGAGTGCAATGATGGCAACATATTCACTGGCTAAAGATTTTAAGGAGGTTCTTTGCTTGTATCATAGGATGGAAGAAGACGGTCTTAAAGCCCAATGAGTCTGTTCTTGTAAGTGTCCTCACAGCTTGTGCTCATCTAGGTGCATTAACACAAGGTTTTTGGGTACGTTCGTTGACTAAGCATTATAATTATGAGTCGAACCCAATATTGGCTTCTGCATTGGTTGACATGTCCTCTAAATGTGGGAGAATGGAGTTGGCTTCATCAGTCTTTAAAGAGATGACTTGCAAGGATACTGGAGCATGGAATGCATGCCATCATGTCAGACTTTGCAATGAACGGAGATGCTATGAAATCCATTCAATTGTTCTATAGGATGTTAGCAAGTGGGAATCAACCAAATGAAACCACATTTGTTCGACAAAGGTCTTTCACTGTTTGAAAGAATGGACAGTATTTATTGGGTCGAACCCAGGTTTGAGCATCGTGCATGTGTAGTAGACCTGTTAGCAAGAGCTGGTAAGTTTGAGGATGCTGAGAAGTTCATTGAGGAGACCATCGGAGGGATAGAGAGAGGGGATGCTAACGTGTGGGGAGCTATACTTGGTGCTTGTAGGGTCTATGGTAATCTTGAAGTAGGTGATAGAATATGGAGAAAGCTGTCTAACATGAAGGTAGCTGACTAGGTTACTTATGTACTTGCATACAACATGTACAAGGGAGCTGGTTGGGAAATGGAAGCCAAGCGTGTTAGGAAATTGATAGAGGAGATGATGATAAAGAAGCAGCCTTGATCTAGTGTCATAGAGGTAGATGGCATGGTTAAAGAATTCCTCGCGAGTGATCTTTTACATCCCAAGTTACATAAATTTCCTCATAACTAATCCTTACATTATTAATACTTGCATACTTATAACCAACTGCCAAGCGATCCTCGGAACAACTTGTTCTGTCATTTACTTTTAGGGATGGCAACAGGGCAAGGCGAGGTAGGTTTAAAGTTATGTGGTGCGGGGCGGGTTGAAGTAACTATTTTTAAAGCTAATGCCGGACGTGGCGGGTTGCAGGTTTAAAGAACCAAATAGGAATTCGAAGAAAATTAAATTTTTGTAATTAGTAAAAATCAAAGATATAAATTTTTTATATTAAAATTTGACTTTAATTTAATTTTTTTCCTAAAATTTAAACTAGACATGTTTGGTAAATTGTTAGTTGTTGAAATGTTAATTAGAGGTTTTTAATTAAAAATTAAGAAACAAAGATTGAAATGTCAACTAAAAATAGTTAATTAGTTGTTGAGATGTTAATTAGTGAAAAATTAAAAAAAAGATTACGAATTTTTATTTTCTATATTAAATACAATTAAAAAACAAAAAAACTTAAAAATTTAAGCGGGGGAAGGGGGGATTATGCGGGGCGGGTCTATGTGGGAGGACGAGGCAGGTTGAAAATGAAAAAAATCATCGTGCAGGGCGGAGTGGGTCAAAAAATTGCGGGTTAAGCTCAACCCGCCCCACCCCATTGCCATCAATTACTTTCTTACAACTTGTGCTCATTAATTCTACCTTGTACCAGTGTCTATATGATGTGACTTGAGTGGTGCTAGTATCCTTTAGAGAAAATACAGAAGTTGGTTCATTATCTTTGGCATTAATCCTAAATATTACTTCTCAACATTTTTGGACTTTTATGTTTGTCAAAAATGAGCATTTTTGGTCTCCCTCAAATATTTAACATATCTGGCTGTTAGATTTAAGAGAAATTGTTGAAAAGAAACAACCAACAGGAACTCACATTTGATGGTGTAGTCTTTTTCAGTTTCTGATATTTTTTGTTTTATTTATAATATCTGAGCAACCAGAAGATCACTCTACGTCCTAAGACCCCAGCTGTGGAATTACACTTGGTATGTTGTTGTTGTTTGTTGAACTACAAGTTAATATGTTAGCCTCATCTTGCATCACTTGACCAATACCTCTATCCTTGATCCCGTATGATCAGTTTACTTCTCTAGATATTGATCCAGGACACTTGAAATGGCTGAGGCTGTCACATCCAAAGCAATATCAAAAATCACAGAACAAGCAATTTTCCTATATGGAGTGAAAGGACAAGTAAGAGAACTTGTTACAGAGCTAGGACGTATGCAAGCTTTCTTGAAAGACGTTGATTCAAGAAAACAGACAGACGCAAGAGTCAAAAATTGTGCCGATGAGATCAGGGTCCTTGCACAAGATGCTGAGGGCGTAGTTGAGAAATTTGCTGCTGAGGTAATACAGAGATCAAACAGGGAAGACACTGTTTATTGTTTCTGTACAATATTAGCTAATGTTGTGAAAGAGGTTATTGTAAGGTACAAAATAGGCTGGGATATAGGAAAGATCAACAAGAGAATAAAAAGCCTTAGAGAAAGTTTAACAACTTATGGTATTGACTTTCATGTTATAGATTTTCATAGTATAAATGAAGGAGAAACACATTTTAGAGAAGTGAAATTACAAAGTGGAGCTATTGGTGTTGAGAGATGGGGAGGTTCTGGAGGAGGCCATTGGACTTATAGGCCTAAAGGTTTAGTGAAACAGATAGTTGTAAGGCATGGATTGATTATAGATTCTATAATGTTTAAGAGCATTCAAGAAAATGGTGTCATGGAGTCTTCTGAAACATTTGGTGGTTCTGGAGGCCATCTTAGGACTGAGGTAATATTAATGCCTTTCGTTCAGCCTATGTTGTTTAGACTCTTTAAACATGTCGCAGGATGCATATTGCATCAGATATGTTTGCTGCAATATGTTTGGAGAGGCCTAAAAATAAATAAAAGTCTGAATCTGAATGGCTCAGTACTTAAGCCATTAAGTGCATTTGTTTAGATGTTACATTTGTTTACATTAACATCTAAACACATTTACTTCAGATTTTGACTCCCACCCCCACCCCACCTAGTGAAAACCCTCAATTGCCAATAACCAACCACCTCCATCATTATAACCACCACCGTTGTCAATTACTACTACTAGTCGCTATTGCACCTGCCACCTCCATAATTATAATTATAATCATTGTTACCACCTCCGGCACCACTATCAATCACTACTACTACTATGGTGATCAATCCCTACTACCAACCACCTTTATCATCACAATTATCACCGTCACCAGCTATCATCAACTAGTATAAAATTTATTGTTGTATCCCATATACAAAAGTTTTTCTAACTGATATTGCCTGTCAAACTGAGTTTAAACTATTTATCAACAAGTTTTTCTTTTAAATGGATTCTAGGTCTACGCATTAGTGATCTTACAAGGTAAGGGATCATCAGTTCAACTCTTACCTAGTAAGAATTTGAAGTAGAAAAAATAATTTCTTGAAGTATTTCAAGTGAAATAATAATTTCTTTTTCTTGTTCTCATCCATCATTCAATATATTCTCCTTGTTAACAAGGCTAATTAGCTTTGTGTTGAATTATTGTAGATCAATATAGACAGCCCTTCAGAGTATTTGACAGGCTTAAGTGGGACATATGGACTCTATGGTCCCTATCTTATAATAAAATCCATCAGGTTCCACACTAATCTTAGCCATCATGGCCCTATGGGTTCAGTAATTGAGACTGATACCAACTTCTCATTTATCATGCAAGGTGGGGTGGTTGTTGGATTCCATGGATTTTCAGGGTTATTTCTTGATGCCATTGGTTTGTATGTTATGCCAGCAAAGCATTTACCATTTTAGTAGGCATGTTGTCTCGTCAATATGTACTTGAACTAGCTTATGGACATAGCTTTTAAGCATATTGATCAATATATAACACCTTATGGTTGTTGCGACATTGTTCATTTAAATATTATGTTTGTTTTGATTGTTCTTAAATTTTATTGTATCAAATTTTGATTCATCCAAATACGTACAAATGCATGTATTTCGGGATATATGAGATCAAGATTAGGTATAATTTGTTCTAAGATACTGTATCCAAGTGGATTCACATATATCTGGGATACATAAACAAATCCCACTCGTTTCCCTCCCACTCTCCTATGTATTTGATACCCTAGATACATGTGAATTACACCAGATACCTATGGATATATGTATTTAATGTGTATTTAGTGTAATTCACATATATCTGGGATACATAGATAAATCTTGTCTGCTTCCTTCCTGTTCTCACTCGCCTCTCTCCCTATTTCAATGTTTCTGGTAGCCAAAAACATGATCTAGATATAATTGACTTGAAATTTAATATGAAATTATTAATTAATAATATAAAATGTAATTATTTTAAACTATATTAAAAATTAATAAATATTATAGAAATGTTTGTGCAATTATTTCTTCTTTATTTTTTACTAATCCTCACCTCAACACTCTTTGTTTTCAAATCGCTTTTTCTCGCAATGTGTACTAACAAATTTTGGTATAGTTTGTATTTAATTCTTAGATTCTTTCATTAATAAATTATTGTTTAAACAGCAAATAGTATTAACTACTTTTTATGAGAAGATTCTCAGAGAATGGAGAAGCTTTTCTCCGAAGAAAATAATATTTTCAGATCTTTTAAGTAAAAATGAAGATCACGTATAAAATAAAAATCTTTAATAAAAGAACACAAAACTAAAAATATGTTTGTAAAAGACTAGGAAATTGAATCACTTGCTAGAATGAGATGAAGAGAGAGTGTGTGATATATAAGTGTTGAGAGGAGTGCATATTTAAAATTTTGAATACAGATGGCAAGGGACAGATTGAGCGCAATGCGATGCGAGTTTGAACCTATGTGGGACAGGGAATATTTGGGCTTATGCGATTCTATGGCGGCTGGTGCACATTAATTCTTTTATTTAAAGATTCTTTGCAGATTGTCGAGTGGGTGCACATTTATTTATTTATTTGAAGCAATCATTTGATTAAATTTTCTAATTTAGATTATTTAGTACATCGTATTTCGTTTTTTAATATTCCTTTTCATTTTGTTATTTACTTAAAATTATCTTGACGCAATTGTAAAGATTTTTTTAAAATTTATTTAAAATAATATTTTCTGTAAAAGTTTATTTGATTTCTATATAAGCTCATTTTCGCTGCCTTCCTTTATAATGTGTCACACTCAAGCCGTATAATATTAATAAAAATAATGTTCCTTTTAATTTTTTTAATTTATCTTAATGGAATTGTTTATATCAATGATGAAGGTCTATTAACAATATTAACTTTGGTATCAAAATATAGAAAAAAATAAATATAACAATTATTGAAGTTAAATTGAAATTTAGATGATTACATAAAAGTTACGAACTTGATAAAAATTTAAAATAAAAATAAAATTAACAAACTGACGGACAAAAAAACACATTAGGGGTGGGGGTGGGGGGTTGGTGGATGCTGGTGTGATGTAGGGCAGGTAAATGCAGGTAAAAAGTGCTATGAGAAGTATGTTTAAATTGTGTGGGTCGAGAGAAAATCTGCCCCGTCTCGTTCAGCCCCATTGCACTGTTTAGAGAAGATTTGAATTGGTCGGAATTGAAAAAAAATCAACCTGCTAATATATAAATATTGTATAAACAATATATGTTTTTGCTACATAAATATATACAAGGATGGAGCTACATTCACTCAAAGATGGTCAAATAAACACACTTCGTCAGATTTTTTTTGAATATATAGATTAAATACAGATATTTTGATATAAATCAATTGTTGAACATACTTGATACAAAAATTATCCAACCATGTTCTAAAAGTATGAGTAGTCTTAACTATAATATATAGTTATATATTGTTTAATATATACATATATATATATATAAGTTATATATTATTTATATAATATTGATGCGGGTGAGTAGAAAATTATATAGTATGCTCATCAAATGTAGTGATTTTGATCTTTTGCCCTCCATAAGTATCCTACAAAAATGTCTTTTCTTTCATTTCGAGTTGAATCAAAGTACACCTCTTATGGAGACATTTTTGTAAAACATTTCTTATGAGCTGCAAAATATCAAGACCACCTTTTATAAGGAGTATTTTTTAACATAACCCTGTATGATTGTGTTTGTTGGAATTTTTTTGTTGCCGGTATAGACTAGAAAATTACCACCAAATGTAGTGATTTGGATCTTTTGCTCTCCATAAGAAAAGTCTTACAAAAATATTTTTTTTCATTTTAAGTTGAATCAAAATATAATTTTTATGGGAACATTTTTATAAGACATTTCTTATGAGGGGACAAAATATTAGGATCACATTTTTTATCCTACCCCAGTTCAGACACTCAAGAAGCCCAAATTATTACTCGTTACAGTTTAATCGTCAATGTTGAATAAATGGACCATACTTCCAAGCCCAATATTTGAAGAAAAGTGAAACCCAATCCAGATAGTTCTGATTATTGTCAATCAGGCCCAAATTATGACGCAGTCAGCTGAAGTTTGAGCATTTCCCTTCTTCAGAGCTCCGAGCGGATCTCAGAGTTACAGCCGAGTACGAGTCGAAGAGTGAGTCGGCAAAATGTTTCTCCGAAGAATAGCGAGGCCATTGATGATGATGGCAAAAGTGAAGGAGACGACGGGGATCGTAGGTCTTGATGTAGTGCCAAATGCGAGGGAAGTTCTGATTAATCTTTACAGGAAAACCCTGGAGGAGATCAAAGCTGTGCCGGAGGATGAGGGATACCGGAAAGCCGTGGAAAGCTTCACGCGCCACCGTCTCAGTGTCTGTCAGGAGGAAGAAGATTGGGAAATGATCGAGAAGCGGCTTGGTTGTGGCCAGGTTGAAGAGTTAATTGAGGAAGCTCAGGATGAACTTAAGCTCATTGGCCACATGAACGGTCCGTACATATCAAGCTTCTGTCTTCCATTTTTACTTCATATGTGTATATAGCTATACGTGTGCGTCTCTATGTGTTTCTTTTCTTTGTTAATTTTTTATTGAATCCAGGTATGAAGCTGAATTTCTATGCCATTATTTGACACGGGGAATTTTCCCCTTTTTTTCTCTTTGACTATACTGACTGAATGATGATGAGACAATAGTAGATCTATGTTTTGATTTGTCTGTTTGGTGCTATAATTATGGGATTGACAGCGAGTAGGATAGTGAGATGAACTACTGCTCTTGTAATCTACCAATCTCCCAATAATTTTCACCCTGGATTGACCGCCTTTGATAGATTACGGACAACAAGTCTGGCAGCTTTGTCCAAGGTTACCACAGTTAGCATAAATTGTATCTTATTGTGGACCAATAGGGGTCCAGTTTTGCTTCACTTGATTAGAAAGTTCACTTTGTCAAGAAATTAAAATCTTGGCCTTCCTTTTCACTATTGAACTTTTTAAAATAGTTTCGTGAAATTGACCATTCGGGGTGGTTTGTGGTTTAGGCTTGAGACTTCCATGATGGAGGTCTCAAGTTCGAAATCCTTTGCCAGCGAAAGCAAGGTTTTGCTTGCCTTTTGGGTTGAGTTTGTCACACTGAGCTTGCCTAGTGCGGTTACCTCTTTTTTGATTTGTGAGCTATTGCATAGGAGCCTGGGTTTTACTCATGTGTGCACCCAAAGGGAAGCGCCTGAACTTGAGCTATAAATTTGTCTTTTAAAACAAAATCACTCTGCTAACAAGAAACTTATTTTCTCTAGTATGAGATAATGGAAAACAAACAGAACTTGAAGCCGGAACGTCGGCAGTGTGCTAATATTGGTGAGGCCGGGAACCCTGCTATGACATGATAGCCAAAATAAGAGCCACCTTGATCGGCTATTTCCAAGGATAAGGAATATCAATTTTAATTCCTATAACTCCATATATTGAGCTAGACCTCATGGGAGATATCTAGATAACACTTCTTGAGATGAAGATTCATCTTCATGGAAGGGATTGACTTATCTTCCTCAGTTGCAGAAGTGTCAGTATTCGCTTCATTTGGGCTTAGTTTTGGACAGTTCCTTGCCTAGCAAATTGTGCCTCTTATTTCTTAACTTGGCTCATAATTTCAAATTTGCACCTTGCTCTACCGCGAAAAGGAGAGAAAATGCTCAACTATCTACTAACCATCCACCCTAATTGTCGAAGTTTATGCTCTTCTATTTAAGACTGTTCCTGGTGAGCTAAAGATGTGTCTTGTCATGTCTAATCATCTCTCCATGATTCTTCCTTAGTCTATCTTTCCTCTCCTCAAACATATCACCACCAACTTCTCTCACACATCTTCACTGGAGCATCTGTGCTTCCCGTCTTTATATGCTCGAAGCATCTCAGTTTCACTTCCTGCATCTTGTCTACCGTGTCCCGTATATCTTCATTTCTATTCTTGCCTCTCCTAGTATGCTTACTCATCTATCAAAGCATTCTCATCTCTGTTACCTTCATCTTCTAAATGTACGAGCTCTTGTTTGACCAACACTCCACCCCGTTCAACATAGTGGGTCTAACAATCACTCTATAAAACTTACCCTTAAGATGAATCCCCTTAAAGGTAATTTTGGATAGTTATAATTAGGAATTTAGGATAGCCTCATAACAGTTTGCAACAAAGGATTATTGGACTATGCCATTGCAACTGCAGAAGTCTTTGTTTAGTTGGTTCCTTTATGGGACAGTTCAGACAAAGCTTCTAGGCTGATAATTAGCATCAGTTCCAAATTGAATTTGTCCGTATTTATATTTGTTGGTCAAACCTAGTGTAAGACTTGTCAAAAAGAATTTGTTAACCTATGTGGTACTGTTATAGCTGATTTATCAAGATGACTTAAGAGTGTAAGATATGTTTGCCATTTGCAGTATGTAAATTTTGGTTTTACTTGACAAGATCAGCACCACTTCACTGCTAAGATTTTGCACAGCCTTTTGTATCAAAGGGACAAATATCAGGACTTTACTATATATTCAAGCTTATTGAGCTTCTTCTTGTTGTTGTTTACTCATTTTTGTCTATTAATTTGTCTATCACACCTGTGGGAAATCTGAACATCACTTTCTGTTATTGTATGCATATTTTGTTTGACAAGCTAGTGGACAAGTCTTTTGTTTTGAGATCCTTTAGTCTAGCTTCAAATATATGGAGCTATTTGCCTGCAAATTAGTAGCCATCTATAATTTATGTCATTCATCTTCTTTTTAGTTTGTCAAGAAAATAAACCTTTGGCCTAGCTCCACTAAAAAGCTAACTCATGAAGATTATTTTCCAAGACGATATAAAGAGACAACAACCTATTCTTTCAACCTCTGTGAGACACTTAACATCTCTTTCCGCAGCTCAGAATTGGTCAACTGGTGCATGGGCAAAATAACATGAAGGCTCAAAATCAGGTAAATGAAGAATATGGAAGAATTTGGCTTTAGTACCATGTTAAGATACTCAATCTTAGGCTTAATTGAGTCTCAAAAATTAGCCCATGAAAGGAGGATTATAAGACCATATAAGTAGCCTATAGCCAATTTTCTCAACTAATGCTAGATAATTAACATAGACTTAGGTTTTGTGCTAGGTGGATTTCTAAAAGGTTGTATGGAGTTGGGACTGAGTGTGAATAACGGGAAAAAAATTCGAAAATAGAGTTGCTTAATTTTTCACTGAAGCTATTGGGGAACTAAGTGAAGGTCACAAAAATCGAAAAAACATGCACACCCTCCGCTGTCCGAATTTATGTGAAAGGTGTTTGACTGAGCACGGAATTTAAACGGAGACTTTTGAAACTTATGGTCTAAAATAATTCAAAGATACTTGTGTGGCTATAAATAATTTCATTAAGGGTAAAAGGAGAAGTTTAAAGTTAAATGTTACTAAATATAAAAATGTGTTCTTTTTTGGACGGGCTAAAAAAGAAAGAGTGTCTCACAAATTGGGCCAAGGGGAGTAATTACATTGTAAAGATCTCCTAAGGTCACAATTGTATGGATTTTGATTTTTCCATATTTATAAGGTATGGCTCTTGCAACATTTACATATGTTTAATATTCTTAACACTCCCTCTCAGGTTAATATTTGCATATTGTGTACTCCTAGCGTGCTGGCAATACACTCACTCTGGAATTTTGAAGTAATCTAATAAGAATATCTACTATCTAATTGTTTGAGTTGATAAAACTTGTAATATGGCTATATAGAAGCTGACGGTAGCAACTAGGGGATATTGGTTATGTGGGATAACAGAATTTGAGTTGACGCCATTATGGAAGTAGGACAATACTCTATTACATACAAGTTCTTTTCAGTGCAAAACTCTCTTACTTGGTATCTCACTGGGGTTTATGCACCCCATACCAGAGGTGAAAAGTTAGAATGTTGGAAGAAATTGCACCAATGAAGCACTGTGTGAGGGTCCTTGGATTTCCTGTGGGGTCTTTAATACAGTTAGATACCTGAGGGAAAGAAGATGATGCAATAGGATCATAAATAGTCTGTCTGATTTCTCTAAATGGATAGAAGATATGGAGCCTCAGGATCCCCACTTGGATTGAGGAAACTCATATGGTTCAGGGGAGTCAATCACCAAAATGCTTCCAGGTTAGATAGATTTCTCTGTTCCATGGATTGAGAGAAAGCTTTCAAAAATATCAGCCAGAAGATACTACCTAGAGTGATTTCTGATCACAGCCCTATTATGCTTAAATGTGGGAATTGGGAACAGAAAAGTTTTACTGTAAGTTTGCAAATTGGTGGCTCAATGGAGAAGGCTTCAATGAGTTGGTACAAGGATGGTGAAATGGGTGGAATGAGCAACAGGCAGAGACAATCAACCCTCTGTTCCTTCACTATTAGGTGACTAGGCAACTGTGGAACCTATTCACCAGTCTCAGAGGCATAGTCTCGACTATGCCAGGCAAAGTAGAACAGGCTATAGTGAGCTGGAATTATGAAGGCAATGGCTGTGCACACAAGATCAGATGGAGAATTGTCCCAGCAGTAATTTGGTGGACAATTTGGAAGGAGAGGAATTTGAGATGTTTTGAGAACACTAGCAGTTCTTTTGCATAGGGTGAAAATGAATTGTATTATCACTTTTTGTTATTGGTGCAGTTCCGAATATGTTAATGATCCTGTAGCTATAGTAGATATCTTAGGTTCTCTGTAAGAAGCAGAAATTAGTTTTTTTTTTTTTTTTTTGTGAGCTGTTTTGAGGCTACATCTGTTGATAGCTTATGATGTAAATCTGGTTTCCAGCCTTTAGTGCTGATGATTTATATACAAATTTGTTACCTTTGTCAAAAAAAAAAAGAACCAAAAGATTTACCATCTCCAGAAAAAAAAAGGAACTAGTCAGACCTATGAGCTTGATAGGAGTGTACAACATCATCTCTAAGCTTATCACTGAAAGGTTGAAAACTGTCATGGGGAAATCGGTAGATGAACACCAAATGGCCTTTTTGGAAGGAAGATGAATTTTAGATGCAGCTGTATTGGCCAATGATTGGTAGACTCTAGGGTAAAACAAAAGATACCCCAAATTCCGTGTAAGCTTGATATTGCAAATGGAAGGCTTAAATCACATGACCAGGATTGCAAATGGAAAAGGATGGTTGAAAGGTTTCAGTGCTCAGGCAGTCAGGGGAGATGCTTTGGAGTTTACACAGCTCCTGTACTCATTAGTTCTTTGTGAAGCAGAGGATATTCAGATCAGGTATCTAAAGGCATTTCTCACCATTTTCAAAGGCATTTCTGGATTACATGTTAACTGGAATAAGAGTTCCCTCTATCTGTCAATCAAGTTGACAATATGCAACTCTTGGCCGAGATGCTTGGTTGCCATGCAGCTTCCCTAGCTACAAAATACCTTGAAATGCCATTAGGAGCTAAAAACAAAGAGTTGGAAGTTTGGAATGAAGTGTTGGAAAGATGTAAAAAGAAGCTTGCAAGATGGAAGAGTCAATCCAAGGGAGATTGACACTCGTTAAATCTGTATTGGATGGCCTCCCTACTTATATGATGAGTCTATTTCCATTACCTAAAAGCACTGAAAAGAGAATCAATCAACTGAGAAGATATTTTATCTGGCAAGGAAACCAGGAGAAAAGAAGGTACAACCTAGTGAAGTGGGTTGTCCTCTCTTTCAACAAAACACAAGGGGGCCTAGGTATAAAGAATCTTAGCAAACAAAACGTATGCCTACTACAGAAATCGTTATGGTGATTTTACATAGAATGATATGGCTCTGTGTAGAAGGTTTATCACAGAAAAATATGGGTTGCTCAACCAGTGGACAACTGAGGAAGCTTTGGGTACTTTTGGATGTAGAGTATGGAAAACCATCAGAAGATTGCGGACACAGTTCACATCAATATTTTATTCCAAGTGGGAGATGGAATGAAGATTGATTTCTTGATAGATGATGATTCTCTAAGAAGCATTTTCCCTCAACAATACATCATTAGTCTTCAAAAAGATGCCACTGTCTTTCATGTTTGGAGCCAGCAAAGGTGGAACCTGATTTTTAGAAGAGCTTTGAATGAGTGGGAAATTGATAGAGTAGCAGGCCTGCTTCAAGTTTTAAACTCTTTTTCCAGTGTCTCTGTGCGACCAGACAAACCAGTTTGGAGTCTCCATAGTGGATGATTTTAAGATGAATAACAGGCGATCTTTGACAGTGATATGACCCTGGAAGTTAATTTGGAAAGTCAAAAGCCCACTGAAAATGTCTTGTTTTTCTTGGCTTGTGATCAGACAAACCTGCCTAACGCATGAGGTGTCACAAAGAAGAGTTTTACAGATTTGCTCAAGGTGTTTTGTGTGACCAGGAAACGGAGGTAAAGCCATTTGTTTCTACACTGCAAAAGAGTTGTAAATCTGTAGAACATGTTCGCATTATTCTGGGAGTAAGTTTGGAAATGCCTAAAACCACCCTGAAGCTACTCAACAGTTGGAAAGGAATTGGAAGAAGAAGGCAGAGCGAAGATAGGTGGATGAGCTATCCAATTTGTATCTGGTGGACTTTATGGAAAGAAAGAATTACTGGATGCTTTGAAGGCAAAAGCTACAACTCCCAGAAGATCAAAACAAAATGCCTTAGTCCTTTATTTTTTTTGGTGTAAACAGAATATGGTGGGGGAGGTAGTAACTCTAGTTGATTTCATAGGAAATTATATCGCTTTTTAGTTTTGTGAAGGATGTTTCCCACCCATTCTGGTTGTAAGTGCCCCAGCTTATCATCCTTTTGATGATGATTTTTTTGTGAATGAAAGTTACATTCTTGTAATAGTGCATTGCAGACTCAAGATTTTTGTCGAATAAAGTTACTTTTTATGTGCTTCGTCCTTTCATACAACAACAACATATCAAGTAAAATCCCGCTAGTGGGATCTGGGGAAGGTAGAAGGTACTAGGTAGAGTGTACACAGGCCTTGCCACTATCTCATGGAGTAGATAGGCTAGTTCCTAAAGATCCTCAGCTCAAATCATCCTTTCATGAAATATAGAATTAAAAGCAACTTTTAGCTGCTTCCTTGGAGAAATACTAGTCAAACAAATTACAATTTATAGAACAGAACTGAATTGTCGTTTTATGCTTGTTTGGATGTAATGTTGAATCGTAAATGATAATGTTCATCACGTGACTGATTTGTCAAAACTTTTGTCCTATTTCATAATTGGGATTACACTGGGTTTGTTGATACTGTTGCTGTTTCTGTCCTATTTCATATACTTGGGGGTCATCTGATGTGAAGTATAAAATATAATAATATCAGGATAAAATAATGCCCATATTTGGTTGGAGGTATTACGTTGTCCCTGGATTATTTATCCCACCAGTTTTGCCTTAGAGATGGGATAAATTATCCCATATATATGGTGGAATAACTTATGTTGATTAATTATCCTAGGATAACATGTTCCCAACCAAACGATCCCTAATTGTACTATGTACATATGATGATATTTTACTTTTCTCTTTCACTTTTTTTAAAAATACACATTCATGTGCATCAGAATGCTTAAAAAGGTCTACAGGTACACATTCCTTGAGTTTAGTTTTATATGCTACCACTTTATATGGATATTGGAGTATGTGTTACTTTACTCTTTTGCTTCATTATTCTGTGTGGAAGTGGTGTATTGTATGCTAAGCTTGACATGATGACATCCCCCTCCTCCAACTCTCCGCTGCTTCCTAATGGGTAAATAGCCAAATTTATGCTTAGTTTTATGTAGAAACCAAAAATATGTTTGATCATGAAAAACATCTTATTGGTCTTTCTTCATGATCTATTAAGGGAACTAACAGGCAGATTTCTTTTAGGGAAGAAGTTGATTTAAGATTCTCAATAGTATGAATCAAACCCTTTTTGGGTGAAATTATGATTTGTTGTTGTAAGTGCTTAGGAGTATTTTAAATTTTATTTTCCATATAATCTAAAGCTCTGATCAATTGTTTTCTTTCAGAGTGGAAACCTTGGGGTATTCCTGATGATTATGAGTGCGAAGTTATAGAGAATGATGCTCCAGTGCCCAAGCATGTTCCCCTTCATCGTCCTGGTCCTCTTCCTGAGGAATTCTATAAGACGCTGGAGACTGTTGCTTCTGGCAAATTGGAGTCCTCAAAGAAAGATGAACCCGCAATTGCATCAGGTGAATCACAATCAAAGTAGCATCTTTGATGGTCAATATTTCTACTGTCAACCCATTTCAAAATCCAAAACTGAATGTGCTCACTCATTCATCCATGTGTTCTCTCTGTGTTATTTCTAATATAATGCTTTTAATTGGAGGGACTGGAGTTTGTTGACATAAAAGCTTGAATCATTAGTTAATAAGAACAAACTGAGCTGGTTTTTGCAATGGGTGTATTTATTTCTGTAGTTAAACTACATAATGATTTTCCAATCACTGAAAAACATCACAATGTTTTAACAAGGAACCAATTTTCATGTTTGGTTCAGGTAAAGGTGTTTAGTTTTGTCCAGATTGGGGCAACCCTCTGTAATTTTGTATCACAGTAGAAGTTAAAGAGTCTGTCTGGGCCACTAATATTGTTGTTAGAAAAGAGGTTTTCCCTTCATACAACTCCGAACGTGGACTCATCACTTGGTCAATGAAATGAAAAGATAGTGCAAGTGGACTCATTGGGTTAATTCAATCTAATGCAAGTTGAGCAATAAACAATAGTGCAAGTGGAGTGTGAACCTGGACTCATCACTTGGTCAATGAAATGAAAAGATAGAATAATAAATATAGTTTCAATTTATTTTTGTTTTCTTCATTTATTAAATGCAGGTTGATCTAGAGATGGGGAGTACAATTATGAAAATTAATTAGAAGTTAATCAACTGGGATATTCCCAGAAGTACACCAGTAATTCTAGAGGGAAATGACAGCAAATCACTTGTCGGATCGCTAATTAATATTTAATTATTATTTTAGCATCTGTTTTTAAAATCAATTTTAGTTGCTTTTTTAAATATAAATTTAGTCATAAAGCTCACTGATTTTTGTTTAGTAATCCTTCTGCATTTGAAGATAGGGACAGATCAATTAGGGTCAAGAGGGTTCCGATGAAAAAAGTATGTTATTTACATATGGTTCAAAAAAAAAATTATGTTAATATAATAAATTTTAAATTCTCTTTAACTTATTTGTGTATTTACTTATTCATATTTTAACTCCTGTTAATGACTATTATTTGAGTTTTTCTCCAACAATTATTAATATAAATAAATAAATGACGATTCTTAAAGTTAAGGGTTTGTGGTCCTATTGCAAATTACAATTTATTTTACGTTCAATAATGTGTAACTATTGTGTTCCAATTTTACTTGATTTAGTCTCTTGTGTCCTTAAGTTAAGATTAAAGAATATATGTCTTTAAAAATAAGTAATATTTTAAGATTTTAAAATTAGTAGACACTTTAAAGGCAGATATTTCTTGTTTGCAGTTTGTTTTTAAAAAGACAAGTACATTTTCTGATTTGTAAAGGTGTCATGTATAGAGGCCTAATGATAATACATACTTTATTTGTCTTAATTTAAGTGATATATATAAAATGTGGAGAATTAGTTATATTTTTATATAATTTTTAAATAATTAAAGTTATTAATTTATTATAATTTTTTACGCAATTTTTAAATAATACATATATATTACTCCCTTTATGTCAATAATATATATTACTTTGTCATTTCAATTTATGTGATACATATAATTATTGGAGGACCAACCAAATTTTTAATATAATTTTTAGATATTCTAATTTGTTAATTATTACATAAGCAACTAGCAATTCAATTCACAATAAATTTTATAATAATATCAAGCATATTGACATAGAAAATAAATATTAATTGATCTATTTACGTGCTCTTGAATTACCATGTTTAAATGTGCATTATGTCACCAATGATATCATATATGATGTGAATATCATTGTTATATACGGGAATTTTTATTCATTAAGCTCCAGAGGAATGGGAAATAGGTTAATGTAGAATGATGATGTTTTTTCAGTAGGAACTAAAATAAACAAATCAAAGAAGGTGGGTGTTGTAACTTCAACTTTTAAGAATTATCGAAAAGATAGATATCTAAGGTAAACGATATTCAAGTTTTTCAAGTATTAGTGTAGTTTGAGGAAATGAGTATGTTGAGTTAGGAATCCTAACTTATAACTTTTTCAAGTACTAGGAATTCTAACTTGTAACTTTTAACTTATTTTGGTCATTTTGACTTTAAAACAAGTGCTTATAAACATTTTTTTTTTAATTTACCCAAATATTCAGAAAATGCTTAAAAATTATTTTGACATAAAAATATTTAAAATAAGTCGATCAAAATCGACTCTAACAAGACAATTCAAATAAGCAGAGAAAAAGAAAAAAACAAAAACATGTCTCCAAAGGTAGAACACATTTGTCATCTAATCTAGAATAAGATAGTACAAACGAAATATATCAAAATGCTGCTATATTAGTAATACTGTAAAAAGGCGCATTATGGGAGTATTCTTGGTCGTCCAAGGAAATTCCCTGTATATAATGAATATTTGAATCGATTTATTTTAAGTGATTTTTTAATTTTAATTTTAAAGATGTATGAATTATAAAAAGTATTTTTTTTAAAGTTGAAAAAATATAACAATAACATATTCAGTGAAATATCATAACTGAGATCTGGCAGAACATTTAGATTAATAAATAATTTTTTGATTTTTGACTTTTAAAAGTACTTGGTAACATCAAAAGTACTTTTAAACACTTTCCCCAACTTTTGGCTTTTAATTTTTAACTTACAAATCACTTTAAATAAAAATCAATCCAAACATCGTCCTGTAAATAAAAAATAAGATAGATTATTTAACTTGACTTTTAAGTTATTTTTTATTTTTTTTGTCTTAAAACAAAATACATATTTTTTAAATTTATTCAAATACTTTAAAAGTGTTTAAAAACTATTTTGACTTTAAAAAACTTAAATTAAATTAATTAATATTTCTAACTTATAACTTTTAACAGTTTTATCGACTCATAAACCATTTAAAAAAGTCAATCAAAACAACTTGAGATTCTCCTCTAATTTTTTTTTTAGAACTAATTACAAGTAAAATGGGTTTAGATTATACTATTTAGATGGCTAATTAGACATTAAATAAATATGTTTCCTCATTTTATTAGCGAAGACTTGACCTGTTAAACCCTTTTCCTAGTCTTTTCCTATTTCTATACAAACCCCAATAATTGAATCGTTTTTTTTTTTAAACAATATATAAGGAGCCGAAATACGCCCAGGCATCGTTTCGCTCTAATCTCAATCCATCCAATTTGCCTTTCCAACTTGGTCTAGAGACTTCTTCTGAGCTCCGCTCCATCACCAATGGCGTCCGATCTGGAGACTAGGGCTAAAGAAGCCTTCATCGACGACCACTTTGAACTCGCCGTTGACCTGTACACTCAAGCCATAGCGATGAGCCCTAAGAATCCCGAGCTTTTCGCCGACCGTGCTCAAGCCAATATCAAACTCAACTACTTCACAGGTATCATCCTTTTTTAACCTAATTAATCCGTTAATTTTTATTTTATTAGCTGATTAGTTAGAAACAGCGTTGATTGTATTATTTTGCTCTGTTATCGCGGTTCGTGATTTATTGAATCGGTTTAAAGTTTTGGTGTGGATTTGTGCTTGATTTATTGTTTTGTACATACTTTATACTGTGCGTGATTAAGAGAGTTAATATCCGCGATTTGCTACTTGAGTGCGTGGGCTTTTGGTGAATAGTTCGTTTAGCCTTTTCTGTTTTTCCCTTTCTCCTTTTGATGTGTTGTTGGTACACTTATATGAGATCCGGTGTTTGTTTTATGACTTGTATTTCTGTTAATTGATTGGTTTTAAATTTAGAGGATATGGTGAATCCTAATTTGACTTAAGTAGTTAAATTGTTTAGTTCCGGAAGGAGGTGGACGATCAGAATGAATAGTGAGGATACACAAAGCCAACCCCTGTTGCCTCTTTCTTGGTAACAGAAGAAGCTGTGGTTGTGGAAACTTTGTTCTTGTGGTATTTATAGCTAGCCTTTTAATATTCTATTAGTTTGAATGGGGTTAATTGGTATCATATCCTGGAAAGGCATCTCTATATGTCCAACAATGTAGATGTATACATCAAAGTTTTGTATTGTTTGAACCCTATTTGTATGTGTCTGCATAAGTCATCATATCTCACTATATACTGTTAATTGTAACATTATTTTATGTTAATAATTATTATTCTAAGCGGGTAGCAATTGTAATGATGTTTCCTTGAGAGCAGAAGCTGTTGTTGATGCAAACAAGGCCATTGAGTTGGATCCTAAAATGTCAAAAGCATATTTGCGCAAGGGGTGAGTATATAGTTGTCTTTCTACTTTAGTATCTTGTGTGTGAATGTTGTTTAGGTTTACTGACTGGTAACACTTGCTATCAGTCAGTGCTTGTTTTATTCGATAATGTGTTGTTGGGTTAATTTCTTTTTCTTTGGGGGGTACTTTTCCAGGTTGGCCTGTATGAAGCTTGAAGAATACCAAACTGCAAAGGCAGCTTTGGAAACTGGTGCTAGTTTAGCACCGGGAGAGGCAAGGTTCTCAAAGCTAATAAAAGAATGTGATGAACGCATTGCAGGTAAGTTAGTGCTTTTGTGGCTCTTCTAATATTTCCCGAATTCGGTCAATTCTAACATCAACTCATGACATCTATGGCAACTTGGTCCTATATTAAACTAATTGATGGTCTTTTGCTCTAAACTCAGAGGAAGCTGGCGAACTGCCTAATCTATCGGTCGATAAAACCTCGGCTAATGTTGTTGCACCTCCTGCATCTGCGTTGTCGGACAATGTTGCTATTGCGCCTGAAGGTGCTCAACCAACTGTCAAGCTGTCCCAAGGATCTGCTGCCAAACCAAAATTCAGGTTATGCCAAAGCCTTTGCTTTGTTAGTGAGTCATTAAGTTCACTAACTCTGAGATAGTACCTTATGATAGGGTATCTTATGATAGAGTAAATAATCTTATCAATGTGGGAATCATTATGAGATAGCAATAACAAAGTGCTACAATCAAACCTCGTTATAGTGGCAAACAAATTTCATGGCTGCTATAATGAGGTGGTGTTATTTATGGATATTGACACTTGATGTTTAGATCTCATTTAATTGTTATAAACAAAAGTATGCAAAAAATGTAGTTTAATGATTTTGTATACCAAGTAGGAGAAATGTATTTGTCAACTAATTTAGTCCCAAAAAATAGAAAGACTATGAATGTGAAAAAGGTGAACATCTGTGGTCTTACCTCGTGAAGCTATGACCATAACTGATTAGCACCATCTAAGTACCATTTTTTTTTCTTTCTTGGAAAACATGGGCTAATCAAATGTATGTAATTGCAGACATGAATTTTATCAGAAACCAGAGGAGGTGGTGGTGACTATATTTGCCAAGGGCATACCAGCTGACAATGTCGTCGTTGAATTTGGTGAACAAATAGTATGTTTTACCATTTTAACCTGTTGAAATAATTTAATTCAAAAGATTCGATGACAAAGTTCTCATTTTTGTTGCCTGGTTGCTTTACAGCTTAGTGTAAGCATTGATGTGCCGGGTGAAGAAACTTATTCTTTCCAGCCTAGGTTGTTTGGCAAGGTGAGGCTAAGCTTAAAATATGGCTGTGATATTTCTGGACGGAGCTCCATTTAAATTTCTGAAATTGTTTCCTGAATAATAGAAGATGCTTACTCTGTGATCCCCTGTTGGTCCTCTCATGATTGGCAGATAACACCTGCACAATGCAGATACCAAGTGATGTCTACCAAAATTGAGATCCGCCTTGCAAAAGCTGAACCGTTACACTGGACATCTCTCGAGTATACAACGGAGCCTGTTGTAGTTCAGAGGCCTATTGTGTCATCAGGTGAACCTGCTTGCTCGTCTAATATGTTGTTCTGCTTATCAGGGGTTTCCTCGCTCCCCATTCACGTGATTTTCAATTCAATTGTCTCTTCATGTTTTACTGAAATGGAGTCTCTTGCAATTACCAATGAATTTTGTTACCAAATGTGATGGTTAATTATTCAGTAGCAGAGCTTACTTTAGTTTTGCATTTTACAGCTGCTCCACGGCCCAGTTATCCTTCCTCGAAACCGAGAAACGTAGATTGGGATAAACTAGAAGCTGAAGTGAAAAAAGCGGTATTTAAAACAATAGTCTTGTGTCTGATGCCCTTGTGTAAAGACCGCAGCATACTCTGCATTTTAATTTCCAAGCCTCTGAATGCTTGATTCTGTGTTCCAGGAAAAAGATGAAAAATTGGATGGAGATGCAGCATTGAACAAATTTTTCAGAGACATTTACCAAGATGCTGACGAGGACACAAGAAGAGCCATGATGAAATCCTTTGTAAGTCTGATCCCTTCTATATATTTTTTGTTATATACTTCAAAAATGAAGTACCTATAACAGTTTTCATGGTGGACATAAGTTTCTCCATTAGATGGGACATAATTGTCCTAGGCCAGTTCTTTTGGGCCTAATACTGGATGTACTTAGCTCTGTCTGTTGCGTTTTCCTTTGGGGATGACGCCCACCAACCTAAAATAGTCTTCTTTTTTCTTTTTAAATACCTTGAAACATCTCACAACATTTTGTCATTTGTCATGTTTCAGAAGTTCTCTTTCTCAACTGTCTGTAGCTTATTTCATGTTTTCTTGTAAAGGTTGTCTGTCAGATTTAGGTGGTCTCTCACTGATTGACTTGTAAACTTGGTAATTTGTTGCATTCCTTCCTGGCCGACAACTCAAGCGTAATATGTTTTTTATGTGTGCTGCCTTCTCAGGTGGAATCTAACGGGACTGTTCTGTCCACTAACTGGAAAGAAGTTGGCAAAAAGAAGGTGGAAGGAAGCCCTCCAGACGGAATGGAGCTGAAGAAATGGGAGATCTAGAGTCAATCTCCTGTTCATCTTTTTTGTCTGTTTCATTTTGAGCTGTGTCGTTCTTGCAATTTTATTGTAGAACTTGTTCATATTTACTTTTCTCAGGTTTTAATTTAAATTTTTTTCTCCGCTGTTGGATTGAGATTCCTGAACTTGCCTACAGTAATATACCCCTTCTGTGAAGGGCGTTCAAATTTGTGGACAGCTTTTCTTTTCAAGATTGAGTTAGAATTTCATTTTGTTTTTTCCAAGTCTTATCCCCCCCCCCCCCCCCCCCCCCCCCACACCACCACCACCATTTTAAGGACGAAAGGATCACCAGCAATACATCTGCTGCAGGAGGAGGATCATTGTATTGTCAAACCTCAAATGTTGGTAGTTAAAATTCCTACAGTCATTAGTTTGAGTTATCAATGTGTCTGGGGAATTCCAGGTTAACAATTTGGTACGCGGTACGCAATGACGAAGGTTATCCTCTTCAGTGCCACATTGAGACAGTCTAATGGTGTATTTCTACTTAAAAGAAAATTAACACTTGTGATATTATTATAATTATAATTTTTTAATATGTTTATAAATGTTATTTTTGTGGACCCTAGCAAATCACACACACACAGTAAATGCTTGAGGTATTTTGCCCCTGATTTAATTCTTTTAACCTTATCAACATTCCTCTAAGTAAGACCAGGCTTCTTGAAAAATTTTATTTGGAAGGGTCCTGAAAATTCACAAAAATGCAATGATAATTTTATTATGCCATTTAATGAATACAATAATGTATTCAAAAATGAATTAAAATTATTATAACTAATAATAAAAATAAATTAAAAAATAAATAATAAATTATTTTTTAACTTATTAAATTTTATAAATAAAAATAAATATTTATTTAGTATAGTGAGCAAATATTAATTTTAAATAAATATTTATTTTAATATAATTAACAAGTAAAAATGAGCAAATACTAACTTGACTTTATTAAAATTACTTTTCTCCTTCGATTTTTATACTTCTTAAGACTTTATTAAAACATTATTATTACAATTTAATACTATAATACAATAATTACGAAAAAAATGCCCTATAAAACTTTGCAAAATCGGATTTTGTTTAACACATTATTCAAGATATTCTTGATAAACACTAAATAATAAAGTCAAACGTGATTTCACTTTCAAAAATACAAATAAAATAAAAAATATTGGAAAAAAATTCGAATCTTAAATGAGAATATTTAGAGCAAAATATATAAATATAAAACTAATATGTAACCAACCTAAACGGGTAATTGTTCCGATAGCGAATTTAGTCGACCCGAATCCGACTTGTCGCCATTTGTGGAATCTCTAAAATCAAACAAAATTCTCTCTACCTGAGCAGTCCTCAAAGCTTCTCAGTCAGTGCCACTACCCAGTCAATCGATCGACGGTAAAGGTATCTATCTTCTTCCTTGTTTGCATTGTATGAAAATGTGCTTAGATTTAAGTTACTTCAAAAATCATTCAGTTCTTCTCAATTGATCAGTTGATTTTGAAAAAAAATAGATATCAAATATGAAATTAATGCGTTTTTTTTTTATTTGTAGAAGATGCAGTTCTTCGGAGGATCAGAGATCAGCCCATCGCCGCCGCCACCGACAGTATCAGGAAATAATGCACATATGCTGTATGTATTCAATAGGAATGGAGTTTGTCTTCTTTACAGGGAATGGAATCGGCCTCTTAAGACCTTAAATCCTCAGCAAGATCATAAGCTTATGTTTGGTTTGCTCTTCTCTCTCAAATCCTTAACGGCCAAGATGGATCCTACAAGGTCGTCTCCTTCTCTTTTTCTGTTGCCCAATTGGATTGGTTTGATTTAACAAATGTGTTTAATATTGGAATGAGATGGGTCATAACTTATACGAAAGTAGGATGAATATAGAGAATTTGTATAAGCTGATTTGATCCATTTAGTTTGAGACCGAGGCCTAGCTTATTGATTGGATTGTCTGCTCAACCCTTATTTGTCCCTCTTCTAGGAAACTTTCTTCTTGTTATGACTAATTTTAAAGACATTATGCTATAAAATGCTGTTTCTTCTCACTTGAAATCTTTTTGGGGCAGTGTTGAAAAAGGGAATCTTGGGGTGCCTCAATTGCCTGGACAAGGATGTTCATTTCATAGCTTTCGGACTAATACATATAAACTCAGTTTCATGGAAAGTCCGTCTGGAATAAAGGTCAGTCAGTGATTTATTGAATTGTTCCTTTTTACAAGTCCCATTGAATTGTTCTAGGTATTATCTTACTGTAATTGACAGTCTTCTATCAGGACTACTAACATCGTATGATTTTGATAAGTTCCATTGTAAATTGTTCTAGGTCTCCTCCTGGTGCCATCTTTTGATTTGGCCAGTTTATTTATTGTAGTATTTGTGTCACTCAACGGCTAGTGGACAGTTCATTGCTGTAATGCAGTCACTAGATACATATATAAGCCTTATCTTTCTAGATTGGGAGAAAGGATGGATTACAATCAGTTGAAAGAACTAATGGAAATGATCAAGTAATGTTGCTTCTTATCTAATATCTATTTCCAGAGATTCTAGGATGTAATAGGATAGAAAATCTACAGAATTCTGGAATAGGAAAAATCAAATTGAGAGAGGGAGAAGAGCTTTACTAGTGTATTAAAAATTCATTAGGAAGATGTCCAATGACAACACAGGCTATTTGCGTCGCTCACATGAATTTACATCACATAGAATTGAGAAGAGGTCTTTGAAGTAAAAAAACATGTTGTGCAGCTGCTTGCTAATCTTATGAAGGAGATTACCTGATTTTGAATTTTTCTTCTTTGATGAGAATTTTGGTTTTGCCACAACTCATATAAGCGGCCATCACCAGCCACCGTATGGCCTAATCTTGCAGCTTTATGGATTGCTTTCTTCTTGTGGAAGTATGTTTGTCCACCTCATTCTCTGGAAGACAAGTCATAATCCCCTTCTGTAAAGTTCATGTAAATGGTTTTGTTAATGTCGACATGCTTCCATCACTGTTGGTATTTGAACACTCTATTAATACGTGGATTAACTGTCAAGCTGCATCACTGACTTGTGGTGCATGTGTCTGAAGGAATTGAAGATTTACCATATAGATAAAATTTTGAATCAGCTGAAACTCGTATCGGCTTATCCTAATGTTGACTATGATCTTACTTCCTAAAGAAGAAGGAAAAACTGAATAAAGAAATAAAGGGACACTATTCAAATGTCAAGTTACTTATTGTGGAATCTGATTTGGCAAATTTAGTTTCTCTTTTAGCACCTTAAGTAGTACCATTGGTAAAAAAATAAGTGGTACTTGCTTCTGGTCATAGTGGTTGAATTCTTGCTATGTGGATTTCTTCTCAATTATATGAACTAAGGAGAGCAAATGCTTGTTGGATATTTGGGTTTGACCATGCTTCGCACACTCCTGAAAAAAGAAGGGAGCTATGTCTGTATTATACTTGGAGATGGAAGTCTAAGGTAGCTTGTAATTCACTGAGTTCTTCCATCTTAACTTGCCACACACCCCTAATAGTATTTGAGGTCTCAGATGGTGTACACTTTTGAAAAAGGGTTTTTCTTTTTTAATAAGGGAAGGAAGGACTACTTTCCATTTGGAGACAAAATGAGTGTAAAGGATCTGGAGGAGAGGCACTGCCATCGTTGTAGGCATGAGTCTTGACAGGATTCTTGAAGGATGAAAATTGTGTATTAGAGAGTTCATACTAGCGACATTGTGATGTTAATGTTATTTCTTATGTGATAAGTGAATCCATGTCTTGCTAATTATTTGATAGCGGTTGTGATAAAATACATGTTCTTGGTATCACTTTATCACTGTTCATGAGTATATACTCTTTGTTCTTCTCTTCTCCCCTTCAGTAGGCATCAAACACATAATGGTTCTAATTGACTTTACAAGCATCTGTTTCATGTCTGAATTATGTAAAATTCGTGCAGATCATCCTTGTCACACACCCTAGGACTGGTGATCTGAGGGAATCTTTGAAGTATATTTACAATTTGTATGTCGAATATGTGGTGAAGAATCCGCTCTACTCCCCAGGGGCTCCCATTAAGTGAGTACTTCATCATACAGGTTTAGCCTACCAATGCTGTGCATGATTTGTTTGTTTCTTATCACTGCGAGAATATTTTATTGTCGCAATAAGTTTATTGCACTTTTCTGCTTAGATAGTGAAAGTTTGATTAAAGCGAGTTTGTTTTTGTAGTATCTTTTTTTTTCCATCACGGTGGTGTCCAGGCTAATTTTTACGCACCTTGACTTAATTCATCAGGTAGCAACTACCTCCCACCAGCACAAGTACCTAGCATAGGTACTGGTAACTTTGCTCACCAAGGCTTAGGAAGCCGGAAGAAATCACCTAGTGTTTGTTTTCCTTAGTGGGGATTTAAACATCAAATCCCCCACTTCATCAACCACTAGGCAACACCCTTGGGTGCAAAACTAAAAGTATGATGATAACATATGATCTTCCACCTTACCAGTATAATACCTATTAGTATACCATATGATTTTCCACCTTGGCATGGTATTCTAAAAGAGAAGTCCTTACTTGAAGAATAACGTGATATTTAATAAACGTGGTTCATTTTCTTGTTAAATAAGAAGTGATGTGGGGAAGGTTTGGAACGAGGCTTTCTACTTCTTGATTAGAGTATTGCAGCTAAAATGATGAACATGTATCTGATAGGAGGGATGTCACAGTTAATACATGATGGTGGCGATTTTAAATTAAAAAGAAATAAAGAAATTCAAGAACTTTCCAATTCCATGATTCTATTCCTGTTTGAAAGTGATTTTGAGGCTGTGATTTCAACAGTTCATGACTCTTAAAGCATGAAAACTGCGAGGTTGCAATATTCTATTGTTTTGAAGGACTCAAATTTTTTTGGATCTTTTCCTCTTCTCCCCCAGGAGCCTTCTTCAAGATCTTTGGACTCTACAAATTCTGGATTATATTATTTTAGGGAGATTTAACTTAAATTGCCTCTCCATCCAAAAAATAGCTGTCAAGTGTATAATATATGTATAATTATTGTTTTATATATGTATGTTGGCTAGTTGCTATAAATAATTTTTGCAAGCAACCAAATGTTTACCCTATATTTTATGCGTATTCTTTTCTTTATGACCAAAATCTTGTGCATGTAAAGAGTATGTCTTTGATCTTGATGAGTATTCTCTTGAATGTGCATGATTCACATGTATTCTAGAAGAAGTATTTGCTTAAATGACTGTTATGTTTAAGGATTCATTTTCACATATAGTCGGGAGACTTTACTCAATAAATGTGTCAAAAAAATTGTTGGTAGCAAGTTAGCAACCTGGGAATAGATCTGTTACCAATACGGATTATCTATTTTAGTTGTTGTGCTATCTGAAATGGCATACCTATATGATGGTTCAAGTTTTGATCGATATTTATGGAGTCAATGGGTTTTTCTTAAAAAGAAAAGAACATAAAAAATAAATAATTCCCTTACTGTACTCCTGAAAATCACAAACTGTTGCTGTCTCTTTTTCCTTGTGAAATTCCCAATGAGCAGATATTTTATCTTTGTTTATGTAGGTGTGAGCTATTTAACTCTACTCTCGATCAGTATGTCAGAGGCCTCGGATAATTTTTAAAGGTACATTTCTCATTGTTCATTATCATAACTTCTTGTTAACTCAACATAGAATCTTTGTTCTTACGCATTTCATAATCTGATTTTGCCTTCTCGGATTACAATACCTTCAGGATCAATTGGATTCAGATACCGGATACTGCATTTGCCTTAGTCCTCTCCTTCAATTATGATGTTTTATCATCAGTGATGGAAAATGGCTGAGGTCGAGCTCAATGCATTCTCAAAACTTGCTGCCTGCACCAACTTCGGACAGAGTGTTGCGCCAATTGTGTTTACCTACTTACAGTATGATGTCATTTTGGTAACTTCAGTATATTGTCTTTCATGTCATTAAATGTGTTTAAACGATAAGAGTTGGATTTGGTCTGTATTACATTCATTAGATGCTGATTATCCTTTGATGTTCTTACTTGGTGTGTATACACTAATACCATGACGAATGGTCGAATAGTCCTTTTAAAGATTTAAGATAGTATTTCAGTGAATATGAAGTATGCTTGCATTTTAGTATTGGATGTGGTACCTGTTCAAGATTTGACTATAGAGGTAAAGGAGCATACCGGGACAATTGAAGATGATAGCGGGTTTCCGGAAAAATCAATTTGTGAAATCATAACCCTATATTTATAGTATGTCCCATCTTTCTATGGGATGGCATCAACATAATCTTTCATATTCAACTTTTGAGGAGAAGTATTTTAGAAGATCCTAGATGCTCTATTCTGATTTTCTTTTTCCTAGTAATGGAATCGTTAGTTCAGCTTGATAACTGCTGCCATTTGATGTTCCCTATTGTTAGATCCAAAGCTGCGTAGTTCCTTTCAATTGGAGCCTGTCGCTACTTGGGTCAATCAGCCTATTCTAGTTCACCTTCCAATTTATTTGGTCTTTTCCTGAACAGATCGCAACAAGCATAGTTCTATTTTACATTCTTATCAGTGAGCTATACCATAATTATTGGAATATGTACAATTTATACACAAACATTTCCACTCATTAAACCCATCTGTCCCCATTGGAAATCCTGTCGCCCCTAGTCCATCCTCCTTGTTATTAACTTGCTGTTTCAAAATGTCAATTTAAGTCATTTGGAATCTCTTACTAAACAAGTTCTCATTTCCATTGGAAATGCCTGTATTGCCTTTAAGCTCCTTTGGTTCTTTCATGCACATTTTGCTTATTTGGCTCCATCTTTTATTATTATCAGAACTACTATTTTGCCACCATTTGCAAATGCCTTTCTGTTCTCTAACAGAGTCTCTATGAACCAAGTTTATTGATTTAGCTTCTTTTTGATTTCCTGCTAGAATGATGATAACAGAATCCAGATGTTCGAATGAGATGGTGAATTAATCGTGAGCATGATTATGCTTTCTGGTCACTCTAGTTCCACTTCTTTTCGGCATAGACCAGGGATTAATATTAGATGCATCATAAAAGTAACGTCTGTAGGTTGTTTTGGTGCATGAATAAATGGCATAGTGAGAGTTCAACAAGTATTGGACATGGTGTATACGGTATTTCATGTTTCTGGGTGTGTAGGTGACACATTAAGCAGTATTTTGCAATCTCTGGGTCAAGCTGAGGCCAGTAGTAAATGAGTTCTCAGGAAAAAGTCTCTCTACTTCTATGAGGTAGTAGTAAGGTCTGCGTACATTCTGCCTCCCCAGACCCCACTTGTGGGATTCCACTGGGTATGTTATTGTTGTTGTTGGTGTTGGTAACACAATGAAGATGGATTTTCGACATACAAGATTCTCTTTTATAGTTAAAAGGCTTCTTAAATTGGATTCTTTTCTTGCTATATCACTTGTGGCTTTACATGAGAACCATTATTTTGATCTCTTGATGAGCTATCCACCCATTCTTCAACAAGTTTTGTATACACAAGTCACAGAAAATTCAGAAGTGAGACATAAATTATCTACAAGTTGGGGGTATTATCTCCTGGTTGACGACTTCGAAATGTACAAATTAATACAACTGGCTTAAACCTTATAATTTGAGCATAAAAGAACAAGTAGAAATAGATAGATAACAAATGAGAATGCTTTAAATAAATATTGTACTAGAGCAAGTTGTCTTGATCAACTTTGCTCCCTCCTTGAAAAGTTAATAATCTAACCTGGGATATAATTAGAAAGGATTCCACCCATATATACACTGGGTAGTGATTGGAGTCGTAAGTAACTACAAGTTTTGGGTTCGAATTTCTATGGGTACAAAGTAATCTTTGTTAGAGCACGAATCCCAAAATTAATTGGGCTCCAATGTGAGTATCGGACAATGAGTGAGAAACCAAAAATATATTTTGACATGTTACAACATACTATCTACTATTTGGTAACTTACCATACTATACTATGATTTGTGTGATCGCCTTATTAAAAACTTAATTTGTTTATTGGGAGTACATGTTTAATAATATAATTATGTTTTCAGTATATTTTGATATTGACACGGGAGCCTAAGATCTTTGTCTGATTTGATATCATATTTAGTTATATGATCTTTTCATCCAATAATAATAAAGTTGTTAGATAGGTTTTCACACGATTAAAATTGATATGTACACACAAACAATAGCTAATAGCATTGTTAAGCTATAATTTTTAATTTATATTATACACCTTAAGTCTTTATATTCACAAGGTTCAAAATAAATTATCAAATAATTTTTAACACAAATATAGAATTCAAGTCAAAGTTACCGTCTTGCTGGGTTCTACGGAATAGTATGATGATTGATGACCTTTATCTTTCTCATATAAGGAGTATAGAATTTGACCCAAAAACATTTCCTTTTTGGTTCAAAATTTAAAATGCTTTTATAGTCTTGCGAGCTATCAAACTGCTCTATCCCGCGCTAAAGATAAGACCTGAAAACTAATAGATAAACAACGATTAAATGCACCCCTCTACCCTATTTGTACAAATAGAATAGCCCATTTATACAGAATGGTAAAGGGGCTTCTATGATCATCGACCATAGAGATAGAAATCAAGCGTTAATCCTTACCAACTTGATCTTGTTGCTCCTGACAAAAAACATACATGAACCATTTCACGAAGTATATGTTCGGATAGGACAAAGTCTCGATAGTTAGCTCTTGGCCTTCCAGTCAAAAAACAACATCAATGAAGGTGTGTAGGTGCACTATTCCGTGGTAGAGATTGTAATTTTCCATAAATTTCCCATTTGTTACTCAACGACAAAACCAACCTTATTTTTTTTTTTGAAGATCGATGAATCGAATGATATTTCTGCTCCAATTTTTGCCTCTTCCCTTTTCTAAAATGCCTGAGTGGTCTGCTCAGCAAACGTACAAAGTGGACCGCAGTTTGGCTGACCCTCTTCTTCCCATTCGGATTGTGTTGAAAATGATAAGTATTTTTTCATCCTTAATCTCGAGTTTGAGTCCCTCTATATTTGTTTGGAAACGTTTTACCTCCCAATGAAACTTTTCAATACGAATTTGAATTTAGTTAATCGCTAATGTGGACACGGAAATCAATATTGAGTTCGATTGAATCGGAATAATACATCAAGGTGCAAGAGAAAATGTTCACGTGCTAACAAAAGAATAAGAAGAACCCGTGAACAAAACACTGATTTGAGTTACAGAGATGGAAACAACCAAACAAAAGCAAAACAATTATGTATTGCCTTTTTGTATGTGCAGTACTACTAACCACCACACAACAACAAAATAAGAACAACTCATTTATTTGCGGATACATGAGTTATACACTAAATATATATTATGATACATAAATATATATTAACTATACATACCTATACAACAAAGTCTATTTTTTTTATAATTATTTTAAGTGAAGGGTCTCTCGGTGTAATTTTCCCAATTTTCATATCTATTTATGTGTAAAATCACAGATTTCTTATTAAAAGAATCATCAAATTTATTGTTTTTATGAATAATTATTGGGGGAGGTGATTAGATATGATATGGTGAAACTTGATCTCACCAAGGACATGACCTTAGACTGGAAGGGGTGGAGGTCGAGAATTAGAGTAGCAGGTTAATAGGGTAGATAGGAAGGAGTGGTAATCGTCTGCCTTTATATGTTATTTATCTGCCTTTATATGTTTACTATCCTGTATCTATGTATTATCATGTGTTCTTCTCTTCCTTGTCTGTTTATCATATCTAGCTTATTCTGCTGATGGGTTTTCGTGATGAGGATTTCTAGGAAACAGCATCTCTACCTGTGTGGTAGTGGTAAGGTCTGCGTACATCTTACCCTCCCCAGACCCCACTTGTGGGATTTCACTGGGTATGTTGTTGTTGTATGTTGTTGTATGAATAATATGCAAAATTAATTTTTTTCGAAAATATGTCATATAAATTAAAATAAAAACTATTAGCGACGAGTGTTTAGCAGGACAAGATCTCCGAATAATTCCTACCCCATTCGTTTGATTTCATGTACCCGTGACGTCGCTGTTCGTCAATTTTTCATGGTTGAGCTTTCCCGCTCATTATATTATATTCTATTCTCTTTCTCCACATATATATAAAGCAATAAATGACCATTTATTACTTTAGATTTTTTTTTTTAAATTAAAAAAAAGAAAAATTGGGGTTAGGGAAAGAGGAACTGGGAAGGGGGATTACAATGTGGGAAATAAAACCCTCACCAATAAGGTGAGAGTTCAAATAGTCAACCAACTGAGCTGCTAAGATTCCTCATTTGATTGATTTCTAATGAAAAAGATTATTCATGTTTTGAATTTTAATAAGGGTTCTTAAAGGTTATTATGCTCTAACTTTTAGTTTTTGTTTATATAAAAGATAGTAGTAATATATTTTTTTAAGAGACATTGCGAGTATTTCGTAGTTTTTGGAATATATATAAAAAGATCAAAAATATGATATAAGAAGGTAAAAGTTATCTTAGTTTGAGAAATACATTATTAATGGCCCCTCAAATCTCAGAGAAATCTTAGAAAAGAACAATCTCTTTCAGATAAGAATCTTATCTGATTCAAAAGGGAAGAACTTGTATCTCAATTTTTGTGTTTTGAGAAAGATTTATCATGTGAAAGAGGAAAAAATGGAGTCTTTGTCGAAAAAAATGCATTGAGAAAGGAAAGATGTATAGATCCTTTCAACCATATAGTGCTTTTTCAACTCTCTAAAAATGAAATCTATTCTAAAGATATAAACAGATTTGTAGTCATTTGGTTTTATCCATAAAATTTTGTTTTTTCATTTTTTTATTTGTGGTTATAATTTATTTTCTATCACTTTAAATTTGTTGCAAACAACTACTCCCTCTGTCCAATTTTAGTAGTTGGTTTGGCACAATCTTAAAAAAAATAAAGAGTGCAATTTGACCAATATAACCCTATTAAAATGGTTAGTGCTTTTTAAAAAATTTAGTAATAAAGTTTTTCACATTTTAGAATGACTTAACTACTAAGAATAGAGATGAAAAGAGCGACTAATTATTTTTTAATTGTTTAAATTAATATTTAATTTAAAATAATTATTTTTAATATACTTGACAACTAAAATGTAATAAAAAGAAATATATAACGAAAAGTTATATTTATAAATTAATCAAACATGAAAGCCATTTTCTGGAATCCAAATAGCATTGACCCAGAATGTTGAAAAAATAACCACCCCAGGGTCACCCGTGAAACTTCTGAAGTTTAATGATTTTAGGACGGTTTGATAGGTTGTATTATATAAGAATAGTCTCTGGATTAAGAATATTTTTGGATAATTTAATGTTCATTATTTGGTTACTTTATTTAAATTTAATCTATGGATTTGTTATACCTCATTCAAGGTCTTATTTTATCCCTAAAAAATGGAGGGATAGCCGATGAAAATGATTTATTAGGGGTAATATTGTAAAATCACAGTTGAAGCAACTGAGGAATCAATTAATAGAGACAATAAAATAAAAATAAACAGTTGAAGCAAATACGTCAATCGACAGGTGGCAGCTGCTTGCTCAAGCATACACGTCATGCGACAGCTGTCAGCTGAAGCAAACATATCAATCGAGACGTGTCTGTTTATCCAGACTATCTATATATATATATATATATATATATACACGTAATAGAAATAGAAATATACACGATCCTAAATAACAATGTCAATATATTCCATCATTGTTGATTAAATGAGACCTATATATAGCTATGGTAAATATACATAATCCTAAATAACAATGTCAAAATCTAAGGAAATATAATGATCATCCAGACAGAAAAGGAAGACAAGCTAAGTCACAACTCACAAGTATATCAAACTAATTAAAATTCCATTAACCACAGTTGGCTTTGTAGTAAAAATAAGGAAAGAAGAAGACAGAAAATGTTAGAATTATTTTTGTTACATGAATTCATTAGAGAAGAAGCAAAACAAACATGGTGAATTGACAATTCATGAAAGTGATGGATGTCTCATTTCTTGGATCTTGAAACCCTTCTAATCAATACAATCAACCAAAGCAATCGATAAAATAGGAAGAACCCAATCAAGATATATATATTTGTCCATCTTTGTCTCTCATGGAGCCCTCTTTTATCCAACACATCACTCCCACTCACCATACACACCTTGTTTTTCTCATCGTACCATATCAAACACTTGGCGACAAGGCAAGAATACTCATTGATTAACAAAGCATCTAACCCATACTTGTACATGGACAAATAATGCAACATTGCCCAGAACTTAGGCATTGTCTCCTTCGAAATGAAGTAGCCCGAAAACAAGAAAGATCCGGCCAGAAGTAGCGTTAGCAGTGAAGTTCCGGTGATGTAATTGGGTGCTACAGAGCTCAAGAAAAGGACGAATGAGTTTGCCATTAAGACGATGACCCAAATTGTTAGAACGAAGTAAGTGAATGCTTGCCATGAATGACAAAGACCCACCAAGAAATAAAGTGAAATTGAGTACAAGATTGCGATGACTAGCAAGTAAGGGAGGAAAACTAGTGTGTTTGCGATGAGATATGAGGATAATCGATAAACCCCACTTGAAGTTTCTCTAAGTAAAATGGGTCTTTCGTTTATGAAGATTGGAAGAGTTTCTGTTGTGGAAGAGAGAAGGAAAGTGAGAGTGAAAGCGAAAAGTCCGAATCTTTTCTCGATTCCAGCTTTACCAAATCCAATGTTGATGTAAATTGTACCTAAAACAAGACCAACTCCTAATGCTTGTAAGGTGTTTGTTAAAAGTAGCTGCTTTGTTCTGTAAATGATTTTCCAGAATCTGCTATACAAAACAGCTATTTCATGAAATCTTGAACTCCTATATCTGATCTCCCCTGTTTTAGCTTCAGGGACAGGGGTGGTGGGATTTTTAGGGGGTGAAGGAGGTGAACTTATTGGCGCAATGGTTTTTTTCTGTGTGAGTTGGCTGAGCATTTCCATGGCATATTCAAGAGAATTGAGCTGCGGGGGCACAGTGAAGCCATTTTCAAGTAAAAACTCTTCAAGAGATGTCAATGTACCATAATGTACAACAGTTCCTTTTGAGAGCAATAGGATCTTATCAATGGTGGCAAGAATCTTGAAACTTGGTTGATGAATAGACAAAAGCACGGTGCGCTGGCGCGAGTCAGTGATTGATCTGAGTGTCTGCATTACGTTCAAGGCTGAATTACTATCAAGACCTGATGTTGGTTCATCAAGAAGTAAGATTGCAGGGTCATGGAGGAGACTCAAACCGATCGAAACACGCCTTCGTTCTCCACCAGAGAGGCCATGTGCAAGCCTTGTGTGAGCCAAATGTGTGAGCCTGAGCTCAGCCAGAAGAGAATCCACAGTGCAGGAAACATCATTGAGTTTCGGGTTGAGGAGACGGGCAGAGAAGGCGAAAGTTTCCGAGACAGTGAGCTGCGGAAGGCAACAGTCATGTTGAGGGACATAAGCTGAGAGCTTGCGGAATGAAGAAGGATTTTGAAGGGGAAGAGAGTTCAAGAAAAGAGTGCCACTTGTAGGGGAAGTTCCAGCTGCTAAAATATCGAGTAGCGTGGATTTTCCCGCGCCACTCGGACCAACAATGGCAAGAATCTGAGAAGGATAAGCAGTGAAAGAGATGTCTTTCAAGATATTAATTGGTGGTGTTTCACAAGGCTTGAATAATAAGGCAGGAGAAATGGTGGTTGATTTTGAATAGCCTATTGAAGAAGCTGTTAGTTTATATGTTTTAAGTGGAGGGGATTGAGAAGGAGATGGTGGTGTTGGAGATGATTCAATTTCCATGGTGAAGTTGATTGGATAGAAGGAAGACTAATAAAAAGTGAAGTTGAGTAGAAGGAGAAGAATAGAATGGGGTTAGTGAAAGACCCTCCATGACATATAGTTTAGTAGTTTTAGTAGTAGTAGAATAATGTTGGTGGATGTCAAAGTGGAACATGTAAGAATGAGAAAAATCTTTCAACTGTTTAAAAGTTCCATTACCTCAAAGTTTAGGGGTGAAAATTCAACAAAACTTTTTGTCTTTGGCCCCATTTTGAATTTTAGAACACTTCATAGTATGTCTATTTTAGTCATTTCTCTTTCATATCCAGTATTTTTTGCTTTTGGGGCCTGATATTTTTGAGCTGAGGGTCTTTCGGAAACAGTCCCTATATTTTTGTCTAGGACACTTGACACTTGGCAGGGAAATCAATATATAAAAAGACAAAATTGCTTCTCTATCATTGATTATTTTGACAGTACTGAACTTAGCTTGTAGCTATCGATCTTGTCTTGTGATTATATATATTAAAATCATGTGTTTTCAAATTATTTTGTTACTACTGTATATGGTTCATGCATGTGTATATATGTGATATGTGTACTAATATCCTTTTCAAATTCCCCACTTTTAGGTGCATGTGCAAATTGGTCGTCATTCAGTGTCTATTGTAATTTAGAAGGCCATCGATTTCCTGTTTATAATGATATCGCCATGAAATATTATCATCGATTTGTATTTGGTGCGTAACAACACCTTATATATACGTCAAGAATCCAACTGAATTAAAAATGGGATAGTAAAAATTGAGATGAAAGCTTACTAGTGTCGTGGTAAATGGTAATTATGAATATTCATGTAAAAGTTGGAAGAATATAAGATAAAACAATAATCAAGTTGACATTAAAAAAAAAATGCTGACAACGAAGATGAGCTATGAATCAGATGAAAGCTGGATTCACGAGTTCACTCTTCTCTTCTACAAGAACCTTATTATATATATTAACAGACTCCGTGTAAAATAGATCTTCATATTCGACTTTCTTTTTAGACTTTGCACATAGTAAAAACTTATTATACTGAACTATTCAGAATTCTATATATAGAGAGAATTTTAACGAAAGCTATTGAGTTTGGCAGACTCAACAATCTATACTCTTAACTCCGCCATTGTATTAGTATACATAAATACTCTCTCAAAATGTCTTCAAGTTTTAACTATAATAAATAAGTATTATCTTAATTGTGCGGACTCTTCACTTTTAATATCGCATCCGTGTTGAATTCTCTAAAAATATATTACTTTTGGAAAATTCGTCACACACTCACTCACTGATAAATTTAAAGAATCCAAGCAACATAGAGTATAATATCTGGCGAGTCCCTTGGATTCAATTGACACCGCTTTTGTCCCTAATTGCTCTCATGGGCTTCGCGATTAGATAGCAGGGGCGCATCCAATGAATAACTTATGGTTTAGCTAAATTAATATATTCTGAATTTGAATAATATGATAAAATGTATAGTAACCTACAAACATTAAATTTTAAATTTGTCTCAGTATAATACGCTTTATCTTCGGAAAAAAAGATAACTAGTGTGAAACTAAGTGTACTATGTTCTTCGAAACAACTTCACTTGACGACGAGACACATTAAATTGGTTGTCCATCCGTGATTCTTCAATTTCGTCCTCTTGTCATATACTATATAATACTCTTCCTTATTTGCAAAAAAAAAAAGAAGCCAACATCTCCCAAGTTTGTATATTATTAAAAACAAAAATGGGTGAATTTCCAAAATTCAACTCACACACAAAAAAAGAGATTAGGAATCTTGTGACAAGAAGAGGGGTTGGGTGGTTTCTGTCAATCAGCATTATACAAGAATAAAGCTGTTCAGTCACGGGGATGGCTGCTTTCTATATATATATATATATATATATATGGCTTTTGGATCTATTGTTTGGAAGTAGATCATCTATTCATCTAGAAGCATTTTTCAATCGTCTTCCACGGGTATCTGACATATTCATATTTACATGTGATGATGAAACGTATAACTTGTATTATCTTTTCATATTAAAGTAAGAAGCCTCACCACCATTTCATCTCTTAGGTCGACGAGGTTAATTTTTAAAATGAAATGGCTATAGGACTAGCGCAAATTATAACATGTTGAGGTTGAATGTGTTTAAAGCTAATGTCGAAGTAAATAAAGTATAGAAGGTACAAATAACAACAATATACCCAGTAGAATCTCACAAGTAGGGTCTAGGGAGGGTAGAATCTAAGCAGACCTTACCACTACCTCATAGAAGTAAAGAGGTTGTTACCTGGAAATAAAGTATAGAAGGTAATTTTGAAAACTAAATTGAAGGCACATAATTAGGTCCTAAACTAGTGAAATTTATGTTGTTTGTTCTATTTTAAAGGAGTAGAAAAATATGGAAAACACTAGATATTTAAAGGATTTCTATGCAATCATGCAAGTTTAAACTTTATATACTTGTGGTAGGTTGATTACATTAAATAGGTTACTAATCTGCAGTTAATAGAATGAAATATTGTGATAATATCTGAATTCATATTAAGCTGAATGAGTTTCTTAGAGCAATACCAAAAAAAACAAGGAAACTTGTATGGGAAAAAGATACATGGGCCAAATGATACAAGAAAATGGAAAGGCCAGTAGGTTTATTTAGGTTTGACGGACCAGCGGCCTAAACTATTTACTCGCTTACTCCAATTTGTCATTTCTTATTTCACGCATGATGTCGACATAATGTTAGCATCACTATTATGAATTAATTCTCTGTGATATTCTATCAATATATTGATACCATAACAGTATCATATAGGATTGAGTTTAATCTTCTGTGATACTCTGTCGATATATTAATACCTTATTGATATCAAATAAGGTTGAACTCTTTTTTAAAGAAATAGATAAGAAATAATTTGAGAAAATTTAAAATTAAAGTCACAGTCTTATTTATCAAAGTAGTAATTTTATTTATTAAACTCTAAACTTTGATGGTATCTACATACTCCGATGGTATGAAGTCGTAATTGAGTAGTTTTTTCATTGAAGCACTGCATGTTCTCCTTGATGCCATCAGAGTCTAGTATCAAGGAGTAGCTGAAATCACTGCTTCTTCCTTCTTGATACCATCGGATTTCATCGTATCAAACGCGCGAGGATAGTTAAAAACAAGGTGTACAAAAGTAAGGAGCTAACTGCTTTGAAATAGTTTCCCTTTTAGAGATGTGTCCTTTTCCCATAGATTAATAGTCATGTTTTCATGAAATCAATCTTTTATATTATGCATGTTGTATTATATGCTATCAATAACAATATTTCAACAGAGCAAACCAAATATATAAAAACAAACGATGCTATTATTGAAAGATTTGACTATAATTTTATACTATGATAATTCATATTTTGATTAAAAAATCTGCAGATTTTTTTCTGTATATATATCATATACTAAAATTATAGTGTATGATAATTAATTTATGCTGCTTGAAATTTAGTGTACAAAATGTTATAGATTATGTGGTAGGGAAAGAAAAAATGGAAGGAAAGGGGGAATGAATATCCTCCCAAACAAACTAAAAGTTAGAATAGCAAATCAAAATTTGAATTGGTGGAGGGACTATTTGGTAACTTTAATTGTGAATTCGGATATAAAAACTTTACATTTTTTAAATAAAATTTAAATATTTGAAAATTAAATAGAAAGTATTATAAATCATAATAACTAATATGCAACTTAAATATTTGAAAACATATAAAAATTATTATGGTAAAAAAGATAACTTGATTGACTCTCAAAACTTCATACATGCAACACAGGTGCTAGTACAAGCTCGTAAATCTAGTATAAATAAATGTAAATATATTTTAGACCTCCTCGCCCTTTCATTAGGGTTGGTGTTTCTCATCACGACTCCCTCTTTTATATTATTTTACTATGTATGTGATACAATTTTCTTTTTAATTAGTTGTATCTTTCAAAAGGAATGAAATTTTAAAATGGCAAAAAAAACATACTATACATTTTAAGGGCCAATTTTACCTTTATGTGTCACCCAAAATTATTTATCATGAAATGTCAATTTTTTTTAACAAAAATGTACATCCATCATATGAAATTGAAAAAAAAAAAAAAAAAAACAAAAAGCCAAACGTGTGTCATCAAATCATGGTAATAAATGCAAGTTATTTGCAATGAATGCAAAGGAAATATAAGAAAACGAAAAACAAAAGAAAAGCCAAATCGTATGTAATCAAATGAAGGTAATAATGCAAAGGAAAAATAAATTTCCTTGGTCAAACCAAAGGAAAAAAATCAAGCAAAATGGAGCGTAGAAATAACGGAGAAGGAGAAGGTGGAAGACCAAAGGGTGATCTTTCTCCTTGCTATATTCAAAAAAGTTTAACCAAGAAAATGAACAAAAAAGACCTGCAACCGTAATTAGGAAAAGTAAAAAATAGTATTGTGTTGTCTAATCAGTTTATTAATGCACTTTTTCATTGGAAAAATAAATTTCCTTGGTCAGACCATTTAGTAAGGCAAAAGAGTGTAAGGTGACATACCTAATATACACAAATATAATAAAAAAACAAAAAATACAATATGACAGTGATGTAAATAAAAATAACAAAAGTATAAATATTTTTAATAATTGAGATTAACTATACTTAAGCCTCTTAAAGTGTCTGATATTGCAATTTTTTTACTCTTGATAATACTTGGAGAATGTCATGTTATACCATCTTTAAAATTATAAAGGCCAAGGTTACTTTGAATTTAAGCAGAAAAAACTTTATCTTTAATTAAATTTTATATCCAATCACATAACATATAAAATAAAAACAGAAAGAATATTTATTGTGCGGGAAGTCCTGTTAGTAATAATTAAATAAATACTAGTGGATACACCACCAAAATTTATGGTTATTTTCTTCAAATAGTGGCATATGCATGTAGTTCCTGTTGTTTAATTTTCTTTATTTTTTATCTTTTGGTTGGATGGTCAGAAGATATTATCTCTAAATCATGATTAGTTATTGCTTTATTAGCAAAAATAGTCTAGGAAGATTCTAATGAGCTATAATTATTGGTTTACTAAAGACTAGAATTTAATTGGTGAAGCCATGTACGGCAACTGTGAGCTTAATCTAATATATCAAATATAATTTTTACCATAAAATTTGTATAATTAAGTAATACTCCTTTGATGTTTACCGCCCAAGCAATATAATCATTGTATAATGTATGGTTATTTACGTGAATCATAATCACAAAAAAATGTAAAAAAATTATGTACTATTCAGTATTTTATGTAGGATAAAATGTAAAATCAACGTAACATATTGATTGTGAGGGTCGTGAGATAATTGAAAAAGCTGGAACACTTTCAAAAGGGAATATTAAATCAGATCATCATAGTTTTTACAAAAAAATAAGCATAGTCAATGTGATGAAAAATATATCCTTAAATATTAGTCAAAGTCTGTATAGTTTAACAATAAAAATTATGACAACTAAAATGTGACGGAGGAAGTAATATATTTCTATATGATAAGAGTCTTGTAATAGAATTGATACCCATTTTTGATATGTTACCCATTAAATATAGCTTGCTGATAGAAAGAGTCGATCTCTTACGACCACTTATAAAATTGAATAGAAGAAGAAAAAAATTCAAATATTTATATATAAAAATAAAGATCTCTAAAAAAAAAATACAAAACAAAAAAATAAGTTTGTAAGTGACTACCAAACCAAAATTTTGACATGATAAGTACTCCACCAGGAGACCAATAGAGTTATAAGTCGTTGCACCATATATCGAAGAAAGTTGACAGACTTCAGTGGTGTAAACATTATTTATTCATGATGTTTAGGCTAAATTAATAATAATATAATAAAATATGCCTTTCTTATATCGTTTTAATCATCTAACTATGGTTAATTAAGATGAGGAAAGCGAGATTACGATAGTTTGAACATGTGCAGAGAAGAGGTATCAATGCTCCTGTAAGGAAGTGCGAGAGATTGAATTTAGGAGTCAGTAGAAAAAGCAGAGGTAGACCGAAAATTTTTCTATCAAATGACTGATACTTTCAGCCGCAAACTTATCATATCAGAAGCTTCTATTAAAAAAATTAACCAAACTTCTCCACTTTCCCCCAAAAAAAATTAATGCTAATTCAACGCGCTTTGAATATTTAACAATAAGCATTATTCTTGTCTTATCATTAACTAGTACTTTCGTATTTTAAATATATATACAAGAATTTTCCTCATTTTTTACATCTTTATTTTCATATACACAAAACTCAATATGTTTTATCTGTTTGAAAATAAATTTTAAGTTGAAATCAAATGGCAACAGAAGAGGAACAACAACTTCAGACTAATGGACATGCAAAGCCAGAGGAAGAGTCACCAAATTCTACACAATCCAAAGAGCTGCGCAGCCAAAAACGCAACAAATTCTTAGTGTATGTTGCACTATTTATTGTGTTTCAAACTGCCGTAATTCTCTTCTTTTCATTATACATAATGAAAGTCAGAACTCCGAAGTTTAGCGTGCGTTCGGTTACATTTGATAATCTGGTGACCGAAAACGCTTCATTCAACATCACAATGAACGCTGAATTGAGTGTCAAAAATGCTAATTTTGGAACTTATAATTACAAAAACAGCACTATTTATTTTTACTATAATGATGTGAGTATTGGGGAAGCCTTTGTTTCTCAAGGCAAAGCTGGTTTTAAATCTACAAAGAAATTTAATGTGATTGTGAATGTTTCATCCAAGGAGTTGAAGCTAAGGGATGATTTGAATTCTGGAATTTTAATTTTGACTAGTAAGTCAAAATTAGAAGGGAAAGTGAAGCTGATTTTTGTGATGAAGAAAAAGAAAAGTACGGAGATGAATTGTACTATCATTATTGGATTGGCTAGTAAAGTTGTTCGGGATATAGAATGCGATTAGAGAGTTCCTAGTTTAATTCCCATCTATTTATTTTGCTTGTCGAGTTGCACCAGACGGATATCTCGGATTTGAAATTTTTAGATTTTTATAATGATATCAGATGTTAAATTTGTGTTCGCAGTTTAATATTTATGAATATACTGTGGATTTCCTGTATACATGCATGGTTTGAATAAAAGTTATTGATCAATGTTAAAGTGTAGTTCGATGATTTGTGCTAAATTATGGAATGACGTCTGATTTCATGTTAGAACTGTTTATGTGTAACTGAAAACGACAGGTGAAATAATAGTAAATTGTCAGCAACTACTTTTGTGGTGCAAGGGTGAATACTGTGGCAGGTCTCTTGGCCAATAGAATTGCTCCAAGTAAAGGTGGTTTTTCTATATTACGTCCTATCAAATTTTGGAAAATCTAGACTTTTGCATCATCATCTTTTCCGACCCAAAAAGGCCGCAGATACTCTCAAGAAATATGAATGGAAGGACAACAATGGTACGTTGCCCGAGATTTTCTTCATTTTATCTTGTTGTTTTTAGTTTATTTTCTTTGATCATTTCATCAAACCAAGTCCTGATTTGTGAAGGAACTTGATGCTTGTTCTAAATCAGTTTCCTTGCTTGTAATCCATAGTTAGAGTTAGCCGGGATGAGTCTTAAAGTATCTAGACTGATCTAAGGAGATTACTTTAGTGGACATTAAAGTTGTTGCTTAGTAACGAAGGTTTTCATTATCGTTGCAAGGGAGAAATTAAAGGGCATTCTTTACGTGGCTAGAAAAGGTGAGTCTTTCTAGTCCACTGGTAGAAAAATAGATGGGATAATTAGCTTTTTAACTTTTTTTTATAAAATATTTATTATTTTTAAATATATTTTTTATTTATTATCTAGATATATAATATTTCGAGAATATTTATTACCTATAACAATTGTATTATGTATTAAAAATAAATTATATATGTATTATACTTATTTTGGTAAGAAAAATTCTACTATATATTAAAAACAAATTATACATATAATATAAACATATTACACTATGCATAAAAATAATTTTACATGTAAAAAAAATATAATATAAATTTCTTAAAATGCCTTAGGCTTGTTTTGATGAAAAATATATATGTATTAAAATTATATAATTATAAATAATAAATATTTTATAAAAACGATATATCTAGATAAGTTCCAAAAATCAAAATAGAAGTGGCCTGTCTTCTAAAGTAAAAACTTCATGGCGCGGCCCATTTGGATGCTATCATTTAATCGATAGTCACTGAGATACATTTTGCATAAATGGCCATATAACACCTGTATCATTTTTCTTGGACTTCAAGTTTTATTTATTGTATCATAAATCTTTTTGAATTTGTAATTTTTTTGGGACTAATTTTAAAAAATAATTAATTAAGATATATTAGGAATGAGTTACAATATAATAAGGAACATGAGTGAAATAAAGCAAATGGTTGAATAAACTAATTTCATGATCATGAAAAGAAAAAAATTAAATTGAGATAATATGAAAGTTGACATCATTACTGAAACGTTAAAGCTGAAATTTCCGACAAGATGTTTGGAGTTTGGTATTTTTCAAGCTTAGTTAAAGACATTCATATATTTAAAGTTGATTTTGAAGTGGCTAAAGTTGCAATTTTTTATGTCCTTTGACTAAGACTTAAATAGTGCTCCAACATGGGCTATTTGTGCAATTGCCCCTCTTCTGGTCCGTAGAGAACAACAAAATATAAGTGTTAAGAGAGCTAGTGCTATGCACCAGTCCAATAATATTAACTTTTTTAATAATTAGTTATATTTTTATAATATGCGGGATAGTATTTATATTGTTATTTTAAAAGTGGGGTACAAAATAAGCTATGAGTTATTTTTAAAAAATTGAAATATGATTTCAAATAAAATTTTGAATTTTAAAGGATAAACATATATTTCAAGTAAAGTAAAATTTATTATGAAAAATGTAAATCATACTTTTACAATCAAACAGATAGACTAGAAGTGAAAACAAATGTGCAACTACACAAGGAACTTTGTCTTTTCCATGTCAACAAAAAGAATACACAGTTGCTACAATATAAATATTATAAATATACAATTTTATTTTTACTTTTCACTTTTAGTATATCAAGAGAACTCCTTCCCCCCTCCCTTCATATTTTACGCCTAACATTAATTATTTATATTTCGATTGATTTTTAAAAATGTTAGATCATATAGCAATTAATGTAATTAAAATAAAATACTCATATTAATTATTAAGTTAATGTATATATAAAATTTAAAATAAATATAAAAAAAAAGTATAGAATATAAATAGAACCCCACAAAATATGTTTATGAGCCTCATATAATAAAAGAGCATAAGCAAACATCACAAGCAGACATGTTGACAGGGTACTGCTTGCTTTCACATTTATTATATTGTAATTTTTTCTCATTGAGTTAATGCCATTATATTTAAAATCGCTAAAGTCTTTAATGACACTTATATAGAGTGTTCGATATAAATACTAATATTAATTATTGCAATGAAATATAATATATGTCATGGCCCGACCATTCAGGTCAATGATGGTGCCTATTAGATCTCACCTACAGGCAAGTTAACTCAATACCCACGGTACCTGTCCTAATAGCTAAGCATAATGATAGCAACTACATACAAAACAAGCCAACAACAACCTATCCCAGGACCTGGATGTCACTGATACAGAGTTACTATAAACAAAAAAATAAAAATACATACATAGCCAGAATAGTACAATACAATACAACTAAACTAGATAGGTACAAGGGTAATATCTGAGTACAAAAGACGGCTAAATAATAGAAGGAGATTGTAGAAGATCTCAAAAAGTTTTTGGTGCTCACCAAAAGTCTCCTAAAATGTCAACAATGATCTAGATCAGCGTTCATGGCTCGTACCTGGACCTGCACCACGAGTAAGTGTCGAACATAGGGGTGAATATCGATGGAAGGTACAGTAGGCATCATCAATCGACTAAGAGAAATGTAGTAAATACAGTAAGAACAAATACAATAAAATGATGCAGTGCTAGCTATCAGATCCCAAGTCAAATGATAAGCATGTCTGTAGAACTATAGAACCTCAACTGAACAAAACCCAACAATGTACAATGATATTAGCTGACAAAACTCGAACCAGAACTATGTCACATTGTTGAGGTATAATGTTGTACATGGGTGTAAGACCCTAATGTCTATGTCGGTACGCCAATTGGGCCCCAATAAGCCTAGAAGGTATATCCATGCACAATCAGGGTGTATGTATAGGCGTAGGGTTACAAGAATTAGTAATAGATGGTATGAGATCTCAACTAATGTAGGACACCAATATCACATGGGGACTCGAACACCTAACTGTCTCTCGGGGCCTCGAACCCCTATAATATCAAACGGGGCCTCAAACCCCCTTAGCGACCTGGCCTTTGCCCGTGGAAAAAACAATTGGGCCTCGAACCCAGGAAAAAACAATTGGGCCTCGAACCCAGGAACAGTCAATTGGGCCTTGAACCCAAAAACAATCATCAAGGCCTCAAACCCAAGATTAGTCATCTGCTCGATCAACTGGTCTATTAAGATCCATGCCTCTCAGTCACACCGTGTATATATATAATAATACAAACTCTAAATAGTGTAAGTTTAGCGCATCATAGCTTAAGCCTAGGGTAAGGTCAAATGAAATGACATAACCAAAAGTATCTAGTACAACAATAGCATAGCTTGATAAGTATAATAATTATCATGAGCAACAATAGACAGCCCAACTGATAAAAGCAATAAGTATCCAGATCTATACCAGACAATCTAGCTAACTCCTAAGATGTAGCATGCACTCACCAATAAAACCACAATCCAATACCCAAGAGCATAATACACCAACAGAATCACAACACAACGCCTCAACATGTCATCAGGAGTATAACAGGCAACCAGACCTTAAAAACTACAACATATATCTAGCATTAGAAAACCCATACAGCCAAACAAATGACTAGATAGACATACATGTCAATCACGTAGTACACATTTCATTTAGCCTGTAACAGATTCATTCACAGTCCCAAAAAGTACCGAAATCAGTTGTTATAACAATATAGCTACTACCATGTCCAAACAATGAGCACAGCCTTAACTAGCATGTATAGCCTCTAACTCAATGATTGCCAATAATATACAAACATATAATACAAGTTTTAGCTCAATCTAGGGGAAAGAAAAGCCTAGTCAACCTAGAAGTTGATCACGCGCGCTCCTGTCCAATTCACAGGGTTGTACTCCTCTTAGCGATCTCAAAATATTGTTAAACTCAAACGGCGTGTCGAAAGCAATTTTCGAAGCTCCCACGACGTTTCTCTCAAAAAATACACAAATTAGCTTTTTGAATCACAGAATTAAAACGAAAAACAAAGAAGATATCGCGTGCGAAAATTTTTCTCCATTTGTTGGTCGCGAACCGGAAGTTATCAACATATATACTATTTTTGTTATTTTTTGAACTGCCTCCATGCTCCCTCTATTTCATATTAAATGAACTTTGAGACTTTTTTTGTGATTCAAAATAATTCAATTGTTCAAAGTTTAAGATGAATGTTTGAATATCTTTTTTCATTTTCCTCTTTCATTTATTGAAGTTTTATTTTTTTTTTAAGAGAAAGTTACACTCTTTACAAAGTTATATTTATGATTTCACAAAAAACAATGGTGAAAATTATGTCCTTAAATATTTTTCTTTATAATATGTGTACATTATCTGACAGATTAAGTTAATATGAAACACGAAAAATAGTATATTTTGTATACCGAACTGTTTTTTTTTTTTCTCTAAAGTAATTTCTTTCCGATGATAAAGGTTAATCAACACGAGGTGTTACTACAATTAAGCTCGATCGAAATTACATCCATTGAATTAAGTACAACAATAGTTAGCTTTAGTAGGCAATCATAATGTCACTTACGAGAAAACTGTTTTAGACATAATGAATACATAGAAGTAGTTCTATTAGCTCTACTAAATTATGAGAATTTAGAAAGAGGAGACAAAAGACAAACAAGGAGACAACTCTAAAATCTATTGTCCTTAAACCTAGGAATGTGTCTAGACTTTGTTTCTTTGTAATGTCCTCATGCAAGGTATATCATCCCTTCTGTTTTATTCTTACTCTAATTATTATGGTTTCTGTTTTCTAGAATCTTGATTGCACATTAATTAATTAGTACCTAAGTAAGCCTCACCTTGATTTTTGTCTCTTACATCATTCATTAGCCAAATAATCCAATTTAGTTGTAGAGTTATGAAGTCAACTTTAGAAATTGCCTGCGTAACGTGCAATTGTCTCATTAACGCGCAATAATGTGATGTGATATTATTCGTTTACGTCAAATCTAAATAGATGTTCTTAAAATGTCTCATACCATTCATATTATTCAACACATTATATGTAGTTTTTTAATCTTCAAACTTTTACGTGATATTTTGTTTACACACTAAACAATCTCCCAATTAAACTAGGTTTCATGTCTTATCACTATTCATGGGATAATTTGGAGATTAACTATGTGACTTCCCATATTAATCGAGTAGTTATGGCCATCAAAGCCCATTGATATCTTTTTGTGTTATGCAACTTTAAAGCCACAAGTAAAAGTAGCAAACCAGTCGACAGTCGTAGACGAGCAAAGGCACTAATCTGGTTTCGCGTCAACTCTATACTCATTTCGTCAAATCATTGACTTTGATTATCGAATGTTGGACTAAAATTATTCAAAGATATTCTTAACATGACTTAATAATATTGTCATTTTGGACTAAACTCGTACAACTATCCCACAAAAGGCCTCGCCCCATTAAGAGTATATATCAAATACCTTATAATATAATTAGTAATTCTTTTATTCTACTTTTCATGTGGGGATTATTCACACACCCAACATATAAATATAATATATTGCTTGACTCAATCATATGTATGGTCATATTCCCTAGACTCAGATAAAGTTTTAAACTCATGGAAATGATAAATTTAGGCATGTTTAATTTGCCATGTTCGTGTTGATGGAGTCACGTAATCTACAGTGGGATTAGAGAAAATCTATATGATTCTTGGATGAAAAAGTTATGTTCCCAAGCTTTGCTAATTAAGACAAGTCTCTTTCCTTTGTACAATGGGTTGGTTCACTGTATGAATAAACACACTGCTATTGTCTGCATTATGTGAGTTTTCAGGGATTTCTTTATTTCATGCATGCATGCATGCACGCCATCGGTTCTTGGATTGTAGTAACTACTTTTGCTTTTTCCATTGTGTCAATTATTTAGCATGAGGTGGTAAATGGAGGGTTAAGATCGACTTGAGGAGTTTAAGATCATGGGGTTGAGTTAATAAATGAGCGAGTTATATATTGATTTGTTATAAAAGTTATTTAGGCTAGAAAGGGTTAAATTGTTTGGTCTCAAAATTCAATCTGCTCAATTCTTACTAAATTATTATTGCTTTATTGTTCTTTCATAATTTTTCAATACCTATTAAAAATTTTTTATTATTATGACTATATATAATATATCAAAAATAAAAAAAAAGTTATTGTTTTTTTAAAATAGTTTGATAAGATTTCTCATAAATCAATTTGGGCTAAATTTAAAAAAATTACCTAAATACACAACTTATTTTACCATATTTTCTAAAATTCTCTACCACTTGAAAAAATTACAAAAATCCCTACTCTCTTTCTTTTTTCGGATGCATTCGGTCGAATACATCATTTTACACATTGTATCAATGGTATACATCACTTTATGTGATGTAGTAGGACGTACATGTTGTATCTGGATTCCACTAAATTTAAGGAATTTTTGTAATTCGAAAAAGAGTCGGAATAAAATGTAATTAGCTCTTAACAATATGAGATTGGTGCAATTCCTGCTGAATATTAATCGAAATTTTATGGATGAAATAAATTAAGACGAGCTAATAAATGGGCGAGTCAAAACATAGTACAATGCTCTGCTGGATAAACACAAATTGCTAATAGTAAAATAACCTTATAGAGACATAAAGTAAAGTAGGCTGGTTAATTTGGTGTGAAGAAAGTAACATTTTTATTTGCAAACTTTCACCTTTTAATTTTCCTCCTTTTTATATGTATCTCACTTTTTCCTACTCTCTCACCTTCTTTATCACTTTGTAAATTACATTCCATTTCTTTTGAAAATGTTAGAATTTACAACTTTTTACAAAGATGAAGGCATCTTGAAAGAAGTCAAACCTTTGAGCTCTATCCCACACTTTGGTCCTCATAGTAAAGAAGCCTATGTCTTGGTGTATTGGTCAGAGTATACAATAATAATAATAATAATATCACATTTTGAAAAAGAAAAAGGTGACTGTCCCTCTCAATAAAACAGAAGCACTAGGATTTAGTCATGAAATTTTTTTATTGTTTTAAGAGTTGAATATTAAAAATTATGTTCAATATAAAATTTTATCTAGTCTAATCCGCTTATGGGTTGTTGAAACAAGGGTTCCTAAGAAACAGTCTCTCTACTTCTACGAGGTAGTGGTAAGGTCTGCATACATTCTGCCCTCCCCAAACTTCACTTGTGAGATTCCGCTAGGTATGTTGTTGTTGTATGTTTAATATAAAATTTTGGAATTCCATTTTAACTTGAGTACCATATTTTTCAAAATTTGAAAAAAAAAAAATTAGTTATAAAAACTCAAAAGCAATTCTATATTTCATATGGAGTATCTTTTTGCACTTTGACCTTCAAGGTTTTATCATTAAGTTTTTAAAGTTAAGGATCATATTTATTATTTATTATAATTTTAGTGAATTAGATATTTATTTATATTATGTATATATATATATATATTTCTTTTTGGAAGTTTCTGGTCACCATCCTCATAGCTTCTCTGCCCCAAAATCCGTTCAATCCCTTTTACTCTTCTTTTAGTTTGTCTCTTGCTATACCCTGATTTCAAGCTCTGCAAAGGTAAAAAGAAAAGTGACACTTTTTTTTTAATTTGATAATGTTAAATTTGGATTAGACTGGCCTACTATATCAAAGTTGATTTTTAGAATTTTAATAAAAGCAAGATGATCCCAAATAACCATAGAAAGTATCGTAGCGTTAGTTGATGTGTTATTATATAGTTTTGATGATTTAATAAGCTATGAGAACTGATAAGTGACTTAATATCATGTCTTCGATGATGTGAAAGCGATATACGAGAATTAGTACTTTGACAATTTTATTAGTTATATAAAAAATATATGCTCTAGACCTGAAAAGTTCTGAAGCAATCTGGAGCTCAGTAATAGCAGCTAGATATCTTGTACTCCTACTGGGGAGATCTACTAGCTCATGTACCTGCAACATAAAATACAAGTCCACCCAAAAGGACGTCAGTATGAGATAATATACTGAATATGTAAGGCAGAAAGTACTATATGTGAAACAAGAACTCAAATGAAATCATGCACCAATGTGAGGATAAAAGACCACCTTTATTCATATCGTGGGATCATGTACTTTAAGTCCTTTTCTTACTTTAACAATCAGCACACAATATATAATAAAAATGACCAGCTAATCAGTGGTAAATATATATCGGGATTGACCCATGCTAGGCTTTCCTTTCACCCTTGGGATACCTTTTGTAATACTGGGATTGACCCATGCTAGGTGATTCTTGCACCCCTGGGATACCATCCATCAATAAGCAAATTCACTTTGTATCTTTCATTTACATTTTAGATGATTTTTTTAGCGGTCATAACATTTTGAACTACAGGACTATAGACATAACAAGTGACATGTAAATAATCATATAAGACAACACCACAATAGAGAGAGTAGATTACACAAGTAATGAAATACCAACAGCATTGCTGCAAATGTTGCTTCTTATCGATATATATATATATATACATGATTTTCTTGTGAAAAGGTTGAGGATATTCACATATGCAAAAAATGTTAATCGATTTCTTAAGAGCTCTCAGCTAGTACATCAATGAAATTACTTATTGTTCATTGGTGTACTGTGGATTATATTGTGTATTTGCATCTGTAGATCTATACCTAATTTATAAAGGCATTAGATCAAAAGCAAGTTTTTTTTTTGGAGGTTTAATCGTTGAGTTTATAGCTAGGGTTAGCTGTGGTGAGGTAGTGGAATCTTGATTGATTAGAATTAGTCAATTTTGTGGGCAATTGAATAGTTGCTTTGAAGATCCAATCTGTAATAGAGTTGTTACAGTGAGGGGGAAGGAATTTAGAGTTAAATTTCTTAGAATTGCAAGAGGTTGTAATCTCAATCTTGAGTCTTTAATGAGATTAAAGTTGGGTTGAAATCCAATGAGTAACAGGTTGTGATTTTCACCTCCCTTGAGCAAGGGGGTTTTCACGTAAAATTGCTTGTGTTGTTTTTGTTTACATTTTTACCTATTTAATTGTTCTTGCTGGGTTAAGGACCTGATCCATTGGCACTTAGTAGACGCTTATATTTCAACGTGACGTTTGGATCAGAATTTGATTATACGTAAAAAATAATTGAAAAAATTTATTCAAAATTTGAATTGTATTTGAACATCTATATTATTGAAAAATATATCCCCAAAGGTTCCTCTCGAAACCCCGAGTACCTCAGAGGAACCTTTGGGGGACGTCGAGGTGATTGGTGGTGGAATGAAGAAGTTCAAGACAAAGTAAAAGCTAAGAAGGTGGCCTATACAAAGTGGTTGGAGTGTAGGGAGGAGGATGAAAAACAAAGGCTTAAGGAGATTTATAAGACGGCTAAGTCAGAAGCAAAGATGGCGGTGACGAGTGCTAAGACAGCAGCGTTTGAGCGCCTATATGAGGAGTTAAGTGATAAAGGCGCGGACAAGCGAATGTATAGGCTTGCTAAAGCGAGAGAAAGGAAAGCTCGCGACTTGGATCAAGTGAAGTGCATCAAGGATGAGGAGGGGGAAGTGTTAGTGGATGTGACTTCTATTAAACAAAGGTGGCAAGCTTACTTTTATAAACTTTTAAATGAAAAAGGAGATAGTGATATTGAGCTGGGCGAGTTAGCATATTCCGAAAGTCATCGAGACTTTGGTTATTGCAGGCGGTTCAGAGTTGAGGAGGTTAGAAGGGTTATTAGTAGGATGAAGAGAGGGAGGGCGCTCGGACCGGATGAGATTCCGATAGATTTTTGGAAGAGCATGGTCAAGGATGGCATAGAGTGGCTGACTAGATTGTTCAATACTATCATGAAGACGGCTAAGATGCCGGAGGAATGGAGGAGGAGTACAATGGTCCCACTGTACAAGAACAAAGGTGATATTCAAAGTTGTAATAATTACAGGGGTATCAAGTTGTTGAGTCATACTATGAAGGCATGGGAGAGAGTGGTGGAGATGAGGGTGAGAAAAGTAGTTTCTATCTCAGAAAACCAGTTTGGATTCATGCCAGGACGGTCGACTACTGAAGCGATCCACCTTGTTCGGAGATTAGTGGAGAAATACAGGGAAAGTAAGAAGGACCTTCATATGGTGTTCATTGATCTTGAGAAGGCTTATGACAAAGTCCCGAGGGATGTCCTATGGAGGTGTTTGGAGATGAAAGGCATCCCAATGGCATATATTAGAGTGATAAAGGACATGTATGACGGGGCCATAACTCGGGTAAGAACGGTGGGAGGAGATTCTGAATATTTTCCTATTCAGATGGGACTTCACCAAGGATCTGTGCTAAGCCCTTTTTTATTTTCCTTGGTGTTGGATGAGCTGACGCGATCTATCCAGGAGGGAGTCCCATGGTGTATGTTGTTTGCAGATGACATAGTACTGATTGATGAGACCCGGACCAAAGTTAATGATAGGTTGGAGGTTTGGAGACACGCTTTGGAGACTAAAGGATTTAAACTGAGCAGGACCAAAACAGAATACTTGGAGTGCAAATTCAGTATAGCGAGGGAGGAAGCAGACATTGATGTGAGACTTGCAGCTCACCTTATCCCCAAGAAGGAAAGCTTCAAGTATCTGGGGTCTATCATCCAGAGTAGTGGGGATATCGACGATGATGTCACACATCGTATTGGGGCGGCTTGGACAAAATGGAGGTTGGCCTCTGGAGTATTGTGTGATAAGAAGATACCATCTAAACTCAAAGGTAAGTTCTACAGAATGGTGGTTAGACCTGCTTTGTTGTATGGGGTGGAGTGTTGGCCAATAAAGAATGTACATGTTCAGAAAATGCAGGTCGCAGAAATGAGGATGTTACGATGGATGTGTGGTCACACCAGGAGCGACAAGATTAGGAACGAGGTCATTCGGGAGAAGCTAGAGGTGGCCCCTGTAGCTGACAAGATGAGGGAAGCGAGACTGCGATGGTTTGGACATGTACAGAGAAGGAGTACTGATGCCCCTGTTAGAAGGTGTGAGAGATTAGATTTGGGAGCTATACGTAGGGGTAGAGGTAGACCAAAAAAGTATTGGGGGGAGGTGATTAGAAACGATATGGTGAAACTTGATCTCACCAAGGACATGACCTTAGATAGGAAGGAGTGGAGGTCGAGAATTAGAGTAGCAGGCTAATAGGGAGGATAGGAAGGAGTGGTAATTGTCTGTCTTTTATATGTTATTTATCTGCCTTTATATGTTTACTATCTTATATCTAGGTATTATTATGTGCTCTTCTCTTTTTGCCTGTGTATCGTATCTAGCGTGTTCTGCTGATGGGTTGTTGTGACGAGGGTTTCCAGGGAACAGCCTCTCTACCTATGTGGTAGTGGTAAGGTCTGCGTACATCTTACCCTCCCCAGACCCCACTTGTGGGATTTCACTGGGTATGTTGTTGTTGTTGTTGTTGTATAGTAAAATCTGGTCATTATTTTTCTTGAAAAAAATGTTTTCCTTTTCAAATTGGAGTGAGAATTGGCTATGATATATTACGAACTAGTATTTTTATGAAACAAATGGAAAAGAAGATGTGTTTTTTGTTTGTGTGGGATTCGGGTAATTTGGAGACATAGAACAAATAATCATTTATTTGCATTAAGTTTTCGAGGGGCAATTGAGTGTCGAATCGAAATTAGGAGTCATATTCAAGATTGAAATCAGATCACGCGTTGGAGTGTTGAAGTTAAGTGATGAAATTGAAAGAAAATATTGAAAAATATTTTTTTACTTTATATTAAAAAAATTATTTTTCTTAAATTAGAGAAAAATAAATTCATCGAAAAAATATTTTGTAAAAATTTAATTAAATTAAAAACTAAATATTTATTGTAAAATTTAAATTGTAACGGAAACGTTGGGAATCTTTGGAGCAGAAAAAGCCTGTAAATTCAAATGTGTTAAGTTTCCTGATGTTTATTGGGCATATCCAAATATCAGTCTGTTTATAAAAAAAAAACTTCTAGTCCTCCGTAGGCTATACGTAAGCACATTTCTTATTTCTTACACACCTATCAAACAACATTTAAATTATACAAAAACTAATAATAGGAATAACTTATATATTAACAATAACAATATATCTAGTAAAATTTAATAAATGAGGTGTGTGAAGGATAAAATGTACGCAGATTAATACTACTTATTTATTATCACCCCTAAGTAAATATTACCATTCAAATACATTTACCTATCTAGTTTTAAAAAGACGGAATGGTCTGGGAGACCCTTATACTTGTTCTCGTTTGTCACATAGACCTTTCTACTCAGAGTTTTACCAACTGAATCCTCTTATCCATTAAAACGCAACATTTTAAACACTTCTTTTACTTGAGAATGATGTGTGACTTACAAACGAGTACACATAATTTTTCACGTCATTTTAAAATTTCACATAGAATATAACATGTTAAAATATATTTTCACATAGCAACAACCTTCATTCAAAAGTTGCCTCCTCTTTCAAAACTCGTGAAATCACGCATCTTTGCTATGTCAACATGCTTAGGTCAATGTTAGAAGGGTTTAATATGTTGAGTTTCATTGAGTTTAAATAATCAATTGGCAAAATCCTGAATAGAAGAATCTATGTGATAAATGAGAACAAGTATAAGGGTCTAATAGGTGCTTCCGCCTTTTAAAAAATCAAAGCAAAATATGCCTGTCACGTGACGATGACTCTACTCTTCTTCTCCTATATAACACGATGAAACCAACAGAGTTTCTCATTATTCCACACTCCAAATTCTCCTCTTTCAATAAAAGTAGAGAAGCTTACATCAACTCCTTTGCTTTTCAACCAGAAGCAGAGCCTTTTTTATAAATCCATTTTTTCACTCTCTTTCTTCACATTTTCATCTTATCATAAATATCAATGGAAGCTTTTAACCGACTCAAATTCTGGCGAAGTTCCGGCACTGATACTGCGTCTGCCCGGGACATTGTCTCTGAAATTGATGATTTGGACTACCTACGTAACCCGGCGATTGAAACTGATGAAGAAACCGACGACGATGCCGAGTCCTTCTTCGATTTGGTTTTCACTGGCCCTGATGGACGTCCCAAATTGGACAACAACTCCAAATCCGTTTCTCTCAATAGTCCCCGTCAACCGGAGTCTCCCAGAGACGTGTTTTTCAAACCAAAAGCTTTTCCAATCGACTCCAACTCAAAGCCTCAATCTCCGATTTCAATACTCAGATCGGCCCCTAAATTTCGGGTCTTCTTTTTGGGCTTAAGGAAAACGAAGCCGGAGAAGGTAGGTATTGATGATTCTTCTCCGGCCAGTCCGAAGATTCAAACACAGAAACTGGCTCTCAAGTCAGAAAGCAAGCGCTTTGCGATGAAAAGCAAGGCGGAAGAGGTTCCCGTCCCGGTAAGCCCTGTTTTTACCAGAGACAACAGTTTAAGAAGCAAACTGCAGAACGAGAAGGAGGAGGAAGAGCTTTCCGTGGACGAATCGTTGAAGAAATTTGTAAGAGCCGATGTGCCTAAGTACTTAAAATTGATGAAGCCATTGTACGCCAGAGCTTCTAAAAGATACACCGACAAAATTAGTGCATCACCATTGTCTTCTCCGTCTGCACAATCCGTGTGCTCACCCAGGAAAACACCAGAAGAGAAACGAGTTGCTGCATTCGGAGCTGTGCGTAAACACCTACGGAAAAGCCGGTCAGCGGCTTCTACCTTCCCCGGATCTTCACCGTCTCCGTTAAATCGCCGTGACGATTCACTTCTACAGGAGCAAAACGACGGAATCCAAGGCGCTATTCTTCACTGCAAGAGATCTTACAGCTCGGTAGCTAAAGGCACCGAAGATCTGGCAAGAGTCTCTTCTGATGAGATAAACCGATGGAGCATATGAAAATCATCAATATTTTGAAAAGGAAGAGATAGCGGGAATAGGAAAATAGAGTCGTTTGTCCTATTTCCGTTTGGTATTATTATTATTAGATATCATATTAGAGCAGTGGCTCAGAGACGTCACTTGAGAAAACGTCCGTCCAGCAATGAATGAAAATGAAAATCGTTCTGGCTTATGTAAATAAAAATTGTGTACGTATCACTTTCAAAGGGTGAATCAAGAGATATGATTATGTAAAGATCTTCAAGCCAAGTGTGTCTCTGTAAATTTTCAGTTTTGTCATTACACAGCTAAGCTTAGTTCAAATCATATTTGATTTTTTATCATCATATTCCCACGACGTTCAAATATTGCATTTGCAGACGGCCTGCTACCTGCGGCAGATTCTCCCAGTCGTATGACGACCGAGCCTTACGCTTCCCCTGCTTTCTTTGTTTGTCTGATTTATTTGACCATGGAATTTAAAAATATTATTCAATTTTAATGATCTTCATTTTTAAATTTATGATAGTTAAAAATAAAATCTAAAAGTTAGAACAAAAAATGATTAAAAACGAAACCAAAAATCTTTTTTAAAACTATCTAAAAAGGAAATTTAGCACAAACAAATTGAAAAGAAAAAAAAACTTGTGTTATAAAATATATTTTTTATTGTTTAAAAAAGACTCACATATATAAGATATGCATAATTTATGCGAGAATCTATGTATTATTTTATATAGAATATGTATGATATAACTAACATACGTATATAAAATAACGCATAAAAAATTCATTTATAAATACACCAACTTGGTAAATTTTGGATCGAAACTGTTTTATTTGTAGACTTTTTATTTTAAATTTTCTGAATTGACTGACTAATGGATTTGAAGCTATTGAAACCAATGTTGTTATTCCTTGTGATAGTTTTACAAGTCATGGGATTGTGGATGCATGAATTAATTGACGCCACATGAAAAAGATCCCCAACTTAATGAACTCTTTTTTTCTCCTCTACAATTTCCCAAGATTTAGGAAAAAAGAAAATGAATAGAATTGAATCAACTCTGTATTTATACCTAAAATTTTATTGAATATTCACAAAATAAAATTATCAGATTAAGATATATAACAATAATAATATATTTAGTAAAATTTTACAAGTAAAGTTTGAAGAGAGTTGAATATGCGAGCTATTTACGTGGCACACTTTATTCGAAAACGTTAGCTTTATGGAGCAGAATTGGACCATATGCACCTACTATTGGTTACGCCTTTGGCTATTACTTTTATCTGCCTTCTTTTTAGCTACACTGGCTTTTTCAGTCACAAAAAAGTATACTGCCTACTCCAATTGCCAGCTAGCTAGCTAAGCTTCCTCCTTCAAGTTATACTTACTTTTCTATTTTCCTTCTTTCTAGTACTACTTTGTAACTACTCCTACTACTTTTCATGATAAAAACAGTGGGAAAAAAAAACAATTTTGATGATACTGTTTTTACCTTTTCTATTTTTCTTTTTAATCTATTTAAAAAAAAAATTCTTTTTTATTAATATTTTAATTTTAATTTTAAAAATATTTTGATATATTTGATATAGCTAAAAAAATTTCCTTAAAATTATTCTTTTTTAAAGGAAGAAAACATATATTTTTATCAACTCTTCAGAGATGAGGAGGCTGTTGGTACAAAATGTTCACTCAATGAGGGAGATATTGGCTTAGCATTTGTCACATAGATTTGCTTAAAATTGTAGCCGCAGTTGACACGTGGGCGAATCAGAAAAGCAATATGTGGCAACAAGAGTGGGTCAGACATGATTTAGCAAGCGTAGAATGAGGTATTCTCGTTGGGTGGGTTTTGTTAAATTTCAACGGGATATAATGAGTCAAGATAATAAAGGAGTAAAGATTCAATTCAAGTCAAATTTATTTGCAGAAAATTATGTAAAATGTCCATTTAATATAGTAGTTTTTCTCTTCATAAGAAAAGTCTTATAAAAATATTTTTTTTTCATTTTAAGTTGAATCAAATTACACCTCTTATTGGGGCATTTTCGAATATAAGCCGTTTGTTTGGGTTAAAATCGATTGATTAAAACAGGTAGAGTAATGAATGAGTTATAGCATAGGTCAAGAATTAACTCGACCCAGCTTTTACTTATTTTATTTTTTCTTTTTTAATATTTTAGTACTTAATTAAATTATATTTTTATTATTATTATGACTATATAAATCATATCAAATTAAAAAAAAACATGTTTTAAAAATATTTTGACAAAATCTCCGCCGAGTCAATTCGGATTGCATATCAACCCAATCTTAAATGGATTGAGATGAGTTGAGTTGAGCTAATAAATAGGTTGGCAAACTTCAATGGATTGGTGGGTTGAGCTTAATTTTGCCACCCCTAATTATCTTTAGAGCACGATCCTTTATGATTGATGGTCATGTTTGTAAAAAATCCAAAATGAAGTCAATCAGGGTTGGATTGTATTAGTAAGGATTGCCTAGCTCTGCGGAATTGGGTATTAATCTGCGATCGATTAAGATAAGATTGAAAAAAAAATACTAATCCTATCATACCTACTAATTAATATATCTGAGATGCATTTTCTCGAGCTTTCGGAAATAACATTATATAAATTGGATTAAAAGGATTAGTCATCCTAAATCGATTGTTACATAACTAAAATAACATATAGTTAATGGAAGGATGAGGTGTATGAAGGATGAACTCAAAAAATGTGTAATACTAGTGGCGAACTCCTTTTTTTCTCTTTGGAAGTGCCCTCCTTATTTTATTATTAAGAAGTTAGAAGCAGACAAAGTAGAAACTCTTTTTGCTAGGCGTATAAAACATATTATTGTTAGTACAATTTATAACACTCCCGTATATAAGCACTATCAACGTACTGTCACTGTCTTATACTGATGCATATTAAGTTATAATATTACTATCCTTTTGTACCTAAAAATAATATATAATACCTTTGTGAAACTCGTTTTTCCTACCATTATTTCTTTTTCTTTGTGAAAGAACGTATTTGCCTTAAAAAGTATTTTTCAAAATTAATGCCTTATGATAAAATTTTCATCCAAACCAAACACATGACCCAATATTGTATAATTTAAGCGGTAAAAGCAGAAGAATCTCATAATTTAAAATTTAAATATGAAGAATGTTAGATATGAAAAGTTTGTTTATGAATTGTAGTTAGATGTGTCTTAAATGTTAAGAGAAAACAGAATAATGAGATAGAAAATGAAAAGCTCCCCACTATCACAACACAAAAATAACATATGAAACTTCATATGTTTAATTATTAGTTTCATAATTCATGTTTTGTACGGTGGTTGGTTGCTCCTAAATTATTAAAAAATCATAAGCCACATGTAGCCAATATATATATCCATTTCAATTTCATCATTCCCTTTTAAATTAGGAGATAAGGTTAAGGCAATTCAAACCAAATAAAATTAACAATTTAATGTTTCAATTTGTATTATTTTCTAGCATTCAAAATATTGAATTTTGAGAGTGTGAATTCAAAACTTGTTATTTGAAATATATATATATATATATATATACGTCTTTTATTAAAAATATTAAATTCAGTTGAATTCATACTTTTATCGAATCATTATTAACGATGGTTATTCTCTCACATTATTGTTTGCGTAAGTGATTTCTTCTTTTCTGGTTTAAGCCACGATCAATTACCATCGATATTAGGAATCTGAAGCGCAAATGTAACATTCTAGTATATGCTAAGTATATTTACCTAAACTTGTTATTTTGTGCCTTTAATTTGTGATCAGTTTTCAATCTCAGTCTAGTATGGTACTGCATATTTGCGCAGTTTCATATTAGATGAGCATTTTATTAAAAATGTTTATTTTATATTATTTAATAATTTGCCTTTGATCAATCTATTACTCCAATCGTCCCATTTTAGATGGGAACTTTCTATTTTACATGGTGATTAAGAAATTATTAATAGATTGATCAACTTTACTAATTTATTTCTTTGTTCACATTAATTAGACTCTTGGATAAAAAAAAGAACTTTTAAATGTTCAAAATTTGTTTAAACTAGGAGTAAAACGAAAAAAAATTAATCAATTGTATTCTTATTTAATAAATGATCAAGTAATATGATATAAATACTTTTAGTATAATATTCATCTAAAATAAGACAGAGAGAATATTGAATTTTTTAGTCGTCAATATAGGACACAAGTAATATTAATTAAGATGAATTCTCAAATTCTAACGAAAAAATTAAAAAATAATTAAGAATAATCAAATTAAAATAGGGGACAAGAGACCAACAAGGAGACAACTTAAAAATAAATTGTCCTTAAATATAGGAATGGTGTCGAAATAATATGTCCTTATGCATGGTATCTCCCATTTTATTTTTAATGCTCTAAATTATTCTAATAATTGGATGAGTTACCTAGAATCTTGATTGCTTATTATTAATGCATGTGTACCTAAGGTCACACCTTAATTGATGTTCATTTAGCCATTTATATACTCTTTATTTTTGTTGTTTGCTCAAAGAGTCCGCACTATTTGAGTTGACATAAAAATTTTAAGAAAAAATAAATAATTTTAAAACTCGTGATTTAAAAAATAAATTTTAAATATTTATGTAATCATAAATTATTTTATTAAGTATAAATAAATGGTGACCAGTTTTCATCTTTAATTAGTGTTTGTCCCTGTTGATGTAGGCAGGTAATCTATAGCAAATCTATATGGTTATTGGATGAACAAAATAAATGTGCCTTCCCAAGCCTTAGTTAGTTATGTTGCACTGATGCAATGTATTAGGGGAGTAGTTAAATTATTTGTGTCGCATTTTTAAATATAAAAATCAAATTAAATCAATAAAATTCGGGGTTTTCAATCTCAAGTTAGTTCGAATTTATTCAGGTTTCTCGGGTTTCGATTTTTTTTGAAGTTTCTTAAATTTTTGGACTTTTTTCGAAATTCTCGTGTTCTTGAATTTTTTGATTAAGTATTTATAAAAGCATATAATTAACTTATGATTCAAATATTTTTTTAATACTATAAAAAATACAAAAAATCTAAGGTTCTTTTTAAGAAAAACATAAAATTTGACATTAGCGAAGACATAAAAATATTCAACAAAAAACTAATAATGAGATGATATAAAATAAATATATTACAAATAAAAGTCATAATGAAGATGGTCTGATTTTAAAGTACTAAGCCATGCTAAAATAAGTCATAACAAAAATATCATAACTTTAAAACATTAAATCATGCTAAAATAAGTGTAATAAATACTTAATAATTACACGAGTAAACATTAAAGGAAAATTAAAATTAGGTTATGTGTTTTGATTACAATGTAAAAGTAAAAAATAAATATTCATTATTATTGTCCTTCTTAGTGAGATTAATTTTTTTTTATTTAGTATTAGAATTGATTTGATTTTTAATTTGAGCTTTAGAGTTACTAATATGGAAAACTTGCCTAAATATACCATATTTAAAAATCAATTACCGTTTAGAGCTATATAAACTAATCTTAATACATGTATAATTCACTTTAAATATTTTATTTTATTTTTTGTCAAAATAATTTAATATATTTAAAATGCTTACAATACATCTATATTGCATGCAAATTTATTTTTACACATAGTATAATACATCTATATTACATGCATAATTTGTTTTTAACACATAATGCAATTTTTTTTACCCAAATAAATATAATACATATATATATAATAAATATAATTCACTTTTAATACACAATACAATTGCTATAAATGATAAATATTTTCTAAATATAGTATACCTAGATAATAATAAAAAATTATATTTAAAAATAGTAAATATTTTATAAAACAAAAGTCAAAAAGGTAATTATACCCACTAATATCTATGGATTATAGCTTTTATTAGATCATCCGAAATTTTAAGTCGAATTTAAAATAATATATTAAAAGAATATATATAGTGTTGTTAAGTTGGTTTGATCTTGGATTGGTTTTTTAAAGTAAAAATTAAATCAATTCAAATATAGTCGAATTTTTTTAATACCAAATCAAGTCAAATCAACTACTGATCAATTTTTTTTTTTAAATTGACTTAATTTATCATTTGATTTGATTTTCGATTTGTTTTTTTTTTTCAACCTGCACTGTTTGTTGTATGAATTAATTAACACTCAGCTACTATCTACTTTATGTTGTATGCCATCATAATAATCCAGAATTTATAGTCTTTTAAAAGATAGTTTTGGGTTTCGTTCCAATGTGAGGTGCTAATAAAATATTTTGAGACTCATATGTGGGATTTAATTTTATAGGATTTGCATTTAACAGGGATGACAATGGTGCAGAATGGGTTGACCTTAATTCGTAAATTTTTTAATTTATTTTATTTCGCATGATAATTTTTTTCATTTTTAATCCATCCCGTCCTGTCCCATATAGACCCGCTCTGCATAAATTATTCCGCTTAAATTTTTAAGCTCTTTTATTTTTTAATAAAATTTAATATGGAAAATAAAATTCATAATCTTTTTTAAATTTTTCGTTAATTAACATCTCAATCACTAAGTAATTATTTTTAGTTGACATTTTCAACAATTGTTTGTTAATCTTTAATTAAAAGCCTCTAATTAATATTTTGACAACTAACAATTTACCGGCTATGTCTAGTTTAAATTTTAGAAAAAAAATAAAATTAAAGTCAATATTTAATATAAAAAGTTTATATCTTTGATTTTTTACTAATTATAAAAATTTAATTTTTTTTCGAATTCCTGTTTGGTTCTTTTAACCCGCAGTCTTTAAAAATTTTATGGACAAACACATCACCCTAAGAAAAAATTTTAAAAAATCATAGTGACACACCTATTTATTCCTTTTGTTCACTTTTACTTGTCAAATTTTAACTTGACACACCTATTAAAAAAATAATTATTAGCATAGTTAGTTTATTATTTTACCCAAAATCCACTTGCTATGTTTTTCAAAGTCATCAACTCAATAACTATAAATTATGGGTATAATAAAAAAAAAAATATTTGTCTAACTTTGATTTATCAAAAATAACAAGTAAAAATAAAAATTTACGTAACAACTAAAAGCGATAGAAGGAAATAATAAACTTAAAGCTGACCCCTTACTTTCCAATGGACGGGTCCAGATAGGGGTCAACTCCTCCCTGTAGAGAGGTATGTATAAGTCCCCGCGCGCTCCTTATTGCACGCATTCAATTTTTTCAAATTACTTATTATACAACAATAATAATATATCAGTGAAAATTTACGAGTGGGGTCTGATAGAATACAAACAGACCTTATTACTACCTCATAGATATAGAGATATTATTTTTAAAAAATCCTCGTCTCAAAAACTTATAGTAAACTAGATATGACAAAAAGTTTTAAATTATTTATGGAAACCATATTGTATGAGGTGGCATTAGGCAAATAGGAATCAGAATTAGGCAATAGTATTGAGAAAGGCTGCACAAAATACAAGTGGTAGTAGTAAATGACGTAAACAAATATAGGCGTGATTCTGTAAAGGTTACGTTTAAGACTTCATCTGTAATAATAATATTCACTTACTGTTATCACGAGGACCGATAACTTTGATCAAACAGTGCATGGCTCCTCCTCTTTAATTTCCCTTGCAATTGCAAGTGAAAGCCACAACATTCAAGAACAATATGGATGGAATAATATAATCAAACAAACACCACTTCTCAATTATCCTGTCGTTACGCTATTGGTTTTTTTTATTTTCTGTGCCATCATTTGACTTGATATAGTATTTACAAAAGAAGATTTTTGAAATTTGTGATTTTTTGAATTTGACTAAAAGAATTATATCGTATAAGTTAGGATTGAATAGAGGAACTCCCGAGCATTTGGCGATCTCAGATGTGTCGATATTAATGGTGACTCATTATTTCGATGAATCATTTCTTTGGAGAGAAGAAGATTATGTAAACACTTACTCGAGATCTCACTTATTAGATTCCATTGTGGAAGACACAATTTTTTTTAAAAAGTTCGCCATAATATACTTGAACCTTGGAAATCGTAATGCCATAATGCTTTTTCAAATCCTCCTAGCCATTATCCTACTGCAATAATTCTTCAATTTTTAATGAGAGTGTTTGGATTAACAGGTTAAAAGTAGTTGACAAATATTAAGTATTTAAAAATAATTTTGACTATTGAAATTGGATTTATAAAATAATGAATTACATATTTAGATAGAATTCTTGAAAGCAATAATAATCAGTTAATTTATTTGGCAAATAGGTGCTAATTGGCACTTTTCTAAAGTGTATAAAATGTTTAATTACAAAACGATAAGTATATGAATATTTCATACATTAAAAAAAATGACGAAATTAGAATAAACAAATAATTAGGAGTTATATATTTTATAAAGAGTATTTAGGATATTGCAAATTTATTTATTTATGAATAATATGGCAAAAGGCCTTATTAAAGCAAGTGCTTATAAACTCAAAATTTACCAAATCGTAGAAACTTTAACCAAACACCCTCTTTGCCCCTTTTAATATTTTGAAAAATTAGTGCAACTTTAAAACTCCTTTTAAGTGCAGTCCACTTGTGTTTGTACTAATCTTAAAGTCCTTTTCCACGTAAATATAGAGTTAATTTAATTAATCATGTATTTGCACCATGATACTAGCTTATTTATGTCATAGTCTATAACTTAGGTTTTTCATTTTTGAGTAAATTAGTCTTGCCGTACCCATTTTGGGTGTCATCAAAATGTGTACCTTGTTGAAAATAAATATTATAGAGAAAAATTATATTTTTTTATGGACTTATAAAAAAGTAAATAATTTACTAATTTTGATAAATTATTTATTTATAAAGATTCTATATAGAGAGAGATTCTATCATTAATTAAAACTTATGATAAGTTAGAATTTTCTATGTATTTTCTTGATTAAGTAAAGAAGGTAGAAGTCTATCAAATAAGAAAGATTTATAATAATTTAAGGAAAAATGATGAAAAAACAATTTTATGAAGAGAATTTTAACGAAAGACAAAAAGTTCAAATAACATTTTTAATGATTTTCACTCTTTTAATACAGTATTAGATATAGATAAAGTCTTTATTTCAATACCTGTATTGGTTTTTCTCCCCCTAGATACCACGTTATCTTTCTGGTAATCATTGTTCTCTTTAACATAAACAAAACTTTATTTGAATTATCTTTTTGCACACTGTAAATCGGATTTCGGCTTCCGTTAGGCACTAAGGGACCGTTTGGTAGAATATATCAGAGGAAATATAGCTTTGTGCATTAATACTATGAGTTATACACTCTTAGAGTGTATTATTGAAATAACAAAAATTCATAGTATTAGAGAATTTAATGCATGCATTAACTTGAATGAAGATTCCGTTTAGATCTTTTTAATATCGCTTTCACCACATTGACAGTCAGCAAAAGACATCTTTATAAATAAATATATTTTGAATATATTATACGATGCATATTATTTTTAACATCATCAACTAAATGATCCTAATGTAAGCTAATATGTGAGGTGATCGAACCAACTCATCTTTAGCTCGGGAGAATGACCCTTAAGAACCAAGCATCTGCATCGTTTTGTATGCGATGGCAATAATGACAAAACTTCGAAACAAGCTATTTGGAAATTGCAACTCAGAACATAATAATGAACATTTACACTTCACACATAACCTCTGAAACACTTGAAGAAAATCATAACTCTCTCTGTCACTTTACATAGAAAATAATATTACTACTGTTCTGCTTTTGTTTTAACAGTAAGAAAAAGATACTCTATAATGATTTCATAGGAACAACACAAATCCTCTGTTTAATCAGGATTTTTCTATTCCCGCTGTTTAATTTAGCTTCAAAATATTGACACCCATGTTTTTTTTTTAATTTTCAAATACTCCATCGATTCTGCTCCTCACAGGAAGCCATTGATGGATCTTCATTAGTATTTCTTGATAATAATACCGAACAGTCTGTTAAAAAGAAAAATTAACATTAGTGTAATATTAAATGAAGTGCATTAATGAAGATTTAATGAGCATTTAGTTGACGTACCTTTACGGGCTGAGCTGTATGATCTCTTGCAATGAAGAATAGCACTTTGGATTCCGTCATTTTGCTCTAGGAGAGAATCGTCTCGGCGATTCATCGGAGCTCCGGCGAAGGAAGACGCCGCCGATCGGCTTTTGCCTAGACGTTTACGAACAGCTCCAAGTACAGCGACTCTGTTGACTTGTTTCTCTTCTGATGAAATTCTCGGAGAGATCAATGATTGCACTGACGGAGAAGACAGTAATTGACTTTTGTCGGTGAACCTTTTTGAAGCTCTGGAGTAGAGAGGCTTCATCAATTTCAAATACTTGCCCATATCAGCCCCTTCTTCCACCTTACATTTCTGGGTTTGAATCTTCGGACTCACCGTAGAAGAATCGTCGATACCCACTTTTTCCGGCTTTGATTTCCTAAACCCCAAAAAACAAACACTAAATTTGGGAGTTGATCGGAGTATGGAATTCGGAGAATGAGGCTTCGGATTGGCGTCAATTGGAAATGGGTTAGGCGTAAAAAACACATCTCTAGGAGATTCAGGCGAGTTCAACTTTCCCTTCCCCTGCTTCAAAGTAGAACAACTCTTTTCAGAAACAGAGATGTTCTTTACTTTGGGGTTTCCAGTAGTAAACACCAAATCGAAAAACGATTCTTCATCTTTATCGATTTCTTCATCAGTACTCTCCGTTGGTGCAGGATTCCCTACATAACCCACAGTATCTGCAAACATTTGAACAGATCCAATATCAGAGTCTATATCCCTAACAGGGGCAGTACGCCAGAATTTGAGAAATTTAAATGATGCCATGGGTGTATGAGCAAACAGTGTAGTAGGGAAAGACTAGTGAGGAAAATGTGAACACAGGAAAGTGAAAACGTGAGGCTATAAATAAGGACAGCTTTAAGGGCTTGGAGCTTCGAGAAAACAGAGTGTTGATGTAAGCTTCTCTACTTTTTGAGAAGAGCAATGCAACAAGTTTGTACTATTTCTCGTCGCTTTTATACTACAATGAAGAAGACATCATCCCATTTGTCTGATTTAAATTTAATAAGAAGTTATTGAATCTTAATGATTCTAAATTAACTGTCTAGTCTATGGGTTGTTGAGACGAGGGCTCCCAGGAAACAATCTTTCTACTTCTATAAGTAGTAGTAAGGTCTGTGTACATTCTATCCTCTCCGTAAAGCAGCATGAAAGAGTCATATTCGTCATGTGAGAAAGGCAGAGAGGTCTGTCCTGCGTACGCAAAATTTGCAGACTATTGGGAGTAGAGGCTAAATTTTACTACTGTGTAAAAGTCTGAAAATTTATTAGCTTTAGATTTTACAGCCTTTTACTGGTCCAACGTTCCCTATTCCAAGATTCAAGGTCTCAGTCTAACCAACTAGAGTAATTAACTTAACTTTACCAAAAAAACTACCTTTATTATGAGCCTCCTAAGTGGCATGTGTAGCAATTCAATATCATTTACTTCCTAAAACTATTAATGCAAAATTTTGGTTGCACACTGTCAAAATCTCCATTTAATTAAATTTTCATGTGCTCACAAACATGACGCTGAGTTCATGTGTAATAATAGATCATCAAAACTGAAGTAATCCTTCAGGGGTCTCTCCGCCGACTCTACCAGATAAGGTCATGAATTCGCTCGGAATTTAAGGGTTTTAGTTATTCTAAAGTGGAGGAATGATTGATAGAAATTGATATTTTATAGTTTTGTAGGTGTCTCCAAGTGACCTTGACATTATAAATATTGAATGAATTATTAGTTTCGCTACTGATATTTACTTTGGATAGAGTACGACCATTAACAGATTTGAGCAAGCCTATACAATTTTTCCAAAAGATGTTACCAAAATAAAAAATTACGAATATTTTTGCGCATTATATGTATAGCTTTTCAATGTTTTAGTTTATCAATGTGATTTTGCTTGTATACTCAACAAATAACATATTAAGTTGCACTTATTATCATATCAACGTGACAAAGATATGCTTGGGTATTAGAAAGATTATCTCATAACATAGCATAGCATTGGGGATTGATTTTTAGACTTTTTGTTAGCTATTTGCCTTGAGTTTATTCCTAAAGTAAAAACACAAAGTGTATATATGTGGCAAGTTCTTTTTTTTTATAGAAAAATGTTTATGACTTCATAAATAGAGACTCATTTCTTTTAACTTCAAAGTATTCACAACATGATTCTAGGAGATTTGAGAATTTTGTGTAGGGGGAGATTTTATAGGATAAGTATTACGTCAACACTTGTTTGAACTTCTTTTTATTCCAAGTGAATTGTGTGAGGTTATTTTCTTGATATATATTGTATACTTTTTTTTTATACAGTGAATTGTTCATCTCTTCTTGTGGATTTAGATCAATTGACCGAACTACGTTAACTATTATTGCCACCTTTAAGATATTTCTCATTTGTCTTATTGCTCATAATCTTTTGAGGTTGCTTTTCTCGCTTACCGTATGACACTTGATTATTTTGCTCCTAACAAGTGATATCAGAGTTAGAGATTTTTGTTAGTGTTGTCGACCCCTAGCAAGTGGCATCAGAGCTTGAGGTTATTGTTAATGTTTGTCGGTCCTAACAATGGTATTAGTGCAAGGTTGAAAACGAGCATTAATCTTGTCGGGTTCAGTTCTTGCCGTGACTTATTTGACAGTAATGAAGATTCTTCGCAAATTTTTTTTAGAGGAGTTTCTTTATGACAAGACATAGATTTTACAAAGGAGATTCAGTTTATTGTAGATTATCTGAAGAAAGTGAAACAAATTTATTATGTCAGAAATTCAGGCAAAGGGGTACATTAATTGGATATTTGCCCCAAGTTTATTATCATAGTTGGGTTTCTCTTTTCCTAAAAAGAAAATGCAAACTCTCCATATTGGCGAGCACTTTTACTCGTAAAAAAAGATTTATTGCTCTATAACTAAAGATCCATTCCTTCTAACTTACTAACATGCACGACGTAGTCCTAGGAGCTTTAAGAGTTTTGTGTAGGGGTGAGAAATTGCGCAATCTAAGTGTTACATTAACACTTGTGTGAGGTTATTTCTTTTGATATTGTGTACTTGTGAATTACCCATCTCCTCTTGCAAATGTAGTTCGACTGACCGAACCATGTCAAATATTATTATCTCTTTTGGTATATGTCTCATTTCTCTTCTTGCTTATAGTCTTTCGAGGTCTCTGTTACTCCATTCCGCATGACAACTGATTATTTCAATCTTAACAAATCGTATTTGATTTCGTTATGCTAGTGTGGTTTACCCCTTCACTAGATTCCATTTTGCTCTATACATAGTTATATGAACTTAAACCCTACACTCACTTATATATTTTATGTGTCATTTAAATGCAAAATAATTTCAGGTTTGTAAAAATTTGTCCGTTTTAACTTTTTACAGAGAAGAAAATCAGAGTACAGCAAGAGACAAACCAAAAAAAGAATGGAAAGAGGAGTAAAAGTGACATAGGAGGAGAGAAACTTCCAAAAGAAAAGACTCATAAAAAGGGTAAAGTATTAAGTAATGTCATTGTTTTTCTGAGAGAGATTCTCACTTTTTTTTTTCTTTTTTTCAGTACATTTTTACTAATATTATAAACTCTGACATTCCATCTTTGAATTGAAGCAAATTTGGACCAAATAGTGGGCACGCTCATTTGAGTTTTGTAGCTTTTTAACCTTTTATTTTTCTTCTTTTGAAGTGAGTGAGTTGTTTGTATTAAAGTTTGACTTGCTTCATTCAACATGCACCTGCTAAAAAGGAAAAATAGAATACGTAAAAATGTAATTGTAAAGTGTTAAAAGAACGTGAAAATAGGAAAAAAAGAAATAAAGTGAGCTACAAATAAAGAAGGAAGAGTGAGTTTACAAATGTATCTTTCTTTTTTGACCAAATAATGTGACTACTCTCTTTCTTCAATTGAAATGGAGTTTTTTTTGTGTTATGGTTATTTGTAAAAGCTAAGTGTTGGTGTGACTTCAAGTTTGGTACACTCAAAATTTATAAATAAAAATAAAAAGAAATGTTGAATATTGTATCAAAGTATATTGTTACATATTGAATTTATATATATATTATTATGGCATTATTAAATATATAAAATAGTATTAGTACAAACTAATGATTTGAAGTTGAAACTTTGATCGTTCTATCTTTGATTAAACAGGTCATTTTTTTGTGTACATGTGTTAGGTATTAGTATGATATAATTTAGACATTTTGAAAAATCAAAATCACAGCACCCGATGATCTAGATTGCAACTCTCTCACTATATATATGTATAAATATATATAATGGCACCCAGTGAAACAAGCGATTCTATATTAGTCTAATATTTTTTAAGTCTGGTCTAAGGAACAACTTTTAATGTTGTAGTATAACCGGATAGAACCCTAGATTAATGAGCCAAAACTATTGGTGTGAACATTATTATTGGATCATAAAATTAATTTAGCTGATAAATATAGAAACGACACAACTGATAAAAGGATATATCGTGCGACACCCATCACCTGAATTCGCCTCTGGTCAAAGTCGAACATGATTGTCGATTTACCAAATCGCAAAACCAAAATCAAAGTTTAACACACTTAATCATACCAAATTAATTTAATATTACAATGATATATTAATATTTTAAAAATCAAAATTACCAAACCAAAGTTATTAATAACTATACCATGCCACCCTTTCCACAAGAGGTATGTAATTTTTTAGGCTAATTAATTATACATAGGATATGTGTAGTTAAAACAGAAGAATGTTATAGAGAATAATTAGCTCCCCACTATTAGAGCAAGTGAACTCCGTAAATTTAGTTAACATGTCTTGCATGATAGTTAAGCTTGATCACTAATTAAAAAAATATAACCACATTTATATGTTATCTAAAGGGGTCCAATGCAGTATTTTGGTTGGAATTAATTAACAAACATTATGATGTGTTGTGTGTTATTGTGCTTATAATATCGGCAAAACGTAGAAGAGATGTTGGATACATAAGTAAATAAGTTTTACTTATTAATAATTCGTTTTAAAGTCGTGCGAGCTTAAACTCAAAATGAATAATATCATTAGCGGACTGTGCAGTTACAAGTTGTTCTTTAGTGCATTAGTGTCTCATGATGAATAAGCTAGCTAGCTAAATTCATTTGGACCTCGTGTCATACAGGTTGAAGAAGCAACAAATGATATTGGTTTCACCTTTGTGACAGGAACATGATGAAATCTTCTCATATGCTCTCTTTCTTATTCAATACTAGTCAAGTTCAACTTTGATTGATAAAAACTTTTTATATTCTAAAATGAAAATAACTATAGGAATATCATGATAAACAGAGGCAAAATCAGAATTTAAAGATTACGTGTCCAAGATTCTAATTTTTTTTAATTAGTTATCGGGATCTTAATTAATATTTCATATATATTTAATGAAACAAATACAAGGTTCATATCAAAATTATTGGGCTTGTGGCGCATTTCCCAACTCCGCCCCTAAGGATGTAGCAACATACTGTTTGGCAAAACATTAGAAATCGGCTTATTTTGAAAAGTATTTTTTGTGGAGAAGTGCTTTTCGTAAAAGTATTTCTAAAGGTCGAATTCGTGTTTGGCTAATTAATTATTAGTTTTTTATAACACCTTTGCAATTTGTTCACTTTCTCTTTCTCTTCATTTAATGTTTTCATATCTAGCGGTTTTTGTGGAGAGGGTTTTCAGGAAACAGCTTCTCTACCTCTATGAGGTAGTGGTAAGATTTGCGTATATTCTAACCTCCCCAGACCCCACTTGTGGAATTCCACTGGGTATATTATTGTTGTTATATAATACCTTTGCAATATTAAAACAGTAATTTGTGTTGCTTGGCCAAACAAGCTAAACGGAAAAGTAATACGTTGTCAAGTTAGTGACGACGAATTCTGAACTTAAACTTTATTTGATACGAATTTAAAATTCTATCGTAATTCATTTAATTTATTGTGTGCGCTCACTTGAACGTAACTATTAAAGGTAATATGTTTGGACTAACACGTAATTTTGTACATAAAATCTGGCCCAATTTGGAGTTGAAAGGGATATAAGGCAGAGCAGATGGTGAGATGTGAGGATAAACTTCCAAAAAGCAAAAAGATATAAAAACAAAACACTCTTGAAAAGGGGAATATAGAGGTAAGTAATGTCATTGTTGTTGTGAGAGGGACTCTTTTATTCTCTTTTCAGTTTGGGATAGACCCAACACACTCATTCCTTTCATTGCAACAAAATATGTACTCCCTTCGTTCAATAATAGTTGATCACTATAGACTTGACCTAGAAAATGACAATGAGGCTGGTTGAACTCAATTCGTATGATAATTTTTTTCATTTTCAACTCGCTAATCAACTACTTTTAGTTGACATTTCAATGATTGTTTCTTAATCTTTAATAAAAAGCCTTTAATTAACATTTCAACAACTAACAATTTATTGGATACGTCTAGTTTAAATTTTAGGAAAAAAATAAAATTAAATTCAATATTTAATATAAAAAATTTATATCTTTCATTTTTACTAATTATAAAAATTTAATTTTCTTCGAAATCCTATTTGGTTCTTTCAACCCGCAACGTCCCACATAACTTTAAACCCGCCCTGTTGTCATCCCTAACTTGACACACGAATTGAGAAGTAGTAAATGATAAAAATAATTTTACCAAATCACCCTGTGAACTAGACAAGTATTCTTGAATATTCCTAAACTATATAATGGGCAAATAAAGATTGATGAAGAAAATAGTATATTTTTTTGGGGGGGGTGAGGGTGGTTTGGAGCTTGTTCTACTAAGTGTCCACTTGGGGGGGGGGGTAGTTTGGGGATTGTTCTACTCAGTGTCCGCTTGTTCATTATACTTGGGGCCATGACTAATTCAGATTTGAGTCGCGTGGAAGCATTCCTTAACATGATATTTTCATACATAAGACTCGAACCAAGACTCTAGTTAACATTCTCTACGTCCGGTCCATTTTTAATTGTCTACTATATTAAAAATAGATGTCCAACAATACTTGGGGAACAAATACTTGGTTCCTAATTTACCCTTATCATTAGTTATAGTCATTTTTCAAGACACTGTATTTATTATTATATTCAAAGGGTGATTTGGTAAAACGACTCCTATCATTTATTATTTCTTAATTCTTGTACCAAGTTAATAGGGGAATAGATAAAGATGGACGGTGGGAGTATGATCTTTGTACAAAATTTTCCTTGTATTTTTCTTTGCAGAAGACTACTTACCCAAAGCTAAGTAGGAAAAAGTAGTTGCATATAAATGTAACTGGTTATAAGATGACAAATAATGCAAGAGCAAGAAGTGTAAAGAAGAAATCACCTAAGCTGCAACTAAAGAAAGAAAAGATTGTAAATTGGAAATAGAAAGGAAAAAACTAATAATAAAAAGTTTAATTTAGGTTATATATCACCATAATATGATATCTCAAGATGTAAAATAACCCTAAACATTTTATACACTTTGGTAGATAAAATAGTTCCTCTTTTTTTTTTTGTTTAAAGATTTCGTACTTTTTTAAAATTCTAGGAAACAGTTTCTCTACTTCTATGAGTTAGTGGTAAGGTCTGCGTACATCCTATCCTCCCCGTATCTCACTTGTGGGATTTCACCGTGTATGTTGTTACCGTGCTTTTTTTTTAAAATTAACCCATAATTATTTGTAGTGATAATTGATGGGACCTTAAACCTTAAAACCCTTTGCTTTATTGACTTCCCCATTAACCAATACAATTAATCAAAATATAATGATACCTACATTGTTGCATCTCTCTTTACGCAACTTAAATTTTAATTGAAGTCTAAATTACATGCTGCTACTAATTAATGAATAAAAAAATGCAAAGCAAATTAAGCCCCACCCTTATCCACAAGAACATCGTAATTTTGTAGGGTATTATTAGATTTGTCTGGAGAAAAAACAGGAAAAATGGCAGAGAGAATGAATTGATCCCCACTATTTATTACAAGAAACAGCATTCAGTAAGCTCCATATGTTAAGTTACATGTCTTGTACGGAGGTTGCTCCTCAATTATTGGAAAATCATAATCCAAAATGTAAGATACTATACTTCATTAACTTTTCTAGAGGGGCCACACTATGCATACTTCTCTTTCCGTTCTATTTCATGTGATATCATCTGATTTGATATTATATATAAAAATTTTATGATGTAAAATTATTTTTAAATATTTGTGCAGTTATGAATCATTTCATTAAGGGCAGGATAATAATTTAGTAGTTAAATTGTTTCTTATTTCTCTCTGTTCCTTTTTGATTGTGAAAATAACATTTTGTATGATTCTTAAGTAAAAATTAATTAGGAGTTGAGTCTGGACTAATATATCCTTCATTAACTTTTTAATTTTCATGGGTTTTAAGGATTTTCATTCAATTGCATGTTTTACGTTATATATTATGATTATTGATCATTTATACACATGAATTGATGTAAGAGAAACAAAATGAAATAATGATTTCATTAGAGGAAGAAGAATAAAAGAGGAAAGAAAAAAATGAAAAAGAAAAGAAATAAAGCAAGAAAATATAAATAAAATATTAAATTAAATAACACTTGATAGATAATGATTCGTGTATGATTATATTTTTTATTACTGAGGTGGAAGCAGAAAGGTTGTATTTATACTCATATTTTTTAAGGAAAATAATTTACTCGTAAGTTCAAAATTCTCGAATCTTATTACAAGTTCTCTCTTTTCTATATATTGATAGACAGACAAATTTTAACTAAATATTAATTAAATAAACATAAAAAATAACCAATTCTAAATAATTTAAGATTCATATTACAACATTAATATTATGATTCCACAACTCTGTTTGCTCTATAGCTTATTCAGAAATGCAATAGCAAACCATCAGGACCAAATTCAATAGATAAACTAGGCAAGAAAGGGCTGCTGAGAGAATTAACAGCCAAATTTGAAGATGTATGTCATATCTGGCTTATTCTGCTTATGGATTTTTGTGACGAAGGTTTTCAGAGACAGTCTCCCTATCTTGAGATAGTGGTAAAGTCTGCGTACATTCCCCATTTGTGAAATTCCATTAGGTATGTTATTGTTGTATAGTCACTGTACACAAGCAACTAAAACTCTCAAATGCTCCATCTGCTCTCTTCTTCATAGGAAGACGCTCTTGGTAATACGTCTGCAGATCAAAGGCGTAATTAACAATAATTAAAGACTTAAAAGGTGCTGTTTAGTTGATGGTTAGAGTTACGCAGATATTAGACAATGAGCGGGTACCTTTTGATGCAGTGCTATACGATCTCTTGCAGTGAAGAATAGCACCTTGGATTCCGTCATTTTGCTCCAGTAGTGAATCATCTCTGCGGTTCATCGCCGGCAGCGACGATGAAACTCCGGCGAAGGATGTAGTCGCCGCCGATCGGCTCTTCATTACGTGTTTACATACAGCTCCAAATGCAGCACCTCGGTTCCCCTGTTTTTCTTCCAATTGCTTTCTCGATGTGCTAACGAATGGCGTTGAAACCTGATCTGATAGTCTAATTTTGTCTGTGCACATTTTGGAGTTTCTACGCTTCACCATTTTCAAAAACTTGGCTAGTTCAGCAGCTCTTGCAAATTGCTTAGACGACGAGACTGAAAATTCCTCCTCTCTCGCTTTCTCCAGTTTGCTTCTTAAGCTGTTGCCTCTGGGAAAACTTCTCTGTTTTTGATGCTTCGGATTTACAGTTGAATCCGAATTTGATTTCCTGAACCCGAAAAAGAAGACCCGAAACTTGATACCCGACCCGAGCACGGTGACCGGAGAATGAGATTTGGAGTGCGAGTCAATAGAAGAATCAAATCCACCGCTTTTCCCCTGCTTCACGGATTTGGAGTTACAGGCTATTTTAGGGCGTCCATCAGGGCCTGCAAACACCAAGTCGAAGAAGGAATCCTCATCGCAAAGGATTTCTTCATTGGAGTTGGTTACATAATCCATTCCATAGATGAGATTCTTAATAGAATCAAAATAAGGGACAGTATCAGCAATGGTGGACGTATTGGGGTCGGCATTAGGCCAGCATTTGAGCAACTTAAAAGTTTTCATGTTATCAGAAAAAAATGCAGGATCGAAAACTATGTGTTTTAGTGCAGAAGCCAAGAAAAGCAAGGTGGAAATGCAGAGGGGGGGAGGGCTTCTGCTAAATATTGTGAGAGCAGAGTGTTTATGTGAGCTTCTATACTTTTCATTGCTTTATATACAGTGGACGTTGTGTCATCGACGTTGGTGTTCCACATAGGTGGGTTTTCAATCGTTGTCTTAAATTGTTCATGTTTCAGATGTCTAGTCATAGGTGTGCTGTGGTCGATGGATTTTTGTGTGCCACGTCAGTGGGTTCGCTGCATAGTCTTAGACTATTCTCTCTTCATGATCTAACTTTTGAATTTGAGTCAAGTTAGGTAAGGTAATTAAGAAGATCAGAATAAGTTTTTACTCCGAGACAGGCATACCGTAACACTATCAGAAAAAAAAAAAGTAGAGGTTTTTTCAACCTTTGCAAAGCTGAAAACTCAGGTAGGTACAGCAACAAAAGACAAAGAGAAAGGACAGGAAAAGATGAATAGCATTCCGAGCAAAAGCAATTGGATGAAAATTTGGGGCAGAGAAGATTGAGAATGGTGACGAGAAACTTCCAAAAAGAAGAGCATAACACATACAAAAAGAAAAGACTCTGTAATGTCCTTGTTTTTGACAGTAACTATGGCCTTTTCTTTTCAGTGTTAGTATTATGAGCTCACTTTCTATCCTTTTGAAGAACTCAGTCACATAGGAAAGGTTTGACTTGCTTCTTTCAAATGTCCTTAATTATTCCATTCTTCTTTCTATATTTCCTTTAGTGAAAGGCTGTCAAAAGCAATTAAAGAAAAATTGGTTACATAAAAAATGTATTTGCAAAAGTGAAAAAAGAAATAAAGTGAGGTGTATAAAGAAAGAAAGGGTAAGCTTTGCAAATGTTACTTTCTTTAATAACTTTACAAATTTATTTCAATTTTGTCCTTGAGAGCTCATCAAAGTTCTACGGTCTAAACTATATACATATACTGGTAGTACTAATTTGCGTTTGTGAACCCATGTCCAATACATGATCATTGTAATCTTGTAGGATATTAATTACTAGGCAAAACAGGGCAATCAAATAGAACAAAGATTTCATATTTTTTTCAAGTTTCATATTTTCTACGTTGTATGTGTAAAAATATCAACTGACACTACAATTTTAAATTTCTATCATCCTTCAGCTCTAGAGATGATCATTTTGCTTCATTTTTATTGATACAAGTAGCGACTCAATGAAATTGATGGCCTAGAGCACTCCAAATTTATTTCATATATTAATGAGCCAAAAAAAAAAACTTGTTTTGATTAATGGATATTCATTCAAACAAGACAAAAAAAAAAGAGTTAATTCAAAGATGCAACTTGAAATTAAAAACGTCACAAACAAGAAAAATCAATTAAATAAAAGGAGGAAATCAGAATTAAGTAATGAATGAGTGAAATAATTTCACCATAATATTTGGACTTAAATGCACAACCTCAACTAAATTAAAGAAGAAAAATATTTTATTTTTAAATGAACCTTTTATCAATGATATAAATTAATGGCTAAATTTTGTCATTTTTTTAAGTAAAACCGTCTTAATTTATAAATTATGTCAAATTTAAGAGGCTATCTAGGTATTTAGTCTAAATTTACGGTTCATATTTGTTGAATTTAAGTAAAGTATGAATTGAAAGATAAAAATTAAAAAATATAGTGAACCAAGTATGTCACGAGCCCAACAAGTCATAAGTCGCACTCACGCTAACCCTCCAGTAAGAGAACCGTTACTACAACCCAAGAAAACAACTAAAATGTATATAGCATTAAGCCAAGAAAAAAAAAAGAGAGAAGGAAATGAGCTTTGTAAATACATGGGTAATTAATTAAAAAATTGCCTAGCCTCACATGAAAGTGAGTCAAGATTCATTAATTGCAATCAGTATATTAGCAAAAGGATAATGATGATACGCGTTATACAACGTTTATACATTGTGTATACACAATATAATACAATGTATATGAGATATATCAAAAATAGTAAAGATAATTAAATCTTACCAACATTTACTTTAGAGATTTTAACTAAATAGAGGCAATTTGGTACGTAAATACTCCACTCTTGTTCTAAATTGATAAGCTTAATTATGTTTATAAATTCAACATTAATGAGCCAAGAAAATAACACTTGGCAACATTAATTGTCATTAACAGATTAAACTGGACAAGGTATTGATGTTTCCTTCTCAGCTTGGTCTGTTTAGCTACAAAATTAATCAAGCATGAATGTAGTTCATTAATTAGGATGCCATTTATGATTACACAATAACCAAAATTTAGTTCAGCAATCACCACAAGAATTTAATTTAATTATGTGTAATTTAGTCAAAATTCTTCTTAATTTCTCTTTTTAGTGTGTATACTAAGCAAAAAATATTATTATTCCAAGAACATTTATATATAACTTAGCAAAAAAGTATGGCATGGGAAGTGGTGGTTCGGGGGTTGAAAAGTGGAGCTAGAAATATTACTAAAAGTTGTCATAATATAAAATAACACACACACATATATATACATATGCATAAAACTAAAATTTAAAACTAACTAAAGAGTAATTTTCTGACAAAAGAAGTCCGCCCTCCGATCCCTCACTCTCCAAGCATAAGTTTGCTCCAACGGCCACGGGTGGAATGGTCAAAGAGTAGGAGTTTGAGGCACTAGATGGATGGAGATGAGATGGTAAACTTAAAACGCCAGTTACAAAATTTATTGTTATTTTCATTAAGAAGGTTATTTTCTTTATTTTTAAAGAAAGTTATTTCTCTAGAGAAAATTTATGTATATGTACTAGATATTGAGCCCTTTTCAGTTTCTTTTTTGTGTGTTTACTTGTTAATATATTGAACTCCTTAGTGTTTTTTTTTTAATTTCACCACTAAATTTGAAAATTATACTAAACACACCTATATATATTCTACATATTTTTTTTCATTTTAACTTACGTGAAGATGTTTGATTGATCAATATCGAGTTTGAAAATGAAAAAAATATATTAAAATTTGTGATTTGAAAATTCTTTTCGACCCATTTTAAATGTTACTTAGCTTTTATCAAACTTATTAAGAAAATAATAATATTGAGTTAGCTTATTTAATAAAAATAAATTGCTTTTTCCTCTTAAATAATATGCATATTTTAAATGAAAGGTATATAAATTTAGAATAATTGTCAGTTTAATAATTTATAATAATCTTGTGATGAATTTTTTAAATTAAAGTGAATAATTATTTGGAATTGAAGAAGTAAGGTATAGAATTTGTATCGCTATAAATTATCTCATTATTTATAAAAATAAAAAAAATAAATTAAATTGCTAGTAAATGTAAAATATAGGACAGTACGGAGTGCATCAGAAATTGAACGTTTTGGTCAAAAGTAAATATTTTGTATTATGAATAACAATTAATTGTAATTTTCCAATTCTTTAGTGCTGGTAAGAATATTAAACAATTTCGAAAATGGACATATGAGTTATCCCCTAATAAAAATAGTAAAAGAAATAAGTAAATTAAATTAATTAGGGATGACAAAATTAAGTTCAATCCGTCCAATCCGTTGAATTAATTGCCCAATTATGAGTTCAACTCATCTTAACCCAACCCATTTCAACATATTTAAAATTGGGTTGATATGGAACCCGAATTGACTTGGGAGAGATCTTGCTAAAATATTTTCAAAACACTTTATTTTTTTAGTTTGATATGTTTTATATAGCCATAATAAAAAGAATTTTTTTTAATTAAGTACTAAAATATTGAAAAAGAACAAATAAAATAAGTAAACTTAGTAAAAATTGGGTTGGGTTGGGTTGGGTTGGGCCTTCACCCGCTCTATAACCCGTTAGTCAATCCGTTTTGACCCAAGCAAACTTGAATTGGGTTGGGTCTTGACCCATTTGTTATTTTGACTCATTATAACTCGTTCAAATTTGACTCAACCCGTCCAATTACCTCAACTAAAATTAATTACAATTTGCAAAGTTTTGGGGATACAACAAACATGGGTGACTGGAATATCACTCATCATATATTAGCTTGGAGATTCATTTATTGATATCATGTTATGACTCTTGAACGTCGCAATAGCAGGCATAGTTTAGTAGAACATTTTATTTTGAGTAACTATTTTGAACTAGGGTGGTGAAGGGACGGTTCGATCAATTATTTTTTTAAAATTACATTATTTTCACCTTTTAGATATTCTATAATGTATAATTAAAATAAAATTTTATAATTATCTCAATCATATTGATTTTTTTCGGTATCAGTTCGATGTGATTAATTTTAATTTTTCTTATTTTTAAAGTATTACCTGAAAATATACCATTATTAAAACTTTTTTTTTAGCAAATGTGTTCTTGAAGAAACACTTTAATATTTCATCACGAAGTTAAGAATATTGTAAAACTTTGTTACCGTGTTATTTGATCTAAAACTTTCAATAGAAGTGTTTGCATAGATTTTGACGTATTGTTTGATGAAATGTCTATCTTACAGTATTTTTTTAATCTTAACCTGATTAATTAAGGAAAATGAAATACATATATATATGGTACCAAACTGTTTCGCCCTGAGAAGGTACCCTTGACATGATTAACACTCAAAAATCATTATTGACTCCCAAACAAATCACTTGGCCTGATCACACATTTATTCATCCATTCAAATCAGCGGAAGACTTAAAATGAAGAGATGATAACTGATAAGACGGGCAAATTCAATCAACAATCTAACTTAATAAAGAAGGTTATAGGTCAACAAATCAAACTCCAAATCCATAACATAGGATTAGTCATACAGGAACAAATCAAGAAACAAGGTTCTCAATATCAACTAATCACTATCTAGTCTATGAATCCTCTATCTTTAATGTCTAGATGGTGTCAATGACAGGTTCATGGCTACTTCAAATCAAAATAAAAGTACTAAACTCAAAAGCAAGAAAGATATAAGTGATATCCTCCAAATGCAGGGGCGGACTCACCAATGATAGAAGATAAAATTCTCAACGAAGTGCCGGTTGAGAATCCCTAATACTTGTCTCTGCATCATAAAAAAATTCAGGTCCAAATAAACGTCAGTACGTGAAATGTACGAGTAAGTAAACAAGAAAAAATAAGTGAGTTTGAATTAATAAAGCATTTGATAATGGTAATTTTTTTTCCTTCATAGATTAATTATACGGAGGGTGGTTATTTGAAGTATAACACTTGTGTGAATTTTTTTTTCCTTTTACTTTGGGCTATTTTCATCTAGAATCATACGGAGTATTATAACTTTTCCGAAATAAGCCCTATACATCGTGAATATGGAGTAGTTGCTCTCAAGAGAGTATATTCTAGAAATGTTCCACAAGAAAAGCATATACCCCAATAATCTATTCATTATATGACCAAAAAAATTTACAAAATCAAATGAAATACACAAATGCCTATCTTCTTTGACTCCACTTACCTCATCTCTATTGAGCTACTGCTGTAGAAGAAGGAGAAGCTCTACTCCATGTTTCAAAAGGTAATTAACTCTGCAAATCTCCTCTTTCTTCAATATTTATGCCAATCATTACCTGCTTATTTTACATAACTGAGGTAGCAATTTAAGTACTACTGATACTTTAATCGATTTATTTAAAAGTCAAAAATCAAAAGTGAAAAAAACAAGGCACTCCGTTGGGTATTGTAATTCATGTAATGACTTTATCTATCTCATTTCCATATCAAACGGCCCTTATAATGTAAAAACTAAAATCGCAAATAACGGGTTAGTCAGAGATTTTCTATCATATTGAATACCCGAATCTTTAGAAACACTTATTTTTTTTTTAGACATGATTAATTAAAAGGGAGTATGACAGTGAAACGAAGCCTAACAAAGTAAAATAAATGTAGAGAGTTCATATTATTGGCTCTAGCTAATTTAAACATAAGATATGTAGGTAAACACTTAAGGACATGATCTACTAGTTAATTAAATCAGGGAAAACCTTAAATATCAGTTAATTAATTAATAGAATGATAGTAAACATAGCATAAGTAAGAACAACTATAATACTTGTCGCTTGGACATGGGCAGAGCCAGCCACATATATTCGAGGGGTGTTGACTGATATTCCTTTATCAGAAAATTTTATACATATATTTGACAGTTCAAATGTACCTAAAAACAAATAAATTGAAATGAAAAGAATCTCATAGGATGAAAAATATTTCTTTATTCTTAATCAAAATTTTAAAACTTTAAATTCAAACTAGATAAAAGCTTTATCCCAACTAATACCTTTAATGCGAATTTGAGTTAGTTAGATTATCAAACACCGTGTTAGAAATTACAAAAAGGAAAAGCCAAAAAGATTTAAAGAAAAAAGAAAAAAAAAAGACAAGTTTGATCTTTGAACGTGTGATATATTGGTGAACCAACCCAGTCTCCCGCAAATTCAAAACTTTTGAAAACCTAATTCCTGTTGTCAGCCGGCCCAAACCAATTCAAATTTTCTTATTGGTCGTAAAGCCCAAATATCATTCCTGGCCCACCATCTTTTCTAATGAGCCACTTAGGATCACCCACGTGTCAACATTTTTCCAACTTTACCGGAAAAGGCCCGGGAACAGCGCGTTGTGCAGTCACGTAGAATAAACGACGATTTGACGCCGTCCAAATGATTCTCAACCCGTTGAAATCCAATAATTTAGTCTATTATGAAATGACAAAGATGAAAAAATCAATTTAATTGTGTATAAAATAAATATATTAATAGTTTTTGCATATATAAAATAATAATTTAGAGTTGAATAATGAGAAGTTAAATAACTAATTGATTAAAATTTGATGTGACAAAAGATTCGAGCAGTTTAATAGTTCAACATAATTTTATTGATTTTTTTTAAAAAATATTTTATTATATACTTTTATTAATAAAATATTAGATAGTTAAAATTTTAGGTAATTGTTTACGGAATAGTCCCAAATCAAAATGAATTCTAAATATAAAGAAATTCTAATTCAAAACTGAAACTAAATGAATAAAAAATTAAATAATAATTCAAAAAAATAGTGAAATGACAATTTTATCTAAAGTAAAGTATTTTATTAAATGACAAACAGTTCAATCAACATGACTTTTACGCTTTTAATATAGTATAGATGGGCAAATCGACTGACACAAGGATTTCTTTTTTCATCGATTTCCGTTATTTCCCGTACCAAATAGGTTCGGAAACCGAGCCTAAGGTTCGGTGATTCTGGCTCTTTAAGCCTTTCGACATTTTCCCTCTCACACACTTTGCAAGCGTAAGTCACTCAAAAAGCACCCCTCAAAAAAGAAAAAAAATCCCCAATTGCCGGCGGCACACGTTTGTGAGATCGGAGTACACGATGGCCGATCACGCCGGCGAGCACGAATCAGTCGTTGAATCTGTGATGGAAAAGATCAGCGCCAAATTGCACGACCACGATTCTTCCTCATCCGATTCTGAAGATGACAAGGAGAAAATATCGCCGGTCGATGCCGTCAAGGCAAAGATCTACCGTCTCTTTGGCAGGGAAAGGCCCGTACATAAGGTTCTCGGCGGTGGAAAACGTACATCTCTCAAATCTCTCTCTCTCAGTATCTATAGTTTCCTTTTTAGTATAGATTGATGCATTAGATGTTTTGAAACAGTATTGTCTCTAGTTTAGAATGCATTTTCATTATGGTTTATATTGATGTCTTAGACTTATTTGGCATTGGTGTTGAGATGCGCATAAATTTCTTCCCTTTTGTAAAATCTGAAATCAGAGATCTATCGAAACAGTTCGACCGCCATTCATTCATTCGTTGATTGTAATATGTTGCTACATTTGGATCCAGGCGAACGTTCTTCTATTGTTTTCCTTTTCTGATATAATATTTTTATGGATCTAACATTGGTTTGATTGTTATTTTTCATCATACGGTTATAATTGCTCCGAATCGGAATCCTTGTGAAGTTTTCCCTCTTTTCCTTTTACTAGTAGTGGTATATAGCGAGATCAAATTGATGAGAAGGTTGCACTGATGATGCACTTGCAATGCTTCCATGTTACTCGTATTGGTAGTCCGCGAATTGAAGAAATCTGTTTTATAAAGAAGGTTATAGGTCAATTTTGACTTTTCATGTAAAAAAAGTATGTTTGATATACAAGTCTAACTTTGGCAGCATGGATTTGTGACTATTGAAGAGCAAATGAATTGTTATATTAAAAGGTCAGGGTGCAGCTTCATTAGATATTTATGGAAGCACATGGAATTGTTCAGTTTTCCTTTGAAGAGTTCAGGTTCCTTGAATGACTTGAAAATGTTAGAGCTATTCAAGTTTTTCACACCCCCTTCTCTTTGAATGACTCGATAGTGTTCATGTGTCTACTGGGCTCTCTTTGAGGGCATTAGCCAAAATTTGAACTTTTTATTGTAGGATTCATCTAATTTTGTTTTGACCCAAAAATGGCCAAGTGTTTTTTTGCCTCCTAGGTGTATTCGAGACCCATTTGCTTTGTCTACTGTCAAAGTTCATTGAATTTCAGCTTCAGTGGATGTGTCTGATGTGCAGTTACACAGTTTCTTTTATATCTGCATGATTGTGTTTATGTATCTAATTACTCATTTCTTACGAGCAGCTGCGGACATTTTCCTGTGGAGGGACAAGAAAATTACTGCCGGCGTGCTTGGGTTTGCCACTTCAATTTGGGTGCTTTTTGAGTTGCTTGAGTACCACCTGCTTACTCTTGTTTGCCATGTACTGATCCTTGCATTGGCAGTCCTTTTCCTTTGGTCCAATGCATCCACCTTCATCAACAAGTAAGTGTACTGTTTATCTTCTTTAGTAATTTGTCTATCCAGATAGACCTTACGATTGACCTTGAAATATATGCACCAGGTCTCCTCCCCAAATTCCAGATGTTGTTCTGCCTGAGGACATTGTCCTGGGTGTTGCTGCTGCACTCAGGATTGAAATAAACAGAGCTCTTGTAATTTTTCGGGATATTGCCTCTGGGAGGGAGTTGAAGAAATTCCTTGCTGTATGTTATCGTGTCCATCTTGTTGTATAATTTCAGTCCATTATTTTGATAAGAATCAGCTTGAGCACAGCTTCCTGTTGGTTCTTCATTTGATTGTCTCTTCCAAGTTTTAACACAAAAAATTACATGCAGGTTATTGCTGGTTTGTGGGTTCTTTCGATATTGGGAAACTGCTGGAACTTCCTCACTTTGTTTTACATATGTAAGCGATCTACTCTAATGTTGCTTATTGGAGATAGATCTATTGATATTGTTCAGTTTTATTCTGACAGTGTAATTTCTTCTTTGCAAAAACAGGCTTTGTATTGCTCCATAGCGTCCCTGTACTTTATGAGAAATATGAGGACCAGGTTGATGCTTTTGCTGAGAAGGCTGAGGCAGAGATCAAAAAGCAGTATGCTGTTTTTAACGTCAAGGTCCTAAGCAAAATTCCAAGAGGTCCACTGAAAGACAAAAAGTTCTTATAGGACATGAATAGGTGGCACCCTTTAGGTTCATAGAGGCGTTCCTCCTGTTGTGATTCAGCTATGTTAGAAGACCCTTTATTTACTTGTTTTGCTTAATTATTACTGAACAGGCTTGGCGTTGTGGTAGTTTTGAGTTCCAGATATGGTTTTCTTTTTGTTAAATTTTGAAAGATCTGCTGTAAGATTTTGGCAGTCACCATGTGATGGTAAACATCAATATGCAAGTGATTATAATTTTCCAATTATAAGTGAGATAATGGAAACACAACTTTGGTTCTTGTTTGACAGCAACATTTCTGTTAGTGTCTCTACTTCAATTCTGGAAAGATGTGAATATTGTTTCACATCTTTAAGATTCAATATGTTATGAATCAATGTGGCTGAAAAATTTGCTGCTCTGAATACTACCTGGTGACGACATAGAGTTATTGTCTCCTCAGTTGAGACCTTTTTGCAATTTGCCTTGCACATTGATGCCTCAATGGCCCATTGGGTGATATTGAAGGGTGCATTGGTTTTCATTGCAGTTCTTAGCTTGATTTACTATACCTATGGTTTCTTTGGAAAGCCACTTGATAATTAGAATTGATGTAATTAGTAGGGTAATAATTACACACCCTGTAATTACATATTTTGGTAAATACACTGGTTTGTAGTTACAAGAGAGTTATTTGTTTGCACGAGTATAATTATAAGGTTATATTAAATTTTAAAAATAAAAGTTAATTATTTAAAATTATAAATTTATATTAGACAAATATATGTATTTATAAATAATATTAAATTAAATATTTGAGATATATATTGTCTTTTAAAAATATATTGATTAGTAAATATATATTCTTAACTAATATTATAAAAAAACCAAAAATATTTTCAAAAATTATTATATTTTAATTAAATTATTGAGAAAAATAAAAAATATAAATTTTATGCTAGCATCATGAAATGTGTGTTTGACAAAAATATTAAATATTATAAATATAATGTCATAATAACATTGTTAAAATATTTGATGAAAGAAATAATCTATCTGATATAACTAAAAAAATAAATGACTTATAATGTCAAATATCAAGTTAATACCACAAAGCAAATGAAATTAAAAAATATAACATAGGTTTTAAATTCAAAATTTAAAAAATCAACGTAATACTCTTATGCCAAATTTCAATATAACACACATAAATATGATTTAAAAGAAAAAATATGTATATGTATAACTCCATCCAACAATGAATTCATCTTTAATTTAATAATTAGAATACTAATAAAATCATGCTAGTGAAAAATAAAATAAAATATGGAATAAATAAATTTAAAAAATAAAGTGAAAAATTGTATGGAATCACTTTACAAAGATAGAGAATAAGAAAAAAAATGAAAAAATAAATATTATAAAATAAAATATAGGTTGAGAAAAAATTAAAATAATAAAAAGAAAAAAAATTTAAAATAATCAAAATAAAATAAATTAAAATGAAAATATAAAAATAAAAAAAAATGAAATTAAAAAGTGGCCAGCATGTAATTACTTATGATTCACAGCCTCCCCCTATGAATTGGAAAATGTAATTATAGCTAATCAATTACACCCAATTTACCTATTGACCATGTAATTGCCTGTCCAACCAAACAGGTCAGTGTAATTACACCAAATTCCATCAAATCCAATTATCTGGATGTCCTTCCAAACGGGCTCTTAGTTTTATAAAAAATCAACCCAAACAAGCTTTTATTATCATACATATATCACATTTTCATGAGTTTCATACCTTGATTATTCATTGTTCTATTTACCTATCTAAACCATTACTTCCTTTTCATCTTAAACACATCAAATATTTATCATCAATATAACAAACTCAACATTGAGGAGTATCCTAATACAAGAAGTACGTAATGAAACCATATGGATAATTGAGAGGTGAAACTCGCAAAAGGGAGATTATGTGATAGCTTAGGTATGTGTTTTACCATCAACGCTAGAAAATATTGTAAACTGCAAGCTACAACAACAACATACCCAACGGAATCCCACAAGTGAGGTCTGGGGAGGGTAGAATATGCACAGACCTTGTCACTATCTCATAGAAGTAGAGAGGTTGTTTCCTGGGAACCCTCGTCTCAACAACCATTGAAGTAAAGTGCAAGCTATGCATTGCCAAAATCTATTCCATTGATGATGGTTTTCATTTCTATAATTCTCGAATTAGCAAGGATATGCTTTAACCATCTCACGTAAAGCTCCCCAAGCAAGGCAGAAGCACCCAGAAATGACGAAACAGCATAGAAGGCTAATTAATAGTTATATTTGATTGATATGCAGCATATATACTCTCAAAATGTGCCATTTGAATGTGGGAGACTAATTACAAGCCTTCACCTCATTTTTTAATCTACAACAAACAAACTGGGCGCAGTATGTTTTGATATATTAACAAGGATCTTCTATATGCTATCACTAACTCGCCTGGGATAGGCCCACAGCTTGAAGAGTGAGCCATCAACTGAGTCATCTGAATCGCTATCACTATCCGAGGAGGGTATGGACTCCTCTATCACATATTCAACAATCTGGCAATGGCAAAAGATGTCATTGAGAAAACATTGTAGGACTAGCTATGAGATACTTACGATGGTGAAACATAGTAATGAAATAAGAAAATCTGAATAGACGGAAATTTTTTTCCTTACAGTGCTGATGTGACAGCATTTACAAACCTGTTCAAGTGACACAGGCCTGATCTGATGTTCATCAGAAATTTTCCCATAGCATTCATTGGAACACTTGGAATTACTTAGCCAAACAATGGAATTGCACTGCTTGCAGAAGCCCCTCTGGGATGTTACCTTTCTTGAAATCCCTGAATCAAAACAGCTAGGTATATAAAAAGAACTGACACAAAAGAAAATTTGGAAAGGGAAAAAGAAGACAAGCAGACACAGTAAAGATCTCTCAGAATGAAGGAAGACAAACAATAATGCTATAGTCCAAGTGGTCTCCGAACCATGCACCACGGAAAAAATAATGAAACCATAGCTGGAAATATTGTTCCATCTAACCAAAGTGGGATCACAGGCAATGGAAATACCTCTATAAGCTCTCTTGAAAGCATCTTTCCAGTCAACATTAGCTGCAGTTGTATTTCCCGGAGTAAAAGAAATTCTCTCCATACCATAGGTAAGCCTGATAATGTTTGGGTTGTCACTTGACTTCCCGAAAAAGCTAATATGTATCAACTGCCACAGATGGTCGTCACTAGCTGCCACATTCCACGACCTGCACAATTAGACACCATTTCAGATACCATCTGATATGGTAATTGATTAAATCACACAGAGGACTAGTTCCAATGTTCAAGAGATGCCTACACTGAATTGCAACTACTTAAGTTGGATAAGGAAAACCTCATACCTGCAGACTAAAGAAGCAGTAACAAGAGACTTTAAATCTAAGAAACCAAATACATGTACAAGAACATCCTGAGGAAGTTGGCTCCTACCTGAGATGCAAAAGCAGCATTACAAAATTAGAATGCAGTGAGCAGATACAGAAGTATTGAGCAATGTTTGAGAAAAGAATGCCATATTGGATGTCATCTTAAATAAACCTTATATGAAGCATATCTTACACAAGGTGAGAAAAGAATGCCATATTGGATGTCTTCCTAAATAAACCTTATATGAAGCATATCTTAAACAAGGTAATCTCAGTAAGAGGAACATCTACGCTGTGAACAGGTGCTTTCTGTGTCAGATGGAGGGAGAAAATGTGAGACATCTTTTTCTTTACTGTACAGCTGCAGCAGACATGTAGAATATAAATTCTGGACTAGTCTCGATCATGCCTAATAGTATTAAAGAAGCATATGAAAGCTAGTGTTTGTAAATAGTTGGCAAATGCATAAAAAATGGGGCTAACGGGATATCGTAAATAGTTGGCAAATGCATAAAAAAAGGGGCTAATGGGATATAAACTCCAAACCATGCGCTCAAGACTATGTGTTTGCTTGATCTTTTTAATTGGCTCAATCAGGCCCCTGCATCCAGTTGTGATTCAGTTGTGATCCTTTTTTGTACTGCGTCTGCTCCTTCTTTGTAACATAGATTTTGTACATGAGCAGGCTCACTCTTTTACTTGTACCCTTTTTTGCTATGCATCTTCTTGATACCTTTCAATGTATGTCTCTTACTTCATAACAAAAAAGGAATGCCTTATTGGATGACTCTCTACACTATTTAAGCAAATCATCTCTTATTAACTTTACCATTCCTTATCAAAATTTACTTAGTTTAACTTCAGTCGTGACATGAGGGTTGGTGGAAGCAGATGAATTTGAGTTTTAACTGTTCACTGGAGTATACTATACTATCCATCTCTCCACCAATGGTTTCCCCTTTACAGGGAAAAAGAGAGGCATAGGGGTGTTCTCATCTAAGGTCTCTCAGGACTTGACACTCAAACTTCTCTTTCCTTTCTAGGGGATTTTGCGGGGTGGGAGGGAGAGGTTGTTTGCATTTCAAAGTTTTGGAAATAACTCTTTTTATAAAAAAAATAACCATGGTGGGCAGACCTGCATGTGCGTACCTCGATTTATTCCTCAAGATACCACTGTACCATCTACCTCCCACCAGCTTAGGTGGAAATTAATCTCCTATTTCAAGATTCTGATTTTAAAGCGCTGTCCACTCCAGTACTTCAGACACAATGGCAAGTTGAAATCTAAAAGGAAAATGTCACTATGGCTGGAAAAGAGTTACAGGTGTCCTAATCCACAGGGTTTCACAAAAAGGGATTCCACACAAAAAGCACTAACACTGTCTTGATATTTTAATTGAAAACACATTTTCAATGAAAACTACCTTCTAACACTGGCTGGACCTTCCTACGTCTCCTATGAATAACCATAGCCTGTTTGAATTCAGATGCAGCTAAAGTTTTCTTTTGTTTTGGTAATGCAGCTTCCATGCTTTGAAGCAGGCCATGTGCTGCTGATATAGCCGCTTGTGTTTGCATTCTGAAGTGACAAAAACATTAAACATTAAAAACATGAAGTAGCAAAAATATCATTAAAACATGTCAACAACAACAATAAATTTCATGAACAAGGAACATCTGAAATTTTATTTCTTTAACATCATCAACTTAAGTCGTCTATAGGATCTTTTGATTCAGGGACCTCAGAGTACAAAGGATTGCATCTCTTGTTCAACACAGCAGGGCTCCGTCGAGCCCTTATTACCAGCAGATGCTTACCATCAAGAAAATAGGAAAAGCTGAAAAATTGGTAGCTGGTATGCCTTTATATGGTGGTCCAACACATAGCACGAGTGACAAGTCCCACAGAAAATGTTGAATAAACTATGTCATTAAATTACCAAAGTTGTAAGCTTAGCTAAATGTCTTTCCATTTCTTGATATGCACATCAGAAGCTTCATTCCTAACTACTTTCCCATGTCTCCTCTCTCTCACCCTATCCTTTCTTTCTTTCATTTCCAGATTGAATTGCAGGAATTCTGATCAATGTTGTAATACTTCCACTTACTCATAGATTAAATATAGCTTTCCTGTTCTCAACCTCTTTTAATTCTTCACCTAAGCAAATCATGAACTGTCGAAGAGACTTACAATTGATTAGCCAATTATGAATCAAACCCAAATTTAAGTAAGCAAACACATGAAATCCTTTTCACTATCGATGAGACTTTGTGCACAAGAATCCTAGTAATCGAATCAAGGGCAAACTTACTGAGGAAGGAGACGAAAGGCGTTGATGGAGTCCTGGAAGATGAGCGATTGCAAATTTTTAGGCAGTTTGGAATATGCATTTCTTAGAATAATGCTTAGCTCCTCACAAGCAATTGGGTAACGAAAAGGTTGATTCAATGACTCCTTCAACCCTAGTTTTTCATACCTGTCCACCATGGAACCTCCCATCTCTGTTTATTACTCTTACAAACACATTTGGCCGTGATTTTCTATCTTGAATATATAATTAAAAAATAATTATCCTAAAATATGACGAGTAAAAATAAAAATTAAATTAAAAATATTTCGACAACTAAAAATAAATAGAGGGAGTATACAATCTAGTATTTACAATGACTTGTTTGTTTTGTTATAATTATTATATTATATAATTATAAGTGTACTGTTTGTCCGCACAAGTGTAATCATATTGTTACATAAAAGTTAATTATCAAAAATTAGGTCTTTATAAATGATAGTATTGAATTGAATATTTAAGAAATATCTTATTTTTGATAATATATTAATTAATAAAAATATGTGTTCTTAATTACAAATGTAATATCATAAAATTATTAAAACATTTGACAAAAAAAGATAATCTATCAATTCTAACTAAAATTGAACGGCTTGCAATGTGAAATACCACGAAAACAAATAAATTGAAACAAAATATTATAACGTAAATAAAAAATTCAAATGAACAAGTTCATATAATACGCATATGTTAAATTTCAACATAGCGTACATATATATAATTCAAAATAAAAGTAAAACATAAGTCAATAATGTTATTTAACAATGAAATTATAAACATAAAATAACTAATAGATAATATGAACGATTCCATACAATCGTTCATATTATCTATTAGGCATTTTATATTTCTTTTTTTCTCTGGCTTTACTTTTTGTGAAAATAACTAATAGATAAATATGAACGATTGTATGGAACCACAAAAAGTAAAGCCAGAGAAAAAAGAAATAAATAATATAAAATGAGAATACTTTTTTAATAAATTAGAATAATAAAAATAAACAAAATTGAATTAATAGAAATAAAACATAAATTAAAACAAAAAGTAGAAATAGAAATAAAAGGAAGAAATTAAAAAGTAATTGATTTGTAATTATATCATGTAATTACCAATGATTCAGAGTTCCCCCTTGAGAGTTAAAGAGTGTAATTGGCCTTTACCAATTACATTGAATTAATTGTTGACCAAATAATTATATGGCTAGGCAAACATGTCAAATTGTGTAATAAGACTCAGTTACACCAAATCCAATTCCTAAGATTGCTTTCCAAACATGCCCTTAACGAATACATTTTTTGGATATATTATACAATTTTTCCTTATTATATAATATCATACATCAATAATTTAAATGAAAAATCTTTTATAAAAGCAGGGTATGAGTAGAGTTACTATAAAAAGATAGAATAAAAGATAAAACAAATTTATTAAATAACGACATACCTACTTGTGGTTTTGGGAGAAAAGAGTGTACACAGATCTCACTATAACCTATGAAGGTAGAAAGATAGTTTTTAAAATACTTTTGGCTCAAGTGTAGCAAATTCAAATACAAAAGTAAGAAAACGGTGAGGAAAAAACATAGAAACTAACCAGAGAAACGGTGCAAATCCTATAAGAAAGGAACAAGAACAACAAAATAGTCCGACAATTGAAACACAATAAACTCATAGACTATGATAGATATCAAAAGCAATGACTATAATATTACATCTAGTAAGACGACAAGCAACTTTGAGTTTCCTAGCTCAAGACTTTAAGGTTGTTTGATAAAGTCATTGCAGATAAGCCTGTGCTAGTAGCTCTGATGAAACAGAATGTTTAGAAGCTAGTTGTTTAGGCTCAAGCGCTAAAGATCTTTAAGAAAGAATTTTGCATCAAACAACTGACAAATATCACATTCATAGTACATTGACTTCCCAAATAAATTTCAAATAAGAATCAAATCCGTGCTTTTCAAGTGTTCCAAATGACAAATATATTTAGTTCCAAGAAACTCGAGATTAATAAGTTACACTATTGCTTTGATTGTATACAAGACTAATTTAGAATACACTATTACATGGAATCACTATAGAATAACAAAATCATAACTTCTTGCTCTGAGATTTCTAAGCCCCTGTGCTTTTTCAATTGCCACGCTAGAGATCATCTTTGATATCCTACAAGATTGTTGTGGGCTAATTGTTGCTCTGAGCAGAAACAGACGCTGAATTCTCCTTCCTTCCCGAACCATGCATGTACAAAAGCAAGCAAGCAAGCCTTTGATAAGAGGCACATTTCATGCATATTCATGTCACACCCCTTGAAAATGGAGACCAGTTGGCACAGGTTCAAGTATCTCTACTGTAGTTTCAGGAGAACGGGGGTTTATTCTGAAGGTTATGCAGTGATCACGGTTGTCACCCCTTTCACGAAAAATAATGCTGACAATCATTTCTTGATGCATATATTTAACGACCTAAAGGAAATAAGATAATTGCTGCTTTTTCCTTGAACCGCCTTCTCCATACAGATCATTCCACTGTTTCAGCTCAGTCATCACGGATCCCTCAGAAGCAAAGCTCGCGGCAACCTAACAAGAGAAGTGATTCATAAAGATCTGTGTGTAAATCCAAAATTGAATGTAACAATCAGACTGAAGGAAATAAGTCCTCTGCATGCAGTATTTGTATGTATATATTTCCGGCTTTTGTGATTCCACAGAAAAAAACTACAAATGGTTAAGTACTTGATTATTCCATGCCTTAATCTTATATAAAAGATGCTCTTGGTTCATATTTCACTTTATATTAGAAAAAAAAATCTCACAATCAGCCACAATATTGTCACTAATAAGAAAGTAGAGCTATAGCTAATTGCAACTTCTGTGGGTAGAGCAGCGAACGTGAAACTTCATTTTCAAAAGCAAAGAGATACTGTAATGTCCATGAGAGAGTATAAGAAACCCTATTTTCTTTGTAAAGATAGTCAATAAAAGAAAGTTTGTGTACTGAAAACAACAATTTCTTATCCAAGATGGGCAAAGAGTAGCTAATGAAATCAGATGATAAGATTAAAAAAATCTAAAAAAAGACCTAAATGCTTCAGATGATCCAATCAAAGGAGAACAGGGATATCTTTATAATGTGGTTAGGAATCCTTGTTGCTTTACAGATACTCAATGGAACCACAACATAAGGACTGGTTACCTGATTCTTTGCCTGTCTCATGTCCTCCATGTTTAGAGGCCTCAAAGTAATTACTCTTTCTTCTGGGGCTTCTTCTTTCTCATCTGAACGACCTTCTGCACTCTGCCCTTCTTCAGCTCTCCGCTTCTTTTCCTATGAGGAAGAAGAATAAATAAGAGAACACAAAGCATACATAATAAAGCAAATAGTCAAAAAAGGTTAAGTTGAAGAAGAACATTTGGGAGCTAGAGGCATGTATTACCAAATCTTTCTTTCTCTCTTGTTGTATAAGCTCTCTGACAGGCCGATAAGCAGCTGTTGTGCACAAGTTCTGTTTTTTGAGATCAATGCTTTCAGTTATTACCAGTTAATAAGTTGTATTCTTACATCAGTCTGGAAAAAGAACATCACAAACCTTAAGATCACTTCCACTGTATCCTTCGGTCATGACTCCGAGCTCTTTAAAATCAAGATCTTCTACCTTTTCCTTTGCTAGAAGAGTTCTCAAAATCTTCTCTCTATTCTCAGCTGAAGGTAAACCCACCATAATTCTGCCCAACAGAAAAGCAAATTTGAGAACATATGTCATTCTGCAACGTCATCATAAACTAAAAAAGGTCCTGATGTTTATAAATGAAAGTTCCCTTAATGTAAATCTATCAATAGGTACCATTGTACAGAGTACTACATCTGTAAAACAAATTGCCTTTTCATAAACCTTCATCAGAAAGATTCCTAACAAAGTCATTGAAATGAGCAACATAGATCTGAGACAGAGGACTTCTTGTCGCAAGGAGAATCGCTCCACTAGTCTAGCAGAAGATTATTTCGGGATTAACAGTCCTGTAGATTTTCAGATGTATGGTCAAGGTAGATAATATCTATGAAGATTGCGATAGGTCTATAAGATCTTCATCCAAGAGTGGAGAAACTTGAGGCCATCATCATGTAGTTCAAGCCAACAAAGAATCTGGCTTTCTTTCTGCTGCTTCTTTTTCTTTTTCTAGAATTTCTTTTCTAGATGTAGGATGACCAGCAGTGAAATTTTAAATTGTATAACATACTGGTGAAATGAACTTGCAGGACTGGACAAAGCAATTAAGCTAAGTAAATGATTGGGGTCAAGATATAGAAGTACCTGCGCTCAAACCGTCTGATTATTGCTTCATCGAGGTCGAAAGGTCTGTTAGTTGCAGCAAGAACAAGAATGCGTTCACCTGGTTTAGTCAATAATCCATCCCAATGAGTCATAAACTCATTCTTAATTTTTCGCATAGCCTCGTGCTCTCCAACTCTTGTCCGCTGCCCGAGCATGCTATCAACCTCATCCACAAAAATGATTGTTGGAGAAACCTTCGCTGCAAGTGTGAAAAGAGCTCGGACATTCTTTTCATCTTCCCCAAACCATTTTGAAGTAATGGTTGACATTGACACATTTATAAAGCTTGCTCCAGCTTCATTGGCTATTGCTTTAGCCAACATTGTTTTCCCTGTGCCAGGTGGACCAAAGAGTAGTATACCTCTGCAAGGCTTGAGTAGTCCACCATTGAAAAGGTCAGGTCTTCTAAGAGGAAGCATGACCAGCTCCTGAAGTGATTCTTTAGTTTCATCAAGAGCACCAATATCTGCAAATGTCACTCCAATCTCATGTGCAGGTATGACCTCTGGTCTTATCCGCTTCTCGAATTCATTATCAGGAATGACTTCCTGTATATATCATATTACACATTGAAGCAAATGACAAAACCACCAAATGAGGACTGAATTAACAAACAAAAAAAGTCTGAACCAAATAGTCATAAATATATTAAAATGCAAATCAGAGAATAAAAAATGAAAACATATAGTGTGACAAGATGTTGTTGAAACCAATAGATCAGCATTAATTTTTTCAGAGGAACATAAAGAAATTCTAAATTTAGTCAGTATGACATTTGAGGGGAAAAAGAAAGAATACAGCTATCAAGTTCAGCTATATCAACTATTACCAACTGAAAGGTTCACTAAAGGAGATTGTGGTGATATTTTATCAGGTGCTGCACATACCGGGGCCTTTGATGCGGATGAAATCTCTCCATCCTTTTTTGTTGAAAGACCTGATTTTTCAGCCTCACCCTTATTCTCAGATGCTGGGTTATCCGACTTTGTTTCAGGTTTTATTCCAATGTCATCCACGGGAGTATCCTATTTTTGATTGAAAAGAGAACAAAATCAATCTCATCTCAGATAATTCCTCAATTTTCAACAGAAACACTAAAATGCAGAAGAACCTTAGACAAATCAGCATTCGCCTCCATTTTGAGGGAGTCTCTGCAACCACTCTTTCCATCCTGGAAGACACTTAATCCATGGGACAAACTGCACCAGGAGAAGAAATTGTACACACATGAAACATAGAGTATGAAAATGGAAAGAGAAGTTAATAGCAATTGAAAGTTTGCTATGTTACCTGTTAGATGAGATGAGGAGCTTCCCATTTCGATATTCTGGATCCTTGCTATTCATCAAATGATATGATATAGCAGAGATAACAATTTCCTCTATGTAATTACTCAGCACCATTGTGTCTGCATGACAGATTGATCCTAGATCATCACATTCGAGGTCATTTGCTGCAAGCACCTCCGCAATGTGATTCTTGTTGTCTTGAAACTGGATCATCTTCATATCTTCTTCCAGTTGTGTTTTCCAGTCCGTGAGATGTGTCTCATCTTCAGGGGGCCTAATCTCGATATTGTAAGAAAATAAAAGACCGAGTTTCTCATCTACTTCCTCACAGTCATCTTCATGCTCAAACATCCTGGAGCCAAGAACCAACACTGATCCTGATAGTTTTTTCAGCATTCGATCAAAGAGTTTATAAACTCTGGGGGTTTGAAGATGTCTATCAACATCCCTGATGTAGAGAATAACGCGGCTGGTTTCAGAGATCGACACCAAAACCTGCATAATCTCCTTGTTTAGTGCTCTGATTTAAGATGAAACAATCATAAAGTGAAAGATACAGAGAAGAACATGTTTCATAACAATGCAGATACATGTTTGAAATCAAGAGAAAATTTATCACCTTGAAAAGAGACTGTAAGAAAGCCTTCTCATCTAATAACCAGCTGTTGACCCGCTTAATTGGAGCTAATGAAGATGAAGAAACAAGAATTGATCAGAAAATGATCTTGAATCATACGATTACTCATTAAAAGTTAATCAAAATTCAACAATACGAAGTCGACAGGCGCAAATGCAAGAGATGAATCTAGAAATCCATTGCGGGTATAGCATCTGGTAAGGCTGGTTGATGGTTAGATAGGAAATTTGATGAGATCCTTCAATTAAAGAAACATTACGATGCAAACCACATTGTAGTAGCAAGAACATCGGAGCAAAAAAACAAAAGGTATTATAGATAATTAGTGATAATCAAGAATTTCTAAAGTAACAACTTTCTACAATTATAAAATGAAAATTACAAATGCTACTGGACCCTAAACTCCATTAACATGCAGGAACAAATAATAAAGCCATGACAACTAAATCAATTCCCTACAAGTGTCCAACCTGGATTCAAAGAAGACGACTCAGAGCTGATGCTACTTATATCAGAAGAAACAGAGGCGTTTCTGCGATGCTTTAGAGAGTTGCTGGCACCTTCCCTGTTCCTGCATATCCCAAAGGTAAGGGTTAACATGAAATATTAACTCCAATTACCTGCACTAGTATTTGAATGATGAATAAAACTAATATACCTAGATTTCGTGTCAAACGCAACTGTTTGCCTTGAATAGGTGACTGCAAAAAAAGAGAACAGAACTTGTATATGAAGAGCATCAGGAAATGTAAAACAACATGAAAGTACCAAGCCTTGGATTCTATGTTCTACAATTCTGGTTTAAGTCTAGATTGAAATTAGAACTATCGGCTCACTGGCTTCCAAGCTTAACACGAGAGATAGATGTTGAACTTCAGCATTACTTGAATTTAACATTTCTTTGTTTTTTGAGTTGTTTGACCTTTACACTTAACAGCCTCTGGAAAAGTTCTCCACGATGAATTAATTCACTTTAGGACTTCCAAAGTTAAAATCAGCTTTGATTGCTTTTACTAATAAGATACAGGACAAAAACAACTTGTGGGTGTTGAAGAGAAAATTGCACTTCCCACAAGATTAAGGTACTGTAACAGCTAGTGTGTACGAAAGCGACTATTTCATAAACATCTAGAACCTTCTTTAAATATAAAGATATGCATTAACAAAATCAGCAGATCTAGAGATAAAAAGTGTTTGTGATTTATATCCTTATCTTTAAGTTTTGCAGATACACTCATTAATTACATAAACAAGTTTGCACTGCAAAGATGTATAATATCGTCACAGAACAGTTAAGTGTACTCAACAGTGAAGAACTATAGCCTTTAGTCATATACCTCCATTATTCTCTCTTGCTGGAAGAATTGAAAACGAACCAAACAAACTGGATAAACGTCCTAACGTAGATTCTGAGGTTGACCTCTTGAAAGCCTACAAACAAAGATGCTGAATCAGTTAATATACCATTAGGGGCAAAATGATACCCTTTTACTTACACTGAAAGTGAATTCAGATTCAACAGTTACAGGAAACATGAGTTAGTGGGCCTGAAGACTAACCCCTTTTTGCCCAACAAAGAATATAATTTTTCAAAGCGAGTAAATATTAGTACTTACTGATTCTTTTTTTAAGGTTCCATACTTGCTCTGCATCTGCAAATGATTGACCCGTAAAATAGAATGAATAGAAGTACCAGCAGAAGATAAGCTAAAATACTGGAAAAGAAGGCCTCACACAGTACCTTCAGCGAGAAGTCAGTTAAATCCAATAGCAGCAGTTTAGCATCGAAGTGCTGCGCCAAAGCCTTCGCAAGTGTCTGCTGGTAAAGTTCTGCATTCATGTATCAGAACACTGTCAAAGTGCCAAATGCAGATAATGACTTATCAAGTTGAAAAAGATTTAAATGCGAAAGCCATACCAGAGGGCCCTGAAAGCAATATGGCCCTACTTGCAGGAGAAAGATTTCTTGTATGTTTAGACATATCTAAGTGATTCAGATGAATGTATGCTGCACTTGTTAACAATACCCGTGTTCGTTCACTGTCAAAGTCACATTCGAAGGACATTAATAAGTTTGATTGGCTTTCAACATATGTTCATAGAAAATAATCAGAGAAGTAGAGTGGGGATAAAAACAAAATGGAAGTGACACAGATATGTTAGAAAATATTTAAAGAACTTCGACAAAGATCTTAACTGGAGCCACCAGGATGAAATTTGGCATAACTCTCCAACAGCAGAACATTTAGGTGAAGGAGTGAGATTAGGCAAAAATAAGCAGAAAAGAAAAAACACATGGGTTGCAAACTCCATAAAATTCACAGGTTGCAAGTATTAGCTGGTGGCTAATTATTACTATTCAATCCATTTCATTTAGGGTCTTACTTTCCCTTTTAGTCTATTTCATAATAAAATGCTAACTCTTAGTTACACAGCCTTATAGGAATGACATGGCATGTCTAAGACTGCAAGCAGAGGATGCTATCTATATCTTATTACACAAATAAGTTTAAGACCTCACGAATTCAAAAAATCTTCTTTACATTCTTTAACTTGTACAAAACAAAACCACAGGGGGTATTATATTTTGATGAGTTAGATGGCTGATTAATTAGATAACAAAAGGTGAGAGTAAGAAATACAAATAGATAACACACCCAAGGTGTGTTTAGTGGTTAATAAAATGAAATGAAAATCATGGAAAACCAGAGTTCAACCACTAGGTGATTAATTCTCAGTTGCTCAAGCTTTAGTTGACAAAGTTTTATTACTTTGTTGATGGAAGATAACAAGTACACGATAGAATATCCGTTCAGTAATTATATAAAAACGATATCTTCCAAGTCTATCTAGAGAAGTAAAATGAAATCATTGAAAATTCATACACCAAGTAAACATTTTTAGTCTGTCCAAATATAATGACTCCTATCTGTATTAGTTTATCTTTGATTTTCTTCCATTTTACCGTTAATGAAATACTTTATAACTACAAAAATGTATATGACATGTTTTCGACTGCAAGTGCATGTTACTGCTGCTGATGGCTTCTAAAAGAAGAATAGTTTGCTTACTGAAGGATGATCTTGAAAAAACATAAATCTGAGATGAAAAAAGGATTAATAACAAAGAAAGTTTTGACTGTAATTTGTTGAATTAAGCTAAAAAAACTGAATATGTGAAAGATCTACTTAGCAAGAGTAACATTCCATCCTAGGACATCAGATGTTCTGCCCAGTATCAACAGGTTCAATTGAATCCCTTTCCCCATAAAAATTATCGAGTAAACAAACAATTTGTCATATAAGGTTGAATTCTAAGTGTGACATTTTCTGTTTTCTGAATTTGCTTGTATGAATTTCTGTCCCCTGAACTTCTACTCAGCAGCTTTGAGGCGCACACATGGCTTAGCATAATAGTTAAAATTATCAGCCTTTTACCTATCCCTCAAAAGTGAACAGGTGCACCAGTTGAATCAAATCCAATAAAAAGTGTAAAATAAGGAGAGGAACAGAAACAAATCATAAAAAACGCATTGCAGGTGACAATTAAAAATCATGAGATCCTGATCATTTAAAACATATTATGAATCAACAAAGCACAAAAATAAAATAAATAAGTTTACCTGAGATAATAAGGGAAGTCCTGAAAGGTGTGTTTTGTGTGCTTTCCGTCAAGGATAAGACGTCGAAGTTCCTGCTCGATTAGGTCCGGCGTTATGCCTTCGGCGGGAGAATTAACGGAGGTCCATTTATTAACGGCTTGTCCTGAAGCTAATCCAAGCCCTACTCCAACCCCTACGCTCAATGCCGATAACAATACATGCTTCTGTTCCATATTCAACAAAGATCTCTTATATGTTATGAAGATTGAAGAAGAAGAAATATGAAATGCAGAGAGAGAGAAAAAGTGGAAGGAGGATAGAAAATATTAATAAGAATGACAGGTATTGTAACAACTTGACCGCTCTCTCTCTCTCTTTGTGTATTATGTTATCTTTGCAGTCTTTCTCTCCATTTATAGACACACACACAGAGGTGAATTCGGAGTACGCTTTGTTGACCTTTGGACTCAACGCACCAACTTTTTCTTTTTTTTTCCAAATTAATTCTTCTTTTCGTCTCCTTCGTGCCATCCACGTGACATAAAATCATCATATTGACACGGACCTTAAAATTTTATTTAGATATATAATTTTGATTTTCGAGTTGTAATTTTTATTTATAAATATAAAACTATATAAGTTGTGAAAATTATTAAATGATGATCATTGTCGATATCATCAATACAATTTTGCTTTGAGTCGTTTGACGATCAATATTACTATATAGACATAAGATGGTGAATTTTTTTAATGTAAAAAATAAATTTGAGGTTTTATTTATATATTTAAATAATAAGAAATTACGATATGAAATTCTCAAATCAATTTTTTTTTGGAGAATTTAAGATTCATTGCATGTCTAAATATTGATTTTCATCTCATGATTTTGAATCATGAGGTGACATTACATGTTCAAACGCCTATTAAGAATCTAATTGATTCAACTTATTATTTTAATTTAAAAATAAATATTAAAAATCACTTTTTAAATTTATTTAAAATAAGTCAATCTAAACGGTCTCAACTCTCAACACATTTGCTACTTCTCTATTTTATTTTATATTTTGAATTGTTATTTTTTTTGGTTACCAAAATTGTAGGGGCAAAATATCTCATTTAGTATTCCTTCGTCTAATTTCAATTGTCATTCTTTGACTCGATTTGATATGTAGCTCCGCTAAACAATCTCTAAGTATTTACTTAAAAATATCAAGGGTTCATTAAAAGCGGAATCAATAGTGGCCTATTTTGTGATCTCAATTTTAATTATTTCTCAAATTTTCTTTTTATTAATAGGAGCAATAATTTTTTTTTTCACTTTTAAAATTATCCGCATGAAATTTCGGTAAATTAAGAGAATCCACTATAATTGATTTTTCTCCTACTTGCTTTCAACCAATTTTTCCTTGGTTTTTAATTAAAGTTCCTATGGCAACCAAACCTTTCGTATCTAACGGAACGCTATTGAATCAAATAACAAAGACATTATTAAAAAAAAGATGATTTTTTCCGGATAAAATGAAAATTAAATTCATGTAACAGAAGAATTCTTTTTTAAAAAAAAAGACTATTTATTCAACCAAACTTTGAAGAATCATTTAGTGAAGTTTGGTGCTTAATTCACTAGAATTATATCTCTTCATGCACAAGTCAACCTATACTTTAAAATATTTGAGAGTTAAATGGATTAAAATAGTACTAGTAGTATATTAACAAAAGATTTATTCAACATCGATAATTTTGAATTCTGGGCGTGTTCAAGGAAAACATGTCTTAGTAAAGGGTTTTTTGATTTCTCGCGGCTAGTTTATTAAAATGTTTTTTATGAAAAAATAAGATTATTAAAAATTAAAAAAAAAATGACTTTCTTCTTGAAACTAGAAAAATAAGTTTCACTAATAACATTTCAAATTCATTATCTCGTCCTCAAACAGTTATCTTCATCCCCATCATCGTAGCTTTCATTCTCACCACCTCACACCATATCCCACCTCATAATATTTGTCTAGATTATATATAAATATTTTAAAAATAATATTCTGTATTTACATATAATATATATACAAAAAAAAAAAATTCACATATTCTTTCTTCAAAATTATTTTTTAGAAAATATTTTTCGTACTGAACATGAGGTGAGTTTGGGTTGTTGAGTCGAGGGTCCCCAGAAAACAGCTCCTCTACTTCTATACGAGGTAATGGAAAGGTCTGCGTACATTTCTATCCTTCCCAAACCCCACTTGTGAGATTCAACTGAGTATGTCGTTGTTATTGTACTGAACATGAGGTCGGTTACTTCTAATGACCAAAATTGATAGTTAAACATAAAAACTATGGATAACAATTAAGATGGCTATCCAAACCTACGACAATTCTAATTTAATTATTGAGAATTAGAAATGTCAAAGTATACTTATTGCTTAATTTATGACTATATTCGTTTAATTAATTAATTTCTTTTTCATTCAATTAATTAATTAATTATAAAGCCGTCATTATTTTACGTGGACGGTTGAAAAAGCTTATTTAGGAACATGCATTGCTTCTTCTCATAACTTTATTCCTTTTGGACCTTTCCACATAGGACCAAAACTTAATTAATTTGCATGCACTCCTACGAACGTATAAAATAATTAGTGAAGGTCTTTCGTGAATCCGTAAAAATTTATGTTATAAAATATAATTTTTTTACGAAATAGCTTATAGAAAAATACATGATAGAAAATAGATTCTCATTAAAATAGTCAAAAACTTTCAAATTTTTTTCGTATAAAAACATTAATTTTTTCCTCACCAGTTTGATCAAAATATCTATCATCTTGGCGTCGAGCTATTTTTCCGCAGGACCTCCCCTACAGTATCGTCATTGCAGTAGAGTTTAACCACCATGTTCGGGATGGATTGGTGTGGTTCCTAGATCTACGCCTAGGGCACCAGAATATCGAACCATGAACGAAAAAAGGCATGAGAGAAAAGCATATTGGCTAGTGATTGTGAGACCCCAATTCTTGACTGGAGGGGACACCAAAGGCCTCTGCCCTTCCATCCCTTGTATAGATAGAGAGTGAGGGCAGAGCTTTTGGGTTTTTCATGTTGTCAAAGAGTTGAACAATGATTTTTTCGTGTTGTCAAAGATTTGAACAATGAAAATAGATGGCGAGTGCCTGATCGAATTGATCAGGTCATGTAGGAAGAAGGTTCAAGTCTACCGGTCTGTTAGGATGCCTCAGCTGCATACATTACTGCACTTCCACTTGACACCTATCGTAATAATAAATGGCTCGTCTCGCCATGACCTTCTCTTGAATTCTCAAAAAAAAAATTTATCGCTCTATCCTCGCAGGGACAGAGAACCCGTCGCTGTCTCGGCTATGCTACCAGAAGCTCTTGGGGAAATAGTCTCTAAATATTTTTCAAATAGAAAATAGTGACTTTTAGTAGTGTAAGTTGTAACAAATTAATTATAAATGGTAATTTTCAGAGAGGGTATTTACATTTTACATTTTATGAAATGTTTTCTATATCTATCTATTATTAATTAATTAGAGTAGCTGAATATGGAATTAGAATTTGCTGAGTTGTAAATTTGTCGAACTCATTTTAGTTATTGTACCAAATTCTAATTATATTTCTAATTAAGGACAATGATTAATTATAGACGCATTAATTAGTAGTGGTCCAGACGTATATTTCCTATTTTAGTACATAGTACAACTTGTTAATCTCAATTATTGAAAATTTGTAGTCCACTTTTAACGATCATTATACGTAGGTTTGCAGTTTGCTTAGTAGATAAGTAAAAAGAGAGAGAAAATTAATATTTTAACTCCATTGAATTTTTTAATTAAGTATATTACAAAGTTCTTTTCCTGACATTTATTTATACAATTAAAAAAAGCAATGGGGATCATCTTGTGTGATTTGAAAAACATTCATTTCAGCTTTTAAAATTAAATAGATTAATTATAATATTTATTTTTTGTACCATATTATTAAAATCAGACTTTTCGTTATTGTTAAGTAATTTTCCTCTGTGTGTGGTGTGTGTGGAGTGGGGTGGGGGAGGGGGGGGGGGGGATTTTGTACAAATCTCATTTTATGAGGTTATTTTTTTAAAATTGAATTAGATTCAAAATTTATGTTTCAAAACCTAAATTTCAATAGTTCGATTTTGTCGTTTTGATAATTTTTAATAGAGTGGTAGTAGTATTTTTTTAAAATTGAATTAGATTCAAAATTTATGTTTCAAAACCTAAATTTCAATAGTTCGATTTTGTTGTTTTGATAATTTTTAATAGAGTGGTAGTAGAGGTGGATAATAGATTTACCTTATAAGATATGAATTCACGTGAATCTAATAATTTTTTATATATTATAATTTATAATATAATTAATTATAACTTATAAATTTTGAGTAATTTTTATCTATACCAAAGCAATAATTTGTGCTTGGCCAGAGCTTAAAAGTGCTGATAAAAAAAAATCCTTTCCAACTTCTAAAAAATAAGTTTTATTATTAACAAGAAAATACTTATTTTTTTTTCTAAAATCTTTGATTTAAAAAAAAAAAAAAACTCTCTAAAGTAAGCACTTCTAAAAAATTACTTCCTTTGTCTAATAATATTTATGCACTACCCTCTTTGTCTCAAATTAATTGAATTTTTTAGGCTTTTTTCAAGGTTCAAAATAGTTGAATTATTCAAAGTTCAAGATGAATGTTTGAAACTTCTTCCACAATTGTCCTTTCATTTATTGAAATTTTATATTTTCTATGAGATAAATTACACTACATATTCACGACTTCACAAAGTGCAATAATGAAAAATATAATTTAAATTTTGACTTTAAATATTTTTCTCAATATAAAAGAGACGGAGCTAGAAAAACTCAAGTCAATAATGTTGTCCCACATATATGGAGTATCGAGTAAGCTTACTAGCTTAGCAAGTGGGACAGTTGAAATAGAGGAAGCCAACCTTAAGAAAATGACAATGGTGGCTGATAATTTATTGAAAAAGATCATAGGGACATTTATCGTTCTTTTTTATTTGATATTTGATATTTATATTAAAGTTCAATTAATTTAAATTTACATTACATATAGTCGATTCAGAAGAATCACTGTCCATTAATTAGCCAATAAGAAGAGGATTATGGCCCTTGATTAATTTTTTTTTTTAAAATTTCATATGGCAGTGTGGTCCAAGTAAATGGTGGCTTAACTATTAACTGGGACAGTTCAATTCTGAGCTGGTCCTCTTCAGATCTGATGTTTTAACCAATAATAAAAAAATAATATGAATGAGTTGTTCTTTTTTTTTTTAATTTCATTTTTCGTACGAGTCGAATGTTCCCAGGAAAAACAGTTTCTCTACTTCTATACGAGGTAGTGGTAAGGTCTGCGTACATTCTACCCTCCCCAGACCCTACTTGTGGGATTCAACTGGATATATTGTTGTTATTGTACGAGTTTATTTTGACTTTAAGTTACCACACCTGTCTAATTTACGCAGTTAATCTAATTGCTTATCCTTTGAATAGAGATGTCAAGTTGATGAATATTTTGCAAATTGCAAATAATAGATTTCATTTTATTTTGCTGATAATTATTTAAATTATTTTATATTTGATTGATTGAATGGGAACACGATTTCATTAGTTGGAATATTTTTCTATTAAAAAGATGTTTATTTTGAATTTTTTTTTTAAAAAAAAAAATCGTGTTATATCATGTTGCAATAATTTTTAGATTGGTATATAATTTCTATCTGCATATCATATTGTTTAATTATTGTAATCAAATGCGAACGTTTAAAATATTACTTTCTATCAAAAAAAATCATATTACTTTATATAAATAAGATTTTTATAATATTTTTTTGATATAGTATTTAATTTATATACACATTCAGATATTGAAAGAAAAAAACAATAGCAATCATTCAGTGTTCAGATTTAGAGATCACATCTTAATATTCAGATGTGTGTTCAGATCTAGACATCTTGATCTTAATGCATATCTTAATATTTAAATTTTTTTCAAATTCAAACGTCTTAATCTTAATGGAAACAAATGATGCCTTAGATTTTCATCTAATGTAATGGTAAATGTCATTGATTTCAACCACAAATGGAAGGAAAATGTGTGTTATAAAACATTATTTTTCACCGAACTAGCTCGGTGAAAAAAGAAATAAATTTTTACTGATAAACTGAAAGTTTCTTAATTTTCCCATGTGGAAAGACTGCTATTTTTTCCTTTTCAAATTTTCATCTAAATAGAAAAATGTTTAATTTCTGCAACAAGTTTCCCAAATTCTTGTGCATCGATCTCAATATGGTTGTTTAATATATAAACTTATCCTGATGGATTAAATTAAACTTGTATTCACTTAAATGCATTTTTTTTTTTAACTTTTCTTATAACAGGTTATAATTCAAGATTGTTTATGTTACCAAATTAAGATTATTATAAACAAAGACCTATTTAATACATTATCTATGCACATAGGTTAAGTGACTTTATTGAACTAGAGGTCCCAACCATAAGTTGATCACTATTCATGTATTCACTGAAAAATTAAATAGTTGAAATAGAAGAAAAAAAAAAGTGTTTGGGATTATATATAGATCATTTGTTGAATGATCTCTTGATAAATTTCTATGTAATTCAAAAATTACTCTTGGTTACAAGTTCCAATTCTAGCTTGGTATAACATAAACTATGGTATATTTTTGAAAAATACCCTTACATAAATTATTAATTTCAATATTAATCTCTCAGGCTTCTTGGGATCTTGCTTTGGGAATAATAGAAGTTGGCATACTAGTCGAGATTCTTATGAAAGTTTAATCGGAGGACGCTCCAGTCGGCTAGGGAGATCACAAGATTCACTTATAGCCGAAGCTTTGAGAGTTCGAGCAACACTAAGCTGACTAAAGGAACACTTTGCAACAATGTCGATAATTATTAAGATCGACAACCTCTTGGTTAAACAAACGCTAGAAAAACTGGTGGAAACAACACTTATTTTGATGTTATTATTCATGATTATAAAGCACTCATATGTAGTTTTACTTCTATTTCTTTGGCTTTCGTTAGAAGATCAGCGAACCAGTGTGCTCATCAGTTAGTTCGGGCTTCTGGTTCTTTGACTAATATTATGGAGTGGATAATAGATCCCCGTCTTTGATTGTATATTTATATTTGTCAAATAATTATATATGTATAATTAATATATATATATATATATATATATATATATATATATATATATATTTATATATATATACACGAATTGTATATGTATATCTGTCGTATTGACTATGTATATCTATCAAAATAATTATATAGATGCAGCTGGTATATATTTGTCTATCTGTAAGAAATTAGAGAGAGAGAGGAGAGAGGCGAAAGAGAGCAAGAATGGAGAGACAAAATTGCAACAAAATCCTAATCATAACTATAAATTATAATTTTTTCAAATTATAATTTTATAATGTAATACATATCATATGTTTTCCTGACTAGGCGGAAAGTGTTGTGATATGGACTTTTGTTTCACTAGTGGGGCAATCAAAGATTTTAGGTCATTTTCTCCGTCATACGCACCAAACCTATTGGAATACTTCCAATTGGAGCAAACCTAAAGTTATAAAGTTAAATTAGTACTAGTATTAAAGTATATATTATAAAATGTAATATACTACTACATATTTTTCATCTCCACTGCCATGATTGCCCCACAAATCTATGAGAAAAAAAGGGTAGAAAATAAAAAATACGAGAAAAATAAACCCATTAATTGGTTGGTATGTATATATAGGGTGTGTTAGGACGATGGAGAATATTTTCTCCCAAAATAAATGGTTTATTATTGTCTTAGAAAAAATAAATAATTTTTATTTATTTTAGGATATTTAATAAGTGAGAAAATAAATATTGTCCCAAAAATATGGGTGGAGTTAGAATTTTTTTAAAAATAATTTTAACTATATAAAAATAATATAAATTTTCATCGAAAGAAATTCGGATCAACCTTTAAACCCCTACTTAACTCTGCCTTTGTTTATATATAATTCAGAGGAGAAGAGGGTGATCAAGGGGTGGTGAGGAGCAAGAGTTGGACGTGGAAGATCAATAACCTTGAAATGTCACTTAAATATAAAAAAATATTTTCTCTAATGCCAAACACACCTATAATATATTAATTTGAAAAGTAGTATTATTTAGATTGGTCTCTTTTCCCTTTTTATAACTTCAAAAATATGTTTTTTTTTAATTGTGTGATTGCAACTTTCCAAGAAAGAAAATAAAATAGGGGCAACTTAATTATAAAGGCAATTCATATGTATGCACGTTCTAAAGTTATTAGCTTTACACACATATATAAAGAAGGTAACTAGGAATCTCTACCTTTCGTTTATCTTTGAGCTGTAGGACTACTTATAAATCAACCTAACCTATTTTTGCATGCCCCCCCTTGCTAAATTTAGGGTGTGTTTGGTACGGAGAAAAATATTTTTTAAAAAATATTTTCAATTTTCTTGGAAATGATTTTCAAATCAACTCATTTTCTTCAAAATTAAAAAAAATGATTTTCTTTTAAAAATTAAGAAAAACATTTTTCAAAATTCTTATCCAATTTCTAATTGAATTTTTTCCTCTCATCCTTACCATGCCCCCCCCCCCACCTCCACCTCCCACCCCCTCAGCCCAAAAAAAAATTTTAAATTTATTTTTAAAAAATATTTTAAATTTTATTTATTTATTTACCATATCCGCACCTCTACCCCCTACCAATCCGCTTCCCCCCCCCCCCCCCCCCAAAAAAAAAAAAAACCTCTTACAAGCACCCCACCCCTCACTCCATTGCCCCCCAAAAAAGATATTTTACACCACCCCCGCCCCCACCCCATACAAAAAAAAATTAAAAAAATATTTTTAAAAAAGTTTTAAATTTTGAAAATTATAATTTTTACACCACCCCCTCCCCCACATACAAAAATAAAAATAAAAATTTATTATAAAAAAAAAACTCAAATTATAAAATTTTCAAGTTTTTACTCTATCACACCCCTACCCCCTAGGCCCCCACCTCACCAACCCCAAAGAAAGAATTTAAATATTTATTTTTAAAAAATATTTCAAATTATGAAATATCTTCATGTTAGAAACTATTTTCCAAAAAAAAAATTTCTACTCTCTAACTAAAAATAAAAGAAATTTTCTAAAAATATTTTTTCATTCACTACAAACAATAGAAAATATTTTACACTCACCAACCAAACGTGAGAAAATGAGTTAGAAATCAACTTATTTTCTTCCAGAATAATGACTTTACTATAGAGTCTAATAATTTGTTTTTAAAAGATTATATAAGTCATTTCATTACGAATAAATTAAAATTAAATTATTTTAAAATATATAAAAGTTTGAATAAATTTTTTTTTTAAAAAAATACATCATATAAATTGAAACGTAAAGACCACGCCCTAATTATTTTGTGTCAACTCTAAAGGTGTTTTAGCACCCTTTTTTATTTATTAAAATTTCATCTAAATTTTAATAATGAATAAATAGAGGAATAAAAAGGTTTAAAGAGAAAAAAAAAAAGTGTGATCTGATACATGTTGGCATCTACGCAGCAGGCAAGTTCTTTTCCACATCAGCACCACATGATATTTCTTCTTTTTATTAATATCCTAACTTTATCATTTGTGGATGACACCCAATACCATTACATTTTTTCAATTAATATTTTCCCATCTCTTACTTTTCATTATTATTATTCTCACCCTTACAAATGTTGTTTGAACTTTTTGTCCTTTATTAGAAGGTTCTGCTTTAAATAAAATAAAATCTTTTCACTATTTTTCTTTAAAAATATTATTTAATTATATTTATAATATTAATTTTTAAAATATATGGAAAAAAGTGATAAAATAAGGACTTCTAACCGTGGAACTACTTCTAAATCTTTCCTTATTTGATAGACTTTTACTTCATCCTGTGGCTAAGGAAAATTTTAATTTATCATGAGTTGTAATTAGTGATAGAATATTTATATACAAGACCTTTATGAATAAATAATTTATCAAAATTACTTTTGTGGTGAATTATTAATCTTTTATAAGTTCATAATTAAATTTAATTTTTTTCATCTTAATCACGCGTAAAGCGCGTACACCAAGACTAGTAAAAAAAATATGGAGATGTGTGTACGTATATATATGCACAATTTATTTACTTCTCATGAAACCATAAATGTAAGGCTAGATCTTCCCTCGAGCACACCTCAATTTTCTTTTAACTTTTATTTTTGAAAGTTTCGAATCAATTTTTCAAAATAAAATTCGAAGTTATATGAAAGAATTATTAAACTTATCGAATTAACTGTATTCTTTCATCGAGATTTAATCCAAATCGCGATGATATTTTCTCGAAAGGTATGATCATTCCTTTCTAATTTCTAACCAACTTTTCTTTAGTACTACAACAGAAAGTCTTCAAAAAGCAGATCAAACAGCACTTTTTTAAAAAAAGAAAGAAGAAACAGATTTGCTATTGCCAAATGGGAAGGTGGATGGGGCGGCCATGGGGTGCTAATATGACTTGCTCATAATTTTTTCTTCACTTTTCCTTTAGAAATCTATTGCTTAATTATTAATTTAGGGGTGTACAAAGACTAAATTTGTTTCATTTTTTTTCAAATATTAGATTAAATTATGTGTGCCGGATTTTAAATTTTTGAATCAAACAAATAACAAAATTCAAGTTTTTCAACTTCGATTTTTTTTTTTCAAATTTCTCAGGTTTTTCGATTTTTTTGATATTTGCTCAGTTAAGTATTAATACAAACATGTAATTAACATTGTTCCAAAATACTATATTAAAGATAAAAATTACTCCTTCCGTTCATTTTTACTTGTCATTATTTTGCATATCAAGGTTAAAATATATGAACTTTGACCAATATTTTAATTAAGATGTAATTTTTTATCATATTAATATGAGAAGGATTGCAACTTATATCATGTTGCAATAATTTTTAGATTGGTATATAATTTCTATCTGCATATCATATTGTTTAATTATTGTAATCAAATGCGAACGTTTAAAATATTACTTTCTATCAAAAAAAATCATATTACTTTATATAAATAAGATTTTTATAATATTTTATTGATATAGTATTTAATTTATATACACATTAAGATATTGAAAGAAAAAAACAATAGCAATCATTCAGTGTTCAGATTTAGAGATCACATCTTAATATTCAGATGTGTGTTCAGATCTAGACATCTTGATCTTAATGCATATCTTAATATTTAAATTTTTTTTAAATTCAAACGTCTTAATCTTAATGGAAACAAATGATGCCTTAGATTTTCATCTAATGTAATGGTAAATGTCATTGACTTCAACCACAAATGGATGGAAAATGTGTGTTATAAAATATTATTTTTCACCGAACTAGCTCGGTGAAAAAAGAAATAAATTTTTACTGATAAACTGAAAGTTTCTTAATTTTCCCATGTGGAAAGACTGCTATTTTTTCCTTTTCAAATTTTCATCTAAATAGAAAAATGTTTAATTTGTGCAACAAGTTTCCCAAATTCTTGTGCATCGATCTCAATATGGTTGTTTAATATATAAACTTATCCTGATGGATTAAATTAAACTTGTATTCACTTAAATGCATTTTTTTTTTTAACTTTTCTTATAACAGGTTATAATTCAAGATTTTTTATGTTACCAAATTAAGATTATTATAAACAAAGACCTATTTAATACATTATCTATGCACATAGGTTAAGTGACTTTATTGAACTAGAGGTCCCAACCATAAGTTGATCACTATTCATGTATTCACTGAAAAATTAAATAGTTGAAATAGAAGGAAAAAAAAAGTGTTTGGGATTATATATAGATCATTTGTTGAATGATCTCTTGATAAATTTCTATGTAATTCAAAAATTACTCTTGGTTACAAGTTCCAATTCTAGCTTGGTATAACATAAACTATGGTATATTTTTGAAAAATACCCTTACATAAATTATTAATTCCAATTTTAGTCTCTCACGCTTCTTGGGATCTTGCCCTGGGAATAACAGAAGTTGGCATACTAGTTTGGGATTCTTATGGAAGTTAAATCAGAGGACGCTCTAGTCGGTTAGGGAGATCACAAGATTCACTTATAGCCGAGGCTTTGGGAGTTTGAGCAACACTAAGCTGGCTAAAGGAACACTTTGCAACAATACCTATAATCATTAAGATCGACAACCTCTCAATTAAACAAACGCTAGAAAAACTAGTGGAAACAACACATATTTTGATGTTATTATTCATGATTATAAAGCACTCATGTGTAGTTTTACTTCTATTTCTTTGGCTTTCGTTAGAAGATCAGCGAACCAGTGTGCTCATCAGTTAGTTCGGGCTTCTGGTTCTTTGACTAATATTATGGAGTGGATAATAGATCCCCGTCTTTGATTGTATATGTATATTTGTCAAATAATTATATATGTATAATTAATATATATATATCTATATATATACGAATTGTATATGTATATCTGTCGTATTGACTATGTATATCTATCAATATAGATGCAGCTGGTATATATTTGTCTATCCGCAAGAAATTAGAGAGAGAGAGGAGAGAGGCGAAAGAGAGCAAGAGTGGAGAGAAAAAATAGTAACAAAATCCTAACTATAGCTATAAATTATAATTTTTTCAAATTATAATTATATAATGTGAATATATATCGTATGTTTCCGTAGTTGGGCAGAAAGTGTTGTGATATGGACTTTTGTTTCACTAGTGGGGCAAACAAAGATTTTAGGTCATTTTCTCCGTCATACGCACCAAACCTATTGGAATACTTCCAATTGGAGCAAACCTAAAGTTATAAAGTTAAATTAATACTAGTATTGAAGTATATATTATATAATGTAATATACTACTACATATTTTTCATCTCCACTGCCATGATTGCCCCACAAATCTATGAGAAAAAAAGGGTAGAAAATTAAAAATACGAAAAAAATAAACCCATTAATTGGTTGGTATTTATATATAGGGCGTGTTAGGACGATGGAGAATATTTTCTCCCAAAATAAATGGTTTATTATTGTCTTAGAAAAAATAAATAATTTTATTTATTTTAGGATATTTAATAAGTGGAAAATAAATATTGTCCCAAAAATATTGGTGGAGTTAGAATTTTTTAAAAAATAATTTTAACTATGTATAAATAATATAAATTTTCGTCGAAAGAAATTCAGATTAACCTTTGAACCCCTACTTAACTCTGCCTTTATTTATATATAATTGAGTAAAACACTATAGGAGAAGAGGGTGGTCAAGGGGTGGTGAGGAGTAAGAGTCGGAAGTGGGAGATCAATAACCTTGAAATGTCACTTAAATATAAAAAATATTTTCTCTAATGCCAAACACACCCATAATATATTAATTTGAAAAGTAGTATTATTTAGATTGGTCTCTTTTCCCTTTTTATAACTTCAAAAATGATTTTTTTTTTTAATTGTGTGATTGCAACTTTCCAAGAAAGAAAATAAAATAGGGGCAACTTAATTATAAAGGCAATTCATATGTATGCACGTTCTAAAGTTATTAGCTTTACACACATATATAAAGAAGGTAACTAGGAATCTCTACCTTTCGTTTATCTTTGAGCTGTAGGACTACTTATAAATCAACCTAACCTATTTTTGCATGCCCCCCTTGCTAAATTTAGGGTGTGTTCGGTGCGGAGGAAAACATTTTTCAAAAAATATTTTCAATTTTTTTGAAAATAATTTTTAAATTAACTTATTTTCTTCAAAATTAAGAAAAATGACTTTTTTTCAAAAATTAAGGAAAACATTTTCCAAAATTCTTATCCAATTTTTAATTGAATTTTTTAATCTCATCCTTACCATAACCCCCACCCCCTCATCCCACAAAAAAAAATTTAAATCTATTTTTAAAAAATATTTCAAATTTTAAAAATTTTATTTATTTATTTACCATATCCGCACCTCTACCCCTACCAATCCGTTCCCCCCACCCCCCCCCCCCAAAAAAAATAATATTTTTTTTAAAAAAATAAATTTTTTACACCACCCCCGCCCCCACCCCGTACAAAAAAATTAAAAATTTATTTTTTAAAAAGTTTTAAATTTTGAAAATTATAATTTTATTTACTCCACCCACTCCCCCACATACAAAAATAAAAATGAAAATTTATTCTAAAAAAAAACTCAAATTATAAAATTTTCAAGTTTTTACTCTATCACACCCCTACCCCCTAGGCCCCCACCCCCACCAACCCCAAAGAAAGAATTTAAATATTTATTTTTAAAAAATATTTCAAATTATGAAATATCTTCATGTTAGAAACTATTTTCCTAAAAAAAAATTTCTACTCTCTAACTAAAAATAAAAGAAATTTTCTAAAAATTATTTTTTCATTCACTACAAACAATAAAAAATATTTTACACTCACCAACCAAACATGAGAAAATGAGTTAGAAATCAACTTATTTTCTTTCAGAATAATGACTTTACTATAGAGTCTAATAATTTGTTTTTAAAAGATTATATAAGTCATTTCATTACGAATAAATTAAAATTAAATTATTTTAAAATATATAAAAGTTTGAATAATTTTTTTTTAAAAAAAATACATCATATAAATTGAAACGTAAAGACCACGCCCTAATTATTTTGTGTCAACTCTAAAGGTGTTTTAGCACCCTTTTTTATTTATTAAAATTTCATCTAAATTTTAATAATGAATAAATAGAGGAATAAAAAGGTTTAAAGAGAAAAAAAAAAAAAGTGTGATCTGATACATGTTGGCATCTACGCAGCAGGCAAGTTCTTTTCCACATCAGCACCACATGATATTTCTTCTTTTTATTAATATCCTAACTTTATCATTTGTGGATGACACCCAATACCATTACACTTTTTCAATTAATATTTTCCCATCTCTTACTTTTCATTATTATTACTGTGACCCTTATAAATGTTGTTTGAACTTTTTGTCTTTTATTAAAAGGCTCTGCTTTAAATAAAATAAAATCTTTTCACTATTTTTCTTTAAAAATATTATTTAATTATATATATAATATTAATTTTTAAAATATATGGAAAAAAGTGATAAAATAAGGACTTCTAACCGTGGAACTACTTCTAAATCTTTCCTTATTTGATAGACTTTTACTTCTTCGTGTGACTAAGGAAAATTTTAATTTATCATGAGTTTTAATTAGTGATAGAATATTTATATACAGGGCCTTTATGAATAAATAATTTATCAAAATTACTTTTGTGGTGAATTATTAATCTTTTATAAGTTCATAATTAAATTTAATTTTTTTCGTCTTAATCACGCGTAAAGCGCGTACACCAAGACTAGTAAAAAAAATATGGAGATGTGTGTACGTATATATATGCACAATTTATTTACTTCTCATGAAACCATAAATGTAAGGCTAGATCTTCCCTCGAGCACACCTCAATTTTCTTTTAACTTTTATTTTTGAAAGTTTCGAATCAATTTTTCAAAATAAAATTCGAAGTTATATGAAAGGATCATAAAACTTATCGAATTAACTGTATTCTTTCATCGAGATTTAATCCAAATCGCGATGATATTTTCTCGAAAGGTATGATCATTCCTTTCTAATTTCTAACCAACTTTTCTTTAGTACTACAACAGAAAGTCTTCAAAAAGCAGATCAAACAGCACTTTTTTAAAAAAAGAATGAAGAAACAGATTTGCTATTGCCAAATGGGAAGGTGGATGGGGCGGCCATGGGGTGCTAATATGACTTGCTCATAATTTTTTCTTCACTTTTCCTTTAGAAATCTATTGCTTAATTATTAATTTAGGGGTGTACAAAGACTAAATTTGTTTCATTTTTTTCAAATATTAGATTAAATTATGTGTGTCGGATTTTAAATTTTTGAATCAAACAAATAACAAAATTCAAGTTTTTCAACTTCGATTTTTTTTTCAAATTTCTCAGGTTTTTCGATTTTTTTGATATTTGCTCAGTTAAGTATTAATACAAACATGTAATTAACATTGTTCCAAAATACTATATTAAAGATAAAAATTACTCCTTCCGTTCATTTTTACTTGTCATTATTTTGCATATCAAGGTTAAACTATATGAACTTTGACCAACATTTTAATTAAGATGTAATTTTTTATCATATTAATATGAGAAGGATTGCAACTTATAACATTTTTCGTATAGTTTTCAACCATCCAAATTTTAAATTTCAAATATTAAATTTAGATTTGAAGTGTAATCAAGTTGACCTCGAAAAACGAAACAATATTATCAAGTAGAAACAGAGGGAGTATGAAAGAGTATAAGAAATAATGAAATATCTATAAATTATCTCAAAGTAAATATTTTATTTATGAAATAAATTAGATATATATATATATATATATATATATATATATATATATATATATATATATATATATATATATATGTATATATATTGTCAGGTTTATATTGATTTCGGGTTGTCTTTTTAAAATTAAAACTAAATCAACCTAAATGTAATCTTTTTTTTTATACCAAATCATTTAAAAAAAAAAAATCTCAATTTGATTCGATTGGTGATTTGATGCAATTTTCAATTCGATTTTGTTTATCCCGAATTCTTTATTATATTATGGGTTCGGAAGTTAATATTTGAATAAGATTGAAAGAAAATAATTAAATAATTGACCCTATGGAGCTTAATTATACCATACATTATTACTTATTAAGAAATGTGTATTAGCAGGCAGCTCTTCGTCATTATGCCTGCTTGAGCTTCCAGCTTCTTCGTCGTTATTATATGGGATCCACAAAAATATTTTGTGGGTTTCTTAATTTAATATTTTCAACAGTTTGGTTATATTTCTTCAGCTGCTTCAATTATGATTTTACCATATCAGCCCTAATATATTATTTTCTCAACTGTTTTAGCTGTGATATTGCTTATTTTAAAGTCATGTAAATGCTAGAATTAGGATAAAACAGACACGAAAATCATAAATTAAGTCTTTCCTTTTAAACTGAAAAGATAAAATTAAATAATTATTTTTATACTTTCCAGCGATTATATTTATGTCAAAAAAGAAGTACTTTTAAAAAAATTGTATAACACAAATGAATCAAAACTTTATGTATATTACTTGAAATGGTATAAATATTGCCACAAGTCATAATAATTGCCAATCTAAACTTTTGATTCTTGAAATTTGATCAATGTCATATAAATTGTGACAGAGAGAGTAACATAAAATATAACGACTATAAATCAAATAATTAATAACTTAAAAATACATATAGAAAATCTATTGACATCATAAAAATCGAGATAAAAATATATATGTTGGGCTCGTACGAGTACGTGATTCGTAACTAGTATATATACATGAAATTTTCATGAAGGGCAAAGTAACATTTTTTCTTGTCCTGATCAACCCAACATCTACTAATTCATATTCAATGGATAAATTATTGTAAAAGCTCACAAATGGACATTTTGTAAAGGGGATTTCACATAAATATATCAAAAAATAATGATATTTACAAGGCACTAGCAAACTTTTTATAATTATCATTAAAGTAGCAATGTTAATTACAAAAAAAAAAAAGAGTATTTTTATATTGATTGGTGTGGTATTGATGTGATATGATTGTGTTGGGAAATGGGAGAAAAAAAGAAAAAAAAATAAAGGAGAGCCCCCCAATCAGTATGCAAACTAATATCCATTGTGTAATGGATAGTCCGCTGTGATGAACCATCTGAAACACCATAAACCCTGTGAATAATATCCTAGTAATTAATGCAATGTCAGAGCACAATAAATACCATAATGCTGGCCTAAATACCATAATGTTGGCGTCAGGCCAGCATTTATTGCTGACAGCAAAAAGATGGAGTATATTTTGATAATTTGATGGCTAGTATGATAAATAAATTGCAAAGTATAGTTTCTTCCAAAAAGTTGTTTAATTGTGTAATAAATCCTTTTGGGTAAACTATGTCACCAATAACATCACAGAGGGATTAACACTTTTAGTTTACTTCATGAAGCAATAAATATTGATGTTAAGTGGTACATATTCTAGTGAATAAAAACTTCTACATTGGAGAGAAAAACAAGGAAAAAAGATAATAATAATAATAATAATAATAATAATAATAATAATAATAATAATTTAAGGAAAACCATCATCAATCTTGACGAAGGTACCATAAGAATGATTGAGTAGGTGCAGTTAATTTTTTCGTCTAATATTCCTTTTAGTCGAGCTCATCATATTAAACTTGATTAGCGCAATTTATATCTCTTATATAATTTATAATAACACAGAAATAGATTTACCTATGCACAATCCAAAAATAGCAACTAGTGAGGTTGAAAAAAAGAAAAATCTGAACACAGGAGAGTTGTTGTAATTATAATATTTGTTAATGGTGACTGATGAAGGGTCAAACGTGTGTCAATTCTTATCCCCTGTGTTCATTTTTATTTGTTCTTTATTGACGTGACACAAGAATTAAAAAATAGTAAATGATAAGGGTAATTTTATCAAATCATTCTTTGAATATAATAAATATAATTGAATATAATAAATATAATGTCTTGAAAAATGTAATAGGAAAATGACTATAATTAATGATAAGGGTAAATTAGGAACTAAGGGTAAAACTATCTCTTGATTTCATAAAGTGAACAAACATTGTTGAACATACTAAAATAGTATAAGGGACAAGTAATGATGGACGGAGGGAGTAACTTTTTCCTTGACAAGGTACAAAAATTGTTAGTATTTAATAGAAAGGGTGTTTAACTATTATATATTAAAGTATAATCTTTCTTTATTTATGTGTCACAATTAAAGTGTTAATCTTTGAGAATAATTACTATTAAGAATAAAGTAAAAAAAATAATTAATTTTATCTTAAACTTCTAAAATGACGAGTATTTTGAGATACATATCGTAATAAGGACTACGAATGTTTTGAGACCTAGAGAGTACTTTATTAGAGGACACCAACATCTTGTTGACCTATCATTTTCCTATTATATTTTTCAAGACATTATATTTATTATACTCAAAAGGTGATTTGATAAAATTACACCTATTATTTACTACTTTTTAATTCTTTTATTAAGTTAATAAAAAACACGTAAAGATGGACATCGAGAATATCAGGGAATACCATGTCTCTTGATAATAAACAAAATTTTTATGAAGATTTTTGGCTGTGGGAAAGAAGCTCTTGCCCTAAATTAAAGGAGGTTGATAGTGATATAGACCACTAAAAAACCAAGAGAATATTCTATTTTATTCACCACTTACACATCCACTAAATTGTTGACATGTCACATACTAAAAGCAAATCACTTTAAAGTTAGAAGAGACTACCCTAATATGTGTTTGAATTCTCTAGAAGTGGCAATCTTACTGTGAAAGGAGCTTGCTTTTGTTAATCAATGTTGCTTTCAAAGCTTTTTAATTATTATTAGTTGTGTTAGTCTCTTGTTGGTTATAGAATGAAAACATGGCCATGGAATAAATAAAGGGACTTTTAATTGTCAAAAGAGATATTTCCATAGAAAAAAAGGGCTTTTTTAAAAAAAGAAAATATATATGTGTATTATAAGATATGAATCGAATTTTTACCAACAATCTGAAAATTCATGTAGTCAATCATTTGAGTTACTTGAATCTCCAAAAGAGACCTTGAGTACTCAAAACTTGCCGTGAAATTGTGATAGTGTTGGGTGTTGCTTCTACTATCTACTACTGTCTCTGTTCACTTTTACTTGTCACTGTTTGCAACAAATTTTAATGTGATGAAATGATAAATTACCATCACAAAAAAAATATGAAGAAACATAAATTTATTGATAAACAATGTGGGTACAAATCTGTTTATCTCTTGATTCTTCTCTCTCCTTGAGCCATATTTTAATGTCTTGATAAATATCTCCAGAATTTATGGGATATTTGAGATCTTGATTTTTTATGAATATCCCAAGAATTTGTGAGATATTTGAGATGCCTTTTCAAGGGAATATAATACACTTTATATAGGCATGAATTAAACTTTACGTTAGAGTAGCCTCCAAGAAACTCTGAAATAGGACTAATTTTGTAGAGTCCTACAAAATTTCAATATCTACGGTCACTGTTTTACTTTTCAAGGTCAACTTGATTAAACTTCCAAGTTAAATTGAAGTAGTTAAATTTAATATTTAAAATCTAAAATTTAGATGGTTGAAAACTATACGAAAAATGCTATAAGTTACGATCTTTTTCATATTAATATGATGAAAATATATATATTAAAATGCTGGTCAAAGCTCATATAATTTGACCTCGATAAGTGAAATAGTGACAAGTAAAATAAAACATAGGAAGTATTATTATAATGTGTTTTTCTTTTTTTAAAGAATAATTTGTTGTTCAATTATAGGAGGAATCTGAGATTTAATTTACTAGAATATTCGATTCGTCCAGATTGTAATAGGAATCTAACTAATACTTATTGTAGAAGTATATTCAAGAGACATTTAATTTACTAGAATATCCAAGAGAGTTATTCGGTATATATACTAGTGGAAAGTAGCATATAATATAATCGATAAAATTAGGTCAAGTTACATGCAAGATGGTTTATAAACACCATCACATGATAGGTGGACTCATATGAAATTAGTCGAACTGCGCGCAATAAGAGGTAATAGTTATTTTGTGAAACTAATCTAGCTAAGATTAATAGAAAATGCCTCTCAATAATCTATACTAAGTACATGAGAGGTTCAACAGCCAAATTAAAATACAAGATATGCATAATCTAAAATTAAAAAAATTTAAAATATTTCAACAACCTAAAACTATATAACATAAAAAGTAGATTCCTCCCATGACTAAATTGTTTATTATTCCAATCAGAACTTAGAACAGAAGTAATTTCCAACATATATATATATAGCCCATAGAAGTATTTTTTTATGAAAAAGGGATATTTGATTTTCCAACATAAGAACCGACCCATGTGATGCAAAGCAAATATATAGTCAATATCTGAGTAAGCAAAGGGTATGTTATGTGTAGACCTATTTTAGGCCAGGCAAGGCATTGCCACTTTTTCATCCAACAATAAAGTTTATGGTACACCGAGAATATGATCTTAGATAGGATGAAGTGGAGGTCGCGAATTAGAGTAGCATGCTAATATGTTAGATAGGTTGGAGTTGTCCGGTGCCGTCTTTATCTGCCTTATATATATGTAGAGATTCGCGCAGAAATATCCACTTTGAATTTTAAAGAGAGGGTTCGAAAACATATCTATTCTGATTCAGATGGAGAAATGCACTGGAGGACTATTGTCTCGTGTTTACTTGCTATCATGTGCTTTTCGTTATTAATCGCTCTTTCTCTTCACTTTCTCTTTCTCTTCCTTTCCTATTTTCCATATCTAGTTTATTCTGCTAATGGCCCAGGAAACAACCTCTCTACTTCTATGAGGTAGTGGTAAGGTTTGCGTACATTCTACCCTCCCCAGACCCCACATGTAGGATTCCACTTGTTGTTGTAATAAAGTTTGTGGTACACTGACAAGTACATACCCCTTCGTTTTTAATCAGATATCTTGAATTCAAATCTTAATGAGTACAGAGTTATCTTTGTTAAGAAATTTCATCCTCAACGTGAAATTTCTTGACGTGAATCTAAATTTGTCGGAGGAAGGAAAAAAAAAAAAGGATCCAGTGGAGTAGGTCAAAAGCGTGGGCAATAGATGTAATAAACAATTCTACTCACTTTTAGGACCAAAAAGAGTTATTGGTAGAAGACAATAAAATATCAAATGAGGCCCCTCTAAAAGTTTTTCAAGGCATATGAAAGCCACAAATCTTCCATTGATGGGAGACATATTAAAGAAATTGTTAAAGATTCAAATTTCTTAATCCATATAATGACATTTGTTGGGCCAAAGTCTAGTATTTTTCAAGGTTGTCATGATATATAATGCCAGAATTGAAATAGTTCATTTAGATAATTAATTAACCACAGCATGTTGCATTGCTACGTTGATGGGGTACCACCCATGCTTTATTTGGCCAACTTGTGACCAATTATTGACTACAAGTATGATATGGTACTATACCACCCATGCCCTTGGAGTTACTACCAAACAAAATGTCAAATCATTTTATCTACTCACGAGAAATAAAGAATTTTTTTCATAATATGTATATATATATATAAAGCAAAGACTCGAATGCGAAATTTTCTTGAAAAATTCTCTCACACGATCTGTGATCAGAGACGATCCAAAATTTACAAATAAATTTATATTTCACGTCAAAAATACTAGATTTAGACAAATGCGCAGCTATTAGTTAGCTGCATCTACCCTGCCAGTGACAATAGACAACACAAAACTTGAAATACTATATATGTTAAACGGTAAAAACTATGGAAAGAGTTTGAGAATATTTATTAATTTATATACTTGTAATGTCAAGTTAGTTTGGTTCGATCTTTTTTTAGTTAAAATCAAATCAAACCAATTATGATTATCTTTTTTAACACCAAATTACTAATTGAATTTTTTTTTCTCCAAATCTTCGATTTGATGCGATTGGTCGGTTTTCTTTGTATTATAAATGCTCTAAATTCAACAAATCAAAGGAATCTCCTGTTAATAGATAAAGGTGCAACATTGTTTAGAGCTAGCTCGTATATACATTAGTACGATCAATGGATACAAATTCTTTATATAGCACGTTAATTTTAATAATATACAATAACATATCCAGTGGAATCCCACAAGTGATGTCTGGGGAAGGTAGAATGTAGGCAGACTTTACCACTATCTCATAGAGGTAGAGAGACTGTTTCTTGACTTTCTAGGTTTTTATTGGGCCTCAAGCTGCCCAGAGGAGAGAAATAATCCCCGGGAAATTGTGTATATATACCAAAAAGTAAAAGGGTTACAAAAAAAAGTAGTCTGTTTACATAAATAAGAGCCTAAAATCAGCGAAATTATACATGACTATACAATATTATTTGTCAAAGTTATAGAAAGTATATACTACTATATGATATATATTACTTATACATGAGCTATACACTAAATATACATTATGATACACAAATATACACTAACTATACATACCTATACAACGAGGGCTGAATGCCCGAAATTGTGACAAATAGCCAAAGATCAGCCGAATGACTACTTTTCGTAATTAAAAAATAGTGAGCTATTTTTTGTATAAATAATTTTTCTCAGTGGCTTATGGGTGTAATTATCCCAATAATTTGGGCCTCTATAATGATGATCCCATTTTATTGTTAAAATTTGGCAGCATGCCCTGTTTGGTCACTGTGATTTAACTTGTATCTATTTTTAAAAATTATTCAACTAATTCCCACTTAAGATTATCTGAAATTTAAAATTGTCATTTTTTTTTCCTATGCATTAATTCCAGATTTGAATTTATTTTTCCTTATTATATGAAACAAATAAATTCAAAGAGGAATGGTCCAGGAACTTCAATTGAAATTTGTAGCCCAAACAATTGGCATCGGTCCTTTATTAACCCAAATATATTTGAAATAATTTTGTAGAATGTTAACCCAAACTTAGCTCAACTTATACGAATTAGGAAAAATAGATAAGTATCAAAAACACATCTAAACTAATTATTAGTTTGAGAAACACATTTCTGTAGTGTGTGTAATACACTCCCTCTTTTATTGTAAAAAAAACCTTGCCACATAGATAAAGTATTCCACATTGACAAATCAACTATAGGTATATGAAACTCACACTCTTAATAGTTTAGGTATGACACTGAAAAAAAGAGGATAGATTAGATGTGTTTTTGACACGTATCTCAATGAAAAATATAGTATACCGTATACATATATAGTTGCTTAATTAAATCATCTTTTGTTGAACTAATTGTTCTATATGAATATTATTGTTATTTTCCTCCTTTTTCTTCCTTGTTTTGTCATAGTTGAAAATGGTGTACTAGATCAAAGAAGAAAAAAAAAATGAAAGTGAGAGGAGGGGGAAAGGGAGAGTGGGAGGTAAGTGTAGAGAGTAGACAGCAAAGGACTAACCTTTTTTTTTATATATATATATATATTTTTAATCTACTACGAAGTCAAAATCTATCACATTTCGAGAGGGTATTCTTGGTGTGCTCGGTACTCAAAAATTATTTCTGATTTCCAAGTGACCACTTGGCATGATCACTTATTCAATTAGAGGAAGACTTAGTGAAATCAAAGAAAGTACTCGAGTAGACATTTAAATCATGATATAAAATAGTTTTCAAGATTTTTCTTATTAAAATAACTTAACGTTTCAATTTAATAATAATAATTTTTTTCAAAATCGACTCAAAGAGGAAAATAAACTCCACTCTAACTCTAGCTAACATCAGTGTATAAAGCCTCTATCAACTCATAAAAAGGTGTTAAGACAATCCCAAGGCTACCTCAAAATAATAGAAAGAAATAAAGTACAATAAAAGGATCCCTCAGAAAGTAAGGAGGTCTCACCACTGTCTGGAATTGAATAGATCTTTAATGAAGCATCTGCTAAGGATCTCTAACACCTGTATTTGCATCTGCTAAGAATCATTAACACCGGTATTTAATACTACTCCCAGAACATGTGCTCATATCTATTAACTGAGTAAATTACTCAAAATTATTCCATCTAGTCTCATTGGATCTTTTCTATAATTCAATTTCATCCAATCTTTCATATATATATATATAATTCTAGTTCAAATCACTCTTTTCGTAAATACATAGAAAACTATTATCTTTACTCAAAAACATGCATAACCTTGATTTAAAATAATATTTTGTGTAATGCATGCAAATCATGAATCTTAATATCAAGTAAAGCATGGGAAAGCCATAATCGTTCAACTCAAATAGGGTTCATGGGAAAGTTATAATCTTAATGCAAAATCATATAGAACTCAATAGAAGAGGGATTAACTCAATCGGAATTCAAAATTAGATTTTGATATATATATATATATATATGAACGATTAATATTACAATCGAAATTCGAATGACACTATTTTTTTTTAAGGAAACATTTGATCTTGGAACCTTGATGTTTGTTCTTGAAAAAAGAAATTCTTTTATGTAGTTTTTAGAGTGGAAGAACTTGATACTTGTTCTTGAGGAAAAAAAAAATCAATCCTTCTAATTTAATGATACACCTACTATGTGTCATACATATCTCCTCTATTATTTGGTAGATAGGATGAGATAAACATGAAAATTTTATGATTTGGAACAATTCATAAGATTATTTTATTCCACCTTTTATATGAATTAACTTATTTTATCATTTCAATACAAATAACATGATAAAACAATTTTGGAACTAAACAGTACTCATTAATAAACACAAAAATAAAATAATCTTATGAAATATTCCGAAATAATTATCTTTAAAAGAAAAAGAGACCTCTTTGGTAGAAAAATTGAAAATATTGAAACTTTCTTCCTCTCAAATGAGTACGTATCTGAAATTCAAACTTTGTTGGAATCAATACAAACTTTGAAATTCAGGCAAAATTAAAGAAAAAATTTCATATAAAGAAATATTAATCGACTAGTTGACATATATCTTATTCTTGGTTAGTACAATGAGTTATATAGAAAACTTCTATTGTTATTATTATAATAACTTGATTAAATTTTTAGTTTAGTTTTATTTTGTATAGTTATAACATAGGTTATAGCTTAAATTGAGAAATATAATCGACTAGAATTCATATAATTGATCATAAAATTGTATGAGATTGAGCTTGTAATGTACAAGGCCTACATTCCAAGGATGATATGATTTGATAGTACTTAGTACCATTTAACAACTCTAATGTGTCGCTTAATTGAAGAAAGAAAATACTACTTCAATCTTATTCAGTAGTTTCGGATTAGAGCTTTGAGTATTATAAAATTGTCCTCAGTAGGAAACACATATGTTATCTTTCTCAGGAATTTTCCAGTACAAATTCAAACTATTCAGACTCCAAAGTGGAGCCAAACACTGATTGTTAAACAAAAAATAGTTGATGAAAGAAAATGAATAATGTATTTGCAACCATAGAAGTATTATGAGATTGTCCACGATTCAATATAAGCAAAACATTTTCACAAACAATAACTTTATTGAAAATATTTGTTTTACATAAGTGGATTTCTGACTTATTTTCTAGTGATTGGTTAGTAAGCAAGAAAATATTATTTTAAGAGTATTTATATGTTGTATTATCTAGCAAAACACTATAGGGGAGTCTGAGGGAATGAGATGGGGGAGTGGGGGTTCAAGGGAGGCGGGGGTGGGGGTGGGGGTAGGGGGTGGGGGTAGGGGTGGGGTGGGGTGGGGCGATATAGTCATGTTGTGGAGGTTGAAGGGATTAGGTGTGTGGAAAGAGATAGTAAATTCGAAATGTGATCGCCTATGTAACTTGTTTTCCCTACTTCCATTAAGGAAGTTATTTTTCCATTTTCAAAAAACTTATTTTCCTAAAGATGATATTTATATCAAACATTTTGACTAATCAAACATAGAAAAATAAAAAAATATTATCTGAAAATTGATTTTCTCTATACGAAACAAATCCATATATATATATATATATATATATATATATATATATATATATATATATATAAAGACCAACATTCAATCATAATTGTTGTGGGACTTCAATACCTCATCACACGCCTAGCTAAGACCGACATCTAGATTGTAAATAATATAATATGAAACTTAACATCGAGTAAATTAAAATATGAGATGAATCTGATTCTAATAATATCCCGATGAGAAATAGATTTTGGGCTTAGAGTATTAGTTATGCCATGACCTTGGGCCTATGAATGGACACATCATTTTGCTCTGGAAGTGGATAAAAAAGTTAATTGAGAGATGCTTTTGTTTACTTCGAAAAGCATAAAGAAATTAAAGACTTTTTTAGGGATAATTTCAAATAAATATAATAAACTAATTAATTTATAATAAATATAACTTTTTTTATTTACATAAAAAATAGCTCAAAATCGTGAAAAATATACATGACTATACATTATAACTTGCCAAAAGTCATAGAAAGTATACATTGACTATACAATGTAGATTACTTATACATGCGCTATACACTGAAAATATATTACGATACATTCAAATGCTTAATATAGCTTAACTATACATGAATTTACACGGACTATATATGCATATAGAACGATATTTGGTATCTGTATTGATATATTGTTAAAAGTGCTAGGTAAGTTATGTTATTAGGTAAAAGTAGATGACACCACTATATATTAGGACAAAAAGGAGCTACCTAACATATGCTTTTGGTATAACCAAATAATAGTGATCTATAAATTCACTTAAATATTGTCACATATATAAAATGAACTTGTTATTTTTGAAAAGAGAACAACATATTTCACCAAGATTATAGGATGGATTATTGATAATTTATCGTGGTTCAAATAATTACAATTCAATATCTTTGAGTGATCTTACAAATAAATTAGCCAGCAAATATGTATATCTTGTATATTCAAATATAATATACATATTCTACGCATGAATTTTATAAATAAGTTTGGTCAAACAACAACAACAACAACTACTCAGTCGAATCCCACAAGTCGGGTCTGGAAAGGGTAGAATGCACGCAGACCTTACTACTACCTCGTAATAGAAGTAAAGAGACTGTTTCCTGGAAACGCTTGACTCAACAACCCATAATTATAAGTAAGTTTGGTCGAACTATACTAATAAGTTTTCCAATATAGTTTAGTGCATATTCCCATTTGTATTCTCAGTTCCAAAAATATCGCAATTATATTATTGTCTTTTTTCACTTAGGTCCCCTTTTATTAATGAGACAATTGCTTCTTTTTTTTTCCTTGTAGCAACTTCATAATTGGCTTAAAATTGATTGTGATTTAAATAAAAAAAAATATATAGAAAGTCACTACCATACAAATTATGGTATGGTCCAATCTTCTCAGAATACTGATCTATCGACAGCAGTACCTATTAATTGGTATAAATAATTGTGGTAGACAAATTACATACATTTTTGAAATATATATATTCCTAATATATATAATAGGAATATATTGCTATATTTAGTTTATTCTGCTTATGGGTTGTGGGTCGAGGGTCCCCAAGAAACAGCCTCTCTACTTCTTACGAGGTAGTAGGAAGGTCTGCGTACATTTCTACCCTGCCCAGACCCCACTTGTGAGATTTAACTGGATATGTTGTTGTATATAATAGGAATATATATAATAGGAAAATAGATAGACACAAAAAATATGGAAAGACTAAAGCTAATAAATTTAAATGATATTGAAGAGTTGATTTGACATTAGAAATCCTTTTTGATAAAAAATAAGTATAAATACATAAGGTTAACTTATTTTACAATATATATATATATATATTAGATAAAAAAATGATAATGTAAAGATAAAATAGACATTTTAAAAGGATAATTAGAATAAAGGAGAATAAATGTCTATAATTTAAATTTGAGAAGGAGTTTGGTTTTAAAAATAAAGTTATAAAGTACAAATGATTTTCATTAGATAATAATTGATAAACTTTTTTGGGGAAAAGTTTACTTTCATAGCTGACTATAACAACTTTGAAGAAAATTTTTGCTTATACTATACATACAATATATATTATCAATTAGTAGATAGATAATTTCAAAATTTTAGTAGATTTTGGATATACGGTATGAAATCATGATTTTAAATTAGTATCTGAATATATTATTTGGATTAAATATATTATGTTTTGTTAATCTGAGATTTATTGAATTTGAGTTATAAAGTTCGATAAAATTCGTGAATTACTTAATAAGATAGGTAGAAAAAAAAAAATAGTAACAACTCTTAAATTGGTGGCAAAATTTGTGAACAATATTAAACAAAACAAATAAGTCATTACTATCGAACGGTGTAATAAAACAATAAGTACTCCTATGTTTTTAATCAAATTGTGTTTTTTTTCGCCTTTAACCATGAGAAGCCAATTTGAACAATTAAAGCTACGCCCTCTTCCACTACTATCTATGAACAGTTCATCACAGCTAATGATTTCTACTTTATTTAAGTCAGAGTTTGAACATTGACCATACAATTATTTTTGACAAGAAAAATGTAATTTTTCAAAGTAAATTTTCTGACACAAATTCATATTTATCGAATATCAAAATAAGTACCTGACACACAAATATAAAATAACATATATATTATAAAAAACGTAGACGTCACCTTAGTCTCTCTTGGTATTCAATTCATGTATCAACAAAGTAACTTACCTAAAAACTTTTAGCTTGTTCATTTGAGTTGAATATGACATAAAATAATTTCATAAAATTAAAATACTTCAAATATGTTTTACCTAAAAAAAAATATACTATAGTATTTTTTTTAATAAAAGAAAATTTTGTTGTTTAGTGAGTGTACATGTATGTGATATATGATGTCACAATGTGGTAAATGATAGTGCATTGACATAATTAATATTTTATACTTTTTCTCTAACTTCTTAATAAGTTTAAAGATTTTCTTTAAAAAAAAAATAATTACTTATTTTAAAGAATTAAGGTGACGTTCACGATCAAGTTCTTTTTAAAAGTATTTTCAAGCATAATAATAAAAATTATTTTTTAAAGCTGAGAAAATAAACTTCTCGGAACACTCTTTTAAAATTTTAAACTTGATTATTATTTTGTAAAAATATTTTTTTCAAAAAATAATTCTGATAAAAACATGACTTGTTATGATATATAAATGTTATAAAGTCATTTTCTCGATCCCACTTGCTGGATTATAACTTTCTCGATGGATTTACTTTAAGGTACTCTACCTAAAAAATGATTTCATCAATAAAATAATTTACATTTTTAAGCACTAAAAAGATAATTTTAGAAAATGAAGATAAAAGACAGAAGGGTAAAGTGCATTTTATTTGTCTTTGGGTGGACGTGAGCAAAATTTTGTCAACTGCATCTGTAGACATTCAAATTTTATACGATTATGAAATTAGTCCTATTTTAATCAGGGTTTTTTGGAGACTACTCTACTCTAAACCCTAATTCATACAGGGTATTATATTCTCTTGAAAACCATCTCAAATATCCCATAAATTTGGGATATTCATAAAGAGATCAAAATAGGGCTTAAGGAGGTCAAAATCATCCTACATTCGAGAAATACGCCACTACCGGTCCAAGAATCAAGGGAGAAATAGATTTGTACCCACATCATTTATGAATAACATTATATTTTTTCATATTTTATTTCTAATTACAATTTATTTTTTAATCACTTAAAATTTATTGCAAACAACATGCCGTTGTGACCCGCTTTAATTTTAGCTATTTTGTGGTCACCCCACATACATCAAAAATAAAACAAATTTTAGGTCCACCTGAGTTCTTATTGGCACCAAATTCTGAAAAAAGATTGGACTGATTCCTATGTGGTGAGCATATTCACACTCAGAATTCCACTTATTACAAGTATCCAAATATATTTATTTTATTTTCAGAAAAATAACTAATTGTGTGATTCAAAAATGGTGGATTTATTTGAGTTGAATCTCCATTTTTTTTTCCTGCTATTTATGTCTACAACCAACTCATTGGCATGCGCAACTTGTAGTTCGTCATTTTTATATAAAGTATATATAGTGGAACTCACTTTTTAGCTTTGGATATATGTAATGTTCCCTTTATTTCAATTCTTGGACAAAGACCTACTTTTTCTCCTCTCGCGAGAAGCGATATTCTACTTTGAAAGACAGGTTTAAGATTCAAAGTTTATGAAGTTGTACAACGAACTCAAGTTAATATATGATAATAATTGGATTCAGAATCTCACACACACACAAAAAATTTTACTCCGAAAAGGCAAATTTAGGATTCAAAGTTTATGATGCGATACAACGAACTCGAGTTAATATACCATAATAATTGGATTCAGAATCTCTCTCTCACACACACACATATATATATTTAATGAATTTCTTTATAGAAATACAAAATACTCTTTCTGTTCCCTTTTAGTTGTCATGGTTTCTTTTATAGAGTCAAATAATACGAACTTTCATTAACATTTTAAGATGTATTCTTTCATTATATTGATATGAAAAAACTGGCCGAATCAATGTAATCTAATTTAACTTTTGAAAAATGCACCATGACAACTAAAGAAAAACAGAGAAGTATGTGCAAAAGTTAGTCGAGTTCTTGTGAACCCATAAACTATTCTCAAGATCATGATCCTCTTTAATTAGTGTTTACCACGTAATAATATTAGGTTGTCAAGATGTTTAATTATGTCACCTGATGCTTAAAACAACCTAGAATCCAATCTAGATTTGTGCAACAGCTTTTATCATGGTTACTTGCAAAATTTAATAATGTTTTAGTGTATTTAAAGTAATATATACTAAGTAATCACAACATTTTGATGAGTATGTTAAAACAAATGATGGATTCAATATATACCACAATCTTATTATAACAATTAGTTGTTATAATAATAATATTATCACTATAAAGATATGATTTTCTTCAAAAATAATTTTTCCATATTATATTTTACTTCTTTATAACAATATTCAATATAATAGCAATGTCATTTATTACAATGGTACACTTCTTTATAAAATTACCTCTTTATAACATACATATATTCAAATATTGCATAATATAATACTATTTCATGAGAAAAGAAAAAAAAAATATTATGTATATAAATATATTAAAATACTTATGATAGTCATAATTATTGATGTCATGCTTGTAGTAAATTTCAAGTGTGAAAATCTAAAAGGAAAAAAATAATAGTATTAAAAGGTGTTCATCAATTATAACCATAAATTAAATTTTACATCATACTCTCATTTTTTTTTAAAAGTTAAATTAATTAACAAATGCATTCCTCCTAAGCTTTTTGGATTAAACTAATTTTTCTGCTTAATTTTATTTTTAATAAGATTTAAACGTCAAATATCAGTACACATATAATAATCATAACATTTTCAAAACAAATAATATCTCATTGTAAGAAAATTTGACTATATTATTTTATATTATACTATGTATTTTCATCTCATTATACGTAATATAGAATAGCTCGTTTTTAAAATTTTCACTTACTTCATTGATCTAGCGCACATCCATATATTCTCCTTTGTTACCAACATTCCCTTTTAATTTTCCACTCTGATTTCCACTATACCTACTCAATATACGTCGACCCTTTATTCCATTTGCGCGTTCTGTATAGGCATGCACCCGTTTTGGACACACTTTATTTTATATATATATATATATAAGAATGGCTCGACAGTGTCAGAAAAAAGGCAAATATTTTAGGCCTCTAAAGTTAGGGGCTTCAATTTTTATTTTAGTAATAATAGGTTATAGAATTTTTTTTAGAAAAATATTAAGTAAGTTCTATTTACAGTTGATTTTCGTCTTAGGCCACTAATATACTTGAGCCGTCCCTATATATATATATATATATGTGGTACGTAAATAAATTGCACTCAAGTGCTGTCCTAGGTTTCGACTAATTAAACATTATTGGATCCAGTTGGATTATAATGTTTTATATTCCTGTTTTTTTATGCTTAGTTTGCATGGTGTCTTTTCTTTCATGTGGAATAATGAGAATGCTTCATTCTTTATTATGTTAAACGACTAGACATTTTCTAAAGTACGTATGTAGTTTCAATATATGATATATCGTTTTAGAGTTAAAAAGATCACAAAATTCAAATATATACGGTTATCTTGTTATACAAAGAACATCAATAATATATTCAGTAAATTCGACAAGTAAATTAGGAGAGGATATGACATATAAGCCTTATTCTTAATTTGTGAAGGCAGAAAAGTTGTTTAGATAGTCATTTGCTTGCCTCTAGTAAACATACAATATAATTACAAACATGATATTGCAAAAATAATAGTATTTGAAGAAAAGTTGGAAAAAGAATGTTTGGACATGCATTTAACATAAAAAAAAAAGTATTAGTAGTAAAGTAAAAGAAAATATACATCAATTTTTAAAAAGGAAAAAGAAAAAACACAATTTTTCCATTTGAGAAGTGTGCAACATTGAGCACCTAAAACAATTACTCTTTATGCTTGTCTATGTTTGATGCTTCTTAAGAAAATATTAACTTAAAGAATTATTAAGTAAATTATCTTTGTGTATTCACTAACAAGAATATATCTAGTATACTTTTTTAAATGGACGTAAGAATGAGAGGTACGTGGACCTTATTTTTAACTTTTTGAGATAAAGAAGTACTTTTTGCTAGATTCTCGAATAAAAAATTTTATTTTTTCAGGACATGTTTGAAAGAAATGTTAAAGTTGAAAATTTATGATGAAAATATTGCAGAAAGAAATGTGTTGATAATAAAAATATATAATTAAAGTAAGAGAGAATTACTAAAACACATCCTCGAACTTGTCACGAATTGTTAATTTCATTCCTAAACTATTGACAGGATTAAAAACATCCCTTAACTTGTGAACTAAACTTAAATATACCTCGAACTTGACATGAATTATTCGTTTCATCCCTAAATTATCGAAAGAATTGAAGATTTTCTACCTTGCCCACATTTTTTATTTCAAAACAAAGATTCAACAATATTATTTCCGTAATTTTTTTAAAACTCCATATTTAATGAAATTAAGACTCATAAAATAAAATAAAATAAAATAAAATATGTACAAATTAATTATTATTTTTTAAAAAAGTAATTAAAGACGGTAACTGCTCTAACAAATAAAAAGTACTAGTCGAGAAATTTGGTCCATAATAAGGTCCTCTTAGCACCCAACAAGTACGACTGCTCATATACTGCTGCATTTGTTACAGCTATATTTTACAAAAATAATTACTTGTAATTTAGGGGGGAATTTAATTTTTTTTAAAAAAATCAGAATTGTAAAAGGTATCTACAACTTCATTTATGTATCTATATTAAAATTTATAATGAATAAATTTTATTTTCAAAGATTTTTTTGCATCTCACTCCAAAACAAAAAAATAAAAAATCATAACGATACCATAAAAAAGGTGATACTAATTGTGAGGGACCATATTATGATGAGTATCAAAAACACATCTGAACTATTTTGTTTTTTTGAGTTTCATACCTAAATTATCAAAAGTATAAATATTCTTTAAATTTTAAAATATTTTTCCAACCTATTCCACCGCCCACACCCCCGCGAACCCCCTACCCACCCTCGATAATCCCCGCTCTTTTATTTTTTGAATCTCCTTTATAAAATATTTTTTTAAAGTTCAACCTTCAGCCCCTAAGAATTGATTTTTTTTAAATAAATAAAATTCTATTCATTGCATCTAACCCTCCACTCCTAATTTATGTTAATCTTTTTTATTTTTTATAGATATATACACATATTTTTAGAAAAATATATTTTCTACTTGTGTATCGAATATAACATAAATAAAAAATTTATTTTGAAAAAATTCTTGCGATAAATAAAAAATAATTTTCTAAGAAATAAAAGTAGAGGATTAGGTGGGTGGCATAAAATTTTTTTTTCAAAAAAAAATTAAAATAATATCTAAATTATTATTTTGTATGAGATGGAATATTGTGTCCATATGAAGTATGATATGACATTTTAAAAAAAATAAAATGGTAAAAGTGAAATAAAAAAAATTCAAATGTGTTTTTGACACTTATCTGACGTATTTTTTGACTCATGAACACATGAGTTGTCCATTGCTCAATTTCCGTGCATAAGTTTCTAACCTTCTCCTAAATTGACGGTAACATATTCCTTTATGCTTTCACCTACTTGTGGGCTACTCTATTTCAATTCCATTTCTTTTCAATTAATGTATGTTGACTATAGTTGTTACATTAATTGAACATTGATATAGACATATAATATATGCCAATATTTTTCATGAAAAGGGAAAATATCTTGTAATATTAATTTGTAACAGGTTGTTTTTGTTGTCACCTATTGATTATTATATTTATTATGTTAAATCTTGGATGATTATGTGACGTTAATTATAAGCTAGTTTATTTGGTAGAACTCTGGAATATATATATTTTTTTTGTTGTTGTTGTCAAGAACCTCCAACGTTTCATGTTCTAACAAGTACAAAAAAATGAGGTAATTACCAAAATAAAATTATATTAAAAAAAAAAAAAATTCTGCCGTACTGTCTTTTTCTTCAATTTTATTTTTCTCATTAATCGTTATCTTTATCATCAAAATTTTAGATTAGCTAATTTTTTCTACTATTTTAGGTTTAAGTTGGCATGATTCACATAGGCAAGTTGAAACTGATGGTTCATGATCTTATCTCTGTGTGTAGCTGTAATTTTAATAAAATGCAATAATTTTAGTCAAAATATTATATTTAATTTTTTAAAAATCCATACAAATATACTCCTATATAAATAATTTATTCAGATACAGATTGAAAGTTTTGGATCTATCTCTAAATAATAGCTGTTGTTTCTTTGTCTCTATACTGTAAATTAAATATTGTAGCGATATTTCATGAAGGTGGCTCAATTGTTCATTAATTCAATCGTACCAATTTGTTAGAAATCTTGCTATTGACTAAATTCAATAATTTTTGGATAAAAAAAAAATTAGAACTTACAGATTGAAAGTTTTGGATTTATCTCTAAATAATAGCTGTTGTTTCTTTGTCTCTATACTGTAAATTAAATATTGTAGCGATATTTCATGAAGGTGGCTCAATTGTTCATTAATTCAATCGTACCAATTTGTTAGAAATCTTGCTATTGACTAAATTCAATAATTTTTGGATAAAAAAAAAAATTAGAACTTACAGATTGAAAGTTTTGGATCTATCTCTAAATAATAGCTGTTGTTTCTTTGTCTCTATGTTGTAAATTAAATATCGTAACGATATTTCTGAAGGTGGCACAATTGTTCATTAGTTTAATCGTATCAATTCTAATCAAAGTCATATGTATATAGGAAATAAAATAGTAGACAACGAATGAAAATCGATTCTAGATCTCTGTAACAAATATGGAAGAAATTTAGATTAAACTTGGATTTAAATATATAATATATGAATTTAGTAAGTTAATATTTTTGTTAAAAAAGCTATAACCTTAAACGGGATCTAATTATAAATCATAATTGTTGTTTCTTTGTCTCTATTTTGTAGTAATCTTTGAGAAAGGTGGCGCAATTGTTCATAAATATTGTTAAAAATATTAAACATTTTTGTCCTAACTTAAAATATTAAATATTTGAAGTCAAACCCATCCTCCAGTCAATGGAGGACAAATATTCAAGTTGTACTTGCTACATTCACCTACCATTATATTTAAATAATTTATATATCGATAAAATAATTCTTTTTAAAGAATCGATGAATTGGTTGGTTATTTGAACTTTAATAATCTTGTTGATATATAAGAGTTCAATTCCCCTTATAATCTCCTTTTCCTATCCCAAATTTTACAAAAAAATAAATAAAATGTCTTTGTAGTATAATTTTATTATATATAGTAGGTTAATATTCTATTTATCATATTATCATAAAGTAAAGTGTTAAAAATATATTTAAATTAACTAATTTTTTTAATGTGTTGATGTGTGCACTGGACTCTCTCTTTTATTTAAAAAATTTCGCCACATAGTATTCTACATAGATAAAAGATTTCACTTAAGTCAATCTTTTACGAAGGATAACTTCAAAGTTAAATAATTAATGTTCTTACTATTTAAACTCTTTTTAAATCCTTTTTTTTTTTCAGTTTTGAGAAATTCTTTTATTTTTTATTATATTTGATATATAAATAAAAAGTATTTAACCCCCCCAACCCCCCACCCAACCCCCTCCAAAAAAAAAAAACGAAATTCTTTTGGGGTGTGCGGGTAAGGGCGGAGAGGTATGTAGAGAAGGGAGTAGTGGCAGAGTGAGTAAAATTTTTTTTTTTTTTTAAAATTAGTGAGTAATAATTTAAATATGAAATTCATAAAAAAATAATTTGAATATACTTTTGAGTTTTCACTCTTTTACCATATTCAAAGAGTCCACTAATCACTATTAGAAGTTACTGATCCCTCCTAATTAATATGACACGACTTTTATTTAAACAAATGTAAAAAAAATAAATTTAATTCTTAATTTTTTTTATACTATCTTTTAGTATAAGATAATTTATAATCACACATTAAAAATATCATTCTAACTTTGTTGAACGAATCGTAATATTTTTTTCCACACTTTGGCAGCTGTAATAAACACAAATGATGTGACTGATGTCTGCAGCTTCTAAGAACATTGCATGACTAATTAATTCTCTATTTATACGCCTTTATTTCCCTGCCAGACTCGTGTTTTTCTTTTCTGAAACAAATTTTGCTCCTTCCAAACTTCTCTTTGTCACGATTCTCCTTCTCCTTCTGCCGATTTTGGGGCTCACCTCCTTACAGCGTCACTCAATATTAATCACATACTCAGGTATTGTGTAGTTAAGTACAGCCAGTTCAATCCACCCTTCACGCTACAACGCTTTGTGGGATTCGAACCTGAAACCTCTGACCCTTTATATTCTCTCAAGGAGAATCGCCTTTCACCAATTGAGCGCTGTGTATATATATATATTCTCTGTTAATTTCATCTCTCTCACAAGAAAAAAAAGATCTTTTGAGTGCCAAAGTTTGATCTTCAATCAGTATAAATACTGTAGCTGGTCACTTGAAAATTGCTTTGCAATTTACATAAAATTCTCATACTCCTATTGGACTATTGCATTGTCTGCATTTAAGCAACAGAAAAGTTTTAAAAGGTAAAGTAGTGATTTTTTGTCTTTTCTTTTTTAAAAAAGATTATGTCTGCAAATTCTAGAGAAGTCACCTGCTCTCCAGAGACTATTGGTTAAAGAGAATTTGGATGAATCTCACCCTGTTTCGATTTATTTGTATGATTTTGACTTTGTAGTTTGCACCTAGTTTAAAAAAATAAAAAGGTTTGAATCTTTTAGTCTTGAACTAAAAATATATAGAATATATCAAAATATTCTTTAATGTTTTGTCTTAAATATGTCGTATTGGAAAATTGAAATTTAAAAGTCATCAAGAAAAAGAGAGACGATTCTTTTTAAACGAATTAAAAAAAGTAATTTACAGAACTACAATACAAATGATACTCCTTTGGTTTGTGCTGTTGAGAATTTGTCCACGGTTGAAAAAAAATAGGCGTGCTGAAGTTTCTTTCTTCTTATGGTTAAGCATAAAATAATTTTTTTTAAGGTCCGCGTACTTTATACCCTCTCCAGACTCCACTTGTGGAATTTTACTGGGTATGTTGTTGTCGTTGACGCCACTAGAAATAAACACTTTTTTCATCGCGAATCAATGAAAAATTTGGGTTACAAAATATGATTTTTGCATCCCCATCAGCTTGCTCACTGGGAAAACACACGGTGGAAAATAGATTTTCCTTAAAATATCGAAAAACTTTCTGATTTATCCGAGTGAGAACACTATTATTTTTTCTTTTTTTCTCACTGATTCAATCAAAGTCTTTGTTACGACAATAATTAATGATATTGTTCTTACAGGTGTGTAATAAATAAGGATGGGAACAAGTGATCAACAAATTCATCCTGCAAATGAAGAAGGACTTCCATCACTTATCAGATTTATCAGTTCTGAAATGGATCATGATTTTGATGCCATAGTGAATGACCATATTAAAAATCAGTCTGCCCCTGCACCAGATTCTTCCTCTCCAAACTCATCAATTATGGTAACTATTTTTAATAATGTTAGCCACCTTAATAAGTGGTTAATTAAATGCTGTTTTATTTATTTGTATCAATTTTATTGGCTCTGCATCTTTTGCTGATAAAGGACATGTTGTACTATTAGCTAGCTTGATGTTTATTATGTTGTTGAAGTTAAATCGAAGCTGATTTGTAGATAGTTAAGCGATTAATCAGATGCAACCAACCTTGATTGATTCTATTCATCTGATAATGATCATATAATCCCATTGTTATTTTCGATATTGTTATTTTCCTGTGAGGGTTCACAGGAAACGGGCTTTGTACCTCTATGAGGTAGTGATTTATTTGAAACTTGTAAGGTGCATGTATGATGTTGAAACTTTCATGATCTTCCTCTGTTTGTTGTTTGATGATTTAACAAAGTGTAACATACTGTGTGACATTTCACTGGCCTAAATACTTCCTATGATGTTTCTGTAGGTATCTGAAGCTGCTGCAGCTGAGTGTGAGAGCGACAGAATTCATGCAGTTTCCATTAGCATGCCACACACTCCCAAGAAAGTTGGCTTCGCTGATCATAACGAGACTATAGATGCTCCTGCTACATCAAAAGATATGCAAACAAAGTTTTATTCTCAGCCTATGCCAAGAGGTAATACTACTAGTGCATCTTCAGCTGGAGCTAATGCAAGCGGCGAACTTCCTAGGCATCCTAGGATTAGCAAACTGAAGGATAAAAGATTTGACAGCTTCAAAACATGGTCTGGTGGACTTGAGAGACAGTTATCAAATTTACGTGGAAATAAGAACCACGAAACAGAAGAAGAGTCCATCTCTCAACCCTGTGCTGAACCGCAACCTAATACTCCTATTAATATCCCAGTGGATCGTTTTTTTGATGCCTTGGAGGGACCAGAACTTGATAAGCTAAGGGTATGCTTTTCCTGCTTTTATTGATTAGTTTTAGTTCATTGATTTGGGTAATAGATTGTGTGAATGGAGATAGTTGATTGGAAGTTTATTTCTTTCTTGTACAGGCTTCTGAGGAAAGTATCCTTCCAGAGGACAAAACATGGCCATTTCTACTCCGTTATCCTATTTCATCATTTGGTATCATTCTTGGCGTTAGCAGCCAAGCTATAATGTGGAAAGCCTTAGCCACTTCTGCCTCGACCAAATTCCTTCACATAAGCATGGATGTAAACCTTGTGCTCTGGTGGATCTCTGTTGTCTTGATGGCCATTGTTACTTTCGCTTATGTGCTGAAAATCATTTTCTACTTTGAAGCAGTTCGTAGGGAGTACTACCACCCGATACGTGTTAACTTCTTCTTTGCTCCATGGATAGCACTTCTATTCTTAGCACTTGGACTGCCACCTTCAGTCTATCAAAACCTTCCTCATGCTTTATGGTATGTCCTTATGACCCCATTCTTATGTTTGGAGCTCAAGATTTATGGTCAATGGATGTCTGGTGGTCAACGAAGGCTCTCAAAGGTAGCCAATCCATCGAATCATCTCTCAGTTGTGGGAAATTTTGTTGGTTCCTTGCTTGGTGCATCTATGGGACTCAAAGAAGGACCAATTTTCTTCTTTGCTGTTGGATTGGCTCATTACACTGTTCTGTTTGTAACTCTTTACCAAAGACTTCCAACAAATGAGACACTACCAAAAGAGCTACATCCTGTGTTCTTTCTATTTGTTGCTGCTCCTAGTGTTGCTTCTATGGCATGGGCAAATATCCAAGGGTCCTTTGATTTTGGTGCTCGGATCGCCTACTTCATTGCCTTGTTCCTTTACTTCTCACTGGTAAATATTACTCATGTGTTTACAAAATTTTAGAACCTCTTCTTTTGTTATGTCATGACAGCAATCTGATCCATTTCCTTTGTGTTTTTCTTATTCATTTACAGGCTGTTCGGATTAATTTCTTCCGAGGCTTCAGGTTCTCATTGGCTTGGTGGGCTTACACTTTTCCAATGACCGGAGCTGCTATTGCCACGATCAAATACTCAATCATGGTTAATACGATTGTGACAAAGTGTCTGGTTGTCCTACTTTGCACCCTTTCTACACTCACAGTGACAGGACTGCTTGTGACAACCATCATCCATGCCTTTGTTCTAAGAGACCTCTTTCCAAATGACATTTCTATTGCAATTACTGAAAGGAAGCCTAAAACACATCGACGATGGTACCATCATAGACGAGCTGCCAGCAAAGATATTGATCAATTCCTTAAGTACGCTGATTCTGCAGAAGCTAAAGATATAGAAGCTGCTCTCTCTGGCAGTGTAGAGTTAACAAACACCACTGCTCCAAAAGAATTTAGTCAAGATTGATTCGTTCTGTTCAATGATCCTGTATTAAAATAGCTTGCATCTCTTGTAAAGCCTTAAAAGTTTTTATATCAAGTGAGGAAAACCAAAAGTTTGGTGATTCTGTGAACTTGATATTGGTGAGAAGGCGCACATGAAAGGTCTTGTAAAAAAAGAAAGATGCAACGGGAAGACGAGTGTCGATCAAGTTTGAAAGTTTTCCTTTTTGTATAAAGTGTTTGAGATGAGTATCTATAATAAAAGGGTCCAAAATATGTTTTTTCACCTCTGAGGATTGTTGTCTTTGTTATGTTTTGTACCTTCAATTTCTCCGTTATTATCTGTTGTCTTGTTCTTTGGACAGTTACGGATTTGTTCTTCTTGAACCAAGGTTCTACCATAAACAGCTTCTCTAGTTAAAGTAGGTGTAAGGTCTGTGTACATTCTACCCTCCTCGGGTTCCATGTCATGCATGCATCTCCTTTTCCTACGTTTCTAGGAGATAGCATGCCTTCTGTAAAGCAAGTAGCAGGACAACTCATTGACAAGCTACCCTTCAAGTATGTCCACAATGATTTTTTGGGTCACATGAATTTGAATTTTTCGTTTGTCCTATTTATACCTTCAAACAAGTGCCTTAGCCATATTTGATTGAAAATGTACGTTTCTTGTCTTTTAAATGATTAGCAACTTTCTTCTCTAGCCAATTGGTTGAAGATGTCACTGTTAGCACACAAACATGTCTGTGACAAGTAAATCAGCACAATGGTGACTCAACTAACTTGGTGCTGGTTATAATAGTAGCCACAGCAATCCAATTGTAAAACACAAAATTGACAAGTGTGGGTAGCTACAAATATGATGAGTTTTGGTCCCCATCCCCATCAACATTCATATTAGACATGGCAAAACTATAGTATTTGAAGTGCCATTATTTGGTTGCGCTTCTTTTGGCACTTTTGTTGTGTTAGGGGAATTTAACAGACTATATATACACACATTAAAAAAAAATATATATTTTATTGTATTTGCACGATTGATAAAGAAAAATTTAATCGAACCCCTCAAATATAGATAGCTCCAACCCCACAAGGGGTATATTACCCAAGGTGGAAAGACAAGTTCAAGGAGAAAAGAAACACAAACCATTTGCCATGTGCCCCTTTGGTCTATGTTTCCTTTATACTCCATTTCACATGTTATTAATACCTAATTTGCTCTCTCAACTTCCTCCCTTCACTGGTTTTGTTCATTTTGAACTTCGCACGTTCCTTTAAAACAACGATCCACATGAATATTTTATCACAATATCAATATTAGTTAGTATTTTGTTCTTTATACATTTAAAATGACAAATTAAATTAAAATTTAAAAGAATTATATTTTTAGTATAGTGGTGAACGGAGAATGGGCCCAACCTGGAGTGAGGCCCATGATTACTCCATCAGCCATGGGCTTGTTTGGAAATTCTTTGTAAGATTAGTTGTTCCTTGTAGTGGGGAAACTTCATTAGTCTTAAAATCAAACTTGTCCCTCATTTTTGTCTTCTAAATGTATTCTTGAGAATTCTCAATCTATTGTCGTATTATTGCAAAGTCTTTTAAACACTTAAACTTCATTCAAGATGATGTAGAGTTTAGAAGGAGGTTTGTACTTAGGGATCTTTAACCAGATATGTCCCTATTTACAACTGTTCTACCATCAAGAACAGTAGTGGAAAGTTAGTGATTATCATAAGTGAAAAGTTAATGGGAGGAATCGAAGATTAGTGGATGTAGTTGTAAGTTGTAACTTCCATGGATAGTAAATGTAATTGTAAAGACAATTTCCATGAAAGTTACGGACCACATCCACGGAGGTTACTTAAGTTACGGACCATATCCATGAAATGTAGTGTCCACATCCATGGAAGTTTTGGCCATCATTCCAACATTTGATTGCGTGTTTTCGGTGAAGAAATAAGTAATTGTTATTTTATCTACGTTATATACTAACGATAAGTGATCATGAAAGTGATTAAAGTGAAAATATAATTAAAAATACAAAATTATGTTGTTGGGAGTATACGATTGATATAAAAATGTAATTACACCGTTATTGTTTTCATTTTTCAGCCAATTGTAGTAATACTATTAAACAAACATTTTGCTCTATTTTATTTAATAATATAATCATGGGATAATCAATAATATTTTAAATTTTGTCAGATAAATTTTTCAAAATTTTAATTTCCTTCTTTACTTTTTTGTATCTACTAATTGAGAAATTAAATTTAAGAGTTAGTTAAAATAAATTTAAAATCATAAATGTGATTATCTATTTCTAATAATAGTAGTCTTTTAAATGATTACTAACAACTCTTATTTTAAAAATAGGACTCATTTAAACTAACAAAATGTCTCTAGAGATGACTTAAATGTTTCCTCTTTTCACTTATTGGATCTTAATTACCTTTAATGTCCGTTCCATCTCTTGGCCTCTAATTACCCTTTATGTTAATTTTTGGTTTAAAATATTTCTCATTTTAACAAAATTATAAGATGAAACAAGTGTGAGGTTGTAATTAAATATGTGACATGTTTTATTGGTCTACGTGTAATGATCTTTTAGGTCATTTCCTCCACTATATGACCTTTTCAGCGTTTAAAGCTTTCCTGCAGCGATTTCAGGTTGTTGGGGGCTGATTTCAGCTCATAAATAATTCGATTCATCTAGATTTGTTTTATATTGAGAATTGTTGGCCTAAACTTAAATCTAAAATTAGTTGGAGCTTGTCTATACCCATTTAGAACCAAAGTCACATTTTCAAAAGAAGAAGTCATTTTCAAGTTTCTCTCTTTGAGAAATATATTTTGTAATAAAAGTATGGGATATATAATTGGATAATAATGAAGGAAAAGTAGTGTTGGAGTGGGTGATTTGGTTTAGAATTATGTTGTCAAGAATTGAGGTTTCATAAAAACATGGTGGGATGGGCATAAAACCATAAACCATAACCAATGTCCAAAGTTGAACATACAAAGCCAAAGGGATAAGGATTCTCATATGCTATTGACTTTCACATGGTGGGTCACTCTATCAAATTTCATATTAAATTATAAACTAAGATTTCCTTGTTAAGTAAGTGGTTGAATTATATACAATTAAACTTCTATTTAGTAGGCATTTTGTATAATAACTTTGCTCTAATATTAGCCTTTATTATATGTTTTTTATAATAACATTTCATTACAGTATTTATAAAGAAGTTTGAATTGTATTTATCTAATCAATTTGATATATTAATTTATTCCATATTTAAAGGGACCAAAATACATATTTTAGTTAATTGAGATTAGATGTGCTTAGCTAAATATTAAAAGTACCAAAATACAGAATTTATCTATAATAGAGGGATCAAAAAAGTGCGATTATTACCCTTTTTTTTAATTTCCTGTATTAAGGTAATTGGTTCCATTTCAAAAAAAGAAAAAAATCAAGATAAAATATGTATTTCTATTTCAAGATTAAAATACATAGAGAAACCTTTTTTTTTTTTTGGTTTGGGGGGAAGGGGGGGGGGGGGGGGGTGGAATATGGAAATTAACGAATAATCAGAGATGAAAAATAAAAAATAAAATTTTGATGAATAATTATAAAAGAATTTGTTTCAACCAAATATGTTCTTAGGCGCAATTATATATAACATAGAAATTATATTTGAAAAAAGTGATCAATTGGTTAAAACAATGATTGTCATATCAAATTGATTATAAAAAAAATGATCATATTAAAGGTTCATTTGATATTCAAAATTTGTGTGCTCATTAAAAATCAAAGATATGGAAATTAACGAGTAATCAGAGATGAAAAAGAAGAATATTTTTTTTTTGAATAATTGTAAAAGAATCTGTTTCAATCGATATGTTTTTAGGCGCAATTATATAGAAATCATATTTGAAAAAAATCAATTAGTTAGAACAATGATTGTCATATCAATGATTATAAAAAAAAATAATCATATTAAAAGTTTATTTGATATTCAAAAACTATGTTCTCATTAAAAATCGAATAAATAAATATTTGTTGGAGTAAACCAGAAAAATCCGAATAGGACGGATCGAATATATAAACGATGACTATTAATTAATTTTTATAGGCAACACAAAATCGTCATGTCAATAAGAAGGGGCCAATAAGTAGTTGTACATTATTATTATTATTATATCCTTAAAGCGCCATCAAAACTGAGAATAATGACTATTTAATATAAAGATAATATTAGTAATGATTGCCTTTAAATCACAGGTGGAATAAAAGACAATGACAAGTAAACCAAACTTTTAGTTGTAAAAAAATTGAAAAAGTTATAATAGGCCATTATCTCTATTGTCGAGTATATGAAAGGTAATAAAATATGTAGCTTATTAAGATTAAAAAAAAAAGATAATACTTTGTTGGTCGTTTTGAGTTGGATGTTGATGGGTACAAGTGTGGATTTGTAAAATTACGGGCCTAACTCACACCTCAAAAAGGGAAGAAGGATTGGCCAAACCTTGAAATTATGGATCGTTTTCTCTGTTTTAAATTCGTACAAGTGTTAAGTTGAATCTGTAAAACAACGAAAAACAAATGTTTTAAAATCCACGAATAAATGCACTACAAAATAAAATGAGAATCAAGCCTAAATTTAAAACTTTGAAAAAAATGCAAATAGAATGATTAATTAGTCGTTGAGCAAGAGAATATTTGAATAAATTTCCCCCCCTTTTAAAGGAGACTTAAAAATGGCAAAATATCTTCAATAATAGGATTGACAAATGAAATAATATATAGTTTCTGTATATGCAAATATCAGTTCAAATAAGAATAGTTTAAAAGTAGCAAACATAGATATGACATCAAATTAGAGTGGTGATTCTAGTGTGCAAATTGCATCAACAAAAGTGTCATAAAGTGTTTCATAAAGTGTTTGTCGTAAGCTTTTCAAGACCACATTGCCTCTTAATTTTCTTTTAAGAATTATCTTAATTGGGGTCGATTGCATGTTTTATGCATGTCGTAAACCATGTCCTTTAGGAAAACTCAATAAGAGCATTTCAACTCTTAATTTATTATTATCTCCCCCTTATGTTAAACAGACTATATCTATATGCATGTATCAAAAAGTTCACATTCTTCAAGAATGGAACACAATCATTTTATCATATCAATTTGTGATAGCTTAGTACATCATTCGATGTTCACATGCATTGTTCAATTACTTATCTTCTTTCAGACATTATGCACTGCTACCACATTCACTTTAAGGAATGAAACATTTTAATGGAATATATTTTATGATTTTTCACCAAAAACACATTATTTTGCTTTAGTCATTATTATATCATTAATATGGTGCATTAAGACTTAAATCCAACGTCTTATTCATATAAAGACGTCTTACGTCATAAATTGATGGGACTTGAACCCAACATCTTATTATCATGCTTTTGGATGTATGACCATCTTCAAGTGATCATATTTTTCTTTAGGCTTTTCCACAAAACAGGTGGATCCTTTATTGTGAGATATTCATATTTTAAAATTTTCATCAAGATAATGACACAAGAATATCATAACTTTGCACAATCTTATTTTGATGCTTTATTTCATCTTTAATATTGTCTTCAAGACACCTAGCATCCAACACACATGAAGGGTAGTTCTTGCCCAAACTATGAAGAGTAACGAACTTAAGTTTCTTAAGATTAGTCATATCAATAAAGATAAAATAAATAAATAAATAATACATTAACCTTGAAACAAGACTAGTATAAATATATAACACAAACTATTAGCACCAACCCGTGTGAATTTATTTCTTACCTAAAAAAAAAACTTTTCCTAATTGAACAATATATTTTTAAATTTCAATATCCAATATGGCATATTCAACATGTCTTGCAAAATTAAATAATTCATTATCCATTAAAATCATTTTTTTTCTTTCAAATTTAATATCTTGTCAAATCAAAACACATAAATTGAAATTAAAGTGAGATTATTTGTAGTAAGCACTGGAGTCCCTTTAAGCAGTCATTTCAGGAAAGGCCCCTTACAAATAATGATGGAGTAATTCCTAACATACACTTAGCTGGCTGAAGTGGATGCTTTTAACGTTATTATTGCGTGGTTTTTCTAGAGATAACTACTTTTAAATTCTGTCACAATTATAAAATCATTCATTTTATTAATTAATAAAGATTTCTCATCTCAATTAAAAGTTGTAAGGCAATACCTTAGTTTTCCTTTAGTATACTTTTCTTTTTAATTTTTTTTATTAATGAAAAACTAGCTCTAAACACCTTCCTAACGGATTCTTTGATAAACTAGATATAGGAGTTTGTATCAGTACGAGCTCAACATCTGTTATTTTTTGTTTTGATTTATGTGATGTTGATAAATTTTTTATGCATATATTTTAAATTTTTAAGTTGTTAATTCTTGCGACTTATAACACATTTTATCTTATTTTTAAATAATATATGTTACTTATTTTGTTTTACTTTATGTTGCAAGTATAAAAAATTTTGAGAGTCAATCAAAATTTTTGTATTTACTTTTTAAATATTTTTAATTGTTAATAGCTGAAGCAGCTAGAGAAATGATTTATTATGGGTAATATTGTAAAATTATTCAGCCGAAACAGGCACGTCAATCGACAGTTGCCTTTGAAAAAAGAAATTTATTCGAGGTAATATTGTAAATTCATAGCTGAAGCAACAGAAAAAATAATTAATAGAAACGACATACATACTAACATCAAGTAGCTGAAGCAGGCATGTTAATCGGCTACTGTCTTTAAAAAAAATAATTAATTAGGGGCAATATCCTAAATTCATAAATAACGTGCCCGCTTCTCAATTCACTCGTATTAATAGTAGTAATAATTAATAATCTCTTTGACATAATAAAATCAAGCGGTTAAAACAAACACGTCAATGAATAAGTGTCTGCTTAAGCAAGTAGCTCAAATAGACATGTCAATGACGCACCTGTTTCGTCACTCTTATTGATAATAGTAAAGTAAAGTAATACTTCTAATAATTTAAAAATCTAAGAGAATACTGAAATAATAAAATATCTACTAACATGCCTCCAATATTCTCACTTTGTTCTTTTCAATATTCCCTATTCGTATAGGAAATGTTTGTAATTAAATCTACTGCTTATATGACATTGAGGTATTATTATTCTTGTATTAAAATTAATATAATATTTTTTTCATTTTTACTTGTCCATTCTAAATTATACATTCTTCTTACAAAAATGATTGATATAATTATTGTATCATAATATTTATATTAATTGATGTTTAGTTTATCTTGTAAATAAATGATTTAAAAAATAAATAACTAATATTGAAGATAAAATATGAAAAATAATATATTTCTCATGATATGTTAACATTGACAAATACAAATAAAAAATATTTTTAGTATAATAGATAAATAAAATAAATTATGGGAGTTGTATTATTTTAATTAGCCCTCAAGAAAAGAAATTGAAATAGACAAAGCAGTTGAATGTGACCAATTTAATTTTATTCTTAAATAGGTATCACATTTGAGTGGGGCAATTTATTTTTTGTCGACCATTTAAGCCGCCATTAATGGCAGATACAAGGCATGCAGAAAATGTTTTTTCTTTAATTTCGAATATATATGAAAGAAATAATATATAAACGTAATTTTTAATATGATCTTAATAATTAGTATATATGCTCTCTAATTTTAAAAATAACAAGTAAATTATTATGATTACAACATATTTTAATACGTGTTTTTCATAATAATTAGCTAGATTATAAGGTTAATGCAATAGGGAAGTACGTAAGTGATGACATCCAATATATTAATTCTGAAATATTATTATTCCCATAAAACTTTATACAAATCATAAAAGCAATGCAATTTTCTAGTTGGAATTGTGCTCTTCCTCTATAGAGAGGAGAGGGAAAAAAACAAAACAAAAAAATATGAGTCATCGTGAAGATATATCAACAACAACAGCATATTCAGTGGAATTTCACAAGTGAGATTTGGGGATCACGAAGATATATCGTATCTTCAAAAATTCCAAGAATATTTTTTTCTCATGGCTGACACAATTTCTCTTCCTTGTAACGTACAGCTTTTTCCACTTCCTTCAAGAAGACAAAAAATTCACAATCCCATTCTTGAAGAAGAGAGAGAGCTATACAAAGTGACAAATTTATGTATTCAGTGACATGTGAACTTCTTCAGACCTCTCATCCCATATTGCTTCTCATTTTCTCTATTTACCTGAAATATATAAAACAAAAATTAACCAAAAACAATATTATAATCAGAGTGATAATCAAGAAATCTTTTTAATGTAACTGCATGCATAGACAGTGACGGAATCAGAATTTTAATTAAGGAGGTTCAGAATTTGAAGAAGACGGAGGTTTAATATCTATTATATATACATAAAAAATTATTTTAACTCTATATAAATATATAATTTTCCCTCAATATATGCTGGCTTCACCGCTATGCATAGACGGATCTAGAGAAATTAATAAAAAAAAATGGACCTCAAACCTAATCCAATCCAAAAGTTAACTTGGAAGTGAGGTGGTTCAAAAAAAGACCAAACACTCATCTCACAACTAAAGTGGGACAACCTCAACATATCCTAAGTATAGGGTAGACAACATGATATGATGATACAACATGGAATAAGTCAAAGAATCGGAGATGAGTCTGATTCTAAAATCATGATCGCGTAACTCAACCTCAAAAAATTAGCTCATGAGATGAATATATATCGTAAAAACACCAAAATTTAACCTTATAATCCAAGCAGGACAAACTCATCAATAAGTTCTATGAGCTTAACTGCAATCATTGCCTTCTACTCGAACTATGTATATACATATATATTCCATACATTTAACTCATATCGAAACTCTAAATACATGCTATGGAAAAAAAAAAAAAGATAAAGAAAGAGAAAAGAAATAATAACATACCATTAATGGTTCTTTTGCAATGTAGTACAGCTTCATAAATGGAGCTTTCAGAATCACAAGATCTGCGCCAATTATCAACAGAATAAGCTACACTTGTCCTTGGAGATGTTGCTGCTGAACAATATTCCCACTTCTTCATCACTTCCTTTCCACTACTTGATCTGCTGCACCTACCAATTCTACTACATCTTCTTATTTTCTGGCAAAAAGGCCTAAGAAAATCCAAATACTTCACCAAAATTCGTCTCGACAGACTCCGGCATCTCCTCAACGATACACAACGATTCACCCTCCTGCAGGTGGATGAACGCGATTCCTCCTGCTGCCTAGCAGGAGAATTCGCGATGGAGTCGGATTCAATCACATCGTAATCCGACTCCATCTTCATAATCGGCTTCTTGATGAACAGAGGCATCAATAAACCGTTTGATATGAGTTCATCAGCATGAACAAGAGCTAAAGGAGATTCAGATGTAGGAAAATCAAAGTTCAAATCCTGTGGATTCACATTAAAAAACCTCTTTGATGGAGGAAGTGTAGGATCCATCTCAATGAAAGCTGTTTCATAATCTTCTGCAGATGCATCTCTAAAAGAATCCCCCAAATCTACTAACCAACTATACGAAAAACTCTCAATTGAGAGAGACTGTGAAGTTTCCATGTACTCAAATTGAAAGATCAGAAAGAAAATGGAAAGGACTCTATAAAGATTTATTGAACTCTAGCTTCATTCATATAAGGAATAATCACTGTACATATATATATATAATAAAAAAAATCAGTATTGATTGAAGGATGTACTATCCTTTTTCTAACAATAACATATGGGGTGGTTTACTACAGACAAATTCAATTAATAACTGATAAGGAAATGAAGAAAGAGTGGGAAAAATAGAAAGACAAACCCCATATATATACACTCACGGATGTTGCCTTACATTACCTATTACTATAACATTTTAATTTAGCATAAAATTTAATAGTATGAATCTTCACGTATAAGTTGATGACTAAAAGTTTTATTCTTCAAGAATTAATTCTAATGACATCTAGATCACCAATAAAGCTAATTTTTTTTTATTAGCAATGCTTTATACTAACAAGATATGGTGAAACTTGATCTCACCGAGGACATGGTGGAGATCGCGAATTAGAGTAGCAGGCTAATAGGTTAGATAGGTAGAAGTTGTCCGGTGTCGTATTTATCTGCCTTATATATATGTTAATTGTCTCATATTTACTTGTTATCATGTGCTTTTTGTTATTAATCGCTCTTCCTGTTCACTTTCTCTTTCTCTTCCTTTCCTGTTTTCCATATCTAGCTTATTCTGGATATGGGTTTTTGTGACGAGGGTTCCCAGGAAACAGCCTTTCTACCTCTACGAGGAAGTGGTAAGGTCTGCGTACATTCTACCCTTGTGTTTTTTAGCAATGCTTTATACTAGTAGTACTAGTTTATGCCACATAGGATTTTTGATATATTAATCTGCTTAAGTAACATTCTCATTATACTGCCAATCATAACCATGCATTACATTGTCACGGAACAAAGTACAAATAGCTTTTCAGCATCAAATGGGAATATTGTTGACACAAGATGCATTGAACAAGTACGGAGGTTCATATATAGAGAGGCAGATCTAGAATTTGAAATTTATGAGTTCCTATTACGGCCTCTAATTGATGTACAAGGTCTAGACGAAAGCTAATACTGTACATATATATATATATATATATATAAAATAAAAAGTCACTGAATATTTCCTCTGTTTCCAGTTCTGCTGTCAAAATCATTAGTGCTTGTTGTGGTAAATACTAATGTTCTGGGGATTCTCATTTGCTTTTGGAAAGTCATAGGCTCCATATAGCTAGAAACTAGGTAGTAACATGTTATGCTTAAGTTGTAAAATAGTATAATAAGAACATGATAATTTAAGGATCTTATTGTTGTTTATAGGTATTTGTATATATATATCAAGAAACAAAGATCTTTGGTTATTATTGGTTTGTTACTTGCTAATATTCCCTTTTCCTTTTCATGACAGCAAATATAACAATCATTTCAACAGAAATATGAAAACATAATACTATAAAGTATACCCGTATTAATAACTTTTATATCATTCTTTGTTGGATGTATCTGCAAAATCCAAACAAGGAAATATCAGACTACTTCTCTTGGTAAAGAAATCACAGGCTTTTACATCCACCAAAAACCTGAGTGGTAGGAAATTTTTAAGAAAATTTTGAACAAAGTTAATAATTTAGAAAGAGCAGAGAGAAACAAATATAGCAGACCAGAGGTCCCCATTAGTGTTGGAGAAAGAGATAGACATTAAGGAAGCCCTCAGGGAGCAAAACAAGTAACTTGAAAGTGACTTACAACAAAATGGTCCCCTCATATGTCTCCTGGTGACTTAAAGCAAATAGAAAAGTTATACAAATATTCTCAAACAATTAAGTAATCATAGAATTGTCTTCTAATGTGGACCATAGCAAAACACTTTATCACCACAAATAATAATCCCAAAAAAGAATTAAAGATTTGAGTATAATAGACTTTCATCAAAACCAGATACCTTTGGAATGTAAAGAGTCATTTGATTTCCAATGAGCAGAAAAAGTCTGAAAACAGTCTTTTATAAACATAATACAATGTATGTGGCAAAGTCTTGAATCTAGGGATATCGTTCGGATTGGATATGAAAATTTTGGTTTTCGGATTGAAGAAATTACAATCGCAGTAAGTTCAGATTGGATTAATGGGTTTAGATATTTTGCATTTTCGATTTTAACTTTTGAGCCTTTATGAATTATGACAGGTCATAATAATTAACAATTGATCACCTAGTAGTTTGGTCGTTAAAATATATATATTTCTAGGGTTAACAATAAATTGAGGTCACCTTGCTGCCCATGCATGTACTGAGCTTTATTTATTCATGAATCATGGGTGACATGAGAGTGAGAGTGAGATGTGAAAAAGAAGAAAACCCTATCATTCATATTTGATTTTGTAGAAAATTTCATATTGGACTTAATACTATAACGGGTGGGTACTGTTCCAATCCGTTGGAACTTTGGTGATGTGGATTTTTTGGATTTTCAAATGAACCATATTAGTACTAAATCCAACAATCAATCCCCAAAAACCATAAATTTTAAAATAAAATTCGAAATTGGAATGTTTTGGATAAATCCGAAGCCGGCCAAAGCCGAAGCTGAAGCCTGCCGAAGTCGTAGCCGAGCGATGAAAATAACAGTGAGGGGGTCCCCTCTACTTGACCCTTTAAGAGTCAACAGAATTGTAACTTTTCCCCTATTCATACTAACAAGGGAGAAATGACTCTTCATTTTCGTTTTGCCTACTTCTCCATATTTGCTTATCCTCCCAATTTTCATTTTCCAATTCACACCTTACTGAAACCCAACAGTTATCGGACAACAAAATCAAGCCAGTTACCTATCATATCATGTTTCTCTTAATCTTGTGAATCCCCTGTTCAACGACTACATAATACATTGGATTCCCATAAACAGAAGTTGGAGATATATTTTGTCCAATAATTTTGAAGAAGCATGGAATGCAGACCAGAAAGTTGGGGAATCTTAGTAGCTCAGTTGGTTGACTATCTGAACTTCCACCATGTTGCTGAGAGTTCGATTCCCCACGTTGTAATCTAACGTAATATAAAGTATGTGCAATATGAAAGATAGTAATAAGTTCCTGGATAGTGCAGAAACAACAGCGATAAGTGCAAACTGAAATGTGCTGAGACACATACAATCGAACTCAGACACATACAACTTCTCATCAAGACTATATATGAACCTATCAGATGGAAATGATCAAAGAACACAATAACAATAAGACCTTAGTGAGTATAAGAATGGAATTATTCAAGACCCTGTGGACCAGAAAGATGCCATTCACAGAATCACTTTAATTGAAGCATGAAGATTCTGAATTTCAATCATTAAACTTTGATGTTCCTGTTGGGATGTGGAGCCTGATTAATATGTAGATGTACTATTTATATATTAACGATCTCGCCGTTCAACCTCAGTGGTGAGGTTGCCGGGGGGTGTGGGGGGCGGGAGCCCCCCACCCGAAGGCGGGGTTTGGGGCGGAGCCCCGACCCGAATTTTAGGCTGTACTATTTTTATTATTCTCCGTGTATTTTGTAAACAGTGTTATTTTATTAATATAAATATTGCATCACCGTGGAGGTTATCCTTACGGGTGTTACCACGAAATTATTTTCTCTCTCTTAGGGTTATTAAAACTGTCTTGATTCTTGAATTGTTCTTCGAAATCACAAAGTGTTGTTGTAATCGATCCTAACAGTTCCCTCAACATTTCCATAAAGTAACTAAACATGAAAGTGATAGTCCAACCAATTTTTCTGAAAGAAAAGGGTGTGACACTTTATTCTATAGCACATGGATAAATCTTTAGATGTCGTTATAAATAAACAAAGACGTAATTTAGGTAGTAATTGAGCAATGAAACACATTAGCCAATAATAATCCTTACTTAATTCTCATTCTCATCATTGCTCCACATCCATAGGTCCACTTACTCTAATATGAAATGAGCTAAAACGACACTTATTTTGAGACGAAGGGAGCAACAGGAAAAGTACCTTTATGCAAATTATCACCAAATCTACGTGAATTGTAAGGATTTACCTGACAAAAAAAGACTTTCTTTCTTTTCCGTGACAGAACATTACTAGACCACTTGGGCTATTAACACAGGTAAGGAGGAGATAGCATAAGCATTTATTTTGCATCAAATAGAAAATCTTCTATTAAAAAGTCCAAAGGGGAAAAGATAGTTTCGGCGAATATTAGGCTTAACATAGTATTCATCTACTACTACAACAACAACATACCCAATAGAATCACACAAGTAGGGTATGAGGAGGATAGAATGTACGCAGACTTTACCAGAGACTGTTTCCTGGGAACCCTCGTCTCAAATAGTACTCATCTACTATATTCTTAAAACTATTTCATCCAATTCAGGAAGGCAGGGTAATTAGATGCTGGAAGCAAGATCGAAAAGAATAATCCTGAGTAATTAGATGTAGTGTTGTCCTTGTCATTTTTCCAGCTGATATATGTTTTAACTTAATGGAATGTGGAAGAATTTTTGTTACTATTAATGTACTGATCTGTAAGCAATTTTCTATTTCGTATATTTTATTTTACTTTTATAAAAAATCTAAAAAATGGGAATTTTTTCTTGTTGCTTGAATATTAACTGGTCGAATCGAGCTATGAAAACGCTCAATTTATCCATTAGTAACATTAAAGGAGGATATTAACAAAGGTTTAATAGAATGTAGAAGCAAAAAATCATAAAGATAATACAATGCGCACATATATATACTAATTGAATCAGTGAATAAATTTATAGAAAAAGTGTAGGGTACTGGCATAAATTTAACTCTGAATTTATCAAAAAAAAATTAGTTACACACTTAAATTATCATGACAATCTATTACAAAAGTTTACTATTTCAAAAATGAATTTATTTAAATCTCATATGGCAAAAAGATAAATATATGTATATATATATATGAGAGAAAAGAGTTTAATTTTATTTTTTTTTCTTCTTTATATTCCAGTGTCCTAGATGGACTCAAAATTATATATAAGTCCTATTATTTCAAGACAATAAGATGGGGATATGTCCGATTTTAATAGACTTAGTCCTAAAAATAGGAATCTGTCCGACTTAATGGACTTAGTTCACAAAATAGGAACTTGTCCGACTTTAACGGACTTAGTCCACTCCTACACTTGGCGACGTAGTTAGTGAGTTCGAATTTGACTTACTCTTACTCATTTCGGTGCTCGACAAGAATGAATGCAAGATCATCTATCTCAATTAGTCTCATAAAGACTTTCATCATCTCATTAACTCTACCTCAATTGGCCTTCTGGCCTATCATCTCATTAACTCAATTCTCAATCAATCTCTCAAAGAAGCTTAGAACAATCATTAGGAGGACAATCAACTAGACCAATCTTTAGAGTTCAATTATGAATACTCATAGGAACATCAAGTTCTATCAACTTTTTCATCATTCTCACGTCACAATCACAATCAACATTCTTAAATTAAGGCTCTAGACTCAATCCCTATGTTCATTCACGCATTCTTTTACAAAGTAACATATAGGGTTTATGAAAATCTTATGTAAACACATTTATTTAGTAAATCAAGTTTGTAATGATTATTAACAATAGAAATTACACATGATATATAAAATTTACAAGAAAACATTCATGAAAAACATGTATAGAGACTCAATACATTCACCTACCATTCTCTCTCAATCAAAGGGCACATGAAAGAATAATTTCATGCTTTAGGTAGCCTTACATACCTAGTATGGAGTTTTGACAATCAACTTTGCTAGAATTTGTCTCAATCTCCTTGAACCCTCGCTCCTCTCTTCTCCTTAGCCCTAATTTTCGTTAGAAGCTTAGAATCACTTAGGAATAGGGATTAAAACTCTTTTTATGCTTAAAATGACCTATTTTGATCGTGTTTTACGTTTAGGAGAGGTTGAAAAAAGTCTGGAATGCCCCTCATGAAAAATGAAAAAAATTGCACCTCGGGGAACCAAGTCCACGTCGCAGTTTTGGGTATTTTTCAGGATTTTTCGCTAAAAATTTTCCGATCGAGTTTTCTAATCCCATAGAAAATATTGGGACCCCATCTAAGTATAAGCCCGTGGCAGATCCGCATCGTGGGCCTGTCGAACACTTAATTCTGAAATGCGTTTTCGCATCGAAAAATTATCTTTTGATCCGGTTGCTCTAAAAATCAACCAAGATCATTTTCCCACACAATTTTTCATGCCGATCGCATTTTCAGCCTCGGATTTGCCATCAGAGTTCGGGAAGACACATTATGCAAGCATCTCTCATCTAGAAGTATTTTGATAATTTTATCGAGTATTACATGAGAGATTAAGTACAGTGCTGGTTTGTTAGTCACACCGGAAGCTCCACCTATTTTTGTGCAGGGTAGGCTTGATGTAGATATGATGGGTATTACTTTTGAAAACCAGAAGACAAGCAGAGTTAGTGATAGCATATTATATATACATATATATATATATATGTATATATATAACAACTAGCATGCATTAGTCATAAATATATATATATATATATATATATATATATATATATATAAATTAATATAGACAATCAATCAATTAATAACAAAGAGCATGTGTTATTTGTGTAAGCAAATAATAACGAAGTTGTGATCCAATAGTTCAGTAGTCCAGTGACCCAGTGCTTCAGGTACTACGGATCCTTTGTCATCCATTATAGCAGAGCCATTTTATGGGCCGGGCTAAAAGCGATTGTGCTCTAATACTACGAATCTCCTGCTATCCATTACAGCAGAACCGTTTCATGGGCTGGGCTAAAAGCGGTTGTGGTCCAATGATCCAGTGGTCCAATGGTCCGTGTCCTCTGGATGTAACCAATGTAATGAATTAGCAGTTATTGCCAAATCATCTTTTCTCCATTCTTTCTTTTGGGCATTGAAGGTGTGTATGTTGGGTCATTTTTAATATTTGCCTCTATTTTGGTTGTATTTTTTGTTTTTGTTTCTGATAATAATATTTGGATGGAGTAAAAGTTTATAATCTCATATTATAACAACAATAACACATCAGTGGAATTTCACAAGTAGGATCTGCAAAGGGTAAAATTTATATTAACCTTACCACTATCTCATAGAGTTAGAGAAGTTGTTTCCGGAAGGCTCTTATCTTATATTACAATAATTTATAAATTTGATTTTTTTAAAGAACTTACGTCTTGGAAGATATAAATTCGAATGCTATAAATAAATTAAATTAAATGACAAAAATATAAAAATCAGTCCAATTTAAAAGGCAAATAATACAAATTAAATGGAGTTTGGTATAATGCAAATTAATTTTCAATTTTCTATATTTGATAAATTATTTTCCATCCCTAACAATGCCCCGTACTCCATCCACCTTCACTCATCTCATCTTTGATTGTCTATATATATATGTTAAAAGAAATGATTATTAAGCTTACTTTAATTTCAAAGGTAAACTTGGGAAGATCATCTAATACTACATTAAAAAATATTCACTCCTTTAATAATCAATTCAACATTCCGTGACATGCTTAGAACTAAATATCTAAAACATGAATAATATAATACGAGGGTTTAATATCAGAAAATCAATAATTTGGATAGATGGCATGCTCTATTGTACAGTATTTTATATGATCTTGGACAATTCTCCCTTATTAAGGAGTTAGGTCTAATATTCATTTCTTTTAACGATCTAAATAATACTATTACATAAATACTGGCTCTTAGATTAATTATTTTTTGTTTATTTATTAATAAATATCAACAAGAATAAATAAAAAAAGACGGACCACTTATTTTCCGAAAAACGTTTTCCTCCCTACCAAAAACACCCCAACTTGTTGTATGTTTTTTTTAAGGGTTTTGTCCCTCTATAAATTAGCATGACCTTCACAGCATAAAGAGCACACACCTAAAGAAATCAATTAAAGAGAGAGAAAAAAGGAGTCATGGCTTCCATGAAATTGCAAGGTGCGATAGTAGTGTTTATGATGGTGATGATAACTTTAATGTTGTCCATTTCCCCAACCTATGCTGCCTCTTGCTCAGAGTACTGCTATAACAGCTGCCCTTTCTGTGATAGAGAGTCTGGCTACACAATCTGCTGCATCAACAGATGCTGCCCTTACTTCCGCGTCGGCAGCCTTTCTAAATTCCTCCGTATCTAAAATGGATCATGAAGAAGGTCATGTATAAAGTATGTCCAACGTGTGGTTAAATAATCTGCAGTGAATAAATTATGTACATTAAAAACTGCAGAGAGAATTAGAGAGTTGTGCACAACTCTCTCTACATGTATGTGTGTGTGTGTTAATGGGAATGAATGGGGGAGCTACGTCTCCCGGCCATTCCTTTTTGTATCCTTTCATCTTGTTCAGCTATGTCTATGTTGCTCTTGTTTCCATGGTCGATTCTTCGCACCATCTTAAAATCACTTTCACTTCATATGTAATGTGTGAGAGAAGAAATCTGAATTGTGCCACGTATAATATAAGTTAATTAATGGAAAAATTTAGACGATAGGAATTGAGCTACGAAACACATAATCCAATTCCAAGGGGTATTTATAGCCTTTTAGGGGCCTTAATGAAATATTATGAGAAGAGAATATTGTGATGGTCTCATAACCATATTATTAATTGTCATAACGAAGATATCGGTTAACTTAGTTCATGACTGAGAATTGAATATGATAATAAATTTACTTTATTAATTACTAGACCACAAATCATAGATGCGATTCATATCAGTACTTTGTAGGGGTAAGTTTTCATGAAGAAGATGCTAAATCTGCAAAGTAAAATTGTCAAATTTGCTTTTGACTATAGAATCAGTAAGAATAATAGATGTTAAAAACTTGCCTAGAGGGATTAGTGCATCATTTTATGTGCTAAAGTTGGCTTAATACAAAATTTAATGACAAAAAAATAAATTGAATTGAATAGTATGAATTTAAATCTCCTGTTTATAAGATGTTAAAAGCATGATTCGAACCTTATGGTCTCAAATTCTTATGGGGGAGTGATATTAAGGGTTCCTCTAAAAAAAAATTTAATACTTTTTGAAATAAATTGAAAAGGAAGTAAAACGTGTAAAATAGATCGTCTAAAAAGTATGATTGAGATATTTTGAGTTTTACTTAAATATTTCTAAAAATCCATCTTATAAAGCTTCTGCATGCATGTTTACCTTTCAGTTTAGTAGTCAATCAGGCCATGATTTCACTTGGGACCAACAATGATTTTCGAGTGTCGATTACGTATAGGGTGTAGACTTGAAAAATGACATGGTCAATTTATATTTACTAATTACAAGTGGCATGTGCGCCACTCATCTACTGGTGTAAGAAAATAATATAGACAATCAGTCAATTTCGTGCCACTCATATAAGCGTGTAAAAAAAAATGTAGACAATCAATCAATTTCGAGTCAATTGTCTAAAGATAGAAGGAAATAATATAGACAATTAGTCAATTCATATTAATTAATTACAAGAGACTCGTATCACTCATCTAAGGGTGCAATCAAATAATAATGGATCGGAGCAAGCGTCCTTATTGTGATCCAGTGGTCCAGTGGTTTAATGGTCCAGTGGTTCGGTGGTCCAATGATTTTTGGGGGTTGCGTTAAAGGTGTGTCTGTCGGGTCGTTTTTAATATTTGCCTCTATTTTGATTTGATTTTTTATTTTTATCTCTTGTAATATTTTTGGATGGACTATAAATTTATATTTTTATATTATAATAATTTATAAATTTGATATTTTTAAGCAACTTAGGTCTTGCTAGACACAAATTAGAATGCTAAAAATAAATTAAATTGAAGGGAAAAAAAAATGAAAAGATCAATCCATTTTAAAAAGCAAATAATGCAATTCAATGGAGTTTTGTATGATGCAAATTGACTTTTAATTTTCTATATTTGATAAATATTTTTCCATCCCTAACAATGCCTTCCACCTTCACTCTTCTCATCTTTGATTGTCTATATATGTTAAGAAATGAATATTAAGCTTACTTTAATTTCAAAAGTAAATTTGGGAGGACCGTCCAATACTACAATAGAATTTGCCAATAATGAAAGCCTTAATTTAGACTTAAAACTCAACTCTACTCTACAGGACACGTGAATGAACTTAATTTAACGTTCAAACTAGTTTTACATATATGAAATGAAGAATAAATTCCTCAAAAGTTGAGGATTTGACTTGATTTTCTTGAACCCTAGCCTCTTCTTTTTTCCTTAACCCTTGTTCTCAAAGTCTTAGAATGATAATAAGAGGGTAACTACGTTTTGGTACTGATATGGAGTCAATTACGACCTCAAAACAACGAGGGTTACGTGTAGGAGGGGTGAAAAAAGGATCAAAATGCCCCTTATTAAACTAATATCGGGCCAAAAATTTGGCCTGTGATGGAACAAGTTCGCGATGCGGACATATTCCACCATAGTTCATTTTTTAAAAAATTTCTACAACAAAATTTGAACCAAAATTGGTCAAGTTTTCGACACGAACTTGGTGTGCACTCTTCTGGATAACAAAATTAACGCATCAAGATTTTTACCCCTGTTCACGACGTCCACCATAGTTTTTTTTTTTTTTTTTTTTTTCATTTTCTCTTATTTTTGGCTATTTTCAACTAAAAATATACGGAGTATTACACTTGGCTACCATAAAATGCCACACTCAGATTTTTGACATTTTTGGACATTTATATTAGACTTTGCAAAATATCATTGAAATTTTCTATATTTAGATTAATGTGCCATCAAATTTCTAAAATATCAATAAAAAATCTCTATATAATTTTTATTATGATACAAATTTGAAATATATGTAAAATAAATATATTTTAATATTATAATAAAAAATTTAAGTTGCAATAAATAAGTGTTTTGTAAAAGTCAAATGATCTCAAATCAATAATTTGTTTTATCTCAACTAAAATAGAAATCAAACTAGGAGGGTATTTGGATAGGCTTAAAAGTTGATCAAACATATTTTTAAACTCTTTTAATTCTAAAATATCTAAAATTAAATTTAAAAATGACTTGAGAAAGTCAAAAATTAAAAGTTGGTTCCGATCCCACCCAACTTTTTCCTTTTTGACTTAAAGGTCATTCATGTTTAATCAACAATTTTATCTTTTTATCCCTAATGTTTATTTATAATTTTTATATTATTATGCTCCTAATTTTTTTCCTATCTTTTTCTTCCATTTTTTTTTAATTTTGCTCTTCCTTTTATTTCTTCCATTTTTTCCTTCTTCTTGTTTTTTCTTTTCTTCTGTTTTTTTCCCCTCCTTTTCTTGCTCTTTCTTTCTTTTTTTCTTCTAAGTTAATTTCCTTCTTTTATTTTTTCTTTATAAATTATTTATGATAAAGAAGAAATATAGCCATTACTTATTATAAATATAATTATAAAAATATCTCAAATATTTTATGTGTTTTATCAAAATTATTTATTTTAAAAATTAAAAAAGATAGACATATAAATTAACTTATACACTCAATTTAAATTGAAGTTAAATTAAAATAAATTACTTGTAATTTAATTTAGAAATAAAAAATTAGAGTAATAATTAACATTTTATAATGTCTAACATCTTAAGGACATTTTCAGACACTTTGATCAAAAAAATGCTTAACAACACTTATGTACCAAACACATTTATAACTTTTTTTTCTAGTTTAAGTACTTTTATCCAAATACGTAACTGTTTATTTTTAAAATTAGTTTCAACTGTTTAAAAAGTGATTTTGAAGTACTTTTCAAACACTTTTTTTCTTCATCTAATTCAAACGGGCTCTAGATGTTATAATTTCAAAACCACTTGTTGTTCACATTTTCTTAACTCTTAATTGAATTAATTCCCTTAATTTCTCTAACAAGATCCGTAATAGCTTCGACACCATCAATCCACAAATATTTAAAAATTATTTTAATTTTTTTTTAAATACTGTGTCGAGTCAGACGAAGAGAGTGATATTTATTAACACCAAGGAGCATGTGTTACATGTGTAAGCAAATAATAATGGAGCGTTGTGGTCCTATGATGCAGTGGTCCAGTGATCTAGTGGTCCAATGGTTCGTGTCCTCTGCTGACGTGGAAATATTTTTATTTATGTATGAGGCATAATTATGATGTGTCAGACAAAATTTGTATGAGGCTCTCTCATGTTTTGCCAAATGAATTATTGGATATCATATTAGAAAATGGCCCAAAGTGTAAATTAAAATTATGTATTAATTTATATAATTAAGATATAATTATTTTAAAATTATTTTATTATAATAAATTAATTCTAAAAAGTGTAAAAAAATTATAAAGTTAGAAAAAATTTATAGGAGTAAATTAGTAAAATTATTGTTTTATTTATGATTTTTAAGGAATTGTAAAATGAAAAGTAGATAATGAATATAAATGAAGGGACATGTGAAATTAATTTGTTCTCCTATTCTTCTCTCAATAATATATAATTTCAAACACACTAAAATTCATCAAATATTCTCTAACAAGAAAATATAATAGAAAGATCATTAACAATATTAAAATTAATTACACACGTTTGGTACTATTTTATCATCATACCTTATAAATTATCAACTTTTATCTTTTTTTTTTTTTTTTTTGCTCCTATTTCAAATATTTTGTTTTTTTTTTCCTGTTTTATTAAATGTTGTTTCCTTTAAAATTTATCTATACCAAATCTTTCAGCAGTTTGATTGTCTGATCTAATTATTTTACAATTTTTTTTTCTTTTGTTAGAAAATTTTGATTTAATTTTTTGTGATTATATAAGTTTAGTTTAATATTTTAATATTATTTTTTCTATCATAGGTTAGTTATCCACATTATCACTAATAGTTGTTTGTTTGAACTTAATTGTCAATTTATAAAATTGAGATGTAATTAGTTATTTTTTCTCATTTTATTCCAATAATTATTGAAATAAAATTTATAAAATTGCAAAAATGTCCTTAAGGAGTAAATTAATAAAATTATCATTTATATTTATGATTTCTCAAGGAATGTAAAAAAATGAAAGTGGAGAAACAAAAGTAGTTCTCTAACATTTATAAATGGTAACAGAAAAGTTTTATTTACCAGGAATGAATTTTATTCTTTTTTGTAATTTTTACTTATAATTAATATTTTTATTTATAAGTAAATTTGTTTTAGCTTTAGTAAGATCCAATTATATAGATTAAAAGATTATGATATTATAAAAGGAAAAAAAATGATAAAACTTGATAATTTATGGGGTACGATGAAAAATAGTATCGAATTTATCTAATTAATAGTCAAGATCAATTAAACTTGGGGTGATCGTCTAGTACTACATAAGAAAAAAAAAACTCACTCCTTTAATAATCAACGCAACATCCCGTGACACGCTTAGAACTAGATATCTAAAGCATGAATAATATAATATGAGGGTTTAACTTTAAAAAATCAATAACTTTGATGGATGGCATGCTCTAGTGTACAATGTTTAAAAACGTGGGCATTTATATGATCTAGAACAATTCTCCCTTGTTATGGAGTTAGATCTAATATCTATTTCTTTAACCGTTAAACCACTTATTTTCTGAAAAACATTTTCCTCCCTACCAAACACACCCCAACTTATTGTATATTTTTTAGGTTTTGTCCCTCTATAAATTAGCATGACCTTTACAACACACACCTAAAGAAATTAACTAAAGATAGAGAAAAAGAGTGATGGCTTCCATGAAATTGCAAGGTACAATAGTAATGTTGATGATGATGGTGATGATAAGTTTAATGTTGTCAATTTCCCCAGCCCATGCTGCCTCTTGCTCTGAGTTTTGCTATACCACCTGCCCTTACTGTGATGGACAGCCTGAATATGCAGTCTGCTGCATCAACAACTGCTGCCCTACCTTCCGCGTCGGCATCCTTTCGAATTTTCTCCGTATCTAAAATGGATCATGAAGAAGGTGATGATCATATATATAAGTATGTCTAATAAATCTGCAGTGAATAAGTTATGTAATATGGAAAATTGCAGTGAGTTGTGCAGAGTTCTCTCTAGATTTGGTCTACCAAATCATGTGTGTATGTATGTTAATGTGGCCATTAATTCCTTTCCTTCTTGTTCAGCTCATGTTCCCAATTCCAAGGGGTATCCTTTGGGGCCTTAATGAAATATTATGAGAAGAGAACATTGTGATAGTTTCATAACCATATTATTAACTGTCATAACGAAGATATCGGTTAACTTATCTGTCGGTATGTGCGTTGAATTTATCGTATTTACGTAATGACATGTGCTTTTCGTAAATAATTACTTTTTTATTTTCATTTCTAGTTCTATTTCTTCCTCTGTTCCCTTCCTTCATTTCGGGTTAAGAAGATATGAGAGCGCGTTTATCTCTATAAGTCTATAAGAAGGGTGCGTTTGCAATATCTAGTTTATTCTACTTATGGGTTGTTGAGTCGAGAGTTTCCAGGAAACAACCTCTCTACTTTTATACGAGGTAGTGGGAAGGTCTGCGTACATTTCTACCCTCCCCAGAACCCACTTGTGGAATTCAACTGAGTATGTTATTGTTTGTTATTAACTTACGTCATTGATTACTGAATCACAGACCAGATGCCACAAATCAATACACCTATCTTTTTTTAGGGGTAAATTTTCATGAAGGAGATGCTAAAATCTGCAAGAATACAATTGACATGAATCCCATTGACACAAATCAGTAAGAATATAGATGTTAAAAACTTGCCTAAATAGATTAGTGCTTCATTATTTTGTTTGTCTAAAGTTGACCAAAATAAAAAATTTAATGAAAAAAAATTGAATTGGATAGTATGAATTTAAGGCTCATATTTATAAAATACCAAAAGTATTATTTGAACATTATGATCTCAATTCTTATGAAAGAGTGATATTAAGGGTAAAAAAAATACTTCATTAAAATTTTAAAGTAAAATACTTTTTTTAAAATAAATTAATTGAAAAATGAAGCAAAGCGTATAAAATAAATAAAATAAATCTGAGGGAGAGTAAATTAATAATAATTTTTCAATAGCGCATAAGTATTGATGTGGAATTTTTCTTTTGTGCTCAAATAGGCATAGTATAGAGCTAGTAAATCATATTTTCCTATAAGCAACAGCCAGTTAGATACACAAATTATAAAGTGGCATTTACAATAAAACAAATCGATAAAAACATATTATATATGTCTGACGTTCGTTCAAGTACATCTAGTAAAAAATGGATCTCTTTGTAATACCCTAAGTTTTTCTAGTAAAAATCGAGTCAGAAAATTAAAAGGGATTCAAAAATAAGTAAAAATGGCTTTAGTGGAATTTTTGGTCAAGGGATCTGAAAAATAATTCTTCGAGACAAAATTGCTTAACCAGAATAGTGTGCGATAGGTCTAGTCCACGTTGTGAACTTGCCCCAACATAGTTCATGTTTGCACTTTGTTCATAAAACGCACCCCCATAAGTGCGATTTACATTATCATATATAAAAAGCATTCCAACATTGCGATTTATGCTTTGTTTCATAAAATGCATGTCATCAATACATTTTATTCGTTTCGGAAGAAAATAAATTGAAATAAAATAAGTCCGCAATGCAGATTTGCTCTATCACAATACCCGACTTTCAGTTTAAAGTAGGGGTATTCTAGTCTTTTTTTCATCCTTCGATACTTAACTCACGTCGTTTTGAGGTCGTTGTCAACTTCATCTCAATTCCAACGTGTGATTTTTTTTTCATCATTTACACGTTAAGACTTTGTGAACTAATGCTAGCGAGAAAAAAGAAAGCTAGGTTGAGAAAGTTTTTCAAAATCCTTCAAGAAATCTTCGTGCAACAGGTATGTAAGACTTTCTAAAAGTCGTTTCAAGTCCATTTTAGTACCTATTGACTATCAATTTCCGCCCAAATTAAAGTATGCGTTGAGTTTCCGTCTCTTTTTTTGTTTTGAGTAAATTCCTTTGAGTTGTACATATGCTATCTTTTTGAATTTAATTACTGCAATACATTACTCTACTATCAAGTTAAGTTATGAATTTCAAGACATTATGTTACATTAATTTAAAACTTTACAGAATTCATTTTAAGTTATCAAGTTCAAAGTATTAGTTGAGTTAAAGAAGTATGAGTGAGTTGAAAAAGTATCTTGAGTTGAGTTGAAGAAGTAACTTAGTATAATTTCAGCATGATCATGAGTTGTCCAAGAAGCCTATTTATTATATTTTGAGCATGTGTATGAGTACCTCTATACAACGATTTTGAAATTTAGTTGAGAAACACACTATTACTTTATGTCTTCTTTGAATCAAGACTCTATCCTTTTAAAGAGAAGTGAAAAATTGAGAAAGCTAAAGCTGGGCAGAGAGCCAAAAAATTGAACGAGTATTTGAGTAATTTCACTCTTAAGTAATGACCATACAAATGATTTTGAGAGTAGTATTGAGCACCGATATGGGTAAGGATAATAACAACTCATAATTTTTTAAATTACATAACCAACATAGGATAGGATCATATCAAACTAGTAACTCTTCATATGCTACTGATATGGTCAAGTTAGATGGATCCATGAGTTAAGTTTCGTTCTCTTATGTAACAACATCTAATTTATCCCAGTTAGTCTAATTTATTTATTTATTTTTAATTTTAAAAGCTTTTCTTGGGCGAAGTGAGCAAGTTGATAACCAACCCAAATCAATCTCTCTTATGTAAAGGGAAGAAAAACTCAAAAGGTGAAAGAGTTAGTCCATTAATCATAATAATTAATAAAAGCAACAATAACATTTGTTTTGCCTAAATAGATTAGTCCAAAATTCGAAGAAAGAGATATTATAAAAGAATGACCAAATGGACAAAATTTGATCATTTAACGGACTGAAATGAATAAATATTATGACTCGAATAAAATATTCACAAACTGACTTTCTGAAAAATTTATGTGAACATAAAGATGTTCTAAAATTTGATTTGAAACTCGGAAAGTATTTGATGATTTCGGCTATTGACGGGGTCGGATGACGCCTGGTTGGATTTTATGGGCCACGGAAGTAAAAATAGGCGATTTCGGCACTTCTCTTTGGGGGTTCGCCCACGAAGTTTGGCGCTGCGTCGTGCACGGGCGCAATTTTCGCGCGAAATCGTACGAGCGGGTCCCCAACTCACCGGGCAAGAGGTCCAGGTGGCCCGACGGGGTCGGATGACGCCTGGTTGGATTTTATGGGCCACAGAAGTAAAAACAGGCGATTTCGGCACATCTCTTTGGGGGTTCGCCCACGAAGTTTGGCGCTGCGTCGTGCACGGGCGCAATTTTTATATATATATATATATATATACTGTGAATTTGAGTGATGACCCAATTGAATATGAAGAGTGATTTCAGGCGTTTCCACAATAGACTCAAAAACATTTCAAAAAGACTCAAAAAATTGAGTTATATGCCTAATGTGTTCTAACTTTGGTATGAAATAATGAACCAATCATGTTTGAGGCAAAACATATATATTTAACATATAAGTCAAACAACACAAATTATATATCATTTTCAGCACATAAATAAAATATAACACGTCCTAACACATATATGTGACCCTTTATGCCAAGGGTAGGCCTAACAATTTGAAGGATGTATTACACCACTTGAAACGTTCCATTGCCCCAAAAATAATTACAACTTTTATAAATAAATTAAATAGGATACATAATAGGGAAAAGGGGATATAAATCATCAGTCCCACGCAGGGTACAATACTAATCTAAGTCTTCAACATGAATCCTTCTTTTTGAACTTCTCAACATTTCTGAAGATCTTCTTTGTCTTTAATCAACAACAAATTGTATATTTAAAATGAAAAACGCCCAACCCCAAAGGACAATGGATCGCAAATAGCGTATACAACTTTCAAATTTTAAACACATAAATATGATCATTCAATTGGGTCGGGGGCCACTTTGGACTAAAGGTGGTCTGTCTAATGGGCACGACACGCCTTACGTGTTGAGTCGTCTTAGGTCAATGTTCCTACAGGGTTTTGGTATCGCTCTATGATAGGTGGACTAAGAGTGAGTTTAATTTTGAGAGTGAATGGGTGACCCAGGCGGACAACCTGGGCTAGGGAAGTTATCGACCGTTGACCCCGCAATATCAACTCCTTTCGCCAGGGTACCCCGATGAAAATTTTGGATTAAACGGCTACGACCCGTATAACCGTTGTTATACCGAAAAAGGACTTCGGGTTTGAAAACTTGATTTAAGACTTAATTAATTTAAGTAAATCGAATCTTTAAATTTTTTAGAGTCGCCACTGAATTTTTTAAGGAAAAATCAAGAAAATCGATTTAAAATTATTTTTAAAAGAATTAACAGAAATATCCTTTTAAAAAATCCAAAGGAAGGGTTTGGGTTCATATTTCTATTTCGGGAAGGTTTTACGCACCCGAAATATCTGCTAACGCGCGGTTATCCGACGATTAAATATTTTTGACTAACTTTAAAAAATATTAATAATAATAATTTTTATCGTTAAATAGAAAAGTTTAAGTAAATATTTAAAGATTAGGAAAATAGAACATTTAAAATCTTAATCACATTTTATTCAATTAATATTAATTAAAGTGAACTACTTAAAAATAATCAAGACAAACCTAAAATTAAAATCTAACCATACTTTATTTAATTAATTGAGATTAGTGAATTAGACTAGGTTATTAAAATTTTAAAATCCACTAAAATATCTAAGTAAAAAAAGCACATTCGTAAATTATTTTTAAGGAAAGAAAAAAAGAAAAAAAAAGACTTGAAGTATTTTAAAGAATATATTTTATTTTTTATGTTTTTTTTTTTAAAAAAAAGTCTAATTTCCTAAACGTAGTGATTTTTGGACATCAAAAATTTAAGAGGCATAAGAATAACATAAATGGCTAACTTTTGGGGAAATTTAATTAGATTAAAATATGTAAAATAAAATTAGATTAATGTTAGTATCCAAATAAACACAAACATGTAAATATAATAAAAACAATATAAAAGAAGAGGGTTGAAGGGTTTTGGGCCTCTTGGCCCATTCTACCAAAATTGGGCTGCTGCAAGTTTGGGATTTTAAACCCCAATTTCTCCTGTATCATTGCAACGTATATACACTGATATTCAGTGTATACGCTATATTTACTTGTATATCAACCTGTGATTTCAACGCTCCAATCATCTTGGGCTATTCCGGCTGAAGAATCGGTGCATACAGTGACGTTTTGGCCAGAATAAAACTGCGATACAGCTTCCTAAAACCTGCTCAAGCCTTCACGACCCCGAGAAATGCAAAGTGGGTGTCCCGGAAGACTCGGACAGATGCGTGAAAAAATAAAAAGAAATGGATTAGGGGTCTAAAGCTATTTAAAACCCACAACTCAATAACTTGAAACAAAAAATCAAAATATCCACCCATATTCTTAGAAACAAGAAAAGGTTCGTAAAACTCATTAAACTTGAAACCGAAACAAGCATATAAAACTCGTTAGCTAAGAATCCGCACATAACCCATATTTTTTAAACTACAACTAACACATAGAACTCAATAGCTAAAATCAATATAGGCAGCCCATGACATCGAATCTAAAATTCAACATAAAAAAAAAACTCATTAACTTGAGACTAAAAATTAACACATACTCATCTCTTTGAAACTAAAAATCAAACGTAAAAAAAAAATCATTATTATCCTTTTGTTGTACACCTTCCATCAACATAGTAAGTGTATGTACACAGCACACAAGAAAATACATGCACATAGTAGTCTCCATTCCAGCCATGAATATACTTTGAAAGACAAACCTAAGAAAAAGTAGGATGCTGGATACAACTACTACAGATAAAATAACATAACACGAATGAGAATTGAAATAGATAAGGTAACACAATCACCCTAAATCAAGTAAGTAACAACACAAAGCAATATAACAATACAATAGGTAACAACCATGGAAACAAGCTGTAAAAGAATACCCAAACTTAGGAAGATTGAAATAAACGGGATTGAGCTTATTACCTTCTTTGGAGCAGCGAACTAGGACGACGAGCTTCACCACCGACGGATTTCACCTATGCATTCCGATTCCGAAAACTAGAAGTTCCCCAAAAAAAGGTCCCAAAAATCAAGTGAAACTTTCTGGTTGTTGGTTTTTTTTAGAAAAAATTTGCTTGTCTATCTCCAAAGTTTCCAAACGCCCCCCCCCCCCCCCCAAAAATCAGAAATAAGAACGATATATATAGTCCCAAAATTAGGGCAACGGATGGGAAGGAAAACAGGGGTAAATTCGACATTTTGGGTCGGATTCGAAATTCAAACAAGAGAGAGAGTATGTGTACGAATTTTCTTGACGTTTGCTTGGTGTTTTTCTGATTTTGGTTGTTGGCCGCCTGGTTTCTTACTGTTCTGGCGTCTGGCTTTTTCTTTTTCTGGTTTTGGGGCGTTGGGGAAGAAGACAAGGGAAAGGGGAAATAATTAAAAGGGTTTTGGGCCGGGTCGGATGGTCTTGGGCTGGGTTAGAAAAAAAAATGGATTGGGTTTTGGGAATTGGGAGAAAAGATTGGGCTGGGATGGAATTAAAAAGTGGGTCTGGAAAAAGGGAATTAGACCTAGGGAAGTTGCGCTTTAGGAATAAATTAGGAATTGGGTTTTGGGTTTTTAAGATTAATTGGGTAGAAATTAAAGAATGGGTTAAAAGAGACTTTTAAAAATTAGTCTTTTAATTACAAATGTGACCAATTAAAATGTGATCAATTCAAAATCAATCAACTAATTTGACCACGAAATGAATTAATATAAATTAATTAAAGAGCTTTTAAATATTAACAACTTGAAATAATTAAATTAACTACGGGGTAATTAATCCTAAAATGATTAAAATAATCAGAAAAATTCACGAATCTAATACTTAACTATTGATACTTGAAACAAATATAATATGCAATAGATAAACATAATTAAAAATTAAAATATTTGAACCTAAAAATCACTTGAAAAATCTTTTTGCGTTTTTAAAAGCTCATTATTTCAAATTGTTAAAATTAAAAGCTCGATGATTAATTTATACTGTGGAGGGTCAAAATTGGGTGTCAACAACCGTCATTTAGTGAAAATAAAAAATGCCAAGTGGCGGAAAGTGTTATGCATGAATGACAGTTAAATATTCAAATTTAAACAAATAAAGCAAAAAATTAATACATAATATTCCAAGTAGTTAGTCAAATAAGCCAATTTTATGGTTAGAACCTAATTAGTCCCCAGTGAAGTCGCCATTTCTGTTATTCCGAAAAATGACTTTGGATTTCGAAAATTCGATTTATAACTTAATTGATTTAAGTAAACCAAATTTTCAAAATTTTCAGAGTTGTTACTTGATTTTTTTAAGGAAAAATCAAGAAAACTATTAAATCATTTTAAAAAACTTAAACAGAAAAAAAAAAATCTTTTAAAATCCAAAGATAAGTGTTCAGGTTCATATTTTCACTTCGAGAAGGTTTTACGCACTCGAAATTGATGCTAACACGTGGTTATCCGGCGATTAGGTACTTTTGACTAACTTTGAAAAATAATCAATTTGAATTAATAACTAAAAAAAAGTCTAAATAAAATATTTAAAAATGACCAAGAAAATTAAAACATTTAAAATCTACCCACATTTTATTTAATTTAATGGATTAAAAGAACCTGTTGAGAGACTGCTAACAAAACCATGTTAGGACAATGATAAGAAGTCAGGGAAAGCTTTTAACTGGAGAAGATCAACAGCAACAACTAGCAGCTAAAGTCGAACTTAAAATCAACTCGACACTCATGAAGAAGATGATGACATCGATATAAGAATAAACAGAAAAAAAGTATTCGAGCAACGAGCAGCAGTAATAAAAAAATTCAACTAGATTAAGAATATGCCTATTCAACCAGATTCCAGCTATATTGGAAGGCAACAATCCCACAACAAAACAAAAATCTGAAATAATGATAGCTCGGATAAACTCAAACAGGGCACGCATCATTCGAAAATAACATAAGTGATAAAGGATGAAGATGTTACCTTGCGCGGGGAAGGGGGGGGACGACGAGTTTCAGCACGAGTTCTACACCACCACCAGCAACTCTCTTAAGATTCGAACTATTTCTTAAACAAAGAATCTTGTGTATCTTTTCCTTCCAAACCCCCCCTAAACAGTGAACGAGGGGGGTATAAATAGCCCCAAAAATTAGGGCAAAAATGGGGCGGAAAACCAGGGCAAATTCGACATTTCCTCTGAATTTTGAATCCTCCAGCTGGAATCCCTCCACAAGTTTCACATCTCAGCCATCGATTTGAATCGATGGCTTAGATGTGAGACATGTCGAGGGTCCCTGACGCGAACAGATAAGGGAAAAGAGTAGTGGGAGTACGAGTGTACGAGTTTGACTTGTCGTTTGGCCTGAAATAGGTGGCCTAGGCTGCTGGTACTGGCGTCCTTTGTCTGGTTTTTTACTGTTTTCAGGAAAAAGAAAAGGAAGAGAGGAGCGGGGAGAGAGAAACAGTAACAGCTTATTTGGATGGTGGTTTTTCATGGTATGATTACTAAGAGAACGACGTTTGTTTTGATTGTTTCATTAGTTATATGGTACGGTATGGTTTAGTTTCATGGTTCTGTAACCATGAAACCCTTCACTTTTTGAAACCACCAATTTGGTGGTATCGCATGGTTTTCTTATTTTTTTTCCAATGATACCCTTATTCAAATCTAAATAGTTCTAATTTATCCTTTATTCTTTATTATATTATTGTTGTATTACTTATTTTTCTCCGCATCAACTTTTGTAACTTTTTTTTCGCCTCCCGTTTTTCCTTTCATGTTTTAACCTATTTTTTGAGGTCTTTTTTTAAAAAAAAAAAAAAGTTCTTACTTTTTCTATTTTCTTACGTTGTTTGTATGGTTTGGAGATATATTAGCTTGTATGTTTCCCTATTTGATTCTATGTATTTATTTTTTTAAAAAAAAATTATTAAAAAAATATTGTGAAATTTAACATTTATACTGATTAAGGACATTTTTGTAAATCTATAAGTTACGATACAGTACCATACAGTCAAATCAAACAACAAATTATCATTAAACAGTAGCAACCCATACAGTCTATCCAAACATTGTATGGTATTGTACTGTACGATACCATACCATACAATACCGTACATTATGAAACTATGACAAACCACCATCCAAACAAGCTGTAAAGGGGGAAGGGGCGCGTGAGTGGGGGAGTTGGGCTGGATCAGGGGGGTTTGGGCTAGGTTAGGGAAAAAATTGGATTGGGTTAGGGAAAGGATTTGGGGAGGAATTGGGCTTAGGAATATGGTAATTTGGGTCTGGGGTCGAATTGGGCCTGGGGAAGGAATTGGGTTGGGCCCGGATAAATTTGGATAGAATGGGTTAAGGGGAGAATTTAAAAATTAGTCATTTTAATTACAAACATGATCAAATTGAATTGATTGATTAATTTGACCACGAGATGAATTAACATAAATTAATTTAATATCAACAACTTAGAACAATTAAATCAACTACGGGGTAACTAACCTTAAAAATAATTAAAGTAAAAGTGATTAAAGGTAAAATCTATTTGAGAATTTTTGAAAATTAACGGAAATATAATACTTAACTATTAATACTTGAAATAAATATATGTAATATGCAATATATAATCATAATTAAAACTAAAAGATTTAAACCTAAAAATCACTCAAAAATATTTTTTGCATTTTTGAAAGCTGATTACTTCAAATTGTTAAAATTAAAAGTTCAATGATTAATTTATATTGTAGAAGGTCAAAATTGGGTGTCAACACATGTGTATTTGTATATCCGACAAGCATGATTGGAAGAGGAGGAGATAGGCGAGCGAGAGAGGGGAGAGAGTGAGGAGAGACGAATTATATACGTATATTTCACAAATATTATCCTTCTTTCATCTGTTTTTAAAAGTAAAAAATCTTTAATTTTTTATTTAGTTGGTTAAATAGTTTTCTATTCCTGCCAACCCACATACTCCACCTTTACTCCATCTTTACCCCTACTTCTCTACGTGTCCATTTCATCTTTTTAAAAGAACCAACCCAAATTCTCCACCTTCACTCACTTCATCTTTATCCACAATAATTGTCTATTAAAGAAATGAATATTTGATATGAAAGTTAACATTATGTGACACGCTTAGGACTAAATGTCAAAAGCATGGATAATAAAATATGGTTTGGATGAATCACGTGTTCTAATGTATCATGTTTAAAAAATTGATATTTATATGATTTTTAAACAACGTTAAATTAACTTTTGAGGTTAAGTTAGATCTAATATCAGTTTTTTTTAACAGTCTATATAAATAGTTAAATACTATCCCCTTTTTGACTATTTTACCATGCCACAATTATCTATCCCCTTAATTGTCCATGAAAAAGGAAGGTTCTAGGTTATTAGCTGCCTCATTAAAAATCTTACCAGAAAAATCCAGTAAAAAATGAGATAGAAAAAATATTAACTCTTCTATTATTTTCTATTTATTTATTACTCCACTAAATAACACCAACAAAAATCACTTATTTGTTGAAAACATTTTCCTACCTACCAAACTCATATACACGGTTGGCTCCCTCTATAAATTTGCATGAGTATGCCATGATATAGCAGAAATTAGTAGTTAATTCACTTAATTAAAGAGAGAGAGAGAAAAAAGAGTGATGGCTTCCATGAAATTGCAAGGTGCGATAGTAGTATTTATGATGGTGATGATAACTTTAATGTTGTCAATTTCCCCAACCTATGCTGACGATTGCGTAGAGTACTGCTCTAACCGCTGCACTTTCTGTAATGATCAGCCTGACTACGAAATTTGCTGCATCAACATCTGCTGCCCTAAGTCCCTCCGCACCAGCATCCTTTCTAATCTCCTCCGTATCTAAAATGGATCATGCAGAAGGTAATCATATGTATAAGTATGCCCAACGTGTTGTTGAATAATCTGCAGTGAATAAATTTTGTACATTAAAAACTGCAGAGAGAATAAGGGAGTTGTGTATGCATGTGTGTTAATGGGAATGGGGGAGCTACGTCTCCCGGCCATTCCTTTTTGTATCCTTTCATCTTGTTCAGCTATGTCTATGTTGCTCTTGTTTCCAGGGTTGATTCTTCAAATTCTCACTATCTTAAATGATCAAATCATATCTAAGCGGTCTCATGTCAACTGAGACAGCAATGGACAATGTAAGTTAAACCAAATAACACAAACGGAAAATCTAGACGATAATTGAGCAATGAAACACATAATGAAATATTATGAGAAGAGAATATTGTGATAACCAAGATATCGGTTAACTTAGTTCATAACTGAGAATTGAATATGAATTAAATTTCATAATGATTTTAATTTACTTTCTTGATTAGACGGTTATAGTTGGACATCCCACAAATTATTTATTATGAGGAAAAGTAAAATTTAGCATGAGACGCAGAATCATAGAGTTCAACCACCATGTTTAAGCTATTTGAGATTAAAGAATTAGTTGGTTCTGATCAGTGCGCCTTAACTGAAGATTTATAAGATAAATTGACATGCATATATAATTATAATTATAGCTTTATATTACCAGGATTTTCATTATAAAAAAACAAGGCAGGGAGGGATTATGATGCGTTCTAATACAATTTCAAGGAAATTTAAATTTATATTATTCAATTCAAGAATATCTTTTTTAAAAATAATACACAATGTTATTAAGAAACTTAATATCGTGAAAGAATGAAATTTTAAATAGAAACCTATAAATTAATACTCCCTCGATCTGTTCAGTTTACTTGTTACTGTTTCTCTTTTCGAATTCGGCTTGACCAAACTTCCAAATTAAATTGAAGTACCTAAATTTCATATTTAAAATCTAAAATTTAGATGGTTGAAAACTTTACAAAAAATTCTATAAGTTTCAATCCTTCTCATGTTAATATGATGAAAAAAATACATTTTAAAATGTTGGTAAAAGTTTATATAGTTTGACCTCGATAAGTAAAATAGTGACAAGTAAAAATGAACGAAAAGAGTATACTGGTTGATGTCTCTATAAAACACGATAGGTTACACTGAATGCACCCATAATTGTGGAATTGTCAAATTTATTGGGAAATTAACAAATATGTATTAAATAACTGTGATTGGGACTACTTTAATCAGTTGAATCTGATCAATTATTAATATTAAAATGAGACATGTAATAAACCTTCAAGTTATAAGAATGTCACTTCAAATTTTTTCTGTAAGAGTCATACTTTGTAAGATTATATTACCATATGTTTCTTTTTAGAATAGATCAACTTTTATATTCTGTTATATTATATGTTTTTAATAATAATATTTTATTATAGCAATTAAAAAATATCTAGACAAATAATTTTGTTATAAAAAAATTTAACTGTGATAAAGAATATATAAAATTAAAAAAGAGAGAGAAGAAGAAGCCAAATCCGTAAAAACAAAACAAAAACAAATATAGTGGGAATATTCATTTTCCATTGATTGGCATATACTTTGCATCACAATCGCTTTATCATAGAGAATTTTTTTTATATATATATATATACAAGAAAGATAAACTTATATTTAATTAAGCAATAGATACATAAAAGCCATTATTTCCAACATTATGTCAGTTGCTATAAACAACCAATGTGTTGAGAGGATAACCAAGCTGATGTAACTATAGTTAGTTATTGTTAATCAAGTTAGTTAGTAAGTAATCAAGGTAATTATAAATTGATTAGAAGTTAGTTACATTGTATTGAGCCTAAATCAGTTGAATAAGAATGATCACTTACTAGCTGTTGAGTAGTATAATATATGCCTCAAATGCACACAAAGTTTGGTTTGACTTGAAGGAGAAGTTTGACACTGTGAATGGATCTAGGATTTTTTATTATAACCTTAGCTCAGGGAACTCTATCTGTATCTGATTACTTCTCCAGGATGAGAAATTTGTGGGACGAGTTTGATGCATTAATACCATGTCCAGTTTGTTGTTGCCCTAAATCAAGGAATTATGCACAACATGGATATCAAAGGCTTCTACAATTTCTTATGGGACTGAATGAGACCTATGCCCAATGTAGGAGTCAAATTCTCATGATGTCTCCAATTCCCACTCTAAACAAGGCATACTCCGTAATTATAGACTATGAAAGTCAGAGATCTCTAGCTAGTCCTTCATCTATGGTCGGTGAGCCACTAGAGGTTGCAACTTTTTTTAGCCATAAAGGTGGTTCTGTCTCCAACTACAAGGGAAAAAGAGTGATCATTGGAAATCAATCCAGTCACAGCAAAGGAAATGTGCTCTTGGGGAGTGATTGTTCTGGAGGAAGCTCAGGTTCTAATGGTAACTACATTGATAAAGTGCCTTCAACAAACAACTACAAAACTCAAAAGAAGGGGCCAATAGTGTGTGAGTATTGTGGTTACAATGGCCACACAAAGGAGAACTGCTATAAGCTAATTGGATATCCTCCAGACTGGCCTAAGTCTAGGAAGAAAGGCATAGGTCAATTTGCAAATCAGGCAAGCAACTATGTAGGAAATGGTCAGGAAAGGAATTGCCTCAGTAGCCATGACAATGCATCAACAACATATGAAAGTCTGATTTGTTCAGATTGGATGCTTAGTGTGAAGTGAAATTGTTCTCTACTTGATTTTCAGCAACTCAAATTTTATTTAGTCTCAAGGAATCTATAATATATATACCATGTGAGGAAGAAGATTATGCATACTAATTTTATACTAACTTAGCACTTTTGTTGTGCATATGACTACTTGTTGAATTGTATTTTCTACCTCCAGACTTTATTTCTATCGTTTTAGTGTCTAGGAGGAAATTGTTGAAGTCTCTGATTTACACCTCTTATACTGGAATTTCCTTAACTCTATCATCCGCCTTAAGTGAACAGTAACTCTGATTTCATGTGTTTTAATAAAATTTTAATCTTATAAGAGTATTGTTAACTAAACACTGATGAATACATTGTTACCATTATTTAAAAAAAACACGAACTCAATCAGTGAAACAAAGGTGCAAGTTTGTTCAAACTAAGAATTTAAGTTGGTGTGACAATGGATAAAGAATTTTTTGTTACCATAGATGTGTTCGTAATTGCCACCAATAGACTGTTAGCCACAATTTAGTTAAAATCACTTGCCGTTAAAATGGCCATTAAAAGGGAAAACAAAGATGATTTTAGAAGGGATATGGCAGCCGTTCTAATTTCCACAAAACAATTGTTGTTAAAACGATCAATATTTAGTGGCAATTTTAATTGAATTTACTGACTCTAAAAATGGATGCTAAAAAGGCGTAATAGCTGTTATGGATTCTATTAGCAACCAAAACAATTGTCGTTAAAACTAATAATTTTTAGCTGCAATAAGTCACACCTTTTGTGAGAATGGTCTCGAAAGGCTTTACCGACCCCTCCATCCACGGCTAAAGACCAATTGCTGGTAAAGGATATTGCCGCTAATGCCTTTTTGAATTGTCACTAAATCCACTCTTTGTAGTAGTACAATTTGGTGGTGCCCTGGTATCCTGTAAACAAGACATCATATCCAGAAGCTGAGTTTAGAAGCATGACTGCCTGCATTGCTGAAATCATTCAGTTAATAGGGTTGTTCAAGGAGTTGGGCATTTAAGTACTAGTAAAGCAGCAATTCAGATTGCTGCAAATCCTATATTCTAGGAAAGAACTAAGCATATTGACATTGATTATCACTTTGTAAGAGAAAGAATCAGTCAACGGGTGATCAAAACTGACCATGTATCGAACAAGGAGCAACTAGCAGACATATTGACCAAGGGCCTTGGAAGAGTAGCACATGAGTATCTACGAAGCAAGCTGGGATTGAAAGACATATTCAGGCCATCAACTTGAGGGGAATGTTGAGAGGACAACCAAGCTGATGCAACTGTAGTTAGTTATTATTAATCAAGTTAGTTAGTAATAATCAAGATAGTTATAAAGTGGTTAGAAGTTAGTTACATTGATAGTTGTCTAGTAAATATATATGCACCTGTATTAAGCCTAAATCACTTGAATAAGAATGCTCACTTACCAGAAATTCCCTCTAAGATCCATTTTCTCTCTTCTCGTTTTCCTCCATTACTGTCCAAGTAGAGCTTCATCTATGGAAGTTAACACAATGATATTGTTACTTATTAGGCTCCACACACATAAAAATATTGTTACTTATTAATAACGTAAATCAATATTAGAGAATATGAAATTAGCTGTAGAATTTGTCATTAGAAAGCTTCTAACTCATTAAATTTTTTCATAATTCATCGCTAATGCGTAGCTAATGAAACTAAAATAAGATTTTAATTAATTAGTTATGAAATTTTATCCGTTGCTAATTTTTTAATTTTTTTAATAATGAATATGCTCAATATACTTATGCGTTGTTGCCTGTAACTTTAAAAAGCTTGTTGCGGACTTTACGTTGATAAGTATTTTTTTTTTCAATTCTCACAGTTTTAAGTAATTTCTTTTTTTAGACTTTGTCTTATTTTTTTTCTTAATTAGGTGTGCAATGATTTCAAAGCTTTAGAGGTCAAGGTTGAAGCGCAAATTGGAGAACTAAAAGCTTACATGGATGAATGTATCAAGAATCTACTTAATGAGATTAAGTTGATACAAAGTCAAAGTTCAAAGAATGAAGGAGTTGGTGCTGAGAAGGTACCCTAGAAGTTTATGTATAAGCATGTTGAACATTATGACCTTTTTCAAGTTTTCCTTTTTTTTAAATAGGCAAAATAATAGGACATATTTGACCCGTTTACGGGTCTTAAATTATCTAATATTATAATTTTTATAAATAGCCTAGATTTGAAACTTAATATGATCAAATAATTATATTTACATAATTACACGACATAACCTCGACTATCTGACCTGGCGAGCATGATCGAGAGAAGGAGGAGAGAGGTGAATTAGATTTGTATATTTGATTATATGTATATATCTGTCAAATAATAGTATATTTGTAACTAATATACATATGTATATCTATCGAACCGGCTATGTATATATCTGCCAAAATAATTATATATATGTAGCTGGTGTACAATATGTAATTGTATATCTAGCAAAAAATTTATAGAGAGGGAGAGAGGAGAGAAGCGAGAGAGAGCAAGAGAGAAGAGAGAAGATAACAACAAACCCTAACTATAAAAACAAAATCCTAACTATAACTATAAATATATTTTTTCAAACTATAGTGATATAATAAAAATATATATATTTGTCTAGTTACATTATTTTTTCTATTATTAATACACCACATGCTCCTATTTGCTACTTTTCGGACAGCTCATCGACTTGGCCAAATTATTCAATCTGACATCGACTAATATTTTGAGTATGAACTGTGTTCTTGCATGACGAAGAATTCGTTATTTTGCTAGTCTGCAATTTTCGACTGTAAATTTTACTGGATATATTATTATATTCACTTCACCTTTTTTGAGCTTTAATATATGAGCTTGAAGTCAAAAAGGATAATAAATTATTAGGAAAATTTTAAAAAGGCAATTAAAAGATAATATTTTAAGTTTAACTTTTCAACATGAGATATTGAAGGCTATAAAATTAAAAAAACATTTTAATATATTTGATATAATTTTAATTCAAAATTATAAAATTAATTTTTTTTAATTTTTCTCGAATTTCATGTCAAATTAAAATGGGTCATTTTTTTAAATGGGAGCATAAGTTTCCTAAAAAATTTCGGGAAGTCTTGAGAAAAAACAACACTAATAATAAGAAATTTTGGCCATACATGGAGAGATTGACACGTATTTCACAAGTGTTATGCTTCTTTTATCCTACTTCTCTACGTGTCCATTTCATCTTTTTTAATAGAAAAATTCTCTAGGGGTTACAAAAATAAATGTGTTAAAAATATTATTAATTTTGCATGCTTTCATCAATAAAAAAAACTATAAATAAAAAATATAAATGGAGAAGAAAAAGATTAAATATTCCGACAGACTTAAATTCAAATGCTAAGGACAAAAATTAAAAGTTAATCTATTTGAAGGGTCAATATAAAATTAAATGGTGATTGGTAGGAAACAAACTAATTTTTAATTTCTTATTTGATTAGTCAAATAGTTTTCTATTCATGCCAACCTACTTCATCTTTATCCACAATAATTGTCTATAAAAGAAATGAATATTTGGATGATCACATGTTCTAATGTATTATGTTTAAAAAGTTGATATTAATATGATTTTGAACAACATTTTCTTGCTAATTTTTTAGGTTAAGTTAGATTTAATATTAATTTTTTTTAATAGTATAGATAATATTATTATATAAATAGTTAAATATTATTCTTTTCGTTTTATTTTAGTTGTCATAGTTTTCATTTTTAGAGTCAAACTATATAAACTTTGACTAACATTTTAAGATGTATTTTTCATTTATTAATATGAAAAAAAATCATGTATTGGTTCAGACAAATCCATTTTTTATAAAAAATCAAAAACGAAGAATTTCATGACTTTATTGACCTGACCAGGGAAAAAGCAAAAATTGCATTCAACAATATATTTTTCTTATTATTTTTTAATATCTGAATTTTTATTTTAAAATATAAAGTTAATTTAATCTAATTTAACTTTTAAACTTAATTAAATAAATTTTGAAAAAGGCACAATATAACAACTAAAATGAGATAGAAAAAAATATTAACTCTTCATCAATTATTTTCTATTTATTTATTACTCCACTAATCAACACCAACAAATATAAGCAAACAAAAAAAATCACTTATTTGTTGAAAACATTTTCCTCCCTGCCAAACACACCCCAACTTAATTATTGTATACACACTAGGCTCCCTCTATAAATTTGCATGAGTAATGAGTTTCACAGCATAAAGAGCACACACCCCTAAAGAAATCAATTAAAGAGAGACAGAAAAAGAGTGATGGCTTCCATGAAATTGCAAGGTACAATAGTAATGTTGATGATGATGGTGATGATAAGTTTAATGTTGTCAATTTCCCCAGCCCATGCTGCCTCTTGCTCAGAGTACTGCTCTAAAAGCTGCCCTTTCTGTGATGGACAGCCTGCCTACCAAGTCTGCTGCATCAACAACTGCTGCCCTTCCTTCCGCGTCAGCATCCTTTCTAATTTTCTCCGTATCTAAAATGGATCATGAAGAAGGTGATCCATCATGTATATAAGTATGTCCAATAAATCTGCAGTGAATAAATAATGTACTATTAAAAACTGCAGAGAGTTTGAGGGAGTTGTGCACAACTCTGTACATGTATGTATGTTAAGGGAATTACGTCTCCCGACCATTCCTGTTTCTTGTTCTAATTCTCACTATCTTAAATGATCAAACCATATCTAATGTGTGAGAGAAGAAATTTGAGCTGTCTCATGTAAACTGAGATAACAATGGACAATGTAAGTTAAACCAAATAACACAAACGGAAAATTTAGACGATAGAAATTGAGCAATGAAACACATAATGAAATATTATGAGAAGAGAATATTGTGATAACGAAGATATCGGTTAACTTTTAGTTCATAATTGAGAATTGAATATGAATTAAATTTTATAATGATTAACTTATTTTATTGATTAGACAATTATAGTTGGACGTCTCACAAATTTACTACCAAGAAAAGTAAAATTTAGCTTGAGACGCATAATCATAGAGTTCAACCACCATGTTTAAGCTAATTTGAGATTAAAAGAATTAATTGGTTCTGATCAGTGAGCCTTAATTAAGCATTCAGCACCAATTGCATCAATTTTTAAAAGCGGTCTTTTCTACTGAATAATTAATTAAGAAGTATAGTAACTTTTGGGAAGGAAATTATACCCCTACCATCGCAATTTGACGTCTACATCTGCTTCATTTTATATGAAGATTTATAAGAGAAATTGACATGCATATATATAATTATAATTATAGCTATATATTACCAGGATTTTCATAATCAAAAACTAGGCTTAGCAATATAAAATTCCCCCAAAAAAATTTATAGAACGGATTACCAAAATTTTAATTTTTAACAAAATGTGTATTTTGTGGCTCATTGGATTCTGTTGAAGAAATACATTTCTTGACGACTCGTCAGATTCCTATACAAACTCCTACATTAAAGTCCATGACACAAAAATCTCAAAAGCTCCAGTTTAATATGGCAAAAATTCCATCAAAACCTACAACAACAACATACCAGGTTGAAGTACCAGGTTGAAGTGAAATCTGGAAGGATAGAATATACGCAAACTTTACCACTATCTTGTAATAAAAATAGAGAGACTGTTTCCGACAAAATCCATTAAAATCTCAAAACTTAAATTGAGGGGAAATTGATGTCAAATTTCACCATATTAAGATCAATAGCCTATTGAGAGAGAAGGAAATTTTGAAAAGATTCTTCTTGTGCCACCTCATCTTGTTAATTAATTACTCAGGGAGGGAATATGACTTGCTCTTATACAATTTCAAGAAGAATCAAATTTATATTATTCAATTCAAGAATATCTTTTTAAAAATGATACACAATGTTATTAAAAAAATTTAATATCGTGAAAGAATGAAATTTTAAATAGAAACCCATTAAGTAATACTCCCTCTCCCCTTGTTCAGTTTCCTTGTGACTGTGTCATTTTTCGAAATTGAAGTAGCTAAATTTTATATTTGAAATTTAAAATTTTAGATGGTTGAAAATTTTACAAAAAAATTTATAAATTTCTATCCTTCTCATATTAATCTGATAAAACAAGTGAACGAAAGGAGTATACTAATAAATATTTCTATAAAACACGACAAGTTACACTGAATGAGCCCATAATTGCGGAATTGCCAAATTTATTGGGAACAATTAAAAAATATGTATTAAATAACTGTGATTGGGACTACTTTAATCAGTTGAATCTGATCAACTATTAATACTAAAATGAGACAATATTGTTACTTATTTATAACGTAAATCAATATTAGAGAACATGAAATTAGCTGTAGAATTTGTCATTAAAAAACTTCTAACTCATTAATTTTTTTTTATTATTCATCGCTAATACGTAGCTAAATGAAACTAAAATAAGATTTTAATTTTGAAATTTTACTCGTCGCTAATTCCTTATTTTTTTTAATAATGAATATGCTCAATATACTCGTAGTATTTTGTCAATAACGTAAATATGATCAAGTGCTCATAATATTTTGTAAAATAATGCTCCTATTCATTTTCTCTAGCTAATTTATGTCTAACTTACAATTATATTCAAATTGAAGGGTAGGGTGTGTTTGGTATAGAGGAAAACATTTTTTATTTTTCCTGAAAAATGAGTTGATTTCTAACTTATTTTCTCATGTTTGGTTGAAAGTATTGTTTGGTTAATAAATAAAAATATTTTTTTAAAAAATTACTTTGTTAGAGAGTAGAAAACATCTTTTAGAAAAATTATTTTGATATGTTTTCATAGTTTAAAATATTTTTTAAAAATAATTATTTAAATCCCTTTTGGGGGGTTGGGGTTGGGTGGAGGTGGAGAAGGAGGGCGGGTAAAGTAAAAATTTAAGATTTTGAAAATTTGAATTTTTTTAAAAATAAATTTTTTACTTTTTTTTGTTATGGGAGTGGAGGGGATGGAGGCGTGGCGCAGGCAAAAAATTAAAAATTTTAAAATTTAAAATAAAAATGAATTTTTAGTTTTTCTTTGTATGGGTGGAAGGGGGTGGCGAGGGGGGAGAGGGGCTGCTGTAAAAATTAAAATATTTATTCAAAACAATTTTTTTTTGGTGGGTGGTGGGTGGGGGTGGGCTGTGGGAAAATTGGGGGGCTCGGAATAGAAATGGGAAAAAATTTGAATTTTTTTTGAAAAATAATTTTTTAATCTTATTTTATTTTTAAAATAATAATAATTTTTTTTTAGGGGGAGGAGAGTGAGTTCGTGGTATAGATGAGATAAAAAAAATCAATTTGAAATTGAATAAGAGTTTTGAAAAATGTTTTTCTTAATTTTTGGAAGGAAATCATTTTTTTTTAAATTTAAAAAAAATGAGTTGATCTAGAAAATATTTTTCAAAATATTTAAACCAATCAAACATAAAGAAATTGAAAAATATTTTTCGCCATACCAATGCCCGGAAAAAAAAGTAAAACTTCACCGGGCACTAGTTAAGTTAAAAATAAAGTTTATTTCCGTTTGGTGCAAAAAACCATCTTAACAATGATGAAATCGCATTAAAAAGAAAAATTATATGAAAAAACCAAAAAATTTAAATTAATTAATTATATGAAAAAAATCACACTTTTAAATTAATAATTAAGTCATATATTTTGGTATCAAAATTACTCAGTACTAGTCAGTAATGTAGGTGGAAAAATATTTTTTCAAAAAACAAAAAAGAATTAATTAAAGTAAGGAAATCTTTTCATTTTCAGAAATTGAAACGTGCATATATAACACAGCTATTTCACAATAATTCATGTCCCATCCGTCACGGGTGAAATAAGAGGTTATTTCTATGGGGGCCTATATGTTCATAATGAGCTCAATTATTGCCTCATCATCTTTTCTGGCATCGTGTTAATCTAAAAATTTTATATAAATAATATTTATCATTAAAATAAATATAATATTTATATAAATAAAATTTAATTTTTAAAAAAATTACTAAACATAAAATGAGTAGTTTGTAATTTTAGTTATTCTTTTTCTTTTTAAAATTTCTATATTACATACTTTTATGAACAAAATTTTAGTTAATTTCAAAGTCTTAAATAATAAAAAAAATAATAAGATTTTTTTCTTTTCCTTCATATCCTAGACAATTATTTATATAGTCCAAAATCAAGAGTGAATTCTAAATATAAAGAAATTCTAATTTAAAAGTGAATCTTGAAATTATTCTGCCTTTTATCTTTTCTCCCACGTTTCAATTTATTTTTCGAGATTCGTTTATCAAAAGTTCTTATTTTTTTATTTTCTCGTGTTGTTTGTATGTATTGAAGCTATATTAAATTATTTTCTTACTTGATTCTATGTATTTATTAAAAAATATTTAATATTTATAATAATTATAAAAAAAATTATAAATTTATTCGTTACGATACAATATCATTCAATCGAATCAAATATTAAGACAAAATAAAGGCGAAACGCAAATAGCCCCGAATAGAGAAGTTGGTTTTAACGTGGGCCTATATGTAATGACTAATGAATGAGCTCAATTATTGCCTAAAAATCCTTTCTCAATTCTTCTTTTGTGCATTGAAGGTGTGTTTGTTGAGTCATATAATTTTTGCCTATATTTTGATTTATTTTTTTATTTTTATCTCTCGTAAATAATTTCTTAATAAAATATAAATTTATATTTTTATATTATAATATATAATAAGTTATATCTCATGCTCTTAAAAAAAATCTGTCTTGTTAGATTTAAATTCAAATGCTAAAAACAAAAATGAAGAATTAATTTATTTGAAGGTAAAAAATAAAAACCAATCGACCATTTTAAAAGGCAAATAATGCCATTAAAGAGTGTTTGGTAGGAAGCAAATTAATTTTTAATTTTTTTATTTGATCAGTCAAATGAATATTGAGCTTACTTTTATCTCAAAAAAGTAAATTCATCAATTAGAGGATCGTCTGATACTACATAAAACCATCACTCACTTCTTTGATTAATTAATAATTGATATGAGACTCAACATTCCGTGGCACGCGTAAGATCAAATATCTAAAATATGAATAATATAATATGGAAGTCTAACATCGAAACATTAATAATTTGGATGAATTGCTTGCTCTAATGTGTTGTGTTTAAAAAGTTGATATTCATATGATTTTTGGAGTTGAACTAATTTTTGAAGTTGAGTTAGATCTAATATCAATTTCTCTAAACAATCTAACTAATACTACTATATAAATAGTTAAATACTACTCGCTCCATCCTATTTGAGTGATAACTTTCATTTTTAGAGTCAAACTATATAAACTTTGACTAATATTTTAAGAAGTATTATTTTAACCATATTAATATTAAAAAAAATTGCAATCAATAATCCATACTTTTCTTATAGTTCTTGAATATCTGAATTTTTATTTTAAATTATCAAATTAATTTAATCTAATTCAACTTCAAAAATTAACCAAATTGACTTTCGAAAAACGCAACATAACAAATAAAATAGGACAAAAAGAGTAACTCTTCATCAATTATTTTCTGTTTATTTATTAACACCAACAAAAATTCACTTATTTGTTGAAAACATTTTCCTCCCTACCAAACACGCCCCAACTTAATTATTGTCTACACGGTTGGCTCCCTCTATAAATTTGCACGAGTTTCACAACACAAAGAGCAGAAATTAGTAATTAATTCACTAAATTAAAGAGAGACAGAAAAAGAGTGATGGCTTCCATGAAATTGCAAGGTACAATAGTAATGTTGATGATGATGGTGATGATAAGTTTAATGTTGTCAATTTCCCCAGCCCGTGCTGCCTCTTGCTCAGAGTACTGCTCTAACAGCTGCCCTTTCTGTGATGGACAGCCTGCCTACCAAGTCTGCTGCATCAACAACTGCTGCCCTTCCTTCCGCGTCAGCATCCTTTCTAATTTTCTCCGTATCTAAAATGGATCATGAAGAAGGTGATCAATCATATATATAAGTATGTCCAATAAATCTGCAGTGAATAAATAATGTACTGTTAAAAACTGCAGAGAGTTTGAGGGAGTTGTGCACAACTCTCTCTAGATTTGGTCTACCAAATCATGCATGTATGTTAATGGGAATTTCTTCTTGTTCAATTGATATCCCGGTTGCTTGCAACGTATCAAATTTATCTCAAATCGAAACGTTTTACCATGAATTTGTATAAACCTGTAAAATTTAAATTCTAAATCCGCTTGCGCCTCTATGCATTAGACCTGATTGGGATAAACGGACGTCCAAAACGATGGGATTGGCATAGTACGCCTTACCTGCAGCAATGAACATTCTGAATTGTGGCCAAAGCATTCAGATGTCATCATAGTACTAAACCAAATAAACAGTAACATTAATAAATTGATTAATGATGAAACACATGTTGGGTTTTAATATTGGTGAATGGGAAATGATCTGAATAGTTGCAAACATTCAGAATCAGTACCTCCAAAAGTGGTGACTGATCTGAATGGTTGCAAACATTCAGAATCAATACCTCCAAAAGTGGTGACTGATCTGAATGGTTGCAAACATTCAGAATCAGTACCTCCAACTCTATAAATTCCAGTTTGTTTCCAGAATTCAAAACAATTTTTTCTGCAATCAAACTTCCTCTCAAAATTCTCTCTTCTTTATTCTGTGTGATATACAATTGTTGAGTGGTTCGCCGCTACCAGAATTTGGAGTACTACTATTCTGGTAAGATAATCGTTCTATCCTGGGAGGGGATATTCCATCAACCTCGAGTACTGTGAGGGGAATAATTTCCTTAAGGATACACTTTGAACTAAGTGGGCTCGATTATATTCTGAAAGTTTTCTTCTTGTCAACTTTATATTTTGATTTTCTTTACAGATTTTGTTTTCATTACTAGTTTTAGTTTCTGGTTTTGAAAAACATGTTATAATCTTTGTGATTATTGTTTTCACAAAGTTTTGTTCTAAAAAAAAAAAAGTTTTGTTTACAAAATATTTTTTTTTACAAAAGTTTTGTTAACTGCAAAAGTTTTGTTCAACAAAAGTTTTTTCGTTCTAAGTATTATAATAATACATGTTCAGCAACAATCTTAAGGAAATTACATATATATATTATTATAATCTGTATTCTGTTTTGGAGACTAAAACCTGTGTGGTTTTCTACTCCGTATGAAATTTTGTATTCTGACTTGAAGATATAAAAACTTCGTTGGAATATTAAAGTTCATACTTGTACAACAATTTGAAGAACACAAAAACTTCAGTGTTGTTGATTTTTCTTTTTCTGATTATTAAGACAGTTTGTCAATTTTTGACAGTGAAAAGAAATGGAAATTGACTCTGCTACTCCTTCTGCGACTGCAACTCCTTCTGTGAATGTTGCACCAGCGGTTACTCCTACAACCCGTACCGCTGTGCCACCGGCGGAGAAACCTGCTAAGTTTACCGGTACCAACTTTAAGGGATGGCAGCAAAGAATGTTCTTTTGGCTTACTACCCTTGGCATGCAGAAGTTCACCAACGAAGACCCTCCTGTGCCTGCTGCTGATATGTCGACCAATGAAAAGTTTATGGTTGTTGAGGCATGGAAACAGGCTGATTTTTTGTGCAAAGGCTATATTTTGAGTGCCTTAGAAGATGACTTGTACAACGTCTACAGTGCAGTAGAGACCTCCAAAGAACTATGGAGTGCACTTGAAAAGAAGTACAAAACAGAAGATGCTTGCTTGAAGAAGTTTGTGGTTTCCAAATTTCTAGACTACAAAATGGTGGATGGAAAAACTGTTGGAACCCAAGTTCAAGAACTTCAACTTATCTTCCATGATCTTATTGCTGAAGGTATGGTGGTTAATGAAGCATTCCAAGTGGCTGCAATGATTGAAAAGTTGTCACCCTCATGGAAAGATTTCAAGAATTATCTTAAGCACAAGAGAAAGGAAATGAAGTTGGAAGATCTTGTGATTCGTCTCAAGATCGAGGAAGATAACAAAATCGCTGAGAAGAAGTACCATAAGAGTTCACCGATTGAAGGGGCAAACGTCATTGAACATACTGCTCCGAACATGAACAAGAAAAGGAAGGGGTCTTCTGCAAAGGAGAAGATTCCTAAGAAAAAATTCAAGGGCAACTGTTATAATTGTGGTAAAGCAGGCCATAAAGCTCCCGACTGTCGTGCCCTCAAGAAGAACAAAGAGAAAAACAAAGACCAGGCAAACATTGTGGAAAATGTTGATGACCTGTGTGCAATGTTGTCTGAGTGTAATCTGGTTGGTAACCCAAAGGAGTGGTGGCTTGATTCTGGCACCACTCGACATGTATGTGCCTTAAAGGAAGCATTTACAACCTACACTCCCGCTGGACCCGAAGAGGAGCTATACATGGGAAATACTGCAACAGCCAAAGTTGAAGGATATGGAAAATATCTGTTAAAGATGACATCCGGAAAAGTGCTGACTCTCAACAACGTCATGCACGTTCCAACAATTAGGAAGAATCTAGTTTCAGCCGCACTACTAGTGAAAAATGGGTTTAAGTGTGTGCTAGTTAGTAATAAATTTGTACTCAGTAAGAATGATATGTTTGTAGGAAAGGGCTACCTCACCGAGGGCCTTTTCAAACTTAATGTAATGGTTGTTGACAGTATTAATGGAAAATCTGCTTCTTCTTACTTATTGGAGTCAAATAATTTGTGGCATGCGCGTTTAGGACATGTCAATTACAAAACCTTGCGAAAAATGGTTAACCTTGAAATATTGCCTAAATTTGAGTGTAATATATCTAAATGTCAAATATGTGTTGAATCAAAGTTTGTTAAGCAATCGTATAAGTCTGTTCAAAAGAATTCGAATCCTTTAGACTTAATCCACACTGACATTTGTGATATGAAGTCAATACCTTCTCGCGGTGGAAAAAAGTATTTCATAACTTTTATTGACGATTGCACTCGATATTGCTATGTTTATTTGCTAAATAGTAAGGATGAAGCAATAAAAGCATTTAAGCAATATAAGAATGAAGTCGAAAATCAATTGAATAAAAGGATTAAAATGATCAGAAGTGATAGGGGTGGAGAATATGAATCTCCGTTTGCAGAAATATGTTTAGAATATGGAATCATCCATCAAACCACTGCCCCCTACACACCACAATCCAATGGAGTTGCGGAAAGGAAAAATCGGACATTAAAAGAAATGATGAATGCTTTACTAATCAGTTCCGGTTTACCGCAGAATTTGTGGGGGGAAGCTATCCTTACAGCTAACCGAATACTCAATAGAGTACCCCACAGCAAAACACACTCTATTCCGTATGAAAAATGGAAAGGAAGGAAACCCAACTTGAAATATTTTAAAGTGTGGGGGTGTCTAGCAAAGGTACAAGTTCCTTTACCCAAAAGGGTGAAAATAGGATCAAAAACAGTGGATTGTGTCTTCATTGGATATGCAACAAACAGTAAAGCATGTAGATTTTTGGTTTATGATTCTGACAATCCCGAAATTCATAATAATACGGTAATTGAATATGATAATGCTGAATTCTTTGAAAATATCTATCCGTACAAAATTGAATGCGAGTCGTCGAATGAAAGATTTAAACGACCACGGGAAGAACCAAAGGAGAATGCCCCTAGCGAAGAAGATCCACGGCGTAGCAAACGTCAAAGGACGTCTCCTTCCTTCGGTCCAGATTTTGTGACATTCTTGCTTGAAGACGAGCCTCAAACTTTCAAGGCCGCTATGTCATCTCCTGATTCAGCATTTTGGAAAGAGGCAGTCAACAGTGAGATTCAATCAATCTTAGATAACCACACATGGGAAGTGGTTGATCTTCCTCCTGGAAACAAGCCTTTAGGTTCTAAATGGATCTTTAAAAGGAAAATGAAAGCTGATGGCACCGTTGACAAATATAAGGCAAGGCTTGTGGTCAAAGGTTATAGACAAAAGGAAGGTCTTGATTATTTTGACACATACTCGCCTGTAACAAAAATAACGTCTATTCGGGTGTTGGTGGCTCTGGCAGCCTTGTATGGTCTTGAAATTCACCAAATGGATGTTAAAACAGCTTTCTTAAATGGTGATTTGGAGGAAGAAATTTACATGGAACAACCCGAGGGATTTGTTGTTCCTGGTAAAGAAAAGAAAGTGTGCAAACTTGTAAAGTCACTTTATGGACTTAAACAAGCACCCAAACAATGGCATGCTAAATTTGACCAAACCATGTTAGCAAATGGATTTAAAATCAATGAGTGTGACAAATGTGTTTACATTAAAAACACTCCAGGCCACGAAGTCATTGTTTGTTTATATGTTGATGACATGCTGATAATGAGCAAAGATCTGGCAGATATAAATGCTACAAAGCGCATGCTGGCAAGCAAATTTGACATGAAAGACTTAGGAGTCGCTGATGTGATCTTAGGAATCAGAATTCTTAGAACTTCACAAGGTTTAGCATTATCACAGTCTCACTACATTGAGAAAATACTTGACAAGTTCAAGTACTTGGATTTCAAAATTGCCAGAACTCCAATTGATGTGAGTTACGCACTTCAAAAGAGTAAAGGTGAAAGTAAATCACAAGGGGACTATGCGACAGTGTTGGGAAGTCTGATGTATATCATGAATTGTACACGACCAGATATAGCATGTGCTATTAGCAAACTAAGTCGGTTTACAAGTAATCCCGACCACACGCATTGGATGGCAATGAAACGAGTTTTGGGGTATCTGAAACATACTCAAGACTATGCTTTGCACTATAATAAATATCCCGAAGTCATTGAGGGATATAGTGATGCAAACTGGATCACTGGATCGTCTGAAGTTAAATCCACAAGTGGATATGTTTTCACAATTGGAAGTGGAGCAGTGTCTTGGAAATCATCCAAACAGACTTGCATAGCCCGTTCCACTATGGAATCTGAATTTATAGCTTTAGACAAGGCCGGTGAAGAAGCTGAATGGCTCCGGAATTTCCTAGAAGATATTCCATTCTGGCCCAAACCTCTGGCTCCTATTTGTATACATTGTGACAATCAAGCAGCAATAGGTAGGGCAGGGAGCGTAATGTATAACGGAAAATCTCGTCACATACGACGGAGACACAATACCGTTAGACAACTCCTCTCTAGTGGCGTTATCACGATTGACTATGTAAAGTCAAGAGATAACGTAGCGGATCCACTTACAAAAGGCTTAACTAGAGAAGGAGTTAGTAGATCATCAATGGGAATGGGATTAAGGCCGAGGACAAGTCATCATGGCGGTAACTCTACCTAGTAGACTGGAGATCCCAAGAGCTAGGTTCAAAGAGATCAAACAAAGTTGTGACTGACGGCTCAACATTGTCAAATAAATCAACCCATTCTCGGATGAAGACAATGTTCAGAAATAAGGATAAAACTTTATGGCTCGTTAATGAGTTAACAAAGCATTAAAGTTTTTTTAATGATTATCTAAATCTGGCAGTGGATGACCAGATAATGTGGCTAAAGAACCACATGTTTAGAAATCACCTATGTGAGGGTTAAGTGTAAGCCGCTTTTAAGGGGAATGACAGTGAAGGCCCATTCTCTATGCTCTCATGAAACCAGGCGGTGTTCATGGCTGAAACGAACACAACCGTGAGAACCATAAACAATTGATGGTTGATTGTGTGACTTATGTTGTCTAGATATACAACAAAGTTCAACGGTTCAAAGATATCAAATCTACCGATTGATCGAGTATATTCGATATAAGTTCACTACGGAAAGTTCAAAGGGAAACCTACTTATCCAGATGCAGTCAATCTTCGCCAGTATATCACACTCGTCCGCTCATCCATTTATTTTATGGTCATTCCCCATTCATGTGGGGGATTGTTGGGTTTTAATATTGGTGAATGGGAAATGATCTGAATAGTTGCAAACATTCAGAATCAGTACCTCCAAAAGTGGTGACTGATCTGAATGGTTGCAAACATTCAGAATCAATACCTCCAAAAGTGGTGACTGATCTGAATGGTTGCAAACATTCAGAATCAGTACCTCCAACTCTATAAATTCCAGTTTGTTTCCAGAATTCAAAACAATTTTTTCTGCAATCAAACTTCCTCTCAAAATTCTCTCTTCTTTATTCTGTGTGATATACAATTGTTGAGTGGTTCGCCGCTACCAGAATTTGGAGTACTACTATTCTGGTAAGATAATCGTTCTATCCTGGGAGGGGATATTCCATCAACCTCGAGTACTGTGAGGGGAATAATTTCCTTAAGGATACACTTTGAACTAAGTGGGCTCGATTATATTCTGAAAGTTTTCTTCTTGTCAACTTTATATTTTGATTTTCTTTACAGATTTTGTTTTCATTACTAGTTTTAGTTTCTGGTTTTGAAAAACATGTTATAATCTTTGTGATTATTGTTTTCACAAAGTTTTGTTCTAAAAAAAAAAAAAAGTTTTGTTTACAAAATATTTTTTTTTACAAAAGTTTTGTTAACTGCAAAAGTTTTGTTCAACAAAAGTTTTTTCGTTCTAAGTATTATAATAATACATGTTCAGCAACAACACATACTTCCCTTTGGATCTTATCGGGTGCGGTTCAAGTATATTAGTGGTCTAAAGCAAAAATCGATCGTAAATAAAATTTATGTAGTATTTTTCTAAAAATATCTATAACCTATTATTACTAAAATAAAAATTGAGACCCCTAAAATTTGGAAGCCTAAAGCGCTTGCCTTTTTTCTAACACTGTCGAGCCACTCCTAGGTCTTACAGAAATATTATGAGAAGATGAAAGATAATATTGTGATAGTCTTTATAATTATATCTTCGAGATCTCATGATTTTTAACTCATTTCGTTAATTACCGACCAATCGCAATAAATCAGAACTTTGGATGCCCAGTGATCAGTACTTAGTGCTGTCTATATCAGTAGGTCCACTAAATTATTGTAACCTTGGAATTCACCTCTCTTCGTTTCAATACTAAATGTTGAAGTTTAATGAAGGAGACGCTAAATCAGCAAGTGTATTGTGAATTACAAAATCAAATCCAATTTGCTTAATTTGCCAGACATTACATTGAAGTTGTTTTGGTAATCTCTTTTAAACTTGTGAATTCTAAGAAATTGCCAGACATTACTAGAGTACAAGTTCTCAATTTTCTTTTAACGTCATAATTTAAGAGAAAATACATTCTTTTTTCTTCTTTCGATTTTCGAATTTCATGTGTTTTTTTTTCAAATATCCTTCCTCCAATTATTTTGAAACTTACATCTATAAAATATTTACAGTATTATAAGTGATAATAATAGATATTAAAAACTTACCTAAAGATACTAATAATTCATTTTTACGTCTAAAGTTTAATAATGTAATAAAGTTATTTTGAGTCGGATATATAATACATTCTCGTGTTTATAAGATACTAATATAGTATAACAAATCGAAAAAAAAGTACACCATCTAAAAATCTATAAGAAAAAAAAGGAAAAACTGTCTAATATTGGGTATTCATGTAAAAAAAAAAAAGAACAATACGAATATTATTTAAATTTGATTATCAAAATAGGACACCCCATGAATTTTGTATTTAGTTTGAGATGAAGAATCATAGAGTTGAACCAGTATGTTAAAGTTATTTGAAACTAAGAAATTATGGGGTATTTCGATAAGTTAAAAGTCAAAAGTTTTAAGTTGGGGACGTCCTACTTTTGACTTTTAATTTTTTTTTTGTACTTTTTTTTACCTCTGTACCATCCAAGCACTTTCAAAATTTAAAAAGTAATTAAAAACTAAAAATCAAAAGAATAAGTCAATCCAAACATTCACTTAGTTGATTTTAATCAGTGAACATTAATTAAGCATTATGCACCAACTGCATCAATTAAAGCGATCTTTTCTATTGAATAATAATTAATTAAGAAGTATAGTAAGTTTTTTGGAAGGAAATTATACCCCCACCCTCGCAATTTTGACATTTCATTTTATATGACGATTTTGAGAGAAATTGACATGTATATATAATTATTAGGATTTTAATCAAAAATTAAGCTTAACAACTAAAAGAGGTGTTCATCGTTGTAAAAGAGGTGGATAAGAAAGGTAGGGAGTATATTTGGGGGACTACAATTGATAAAAAAAAAAAAATGGCATTTGTATCTTGGGATAGAGTCAGTGGCGGAGCCAGAATTTACATTAAGGGGTGTCAAAATATAGAGTAATACGAAGTCATGAACGAACGAACTACAAAGTCGCGAAGATGACTGGAACGTGGAGGTCGTTGGAGACTTGGACCACTGCTGTGCCTCTTGGATTTTGAAACTGGGGATTTGTTAAATCTCTAAAAATATATCCTTTTTAAAACTAAAATATTAAAGTCAAATAGTCTATTTTAATTTAAGTCAATCATTTAAGAATTAAAGGGTAAAAAAGGCTTCGGTAAAAACAAAGTAAAAAAATGCATCAGTTATTTTTAAAAAATGCATCAATTTTTTTTAAAAAAAGCTAAAAATTAAAGAACCTCAGCTAAAAAATGCTAATTTAAAAATAAAGAGAAAAATGCATAAAGAAAAAAGAAATGTATCCGTTTTTTTAAGAAAAAGCGCTCAAAATAAAAAAAAAACCCAATTGGGTTCAAACTTTAGATGCCAAGAAGGAGTTTTGCAACCCCTCAACCACTGAGCTAGTTTTTCACCTTATGTCAAGAAGTGTCAAATTTAATATATATATAGATATAAAATCAAAATTTGACTTATTTAGACAGTGTAATTTTTCGACGAAGGAGTGTCGCTTGACATCCCTAGGCAAAGGGTAGATCCGCCCATGGATAAAGTATGCATACCAAAGAAATATGGAGGCCTTAATGTTAAAGGCTGTGGAAAATTGGAATGTAGCTTCAGTTGGTAAACTTCTAGGCAACTTGCTTTAAAAGAAGACTCTCTATGGATGGAATGGGTACGTGGAATCTACATAAAGACAGATATCAATATTTGAAATCACGAGGCCTCATTGGATAGTAGCTGTATTGGAGAAAATTGAACACACTGAAGAACAAAATGACAAAGTGATATACATAGGGATGTTATAACCTCACTGCAACAGGAGCCTACTCTATATCGAAAAGCTACAGGGGCGCAGGTGAAGTGGGATATTGCTGAACTTGTTTGGAACAATGTCTCTCCTCCCAAGCATAGGTTTATTAATGGTTAGTTGTGCACCAAAGGCTACTTACTAAGAGGAGGTTAGCTCATATGAATATACATGTTGAAGATATGTTATGCTACCTATGTAATACACAAGAAGTAGAGACAATTCATCACCTGTTCAAAACTGTTGATGGTTCAGCTCAGCAAGAGATGAAGTATTCCCATGATTTGGAGTGGTTCTACCATCTGGAGGAATTAAACAAGTCCTGGAAATAATCATGAGAATGCATTGGAAGAAATTTAAAAAGGAAATAGTGACAACGATTCTGGGAGGTCTGATGTACCACACTTGGAGGGCTAGAAATTAGAGATTATACAAAGTTAGTGTACAAAGCAATGATATAGTAGAGAAAGTGAAACTAGAAATTGTAAAGAGAATAGAGTTTTTTAAGCATTCAAGGCGTGCTCATAGAAGTAGGACCTTTTGGCAAAAATTTATATGTAGTTAATGATAATTCACAATGTTATAAAAAAAAAAAATTAAAACCCACAAATATTAAGAGCTACATCATTAAATTGCAACTGAACTCGGATTTGAAAATTTGTAGTAGTTCTTTTAATAGGTATAGCTGGGATTCCTGGGAATACCTTGACAAAGCTATACAGGATTTGGGGTAGATTGAAGATTATTTGGATTAATGTGGAGTCAAAATTCAAAGTTGAAATCGATTGGAACACATTACCATGTATATCATATACGATATACATAATATACACAAATAAACACTAAAAAAGATATACTCGGATATAAAATGATATATATGGAAGTTACTTTAACATGAAAGATATACAAATGGCCTAGTGTTTCAAATTTTCAAAAATTGATAGTATAAGAATTCCAACGTTCTCACCGAGAGAGAAAGGAAATCGTCGATGGCCAGACCGCGGCGTGGAGGTGGTCGTTTGGAGGAGGTACGATGGTTCATTTGGCTATAGTATATATGGCGCCATGTTTGATTGTTATCATTAAAATGGAGAAATTTGGATAAACTAAGATGAAAGGGGTCTAGTTTTGTGCTATTTAGTGAGCAACCCAACATAAAACTTTTAAGAAAATATACAAGTTTGCCCCCTTAAATTACGTTTACCAATTTATTTACTTTTCTACCAACTAATTTACATATTTACCAAGTCCAAATTTCTAAATTTTTAATTAAAATAATGAATTTTCCTTTTTTTTTTAATTTTTGACAAGGTGATATAGACCCGCATTTAATGCGGGTCAGACTTCATTAAATGGAGCATTAAATGCGGTCAGAGGTTATTAAATGCACCACATCAATTTTTTTTTTTTAATAAACAAAATGTACTATGTTAAAATTGATTTTTCATCTTCTTCTTTGTTGTATTATTATTTGTTTAGCAAGAATTTCTCTCCTTCTTCTTCACAACGTTCCTTCATCATCAGGTATGTATTTATTGAACTTTATTTTTTGGTTTTCGTTTTGAGTCGGGTTCTAGTAATGGTCATCTCCCATTTTTTGTAAAGGTTATCTCAACCCGTTTTTTTTTAATTTTTTTTGCACTCAATGTCGTTGTTCTTCCTTCCAACTTCTTTTTTCGTTATTTTCGAAAGTTATGAAATTTTTTGGATTTGTTGTTGTTCTTTCAGTGGGTTCTTGGTATTTTGTATTGCGGGTTGCTTTCAATAATCTTAAGATTCAAGTAATGGTCATCTCCCATTTTGTGTAAAGCTTATCTCAACCTTTTTTTTTTTGAATTTTTTTGCATCCCATGTCGTTCTTCTTTCACTGTTATTTTCCTTCACTGTTAGATGACCTTTATTTTTTTGTTTGCAACTGCTAATTAGGGGGTCTTTGACTTTAGCATGTGCTGTATATCCTCTTGTTTGTATGTAATTTGTTTTTTTTTGGGCAGCAAATGTTTGTTTGTATTGCAAATGTTGGTGTATTTTTTTTTGGTTTTAGGCATGGCTGTGAGTTGGTATTTTTTATGGTGTCCAACTATGGATGCCGGTTTGGGGATAATGGTATTGCTGATGGTAAGTTTGTATGCTAATCTGGTAATTGGATGTTTTTTGTTATGTATGCTGTTTTGGTATGCATGATGGTAGTTTGTATGGTTTTGTTTTTGTTTACTGATTTTTGGTATGAAAGATGTAAATTTTTGGTGTAGTTTATGGTATTATTCATTATTGTCAGAATTGGTATTTTTATACGGTATTGCTGATGGTAAGGTTGTATGCTAATTTGGTAATGAGATGGTTTTTTGTATATTTGCTATTTTTGGTATGCATGATGGTAGTTTGTATGGTTTTGTACATGTTTACTGATTTTTGGTATGAAAGATGTAATTTTTTGGTGCATTTTATGGTATTCTTCATTATTGTCACACTTGGTATGTTATATGGTATTGTTGATGGTAAGTTTGTATGATAATTTGGTAATTGGATGGTTTTGTTATGTTTGCTGTTTTGGTATGCATGATGGTAGTTTGTATGGTTTTGTTCATTTTTACTGTTTTTTGGTATGAAAGATGTAATTTTTCTGGTGTAGTTTATGGTATTATTCATTATTGTCAGATTTGGTATTTTTATATGGTATTGCTGATGGTAAGGTTGTATGCTAATTTGGTAACGGGATGGTTTTTTGGTATGTTAGCTATTTTGGTATAGCTAATGAGTATGATTATGTTCAGATCGGATCAAAGTCTTTTGACCCAGCCTTCTGTCGATTATGTTATGGCACTTTATTATGGGATTATGGCACCAAAAAAAATGAGAATGGTGCCATAAGTGAAAGTGAGGTGACGGGGAAGGTGGTCAGCCGCTTTGGTGGTCCGAGGAGGCAGGTTGAGCATGTTGGACAAAGTGAAAGAGTACCGGCATCCAAGTATGTTCCGAGGAGGAAATCGTAGTTTTTAATTGTATTGTTGGACATAATATACCCCCCCCCCCCCCCCCGCAGATTTTGTGAACAATGTTGTATATTTTTTTTTCCCAGTGGATTGATTTTTAATATTAAATTTCCATTTTTTCGTTCTAGTTGTTTTTTTTTTTCAATTGTTATTTGGTGTAAATTTGCATGTTTCACTGTCCCAGGTTAAAGCTATGCGTACTGACATGTTTTTTATTTTAAATTTATTTCACAACATCCCCATTACACCTAAATGAAAACCATTCGTAATATCACAAGTATACCAAAGAAATACTATTAGTATCTTCACTCCCAAAAAAAAAAAAAATGTTTGTGATATTTCGTGACGTTTATGCAGGCACTATGCATAATTACCCCACACGTATATGTCCAATGGGATGAATAATTAACCTCCTTACCAATTTTTACAAATCCTTCACAAAACCAATATGGAACCCATGTTGTATACCACAAACAACACCAAACAACTGGAATTGGTCTCTTCACTAATGGAAAATATTTATCATTGTTATATTATTAATACTTGCAAAGGATTGTATCAAACACTAGGCTGACCAAACCCCATCCAATAAAAAAACCTTTGGTCAACACCTTATTAAATACCCCAAAAATATTCCCTCCATTTTATCTTTTGGGTAAAGATTATGCATGAAAAAAATGGAGGACAAAGGCCCCCAACCGTACCGCATTGATGTGCCCTCCCTTTATAGGGTGTGGTAGGCTGCCATCATTCCATCAAATCAATTAATTTGATTTGATGGGTCTACTTCTAATAAATATTTTCAATACATTTCCCGTAAATATTTTTTAAAATACCATAATTAATACATAACATTTTTTAGTTGTGTAGAATAAGACAAATATGTAGGAACATCTTAATAAATATTTAATTCCACGAAATTTTCTACAATTACCTTCTTATTTTTTTTTTAATAAAAAATTGTATTATCAATTATTTTTTTATATTGTAAATTTTTTTCTATTATGACAATATCAATTATACGTAAGACTAATTTTTTCGTGAACACCAAATTTTTTTGTTCATAGTACAATCATTTTACGCTTTACATTACGTTTATACATTGAAAATTTTATTCTCCAATTGGGAAGAACATACTACTTCTTTGTTAATTATTAAAAAAAAAATTAAAAAATTAAACAAGAAACCCATTTCCTACACCAACTTCTAAATCTTTTAAATATCATCAATTTATTCTTCCTTTTCACCACCTATCACATCACACTTTAATCAACTTTATCATAAAAAAAAATACTCTCTTTCCTACTTTTTAATAAAAGTTGGTATAAATTTGGTAATTTAAATAAAGTTGGTAATGGCTTGTAATTTCATAACCTAAAAAAGGCATTTTTGAAATCCACCCTAAATTAAATTCATATATAGTAAATCCATCATTTGAACATTATTCTTCGAGTTCAGGATTCAATGATGTCCAAAATGTACAATTTTTACTTATTTAATAAAAGAATTTCACGTGACTGCTACAATATTCCTTGTCTGTCACTACTTGTCTCTTGTCACTACTTCTTGTCTCTTCACTACCATACTTTTTTAGCGTTTTTCCTATTTTGCCGTTTTCTGCAATAGTTCTTCACATGTCTAAGTTATGTAATGCATATATACATACATACATACATATACATACGTGCACACTTACACATACGCCCCTGCTTTACTCAAAAAACAGAAACGGGAGTTGACTTATGAACATATAAATCGAATGATCACCCTTATGTTGAGTGCTCAATCTATAAATCGAATGACTATATATTTTTAAATAAATTTATTATTGTATGTTTATGGTTTTCTAAGAAATTAAATAAAGGGAAATCATGAAAAATAAAATTGAAAAAAAAATCCAAATTATAAAGAAAGATATAGATCTTGGTTCACAAAAGATGTATAAAATGTATAAATTTATACAAAATATACATATGTATAGTGTATATATTGTTTATCTATCGTTCATATTAATAAACTGATTAATTGAATTGTATATAACTATATATCTATAACTTTTCTGAATATATATACAACAAATATACAGAAGTCCAGCAATTTCCGTATGAACAATGATTACGTAACTTTGATAACTAAACAGAAAATAGCAGAAAGGTAACATTAAATATAATATTTCAGACTAAATTAAATGTATAGTTACTTGTCCACATAAATAACTTGTTGTATCGTTAGGTGTTGACAAAAAGATTAATAGCCTATCGTTTTCAGTGTTAATTATTGGTACAGCATAGTCAATAGACAAAAGTTAATAAGTAGTTCACAATTTGAATTTTTTTTTTCTTTGTATGTTAATGACTGATTTAGAGTCGAGTTATTCAAATATAATTAAACTTTGTTACCTGTAACTCGAATTATATAAAAATAAAAAGTTAAATTGTATGTTCAGTGTTAAGATTTAAGAAAGTATATAGACTTCTTAATTTCCTAGCATATTTGTAGGATTGCTTCTTTATTTATTTCCATAGTTAGTACTTATCAAATGTGTTATATTCATACCTGCTTATCTAATGAAATAATATATAAAGTTATTTTTCTACAATTTCTAGTATATGGTATCAGAAGTAGACTCCGCCTATGGGTTGATGAGAAGAGAGTTCTCAGGAAATAACCTCTCATATAGTAGTAAGGTTTGTGTACACTCTGCCCTCTCCAGACCCCACTTGTGGAATTCCACTGGGTATGTTATTGTTGGTGGTGGTGATATCAGAAGTAGACCCCATAGTCCCTTCTTGTTGCATTAGGGCCGTTGATCCACGTTCAATAAGTTCTGAACATGCGGGGGAGTGTTAAGTTGAGGAAATGAGTTGTGATCTTCTTATATGATCTTAGATAATTTTTCTTTTTTAAGCTAGTTTATGAGGTTGAGTTAGACTGAAGAGTACGCCAGGATGATAAAAAGCTTAACACCTCTCATTCTTATTACTTTTTCAATATGAAAATGAAAAAAAAAACAAAAAAAAAATGAAAAATCAAAAGGTTGTGTTTATTCAAAACCCCAATTGTGACATCCCTTCTTTCCCACTTCACACCTCGGAACGCACCCTTCTTATAGACTTATAGAGATAAACGCGCTTTCACATCTTCTTAACCCGAAATGGCTGGGGAGAGGAAAGGTCATATTTCCCCACACACAAGAGTCAAATGGCAAAAACACATGAAGTATAAGTTTTTCATGAGTTTTACATTTTAACTATCAGTCGTTCCCTTTTTAAACATGAACTAACCATAAGTTCCAGCTTACCTACCAGTTGTTTACTTTCCCTACCAGAATTATTACTACCTATGTATTAAAACATACCTAGTCGAGTAGATGCAGATAGTTCAGGTAGGGAAAAGGGAATAATTAATAGTTGGGATGTGAAACTCACAAAAAAATTATTAACTGATAGTTAGAGTCTAATGGTGTTTTTAAGAATTATCTCTATATATAGTAAGATCACTTTACCAACTTTGAATTATTGACGGTAAATCTTGAATTCGCCTCTGGATGCCACGCGGAAAAAGGCATGGGTGTCCAAGCTAGTAGTAGTGTGTTCTTGTTAGTTCCTTATATGTTGCTGGAGTCCCGGAGAAAGTGTGAATACGAGAATTACTACACTCCAGCTTTAATAGTTTGGCCAATTTGGTCGATTTGTTGTTGAAAATCAACAATGGATTTAAGTAAACACGTGCCATCAAATAAACAGAACCGACCAAAAAAATGTCCAAGAATTTTGGTCTTTTTTCAACGTTGTAGCTCACCCACCATTGTCCACGTGTTGATATCTCCTAGTACTACTTTTCTTTTAACTCCAAATTTGTATTACTCTTTATTATAAGGACCCCCCCAATGCTTATTCTAAGTGAAGTTCATTTTCTTGAATCTATAACCAATTGCTTTTGTATGTTGAATGGTCCAAATGGCTTCAAATTTGCTCTACTCTGCTTTGGCCTTAGTGCTGTTTTTGTTTGTAGCAGAGCTTTGTTGCTACATTGAGTCAGTTAGTGGGGTTGTTTTGGGTTCAAGATTGTTAGCTAAAGAGAACCAAGCATGGTTTTCTGATAATAAAACATTTGCATTTGGGTTCACTCCAACAACAGAATCACATGATCAATACCAGTTGTCTATTTGGTTTGCACAACTTCCAGGGGATAGAACATTGGTTTGGTCACCTAGCATGTAAGTGCAACAACTTTCTCTATTAAGTACTACTCCCTCCGTTCGAATTTATGTGGCACCATTCGGATTTCCGGATTCAAACAAATCTATCTTTGACGGTATGATTTTCAAATAGGTTTGAATTATTAATTATTGTGACTTATAGTACTTTTACATAGTTAAAAATATATAAATTTCATTTAAAAAGATTTGAAGATTTTGCGCGACACTTCTCAGTCAAACTTAAATTGTTAGACTCTCGAAAAACGAAAAGTGCCACATAAATTAGGACAAAGGGAGTAATATTTTTTTAAAAGCTTGTAAGATTATTATACCTTCTGTTCAATTTATATGGTTTACTTTCCTTTTTAGTATGCTTTAAAAATGTATTTTTTTTTAATTTGGCAACTCATTAATTTCAACATCTCGTGCGGCATGTTTATGACCATAAATTATACGTATCTTTACTCGAAGACCATGAGATCCAAAAGTCTTATTTACTTTGTTATATTTCATATCCGGTTAGACTAAGACAAACAAATTAAAATCAAGGGAATATAAGTCATGCATGATTAGATTTTTGTAGAGGACCACCAAAGGATATGGTATAGTAGATGAGACTGCTTCTTCCTTAATCGGAATTCTCAAGTATGGGCAGCTCTACACGGTGCGAATCCAAATAAGCCAAGTTCCAATGTGGGACCGAAATTTTTTTTAAGGATGTAACTTATATACACTAATAGTTTAACCTATCGTATTCTGTGTGGTACTGATTCGCATTTAAGAAGGTTTACCTGCAGTTATCATTTAGCTGACCTAGTGTATAGAAGCTAAACTCACTATGTCTTTCCAATGTGAACCAGTCTGATTTCTTTCTCTTCAAAAGAAGGGCAAGAAGCTGTGAATGTTAATGTGAAACTAGATTTTCTTCAAAATGCTTAACATGTAGACATAATCTTGAATGATGGGTACATTAGAGATGTTATTATGATATTAGACTTGGAAGAAATTAAGAAGAAAGTTTCCTCCATCTCTAGTTTTACTAAAGCTTTTGCAGGTATATATTTCTTATTGGCCAACCCTTTCATTTTGTGTCCATCATCTGAATAGAAACTCTCCGGTCACCAAAGACGCCATCTTGGAGTTCGACAACACTGGAAATCTCTTGTTGATGGACAGAGGTAACACTCTATGGGCATCAAACACCTCAGAAGCTGGCGTTGAGACGGCTGTCATGTCTGAAAATGGCAACTTTGTTCTCTACTCTGACAACCTAAGTGTTGTGTGGCAGAGCTTTTCACATCCATCAGATACTCTATTACCTGGCCAACCTTTAACGGCGTCATTAGAACTAATATCATCAAAATCGCCTGCCGTTGGAGGCTATTACACGTTAAAAATGTTGCAGCAGCCTACATCACTTAACCTTGGATTGACTTACAATGTGCCTGAGTCCCTTGATATGTCACCTGAACTTTACAGCAATTATTCTTATTGGTCAGGACCTGATATATCAAATGTGACAGGAGATGTTGTTGCAGTCTTGGATCAAGCTGGAAGCTTTGGTATTGTTTATGGTTCGTCTTCAGATGGAGCAGTTTATGTGTACAAAAATGATGGTGATTATGGAGGGCTATTCTCGGCTGTGAATCAATCTAATTGGAATAAACCATCTGTTTTAAGACGGTTAATTCTCGAGGCTAATGGAAATCTACGTTTGTATCGATGGGACAACGATGTGAATGGATCAAGACAATGGGTTGCAGAGTGGGCAGCTGTGTCCAATCCATGTGACATTGCTGGAATTTGTGGCAATGGGATATGTAATTTAGATAGAAGTAAAACGAATGCTTCTTGTACGTGTTTGCCAGGTACTTCTAAGGTGGGAAATGATGTTTCCTGTTGGGGAAATTCTTCATTGACAGGAAAATGTGGACCTCATCATGAGAACTTAACTTCCCAGTTCAAGATTTCTACTATTCAACAGACAACTTACTATTTCTCAGGATCATCCGTAATAGCAAATTATAGTGATATAGATTCAGTCTCCAAGTGTGGGAATGCTTGCTTATCAAACTGTAATTGTGTTGCTTCTGTTTATGGTCTCAACGAAGAAAAGCCTTACTGTTGGGTCCTCAGAAGCTTGGAATTTGGTGGATTTGAGGATCCTGGCTCAACTTTATTTGTCAAGGTTGACGCGAATGGCTCATTTGATGTGGGTGGTGACAAACGAACTGGGGATTCATCGGACGAATCACAGAGTAAACATGACAAGGTATTGATACTTCCTATAGTCTTAAGCATGACTGTTCTGATCGTTCTGCTTGGCTGTCTGTTGTATATCAATATCCATAGGAAAAGATCCTTAAAGAGAGCCCTTGATGGCTCTCTGATCTTATCAGGAGCTCCAATTAGTTTCAGCTATCGTGACTTGCAACACCGGACAAACAATTTTTCTCAGTTAGTTGGAATAGGTAAGACACGAGTATTATTTCATTTCCTATCCAGTAGTACTCAAAAGCCCAGGAATCAAAACTAAGACAATTGAATTTTCTATTATAATAAGATCTATCGTATTAACAATGTTGCGTTAACAGGAGGATTTGGAAGCGTATACAAGGGAAGCCTAGGAGATGGAACATTGATAGCAGTAAAAAAGCTCGACAAAGTTTTACCTCATGGGGAGAAGGAATTCATAACAGAGGTCAATACCATTGGCTCTATGCATCATATGAACTTGGTTCGTCTGTGTGGATACTGTTCTGAGGGAACACGAAGGTAAGTAACTGATTTCTAGGTAATTTGATGGCTGAATTGTGTCAAAGTGGGTAAGAATGTCATATTACACTATTTAATAGCCCAATTTTTTTCTTCCAGCAGGCTACTAGTGTACGAGTTTATGAAAAATGGCTCATTGGACAAGTGGATATTCCATTCATATAGTAACAGAGATAGACTTCTAACTTGGCCTACACGTTTTCGTGTAGCCATTGGTACTGCACAAGGGATAGCCTATTTTCATGAGCAATGCAGGAACAGGATCATACACTGTGACATCAAGCCAGAGAACATACTTTTGGATGAGGATTTCTGTCCAAAAGTTTCTGATTTTGGACTAGCTAAATTGATGGGGAGAGAGCACTCCCACGTTGTTACTATGGTCCGAGGAACCAGAGGTTATTTAGCCCCTGAGTGGGTCAGCAACCGACCCATAACTGTAAAAGCTGACGTTTATAGCTACGGAATGCTGCTACTAGAAATCATAGGTGGCCGGAGAAATCTTGATATGACTTGTGATGCTGTGGACTTCTTTTATCCTGGATGGGCTTACAAGGTACTCAAATGATCAACTTTTATAGCTCATTTCCATTTCTTGATCATGAGGTCACAGGTTCAACCTATTTAAATAACCTATTGCAGAAACGTAGTGTAAGGTTCCATACAATAGCAAGAGCTCAGTGCACCAGATGGCTCTTGTTATATTATTCCATTTCTTGAAAACTTTAAAAACTAAAGTATTGTAGGTGCAGCATATGATTCTTTTTTGTTTTTTCAGGAAATGACCGAAGGAACTCCAGAAAAAGTAGTAGACAGAAGACTCGAAGGAGCAATCGAAAAAGAAGAGCTAATAAGAGCTTTGATGGTTGCCTTTTGGTGTATCCAGGATGAAGTTTCAACAAGGCCTACCATGGGGGAAGTGGTGAAGATGTTAGAAGGATCAGTTGACATTGATATGCCCCCAATGCCACAAACAGTTTTAGAGCTAATAGAAGAAGGCTTAGATCATGTATACAAGTCTATGAAAAGAGAGCTCAATCAATTCAGTTCCTTCACTATTACTACTCAGCCATCCTCTAATGCTACGTGCAGTTACTCCACTATGTCACCTAGATAGTTAAATGGTTGATTGGATCATTAGGAAATTTTGTTAGGATTATACAGCTATAAACCCATCCATACTTCAAATAACATTCAAGAGCCAGCAAAATTGGATAAGCATAGTGTATTTTCTTCCTTTTTATCTCAACTAGGATTGAAACATTAAATTGTGTACTTCAAATAAACATGCATATGTAGAAACGTTCCCAAAGAGGTTTGCATGATCAGTTATGAATGCATTTTCTTTAACATGGACTAAATTTTTATTCAATGCTCTGAAAAATTGGTTTATAGTTGTAAAGGTTTTAGTATTTGACATAAAACATATCCCATGTGATATCTGTATCTATATTGAAAAGCCAGGTTGGTGTTCTGAAACATATTTTCAGGAGATTAACACATTGTTTTATATAAAGATGTTATGTAATCTTGTAATATCAGTTGAACTAACACGAAGACAGATTGATATTTACCCAGTTAGAAGTGGTATGTTGATATAATGAGTTGAGTTAGCAATTGAAAGAGATTAAGCTTCGACTCTGCTATTATATTTCTACAGGTTGGTTCATCACTTGCTAAGAAAATTTGTGAAGGTTCTCCAGCTTAAGAATACATGAACAATGACAACGCTTTACATTCGTCTACACAATTGAATCATTAGATACTTTAATCACAAATTTACATTTCAGTCTATCACAATCTCTCGAGATGGGCTGACTTACCCTTGATTTAGTCATCTTCCTCTGCATCAATGATCATTCTCAGCCGCCTTCTCGATACAGTAGTAATAGGGGCTTCAAGTGAAGAATCATCATCCTCAAAGTCAGACAATTCAGAATGGAATTTGTCCTGCAACTGCTGATCCCCTTGATTGCCAGGAGAAACATCTTGCTCACTGCTAAGGTCAGTTGCTAGGTTACCAGCATCAACAACACCGTCAACATCTGAGGCACTATTATTAAATTCTGTAACCTTCATTGCAGGAGCTAGATCCAGCTCTCCCCTAGAAATACCGGAGAGGTTAAGATCATGCTAGTTAAATAGGTCAATGGATCCAAAATCATGACAAGCTTTTTTGAGGTAAATAAGTCCTAATATGTAAAGCACAGGAAAATTATAGAGGGGATAAACATCATTTGTAAACGGCGATGCTGCATTCCGTCTGACTAGCCTACAGCAAACATATGAAGTCACTCAGACACAAATGGTTCCTAGATTGTACACTATATATGCCTGTTACTGTCTGCAATAAATTCAAGCAGAAACAGCCTACTTATACTTTGATGTTAACGTAAATAGATAGCAAAAATTGGTTTGACAAAAATAAACAGAAAGCAAGGGAATCGAATTTAGGAAAGCAGAAGAGGATGGCCAAAAGAGCTCAGAAACCCAAGCAAGCTAGCATAGTAGTTTAAATTTCCTTCAGAAAATAGAGGAAGATCCCAAAAAGAAATAGGAATGAGGTGAATGACCATATGAGAGGCTCATACCCAATGAAGAGACACAACTGGCATAGTAGTTTTGTTAAGTTCCTAAGCAAATAAGATAAAAGTGAGCCTATCCACCGTGGTGCCAGAAGAGGTTATATTAATAAAAGCATAGCTTTAGTGTACCTCGCTGAGTCAGAAGCATCTTTGTCTTCAATGTCACTTTCGCCGCTGATCCTCATTGAGTTGATATTTTGCTTCCTATCCTCACTCTGTGGAACAGCTTTTTTGGTTTTTCTGCATCAAATAAGATTATAATCCATTACAATAATTATAAGGTGTCTTGCAGAAAGTAGAATTTTACTAACTGAACGCAACATCACAATATAGTTTATGATCCTTCCTAAGCCAACACAGCAAAAATCAATGGTCTGTACAAGATTGTAATTCGATGAACAAGTCAGTTCCCACTAAGAAACCCAAAGTAACCAAATGAAAGTACCGCCTTTCTGTCCTAAAGAACTGGAAACTTTTTTTAATCAAGTAAAAGATTTCGTTGATACAAGGCCAACTTGGCAGTATACAAGAGATGTACCAAAAAAGGAGAAACCTACTAAATATGATTCCAAAAGATGCCCAATCTTCTATACAAACAGGAACTACATGGGTACACAAAAGAAAATAAGGGATCGGAGACAATTCCTCATTTGAGCAAAGCTCAACTCTACTCCTTCAAAAGCTCCTATACTCTCCTTTCAAATGCCCCACATTAAAGCAAGAGGAGTAACATTCCAATCATTGTGCTCTCTTATTCTAGCTCCACTCTTCCAGCAAAACATCAACTCCTTCACTGATCTTGGCATTGTCCAAGAAAAGCCAAACCATCTTAGATATCCCACCATAACCTTGTGCTATTTTGCAATGTAGTAAAATATGATCCTGCCTCCTTATATAGGAAACACCAAGTTAAGCAAACAACCTTTGTTTCCTAAGATTCTTCATCATCAAAATCACCCCTCTTGTAGCTAATCACAAGAAAAGGTACACTTTCCTCATCTCTGTAAGTATCCAGACCGAATCATAAGGAAAATTATACTCTGTCCTAGCCAGAAGCTTCTCATAGGATTTGACAAAGAATACTTTGTTTTTTGCTGAATTCAAAGCATGAGTCTATCGAATGGCTCATATTAGTTCTTAAGTAAAGAGAAATCTCTGAAGCTCAATCACCTCCCAATCTTGAAATTCCCCCTGAACCTCAAATCCCAACAGGTTACACCCCCTTTTGTCCCCTCTAACCTGCTGAACAGATGACTCCCTTGGCCTTGCACAAAACTGAGAAATCATCCTTTAGCACCAAACCTCCACTCCACTTATAACTCCAAAAGACCAACTCTACTCCCATCTCAACCTTAAAAGCAACGTCGTCATTAAAGGCTTCCCGCCCCTTCATTATGTTCCTCCACACACCACAGCTGAAAGGCATCGTAATCACATTTGTTCTCAATCCTCTTTCCATGATTCCATATTAATTTGCAATCACCTCTCCCCAAATTTTCACAACCATTATCCAGAGTAGTGGGGCGATGATGTCACACATCGTATTGGGGCAGCTTGGACAAAATGGAGGTTGGCCTCTGGAGTATTGTGTGATAAGAAGATACCACATAAACTCAAAGGTAAGTTCTACAGAATGGTGGTTAGACCTTCTTTGTTGTATGGGGTAGAGTGTTGGCCAATAAAAAATGTACATGTTCAGAAGATGCAGGTCGCAGAAATGAGGATGTTAAGATGGATGTGTGGTCACACTAGGAGTGATAAGATTAGGAACGAGGTCATTCGGGAGAAGCTAGAGGTGGCCCCTGTAGCTGATAAGATGAGGGAAGCGAGACTGCGATGGTTTGGACATGTACAGAGAAGGAGTACCGATGCCCCTGTTAGAAAGTGTGAAAGGCTAGATTTGGGAGATATACGGAGGGGTAGAGGTAGACCAAAGAAGTATTGGGGAGAGGTGATTAGATATGATATGGTGAAACTTGATCTCACCAAAGACATGACCTTAGACAGGAAGGAGTGGAGGTCGAGAATTAGAGTAGCAGGCTAATAGGGTGGATAGGAAGGAGTGGTAATTGTCTGCCTTTTATATGTTATTTATCTGCCTTTATATGTTTACTATCCTGTATCTACGTATTATCATGTGTTCTTCTCTTTCTTGCCTGTTTAACATATCTAGCTTATTCTGCTGATGGGTTTTTGTGACAAGGGTTTCCAGGAAACAGCCTCTCTACCTATGTGGTAGTGGTAAGGTCTGCGTACATCTTACCCTCCCCAGACCCCACTTGTGGGATTTCACTGGGTATGTTGTTGTTGTTGTTGTTGTTGTTTTGTTAAAAACACTCACGACTTTAACCCCAAGTCCTCCCCACCATTTTAGAGATGTCACGGTCTCCCACCAAACTAGGTGAAACTTCTTTGCACCATCCGCCGCATCCTAAGGAAAGTTTCTTTGCAACCTCTCCGACTTTCCTTTGGAAAAGCATCTTTTGCACCAACCTGCTAACCTCTTCTCTGCCTCTAAATGACCAGATACTAAACATTGAGATACTTGTTCGACAAAGGTACTCCAAGGTAGGTAGTAGATAGAGCCCCTACATTGCAATGCAAAACTTGAACAAGCATGTCAACGTTATCTACTGCACTGACAAAAAAGATCTCACATTTTCTGAGATTGATTTAAAGCCCTGAAACCAAGTTAACACCTATTCAAGATAGTCCAGCTGCATTCGGCCTGTATCACACAACACTAGAGTTTCATCTGCAAATAAAGATGAACACCACCAACAGTAACTTTGAACCCCTTGATATGTCTGCCTAATACAGCTGTATCTCCGAAGTCTGTCGCTCACAGCCACGTGTTCTCGAATCTGAAAGGTGGTCTCATCCTTCTACCAATACCACCATCTGAAAGAACTAGAAACTTTGCTGGAGCATGACCCAAAGAACCCAAATTTGATCAACAAAAATAGCTAATTGATGCCCTGGAACTAGAAGGATGCAGAGACCATGTCCAAACTTTATAAGTCGATCAATAGGACAACTCAAATAAGTAATCCGATGCATTAACAGAATAAAAAGACTTGGTGATCGGTGAAGATCTTGATTGAAGAAATTATGAACTTAAACACAGCCACAGAGAAAAACTGTTGACAGGACTCTTGACTATTAATTACACAGTAAACACTTTCCTTGTATATTAACCTGGTCTTTCAGGAAACGATGGTCCAACAACCAATGTAATGCATCTCCCTACTTGACTTTTTCATCTTGCAACAACAACATACCCAGTGGAATCCCACAAGTGGGGTCTGGGGAAGGTAGAATGTATGCAGACCTTACCACTACCTCACAAAGGTAGAAAGGTTGTTTCCTAGGAACCCTCGTCTCAAAAACCCATAAGCAGAATAAATTAGATATGGAAAAAAGGAAAAGGAAAAGACAAAGAAAAGAAAAGACTTTTTCATCTTGACAGATTGTAAATGAACTGACAAGCCAATCAGCATATATTTGTGCAACTTTTGTTGTACCAAGCAAATTGAGATATCTCTATCAAAGCAAGGGTGAGGTTTGACCCAATCCTATCTTCACTTAATAGCTAAGGAATTTTTCATCTTTTATAAGCGACATACACAAACATAAATCAGAATATATCCACCATAGGCAGGAAGAAAGTGAGACAGATGCCCAGGATGACTGCTTATTGATTCTCAGAAAACAGATAACATGTTCAAAGTCATGTAAGGTCTGCGTACATCTTACCCTCCCCAGACCCCACTTGTGGGATTCCACTGGGTATGTTGTTGTTGTTGTATGTTCAAAGTCATGTAAAGATTATGTAAAAGAGAGGAAAAACAGACAAAAGAAAGCATACACCAACAATGAAGTCAGCAATTCATCATCAGATGCATCTTTGGATGTTTTCTTCCTTGTTTTCTGGTTCTCTCTTCCTTGAGAAGTGCTTTCTTTCCCCTGATGTTTTCTCCTGAAACTCCATAAAACAATGAAAGCCCTTATCACATATTTTTTTTTGAGAAAGGTAATGTTGTATTCCTCAGCATTAAGGATATGTTTGAGACCTCCAAAAAATGGTTCCAACAAGAGAAAAAACAAAATAACAACAAAAAAATCTAATAGATTACATAGAGCCTATAAAATCTATAATTTGTGCAGCTTTTCTATCCCTTCTTCTTTACACCAAAAATAAAAAGTAGTCAGCAATTCCATCTGACTTTCTCAATTGAATTAGCCTGGTTTCGAAAGCAACTGCTATTTCTTTCTTTCCAGATAGACCACCAAATGCATGATGGTATAATACTCTACCATGTTTTCTTACATTTTCTCCCCCTTCTACTGATCCAGCAACTAAGCAGATCTGCTGTATACTCAGGCATAACCCATTCTGTATGAGTTAGTGCCATAAAAAGGTTCCACAATTGTGTTGTCACTCTACAATGGAGGAATAGATGGTTGTTGGTCCTCAGCATCATTGCAGAGAGAGCACCAAGAGGCGATATGGAAACCTCTCCTTTTCAATTTATCATGTGTGGAGCATGCTCTTCTGGCAACCAACCAAGAGAAACACCTTATCTTGGTTGTCACCTTGTTCCTCCAAATCTGTTTTCAGGGGCCAAGCTTACAACCTGGATACTCCTTCACCTCCTTAATATATAGCTTGTTAACAGAAAGGCTTCCATCCCTAGAGTGTTTCTGATAGAATCTTTTTCTGCCGATAACCCATTGAAGTCATTCAGAACTTGTAGTAGTTCAGCCACTCTCTCAATTTCCCAGTCATTTAAATGCCCTTATCACATATTTGGTCAGAGCATGGTAATAATGTGTTCACTGTTCATCCAAAACATTTCTCCTAGCAAAATGGATGATAATGTCACTGGTTGCTATGAGTATAATGCCTTTAAACTTCTCCTGTAGCTATTATAGATATGTTAGGCTCGTTGTAAGATGAAGATCTAGTTTTTGTTTGATCTGTTTGAGTCTACTCATCTGGTGGTAGCTCTATGATGTAAATTTGGGTTTCCAGCCTTTAGTGCTGAAGATTTATACACAAAATTGTTACCTTTATCCAAAATAATAATAATAATGTCTTTAAACTTCTACCTTACATGCCATTCAGTAACATCACAACCCAACTCAGAATGAGAAGGAAGCAGGAGATCAGTATCATTAGAATATCTTCTTCCACAATTTTTCTAAACTCTTTCTGGATCAAGAAAAATAGAGAATACAGGCAATATCACCTGCAACGTGAATCGTATTATCTACTTAGCATATTCAGGATATACTAATAGATTAAATCAACATCAAATAGAGGATATTGATTTCCACCAAAACTTTAGTGGGAAGTTAAATGCAAATCCGAAAGTTTTTGGGACAATCTCTTCGTTGTGCCCACACTGACTACAGAGGAATTACCATGACTGATGTTTCTCAATACAGTTTTTGGAGTCAATATGCAGACAAAGACAAACAGCAGAAACTAGTTTCTGAACATGTAATAAAAGCATGAAGCTAGAATACATGCTGAAAAAGTTGAAAAGGAGAGGGAGAGAGGGTTTATAAGAACAGCAACTCCTAGCTGCCGGTAGCAGATTTCAGATTTCCTACTGTGCTACTGAAGACTACTAGTGGAGAAAATCATAGGTGGAAACTCAAGGAGAACGGGTCACCCATCAGTTAAGACAGTGCATTTCAGTAAATTACTCTGGAAGTAAGGAAGAGCCATCCACTTCTCAAGATAATCCAAATATTCAAGCTTTGTGTGCATCAAAGAACTTAATTGTACCTTCTCATTGATAACAAAGTTTCATCATCAAAGTTGTCTGAACCTTTGGTAGAAGCATCACTTGCTTCATCCACCAATTGCAAGCTGGTTTCTAAGCTTCTCTTTTTGGGGACATACAGGCCAAGTTGCTTAAGTTTTCGTGAAATCTTAGCTGCAGATAAAGTGCCCTCAGGATCAAGTGCATTGGCAATCATGTGGCTGCACCTCTTGTGATCTTTAAACCTTTCATAGTAAAACCATATCATATTATTATTCCATATATAAGGAACGGATTTATGAAAGCCAATGTCTCGCAAAAGTCATCACTTTCTTGTTGTTGTTTGTTGTTGTAGAAGAAATAAAAGCAGAAAATCTCGAGTAGATAATGGGCTACAGAACTCACTGCTTGAACAAATCTTTGATCTTCTGCTCCTGCTCCTGACTAAATGCCTGCACTCTCTTTCTAGTATGCCTGCGAATGACCAGCAAGAATATTTAAAATCAAGTCCATGAAACATTTAAGTAAACTGCTTTAAACACACTTACAGATGCCTTCTCTGTGAAGTACCCTCTTCTAGTATATCTGAATTTTGAAGTCTGATCTCACTTTCCAGAACCTTTTCTTCATTCCTAGGTTTGTTGGGAGCACTAGCATTTAATGTCTTTTTCTTCCGTGGGATTTTGTAACCCAACTGTTTAAGTGCCCCGGTAACCTGGAGAGGTGAAATCTTTCCATCTGGATCAAGGGCTTCCGCGATGAGATCACAACAATTTTGACTGTCTTTGTACCTGGAAATCATACAAGAATAATTTCATATGCTGCAGAACGAAGACCGGAAGCAACACAGAAAATTCATCTAAAGAAATCTGGAAATGGCAGTTCCCAAGTTTAGTTGTCTGAGTTAAACATTTTGGTTGCTGTCGGATCCATTATCAGGAAACATGCAGTCAATGTTAATGTAGAAGTGGGCTTGCACTAGTTATGCTGACACCTGGGTTGCAGAAGTTCTACGCTCACAGCGAAAGATCCAGGTCCTTCACAGAAGACTGCTGACTAGAGGTTGTAAAGCTGATTCCAAGTGTAGGAAGGATTCCTTGAGGAATTGAATTTATGGGGGTTTTTTCTTTGAGGAATTGAATATATGGGTTAAACATGTGGATTAAGGAATACGAGTTCAACACAGAAATATTGTTACACTTGCATAAAAAGGGAAGAGCTTTGAAACTAGGATGAATCGTGTGGAGGTCTAAACAAATAAGTAAAGCATGTCCAAGTAGGATTGGATTCCTCAACCAAACTTCATTGAGATTTGGAGCAACAAAGTCAAGGGAAATTCAGTCATCACTATCCTATATAAATACTACATTGATGCTATTCTCTATTACGCTATTCACATATAAGCACAGACTATTCTTGGCAATAGCAGTTGTAGCAAGAAGGTGTTTTGAGTGATTCAACTGATCAATGAAAAAAACCTGTTCCAGAGAAAGTTGCTCCTCTAGTTCTTGAGTTGGTTAGGTTTGAGTCTCATGATCTTTATATTGTAACCTATTTGCTGATGTAGAAGTTTTATAATAAGTGATCGAAGTATGAAGTTTGAGTTTACTTTCTAGACTATGTGGAGTGTAGTCTTTAAAGGGATTCCTACAATCGGTTTGATTGTAGAGGTGAAAGGTACTAGTGTCTTTGGTTATAGAGTTGCTACCTAAAAACGGCTAGCGTTTGGTGAAATTTTTTGGAGATAAATCCCACAAAAGTATGTTGTGTTTTTTCCTCCTTTGAAAAGGAGTTTTCCAAGGTAAAATTTCTTGTGTTCTTATATTCTGCAATTTACTTGTTTAGTGTCTAAAGATCAGCACAGTAGGTGGTAGCTAAAATAACACCAAGGATAAACTGGAGAAAGCAATGCCGATTCTAAATGATCAATTTTTCGCAACATTTTAGGTATATTGAGAGCACGAGAGAATACCACTAAAAGAAGATATTAACAGAATCGTAGAGAAGAAAGTAAGAAGAAGATCATTTGTAAAACAATATGAGTGGATAGTAGAATAAAACAATTTACAAATTAAGATCTTTTCTTGAACTTATTTTCACAACTAACAACATGTGCCACCCTTCAAACATGAATTATTACTCCCTAGTTCCAAACTCTATGGCCTAATTTAACATATAACAAACACTTTGAGCTAATCAGGTAACTCGAGGTATGTGCACACTTCTACTTTATCACTGATAGGATTAAGAGGAGGGCTTCAAACATATACTGAAACCGTATACATGTACCTCTCAAATAGTTGCTCGGCTTTTTGTCGTGACTCATCATTAAGAGCTTGTATTTTTTGTCTTTTAGGTTTCCTCTGAGACTCTTGTTCGATGGACTGCTTCTGTCTGCAGTAAAAAAAATATAATAAAGAAGATGGCTAAACTGAGAAATCAAGGGCAAAAAAGCATGAATGAGGATCATACTTTTCCGAACATCGTTTCTCATTCATTGCATAATTTTCATCATTTGAAATTGATGACGGGCTTTCCAATCCCTCTTCCAAACTTTGGTTACTATTATTTGTGACCTCTGCCTCGTTTCTGCAACAAGCATTTGCATTAAAAGATTTTGTCGGAGATAAAAAGTTGACTTGGCTGTTTATCTTACAAATGAAAGACCTACAACTTTGTCAAATGCTATTTTCTCTTCCTTTTTTTTAAAGGAAATTATCAAAATTTAGAAAAAGAGACCATCTCCAAAACAAAAAGACCATTTTTTTTCAAGTTTATGAAGTCTATCACAAAAATAAATTCACTGTCGAAGTAATACATAATTCAACATATGACATTCTTGTTTTCTTTGATTCAAGCACAATGGTATTTAGAAAACAACAATAGCACCCTTGGAGTATTAGTGTAAACATCTTACCTGAGAGCATCAGAAAAATGTAATGGAAAATCAGCTTCATCATCACCAAGGGCATCAGCAAGACTTCGGCGGGTCCATCCATTTGCTTCAGATGAGCCAATTTCACCAGTCATTTTAACACCAGAACTATTTTTACCATCTTTCTTAAATTGAGATAGCTCCTTTAGCATGGAATTGCAAGTGAGATAATGACACTCTCGACGTGACTTCCAAAAGAGAACCTCTATGAAAAGTAGGGGATTACTCTTCATTTTGCGCAGCATTCTCCTAACTAAGTTTGTCAAAAAGATGACTATGTTCTCATATTCTCTGCAGGGCCTTGACTTCTGCTCCTCCAGAATGTCATAGAATGTGGTGAGGAGAGATAGCTGTATATAAAGCAGAAAAAGTTAAAATGAGACCTGTTACTGATTCTTCACATTAATCATATCTCAAACAGAAAGTTTGATTGCTTTTCAACAGTTAAAGCATACAAATTTTCAATAAATCACCTGGTATAGCATAGGAGAAAGTTCAAGATCATCGCATATTTTCTGTAATATGTGTATCACAGAATTATTTGAAATAATGGAGTTGCTTTTGTAGTACTTTAGCAACCAACAAAGATTGTGAATGGTGGAGTTGTTTGCAAGAGTAGAGACTAGAGCAGATATTTTGAGATCATCTTCTCTAGTTAACACATTTTCATCACCAGAAGAATAATCCCCTCCATGATCATACTCGTCATTAACATCATCAGAAAGTTTTTGTTGTGTCTCTGGCAGAGTGTTCTGGTGTTCATCTGACTTAGCTTCTACAGAAACATGTTGATTAACCTTATCTAGGATTGTTATATCTCCTTCTTCCTTTCCAACTACATGAAGATTATTTGACTTTTCACTTCCAGAGCCAGCAGCATCATCGTGAGTTGTATCAGTACTCTCAACCACCATTTGATCTCCGCTCACCCTGTTATATCCTGTGTGTTCATCAACCTTACTGGAGTCTATGGCATCTTCTCCATTGTGAGCTAATCCAGTATCTCTAGATTCATGATTAGAGCTACCAACAGGTAGCCCAAAGGAGGCTGAATCTCTAATTGTTTCATCATCATTTTCCTTCTTGTCATCTGTGACTACAGTCTTTGGTCGTTTCTTCCTCAACTTTTTTGAAATCTACAAAAAAATAAATCCTTTTTAGTCAATAGGTATCAGATGCTAAAGCCAAAAAAGAAATCCATGAAATAAACTACATTTAGCATCTATGCAACTTAGGGCAGTAACAAGATATAGATCCTGTTTTTGCATACTGACCAAACATATGCACTTTCCCTGAGATAGCAAGAAACTAAACAAGCCTCTTCATATGTATCTTTCCGTATTGTTTTGCTTGGATTGTGGGGGAATAAATTGGGAAACAATATTTCCTAACATGCGAGTATTCGAAATAGGAACACATGCTGTAAAAGTTCTTTATTTCCTTGGCATTTGGTGACACTTGGGTTTTTTTTTTTTTTTTTGGTTTTCCACTGGTGTCTGATACCTGCATTGGGGTGCTGACTAATCCAGATTCGGAGCCGCATGATCCCCATTTAAGGAAGGCACTCCCTAACAAGATTTTTTGCAAATTTAGGGCTCGAACCCAAGATCTGGTTAAGGATAGAGGGATCCTATCCCTCAGGCCACAACCCATGTTGATTTTTCCTTGGCAATTCCCACGCAGAGCTTTGTTCTCTAGCAGATAGATAACTTTATGACTAAATTAGCTTTATATTTCTCAAAAGGTGGCTATGCATAATTCTTTGCAATGCTCCTTTGGGCCCAAAAGAACAGAGAGCCATAATATGGCAGCAATTATACTCCCCAAGTTCATTCCCACAAAGTATGGGTTGCTAAGTTATGAAGTTTCTAACAGCTAAAGGACCAATATGTTCAGTCAGTAAGCAAATAACTTGATCGATCTCAGAAACACATCAAGAAAGTTACAGATTATGATGTTGTCGGTATAATTGCAAGCATATTAACACTGGTTGACAATAGAAATCTGAGACTAAAAGTAGAAAAATGATCATTCATCTTTAATATCACCCAATTGCCCGGTATAAATAAATTGATATATACACATAAAGAAATATATTTGTGCGCGCACATAACACACACACACAAAACAAACACACACACATATACACCAGAAATGAGTCCTTATCAGGTATGGCTCATTTCCAAATCCGACTTGAGACACCCGATAAAGAAAGAGAAGGGGCAGGCCCCCATACATTAGAGTGAACTAACTCATATAGTATACCATATGACTCTCACTATAGGAACCATAACTTTATAACATGCTTAGCCATCCTACATACATAAGACTGCAACTCCAAAATGGTTGATTGATAGACCATGGTATTAGATTTGTCAGATACATCATTACTGTATACTCCTCTCTCTATATATAGCAGAACCTAATTTTTATTTTTTACCTTCTTAAAAGAAATATAAACCTAGAGTAGAAGAGTTAGCCAAAGAAGTGCCACCCAACGCCAAATGAAACTATCTTACCTCATCCCCCTTATATAATTTAGCTTCCACTGAGAAAGAGGAATTGAAAGCATGAGTAGGCAATAGCACAACAACAAGATACCCAGTGAAATCCCACAAGCAGGGTCTGGAGAGGGTAAAATGTACGCAGACCTTACCACTACCTCATAGAGATAGAGAGGTTGTTTCCGGAAGACCCTTGTCTCAAAAATATCAAGCCACAAAAGCAGAAGATACTAGATATGAATTAAAAAAACGACTAAAGTAGAAAGCAAATGATAATATATAAATACAATAGAAGTAACAAATATAAGACCGACAATAACAACACAACATATAAAGACACGACTAATCCTATTAACATACTATATCACAAGGCCAGACATCATCCTACTCCTACTAGCCTATTAACCTTTTACCCTAATACGCGACCTCCACTCCTTTCTATCTAAGGCTATGTCCTCAATGAGATGAAGACATAACCTTAGATAGAAAAGAGTGGAGGTCGCTTATTAGGGTAGAACCCAAATGCCACACTTTCCAGAATTCCAAATTTACCACTCCTCCCACCACCACCACCACCCCCAAAAAAGAACCTCCCCCCGTTACCATCTAAAGATAAAAGGACAGCTTTGCTTTAGATATGGAACATGGGTGAAAGTTGATGCTATCTTGTTGTGATTCACTTCTCCATTATATCTTCATTACAGAATTCAGATCTGGACTAAATGAACATTCATACAGTATCTCCTCAATCCAAGCAAGGTTCTCTTTCTCTAACTAGGTCCTTCACTTCATATAACATCTACTTATCTGCTATAGAATATGAGCATTTGAAGTTTGATTACAAGTGACTGAGTCATTCAAGATTACGGATAAAAGCCCACAGAAATAAATAAAAAGTAATTGCATATTAAATTAAGAAACGAAATACAAAAGTTATCAGGGAATACCCTTAACGAACCACGTGCTTGAAGGTTCTCCATCAGCTTTATAACTGTATTGATAATTTCTACTAAATCAGCAAGGTAACTGGCAATAATAGATATAAAATATTAGTAGGAGAAGATCATTATGCTCTAGGTTGGAAACACTTTTCTCCAAACACACACAACATTGCATTAACCTGATAAATTGCATGTAGTCAAAAAACAACAAATACCACAAATTTTTCCTTTAACAAATAGCACAGTTTGATTCATGCTGACATGGATTCATGAATAGTGCAGTGGAATTTAGAAGCCAACATAAGAAACTTAGCTCATAGACCCTTTGTCTAAGCATAAGTTATACTTTCTAAATAAAGTTTTCTGTAGCTAAGAAAATTCAAGATTAAAGACTTTCGGACATGGGTCAAGAAAGTTATAATTATCAACAAGAAAATATACTTCAAAGTTACACTGTTGTGAACTGCCAACAAAACAGCTCCACCTGAAGGTTGGAACTTAAAGCAAGTTTTTCAGCAGATTCCAGCAGAAAGCAGAATATTTTATCCATAGAGATGGCTTTACTGTGACAGTTGAATTACATTAATCCAAAATAAGAGTGCAGCACATAACACCTATTAAGATCTTAAATGAGCTAATAAACTACAAGTAGATTTTCTACTTGTTCATAATTCAGTATTGGATGTCATGAGACTTGGTAGAGGCATCGCAGTTACTGCATTCTTATGCAACTTTTCTTCAATCTTCAGGAAGTTCTTTTTTTAAAAAAAAAAAATATGAGTCAGAATGGAGACCTTTTCGCTTGCTTATGGGTATCAAATGATTTGATCTGGTTCAAGAGAAACTGGGTCATCCCTTCTTCAGTTTGATCATAGAATAACTTGTAAAGAAGAATTCGGGATGTTCGATGCTCCTTGGAATCTTCTGGTAACTGCTTAAGCACCAATTCCAGCATAAGAAGCTGCCAACCAATATCAGCATAGTCAGAGAAGGAAACCAAAGTTTGTTTCATTCATAATATACCTTGACCAATCCTTAAGCAGAAGCAGATACTGAAGCAAGCATCATGCAACAGTCTTTGGGCTGGGAAATGCTGCATATTACTAAAGGTGTAAAAATCTCATTTTATTTTGTTCTATGAATCCATCTCCTAGAATATGCAAGTTGTACCTATTTATCCATACAGAGGCATCTCAAAGTTTTCATGCATCTTGATCTTTTCATCAACGTTAAAACACTAAAATAAAACAAGACGAAAGACCCAAACTTTGAGAAAGTGATCACCATAGTTTTCATAAGAGATCCTGCCACATAGAGAAACTTGCAGTCATTTGTCTCCTTCAAAGTCTCGAGCGAATAACGCCATCTCAAAAGAACCAATTGGAACATTGATATATTCAAGGACTCGGCAATAGGACCACATATACATCCTCTGAACAGTGTGCTACCAGCTCTGGAATCCACCGGTTCTTGGGCATCAACTTCTTCATGGGGCTGATCAAGAGAATCAAGAGAAGATTGAGACATGGGATCACAAAAACAAATAAGGTAAATGGAAACTACCCAGTGAAATTCCAACAAAGGAAAAAGCACACAATTATACAACAAAGAATTTTCCAAGATCCTGCATCATTTATTATTACACCTTGGCATTTCTCCTTTTAATGTCTCAACTCTAACAATCAGACACCAGAAATAAGTGGTTTAGATTAGATCCTTTTGAGCATGACAATCTTAGTCTCCACATGCTAGATAGCTACAGATTTGGCCATAGATCAGCAATGCCAGTATCATATAAAAATGATGATCAAAATTCATGAAGCTTGGTACAAATGAAAGAGGGGTCAATAAACGTTGTTTAGCTGGTTAATGTGTATGCATTCTCTGAACAGCTAACATTTAGTTGTTGACTAGTCAGTCAAACTTCCTAATGCAAAAGTTTGACAGCATAATGTTTTCACTAATTTGAACTTCACAATGGTTAGTTGAGTTAATAAAAGTCACCAACTAATCAAAATCTGATCTTGACGTAAATGGACTCAGGATCTACTTTATAAATGTCTAAATTCATTGTAATCGATACATAATAATGCATATCCCGTGCCTAAATTAGTTCTACTAGATGGATATTCACTGTCGGGTAACACAAATGTTTCCCTACTTGTTGACGTGTTGTAAGCTCTATGCAACAGCAGTATTAACAGTCAAGCATTACTGGAGATTATAGAAAGCAGATCAAATGTTTCAAAGGATAATTATTCCTGATAGAAAATAGCCCCCAACTTAATTATTTCTATCACTTTATAGCAACTGAAGTAGTGGGAAGGTCTGCGTACATTTCTACCCTCCCCAGACCCCACTTGTGGGATTCCACTGGGTATGTTGTTGTTGTTGTTGTTGTTGTACTTTATAGCAACTGAAGTTACTAATAAAGAGAGGGTAAAAGAACTGTATTAGGCATGTTTACAGATAATTCAGATGCAGGCAAACCATATCACACCATTCGCATAAAACTGTGCTTTACCTGATTCAAGAACTTGTTGTACTGAAAAGAAGTAACAAATTGAGCAACCTGAAAGAAAATAACAATATCGCTATTCTGAATAGCATGATGTTCTTTTTCAATGTCATCACGAACGGACTGCATCAAGACTGCAAGAATTGAATTAGAACGGAAGAGTAAGTAGCGACATAAGAAGCAAACGAAGTGAAAGCAGATGCATCTTTTAACCACATATCATACCATTGTATCCCCCTCCTAGGAACTGGTTAATAAAATCATAAAGCAAATTAAGAAGCTTATTGTTAGTTGCTGGTACTCTTCCTTGGTCCCACACGGTCCTTTTTGCCGGACCTCGGTGCTTTGTGTGAGCTATTATCAGGGGATCATGGGAAACAGAACAAGGATTGCCCTTGATTAAAGTTTTAGAACCATCCTGTCAAATAAGCAAGTTAACATTAGTACTAGTACAAACTACCATTTCTTTATACTGCGATTATTATACCATCAGTTCTAATGTACTAAATCCCATTTCTTTATTCAAGAGGATAAATTACCAGGGAAAATCGTGTAAAAGTTCCACTGAACTGAGAATAGCAACCCAGGTTTCGTTGTCTGATAACCTTTCTCTTTTGACGTTCTTCCTCCATTATATCTCTGAGGGAGTTAATTGAAATTTCACTATCTTCATCCACCTGATGAACAAAATCAGTTGATGAATCAGAAACCAGCAAGGGGGGGACCAACTGCCATGAAAAAGCTTCTTCCCCATATGAACTAGGCTAACTAAGAAAGTGTCACAAATGCATGCAGAAAAACATATTTGCTCTCTTTGATGACGCTTTCCTCCAAAACTTCATAACGTTAAAGCAATTGTTAACAAAGGAAGAATTGTATTGCTGCACAGATAAATTTGGGATGCACAATAATTTTTTTGTTCTCGTGATTAAAGGAACAGACAGGCCAATGAGCATAAGTATGCTTCCTGAAAAGTTATTGAGTCGGTTTCTTCACCATACTTATGCACAGGGGCGAACCCAGTTAAAACTTAAATAGAAGTGACAACAAATTAGGAGATCTTTCATCTTCTATTGGTACAACTACGCCTAAATTCCAAACTAGTTTGTCTCGTCTATATGAATCTAACTAATTACTTCTTCCGGTTGATTTTATGTTTCTTAGTTTGATTCTGCACATAACTTAAGAATATAAATAAGACTTGAATCTCATGGTCTGAACTAAAGGTGTGTACAAATATACATTTTGTAAAGATGTCATCTCATTCCTATAATGACGTATCATTAAGAGTAAAATAGGAACGTTGGAATTAAACCTTACTAAATATAGAAAGAGCACAAGTTTTGAACAGAACTAAAAGGAAAGTACAACAACAACAACAACAACATAGCCAGTGAAATCCCACAAAGGTCCGGGAAAAGGTAGAATGTATGTACACCTTACCACTATCTTGTGGAGGTAGAGAGGTGGTTTTCCAAAGACCTTTGGTTCGAATGCATCAATCCCAAATAAAAGAAGAAAAAATAGTGGAGAAAGTATAATGGCTAATAAGAAAAGCTAAATAGAGTATATAGGAGTGAAATAATAACAGCAAAATAATGTGATTATCAAAATAGAATAAACAACATAAGGCAAGAACTATAAGGGCACGATTGGTCCTACACCCGACACTAAACCTTGCAAGGCAAGACAACACTCTACCTGTCCTACCCTACAACCCTAATACGCGACCTCCATCGTTCCCATCTAAGGTCATGTCCTAAGTAATATGAAGATACATCATGCCTTCTCTAGTTACCTCTCCCCAATACTTTTACGCCTACCCCTACCCTTCCGCATACCCCCTATAACTAGCCTCTCATACCTCCTCACTGAAGCATCAATGCACCTCCTCTGCACATGCCTAAACCATCTCAATCTTACTTCCCTCATGTTGTCCACCATAGAGGCCGCTCCCACTTTCTCCCCAAATAACCTCAATCCTAATCTTGTCACTCCTAGTATGTCCAAACATTCATCTTAACAACCTTATCTCCGTTATATGCATCTTCTTAACATAAAAATTTCTTGATTGGCCAGCACTCTGGCTTATACAACAAGGACTAAAAAGCAAAGTAAGACACAAATTAAAAAAGAGGGAGTATGTAGCTCCATTTAGACTCATAGCAATTCAAATATTTGGATTCTTTGGCATTATAGGTTCTCCGCATTTTCTACTAAAATACAAATCGCTAACAAGACTAAGGGGGTATTTGCATTGGCTATTTTTAAGTAGTTTAAGCTAAAAGCTAAAAGCAATAAGTTGGTCATACCCAACTTTTGGCTATAAGTTTATTCTTGTACTTTTGGGACCTAAAAGCAAGTGCTTAAAAGCACCTATTATCTTTCACAAACACCTCCAAAATTTTAAAAAAAAAAAAAAAAACTTAAAAACCAAAAGCTACTTCAAAATAAATCAATCCAAACACCCCCCAAAAGACTCCTGATATAACTTGATTACTTTACTGAAAAAAAATGTATTGCTTATTGGATCATTTTCTTTCATTATAAGATAATTTGTGTGGAGTCTGCATGAATACCTAGAGAATGTAGGTCTTTTAAGACAAGCCTTCTTAGTGATTTTAGGTTAACCCATCCTAAGTTGACACATTTTACCACCATGATTTCACACATATGAACCAGTTTGCCTAGAGGTTGACGTAGAATGTAACAAGACTATCTTAGCAATCTTCTCTCATTTTTATGTTTGCTATTTGCACATTCTGCCGAAAGTGAAACTTATTTATCTAGTCTAATATTGTACAATCACACATCTAAACATTTGCATTCCCGCGACATTCATTTTGATAGGTATCCTCTTACATAACATGTCAATCTCTATAAGCCTGGTTTTTTATCTCATTTCTCTCCCTTGAATTGATGATGTACTTATTTTGGTCAAATAGGAGACAATATACCTTGATATTCTTGATCATTCTTTGATTCAGAGAATCATTCTATATCAGTTAAAAAGGCCAATAATGTTATAAAGAACTAGATTTTTGATAGGTATCCTCCTGTAGCATAACATTCCAACAGAACTTTCCCATTTCAACCATCCTACTCTGATTCTCTATGTAATATCTTCATCTATCAAACCATTCTCCTAATACTTCAATAAGATATTAAGATTTATGTACAAAAAAGTTTTGATGGGGTGCTCCAGTTTATCTTCTCCAAGTATTAATTTGAAAATATCTCTAATTTTATATGTACCTACCAGTGTTTTGTGGATATCAAACACCAGCAATGAATTGTGTAAACCAGTATTAAAAGGTGCACCTGGTATATGTGGTATGTTGTGGAAAGAAAAATGCATCTCTCTATTAAATTTTTTTTTTCAAGAAAATTAAGTGTTGTCAACCAAAGTTGCTAACATCTCCCAGCTTCCATATGGCATTCTGTTCATAACAAGATCAGAACAGTTTACTAGTGTTATCTCTAATCAAAATTATAATTTCATCCAGAAATGACAAAAGGGGGAAAAAGCAAAGAAACAAAACAAAAAGAGAACACTAGAAAAAATTGGACTCAGCTTGTGGCCATGATATTGCCAAAAGACTAACCTTTGGATCCTTGGAATGTGCTTTAGCAATCAACTCCGGAAGCTGACCCATAAATACATAATAGAACGTCTCCAACAAAAGTAAATTATCATGACGAAGATAGCTACAAGAGCCACCAACTTGTTGTGAAAGAACTAGGATGACTTCCATTACATTCTCTTTAAACAAGAGCTCCAGAAACCTGTCTCTGAGAAATACAAATTCTATCACAGAACCACCAGATTTCTGCTGGGTTGATATGTCTTGAATAGCCAAAACATTACGAAATAAAGTAAGCACCAGCTGCACCATTTTCCAGTCATCCTCTGTGAAGGCCTCACTGTTGACATGGTGAGATAAGTTTGTAACCAGATTAACTTGTATGAATCCATGATGAAGCAGTGGCCTATCTTATGTAAGCATGACATTCTTGTAATGAAGTACAAAGAAGACAACAAAGGACTATGACATGTCAGTGTAATAGACAATGAGCCTCTATAACAGAATTTTAGGGAAACTCCAGAAAGAAAATATAAATAGCATATTGTCAAAGTTACAACAATAATATACCCAGTGAAATCCCAGGTAGGGTTAGGGGAGCGTAGAGTATACGCAGACCTTACCACTACCTCATGGAGATATATAGGTATTTTCTGAAAGACCCTCGATTCAAATGTATCCGCTCCAAGTACAACAACAACAACAACATACCCAGTGGAATCCCACAAATGGGGTCTGGGAGGGTAGATGTACGCAGACCTTACCACTACCTCACAAGGTAGAGAGGTTGTTTCCTGGGTAGAATGTATCCGCTCCAAAGAAAAAAACAATAGACATATAATAACAGCTAAAACAACGAGCAATATCAATTCTACGAGAAGAAAAACAATAGAGGTAGCTGAATAATTGAAGAGCAGTAACAACACAACCATAATAGCACGACTAATCCTACGACAAACCTAAAAACCATTACAAGGCAAGAAAACATTTTACCCCTACTAACCTTCTACCTAATACGCAACCTCTATTCCTCTCTATCTAAGATTATATTCTCGATGATATGAAGTTGCACCATATTTTATATCATCACCTCTCCCCAATACTTTTTTGATTTACCCTTACTCGTTCGTGTAACCCCTAAATCCAACTTCTTGCACCTCCTAACTGAAGCGTCAACACATCTCCTCTATACATGCCCGAACCATCTCAGTCTCGCTTCTCTCATCTTGTCTGCCAAAGAAACCACTCCCACCTTCTCCCGAATAACTTCATTCTTAATCTTGTCACTTCTAGCATATCCACGGCATCCATCTCAACATCTTCATGCAACATACATCTTCCTAACATGTGAGTTTTTGACTAGCCAACACTTCATCCCATATAACAAAGACATCTAACCACCATCCTGTAAAGCTTACCTTTAAGTTTAGGTGGTACCTTCTTATCGCACAATACTCTAGAGGCAAGCCTTCATTTCATCCATGCTGTCCCATTGCGATGCTTGATCATCATTGATCTCCCCACTACTCCAGATGACAAATCCAAAATATTTAAAAGCTTTTGTCTTGGGAATAAATTGGGTGACAAACCTCACTTTCATGTCTGCATCATCCAATGCAAACTTGAATTTGCACTCCAAGTCTTCTGTTTTGGTCAAATAAAAATATGTGGTAAAGGCAACACAAAGCTAAGGCCAGCATTAGCTACTTAGATCTACAGACTGATAGAAGCTATGAGTTATAAGTATCTTTAAGAACTGAATGCCTTCTTGATGCAGGCTTACTCATTAACAAGAATGAACATCTTTATATTTGTAATTGATCACCAACTTATTCTTATGCAGTAAGCTAGGAAAAAGTCTCATGGTTCAAGGCCTAGATACTTAATGTTTTACCTTTCGGATGATAAAATTCTAGCTCACTAGGAGAATTTCAACGCGAGTAGCCTAGAAAAACATGATGACCTGAAACAATAAGAAATTCTACATCAGTAGCTTAGAAAGATAAGTTTTTCTTTATTTGCCTTGAGAACCCTATCATATGGGTACAACAATTCGAGTACTGGTACTCTGGAATGGATCTTTACAAAGGAACTCCAAACTTGAAAAAGGTTGTACTTATCATACTGGATATATGCCAGTATCTGATACCCTAGTTGAGTCTGCATCCATGTAAAATAGTGCCTATTTATTAAGGGGAATGGAGAATGACATAAATTCATCACAAATCCAGCTAACGAACAGGACTGGGTTACAAGATTGGATTAGCTTGTTGCATGTATTATTTTTAGTGTGGGATAACTATTCAAAACAATAACCTCTAATCTTCTGAGGCATATGCACTTACAAATTTGACCCTTTTGTCACTTGCCTTCACAATAATGAATCCATAGGTTTTAGAAAAAATAATCCTGATAAGCATAAAAGGGTGGAATTTTCTACAGGCATATATCTTAATTTCCATCTCTAGACACCACTTATCAAAGCTATTAAAACATAATGTCTGATATTTAATATAATAGGTCAGACCAACTTTTTACATCACTCAGAAAGAAGACAATCCCACTTTGACATGTGTATGTACAACAACATATCCAATGTATCCAACAAGTGAGTCCCAGGGAAGGTGAGATGCACAAACAAAAATATGAAGCCATAAGATGATTGCAGTTACCAAGCCAAATTTTCCAATGGGCTTTCCAAGAGAGACATTATCACTGGCACAGCTTCACTAAAGGTAATTGATGACTTTATTCCCCAGAGAAGCTCTATCTGTTCCGGTATGTCATGTGATATAGGCTCAATAGGCATCGTTAGAAACACCATAACTTTTACTGTACAATAAGATGGAGAGCAAAGACACAAAATTAATACAAACAACTTTCATGTTTACTGATATAAAATTAATGGACAAAATAAGACAGATACCTGCATTTAACAGCAAATTTCGATCATCTTGACAGTATTCAATAATGGGAATCAAATCTTTGCCCACAATATTCCATTTACATACTTGCTTAAAAACTTCTCTTGTTTGAGGGTCATCTCGCCTTAGAAACCTCAACAAATCCTTCAGATTATCTGCCAAGGAACCAGGAGAACAAATAACCAAATTAAACAAAACCGTGGAGACAGATCAAATTTGACATCCATTTACGAACTTGACACCACCTACTCTAACAGAAATTAATATGAATCTAGAAACAGAAATTAGCTTAAAAATGAAAACTTTTCATCGATTAGTCAAGTACATGAATCATCCTATGCGAGCCCACATCATTCTAATATTTAAAAACAAAATTAAAGAAATTGAACGAGCAAACAAACTTTTGGCTTAAACTAAAGGTAATTTCTAACTGTTTTAGTAATGACAAACCTAGGCAATAATTTCCTTTGGTATAGCCGATTCGATTTCCATCATCGTCCTCCTCAATGATCCCAAGGCCAGCACATATTATTGACAACCCTTCCATTGATTATGAATTGTTTGAAGTAATTTTTCCTCTTGATTAAGGTATAATTCATATAATAAAGGATCTGGGTGAAGCTTGTATGGTAATTATGGAAGAAATTTTGGATCTTCTTACGAACTGATGAGTAAGTGTTAGGGTTTTGATGGCGCCAAACGGGTATCTGAAAATATTTCCCGCGCTTTGGAAATGATATGGTGTTACCACGACCACCGAAGAAGTCGAGTACCACCTCATGATGTGGCAGACTGTCATTTGCTCCTCTGATGGAGAAAAAAATTTCCTTTTTTTTAATTTTATTTTTTTTGTTTCTGATATGACAAAATGAGAAATGCAATCCTTGTTTTAGGAAAAAAACTAAAACACAATTTTACTTCACTTTCATATACTCCCTCTTTGTTTTAAAAAAATGGCTTATTTCTTTTTAATATGTTGCAAAGAGTAGCTTTTTCCTTTTTTGTGATATTTTAATTTTAATATTTCACGTAAATAGCATATTTAAGGTTACGAGATTAAAAAATATTTTTATATATTGGACATAACTTTAATTTATAATCAAAAAATTAAAAAAAAATTAAAATTTTCTATCAAGTTAAACTAGATCATTCTTTTTTCAAAGAAGAAAATATTTTTTAAAAAAAAGTTGCTTTTGTACCTAAGAATTTTTGTGAAACTTAAAAAAAAATACTAGTAAATTAAGGATCTATCAAAAATTCTCTTTATATTTTAAGATAAGAGTAAAATTTGTGTACACACTGTCTTTAAAAATTTAAATTTTATTTTTAAAAATACACTGAATATGTTGTTGTTTGTTTTTACACTTGGACATGAATACAAGTTGGAGTTTTTGGAATTTTGCGATTGATTTGACTGAAAATTGTGAAAAAAAAAACATTTAGTAAAATTTAACAATTCTGTAGTTAAATAATTTGTAAATGTTCTTTATTTAATTTATTTTTGTCATCGCGGTGTCGGTAGTTAACAGAAAATGATACCTTGAGTAGGATTAAATTAACTTTTAAAATTAAAAGGTGATGATTTATTAATGAAATATGGAACTGGTAGAACCATAAAAGTTAGAGAATATTAAAGATACGACAAGTCCCTAAAAGATATAGAAGGTGGCTGATGCTAAAGTTTTTTAAAAAAAAAAAAATGATCTTACGCATAAATGTGTTGGTGGGGTAGATTGGTGTAGGAGGAAATTCTTAGGATTCCAATTTATAGGACGTGCTCCCTCCCTTTCTACTTGTACATCGTTGTTTAATTTGGACATAAATTTTAAAAAACTTATAATCCTCTTTTTTTTCTTTTATGCATGAACCTTGCTAAATATAGTAACAAACTAAATATTTTTCTTCATTACATCAGAGTAAACAACTCACTCCAAGAATTTTTCTCATACAACAATCACATTCAAGCGCCGGTTTCATAGTGTCTAAAAGAAAAACATAACATGGTAACCTAGGCCAACAGAAGCACGAGGCAGATGCAATAAATACAACACCCTAGCAATCTTGCAAGAAAAAACTCTTGGTAACACCGCTAACTTAGATCTAATCCTAATTGATGGCTGAAGCGTCAGGTGCCCAATACTAATAATAACTCCCAACTAAAATGCAGTTGAGCTGGTACCAGGTTTTTCATCTGTCTAAACTTTCCTGACCTGGATATTGTGAGTGGATTGAAGCCGCCAGATTGGCTGCCTGCCACTCTGAACAAGAGCTACCTGCTCCCCTTCCTTTACCATCCCTTGCTTCTGTAGATTGACAATGAGTAAAGATTATAACGGGAACACAATTGTCATGTAAAAATATAGTAGTAACATACTGGCAACTTTCGGAGAATATCATGGATGAATAGAGTATAACTAGTTAATGGAATTGTTTGTATCAAGATTTCACTTTTACTTATAAAGCGCAGGTAATAGGTAGGCTATATGTTATATGACAAATCATCCATTCATCTATGATCATGATATGAGCAATTTCAAGCATTTGTCATTAAAAATCCTCAATGCATATACTGTGTATTAAGCAATAACTATAAATGAGCATATGCTGAAGGTAAATCTCACCTGCAACAAGGACAATGCACTAGTGAAAGTCTCCTCCGCACAATCTAAGAACTCCATATAGATTGGACATACGCCTTGGTACGAAGCCAGTCTCTGTTGAATTTTCTTACTGCAGCCCAATCATGAAACAAATTATTAAAATTCATCAACTTGATAGAAATCATTCAGAAGGTTCTTCTCAGATTTCCCTCAAAACATAAACATATGCAAAGGCGGCAACTAAGTAATACCAAGTTGCTTATGTACTTAAAACAGGAACTTTATTATCATCAAGAGAAAACTATCGCCGTTTCTCTAGGTGTCTTAAATGCATTTACCACACTGAACAAGCACTACATGCTCAGTCATGATTCAACTGTAATATCAGTGCCAGAGGGAAAATAAATGGCTCATAGTTGGTAATGAATCCAGTTCAGCTGAAGAATGTTCTTTCAAACATTAACATCAAAGTTAGACCAATAGGGTAAATACTCACTTATTTGTAAAAGCAAATATAGTGCCAGAAGGACGATAATGGCTCAGTAAGATGGCCATGAAACCAGTTCTAGTGAAGACAACAATTGAGGTTCCAAGAGTGTTGGACATCATGGTTGCATGGAAAGCAAACATCTCGCTCATATGGTTCTGCAAAACAGAGAGTTTTGTTGAGTATTAGCTCCTTCAGACACTATATTTTAAGAAAAAGATGGAAGAAAATGAGTAATCTACAGATAAAACTAAAGTAGCGCAGTACGAAAAGACTAAAAACCTTGAAGGCTTGGCCTAGATTTGCAGGGGTTTCACAACCAACAATAGTAGCTTCAGTCCTTAGTGACACAGTGTGCATAACTTTGACAGCTTTCAAGGGAAACCTGTAACCAAATGAATCTAACTTGTGAGAGATGCGGATACATTATAAAATGATTTATTGTAAGAAAATCTCAACTTCTGGACATTGGTACCCAAAACTATTAGATTCAAAAAATAGGATCCCAGCAGAAACTCTTATTACTCATGAAAGAACCTTGACACAGTTTTCAAAACCAAGCTCTTAAAAAGTAACCCTAAGCTATGTTACATGGATCTCTCATTTGCATGAATTACTCATGTCTAACAGGTGTGACATGGGTGTGGGCAAACTGCATGAAAACTTATTGCACACTTCAACACAAACCCAAATTCTATGTAATAAACCCCAAGTTGTAAGAGATAACAACTTACTTTCCATGAGCTGTTTCTCCAGAAAGCATAACAGCATCAGCACCCTCTCTAACAGCGATCGCAATATCTGATACCTCTGCTCGAGTTGGGGTGGGATGGACAATCATGCTTTCCAGCATGTTGGTCGCAACAATGACAGCTTTTCCCATACTTCGGCAAATATTGATGATTTCTTCCTGCATAGCAAGATATTTCCATCAAAGAATAAATAAAGAATATATGGTCAAGACCTCTTTAAAAAGGTTAAAAAAAAACATCCAGTTCTGCAACCTTGCAGTAGAATCTACAACTAGGGTGTTGTTGACCTTTATACCTGCAACAAGGGAACCTCCTCGATAGGCAGCTCTGCCCCAAGATCTCCTCTTGCAACCATCGCCTGAGTACAACAGTTAAAAACCATTAATTTGGATTATGATATTTCTATCAAGGAAAGGATAGAAGAGACAAGCTACGATCCAGGACAAATGTGCAAGTAGTAAGTCCACAAAAAATGGTTAAAGGTTGCCATAGGATTAGGAACTGCACTGAATTCAAGGAAATGGTAAAACAGATTTGGATAGTCTCTTGTGGCTGTGTGCAAAACATAAGTGGGATGAGTGTTGCTATGGATAAACATCCAGCATATTGAAAGTATGACACTGATGTATCCTTGGCATAGAGCCTGAACAGAGAGGAATCGATATAGAAGATATAGCCGACCCCAACTGGTTTGGAATTAAGGGTAGTAGATTGATTGATCTTGTGGGCTTAAAACACTTGAAATCCTCTAATCTTTAAAAGAGAGGAAAAGGGAGAAGAAACTCCTAATTATTCAAGTACAAGCTGTGATTTTCAAATGTTGCAAACAACTTCAGTGTATGCCAATTCAGCAACAAAGAAGAAAGAAAATACTACCAGCAATATATTTGATCAGCAAGCCACAGAATATTTTCTAAAAATACAACAACAACAACATACCCAGTAAAGTCCCACAAGAGGGGTATGGTAAGGGTAGAGTGTATGCAAACCTTACCCCTACCTCCTAGAGATAGCGAGGCTTAACCAGTAAAATAAAGTACTAGAGAATTACCCCATCTGATGCAGCAATTATTGAATGCAAATTTGGTATGGAGTCTGCACTCTCAATTTTCACAATAACATGAATATCTGCACCACAACCTGTCATATCAAAAAAGAAAATGGCAAGTTAAAAAGTATTGAAAAAAAAAAGGGATAACCATTCATTGGCACTTTCAGTGCTCATTAAAAGGAAAGTGGAACTACTCTTCAAATAATTCTTCAGTTCATGGACCACTGCTGCATCTTTGACGAAGGAAACAGCATAAAAGTCAATGTCATTGTCCACTCCAAACTTGATATCATCCCAGTCCTTTTCTGTTGCACAAAGTGGATTACTGTATCAGCAAAGCAAGCATAACTGTCTGATTTCTTTCAAATGCAGACAAGACCTGAATTTATAGGAAAAAAGGAAGTAGTCTGACCAGTAATACTGGGAAGTGTGGCACTTTTGCCTCGAACATTTAGATGTCTCCTCGACTTAAGCTCCCCTCCATCAATAACTTCGCACTTAACAGATTCTTCTGTCTTGGATTTCACCTGTAAAGACATCATACCACCTATAGTAGAAAAAAGAAATTACGATTAGCTAAGCTCTGCTAATGTTTCAGGTATATACCAAGAATGTAGAAAAAAGAAGTTACAATTAGCTAAACTCTGCAAAGTTTCGGGTATATACCAAGAATGTAGGAAAAAGAAATTACAATTAGCTAAACTTTGCAAAAGTTTCAGGTATATACCAAGAATAATAGACACAAGCAGCACAACAAAGTATTACTTTAGTCATGACTGTTATATGGTACCTTATCATCCCTTCAAAGTACTATCACCCACCAATTCACCATCAATAAAGCTCAAAACGTGGTGTCTAACTTCTAGTAATTAGGTCTCTCAATGGTTTAATAATTTTGAGCATGTTAGTACAGTCACTTGTACAAGATGTCTATTGCATGTGCAAGAGGGAGATGGGTCATGACACTAGCAGGTGGATATTAAATATAGCAAAGACAGGCCATCCAGAGATCCAGAATGATAAATGTCAAATAGTTTCAAAATCAATTAAGAAACGTCTCATGAGCACAAGATCCAAGAAAAGGCACTCTCCTATATTGGGCAACACAAGGAATCAGTTAGAGTGTGCAAATCTTATTAAAAGCAACAGCTAGAAAAATAGAAAAATCTGGACTACAACTAGGCGAGAAGGATGCCTTTTTTTTCTGCTTCTGTGAAAATGAGATGGCTGTCCCTTGATGAGATAAAGTTCACTGCTTCACATAATGCAACATCACAGCAAAGACTTCTCCCCAGGGCAATTAGCGGCTAGGCCTCATATCGGCCATGCTGACTCAATGTCTGGACCTTCAAGGCAATATTTGGTTGTAGAAAGGCTTTGATTTTACTATTTAGTTCACGTTTGTAGTCTTATGAAACACAATTTGTGTCACTCAAGCCCTGCACCCCTCTGATTTATGGAGATGTAGAAGCATAAGAATCCCATTGAAATGGAAACAAGATAACCTACAGGGAACTTTTACCCTACTGACATGTGTACAATTTTCCATGAATCAAAAAGAGGAAGTTGAAGCAGTCAATTTCAATGCCTACTAATGACAAATCACTATAAGATGTTATCAGACAAAACTAGTTTTAAAAAAAACACTTAACATACCATCAACGAGAAGCATGTCTCCTACTTCAACATCATTAACAAAGTCATCATAATTGACACTGACACAGTCAGCTGTGCCAACCCCTCTCTGAATTGTGAAAGTGAATTCCTGTCCAGGTTTCAATGTGATTGGCTGGGGCAAGTCACCGCTTCTAACCTCAGGACCCTGTTAGCACCAACACAACAAAGAAATAAGCGGCTAAAATTGAAAACTTGCCAGAAATTAAGATCACATCCAGCTAAATAATTATCAGGTGTTAATGAGAAGTGAAAGTTATCTTTGATGATATATATAACATCAGAGAATTTCACTAATATTCAATGATCTTCTTCTTCTTCTTCTTTTTTTTTACTAATGTTCAATGATCAAACAGTTGATTAACAGTGATACAGGAATTATCTGAAGTTGTATATAAGTTGAAGGAAAAAATGTTTACTTTCTTCCTAGTCCTAACTTGAAAGGGATGAATACACGAAAGCATGAGGTGTTCAAAATAAACTGGAAAACCAAATAGGACTAAAGAATGAATCAAACTGAAAAAAAAAAAACATGTAGCTTGATCTGGTATGGTTTGGTTTTAAATTATTTTTTAAAAAAAAAGGAAACAGATAAGACATAATGTGATCTGGTTTTAAATGTAAGAAAAAATGATAGCCTAAACCAAATCAAACCGACAATATACATATACTGCGTGTGTATGAATGTTGTAAAACTAAGAGGAAATACTTTTGCCCTTTTAATTCTTATGCAGTTTTAAACTACTTTTGCCAAACGAATATCACTTCTTCTACATGATGCTTTCGAGTTAAATGCAGGGTTAAACTGGAAAGCTTGCCCCTCTTTAATCCAACATGGCTCCCGTCAATGACCCTTGAAACATGCAGTAAGGATGCTTCTATCTCTTTCTCCCAATGTACATTTTGGCATTTTATCTAGGTGAGTTTTAGCAAAGCCGTCATTTTTGTTAATGATTCAATTGATCCTAACTGCAGTCTTCACTGTTGTTTCTTTATTACGGATGAGACCCGCAGAGATGTGAAACATTTGGAGCCCTTCATTTTCTGTCATAGTTGATGTGGCTAGCTTCATAAACGATAGCTTTGACATTTAAACACTCAATGAAGGACAAGTAAACTGGTTTCGTAGAATTTTTCAGGTGACAGGAATGAACAGGAAAAGATCAATGAAAATGAGTATCCAAATACACTGTAACCAACAAAGCTATTTTATGCTTGGATTGATTAGGTTTATAGACTTGGCACACAGACGTAGTTGATTCAATATAAAAAAAAATTCAAAATGAACCACGAACACCCCCAAGGTAAGAAAAAAAAAACTATACTACCATGACTGTCATTTAGTAGCTCTGTAGAAGAGAAACACAATACACAAAATAGTTCGATAAAAAATAAACTAATTCTCATTGTAACAAATTTCCCAGTCCATTCTGGCTTCAATCAATTTAAATTTTCAGACCAATGTAGTAATTGTCATTCGCACAACCCCCCGTGTTGCTTCATAGGAATTATCAGTTCTGTTTTGAACAAATACCTCAACATTCATATTCTTATATGGCTAAATCATCGTAGTACCAAATGGTCGCCCTACTCATCTACTCCTAAAATAAGGAGTATTGTGATTGACTCAGCGTGACATCTTTAAAGAGTTGTACACTTGCCATGGCTACCACAAGTGACGAAGGAATACCAAAGAAGGTCTCTTTGCAGTCATAGAGTGGTAGATCAGTTAAACAGAACCAATTGTATATCATTTGAAAGTTCAACCAATAAATCAACACTTTGGCTACGTGATGTTAGAATCAAATCTGGTGGAAAACTAGTGCTGACTATGTGATGTTAGAATCAAATCTGGTGGAAAACTGTTTCTTTATAAAATCAATTTCCTCTTTGCTACCACCAAACTAGTCCCCACATTAAAATGAAGAAACATTTACCTTTGTATCAAGCATGATGGCAATGACATTGTCCTTCGACTGAGCATTATACTCCTTAACCAAATCAATGACTTTCTGATGGGATGCATGGTCTCCATGAGACATATTCAGTCGAGCAACATTCATTCCAGCTTCAGCCAGCTTCCATATCATTTCTCTTGTGTTTGTAGAAGGACCGATTGTGCACACTATCTTGGTCTTACGTCTTACTGTAGGTTTAGACCACATGCCCACTGAAGTGTCACCAAGTTGCTGAATTGCCTGAAGATACTGCTGTTGGTCCTCATTCTGTAACAATAACAACCACTATCAATATGCCTTCATTTGGCTAAAGAGTCAAAAAAATCCATAAATGTGAATTAATAATCTCTCTCCATTTGATTTTGTTTGTTTTACTTTCCTTTTTAGTCCATTTAAAAAAAAACAATATCTCTTTACTTTTTTTTGGCAACTCTTTAATAAATCATATGATATGTTGTAAGACCAAAAAATCAAAAGACATTTTGTTACATTCCACGTATATTTAGTTTAAGTTAACAAGATTCAAAAGTGTTCATAATTCATAAATTCCATGACCAGACAAAATATTTTACAAATTCACATAGCTCAAAAAAGGCACAAGTTTTTAAGTGGCAATTCACAAATCTATTTTACGTAAACGAATAGTGTATATTTGCTACAACTTAAATCATTAAAAACTTGTAATCCAACAAGCTAACAAAAAAAAAAAGCAAACTAGCTAACTAAAACTGTTGTAACCGGCTTTTTCGTAAGTACAGCAGGATAATTTGCAGAAAAGAAAAGTGAACGACGACCTTTGGAACATCTTCAGGAGAAACAGGGAGAACTTGAGGCTCGGCCCGCGTAGATCTCCTAGCAATGATCTGCGGCATATTGACACGAACAGCTCTACAATTATTGCTTCGTTCATTCCGACGTAGCACTTTTGAAGCAAAGCTAGGAGGCCTAATCTTCTCAATTTGACTCTGCAGAGATCCATTGCTAGGGCTGGAGAATGAAGACTGAATCGAACGAGTAGCCACCACTTGAGCCATTTTCCGGTAATGAACGGAGAATTATAGAGCGACAGAAATGTGTGAGGAATGAAGAGAGATTTATTAAGAGTATAAAAGTCGAGAGCTAAGAATGTTGAGACTTTGAAGAAATCGCCGCTATGGTTGGCGGAGATATCAAAGAAATAAGAGGGCTCGCCTCGTGTGTATCGAAGCTGAGAGGTTTGTTAAACTGTTGGGTTTTAGGGGAAAAATACTATTATTCGTTTAGCGATTTCCCAATAAAATTGGATTAAAGCGACGTCGTTTTTGTCTGACGTGTGCTCGTTTCGGATATATCACACTTCAACTTCATCTTTTCATCGTTAAAAAAGATCAATTATTTCTTTTTTTTTCTGAAAAAAAAATTATTATTTACTCCTACTATCATATTTGCATTTTCGAGGCCTTTAAAAAATATTACTATATTTTTTATTTTAATTTAAGTGTTTTAGTTTAAATTTTAAAAATAAAATACTTTTATGGATGTTTGGTCATGTTTTATTATAAAATTAAAAAAAATTATGTTCGAAATGAAAAATAATATGTAAAATTATTTTGCAGTTAAAAAAGAAAAAGATAAAAATAGGCAAGTTTTAAGCCAAAAAGAATGAAATCTTGCGAATAGTATAAAAATCACTTATGAATTAAATAGAATAAAATAATCTTTTAAAAAAATAAAGATCTCATAAAAAGGAAAAGATTATATTGTTCATTGCATAAAGATGGGATAAATTATATAATGGAAGCTTTGAGAAAAGGATAACAAAAAAATGTGAGGAAAAAATTAATCTTTGTGAATTTACAGTGTTTAGTTGTTGGATTAACTAAAAAATAATTATACGTTCAATACAACACTTCAAAACTTCCTTGTAATTACAACAATATAAACACTCAAATGGTATTAATTTTGGTTTAGGTCATGATAATATAAAAGTTATATGTACTAGATTAGATTAGATGTAATTAATTTGCGGCCAACGAATATAGAGTGATATGTGCAATAACTCAATCATCAAAAATATTTTTATCGAGAAATCTTTAGTTAAATAAAATGTCGACTTAAATAAAATAGCTTATTAAAAAATTATAATTAATTGTATTTTTATATAATTTTTGTATATTTAAATAGGCCAAATACATAAAGAGACACCTAAACTTGTCCTCATTTTTCACTTAGACACCTAAACTAAGACAAGTTCCTAATAGACACCTCAACTGCTTAGATTTGATCTCATTAAACGCTTTTATCCTACTTGGCACTCTCCGGTACTGTTTTTTTAATTTTTCAGCCAAAAATAAATAGGTGCGGTCCAAAAATTTTTTTTTTCCATAAAAGTAGGTTCTCAAAATTCTCAGTTATCCAAAAAAAAAGTTTTTTTTCATAAAAGTAGGTTCTCAAAATTCTCCGTTAACCATATGCGGAAAAAAATTATTACAATTTTAAATAAAATTTTTTTGCACATGGTTAACTGAGAATTTTGAGAATCTACTTTTATGGAAAAAATAAAATTTTTTGGACCGCAACTATTTATTTTTTGCTGAAAAATTAAAAAAACAGTACCGGAGAATGCCAAGTAGGATAAAAGTGTTTAATAGAATCAAATCTGAGCAGTTGAGGTGTCTATTAGAAACTTGTCTTAGTTTAGGTGTCTAAGTGAAAAATGAGGACAAGTTTAGGTGTCTGTTTGTGTATTTGGCCATTTAAATACTTATTCTAAATAATCGTATTAATGTAATTTAATTTAGCTTTAAAAATAGTCAAATTAAATCTCTAGAATTACAACATGACAACTAACAAGAAATTGAGGAAGTTTTGGTTACATAACATAAAAATAATAAAATCTAAAAAGTTCAAACAAGTAATTATTGATTCAAATACCAACAAGATTAATTAGTCAAGTCTTGATTATGAAGAAAAATAAAGGGAGATTTTTAAGATTCTACTTCCTCCACTTTCATTGATATTTTACATTTTTTGTGTTACTTGCATTAAGAAAATAAGTAACTTTACTATTTTTTTATTATTATTTTTTGAAAGTTATATTTTCGATTACTGCCACTAAATATGCTAGATTTCAAAAATTGAAATGCATATGGATGACTTTTGTAAATCTTTAAACTTAAACTTTCAACATTAATCGAGTCTTTAGTTTTTCTAGTTGGTCAAATATATATTTTCAAAACTAATTAACTATCAAGGATATAAGAGGAAGAATAGAGTAGTTTTATGTATTGATTTTATTTAAAAAAGTCATATATTAAGAATTATCTATTTATTGTAAAGACAGCATATAAATGAGAATAGAGGAAGTAATTAATCTGCTTTAATTCACGTGACACTTTTTTTTTGGCAACTAATAATTTTATTAACCACCAAAATGATCATTACAAATCCATAGCAATTTTATCTCAATTGTTATCTCAGATTAAAACTCAAGTTTAGCAACTACTTAACCTTCATTATCATCTACAATTAGAATACTAGTTGTTGTAATTTCCTTCCAACTCTAGGTTTAGCTCTAACAGTGCAGATGAATGCAATTTCCCTTGTTAATTCTTCACTTCTTTTGCTTTTGTTGTCAAATATTCTCATGTTCCTTTCAATCCAGATTGTGTATACTATTTCAGCATAGATCATTTTGTAGGCTTGTACATTGGTAGATTTTCCCTTTGAGAAAGCTATCATCCAAGATAAATGAGATTCCCAGTTTGATGTGGGATTCCATTGTCATTGCATCCATTGCATGATTCTTCTCCGTAGATTTCGAGTAAACGAGTATGGTATAAATAGGTGATCTCTTGACTCTAATTGTTGCTGACAAAGTTTGCAGATGCGATCCATTTCAATTCCCCATTTTTGCAATCTATATGTTGTTAATAACTTGTCTTGTAATAGAAGCCATAGGATGAATTTTGCCTTTGGTCTAGCACTATTACTGAATACCAGTGATTTTCAAAGAACTCTTGGGATTTCACCTAGCAACTGTTGATAAATTATTTTGATGCGAATTGATCCTTGATTACTTGTTTGAATGTGGCTCATTATAGTTCTAGCTGCTATAATCTTTTTAACCATCCATGAGGCTTGTGTAGGGATGTTGGTTGTGGCAATAAGGTTGTCCTTGATGTAGTATGTGTGTATCCACCTGATCCACAACTTGTCCTGCTTATTGGCTAAGTCCCGGTGTGTTTTAGTTATTGCAGCTTTGTTCCATATTCTTACATTGATTAGATCTTGACCTCCCACTGATTTTGATGTACACCACTTTATCGCATGCTACTAGAGCTCTTTTAGTGATAAATTGGTACTTGGCCATAGATAACTCCTGCAATGTGCTTCAATAAGCTTGAGTACTTTTGCTGGCATAAGGAATAGTTGAGACCAGTATGCTTGGATGCCAAATAGTACTGCCTGTATCATCTGTAGTTTCCCAGCATATGACAATTTCCTACCTGACCATGTAGTGATTTTAGACACTATTCTATCTACTAGAGGTATCCACTGGTTCAGTGTAAGCTTCTTTGTTGAGAGAAGGATGCCCAAATACTTAAATGGAAGTTGTCCAAGTGTCAGTCCAGTTTGCTGGGTGATGCTTTCTTGTTCCTCCTTGGGGATTCCTCCAAAGTAGATAGAGCTTTTATCTTTATTTGTTTGCAGTCCTGATGCTTGTGCAAACTTATCAAAGCAATGCATTAGTGTATTCACATATTGCAAAGCTTCTCTAGCAAAAAACAGCAGGTCATCTGCAACATATAGGTGTGATATTCCCAGTTTAGCACATCTAGGATGGTAAGTAAAATCTTTGTTGTCCTTCATGGTGTTGAGCAGTCTGCTTAAGTACTCCATTGCCACAACAAACAAATAGGGTGAGATTGAAAAATCACCATCTCATATTCATTGCAACACCTGGTACGATCTAAAATGTTACAATATACTCAAATTTTGTACGCTCTAATCCATTATAAACTTAGCATCCTTCCTCTTAAGTCTAGTTGATAGCTTTGAAAATTTTATATAGACATATACCGCTAATGTAACCTCTCTTCTATGCAAATGATACATTTTCCAATGGACATTTAAATTTTAGACAAAAAAGTGTTTTGCTTTGTGTTCAGAACAACCAATCAATTCAGAGAATGAAAAATATATAGAATTAGATAGGACCATCAAAATGACTAAAATCATAAAAATGCATAAGTAGATACAATACATATATGTATAACTAAATATTCTATGTTGAACCTAAATTCATTTTTCTCTTCTTCTGCAGGTAAATTTTCAGGTGCAGATAAACACTTGAAAATAATCAAATGCAACACCATGTAAATAGTATAGGATGTAAATATCCAATGTAAATATGCAATCGCACTTTCACCAACTATTTGTATAATATTTATGTATTAAGCATTCAACCCACAAACACAACAACAAGCGATTACTATCATGTCCTTTATTTCAAATTTGACAATGTCTTTTTACTATTTCATCCTAAGTATCTTTTAGAATTGTCTTTAAATGGACAAAATTGTGTCTCACTTCATTTTTCTAAACTTTTCCTTCATCGCTTTCTATTTTTAGGAATTCACCCACTTTACTTTCTTTTCCCACCGTTCATCCTAGGTAAAATATTGTCAAATTGTTTCTTTGATTTTTTTCCCTAACATTTCAGTTTTTTTCAAAACTTATGATTTTTTTCTTTCTTTTTATAATTGTTAATTTTACCTAATTATCAATTTTGTCTTTTGGTATGAAATTTGATTCGAAAGTCTTTATATTTTTTTTATTTATTTAGATTTATAGTTGATATTCAATTTTATTTGTGCTTTGAATCATTATAACTTATAATTTTATTTTATTTAGGCCCGTGCTTCGCCTAATATATTTCTGTTCAAACATAAATTCAAATTTTAAATATTATTTTTTAAAAAGAAATTATTTTCTCAAATGCATAAATGAAACAAGTTCTATACCACACCAAATTTGTTTTACATGAGAAAAATTCCAAATAATTTTCTTTCATAAACTTAATTCACAGTCATTCAGCTTTTAGACACTCTTCACAATGGAGGCACTATATCCGCTCTGCTCATCCCAAAATTTCGACCACAACATAACACCCCCATACTTGCGCGATTTCTTGATCACCGGAAGAATTTCCTTAGTCAACACATCCGCCGGAATAAACCCGCTTCCGGCAGCCTGTGGTGCCGCCGGAAGTCCCAAAAATATCCTCCTTGCATTCACCGAAGTGGTCCACCGGATCCAAGAATTTTTCAGATTATCCGTATTATTTGGAGTATACTGGCACGGAGGATTATTGTAAAATTGAATCCAAACATTGTCAAAAAGCTTTGTATCCAGAGCAGTACCAAGCAATCTATCAGGGAATGGGCACTGTGGAGCTGCTGTAAGGTACACTTTTCTTCCTCGCTTGCTATAACTTTTCAAGTATTTAGCTAGATCTTCGTAATGAAGCGACGATCCAAGCTCAATATCAAAATCAATTCCATCGAGTATCGCATTTCCCAAAGGCCTAAAAGAGGAACGCCCGCCTAAGAAATTGTTCCATAAGTAGCGTGCGACGTCCTTGGCGTCTTTTTTGGAAGCTAGTGAGTAATTTCCAACGCCACCGCCAATAGATAACATTACTTTGACGCCTAATTTTTGGCAGTGTTTGATTTCCGGACCGACGATTGTGCAGCCGTTGACGGCGGGATTGCAGTGGCCGGCGAGATTGATTTCTGGAGTCTGGCCGTTTCCGAATTTGTTAAGAAAGGCTAAGTTGACATAGGCATATCTGCGAGAATTACAGGTGTCGTTTAAAGTTGCTTCGTTGCCGTTTTGACCCCAGTAAATGGCTATGCCACTAGCAATTGAGTTGTGCACGAGGGCTAAGAATAAAACAGAGGAAAGGAAGAGTTTGATGGTCATTTTAGATGGAATATTAGGTATGATGGGAGTTAGATTAAAGAGTGTTTTTTTATATAGGAGGAGATTGGCAGGCAAAACAAAGAGAGGATATTTTTTGGGAATTCTTTGAGTATTCTTTCACCAAAGACAGCTAAGAATGGAGTCTGAGAAGGAAGAAGTCATACATCCAAGGGATATTTTTGGTCATGTCATCTCCAAGAATAAATTGAATAAGTTTATTCGAGCACCATGATCATAAATATAATAAAACATAAATCCAAAGTCTACTCGTCCATAATATGCGGTTTTTCTTAGCGTTTGCATCAGTTTTAACAGGTCAAACACACAATCTTCCCACATGTAACCTCACAAATGCAAGAGGAGCCTTACCCAGTCGTGATTCAAGAAGCAAAGTAACCAAGAGGCAGAGACATGAAGACTTAGGAGATGATGGGATTTTTAAAAATGCTACAGCTGTGAGTCAAACTTATGAACCAAAAGCATTGTTTAACCCTCTGTATCCATAAATAATCATATCCTAAATTAGTGTGGAACAAGGAAAGACGTGCTACTGATAATGCGCCATAAGGCTGACTGCTATACTTCCAACAACTTTATTATTGAGTTGACCAAAGAACACATTTTTTTTGTAAAAATACATTCAAAGGTGTACCTTCTCTTTATTTTCTTTGCAGTCTGCATTAACTTATCAAGAAGCCTTAGGTGTGATTTTTGAACTCACAATGTCTAAAATCTGAATTTTTCATTGTCTCGTGCAGAAAGCAATGCACTATTCCGCTTCTCAGAAATTGTAGTAACGTTAAGTTGAACAAAATGGATTCCTGGATCTCTGATCATTTCTTACATCTAGCAGGAAAGGTGCACTATTTGTAGGTTAATAATATTATTGATTCCTGTTATCTCCTGGGCAATAAATCTTTATCTGTGGTTCAGACTCCCTGTTCATCAAATGAATGCCCAAATTAACTTACTCTGGTTGTTAAAAATGCTATTGTTGGCAAAATTGCAGATCTATTCATGTCATGTGGATGAACCCAGTGGAAAACTGAAAATATAAACACCAAGAGGTCATTCAATATTTACAGAGTCCTTTAAAATAAAAATTCTTATATTTTTTGGCCACTGGAACAGGGGTGGTTTTTATTTTTTTTGGTGTGTGGGGGGTGGGCGAGGGTTCGATTGACTAGTTTGTAATGTAAGTCTTAAAATAAAAGAGTGTGCACGATTAATTGATAATGTACAAATGTCTTCATACAAAAGAGTGTACAAGATTAATTGAACAATAGAGAAGAAAGCTTCCAGCTGAAGCTTTATTTGTTCATATGTTCTTTCAGCTATTCTAGATTGTTAGAAGACAGCAATGCAGAAACTGGTTTCTGCTATTCCTCTTCCTCACCAGTAATCTTTTTCTTAAGAGCTTGAACATCACTTGCCAGTTCATCCCTTCCACTCTGAGAACATAAAATCCAGTTTTACGATTAGCCATACATGCACTATCTACCCTCAACTGTGAATGTACAGTGACAGAAAAATGATACTACTGGTAATAAAACACCATATTCAGCATGTTATTTAAGTCCCAAACATTTATGCTCTTGCAGTAGAGATGAGTATTTGTGGCTTATCAAACTAAATTCAAACATGATCTCCTAGGTTGTTTGGCATGTTGAGGGTCTCTGATGCATGGAGAGTTATGCAACTAATGTAACTAAAACATGTGAAAACTCAACTTGTCTTTAATTTGCCTCAGCTGACATTAAATAGATGCATAATTGGCCTACATGTAACTTAGGTGATAGTTGTTGGAAAGAAATGAATGAACAGTACCTCATTTGCAGTAAAGACTAGAATAATGTCAACGGGATGGGTTATAAATGTCTTCCTACAAGATTGACCTGAATTTTCTTAGCAAAATACTCGTGGTGCATGCTATTTTAACCTATGTTTTTACCTAAGTGTAGAATGGCGATTAATTGCAAGAAATGATATGCAGTTTTTCCATGCTAAGACCGTACCTTGAAGAGAATATATCTGTAGATGAACCATACAAAGTATCCAAGCCCAACCAACTCCAAAAACTTAGGTAACTGTTCAGAAGAGGTTGAATAGTCAGAAACATTCGCTTAGGTTTAATAATCGCGAGAAAGGAGAGAAGAAATTATGAGAACCCCAAACTGACAAGGCTAAAACTAGTCAATGTAGCATAGAGCCCTAGACACTATTGACCCCCTATATGTTGTTAAAACACTGGAAAAGACTGGTGCAATTAGATCACTTACCAGAGGTATGGAGTCTAATGCATCAGCAACGATTGAAGATAACCAAAGACCAAGGATTGCAGAACCTCCATAAAGAAAGACTGTGGGTTTCTTTTCGAGTCTGTCCCACTATTACAAAGTTTTCACACATGGTTGAATTTCAGCAAACGAACAAATGAGCCAGGTTTGAGGCATAACAAATGATATGAAATGTTAGAGAACCTTACCGCGTCTTTTACATCAGAAAATACCTTTCTGATGCGAGCAGCAGATTCAGATGTTTCCTCGTCAGAAAAGGAAGCCCTGATCTTGAAGATAGGAAATCTCTTGGAACCTATGCAATGTCGGAAGCCTGAAAACTTTTACACCTTAGACCAAAGAATTCTCGCTTGACGCAAGCTTGAATAATTTCTTACAACTAAAAAAGTCAGGAAATAAATACTTTTTCCTTTCCAGTTTGGATCTATAAAAGGACGACTTGTTCATGGACACGAATGCATTCACTTAGAACAATGGAGTTCAGACCAATAAGGCCTTTCGAATTTTACTTGTATTTAATCCAACTCTTGTATGTCTATTTTGCAATGCGTGTTAAATTTGTACTCCATATAATCAATGTTTGTTTTTCCTTAATGATGGGTCTCATACATTTCTACTATCTTTCCTAGAAAAGGCGGAATCAGATAGTTTTGTATGAGACAATGACTAATGAAAGCAATAACAACAAAAAGGAAGAACACACAATTAAGAAAACCCACGGTCGCCAACCAACTTGTATTATTTATTTCTCAATCAATCTTAACACAAATACAGTAAGTAAGCCATGTTTAAATACACTGCCAAAAACCCTAACCCTAATTTGTTTGGGACGTGTTCCAAGCAAAATATCACAAGGGAGATGTGTAGCCGTCATGGATCATAGACATCTGATAGGTCATTTTCTTGGAGGGGGGACTTCATAGGTCAGGCCGATTGAGACCCATATATTTATGCTTTGGGAAAATGAAAGTCAAAAGATTTTCTTATCTCAAATTAATAGCTTTATACTTCACAAAAAAGCAGAGCAGATACAGCATAACCACAACTATCTAGGAACCTGGAATAAAAAGAAGACGATGTAAAAGAGAAATAATACCTGAGGGATTCTTATAAGTCGATGAAAACGACGACATAGCAGCTTGGGGAGAAAGACGAAGCAAAGAAGGGACATTGGAATGGCGCAACCTCATGGTCTTGGAGGAATGTGGAAGTGACAGCATCTGTTCCATTGAAGAAGAAGCTGTAGCCATTTTTGCCGTCTAAGTCTTCTCTCTGAAATTTCTTTTCCTATATCAAATAGTACCTGTTTACAATTTTTTTATAGTGGGAGCTCTGGTATTTGACTACCATTATATGTATCAGTAACTCCTTTTTTTTTAATAAAAAAAATGTATAGCTGTATTATATTATGAAATTAAATCAGCCATGTACGTGAGAAGGAGAGAAACCAATAAGTTAACTCATTTGCTTCTCTTTTCAAAGGTACATACTACCCTTTTTTTTTGTATATGAGTATTTGAGCAGTCAAAATCCAGATGAAGTGCTGTCACAAGTTACCAAAGGCTAATGTTAGGTGAGGTGTATATAACAAACGGCAATAATTGAACTCCTCATTGTGGGTCATTGTCCTTCACGAATTCAACACCAACACATGTAACATGTTTTAAGCACATCAATGTATCTTGTTAAATGGACCCTATGGCAAAGATGTCATACATAGGAGTATATAATTTCTTTGATGGGCCCACTAATATTCTTGATGTCTATCAAAATCACTTTTTTTTAATAAAGTATATAAATATCAAGAATGCATTCCTTTCAAACTTGGAATTTAGACTCACAGGTTGCATGCTGATTGCGTATGCTTTAGTCAATAGCAATAACGACATAAAACTGAAGACAATATATTCTCATACAATAGGCTTCTTTTTTCTGATTAAATAAGTTACAGCTCCTGAAGTGGCTCCATTGAGCTTTTTAATTATTTATCTCACGTTGAAGTTAAGAAGAATCAAGATTTACAGCTGATGTATAAGGAATATTGTTATGGGAACTGGGAAGCGGCCTCTCACAGTGTGAGCAACTTAGGTCCAAAATTTCCCTTCAATTGCTTGTGCTTCTTTCATTTCTACCCATGAATTCTTGCTGCAAACCTTGCTAGAGGGCCAACAGTGTGATCAGGCAATCAAAGGATTGTTGATTGCAAGCCCGAAAAGAGTAACATGCTAAGCGAAATGAGGATTAACAACTTCGCAGCCCACTTACATGAACAACTGAAATACGCACACAATGATGTACCTCAAGGCAGAGTCACCAATAATCACTACACGAACAAACTCCATTCTGGAAGTGATGATAACGATTTGTGTCCCTAATTACAATCCGTCGCTGCGTAATCTTGGAGATAAGTTTGGCAGCAATGTGGCAATCTCCACACACACGCAAATTTTTCGTGATTTTAATGGGTGTACCATGACTGGTGTTCATAATTGCAAAGACAATAGCCAGCTTCTCACTATGAACTACTAGATGATTTTCTTTGTCTTCCTCCTCAACATCGTGAAGGGCAGAATCTGTTTCTGGGACATATCCTTCCTCTTTCATCTTACCTATTAATATGTCCAACTCTTCATAGATCTCCTTTGATTGTGGGTGAAACGTGTCACCAGCAAGGAAGGTGTGAACCTTGTTATTGAGCTCAACATTGCTGACACCAGGCATTTTCTTAATCCCTTTTCCCTTCATGATTGACCTAATAGTTATTACATCTTTCCATCTTCCAGCCTTTGCATAAATGTTCGATAGCAAGACATAATAGCCAGACTGCTTTGGGGCCAATTCAAAAAGATTGTCTGCAGCTTCAAGCCCAATGTCCATATTATTGTACACCCGACAGGCACCCAAAAGAGCACTCCAAATTCTCTCATCAGCTTCTACAGGCATCTGCTTGATGAAATTGAAAGCCTCGTTTATGTGTCCAGCTCGTCCTTTTAAATCAACCATGCAGACATAATGTTCTAACCGAGGAATAATCTTGTACTTGTCTGTCATTAGCTTGTAATAGTGTTCTCCTTCAAGTAGTAATCCTGCATGGCTACAAGCAGAAAGAATGGACACAAAAGCAATAGAATCAGGTTGAAGACCAGACTCCAACATTTGTGAAAACAAAGCAACTCCATCCCGACCTTGGCCACTCTTACCATAAGCAGATATCAGGGAAGTCCATGACACAACATCCCGAAACTTCATCCCCTCAAACATGTTTCTTGCCTCTGTCAAACATCCACACCTGGCATACATATCAACTAATGCGTTCTCAAGAGATAAATTTGGCCGAAGACTTTTTCTCTCAATAGATTCATGAATCCTACTTCCCAATGATGCAGCTGAAAGGTCCCCACAAGCAGGAAGAACGCTAACAAAAGTTATAGCATCAGGATCTATACCACAAGTTTCCATTTGGAGAAAGAGCTCAACTGCCTCATTAGGCATAGAATTCTTGACAAATACAGCAATCATCACATTCCATGGAACCAAATCCTTTTTATCCATATTCATGAAAATATCTTTGACAAACAATACATTCTCAATGCTGGTATTGCTTACAGCAGGTAAAAGACTAGCCATGGTTCCCGCATTTGGTTTATGACCTAATACGTTCATTTCCTTACAAACCTCCAACGCGTCATCAAACCTTCCATTTTGAGCATATCCAACTACCATTGAATTCCAAGAAACAATGTCCCGTTTAGGCATTTCATTAAGAATCTGGCGAGCCTCCACTAAACACCCACATTTTCCATACATAGCCACTAGACAATTACCAATAAATAGGTCAGAATCAAGACCCCTCTTGCCAACAGCACAGTGAATTTGCAGCCCCACCCTCAAATTGTCGGACCCAAAACAAGCTTTAAGAACACAGGGAAAGGTATAATTATCAGGACTAACATCTCTTTTGCACATATCTTTATAAACAAAAATCGCATCTTTATAGTACTTGTTATTCACATAACTCCTGATCATGACATTATAAACCGCCGTATTTCTCTCAGGTATTTTATCGAACAGTTGGCGTGTAACATTAGGTTGGCCACAAGCTGCATAAGCACGCATCAATTTGATGGCTAGAGAAGTGTTGTTACGTAAACCCGGATCCAAAATGATCTTGGAATGAAGTTTCTTCAATGTTTTGATATCTGGGAGTCCGTCTAAAATACGACTGGAAGATACTTCGTCTACACAGAAAGAGTAGCTCAGCTGGGGTTTTCTCACTGTTTGTATACATGAATTGGCGGTGGAACTATGGCGGCAAAGACGCAGGGGGCTAGCAATGTATGTCATGAAACAGCCCCTTACAATTTGTTGAAGATTGTTCAAATAATCTATTCATGGAAGTTCCTGATAAAAAATGGAATAATTATTCATGGATGTCCATGGTTCCTATATTGACTTTGTAGATAGTAGGAAACAAATGATTTCTCATGATCTTTACCTACACATGAAATCTCTCCTAAAAAATGAGATAAAATTGATTAAGACAAAATTACAGAAATAACACTACTTTAAGCCTTAATTGTAATCATGGTGATAATTTGACTAATTACATACTAATATAGTACTCCCTCCATCTAATTTAGACTCTTTGATTTGACATGCTGTTTAAGAAAAAAAAAGTTTTTGAACTTATAGTTTAAAACAATTTTTAGATATTTGTGTAGTTAGGAATCATTTCATTTTGGATGAAAAGAGAAATTTTACAGTAAAATTATTTCTGGTTATAGTAAGACGACATTCTTTTTAAATGGACTAAAAAGGAAAAAGTATTATATGTTATATGGTAGATGAAATTTCCACCAGAGTTCTTTACGATCCGGTGTGATTCCCACTTCCTTATATGGTACTCTTAACAAAAAGAAACGATGGGGTCAAATCGCATTCGGAAGTCCCCGGTGCCAAACGAAGGGTCGTCCTAGATCAAACTCGACGTTCTGGAGTTGATCGCACTATCGAAATTCTCATACGAGCACATTTCCTGAGGTTGTTGACTAAAGTCAACTATTGACCGATTCCAACGGCTAAATTTACAAAACATGATATAACTGCACCGGACATGCTTCTAGCCTAATTTAGCGGTTAGAGCTGATGGAACTGTCATAATTTTGCTCCAAGGCCGTTTACTAGGGCTTTTCTTGAAAATTCTTTTTACAATCATAACCTCTCGTTCAACTCGGAGAGCTGCATAAATCTCAATTGATTCACCCAACAACTACACCAATAGTACCAACAAGTCCAAAATGGTCCGGGGTCACCATGCACAAACTCAAACTGATGAATAATCATGAATGCAGAAATAACTCGAAGGGTCATTACACTAAAATCCAACAAAATAAAAAAAATAAAACTCTCAAAAAAAAAGGAAAAAGATAATAAACAAGATTTGATATATTTCTTATATAAAAAAATAACGACATTCAAACTAATTTAGAGTAAAATAAGGGAGTAAAATCAAGAATAAAAAGATAAGAAGTTTAACGGTTTGAAACAATAAGGAGTTACATAAGAATGTCATACGTATGATAAGTTAGAGAATCCTAAATTAATGGGAACTAAATTTAGTAAGCGTTTGGTCCCAAGTTCCCAAATATTTTTATTCTTGGCAAATATTCTTGGCAAGTTTTGCTGAAGTTGCACCATGCGTTTGCCCCAAGTTTTCCCAAGAATATTTGGTTATTTCAAAGAATATAATTTATACTTAAGTTCTAAAAATTATTTTAGAAACCCCATAAGTTTGTCTTACCATTCTATAATAAACATGTTCCATTAGAAAAATAACCTTATAACATAATTGATAACAATCAATAATAACAAAATAACAATATATAGAAGATCAATACATTAATTGCAACAACATACCCAGTGGAATCCCACAAGTGGAATTTGGGAAGGATAGAATGTACGCACACTTACCACTACCTCATTGAGGTAGAGAGATTGTTTCCTGGGAATCCTCGTCCCAAAAATCCTATAATTAAAAATAAATTGTTCTTTTTTCCAATGTTCTCACTCAAACTATTTTTGGTGTTAGTGAATGAATTGGTCAGTGTTAATAAATGGATTGGTTGGTCATGTTAATGGAGTAAATTGATAGATGAGTATTTAATTTGAATTAATAAATGATAGATATTTTTTTATAAAATATAAAACTTTGGGATAATTTTTAAATATTCAAAACTTTCCAAGTATCTTTCAAGTTTTTAAATACTAATTTTTTTTCTAGTATTTGGAAACTTAGAAATTTCCCAAAAATCATTTGCCAAGTTTTTTGGCCAAACACACCACCCTAATTTTTTCCCACGTTTTTCCCCAGAATACTTGGGGCCAAACGGGGCTTGATCAGTGATTCTTAACTTATACACTATATTTATTCTGTTTCTTTTGTTGTCCTAATTTCTTTAATTCCTTTGCAAAAACAATTCACAATATTTTAATTAGCAGTGTTTATTATCCATATCATTTTCTTTGTATAAACAGCAATGTGCATTAGAATAAAGAAAGCCAACAAGTTCTATATCCCATGCAATGCAACATTTACAAACACAGTTCCCGCTTCATAAAAGGAAACCACTGATATTGCTAACTGTTGTAGTTAGCTAGCTATCAGTGATGATAACCAGCCCTGGTCAATCTCATCATTAATTGGGGAAACGTTTTCTGTTATTAACATTTACCTGTCAGTTTCTATACCTAAAAAGTATATTAAAGTAAAATATATCATGATACAACAGTATTCTCTCAATGAGTATCATATCATAGCTAAGCTATAATGGTGCAACTGGTCATCATCAATCCTGAAAGAGAGCCTTGGAAACAGAAGTAGAGCTCCGTTTTAGCTCTTCATCATCATTGTCATCATTTTGAGAGGATGACAATTTCAATTCACTCATTGGTGTTTCATATACTACACTATGGCTACTTTTTTTCCGCTCTTTTCTTTTCCGCTCCTTCTGATCTTCACACTTTATTTTAACAGCCTTAAGATGCTTCGGGGCCCAAACTCTTTGCAGATCTGGCATCCTTGTGAAAGATCCAAATCGTCGAGCCTTCTCTCTCCGATCACGAGCTTCACTTAACTTGTGGGCATGTTCCTCTCCTCTGATCGCTTGGGAGCTCCCAGCAATGTTGTCTGGTGGTCGGCAAAACTCATCCTCTGCTGAGACGGATAGTCGCATGTTGTTGGCTTCAGCCGTTTCATACCTCTCTTGTTTGTCCCTCCAGGACTGATTGCTGTCCTCACTAGTGAACAGATGAGCCTGCTTTTCATCTTCAACACCAAATGGAAGCAGATCCATTTCTGAGTAAATTCTATTGACAACATCTTCCATAATGTTATGGTACCTGAATCATGTTGGATTTATAGATTAGATCCCAGATAATAGTACTCTTGGTGCAGCATGAATTTTCTCATCTATGAAGAGCAAACAATAGCCGATTCTAACAAAAAGAACAGAGTGATTGTTTAGTTAGCTTCAACAGTGAAGCTCTCAGCACTCGAGAGGAAGAAACGAGGATGAAGAAGAGTCTGGAAGAAGCATTGGTTTGTATTAACCTTTCTAAGGCAGAGTACAAGTATATTCATATACACATGGTTACATTGACAGCTGTCAATGTAACTAACTATTAACTACTTCTTAACTACCTTATTATTTCTAACTAATTAGGATTAGTGTTAGTTATCAGCTTGCCTTTAATCTCCTCAATAGTTTTCAACTCTGATGACACAGAGAATGAAACCTGTATACTTGTAATTCCTGAACAGAAGTAGTGAAGGTAATGGAGTTTTCTGAAAATTTTCAGCATAGAGAAGGTAGCTTTATAGTAAATGAAATGATTATCTTGGAGTATACTGACAATTGCATGGTCTCAAGATCATACATACCAATGGTAGGTCTAATCTTAGATAATTAACCTATTCCTGTCGATGTCAGTAAAAATATAATTAGTGTATCTTGACAAGGGAAGAAGATGATAAAACTTGTGCGGGGAGGATACACTAGAGGAAGCAATATATAGCAAAGTAGGAATGATAAAACAAGGAAAAAGAAATAATTGAGGTTGGTGAAATAGAAGTAGAAGACCTATTTCTCATGCTGAATACTAACCAGGACAAACACAAAAAGGGGAATGAAATGAATCAGATCATCATAGTTATAGGGGAAGAATGAGCTCTTGAGTTTCAAAGCAAAATATTTACCTTAATCTAATAGTGCGTTCAACATAATCATATAGACTAAGATGACCATTAATCCCTCCTTCAACAAGATATTGAATGATCTCTAGAAAGGAGCAGATCTCTTTAACCAGCTTCTGCTTGGAGGACTCCTTAATACACTCAGAAAAGGTTGATCCAAGGATTTCCATCCGAAGCAATATCTGCATTTCAAATCTTATGAAAGTTAAGGAAAATGCACTATAAGTACAATATCAATTTGTTTATTTCACAAAACAGAATTTAATATGTAATAATTTACAAACAAAAGCAGGAAGAAACTAATGAAAGGATACTCTCGAACAATATTTTCAGAGATTGAACTAGAATCAGATACTTCAGAGGGATCATCATGCTTCAGCTTCTCTTTCATTTCTTTGGGTTTCCTTAGAAGGATCTTCATGACTTCGGGAAGGATAGTTTTGCAGCATGAATCATTTGTTTTTGGAATTTGGGTTTCACATCCTATATTGTCATCCATCTCATAGTTTTTGGATAATGCCTGTATTGATGACTTCACTAGTCGCTCTGCTAAAGTGTGCAAGTCTCTTCCAGATTGTAGACCATGCTGAATTTTCTTTGGTAGATTATTCAAGAAGGCTTCTGCAGTTTCTGAGCATAAAAGATGTGCATCTCCCTCTTGCGTGAGGGGTGAATCGGAGGGAAACTGTGTAGAGGATGGCTGTTGCAGCTGTCTATTATTTGAATCTGCAGCTGTTAGCAAGCACAAGCTGGAATTCTTGATTTGTTTCATCCAGCACTTCAAGAACTTCAGCTTCTTTGATTTCTCAATTTGTCTGGCAAAACAAACGTCTACCAGTTCAAAATCGTTACACTCAAATGCTGCCTTGAGGAATGAACTCCAAGTCAGATTCCTCGTTGAACACTTTTTGTTCTTTTTTCTTTTTCCATCCCCTAGTGAGTCATTGATTTCATTAGAGCTGCCACAGACCATGTCATTCACCTCCTTTGCTATTGAGCCGCAATTATGACCACTATCTATTCTTGAAAGAAGAGCCAGTTGCGCAGTCAAAGGCCTGAGAACACCCGTGATTGTATTTCCCTTGCTATTGGATACAATTACTGAAGCCCAACAGCTTTCTTTATATAAGAAACTAAGAAGAATTTTCCACAGGACTGTGGAATTTCCTTGGGCATGTTTACTTTTTACTCCAGATAGTACATCAAGGACTCCATCAACACAAGTATAACTACGATATGTACTTTTGCATCTTCCAGACTCCTGCACTAGAACATAACTAGCTGAGCATCCTTCAATCTTTTCTCCTAAATTGCACTTCTGCACAGCCTTTAGATGCATATTAAACGAGCCTTCACCAAGACAAGACCAAAATGTTTCTTCTTGATCACACCCTTCATTTCGCTGGTCTCCAAGTCCTAGAGTACTCAAAATATCTTCCGATCTAAGCTTAGGCAACGTTGCAAGATTGAGCAATTCAAGATCACATAACTTACATTCTAGAGGCTTTCCATTCACATCAAGGATCTCAAGATTCAGTTGTGCGGAACCTCTGTCAAATGAACCAATGTTTTTCAGAAAATCAAAAGACACTCCAATTTCAGGATATATCAAGCCAAAAGGAATAAGAGCAGAACCTAAAACAATGGAATCAGCTGAACTAATCCCCCAGCCAAAATTCTTAATTCCATTCTCCAACATGGACAACCACTCACCTTCATCAACAAATTCTACCTTGGCTCCATCCTTTTTTTCATCTTTTACGTCAATCCAACTAAAATGAATATTTCTATTATCAAAAGTGTTCCTCACAAGACCAAAAATCTCACTGAATTTAAATTTAAAGCCTTCAAAATCCTTAAAAATCTCAGAATTCACATCCACATCTATATATTCAGCTAGACCAATCAACGACCTAGAAATAGGCGAAAATAAAACAACCAAATTCCGAGACACTTTTGGAATCTCACCAATTGCATTACGTGGAGGACACTCAATTTCAGACTCCCAATTATAGTCCTGTACTATCTGAAGCAAAGAACTGGCAGTATGACAAGCCTTAGAACAATTTGTTTCCAATTCGACTGGCAGCGGAAAGGAACTTCGGATTTCGGTAATTGATTCAAGGATTTGAGACGGATGGTTGAAACCGCGGGACAGGTTTGGAAATAGGCGGTTTACAACCGAGGAAGAACGGAGAGGGGAAAGCGAGGAGAAGAAAAAATTGAAAGCAAAAAGCGAGTTGCAGAGAGATGGGAAGTTGAGGAGACGCGTGGAGGCAGCTATAATGGAGTTGAAGTAGTGTGTAGGGCTCGTAAGCTTGAGAAGTGGATTTAGATCTATGAGGAGCACAATCCTTTGAGTTTCCGAGTAGTCTATAGGTTCCGCCATAACTGCAAAGACGGAGAGCTAACCTGCGCTGTGTGTGTGACTGGTAAAGACTCCACTTTGCGACAGTCCTAATTCTCCAGTAGATTTAACACGTGCCGGAAAGTTGTTCTGACTCCACCGCCTGTATCTCTCCGTCGAGTCTTTGATTGCAGATACAGTAGTCTAACCCGCGCCGTGTGTATGTGACTGGTCCGCCTCCACCTTGCGACAGTGTGATTCTCCGGCAGATTTAATACGCGCCGGAAAGTTGTTCTGACTCCCTCGCCGGATCTTTGATTGTAGAGGGAATAGTCTAACCTGCGCGGTAGGCGCTTGAGTGAAGTTTAGGAACTTGCTGGAGTGTGTTACGGCGGGAAATGGAAGAAGCGGGAAATGTTTTTGTTTTCAAAATGAAAAGGAAAATATAATTGCTAAAATGAGCCGGGAAGAATCTGAAGCACGTGATGGGATGTCATACGCATGTGATGTGACGGCCACGCCATCTCAAATAAATTCCATCCATTAAAACTGGATATGGATAATAATTGAATAGCTTAAACGAAATGAGTCAAATATTAATTAGTTTAAATATATTATTTCATTTGTAATTTTTTTTATTTAAATATATTTTCCTCGTTATATTTTGACATTATTTTTAACAAAAAGTACATAAAAATTCAAAATTAAATAATTCATTATCAAGTTTAGATATATTCTAGATTTTTGTTTGTTTTTGTTTTTTCTCCAAATTTCTTTATTTTTTAAATTAAAAAAGTGATAAATTTTTTAAGATTTTTTTTGATACTTTAACTTAGGGTCGTTCATGATTATGGTTAAAAATTCAAATTGAACTGCAATCCGAACTAAATCGATTAAAAAATTCGATATTTGATTTGATTTGGTTAGGTTTGGTTTTAAATTTTTAAAATCGATAATATTTGGTTTGATTTTGATTTTACTAAAAAACCTGCAAAAATAACCAAATCGAACCAAATAATTATATATATAATTTTTTATAATTATATATATAATATTTATAAATAAATAATAGGAGTATGTAAATATTTTGTTAGATTTTAATTAAGTTAGGGGTTGTTTGGTTGGCAACATGTTATCCCAGGATAATTAATCTCGGGATAAGTTAGTCTGGGATAAGTTATCCCATCATATGTATGGGATAACTTATCTCATCACTAAGCAAAAATAGTAGGATAAATAGGTCAAGGATTACCTTATACCTCTAACCAAATATGTGATAAAATAGTCCTACATTTTGTCTCGGCATTATTATAACTTATACTTCACACTAAACGACCCCTATCTTTAACTTTACCATTTATATTTGAAGATTCTTTTGTTAATGTTTTGGTATATAATTTTATTGTACCCTCTCTCCTAGGTAGTTGTATGATTGTTGAGCTTGGGTTTTTTTCCCTCAAAAGATTTGGTCTTTGGTGTATAATGACTTTAGTATTGCTTAACTAAATCATTTTGTTCGTATATAATAACTTTAGTACTATTCAACTAAATCACTTTGTTCGTGTATAGTAACTTTCTGTAAAGTGTTCATTTACTAGGTGTTTGTGTCAACTGTAGAACAAAATTAGATACCATTTCTTAAATAAAAACATACATAAATTTTTGAAGACTTTTTTCCTGATACTTTTAAATCTATCTTGGATATCTTTTTTATATATTTTTTTTATCTCTATTTGTTTTTCTTTCAATACTATTTTTAAATATTGTAATTATTGACATTGTAGAATAAAATTAGATATCATTTCTTAAATAAAATATACATATACTATTTTTAAAAATCTCTGAGTAACATGTGCACTGTTATGTATGAATAGTCCATTCCAAAAGTCCACAATGGTGGAAATGGATGGCTACAATTTCCAAGATACAATTTCAAGACTTTTGATAGTCCACTATTGTGGACTACCAATACACTATATATATGTCTCTCATTTCTGTACACAGAGATCAGTAGAAAGAAAATACACTGCAATATATTATTTTCTTCTCCCCTCAGTTTTAAGCTTTTGATTCCCCTTACATATATTCTAGTTAATTCTAGATTTAATTTATAACACGTTATCAGCACGAAGCTCTGCCCATTTCAAGCTATTGCAAACAGGTAAAAGGGGTAAGAATTTATTTTATCAAAATGTCTAATATTTCAAAAGTTGAATTTACTGTACTTAATATTTTTGGATCTAATTATTCATCATGGGCACTAGATGCTGAACTGCATTTAGAATCAATGGGTCTGGCAGACACCATTAAAGATGAAAATAAGGCATCCAGTCAAAACCGTGCCAAAGCTTTAATTTTTCTCCGCCACCATCTTGACGAGGGACTAAAATTACAATATTTGACAATAAAAGATCCCTTGAAATTGTGGAAGAATCTAAAAGATAGATACGACCACCTGAAGTTGGTCGTCCTTCCACAAGCGCGTCATGATTGGTTAAATCTAAGATTATTAGATTTTAAAAATATAACTGAGTATAATTCAGTAATGTTTAGAATTATATCACAGTTAAATTTATGCGGAGAAGAAATAACTGAAGCTGATAAGCTTGAAAAAACATACTCCACATTTCCACCCGCGAATATGCTCCTGCAGCAGCAGTATCGCAGTATGGGTTTTACAAAATATTCTGAATTACTTTCACACCTTCTTATTGCTGAAAGGCATAATGAATTATTGATGAAAAATCATGATAGTCGGCCCGTTGGTTCTTCGCCACTCCCTGAAGTGAATCAGGCGAATTATAACCAACGAGAAAGAAATTATGGCCCCAGAAGTGGTCATGGCCGTGGCCGAGGTCAAAGAAGAAATCATGATAGTCGTCTCGCACCGAGGCACGACCAGCAATCTAAAAAGAAGGAAGAAAAGCCAGAAGCTTTTCCAAAGAAAAATTCAGAAAGTATATGTCACAGATGTGGAGGCAAAGGGCACTGGTCAAGGACATGTCGGTCATCTAAACGTCTTGTTCAACTATATCAGGCATCATTAAAAAGAGCCGAAAATCCAGAGACAAATTTTTTGTCTGAAAATAATATGGAACATATGTATCTGGATGTAGCGGACTACTTAAATTTTCCAGAAGAAAATTTAAATATTAACGAAAATGTGAACGATGATGAGCATGATAATATATAAAATAATTTTCTTTATTTATATGTGTGCTTATGTTTTTATATCCCGTGAGAATAAAGATAATAATAATTTTGTCTTCCTTATTCTTATATATTTAACTTATGCAAGACTTTTGATTAAATAACACATGAGGTCCAAATAAATATTTACTTTATTATTTTTCTCTTTGAAGAATGGATATGCCTCAAATTTTGTTTGGATCAATAATCAATCGCGAAGATATTTGTGTTATTGACAGTGGAACAACTCATGCAATTTTTAAAGACGAAAAATATTTTTCTTCTTTACTTAAAAGAAAGGCAAATGTTACTACAATATCTGGTAGTGCAAAAATAATTGAAGGCTCCGGAAGAGCTACTATATTTCTGCCTAAGGGGACAAAAATCATTATAGAAGATGCATTGTTCTCTTCTAAATCCCCAAGAAATCTGCTAAGTTTTAAAGATATCCGCAGAAATGGATATCATGTTGAGACACTAAATGAAATGAATATTGAATACCTTGGTATAACCAAGAGTGTCTCAGGCCAGAAATATATTTTAGAAAAATTACCAACTTTATCGTCTGGCCTATATTATGCAGAAATTAGTGCAATTGAAGCACATTCGATCGTAAACCAGAAGTTTACTGATCCAAAAACTTTTGTGCTATGGCATGATCGAGTGGGTCATCCTGGATCAATAATGATGAGACGAATTCTTGAAAATTCAAGCGGTCATCCATTAAAGAACCTGAAGATTCTTATGAATGACGAATTTTCATGTGCTGCTTGTCATCAAGGCAAATTAATTGCCAGACCATCGACCCTGAAGGTTGGCATTGAATCCCCAAAATTTTTGGAACGTATACATGGGGACATATGTGGACCTATTCACCCACCTAGTGGAGTGTTTAGATATTTTATGGTCCTAATTGATGCATCATCAAGATGGTCTCACGTGTGCCTTTTATCATCCCGCAACCTGGCGTTTGCGAGGCTACTGGCACAAATAATAAGATTAAGGGCGCAATTCCCAGATTATCCAATTAAATCCATTCGTCTGGATAATGCTGGAGAATTTACATCCCAAGCTTTTGATAATTATTGCATATCAATTGGGATAAAAATTGAACATCCGGTAGCTCATGTTCATACTCAAAATGGCCTTGCAGAGTCATTTATTAAGCGCCTGCAATTGATAGCTAGACCACTGCTCATGAAATCAAAATTGCCCATTGACGTATGGGGTCATGCTATCTTACATGCAGCAGCACTTGTACGTCTCAGACCGACTAATTATCATAAATATTCTCCATCACAATTGGTATTTGGTCATGAACCAAATATAGCCCATCTACGAATTTTTGGTTGTGCGGTATACGTGCCTGTAGCACCACCGCAACGCACTAAGATGGGCCCTCAACGGAGGTTAGGTATATATGTTGGGTTCAACTCACCCTCCATAATTCGCTACCTCGAACCGTTGACAGGAGATTTATTTACTGCTAGATTTGCAGATTGTCGGTTTGATGAAACAATTTTCCCGCAATTAGGGGGAGAGAAAAAGGAACCCCGGAGAGAAATTGGAGAAATTGCGTGGAAAGTTTCATCACTATCTCATTTTGATCCACGAACACGCACATGTGAACAGGAGGTCCAGAAGATCATCCATTTGCAGACAATAGCAAATCAAATGCCAGATGCATTTACTGATTTGAAACGGATAACTAAGTCACATATCCCTGCAGTGAATGTGCCTATCCGGATCGAAGTCCCAAAAGGACCAGCTACCAGTATCACAGCTTTTGAATCCCAAACACGCCTGAAGCGTGGTAGACCAGTGGGTTCAAAGGATAAAAATCCTAGAAAGAGAAGCATAAAGAATGACAAAAATGATACTACAAAAGGACTTCCTGAAGAAGATCCAGACTTGAGAAATCCTGATATTCCTGAAGAAATCAGTGAACCCGAGACTCAAGTGAATAAAGAACTTCCAATAAGTTCTATGGATGATGAGATAAGTTTAGATCGATCGAAAATTACAGTGGATAATGTTTTTGCATATAATGTTGCACTTAGCCTCATGCAAGACAGTGAAAGTCTTGAGCCTAAATCTGTCGAAGAATGTCGACACAGAGATGATTGGCCAAAATGGAGAGAAGCTATTCAATCCGAATTGAATTCACTCTTTAATCGTGAGGTATTTGGACCTGTAGTCCAAACCCCTGATGGTGTAAGACCAGTTGGCTATAAATGGGTTTTTGTGCGAAAACGAAATGAGAGAAATGATATTGTAAGATACAAGGCACGCCTTGTTGCACAAGGATTCTCTCAGAAACCCGGTGTCAACTATGAGGAAACATATTCACCTGTTATGGATGGAATAACCTTTCGATATCTCATCAGTTTAGCTGTACATGAAAATCTTGGAATACATCTAATGGATGTAGTTACAGCTTACCTCTATGGTTCACTTGACAGTGAAATTTACATGAAAATCCCAGAAGGATTCAAATTGCCCGAAGCATATACTAAGTCTCCGGAAATGTTCTCAGTCAAACTACAAAGATCATTATATGGTCTAAAACAATCAGGGCGTATGTGGTATAATCGCCTTAGTGAGTACTTGATAAATAAAGGATATATAAATAATGCCATTTGTCCATGTGTTTTCATTAAGAAAACAGAATCGGAGTTTGTAATACTCGCTGTTTATGTTGATGACATAAATCTCATTGGAACTCCTGAAGAGGTCCAAAAGGAAATTGAATATTTAAAGAAAGAATTTGAGATGAAAGATCTTGGAAGGACAAAACTTTGTCTGGGTCTGCAAATTGAACATTTAGCAGACGGGATCTTTGTTCATCAATCTGCCTATACTGAGAAAATCTTAAAGCGATTCTATATGGACAAAGCATATCCATTAAGTACTCCAATGGTTGTTAGATCACTTGAAGTGAATAAAGATCCATTTCGTCCTCCAGAAGAGGATGAAGAACTTCTTGGTCCAGAAGTACCATACCTCAGTGCCATTGGCGCACTCATGTATCTTGCTAACTCAACCAGACCTGATATAACATTTTCTGTTAATTTGCTAGCAAGGTATAGTTCTTCCCCAACGCGAAGGCGCTGGAACGGTATCAAGCATATTTTGCGATACCTAAAAGGTACAATTGATATGGGTTTGTTTTATACTAACAAAGGCTGTGCATACCTTGTTGGTTATGCAGATGCAGGTTATTTATCAGATCCACATAAAGCCCGATCTCAAACCGGCTACCTCTTTGCATATGGAGGAACTGCTATATCATGGAGATCTACAAAGCAGTCAGTTGTTGCTACTTCTTCAAATCATGCTGAAATAATTGCAATTCATGAAGCAAGTAGAGAATGTGTGTGGTTGAGATCAATGATACATTTCATCGAAGAAAAATGTGGACTGAAAAAGGATGTCATAGTACCCACGGTCATATTTGAAGACAATGCTGCATGCATAGCTCAATTAAAGGGTGGCTTCATAAAAGGAGACAGAACGAAACACATTTCACCGAAATTATTCTTCACACATGACCTTCAGAAGAAAGGTGATATTGATGTACAACAAATTCGTTCGAGTGACAATCTTGCAGATTTATTCACTAAGGCGTTGCCAACGTCAACATTTGAAAAACTAAGATATAAGATTGGAATGCACCGTCTCCAAAATATCAAATGAAGTCTTCATCAGGGGGAGTAAAATACGCGTTGTACTCTTTTTTTCCTTAACCAAGGTTTTATCCCACTGGGTTTTCCTGGTAAGGTTTTTAATGAGGCAGCTAATGATGCGTATTAAGGTCATCTAGAACTTCCCTTTACATGGACAATTCAGGGGGAGTGTTATGTATGAATAGTCCATTCCAAAAGTCCACAATGGTGGAAATGGATGGCTACAATTTCCAAGATACAATTTCAAGACTTTTGATAGTCCACTATTGTGGACTACCAATACACTATATATATGTCTCTCATTTCTGTACACAGAGATCAGTAGAAAGAAAATAGTAGAAAGAAAATACACTGCAATATATTATTTTCTTCTCCCCTCAGTTTTAAGCTTTTAATTCCCCTTACATATATTCTAGTTAATTCTAGATTTAATTTATAACATGCACTTCTTTATAAATAAAATTATTGTAAGAAGTTGAAAAAAAAACAAGAAGAAAATTGGAGTCCTCAACACACCCATGGGCCCATCCCCACCTTTTGGTTTCATTGTCTCAACTCTCAATTATTATAGTTAGGTCATAGGTGGAACAAAAATATAAATTGTTGAACGCTTTTTTTTTCCGGCATATTTCACTTTTTTTTAATTTTTAAAAATAAATACTTTTGAGAAAAAAAAAATTGAGACTTAGCATGCATTTAAAATTGCGAATGAATTATTTAATTTTGAATGCTTTACATATTTTTTTCTAAGACAATACAAATTTAATTGAAAGAATAATAAAAGGATATATTTGAATTGAAAGTATAACAAAAAACGATATATTTGGATCAAAAGTATAATGAAAAGAGTATATTTGGATCTAAATTATAATGATGGGTATACTTAAAATTATTTTCTAAGATGTTTCTTTTATATAGAAAAAAGTATTTTTTTCAATATTTTTTTTTACTTTATTTAATTCGACTTTTATCTCGTGCTCTCTTTCCTTCTTCATTTTTTGAAAGTATTTTTTAGGCATGCTGACAGAATGATTGGCATTCATAATTTCAACAAATGAGACTCTAATGAGTATGAAAATTATTTTTTTAATATATAAAAAATTAAAATATATCAAATTTATATACTTATCAAAACATATAATATATCGAGTCAATTAATTTATATACGGGATATCAAATCAATTTGAATTAAACTAGTTAATCACATAGGTTTAAATTTAAAAGTTACAAATTTCATAGTTTATAGTAGTATTTACTATCATAAAAACTTAATATAATTTAAAAATAAACTAGAAAAAAGAATGATTTATACTCAACTTTATTCTTTACTTTTTGATTTATTGTTTATATAGATATAAAAATAAATATAGATAATCACATAATTAATTTATTAATTTGAAATTTAAAAATTTTAAGTTTTAATTTAAAAAAAACATTGTATCGAAATGTAACTTATTAAATTGAAGAAAAAAGAATTGATGTCAGATACTAGACATAATATAAAGATATGCCATTTAACTTTGAATACAACAAGTATACACTAAAATTTATATAAAACTGAATAAATAGATATACATATTTATATGATATAACATATAAAATACTGTGTAGGACGTAAATTGTCATCTATTTGTTCAAATTATATAGAACGGAGTGCTAAATACACTCTCAAATTTGGTATGAATTATTAGTTTTGTCCTAAACTATTGATAGGTTAAAAAACACCCTTTCAACTTGGTGAACTGGACTTAGATACATCCCTCCCATGCCACATGGCATAACAAGTGAGTACAATAAATTTAAAACGCGTGATAGATTTAAAAAAGATCACATTAGCCTTAATTTTCCCCTTAAAAAAAAATCTTTTCAATTTTTAGTTATCAACTACTAGAATATCCTCTTCTTCCTATTTAACCTTTCCCCAATTAATGATGACCTCAAAGCAAGATCTATTTTGTTTTTCATTTTCATTTTTAATTATTTGATACTCTTTCTTTTCCTATTATATTTATGATTATTTTTTGTTGATGTGGACTTTCGACAACATTAAAAATTTTATGGGCGGATGACAATCTTTGAAGACGATGTTGGGATTGTAAAAATATGACAGCAAATGAAGCTCTATAAAATTCAATTTAATGAGTTACAGAAACACGAACAAAATTCTAAAAAAAAAAAGTAGATACTTACCAATTTTTACAAAGTAGAGGGTCTTCCAGGTTAAAATTCTTTGATTTTCATGAAAATCAAAAGGTTATGTTATAAGATTTCTGAAATAGTTTTGTACGGAGGAAAGAGTGTTGGAAGTGTGATAACTACACTTTAGAACCCTGTATTTAGAACTATATTTTACTTCTTTATTTTTTAATTTAACAAATAACAAATCCTTTTATTTTATTTTTATTTTTAAAATTACATATATATATAATAGGAGAGGTGTATTTAAACTTAGTTTGTCAAATTGAGAGTTGTATTTAAGCTTAGTTCGTTAAGTTGAAAAGTATTTTTAAGTCACGTATAACGCGTGAATGATATGTTTTTGTATATGAAATAGGATGATATACTTAAACTTTGTTTGCCAAGTTAAAAGATATTTTTACATTTATCATTAGTTTAAAAATAAAATTAATAATTTATGTCAAATTTAAAACTATTTTCAGTACTTCTCTCAATTCTATTTGTCACCTAAAATTTGAAGGGCGTAAATGAGTATGGTGGCCAATTCAAAGAATCGCATTAGTAATTACTAATTAGATGGTCGACAAAAGAACAAATACGACGTCGTCGATATCCTATCTTCTTCTTCGGGATCTTTTTTGGGGACTCTGAAACGTGAAAAATACCAAATCCGAGGCAGAATAGCAGAACACCAGAACACAAATGTCGACAATTTCGGCAACTTCTTTTAGATCATCATTCTCTATAGCTTCTCCGCCGCCTTCTACTTTTTCAAAATTCTTTCTGCCAAGTCCTTTACTTTTACCCAAGTTCCGTTCATGCCCCAATCCTCTTACTTCTACATATTCTTCTCCGTCAAGGACAACGGTGGCATGTTCCAATTCTTCCGAAGAAGCAGAAGTCTCTCAGACACTGGACGAATGGCTTCAGAAACTACCCGATAAGACGAAGCCTTTGTACTCTCATAGTTTGCCATGTATAGAAGCATGGTTGAGGAGTTTGGGGTTTTATCAGAGTAGAGATGATAGGGCTCTTTGGTTCGTCGAAAACCCAGATTGGCAGGCTCGGTTGTCACTGGATATCACTGAACTTCATATAAGGTTAGTCTTTAATTTATTGCTAATCCCATTTACATGAACATTTATGATAAAGATCATTTTTTTTAGTATGCGTGTTTGGTTAAATTTAGCTGCTCTTCGCATGTGCTTTGAAGGGAGCATTGGTGTAACTGAATACGTTGTTGCCACATTAATAGGAGGTCACGGGTAAGACCGCACAATGGACCCTTGTGGTCCAATCGTTACTCAAACCCTATGTATAGCGAGAACTTTAGTATACCAAGTAAGGTTATGGACAATAGACCGTGTGGTCCGGCTCTTCTTGAAACCTCATGCATGGTGGGGCTTTAGTGCACCTGGCTGTGTCATTTCATAGGTGTGTTGTGAAATAAAATGGGAGTAGTGGTGGAATCAGGTTTTCCTTAGGGATTCAAAAAATACATATAAAAAGGTAAACATATGAAGAGGCCAAGGGTTTAATATCTATTATATAAACATAAAAAGTAATTTTAACCTTTATGAATTGTGAAAGTTTACAAGATCATTTATATCATTATCTTAGAATTACATGTATATATACACTAGAAGATGCTTTATCTAAGGTAAGAAAATATCCTACAAATCTCTAATGATTCCTACATATCTCTCCTATGATTCAACTAACTATGTAAGGTAATAAAATATCTTTACAAGATTTTGTAACACACCCGCTCAAGCTGGAGCATATATATTGATCATGCCCAGCTTGTTACACAAATAGTTAACTCGAGCTCCATTCAATGCCTTTGTGAACAAATCAGCTAGTTGCTCTCCTGTCTTCACATGGCTTGTGGAAATCATGTTTTCTTGAATCTTTCACGAATAAAATGGTGGTTCACCTCAATGTGCTTAGTTCTTTCACGATACACCGGATTTGAGGCAATATGAAGAGCAACTTGATTATCACACCGAAGTCGCGCGGGTGTGGGATACTTGTGAAAATTTGGAGACAAGTGACAAAAAAGTCTCCAAATTAATTTTGGTGACAAGTTTGACCAAGACCGGTCAAACTTGTCATTAGTTAAATTAATTATTTGATTAAGTTAATGATGGGTGTAAGTGTAAAGTTTTAAAACTTTTGGAACCCATATGTTAAAAAAAAACTTTTTTTTTAAAAAAAAAAAAATAAAAAATAATTTTTTTTAAAAAAAAAATTTAAAATTTTTTTTAAAAAAAACAAAATCACCAGCGGTAGTTTTCGCATGTTCCGCGACCAGTCCGCGACGCGGACTGATCGCGTAGAAGCATATAACTGTGTAAGCAGTTTTTTAAAGGTTAAGTGTCGATCCGCGATCGATCCGCGTCGCGGATCAGTCGCGAAGTAGTGTATTTATTTCCTCGTTTTCCGCGTGACCCTAGGACTATATAAATCCCAAAATTTTGGAAAGCAAAAACAGTGTGCATCCGCGACCTGTCCGCGTCGCAGATGCAACGCACACATGCACATTTCCTGTGCTTAAAATGTTGCGTGGTTTTGCGATCGATTCGGGAGTTTTTTTGGGACTTTTTTTGGGTGAACCCACTTGTCTTAACATATTGAAGGTTGTGTAGGTATTGGTTGGATTTTTCGGGGCCCGAAACGAAAAATCCCAAAATTTTGGAAAGCAAAAACAGTGTGCATCCGCGACGTGTCCGCGTCGCGGATGCGTCGCGGACATGCACATTTCCTGTGCTTAAAATGTTGCGTGGTTTTGCGATCGATTCGGGAGTTTTTTTGGGACTTTTTTTGGGTGAACCCACTTGTCTTAACATATTGAAGGTTGTGTAGGTGTTGGTTGGATTTTTCGGGGCCCGGAACGAAAAATCCCAAAATTTTGGAAAGCAAAAACAGTGTGCATCCGCGACGTGTCCGCGTCGCGGAAGCGTCGCGGACATGCACATTTCCTGTGCTTAAAATGTTGCGTGGTTTTGCGATCGATTCGGGAGTTTTTTTGGGACTTTTTTTGGGTGAACCCACTTGTCTTAACATATTGAAGGTTGTGTAGGTGTTGGTTGGATTTTTCGGGGCCCGGAACGAAAAAACCCAAAATTTTGGGTCACCAAAACAGTGTGCATCCGCGACCTGTCCGCGTCGCGGATGTGTCGCGAACAAGCACTTAAATTCCCAGCAGCTGCTGAGAATTTCCCAGCAGCTGCTGAGAATAATCCAGCAAGTTGCCAAGTTGCTACAACAACTTGTAACAAAATATTTTCGTTCGAGTTATTTCTAGTGTTGAATTGGACGAAATTCCTTATATTCATGGACAACGATGACCACGTCGACCAATTAATCGAAACAACCACCGAAATAAGTGTGACTTACATGTGCAATTGATCAATTGATTGTTTATTACTTTTGAGTAAGTGAAGTCAATGTATAAGAGCACTCGTGAATTTAGGATTTTATTTTGTAGTGAATGTATAACTTACCAACTTACCATTACACATGGATGATAGCATCCCCTTATAGGCATCTTCCGATACGCATTAACGAAAAATCGAAGGTCGGGTCCAGCAGCTGCTGTGAAATTCTCAGCAGCTGCTGGGAAATATACAGCAGCTGCTGGGAATTTGTAAAAAAAAGTTTTCGTTCGAGTTATTTCTAGTGTTGAATTGGACCAAATTCCTTATATTCATGGACAACGATGACCACGTCGACCAATTAATCGAAACAACCACCGAAATAAGTGTGATTTACTTAGTCAGCATCACTTACATGTGCAATTGATCAATTGATTGTTTATTACTTCTGAGTTAGTGAAGGCAATGTATAAGATCATTGGTGAATTTACCATTTCAGTTGTAGTCGGAGTAACAAAACTCAACTTACCACTACACATGGATGATAGCATCCCCTTATAGGCATGTTCCGATACGCATTAACGAAAAAACGAAGGTCGGGTCCAGCAGCTGCTGGGAAATGTACAGCAGCTGCTGTGTTTTTCCCAGCAGCTGCTGGGAAATTCCCAGCAGCTGCTGTACATTTCCCAGCAGCTGCTGGGAATTTGTAAAAAAATGTTTTCGATCGAGTTATTTCTAGTGTTGAATTGGACCAAATTCCTCATATTCATGTATAACGATGACCACGTCGACCAATTAATCGAAACAACCACCGAAATAAGTGTGATTTACTTAGTCAGCATCACTTACATGTGCAATTGATCAATTGATTGTTTATTACTTCTGAGATAGTGAAGGCAATGTATAAGATCATTGGTGAATTTACCATTTTAGTTGTAGTATGAGTAACAAAACTCAAGTTATCACTACACATAGACGATAGCATCCCCTTATAGGAACCTTCCCATACGCATTAACGAAAAATCGAAGGTCGGGTCCAGCAGCTGCTGGGCAATATGCAGCAGCTGCTGAGAAATTGGACATGGAAAATACTCCGCGACGCATGCGCGTCGCGCACGTGTCGCGCAGAATGGTTATTTTTGACGTTCAATTTTTTGCACAAGTGTGTAACGCCAAATAAATCGATTATTAGACTCAACCCATTCACCATGACAATCAACTCCTAATACTATTCTGTCTGCCATGGTTGATCTTCAAGGTACCTATATGAATAACAGTTAAAAGCGCAACATCAGAAAACATGTACAGAAATACAACAATTGCAGCTACTTCATCATATGAAACCAACTAATTCAGTCAAAAACTCCAGCAGTTGCTGAATTTAGTCCAGCAGCTGCTGAACTCAGTACAGCAGCTGCTGCACACAATCCAGCAGCTGCTGAACAGTCCAGCAGCTGCTGCACAGTCCAGCAGCTGCTGCGTCTTCTCCAAATCGCCCCCAATGTGCACAAATGGCAACAATGGCCAAATATTCAACAAAACCACAAAACACAAATAAATAGCACCAAATACACTTTTATCAAGCATAATGAGGATGGAAACTTACCTTTCAAGTAATTTCTACGGCTATCCGAACAAATGCCCCAAATAAATTGATTTCTTTTCAACCCAATTTGAAGCACAAATATTGTGTTGGGAAAAATACTAACAACAACAACACAACAACAATACCAAGCAGGAGAACAAGAACAAGAAGAAGAAGAAGAACAACAACAACTACAACAACAACAAAAGCAAATGAAACGATGCAAATGGGAGAAAAATGTCGCTGGGGAGGGGCTTCCGCGTCGCGGGGAAGGGTGGGGCGTCGCGGTAATGGAGGTGAAAAAGAAGGGAGGGTTGGGGGTATTTTGGATATTTTGTATTGATGGGTTAAAGTGTAACAAATTGAAGTTGGGGACCCTTTTGCAAAGTCAACTTAAACCATTAATCCTTAATTAATTTTTTGTCACCTACACCTAATTCTTAAGACTTGAGTCACTTTTTTTTAATTTTAAAACATTCTTGTCACCCTTAATTAAAAAGCCCGGGATACTTTAATCCAACTTCACTTAAGAGGTAATGTACTCACATATTCTCACATGTAGATTGTGCCATAGCTCTGTACTCCGATTCTGCACTAGATCGAGATACAACATTCTGTTTCTTACTTCTCCATGACATCAAATTTCCACCCACAAAGACACAATAGCCAGTAGTAGACCTTTTATCAATCTTGGACCTAGCCCAATTAGCGTCTGCAAAACACTCAATGCGACTATGTCCATGGTTGCTATATACTATGCCAAGTCCAGGGGTGCTTTTCAAATAACATAAAATTTGCTCCCAATGCTGCTTAATGTTTGACTGTAGGCATGGACATGAATTGACTAACAACACCTTATTGGATAAACAATATCTGGACGAGTTACGGTGAGATAGTTCAATTTCCCAACCAATCTTCTGAATCTCTCTGGATCGTCGAAGGGATCATCATCATCTTTTGTTAGTTGCATATTAGGAACCATTGGAGTACTACAAGGCTTGGCTGCCGACTTTCCAATTTCCTTGAGAAGATCAAGGATATACTTTCTTTGAGATAGAAATATTCCCTTCTTACTCCTACTTCTATTCCCAAGAAGTATTGCAATTGTCCCAAATCTTTTGTGTGAAATGTCGAATGCAAGAATGATTTAAGAGAAGATATTCCTGCATAATCACTCCCAATGATAACAATGTCATCAACATAAACAACAAGAAGAATAACGCCAACTGCTGATTGTTTGTATAAGACTGAAGTCACATTTGCTCTTTGTAAGCCCAAATTTCTGAACTACCTCACTAAATTTCCCAAACCAAGCACGTGGACTCTGTTTTAGACCGTACAAGGATTTTTTCAAGTGACGGACTTTTCCATTCTCCCTGTGAGCAACAAAAGCAGGTGGTTGCTCCATACACACTTCTTCTTGGAGATCACCATGAAGAAATGCATCTTGATATCCAACTGATGTAGCAGCCAATTCTTAGAAGCAGCTAGAGAAATAAACAACCGAACCAAAGTGAGTTTGGCCACTGGAGAAAAGTATTAGAATAATCTGCCCCATAAGTTTGGGCATATCCTTTAGCGACTAGCCTGGCTTTAAGCCTAGCCACGGAACCATCAGGTTTTACTTTGACAGTAAAAATCCATTTACATCCCACTGCCTTCTTCCCCTTTGGTAAGTCCACCAAATCCCAAGTATGATTTCCACCTAATGCATGTATCTCCTCAAGCATTGCATCATACCACCTAGGGTGACTCAAAGCTTCCCGAACTGTTTTGGGTACAAAGGTAGAATCTAGAGAAGCAATGAAAGAGAAAGATGCAAGAGACAAGTGGTCATATGAGACAAAATTAGCAATCAAATATATTGATTGACACTGACGCTTACCTCTGCGAAGAGCAATGGGAATGTCAAGATTTTCTATTGAAGAAGGATTGACCGGAGGAGGATCTGATGACGCAAGAGTTGGTGCAGGATATGTATCATTGGTCGCTTGTACATATTCTTTGAAGTTAAGAGAGAAAGAGTCCTCAAGGCAAGGACTTATTTTTTGGATATGCTCAGTCCGAATATAGATAGATGCTATGACGTGAAATCCAAGAGACTCGATGTATCCTTGAATGTTCTCTTTAATGAGGTCACAGCCCTTCTCCTTCTCCTATTTCCAAGATCTAATTCGAGTTTTTTCTTATGTAGTGGAAACGCCTTACAATCTGAAGTTTTACGCTTCAGAGAAGAAATGTTCTTGGTGGATGCAGGACTTGGGACCCCCAGAATTTGTATGCAAGATCGCCTAAAATAAACTTGAACTATTGGCGACTTTGTTTGAACAGGAGGAACATCAGAAGACACATTTCCCTATTGGCTGCTCAACATACCAGGAACTTCTTTATGGTGTTCTGAGCTCGGTTGAGTGGTCTTATGAATGAGCATTCTTCTTCTTTTTTCTGCCTTTGAGTAGGAGAAGTGTCGGGAGAGGAAAAAATGAAGTGTTCTCAGAGAACACATCTATTGACACCATATATCTGTCAAGTGTTGGAGAGTAGCACCGATAGCCCTTCTGCAAGCGAGAATATCCCAAAAAGACACTTCAAGGCCTTTAGATCTAGTTTAGTTGGGCCTGTGCACCCCCGGGATTAGTCGAGCTCAAAGAGACTCGGACACCCGGTGCAAGTCAAAAAAAAAAAGATCTAGTTTAGTAACATGGGGTCGCACATCACGAACATAACAAGTACTCCCAAACAACCTTAGCTCTAATGGGAATAATGGCTTATTAGGAAAGAGAACACCATAGGGAATATCACCATTAAGCACTGTGGATGGCATGCGATTAATCAAAAAACTAGTTGTAGATACCGCATCCGCCCAAGATTGCTTAGGTACCTTGATTTGGAATAGCAAAGCACGAGCAGTCTCAAGCAAATGTCTATTTTTCCTCGCAGCCACTCCATTTTAAGAGGGTGTATCCACACACGAAGATTGATGAAGAATACCATAATGATTCATGTAGTTCTGAAATGATGCTGACATGAATTCTTTAGCATTGTCACTCCTCAATACATGTATAGAAGCATTAAACTGTGTCTTAGTCTTAGCACAAAAATTGGAGAAATGGGAGAACACTTCAGAATGATTTTTCATTAGTAAATCTATGTCATTCGAGAAAAATCATCCACAAAAATAACAAAATATTTGAACCCAACTTTAGACACAATAGGACATGGTCCCCAAACATCTGAATGAACTGATTGGAAAGCAAAATCAGCCCGCTTATTATTTCTAGGACTTAACGAGCTTTTATGGTGTTTTGCGAAATGACAAGACTCACAAATCTATTGAAGGTACATTATGAAACTGAGGACATACTTTTTTTAAAACTGGTAAAGAAGGATGTCCCAAACGACAATCATTAGTTGGAGGATCTTGGATAAGATGATCATCCTTTTCAACACTATGCAAGTAGACCCTGATTTTTCTACTCCAATCTAAATAGTTAGACCCATTTAATTTATAATCTGTAATTTTAGATAATGCTGGAACAATTTCAGTCATGACATATTTATCCTCAGACGTCTTTCTACTATTTAACTAAGAAAGTGATCAAGAATTGCAAAGGATCAAAACACTATTAGCAAACCGGTTGAAAAGAGCAATAGATCAACACTAGAATTGAATCGAGCAGCCACAGAAGTACAACGTGATATCCAGATTTGATGTCACTTATGCAAAGGCAAAAACAAACCTGGAAATGAAGAAACTATTCTCCAAACAAAGATTTACGACCAACAATCAATCTGGAATACGTTTGAACTGATGAAACGATGATGGAAAACAACCCTAGATGTATTCTGCCAAACCCAAGTAGCTGAAACCTTTCCCCAAGATTCTAGGAAAAGTTTCAAAAAATTTTGAACCAAGATTGAGCCTAGTGGCTTTGAAATCATAAAAGTTTACAGAATCATATATATCATTATCTTAGAATTACATGTATATATACACTAGAAGAAGCTTTATCTAAGGTAAGAAAATATCCTATAGATCTCTAATGATTTCTACGTATCTCTCCTATGATTCAGCTAACTCTATAAGGTAATAAACTATCTTTACAAAATTTTGTAACACATTGTTTAAGTCTTTTGTTCTTTTGGTGTAAAGGTAGTTTGTCGGGGGAGATACTAAAATTAGTAGATTTCATAGGAAACTTGTAATGTAACCCTGTGTGGGATGTAAGTTTCCAGTTCATCATCTATTGGATGATGAATCTTTTGTCATGAATGTACAGTTACCCTCTTCTAAAGAAAAAGTAATTTTAACCTTGTAAATATAGTGTAAATTTTTTATGAAGGGGGTACAGATGAACCCCTTCAATTCCCTAGCTCCTCCTCTGAATGGAAGATGAATGTGAACGGAGTATTTAGCTAACCCCAATCAAGGTTTGTTAATCAAGTGATTGATACTAATGTTTTGGGACTTATTCGCTGGGGTCAGTTGCTTTCTCAACGCTGTCATGTGCTGTATGTGATTATAATTGGAGATTGAAGTGGGCAGCCTACTTAGATTTGGTCATACCAAGAAGTGTGTGTTTAGTTGATTAATGTCAAGAAAAATCCATATACAGGTTATACTGTTTGAATTGCATTCTGTTGTTAAAGGATAATTCATAGAGAGTCAGGTTAGATCTGTCGGCAACATTAGGTTTTCATGACCTTGTTGGACCTAATGAGAAGGAATTCTTTTACTGGATACAACATCAAATATCGGAGTTCTTATTGTAACAATGTTCAACTTTGTGAAGTTAACATCCAATGTAGTTAGCATGTTCCCTCCTGTATTTCTCAGGATGTTTATGATTAGAAGTTTGCCACCCAAGGGTGTGGCGTAACTACCATGAAGTGGGTGAAAACCATAGGATACTAAGGTTCAATACCAAGTAGAAATTTATTCCCAGCTAAACTTATTTGGTACATGTGCTGATGGAAGATAGCAGGTACACAGTGAAATAGTGGATGGCACAACCTAACTGTACACCACTGTTATCAAAGAAAATGATAGAGCAGTTTAGAGAGGTTGATTAGTTTTTGTCTATGTTTCTGGGTTTAGAAACATGAGTTTAAGTTGGATTGGTATCTATTGTTGTGGTGTTGTGCCTTTATTCTGGCGAGAGGAATTACTGATATAATTTTTTGATGCTGTATTACTTAAAAGTATGATTGCAACTTAGAAAGGAAACTTCATGATTGCAGCCTTAAGTCAAGTCTGGTGGATATCTCATATCATAAAAAATAAAAAGGTCCGGAGGATATATCTCTGGTGGCTGATGAACAGAATCATGAAGTTTGATTTTTAGGTTTGGAACTATTTGCCAGTGTCTCTACCTTTAAGTAAGTTAAACTTCTAAGGGCGACCTAGTAGTAAATGAAGAAGGTTGAGAACCACGAGGTTCACGGATTCTAATTCTAGCAATGGTAAAAACACTATGTGATTTCTTCCTATCCATCCAAGCCAAGAGTTACCCAGTATCTGTGTTGGTGGGAGGTAATAGGTACCCCATGGAATTAGTCGAGGGATGAGCTAGCCTAGACACCGCCATTATCAGAAAAGAAAGAATTTAAAAAGACTTGCATTGTATAGGGTACCCAGAATGGTACCTGATTCACAAGCTTTGAACTTGAGGTCTCAAGGTTCAATGGAACAATTTGCACACTGTTCTCTTTATTTGGTAGTTGAAATCTTTTTGTTGTTGTAGGTTTGGATTCTTATTCTCCTTCTAAGCAATTTATTTATCAAAACCATTAGCATCATATTCATGCATAGAGAAATTTTGATACTCAAACATGCTTGATACTGAAAAACCTGCATAAAGTATAGAAGCCATGAACATGAGCGCGTAATGCAGATATATCTTTTTAATTATTGTCTCTTGCTTTTTCCTACTGGGTATATAGTAGGATTTGTTTAATCTACTGAAAACTTCTCAGCACTTAATGATATTATATTTACCAGTGTGGGTATGATTCAATAGAATCCACCAGGAGTCCATGTGTTTTCTTTTTTAAAAAGCAAAACTGAATTGGAGAGGGAAAATTCTCTTTCAACGTAAACCATAGTTATCGAGAAATTTTGAAGGATTATATTACTTTTAGTTCTCCTGACAATGTCATACTACAATTAATAATTACTAGATCATACGAAAGTCTTTGATAAACAATTTGTGATTGCTCTATGTTGGTAATTTAATTGCAATATTTGAAGAATATTGCCCTGCCAGTTTGAACTTTGATCTAATACAAGCTAATGTTTCTTGAAATACAGGTATCTGAAGAGAGGACCTGGAAATCTTGAAAAAGATGTAGATAGAAGATTTAGCTATGCACTGAGTAGGGAAGATATTGAAAAAGCCATACTTGGAGGTCCATAAGAACTAGCATTTTATGCGTGTATGTTCGATAGCCATAGCACTGTTCCATCTCAGTTCCAAGCAACTCTAATGAGTAAAGTTTCCCAAAAACTCATATAGATACAAATACAGTGGGATCTGAATTCTTTTAGGAAGGGGATATGTAGAGATATATTGTGGGCTGGATCAAGTTTAAGTTTCATAACGATTTGTGGGAACATTGTTTACTTTCATAAAGTACCTGGCTGATGTTCAGCCATTTCTATTGCTGTTTTCCCTTCAGTATAAAAAATGATAACAGGATTTTAGACTAGTTTTCATACTGTTGTAAGAAAACTATTCATATTGCAAGAATTTTGTGGTTCTGTCCTCTCTCTTTACGGCTGGCTGCTTAATCCATTAGGAGTATTTAGAGAAATCAGGCAGTGATCCTGCTTGTGTCCGCGGTGAACACCATAGTTACAAAAAACCAAAGAACATTTTCTCTTGGGAAATGCTGAGAAATCTGCCATTGTTTATCGTTGATGTGATGCAGCCCAGAGGTTTTCTGATTCTACTACCAAGTTTAGATAATCATATGCAGACAGTTGTTCAATCTTCTATTCTTTGCACTCATTTAAATTTGTTGACAAATAACTGGTAGTACGGATCAGGTTGTAATCAAGATGTTGGATATGCTTCATTATTTGTTAAATTGTAACTCTGTACTCTGCAATTACTTTTTCATCCTTAAACGCCATGGAGAAATGCTACAGCTCATCAGTTGACAATCACACCATAACTGTGGTTTGAGAAAGTACTTCATTTATACTTGTCGAAACATATGTACATCTGTGAGCATACATCGGATGAAAAATGGTACAAAATCAAGAAGACTTGACAGATAAGGTTACAGTTCACGCTAGCTACCTGCCGAGCTATCCAAAATGCACAACATTTGAAGCACTAGTTCTTTTCTTGCTCAGCTAATTCCCCACATTGGTTTATGCTATTCTAGAGACTTATACTCTTGATTAAATTCACATGCTCGTGAAAAACGACATCGCGCTGAGCTCTGCTCTTATGGTGCCTCGTTTGGTCATCCAAACAGTTGCAACTACACAGGGTAGTGTGTGTTAGGCCAAAAAAGATATTGCAAATGCACAGTTAGCCTCAATGAGATTCAGCCGAGTGATAATGAGACCAATACTCCTTCACAAGTTGCCCGAATAGCGAACCATCTTGCTTCATCAGTTTCATTGGTTCATCATACTCCACTAGTTTCCCTGCAGTATTCACAACCAAAATTGAAGCCATTACAGATAAAACATTCTGGGATTAAGATTTCTGAAACTCTTACTATATGCGCATTAAAAGTATATAAACAGCTCCTACCATCACTTATGGCCAGAACCATTGTACAATCCATCACTGTGGGTATCCTATGGGCGACTGTTATAACAGTACTGTTAGCAAATTCTGTCCTGATAGTTTTCTGCAATATCATATCAGTAGCATTGTCAATTGATGCAGTTGCTTCATCAAGCACCAAAATCTTAGCTTTCCTTAAAAGAGCACGTCCCAAACAGAACAATTGCCGTTGTCCCATGCTCCAGTTAGATCCATCTTCCACAACTGAAATGACACTAACAGTGTTAACAGAACCCCAATTGGATAAAACAACCAGACGTGTTCTTAGAAAAACTTACCCATTGAGTCGAGCCCCTTCTCTTTTTCCTCCACTGGCTCTTTCAGCTGACACTTTCCAAGTACCTCCCATATTTCCTCGTCAGTATGCTGACATAAGGGATCTAAGTTGTATCTTACTGTTCCATTGAAGAGTGTAGGATCCTGAGGTATAATCCCAAACCGGGACCTTAAATCATGAAGACCAATTTTAGAGATGTCGATTCCATCTACTAAAATCCTTCCACCTGTTGGCTCCACTAATCGAAATAGTGCACCAATGAGTGTAGTCTTGCCACTGCCAGTCCGGCCAACAATACCAATTTTATGGCCTCCTTCAAATGTACAGCTGATACCCCTAAGAACAAGCGGGGAATCTTCCCTATATCTGATCTGCTTTGGATAAACACTGATCAGTATGATGAACGTTTCAAATACAAGAAAATAAAGGTGGTGAGACCAAGTTTACCTGCAAATCTTGAATTTCAACTTTACCCCTTGTTGGCCAATTGACTGGTGGACGGTTCTCTTTAACAATCTCAGGTGCTTCACATGGAATGTGCATATACTGGTTAAGTCTTTCAACAGAAATTATGTAATTTGCTAGTGTGCACTGGTTTTGAATGGAGAAAACAAGAGACATGTTTAAGGAAAGACCGTAGGACAAAGCCATCCCAATAAATCCTGCAATCGTGTAATAAACATTAGGCGGAAAGTTAAGAAACAATAATAGTGAACTATTTATTTATCTAGTCTCGAGTAATATTGGTTCATAGCATACCTGAGCTGAAAGTCCCAGAAGGAAGCAAAACCATGCAGAGTGCCGAAGATGCAAGAACAATAGCACTAATAGTTTCCAGTCGTTGAATCAACCACTCATTTGCTGCAAAATTGTGGAAGAAAGGACTGGCATTTATATCAATAAGCTCAAAAGTCTTCATGAAAAATCTATCTTCCTCTTTGAATGCCCTTATAGTCATAGCTCCAGCAATAGATTCAGCAAGATGGTTAGCCACAAATGATTTGGTAGTACCATTTATCCGCATCAACTCTTTGGCTGACGCATAGTAGTATTTCTGCCAAGAGTAAGAGAAAAAAGTTGAATGTCTCAATGGATCAGTTACTGCTCGCACATAAGAGAATACCGATGCAAAATAAAACAGCCAACTCTTACCTGCAACTGAATGGCCAAATAAACCATTGGGATGGAGATGGCCAGAACTTGCCAAGTCACAACAGCCAGCACTATGAGATTTGAATAGAAGTTTGTGGTAGCTCCAAAAGCGAAAACCAAGTTGAATGGAATATCAAGATCAACTATACTCAAATCTGATGAGACCTGCATCCACAAGTTTGTGATAACAAAAACGGTTAGGCCCATGAACATCTTTTCTATCACCTATGACAGCTTCCATGTTTGAGATATTTACCCGGCTTAATATCCTCCCCAAAGGAGTTGAGTCATAAAATGACATAGGAGCACGAAAAAGAGAATTTAATAGCTCTGAGAACAAGGATTTTGATGATTGCAAACCCAAGAAGACCGTTGATAGGGATCTGGAGAGCAAAAATAGTGTTGAAACAGCTCCAATTACCAAGTAAACTACAATCAGCCTTAGAGTGCTAACTTGGGGATTATCAACATTTGCAGCCATCCAGGAGTTCTGAGTTACCTGACCAATTACAAATGTTACGTGCGAGAGCATAGCAATGGCAAAGAACAAGTACCCTTTGTTCTGATTTAGATATTGAATATAAGGCGTAAATCCAGTGTCTCCGACTTCTCTCTCTTCTTGCTTAATCAACTGATCACCCCCAGGGGCTATAGCCTTTTTACCAGTATCAGTCTTGTGAATTTCTCTTGTATTTGATTCCTGTCTTGACGAAGAATTAACCTCTGCAACCCTTTCTGAACCAGCAGTCTCTTTGTGTGCATCAACCAAGTCCTGGAATTCTTTGCTCGAGGCCAATAACTGATGATAAGGAGCTGCATGTAAAATTTCTCCATCTGACATTAACTGTGAACAAAAGTTGACACATGTAAGGCCAACAATTCAGCTTCAAAGATTTATGCAATTTTTGCAGAATATATATCAAAATTTCAAGAGTGTACTTCCTTCTTCTATAAAAAATAAGCCATCCATAAGAAATCGTATTGGAAAGAGAGTTTATCAAGAAAACTAACCAGAACCATATCAAAAGCTGGAAGAAAATCAACTTGATGGGTCACAAGTAAGACGGTCTTCTCTGAGAGAGCTTCCATGACGTATTCCTGCAAAAGATCAGTTCAGATTTGAGCTAACAAATAATGAGAAATGATATGAAACACAATAATATGAACAACATTTCTCACATTGAATAGGCTACTAGCAGTATGGGCATCTACAGCACTAAACGGATCATCCAAGAGATATATATCAGCATTCTGATACAGTGCACGAGCAAGTTGAATGCGTTGCTTTTGACCACCACTAAGATTAACTCCTCTTTCACCTATTTCAGTGAGATCACCATATGGTAGCAACTCAAGGTCTTTTAACAGTGAACACTTTTCCAAGGTTTGCTGGTATCTCTGGCTATCCAGAGGAGAACCAAACAAAATATTTTCTCGTATTGACCCCGTCTGAATCCATGCTGACTGAGAAACGTAGGCAACTGTTCCAAAAACTTGAACCTGCAGCACACAGAAATCTATAATCAGTTAAGAATATGGAGTTATTTACTCAGCTATGCATAAAGTGAAGTATAATTATGAATGTGCCTACGATAAAAACTTCAAAAACCTGCTTGTCATTTCCTACCTAGCAAAGAAAAGTGTAAGTAACGAATACAACTTACCGTTCCTTGGATACTTGGAACCTCTCCAAGAATTGATGCCAGAAGAGTTGACTTTCCTGAGCCCACCTCCCCACATATAGCAATCTTCTCACCAGGTCTAACCTCCAAATTGATGTTTCTAAGAGTAGGTCGAGGTAGATTCTCTTCCCATGAGAGATTAGCTGATTTCATAAGTATGGCATGATCCGTACATCCAAAGCTGTGCTTCTGTCTAACATTGGCATTTTCCAGCTCAGGGGCCTCAAGGAACTTGACGATCCTTGCAAAGGAAACCTTGGCCTGAATCACCACACCAACAACGTCAGGAATGGTTCTTATTGGATCCTGAACCAGACGTAACGTAGCTACAAAGGTGAAAACATTGCTTGCGTAAAGTGGAACACCTAGGAAATAACAAGCCCCAAATGTTGCAGCAGAGACCAAAACAGGAGATGACCAGAAAAGGAAGCTATTATATGCCTTTCGCAACTGAACAGCAGATAACCATTTCTCTTCTACTTTCCTCAAATTCTCAATGACACTCTTAAAATGAGTTTCCCATGCATATAATTTCAAAACTTTCATATTAACAAGAGCCTCTGAGATAGCTTTGAGCCTATCATCTTGTGCAATCATTAGCTTGGTCTGGAATTTATGTTGCAATTTCGCAAGCGGAGTATTGCACAGCACAGTTAGTATAATCACTACCAAGGATGCAATAGTGGCAAGTCCAACTGCACGAAAGAGAATGATAAGTGCAAGGCAAAGCTGTACACTCGTTGTCCACGTCTGATGCAGCCAAAAAGGAAACTCTCCAATTCGATAAGCATCCACAGTTACATAGTTCATGATCTCACCACTAGAATGCATCAGCTTAGCAGCATTGGATAATCTTATTTGCTTCTTATAAATGGCTGCTGTAAGTAAAGACCTTACTTTTAGACCAATAAGTCTGCACCTGAAATACCATTGCCTTTGTGACAAGGATTCCAAGTTCTTTGATATAAAAAGCAGAATAACCAATACAAATCCTTCATTCTTAAAAGTTGCATCTCCTTCAGCAACCTTAATGAATGCATTAAGGAGCAGAGGACCAGCAGACAGAGTAATTACTTTCAGTAGCGCGAAGAGTCCTGACACGATTAGCTCCTTCCGGTGACACAACACAATTGTCCTCAAAATGGACGGCTGGGAAGAGGGATCTACTTGTTTCTGTTTGTTCCGTAACTCCATAAACATTAAGTAACATGATTCAGCACGATCAGCCTCACGCAATTCAGGTATGTCTTCATCCTCAAGTGTTTTATGTTTTCCCTTCTTCAACAGTGGATTCATCCACCAAAACGACATTATATTAAGAAACCCAGCCTTAGCAAAAGGAGTGACTAAGTTAACAGAATCACTTTTACTAATTCCATTGGCATCACCATTTAACGGAGCATAAAGACCATTTCGATCTCTGTCATCATCGTGATGCAGCCCCCTGTAGGTGCATAACAACAATAAACATGCTCCTACAAAGTACAAACCATCTAGGCCTATCTTTATTGTTACCTCTTTATCAAGAATAGCCGCAACAAGTGACATACCAGCAAATATTCCAGCAAAAACAAAAACAAGAACTGACAAGAGCCTTAAAGGGGTTCTTGAAATATGTTTTCCTCTAAGACTTGCAGTTAAACTTACTGATAACCATATAACTCCATGAAACAAAGTCACTAACCACCAATGAAGTGGTAATGCATTATGGGTTCTCTTTAATTGTTCTTCAAACATCCAAATAAACAAGGACAGATACAGTATCCCCAAGAAACCATTAAAAATAGCACAAGTCAACTGCAAACGTGAAAACCCAAAAAGGCGTGAAGGAACATTTGTGTATTTTAAGGATGTGAATACCAAGAACAACAAAAGCACAACATCACAACAAATTATAAATGCATGATTGATACAGGATGACGGTTGTGCCACCAGCACCCAATCAATATTGCACGGCTTCCCACAAAATACACCCCAAATGTCCTTCATCTCCTTCAACCAATCTCCTAAGCCCTGGAAATCAAATATTTCAATCCAAAGATTCAAACTTTAATTTGTATTCAGTCGAAATAGACAAAAACAAAAACAATTATTATATTCAAGACTTACTCTAAGCCACAACTTAAAAGGTGAAAAGAAACTTGATATACCTTTATTATATTACTACAACATAAAAGTGAAGACAGACAAATAAAGATGACCACTTTTACAAAGTGGAAAGAAGACAAATGGTTATACGGTTCCAAGAGAAGAGGGAGCGGTTTTCTAATAAACTATATATAAGACAATCTAACATGCTGTGAGATCCACATTAATGTTTTAACAAAGAATAATATTAAAAGTTAAGGAGACGAAGGCGGAGTTGACAGTAGAAGCCATGATGTTTCATTGTTTTACTTATATATAAGTGTACTCAAATGTGATGAATCAAAATTGCGTCAGCGCTCACGTCTCTCTAACAAGTTGTGTTGTCTTTTGCCACTCATAGAGCCGTATCACATTCAGATGCTAAGTACCCTTTTCACTTTCCATATTTGCCTTTTTATATCATGCCTTATGGACTGCTGTTTCTGATTTTAAGTTTTTTTCTAAAAAAAAAAGTTTTGAAAACATGTTTAGAAAATATTTATAGTTTATAATTATATAATTTTAATATATAATACAGATTTTTGTCAAAATAAGTTTAACATGACACTTATAAAATATTATATTGCATGTAAAATTACTTTTATATACAGTGTAATACATCTATATTACAAGTATAATTCATTTTTATATGTCATGGAGTTTTCTTTTTTATCAAAATAAATATAATACATTTAAAATATACATATACACATAGATATATTATATATATATAATTTACTTTTAATATATAGTACAATTGTTATTAAAAGATGAGTATTTTTTAAATATGATATATTTATTAATGTGACAAATAAAAATATATTTAAAAACATTCAATATTTTACAGAAAAAATTCAAAAAAGTAATTATCCCTTAAAAAAAAAATTCGATCCCAAACCCCACCTAAATCTTTATTGGGTTCAATCATTTAAAATTTATGTTCCCTCTGGTTATAGTTCATATTTAAGTGAAATATTGAATTTCTTTTTATAGTTTTGAAATAGGTGAATTGTTTAGAGTATTGAAATTTTTTCCCATGTTTAACCTTCGTTAAATGGGGATTTTAATTGTTTTTTATTTTTTAATAGACTATTCTGAAAATAATTAAAAGGATAATAGTGAAAAATAAAATTTTAATTTATGTTCTTAAATAGTTTTTTTTTAAATGTGTCATAACCTCTACAATTCACTTGACATGGATTAGAAGGAGAAGTATTGACTCATTATATATATATATATATATATATATATATATATATATTGGTGACGATTTTTCCTAGCGGGTGCATATACTCAGGTATTATCTATGCCTGCATCAGCCAGTTCGTACCTTAGTCCCTCTTCACGCTGTAGCGCTACAGGGTATCAAACCCGATACCTCAGGCTCCTTTACACCTTGGTCATAGGCGATTCCTCCTAGAGGGTATAAAGGAGCCTGAGGTACCGGGTTCGATACCCATAGTGCTGCAACGTAAAGCTAAACCAAGGTGCGAAATGGCTGGTCCAGGCATAGACAATACCTGAATGTATGTGTGTGTATATATATATATATATTTAAGTCATGGATTTATATGTATTATTTCTTACAAATTTATTCATAGATTTGTACTTTTTGTCGAAAGTGATGGGGCTCAATCAAACTCATACATACAAAGGTACATCTGCTTTTGGTGTTTGGTATGAAGATACATCATAAAATATATGATGTTATTTAATTTAATTGATTATTTAAAAAAAATTGATACACTTTTCTTGGTTATTTTTCTCAAAAAAATAGAGAAACTCTAAAAATAATACTTTTTTTTAAAAAAAAATTGTCTATGAATTTTCTTTAAGAATTTTTTTGAAAACTAACAGATAAACGTTGTTATTAAAATTAAAAATAAAAATAAAGAACAAATATAAAAATAAAAAATTATAAAATTAGTAATTGTGTTTAAATGATACATAAAAAATAGAATTAAAAGTTTAAAATAGAACAAAGGTAAAATGAAGTGTCAAAATAAAAAATAAGGGCAAGTTAGAGGGGCTATGTATATATTTTTTAATTGATTTTTGTGTTATGTCATGATATGTGAAATACACGCTCCCCATTTAGTTGATTCCTTAGATAAAAGTGTCAAATTGAAATATGAATATTAAAATTAAAAAGATTAAAATAGAACAAAGTTGAGTTAAAGCGCCGAAATGAAATTCAGTGACGTAGTCATAAAAGAAGGGCCATGTGAAATGTGAGACCCATGTCTCTCTCAAATCCTGTGACGTACTCGTAAAAGAAGGGCCAAAATCCTTATTTGGGACAACCAAAAGAGTTCAAATTGGAGATGATGCAAAGGGGTATTAAAATTTGAGGAAATGAGATGTTTACCTTTTCATAATTTGAATGAGAAAAAATAACTTTTAAAAATTTGTATAAAAAAGATAATGATCTTTTAGATGTAAAAAGTTAATTGGACAATGTTAAAGCTTATTTAATATAGGAAGTTCTTCTCACTACTTAAAAATCGTGAAAAATGTCAAAATCAAGGAACTCCCTTGAAAAGTCAATAAATTTCTTTTAGAAAGAAAACTGATGACCTTTTGTCTATTATTTATGCAAAAATATGTGAACACTATATATTTATTTATTTTATTATATTAGTGGAAGTTGGGGTAGCTAAACAGACAATTTTCTATCGATGTATTTGCTGGGCTGTCTATTTCCTCTTATGCATTCTGCGTGTTTCATAAAAATATTTCATGAATTTTTTTATTTAATCTTTTTAAAATAGCTACTTATTTTAACTATAATTTTATAATATTACCTCAAATAAATAATTTTCTCAATAGCTTCAATTATAATTTTCTCAATAATTTCAACTATAATTTCGTTATATCATTTTTTTTTTCTTTTTTTTTTTGTGAGAAGACATTTACTGAATTTTGAAGCGCAAAATTAGTAACTAAAGAATATAAATAAAAATAATAAAAATATTTGATAAAAAAACATGAGTATTGATCCAATGATAATATTATTTAATGACATGGTACATAAAATGGTTCGATTCACAGTTGGTGATTATTTTTTTTATTATAATTTCTGCCGCCCAACATCTAACTTTGTTGAGTCCAAAATAATATTTTGCTCCAATTGCAAACTAGATATCTTCAATTATATAAGAATTTTAACTTGCATTATTGATGATTGATGATTTTAATAATTGATTATAATTAAATATTACTTAAATTACTCGTTAAATCATCATAGTGACGTTCTAATTTTACCACGGGAAATATATATTGCTCTTTCGCTTCCACTCTATTTAGCAATTAGCATAGTTTAGCTTGTCAAGAAATTTAATAAAAAAAAAGAAAAAAAATAAATTGTAATAGTATTTATGTTATTATTGTACCTAAAATTTGTTAGGTTGAACCTATCGGAAGACACCTAAAATTGATATTATTTTTTACTTAAACATCACTACTAAGATTTGAACCAATTAAGAATCAATAATGAGGGCGATGCACCTAATACCACGTGGGAGACTTATTTAATCGACTTTTAATTATTTTTTCTCTATTGCTTAATATTAACTTGAGAGAAAGTAGTAATTGGCATCCTTTCTCCCTGCTAATTGACAATTTTTTAAAATAAAAATCTCTATTTTTTATAAAATTAATGTATTTGATCAAATTTTAAGGAAAAAAACCCAGTTATTTTGTAGTAGGAGAAGAAGTAATTTTTCAGAAAAATAATCGCAAAAATACCTTTAGGTCATTGATCAAACACAAAATAGAACTCAAGGGTGTGTTTAATATGAAGGAAAATATTTCTTGAAAGTTATTTTTTAGGAAAAAATATATAAATGGTTTTCTTTCAGTAGGTAAGTGAAAATATTTTTAAAAAAATATTTGTATATAATTCAGATATATATTATGAAAGATGAGGGTGACGCTTAGAAGGGAGTTGTTATGGGATGGTGGAAGAGATAAAGATGAACTGTATTAGAAGATAGGAAAGACATAATAATCAATGCGAAATGTCATTAATATAATTTTTTCTTCTTTACTTTTATTAAAAAAAATAATTTTTCACATTTTAAAAAAATCTTATTTTTCTAAGGATATTTTTTTTAAAGTATTAAATCAATCGAATATGAAAATATTTTCCTCCGTACCAAACACATCCCAAATCTATATTGGAGCAAACTAACAGAGTTCAAAATGGAGATGATGTTTCTAAATTAGAATATTCCATTGGTCCCTCAATTAAGTGTTGCACCGACTTGTCATTAATCTCAATACTGCAAAAGGGTACTCTCACCAATTCAAAATTATTTCATATTTTAAGTTTGAACATATATATACACACTAGACTTCCGAGCCCGTGCCAATGCAGGTCGAATATCTGTAATTTTTGTGTAGCAATTTATAGATATAAGTAAAATTTAGAAAGTTAATTAAATTTTAATATGGTTTTTTAATATTTAAATTATTAATTCTAGTAAATTGTAGTGTTTTTTTACGTAATTTTCAAATAAAATATATTATTTCTTTTGTTCCAATTTATGTGGTACAGATACAATTTTGAAAGTCAATTTTTTTTATGTCTCTTAATTTTAATTTTTTTAAATTATTATGATCTATATTACATTTACGCCATTTTTACCTAACATATGTTATCCATCTATCCTTATTTATGTGATACTGATTTGAGTGTCAATTGAACTTTTTCTATGTCTTTTAAATATTTAAGTTGTTAATTCTTGTGATTTATGATATTTTTTTATTTGACTTTCAAATATAGATATATTACTAGATTTATAGTAATTTTTACGTAGTTTTCTAATGAAATAATACATGCTATTTCTTTTGTCCCCTTTTATGTGACGTTGATAGATTAATTTTAATAATCAATTAAATACTTTATTTGTTTTTAAAAAAATTGAAGTTGTCAAATATCATGATTTATATTTGATATTATTTGGTATGAGGTATAAGTTATAATAATTTAGGATAAAAATATAGGATTGTGTTTATCCCATGTTTAGTTAGAGATATAAGTTAATCATTAAATTATTTATTTCACCATTTATATCTTAGTGATGTGATAAATTATTCGATGTACATGAATGTAACTTAATATAGCTTATATTATCTCAGGATAAATTATCCCAATCAAAGAATTTAAGAGATTTGTTTAGTCAATGCTCAACACGTATTTTAGACTTTGTGAAGCATCAATTATTTTAGACTAATTTTTAAAGACTAAAACATTGGTTATTTATTAAAAAGAAGAAGAAGAAGAGAGAGTAACAATTTAACGAAGCCAATGAATTAATGTGATGCATATTTTTCCACTAACAATTGTAGTATACTCCTCCCTCTTATATATTATTCAAATTATTTATTAACTATAAAATCAAGATATTAAATTTTCTCTGCTTTACCTTTAATTTACACTATCGTTAATTTTGACATTGATAGATAATGCATATAAATCAAATGTATTAAATGAGTTAAAATTCAATTTTATTGTCATTTCGAATATATTAATAAAAGTATTTTTTTTTTTGGAGACATAATAAAGTGAAATCTTAACACTGATTGATACTTTAGCACTGTTGTTGATTGAGTGATAGGACAGTTTTTAATCACCAATTTACTGTCTGAAATCTTAACACGTGTTATCTTTGTTTAGTTCCCTACAAAAATAATTAAATTCATGTGGACAAACCAAATTCAACAAGGACCAGTGATATTATGTGGACTAGATTTGATTTGAAACTTAGTTAAATATGTATATGTATTTCACTTTTTAAAATGAATTATGTGAAAATTTTAGAATCAAAATATTCAAAATATATTTAAATTATCTTTTTTATTTATAAATATGAGAAATACGCTTAAACTATCACTCATTAATTTGAAAAAACATACTGAAGCTATTCATTTTTTCGATTTCATATCTAAACTATTAAGAGTATAAACCACGGATAAACTACTATTCATAAGTTTGGTAAACACGCCTGAAAGAACAAGTGAAAGAGTGCATTACACTCTTTTTTTTAAAAAAAAAAACGTGGAAAAATAATTTCGTAGTGACAAAAAAATATTTAAAAAATTAAAATAAAGAACAAATCATATTAGCCTATTAAAAGGAAAAAGTGAAGAATAAATGGAGAAGAATGTTGATAAATAAAGAAGAAGAAGCGGGAGGAGGAGGTTGAAAAAAATATGAAACAGAGGTGAAGAAATGAAGAAAAATGAAGATGAGAAGATGAAGAGTTCAGGGTTTTAAAAATAGAAAATTTTATAAATAACATATGTTGTAAATAAAATCGAAATGGATAATCATGTAGATTATTTTCACCGTAAGAGATAATAAAAATGAGATTATTTCCGCTATGTCAAATCACTCTTTCAATATCTTCTCCCTTTAATTATCATGTCTTCCAATATCCCCTTCCTGTAATTATTATGTTCCTCTTCTATTTTGCCTATAAAAGGCACACAAATTAGCAACAAGAATATGTGAATTAAAGGATATATTTCTCTTACTCTTTCATGTTCTTAGTAATTTTCTTCCCTTCCTTATTATTCTAGTAAGCAATAAATTAGTTTATAACAGTTTAAGAATTGTTATTATTAGTTTTACATTATTTCATGAATAGTTCATTCTATAGTCAAATTTTCAATACTTTCCAAACACACATAAAAAAGATTCGAGAATTCGATGGGAATTACAAAATTTTGAAAGTTCACTTGCCTTAGTGAAAATCATAATCGCTTGAGCTTTCCCTTTCTGAATAGAATCCAGAACACCGCAATCTATTCAAATAAATAATACAGTAAAATTTTGAAACTAACACTACCTATGTTACTATATGTCTAGCATAGATCCAAAAACTCACCCAAATCTATAATTAAGTTCCTAATCTTGATGCCAATTTAATATGTCAAATCTTATTTTTTCCTAAATTTTAATTGTAGAGTTAAGATTTAATTCCTCTGAATAACATAACTTTAATGATATTTTATTTATATAATATAACACGCCTAATATTTAATTAGACATCTCAATACATCAAAATCTAGTTTATAATATGATGACCATACAAATGATTTCTGAACAGGACTTCCTCATTACGCCAATCATTAGCCCACAATTATAATTTATAACCATCTTAGGTGATATACATTTTAACTAAAAATACATTTTCAATTCACTATTTTATGAAAGAAATTTTATTTTAAATTAGAGATCAATGTGTACCAGATGTTTTCGAAAATAATATTTATACATACTAAATCTAAGGTATCACTATCTCAAATATTTTCCCCATACCTAATATTAATATGACCTAAACTAAGATGTTTCACTAGCAAATATAAAAAATACAAAGAGATACATGAAATCAAGGGGTGGCCTTGCTCTGCCACTCAATATGTATATTATTTTATTTTATTTTTCGCACATCAAATAATTTCACGGGATACCTATCATCTGTTACTAGCAACAAATATGAGGTACTTCTATCGGTTAAGATTAGGACAGATACAAGTAATTCACATAATATTCTTTTTTTGAAATTTGAACATGAAACTTATGATATTTACCCCGCTCCATTGACTACTAGTAGGGCATACCCCTGTATACAAATATATAGTTATAAAGCATCAAGGGGCCTTTTGGTAGTTAGATAAGAAACAAGTTATTCAAGTATTAGTTTTCATATAATTTATACGATATTTGGTAGGTAGGTAGAAAATAAGTTCTTTGAATTTATGTATTATTTTATGTAGGATAGAATGAAGAATAACTAATCAATACATAACTAATACCTACATAAAATGATATTATAAATATACTAATAACTAATTCCTACATTACTAATACCTGCATAACTCTAAGTACAAGATAAGGCCAAAAACTTGACTTTACTAAACAAGCGAGAAAGGCCCTTTATAATTTATTTATCAAGCGCGCTAGCTGCAATAAGAAAACAACGCTAACTTCGAAAGGCGCCAACAACCTTCTTACTGACAATACACCTAGGTGCTGGCACTCAAATTAGTAGCGCTGGCACGTCACTCAGCTCCTCGGCTCACTTCGATTACAAAGACTTTCTCCTTAGGTGCATGCCTCAACAACACAAAACGAGGGGTTCACTCGTTACAACTACCAAACAACCCCTAACGATCCCACTTTCGATTTCCTAAAATGGAGTGTCATTTTCTTTTCTCTGTTGTTGTTTCTTATTTGTCCTGAACAAAAAAACTGAGCGACATAAAATCTAGGATTTGATTTTGAAAAAACATAAAATCCAGAAATGTGATGCCAATCAACAAAGAGACAACTTGATACGACGAAAAAGTCACTGTATTTGCTTGCTGATAAACAATACGCCATTTATCTTCATTTGTCCAATTTCAAAATTATTGGATCTTATTCAATTTACAACAAACTTGACTACGTCACTTGTTGCGTCATCTATAATTAGACTTGAAATTTCAGTAAAAAAATAATTTCTTTTTTTTTTTTACAAAGCTCCGGTAAAATATACTAGTGGCCAAGATTGAAAAATAATTTTAGGAAAGTGTTTTTAAAAGAAATAAAATTTATGTTTTGATAATTTATTTGAAAAATATTTTTGATAAACATATTGTGATTGGCTATTTTTTTTTTTTTCAAGAAGTGCTACTGAAAGTCAAATTGGAGGAACAAGTATAATGCACTTTTGATATTTAGATTATTTTATCTAAAATTTTATTTTAAATATAATATTCTAAATTTTGAATTAAATTTTTTATTTTTATTAAATTTAAATGTAAATATATAGCCGACACTATAATTTTTCACTTTATGTAAGTCAAAATGAAATAAATCATTTATCAATTCATCGTACTACACAAATCAGAGGTGATCTTAAAAATATCAAGTCATGCCAGACTTATAGTATTAACTAATATAGTAGTGATATAATATTTTTAAATATCAAAAATCAAAATATTTAAAACCGTACTATATATAGTAAACCATGAACGTTCCTAAGTTGAGCTTGTTCTGATCCTCTGCATGTCAACACTGCTGACCAAATATAATTGACATATGGTATAGACCATCAAATAAATACAAAATGTGGGTGGTTAAGTCGTTTGACCAATTTTGATTTAATATAAAATTTAAAAAATAAAAATACTTTTGAATTTATAATTTAAAAATATGTTTAATATACGAAAATATTCTTTAATTTTATGCTTTTGAACATGTCATGTGAAAAATTAAAATTAAAAAATTATTTATTTAAAAATAAATTTAAAAAATAGGTCAAATAAATCAAAACAAGAAACTACATATTTAGGAGATAATTGACTATCTTGAAATGGACTATCTTGCTACCATTGAAAAATGTGGTGGATGAGGGATGACAGTGAAAAAAAATAATCAAGAATAAATACAACAACATACCTAGTGAAATCTTACAAGTGAAATCGGGGAAGGGTAGAATGTAAGTAGACCTTACCACTATCTTATAAAAGTAGAGAGGTTGTTTCCTCAGAATCCTCATCTCAACAACCCATAAGCAGAATAAACTAGATATGACAAAAAAGAAAGAAAAAGAAAGAAATAGGAAGAACACATGATATTATATAAATACGATAAATTTGAAATAGAACATTTTATTTTTTTAGAATTAAGTTTTCATTTCATTCACATCCAAATATCTGAATGATATAAGAATATATCTCTTGTTTTGTACTATTATAAATAGTGATATTACTAGTTATTTTTCAATTGTAAAAATTATTTGCGTTTATGAATAAAATATGATCCTCCATTTGTGGTTATGGAATGTTAGATTTTAAATAAACAAGAAAAAGAAATGTTAGGTACTTCTACTGATTATTGTAGACCTAAATATTTTCAAACTATTTTGTACATTTCAACGATTTACTAAGTTTTTTAAAAGTATTTGTTTCATTATTTTAATACATACATACATAGATGCACACGAGGAATACACAAATGAAATCGCCTTCAACCTTTAACTTCCAATATGAAATTCAGCTCAAACATTACAATAAATAAAAAATTTAGTGATAATAATAAATATGAATATTTATAATCAATATTTTATATAAATATTGTTAAAAAGTTTATCTACGCTAAATACACATTAAGTCAATTGTTGCTAACTATTTTTGCAGCAATAAATATTGCTGCTAAAAGAAGTATCTGTTATCATTAAATATCTTTTTTGTTGAACTAAGAAATCACCTAAAAATGACTCCACACACCTCTAAAATTGATTTTAAAAAAATCTAATGCCTTCAAGCTATTGCCATTAGGTTTTCAATAAAGCCTAATGCCCTCAATCAAAATAAATTATAAGTACATAGATTAAAAAAAATCTAAACCACCTTTGATGGTCTTTATTGACTTTTCAGGTCTTTATCTTTAAAATACAAATAGAAAACTCAAAAAATGAATTAGAAAAATACACCTACTACATCGAATGAAACTATGAAATATCTCCAAAAAGCATATCAATTTTAACCTATAAACTCGGGTATAATTATAAAGAGATTTATTGAGAAAATTTAAAATATTTGGGAGAAGTAATTGAATACAAGAAGAGAAAGAAAATGAATTTTGCTAAATGGGCTTCCCACTGGACTGGATTACAGCCTAAAAATTTGTTTTGACTTTTGAGCAAATTAAAATTTTTATGAGAAAATATTAAGTATATCATTATCTAATTTTTTTAAACGTTATTACAAACATTAGACAATAACTTAATATTTTATATGTAAGGTTGGGAAATGTATGCAATAAATAGTAAGCAAACTTATCCAACAAACTTATCTAATTAAAAACGCTTATTTAATAAATTGTGTAATTAACATTCAGATAGAGTGTATTTATAATAAATCTAACTTAATTAGAAATTGATAGTTGGTAACACAACACTCAATTCACATTGTGCAATATTTTGAGTACAATAACAACAATAACATATTCAGTTGAATTTCATAAGTGAGGTATAGGAAGGGTAGAAATGTACGCGAACCTTCCCACTATCTCGTAATAGAAGTAGAGAAGTTGTTTCCCGAACCCTCGACTCAACAATCCATAAGTAGAGTAACTAGATATTGCAAAAGAAGCAGAAGGGGAAATAAAACTAAAAAAAAAAATCAAAATAAATGGAGCGATTATCTAAGAAAAAAATATATGTCAATATGTAAATACGATAAAATCAACACACATTCGATAAACATCAATCCCATCTACCCTTGCCACCTCACTAAATCTCTAGATCACCCATCCACCCAACCCTACCAACCAATCAGCCTATATTTTGAGTAACAAAAGGAATTGTAGTACTTTCGTCTCTTCATTGAAGTAATCCTAATATGGAGCTTTCGACCCAGAAAGGAAATATAGGGATCCGAATGGGACCCGCCTACACCTAAATAGCTCTGAAATCCATTTGGGAGAAACCCGAACTGAAAACTTTCCTTAACCGTAACGCCAACTGAAACTGCACTCACTCGCTGAGTTGAGTCAAATGTACATGATCCATTTGGACTCCATTCAGATTTGAGATTTGAGAAGAAAAAAACATGCAGAGCCGGGGATCCAATGCCCGGTTCTCAGGTATGGGGGTGCGATCCCCAATTTCATCTCTCATGCTTGCTATGTTCGCTACTATGGCTTCCTTCTATGTCGCCGGCCGGTGAGTTTTCCGGTGAGTTACTCTGTTATAAATGTTTCCCTGAGTACTCTGCTTTAACTTTGATTTTTTCTTAAATGGTACAGGTTATGGCAAGATGCGCAAAACAGGGTTTACTTAACGAAAGAGCTCGATAGAATAACCGGTCAGGTACGTGTGATTTTATCTCTCATTTTGAGTGATTTTTAGTTTTTGGATTTAGTGGTTTTGCTTGGACTGATGTGAGTTGTATCGTTCTCTCCCTTTTCGATTATGCTTTGTCGATGTAATGGTTTTTGGTTTAGGATCCACTTGGCTGATCCAGGATCTTAATTCAGTGGGTAAGGATTACAACTAAACACGGGTATTAGTTAGTAGCTATGAGTGTGAGTGCAAACTTAGTACAAGGAGTGGAGCCAGAGATTAAAGGTACGGGTTAAGTTGAACCCAATAACTTTGATCTGAAAGCCAAGCTCATCCTAGCATAGCATATCTGTATCCCCTGATAATAATCATTCCTATTCGATATCATGAATAGGTATGCCTGTCAACCATTTCTATATGCGAGATGGAGGGTATCTTTCTTAAGAAGTCCATTTAATATATAAAAGTTATTGGAGTGATATGGTAGATTACTTGAAAAATTGTGCTGAAATCACTATTGTCCAATGTGATTGGTGTTCAATATGTAAAATTTAGAGAAAGAGCCTCCCTGCTTTAATAAGATTTGGAATTTTATGCAGTAATATATACAGCAACCTCTCTGCAGATTTCGTCTCTGAACAATGAAGACAGTACTACTAGTAACAGTTTACCTGCATTGTCGAGCAGATTCTCAAGTTTGAGTCGAACTTTGACCTGTTATCTCAATTTGGTTGCATAAGAATAGTTCTCTCACATGTATCATTTAGCAGATCACTGGGAGGCTTGTGAAGAAAATATCATTATTATCCTACTACCTATGTGATGAGTGTTTAAAATGTAAAATTCAAAGAGAAGTCCTTGTCCGGCTATATTAGGTTTGGCATTCAATGCAATAATATATAGCAATAGATATGCAGTCCTCTTCTCTGGTTCGGTGAAATCAATAAATATTCTCCTACCATAGCTTGACGTCCATTCTTGATTGAATATTTAATTTTGATTTTTGTGTTTTGTGACGAAATTAATATTTCTGGTTAATTTTCAGGGACACTCTGCGATATCTGTTGCAGACACATTAAAAATAATAGAATGCAGGTGCAAAAATCTTCCCCTCTCAATTTGTGTTTACTGATATGGTAATTAACAAAAATTTACTAGTTTAAAGAATGTTTGGTTATTAGGGAGCAAAGGAAGAAACTATCTGCCCTAGAGATGGAACTGGCAGCTGCTAGACAGGAAGGATTTGTCTCCAAACAATCACCAGATATGAAGAGAACTCCTGAAAAGGGTCCAGCAATAGTAATAGGAATTTTCACAAGTTTTGGGCGCAAAAATGATAGAGATGCTATAAGGAAGGCATGGATGTCAACTGGTAGAGTATCAGTTTTTTATGACATTTTAATAATTTCTTTCTCGATCTTCACATAATCATGATGTTGAAGGGGAGCCTTGGAGTAACTGGTAAAGTTACTGCCATGTGACCAGGGGTCATGGGTTCAAGCTTTGGAAATAGCCTCTAGCAGAAATGCAAGATAAGGTTGCTTACAATAGACCCTTATGGTTGGGCTCTTCCCCGGACCTTGCACATAGCGGGAACTTTATTGCACCAGGCTTGCCCTTTATATAATCATGATGTTTGTCTGGATTCTCGTACTCTTCTTAGTACCCTCTCCCAGGAAACAGCCTCTCTACCTCTATGAGGTAGTGGTAAGGTCTGCGTACATTCTACCCTCCCCAGACCCTACTTGTGGGATTCCACTGGGTATGTTGTTGTTGTTGTGTCTGGATTCTTGTACTCTTCTTAGTACCCTCTCCACAAGGAATGGAATACACAACTTATATTAGGAAGAATATTACGAGGATAAATGGAAATGGGGATATTTTTAAACTTTACAAGAGAAGAGAAGTGGGTAGGAGCTTGTGGAAGTTCCTAGTGGCTTTCCAAATTTTCAAGAATATAATTAAACCGCTGAATTAAGAAGTGGATAACTACACCACTTTAGACTTTTTTTTTGGTTTTATCATATAACAAGTTTGAACTTGGTTTTTTAAGTTACATGGAAACGCTTTTGAGATGACTTAGAAACAAGAGGCAGGTTACTGGATTCATCATGGAGGAAGCATTTTGTTCCAGAGTGGAGAACTTATCTTACAATTGCAACACTTTTAGTTTGACTTAGGAGTAATTATTGAAATTTCCTGGAAGATTCTCAAGTCAAGTCCTGGAGGTTTAGAACCACGCATATCTTCTCACATATTTTCCTACATCCAGGTGCAGCTTTGAAAAGAATGGAGGAAAAGAAGGGCATTGTTGCACGTTTCGTCATTGGCAGAAGGTAGTTTCTTATGGTTACTGCCTCTTTAGTTGTGAATATTTACATATTGGTTTCATTTGCTTGCACCTCAATTTGCAGCCCCAATCGTGGTGACAGCTTGGACAGGAGCATTGACAGTGAAAACAGTCAAACTAACGATTTTTTTATTCTTGTGAGTTGTTAAACTAGTATATTATCTTATATTCTTGTGTCTTATGAGTTGTTAAATTAGTATAGTACTTTTTCATTCTTGTGAGTTGTTAAATTAGTATATCCACTGGAATGAGATATTCTCATCACATACTTGGCAGCATCAAAGGATTTTCTCGAGATGAAGTCATCTTTTTCGATTTAGTTGTTTGTTTCATATATGAACAAATCAATGTTCAACATAGATAACAGGAATTTCATAGTACTGTTAAAACTGGCATGATATAGACAACAAAAAGTTATGAAGGTGAACCACAATGGTAAACATACTTGCCTCATTAGCATGAAGCAAGTTTTTTCTCTCATAAATTGCAAATACTTTTTCCAGTAGTCTGAACCAAAAGATTTTGCTTTTAAGCCCCTATTAGTCTTCCCAGCTTGAGAAATACAGTAGCAGAATAGAATTTAGCTGACAATGTCATTCGTTTGGGCAGGAGGATCATGTTGAAGCTCCTGAAGAACTCCCCAAGAAAACAAAACTATTTTTTGCACATGCAGCAGACAGCTGGACGGCTGACTATTATGCGAAAGTCAATGACAATGTCTTTGTAAATCTTGGTATGTACAATGATAAGCAAGCAATATAACTGCTTTTGGTATCTGCCAACAATATAAAGATTCAATAACCTGTGATGATTGTGCAGATTCGTTAGGAAATACACTTGCGTCGTATTTGAGTGTCCCTCGTGTATATATTGGGTGCATGAAATCAGGCGAAGTTTTCTCTGAACAGTTAGTACCACTGAACAACTCGACTTATTGATAATAGGGACTTAGTAATATTCATCTAATAGTTGCATAGAACTGCTTGAGGAGATCTTTTATGAATATGTTCAAGTCTTTGTTTGATTTTACAGGGGCCACAAATGGTATGAACCAGATTGGTGGAAATTTGGAGATGGAAAAACGTAAGTCTCTGGTATTCTTAAGAAAGTGCATTTACCTGTCTCTGTGTTACATGAGTTATAATTTATTTTCTGTTACCTTATACACTCGGAATAACTGAAAGAGGATTGACATATTTTTTTTGGAACTTCTCTTGCTCTGCTACGTGTTTCACTTGGAGCTAGACTGCAGATATTGACCTTTCCAATTACTTGATCTTTTTGGGAGGCCAAAATTTTCAAAGCAACAAAAATCACATTTTCGTCATTTCACAATTAGCATAGTTGCCAGTCACTTGTTCTTACCAGAATTTATTAGTAGTTGTGTCTTCTCTAAATTTGGAGATTCTCATAAGAGTTTTGGAAGCCATATTTCCTCCCAAACCCCAAAAATAAATTATAGAAAGGCGGTTATATGTATAAACATGCATAAAAATCATACTTGAAAAATATGCATAAAAATCATTGATGGGCCAATAACCATTTACTTAAATCGTAGCTTCAGGAGCTTAATCATGGTATTTCCTGGAAGCTGAAGCCAACTATCAATTACCATAATTGCTATGATGCAAATCTAAATTCTCCCTATACCAATGTATATATTGTCTGTTCCATGTTTTGCTAGTATATTCGGTTTTGTTCGAATACGTATTATTTCTTTATTATGAAAAATGACAAATTTCATTCATTGCTTCTTTCTTTTAGGTACTTTCGTCATGCTTCTACAGAGCTGTTTGTATTATCCCAAGCATTGGCTAGATACATTTCTATAAATAGGCGAGTTCTCATTCCATTGCATCAGCACTATGGAATGTTTATGGACGTTAATAAAAGCCCTGGTTCTAATTGCAGATCCCTTCTCCGTGCTTATGCACATGATGATGTCAGTGTTGGGTCCTGGTTTATTGGTGCCGATGTCAAACATGTAGATGACAGGAAGTTTTGCTGCTCGTCTTGGTCATCAGGTCTCTTTTTATCTCTTTCTTTATACCAGCCCAACCTTCTTGGACAGATTAATTCATGATCTCCTATGAAATATCCCATTTGTTAACTGACTGTTGATGTATGAGTTAGCTGGACCACGGGAAGTGGAATGAAGTGCTTTCCGTGGACCAAGTCACTGGACTCCTTGATGTAACACATGATGTGTTTTGCAGGAGCCATTTGTTCGGGAGTGTGATTTAACTTGAGTGAAAGGTTTCAAGAGATATTCAGAGTGGCATGCTTGTTGCTCCCCTTGCTTGACAATTGCTAGCATTGTTTCATGACAGCGGGTTTTTGATAACACACATCTGTCAGGGGTTCTGCTGAAATTCTTTCCTTAATCAGAAAACATATGTAGATCGCATAGCTGCTAGGATTTCGAAGATTCTCTTCTTATGCAAGTAACCCATAAGTCATAATACATCTGATGTTTGTGCGTCCATTCTTTAGGAAGTCGGGGTATTTAGCCCCAACCCCTGGGCCTTGTCAGGGTAATTTTTTCATATTATATATTCATAGCTTATTCTTTGAGAAGCAAAGGGGATACTGGACCCTTGAATACATCAATGAATCTTAGGATAATGTATGTACTTTCTATAGCGAAGACTGAAGAGCATGTAGATGGTATTCCTTAAAGAAAATGACCTTTTATGCGTACATCTTTTTTACTTTTAGTTGCTTATTTCTTAACGGTTAACCACTTCATAAATCTGTGCGCATCTATAAATTCATTTAAGCACGAATTTGTATTCAATTATAACAAATACGATCTTTTCTTATGATGTCTCTGAATTTGCATTGTGTTAGTTTAAATTCATTACTATGTCTGGATTTGAAATTATTAAATGATGTCTCTGAACTTGAATACCGATTAAGATTATATTCGCAAAATCTGAATGCCTATGTTAATGATATTATTAATAAAAGATTAAAAAATCTTTAATTATTTAATTACATTATGACGTAAATAATATTTGTAAGATGAATTGACCTACACTCCAAAGCTGTAGCTAGCAGCAGCTATCGATTATACCTTGAGAAATTATGTCATAATTAAGGATACTTTGATTAAAAAAAAATCATTAAATAAAAATTAGAGGCATAAATTAAATAACAGTGATTTAAAAGGCAAATTAAAGAAAAAACTACCTTAACTACACAAACATTTCTATCACAAACTTTAATTCGCTTTATATTTGAAATAATTATATTTATCTTACTAATTAATAATTTTGTACTAGATTTCAAGTCAAATACAGTATTCCTTTAGATTTCAAGTCAGTTACATGTGTCTTTAATACGAGATACATTCTAAAATACACATACATAAGGAGAGAGGCGTGTGAGAGAGAAGAGAAGCGAGCAAGGGAGTCATTATATTCCAGATACATATGAATCACTCTAGCTACACGTATTGAGATAGCAAATATATTCTAAAATATAGATACATAGGGAGAAAGGTGAGTGAGAAAATTAATGTATATCAGATACATGTGAATCATACTTAGATACAGTGTATCTGAAACAAATTATATTTAATTTGACCTGCATGTATTAAAAAATATATGTATCTGGTGAAGAAAATGCGATACAAAATGTAACTTTGAAAATTAAAGTGAAAGCCTACACTAGTGAAATTTATGTTTGCTCAAAATCAAGGAAGAACATAAAAATAAGGACAATCCGTGAAAACTTAATAAGCCCACTTTTGGAGATGGGCACAAAGCCCAAGCCAGATTAGCGAAAGAGGCCCACTATTTACGCCCGAAAACCAAATCTCCGGGTTCAAGTAGAATTCTCCGGGGCATTTGCTTCAATTTCCTTCTATTCCAAATTCTGCTGTAGTTCTGATCGGAATCAGTGAACGCCATGGAATACGATTACAGGAACAGAACACGGCCTCCTTACGATACACAATCGCCCATGTACGGTAGGCCAGCTACCGCGGCTCCACAGCCGCATCCAATGTACGGACAGGCTCCCGGACTCTATCCTAGGCCTGGTCAACCCTCCGGTGGACGGAACCCTCCTTTTCATCACACGCCTTCTCCGTCTTCAAACAGTATGTATTTTTTCCATCTCTCATTTGTGTGAGCGTTGTAAGTTATAAGTTCGGATGTCAATTTTCAACTAGTGGATTTGATCTCTTACCTGTTGATTTCTGCTTTTGCAGCTGGAATTGGCATCAGAGTTACTTTAAAACCAGAATATCGGATTACACCTCCGGTAATGAAACCTATAACTCCGCTCATCAACTTGAAATATGACAGTTAGATCCATAAAATGATCAAATCAATTTAATTTGGACTATGAATTTTTTTTCCAACTCTAAGCAGTCCTGTGTGATTCCAATTATTCTATTTTTTGCTTTCATCAAATATTTTTAATGTCTAGCTTTTGTATATTGATTTAGTATTGTATCAGTTGCATTTGCTTAAATCTTTTGTGTGAACGATATGTTCTTATTGGTTTATTGCAGCCTCAATTGTCAACACAAGTGGGAGACATTCCCCGAAGTACATTCAACTTTGATTTTGATCTTGAGAAAAAGATTTTGGCTGAAGCAGAAAAGGAAAGCCAGAACTGGAGCAAGCTTGGGCTGGAAAATCTTCCATCTAGAATGCCAGCACAAGCTAACGTGGTACTTACCTTTTCTTTTGATCTGTTAACTGCCGTACCACTCTATACTTACATGAGCTTCTCAAAGCTAGCAAGTCCAGTATCTGAATGAATATGGAGAGTTACTCTAGGTTGATGAACAGCATAAAATAGAAATGTGCAAGTATAATGAATCCTTTGAATACTGGTAATTTGTCAGAATGTACCCACCTAGTACCACACTTGTTTGACGCTGAGTAGTGGCTTAATAGGGTTCATATAGTCACCACCTGCAGTTTAGAAATGAGGTCTAGTTGATTGTTAGCTGAAGTGCTCCCTGCGTTTCAATTTATATGATGGTATTTGATTGAATATAGTGTTTAAGATAATTCATTTCGACTTATGTCTACTATTAGTGGTAATGGAAGAAAATAATAAGAAACAACAGGAAAAGTTAATTTGATAGAGAAACATCACATCAAAGTTTAAAATTTTTGTAGTTTAATGGATGTGCATAACTGGAAGTTAGATAGACATGAAACGATGACAATCATTTTGGAACACGCAAAAATGAAGGGGGTTGTGTAAATTGAAAATCAGAGAGTACTAGTTTGGTCTCCACCCATAAACATTTTTTCACTTGCTAGGATGGTGGTAGGGTCATGAAGACTGACATGTTAATTGAAAGATCTCTATTGGTACGTAGAAAATTAAAAGCTCATCAACAAGCGAAAGAAACAGACAAGAGCTGGGCACCTGTACTCTGGCAGTTGATGGGTGAAGTGAGAGGTCTCTGTAAAGTAGTTTGAGCATTGAAATGGAACTCAATTTTGTGTAATGTCAAGGAGATTACTTCCAATAACTTGTCTTTAAAGATTCCTATCTGCAGTGCAACAGAAGACGTAGGGTTTCCTTTTCAATAAAATAAAAGTGAAACTGAAGAATTTGAGATGCAGCTCACTGCTAGTCATTTAGTTCAATTACTTTAAGCTATAGTCCATAATAAAGGGGGCATGAGTTTAATATCTGTTCAGGCTCTTTCTCTGGATGCTATTAAGCAATTCTACTGGTAAAGAATTGTTTTCTTAACATCATGTCGTGTGTCCTGTTTAGTATTTACCACGATTAAGCTTGGGAATAATGACACAAGCTGCTAAGATGATATGTGTGGACAAAATTTGATCTTCAAGTTGAATTGCTTCAACAAACATGCCATAGTGGTGAAGGTTTTAAAATCAATATTCCTTTTTGCTATAAGGTCAAGTTTTATCAATAAAGTACCAAGATGCCACACACACACAAAATAAATAAATAAATAACAACATAAGAAACATCAACACATCAAAGTAATTTCTTCTTAAGAAATCCATGTATTGATCCAGGTTATCTAACATACGGCAATTACCAAAAATTTAAGTTATGCAAATAAGATATCTATATTTTATAGCATTCTTTTTAGCTATATAGTTCTAAAAATCCATATGGGAATGCTTCTCTAGATTTATATCAGGTTTCATGCATTCTTCAACTTTGCCAGCAATCCATCAAACTCTTGAGGGGTCGTTTGGTATGATGTATAAGGAAAGTAATCATGGTATAACTTTATCCAATACTACAACATACATGGTGTACTAATACCACAAGTGCGGTCTGGGAAGGATAGGATATATGCTGACCTTTACCTTTGTGAGGTAGAGAGGTGGTTTCCGATTCGACCCTTGGCTCAAAAGAAAAGAATCTGACACAGGATTGTAATAAAAATAAGACAGCATCATATGCAACAAGAGATAGTTATACACATTAAAGAATAATATTGTTCTTTTTCAGTTTTAAGAAACATTAAAGTATCATCTGCATGCAGAATATGGGTGAGATCCTGCAATTATCTCTTTTCAGAGCATTAAATTTAGGAATTCCATCAAAAGATAAACTGATAAAAGATCACCCGGTCTTAATCCCCTTCCAGACTTGAAGAAACCTTGAGGATCACCGATCACCATTAATCAATATGGAAAATCTAACTGTAGAAATGCTGAATCTGTTCCACTCTTTCCATCTACCTCCAAAATTCATTTGCTTTGTTACATCTAACAACTTGACCAATATTCATTTGTGTTACAACTCAAGGAAAACAGTGCAATTGTTGCTTCATTTTCGTTGGCACATGTCTTTTGAGTTTTCAAGTTGGTTGAATCCTTCCTCTGGGTGATGGATTGTTTTGTTTAAACATCATATTCTATTATGCATACCTTACTTGGCCTAAGAGATAGTGATTTGTCCTTTTCTTTTTAAGAAATGGTGTAACAATTATATCCCCAAGTTTAAATCCCTCATTTTGAATTTTGGAGTCAAATACGGCTAGTATGCCTCAAAGGGAAAAAATATCATGTCTTGAAACATGTCAGTTATTATGACATTTTTAGGATATATTCAATATCAAGTCTATGGACAAAAGGTGCATAGCATCCTTAAATGTTTGACTTGAACACACACACACACACACACACACACCTGGAATGTTTTGTAGTTTAGAAACTCAATGTGATTCTGATCTGTGGCCCTTTTGCTAAAATTTGAATGCTTTTCTTACTTGGATATATATATTTTTGCTTTAATATAGGGACACACTGGAGATCCTATTATAAGCAAATACACAACATCTGGTTTCAACAGAGAGGCTGTGGCCATAGCGGTTGCAAATTATGGAGATAATCCAATCAAGGTATAGATCTTTTACATGCTTTACTTACATTTTGTTTGCATGTGGCACTATGAGCATTGTCAAATTAGTTTATCTACCAAAATTACTTTACATAAATTTTCGTGAATATATTTCTCCACAAGGATTTCCATTTCTTATGATCCATGTCCTTGTTCAAATTTCAAATTTAATTCATTGAGGAAGGAGTCAACTTAACTAATCTTGTGGTGAAATCGGAAAATGATCAGATTCTTTTTCGAAAATAGGGTTACCTATTTGGAAACTACACAAAAGTACAACTATTTGCATCATAAAACCATTTGAGAAATATTTATAGTAATCTTTACAAGAATTTTAGATTTTGGAAGGCAAATCATGACATTTTGATTTGCCACCGAGACTGCATAATGGTAAAGTGGGGAAGTTTTATATAAAAATTTGTTCATTAGCATGAAGGAGCACCTGTCTTTAGTAAAATGTGACCAATCATTAGCTGTTCTAACTATATTTTCATCAACTATCAGGTCAAAGAATTTGTGGAGGGATATACTCTCTTGAAAGAGATGGGATTCTCATCAAACAGTGTTGCAGATGCCTTACTGATGAATGACAACGATAAAGACAAGGCAGCAGCTCAGTTGCTGGGGAATTCATCATAATAATTTTAATGAACATGTAATGAGGGTGTCTATACATTACAATGTCATTGTAAATGTATGTTGAGCCATTTACGTGTGTGCAGATAACATATTTTCGGACTAGCCATATTCTAAACGCTTTGACAAGTGATGTACGGTCGGTAGTGACTATTCTTCTTCCATGTCAATTCTGTGTCATTGTAGTCTAGTTCTGTTCAGTTATTATTGCTGTGTTGTGTCCTACATGATACCAGCCCCTGCACGCCTCTCTTAAATTATGTGTAAATACAATGTCCGACTTCGAAGCTTGTTAAGTTCGATATAAGAACATCAAACTTGCTTTCGGCTTTACATGGACAATTTGGGATAAATGTTCAGCCAAAACAAGCAAACAGTAGTGAATTTTCACGAACATTTGGTCTCCCATGTGTTCAGTTTTATACGTCAAGAAACTTGTTGCTATACATTTCAAAAGGGGTGTCAAAATATAATTCAACTTCCAAGACTACACATATTTACTTAAAACATGCATGGTGAGTTTCTCCACCTATCACCACACTATATTTCTGGGTGGGTACGACATCTACATGGCCAATGAGAAAAGCTACTTGCATCACTCCTAACTACGTATTTACATGGGGGAAAGAAGACAGCACTTGAAAGAATAATACAATTCCAAGACACTATTATGCCGCCTAAATGCATATCTGCATTGAAGGGGTGGACAGTCAACATGATCACAAACCAAATATGTGGTCACCAGCACCAAATATTGCAGCACTAAACTGTCGTGTGTTCAAGTCATTCCCATCCAGACCCGACCCAAATCTATCAAGCCACTGAGTTGGACTAGGATTTTCTGCCTCTTCTACCCACTCAGATGTCATATCTAAGTCATCAAGTTGGAGGGGATCTTCCTCGGTAGGTTTAGAAACTAAATACCGTGCTAGCTTCAGATTATAATTTATGTAAACAAGGTCTAAAAGTGTTTCCTTGTCAATCTTGTTGCGCTTCTCAGAGTGGATTTGCTGAAATGTGTTCCAATGTCGCTCAAAAGTGAACGTACTGCACACCTGGCTAAGAATTTTAATAGCGACTCTTTGCAATGTAGGGGCAGCATCACCATACTGTTCCCACCAAATACCTACAATGCATTTCTGTTGCATCAGTTCATTGAAAAATAGTTAGGCTACAAAGAAAACTCGTGTGAAAAGCATGATGTGTTGGCAGCAGCCATTTTTCTTTAATCTATGAAATGCAAAAGAGAGGATAGAAAACTATAGCAGAACAGTTGAAAGGTTTTTATGACATGCTGGAGAATGTCCATGCAATTGATGCAGTCCATACTAGATGTAATTTAAAGAATGTTTTAAGCCAGTACCAAACTCTTACTACAACTTAATGCATATCGAGTCATTAGTGTTGTTTTCCAACTTTTAGGGGCAATATATTTTTCATATATTTGAAAAGTCCTACTGACTTCAATGCTTCCCCGAATACTTAATCTTGCAGGAACTGACATGTATGTATTCAGAGTCAGAATTTCCATGCAAGTACAACTCCTTTTATCAACTTATGGTTCTACTTTAGGGGTAAACACCACAACAAATACCAGTAGATATTCCTGAGGAACAATGACAGAAGGTTTGAAACTCAGTGGATAATGGGCCCACTCTTCTACCTTCTTTCACGTAATACCAGGCTTCGTCTGTAGCAAGGTTTGAACATTCAACTACTATAGTACTCTAAAGCCTAGAACCTTGACAGGTAATTTTTCTCGACATCTAACTGTGCTTGCTTAATTCTCATCTTCACAAATCCTTTGGGCACTCCTAGGGTGTTGATTATGGAACCATGTTACGTACCAGCGGTCCACTTCACCTCAGTTATGGTGCGCCGCCATGCTATGGAAAACTGAGAGCAAATATCACCCCAAACTTTAAGGATTTCAGAGCACCAAAGAGGAATGTTGGGGCAGAACTAATAGATATATGCCGCATATCCTCAACTAGGCTAACTTTGGCTGAGTTTTCTCATAACTCTGAGAGGCACGTAAGGCTGGACAACCCAAAGCCCCATTAAGATGATGGTTCCCCTCAAAAGCAGTAATATACATGTCTTCTGCTCGTCCATTTATAATCTTAATGGGGTCTCGAGGTGTCAAGCCTTATGTGCCTCTCAGAATTATGAGACAACTTGGTTGCCAGTCTGTACCCCCACAGGAGATGTGGAAATTTGTTAAGAGTTTTGCCCTGACATCTTTCTTAGGAGCTCCGAAATCCTTTAAAACATGTTTGCTTTCAGGTTTTCACAACATGGCGGCCAACCGTGACTGAGGTGAAGTGGACTGCTGGTACTTAACATGGTTTCATATCAACCTCCCTAGAATCAATGCCCGAAGGATTCGTGAAGGAGGCATAGACCAAAAGCCGAGGTGGAGATGACAAAGAAGCAAACATGGGTAAATCTGGAGAGAGATTATAAGTCCACCATTCAGACCCTGAACATAGACCTGGAGCATAGGGCAACAATAGAAGAACAAAAAGCAGAATCTGCAGAGAAAAGAATCTATATAGAAGCTACACACGAGGACAACATTAACTTGTCAACAGTTCAGGAAGAACAGGTAGCAGAGTTTGCTTCATCTCACCAGCAAAAACTGCAAGAAAATGACCCTGATTTCAGACATGTCTTGATGACCAGAGGGACCAATGGATGTGTAAGAGGGTTGTGACACCAGGAACATAAACAAGACCTATGATATCTTCATGTAGAAGATACTAGTCAGCCTTCCTACTATCTCAAGCTAAGTTGCTCGGACTCTTTACTTTTGGCGCCGCACCGGTGTCGACACGACACGACACGGGTGTGGGTGTGGGTGTGGGATCCGGGTCCGATTTGGTCAACCGGTTTCGGGTACTTTGACCAAAATCGATGGGAAAAGTATGGACAGTTTTAATGATTTCTGTAATCAATCCAAAAGCCAAGGTGAAACTGAAGAAAATGGAATTCTTTTTATATAGAAATTTCTCTGTCACTCCTTTTCCTTTAATCTCCTTCCAGGATTTTCCTCAAGTTCTCCATGCAATATCTCATAATTTTGGTTTTATCATTCTATTTTTTTGATATTTTAGTTATTTTTAGGCAGATCCCTGCAGCCGTATCCATGCATGGATCCATATCCCCGAATCTTAAAAATTAGATCATGAAGGATCCGACCTCTAGATCCGCACCCGTATCGAACACCCGCACCCGAGTGCAAGCAACTTAAATCTCAAGGAGAAGAAAGAAGAACAAACAGACAAGATTTTTCTTAGGATTGCTTTAAGTTTGAAGAACTATGTTAAAGGGGATGCACAAAATGTAAAGCTTCAAGTATACCTGGAGGAACAGTATCAATTGCCTCCTTAGCCAGATTACAACCAAACATCCCAGATGCTCGTGTATATAAAAGAATTTGAGTAGTGATATCTCGCCTCAGTTCGGGAGTTGGTAGCAGCTTCTCCAGCACTCCGAAGAAATCTTCTTTTATAGACCCAAGAAATTTGACTTCTGTGTTGTATTGGATGGCAGGATTCAAAAAGGCAGCTGCTGAATGCAGAGGAGAGTGGAGGTTGTTCTTCCATTTCTTATCCACTATATCTAAAAATGTCTTGCACTTTATTTCATCCATAATATAGTATGTCCTTATAGATTCCTTTGCTCTGGTCAGTAGTTCATATATAGTGCCCACAGCTGGCTTTCCTCCAGAAACTTCTCTCATAACTTTGAGAAAGGGTTCAGAAACAGCAACACACTCTTCAGCTGTCCTCCAAAAGTCATTGTCATCCAGAATTGCGATACAATTAACACTTTGCGATTTATTTGGATAAGCAGAATTGGCAGCAAACTCTGGACTGTGAAAAATAACTTTCAATCTTGACCTATGCTTCAATAGACATTGCAAGGAGAGAAAGTTTGATACAGACTTCGTGATACCAGTCTTAATGATCTCTTGTCCTCCAGTGAACTTTTTCATGAGATCAAGCAATGGGGAATTGTTGTATATAAATTTCGAGATTGATTGTGCCTGTAAAATGCATCTATTTACCCAATCTAATTTTGAGAACTCATCTAAGACTGCATTTATACACTGTGAAGCACAAGGAGACACAAAAACACTCCCATAGTTCTGCAAAATATGGTTCACTATACCAGTGCAGTGAAGTGTATTATCCACAATTACCTGTACAACATTCTCTGGGCCAAAATCTTGAATGATTGAATCAAACAACTCAGAAAGGCATTTCAGATTCTTAAAATATGAAGATGCATCTACAGATTTGTAAAAAAAGGTCCTGGAGGGCGATGAAACCGAGAAGTTGATCAAAGCTTTCATTTTGTTGTCTGTCCATGTTTCTGCAATTAAAGTGCAACCTGTCATAGCCCACTCTTTTTCAACATCTTTTGACTGTAAACTTACTTCAGATTTGATCCTCTCTAACCATGTTGCTTTCAGAGTTTCAGGAGAAGGACCTATAAATCCACTGCCACACTTCCCTACTGCCTCGATCATTTGATGATAAGAGGAAGATCTTGCTACAGCAAGGTCAATTTTGTTCTCAAAAAAGAACAATGCAATACTTCTCTCTGCATTTTCTTGGTTATTTCCAGGTAAAGAGATAGCCTGCCCATTTGGTGGAAAAATTCTTGCAATTGGAGTTGTTGGTTCCACAGACAAAAGCGGTTTTTCTGGAGAAATATTTACTAGAGTTTTTGCCTCAATGAGCTTATGCTTTTTAGTAATAGGAGGTTCCTTTGTTTCTTCCTTTGATGCTATTATTGCCCTTACCCTGTCAGTAACATCATCCCTGACCTTAGTACATGGATTCACACCTTTGCTAGGAAGTCTGGATAAGTGATGCTTTAACCTACTAATGCCGCCATTCAGAATTCTAAGACAGAATTTACACCTCACTTTATTCCCGTCCAACTTCTCAGCATATTCCCAACAGACGTCTTTTTCTCGAACCACTGCCAGTAAAAAATCTGTTAGAAAATTTTCTGACTATCTGCCTAAAAATAAGTTTCTGACTCACCAAGATGGTTTTGTTTTCTTTCTCCTCTTTAGGATAAAGAAGACTCAATGTCACAGTGCACAATAATGAAATAAATTTTCATTCAGGAAATCTCCATAACGACTTGAAATTAATACAATGATATAATCAACTGTCAATCTGCAGCTAAGGCAGATATATATTATCCTAGATTTCAACTATAAGCCCCAAACAAATGCTAGCTAATATGCCAATCATCTTCACCCCAAGCAACAATAATGTATCTCAATTCACTAGGAAATCTAAAAGTGAGGTGTATGGATAGGCTTCTTTAGATCATAATTTGTATACCAAGACACTTTTGAAGGCCTCAATTTCATATGATTGTCATTCTGTTAAAAACAGCAGGCATTTAAATTGGAAAAACAGCACGAGCAAACATGCAGCAGTTTTACCACCAGTCAATTACATTAAAACTCCATAAATCAATTTGGATCCTTGTAAAAAGAACGAAAAAAAGAAGGAAGCTAAAGAGTTGTCCACTTACAATTTCCAAATTAAAACTAGCTTCTATTTTGTTAAACTGATCAACTAAATTTCTTTTGATTATATGATGAAGAAGTGCAAATAGGCATTTGTATTTTTTTTATAGTTCTTTTATCTTCTAAAGATTATCTTTTTAAACAAGGGAAGTGCATCAAACAGAGCTTTGATTTTGACCATATTTGACATTTGGTAAAGCGAGAATATATGGAATGGGGGTCCAGAAAAAGATATTATGGTTTCGATCACATTTAATATGTGCTAACCACGGGCAGACTATATGAACAAATTTGGTTATGTTTCATGGACAGTGCTCAAGAAATATTGTCTCATCCCATGTGTATCTTTTTAAATCATTCAGAAGTTTTTTGGGTTAAATTTTGATGAACTATGAGGGAAGTTTAGGGTAGAAATACGTCATGGAAATCGTGCCAGTGTCATTTTACTTTGTAACAGGATTGCTTTATGTTTGTATTTTCAACAAGTGATGCTTTGACTAATTGACCTTGGCAAGAAAGGCCATGTTATTCCCTTCCACTGTTCTGCTTCAACATACCAGCAGTTCTCGACAGAGAAGGACAATTACAGATATTCAAGTTCTCAGTACTGCATATTCATGCTCAACAAATGATCAATCCCATCCCCAACATCTCCACCCCCACCCCACCCCACCCTGCGAAAAAAGGTAGCAGTCTGTTCTCTAGGTACAGAGTTGTACTTTTGCCTTTTGATAAATTGAAATCCACCGTTTTACTTTCTTTTTTTTTTTTGGATAAGAACCATTATACTTCCCTTCTTTTCATTCTTCATCTTGCAACATGTCCATCACTGAAAACTTTATTTTATGTTTCAATTTGGCGGTGCATTTCCTTTGCAGTACAGATAATACCAACTGTAATGAATGATACAAAGCTTTATAAGCTCCTTTTTTTCTTTTCTTTTAAAAGTATTGTTAAAATAGGAATAGGTAAATACAATAGTATATAGAATCCTATTTGGAAAAGGATTGTATTATAGTATCCTAGTTGGAAAAGGATTGTATTATAGTATCCTAGTTGGAAAAGGAGTCTAATATAGTATCTATAAATAGGGTCTCAATATAATAATGTAGACAACAATTTCAATAATATTCTCCCCCAATATTTCTCACATGGTACCAGAGCTTCTACGGTCCTGGTAGAAAATCAAAGAGCTTCCGCTGCCGGCGGGCGGCTATGACCTACATATGCTGCCCGTCTGGCCAGTAGTTATGTTAACAAAGTAGGATTAGTGATAAATATGATTCTCATATTCAAGGGAAGAAAATTCAATCAAACAAGTCGTCAATTTTCGGTGTCTTCTAGGGTTGTTTTGTGGCAACCCCACATCTTTCAGTGTTTGTGTAGCATCGCCATTATTCGGTGACTACTTTTTTTTTATATCTAATTTGGGCAGCACTGTATCATCTTTTCGATGACTGTTTTTTCATATTTATCATGTGTAGCACCGTAGCATCTTTCCGGTGACTACTTTCTCATATTCGATTTGTGTAGCACCGTGCATCTCTCCGGACTACTCATATTCAATTTGTGTAGTACCGTGAATTTTTCGAACTACTTTCTCATATCTGAGTTGCATAGCACTGTGTCTTTTTTGGTGACTCAGATTTGATTTGCGTAGTTCCATTCGTCTTTTCGGTGACTCATCAAATCTAGTTTGCGTAGGGTCGTGCCATCATTCCGACCCTACCCATACAATTTTTTCTTTTGCAGTAGGGTCATGTCGTCAATATGATCCTACCTATATAATTTCTATTTTCCAGTAGGGTTGTGCCATCATTCCGACCCTACCCATATAATTCTCTTCTCTGTAGGGTCGTGTCATCATTCCAACCCTTCTCATATAATTTTATTTCTCAATTTGTGACCATTTTCAGCCATCAAATCTAATAATTTGGTGCATAAGCAGGACTCGAGAAGTTTTAAAATGACTTTCTTAGAGTAATTTTGAGATGATCCATATTGTCATTCTCCATTGACCTTTAATCAGTTGAACATTAAAGGTGTTTTTCTCTATGATGATCTCGAGGAAGAAATCTATATGGAGCATCCACCTGATTTTGTTGTTCAGGGGGAAGTCTGATAACCTTGTATGTTGGTTGTGTAAATCATTCTATGGTCTAAAACAATCTTCTCAAGCTTGGTTTGGGAAGTTTAACAATGCAATCTCGGAATTGCATGAGAAGACTAAGACATTGAGGTTGACTGTTCATTGTGTGAAGATCAACTTGTTGATATCTCAACACGCTCGTCATCGATACTCGTATTAATTACATTTGTAACAAGCTAGGTACATATGATGTGTATGCACTAGCTTGAGGGGGAGTGTTAGAATAGGAATAGGTAAATACAATAGTATATAGAATCCTATTTGGAAAAGGATTGTATTATAGTATCCTAGTTGGAAAAGGAGTCTAATATAGTATCTATAAATAGGGTCTCAATGTAATAATGTAGACAACAATTTCAATAATATTCTCCCCCAATATTTCTCACAAGTATCTTTAGGGTTGGATATATGAATATCTTTTGCATTCCTCAGTAACAGGATGGAAGGAAGGACCAGCGTTTGTAGCGTATGACTTTTAAGATGTCCTTTTCTGTAGTACTTTAGGGAGACAAAAGTCCAGATGCTTGTGGCTAAAGAAGGGGACAGAAACACCAAATATTTTCAGAAGATTGCCAATTCAAATAGGAGATATAATGAAGACAAGGAGATGATGAAAGGGAAAACTCTCGAGTTCTTTGAGAATTTATATATTGAACCTGAGTCCTGGAAGCCACCTGCAATTTTTGAAGACATAGACTCCTTAACTGAAGAGGAGAGCAACTCCATGGAGGCTATGTTTGATGAGGAAGAAGTATTAGCAGCCATAAATGCCAGTGCACCTGACAAGGCCCCTGGGCCTGATGGGTTTACTATGGCATTTTATCAGAAATCCTGGGACTTTATCAAGCCAGATATGTTAGCAGCCTTGCAGCATTATCACCAACACTGCTGGTTGATAAAATCTTGCAATCATTAATAGCACTCATCCCCAAGAAAAAAGGAGCAATTGAGCTGAGAGACTACAGGCCAATAAGTTTAATTGGCAGCATTTACAAGATTGTTGCAAAGATCCTAGCAGGAAGATTAAAGAAAGTGATTGGGAAGTTGGTCTTAACTCAACAGAATGCATTCATTCAAGGGAGGCAAATTACAGATGCTTCCCTCATAGCTAATGAGGTCCTAGACTGATAGCAAAAATAAGGGAATGCTGGTATGTTATGCAAGTTAGACATAAAGAAGGCATTTGACAAGCTGAATTGGTCCTACCTCATTTCTATCCTCAGGCAAATGGGATTTGGTGAAAGATGGATCAAATGGACAACATTCAACATATCTACACTTAAGTACTCAGTCCTCATCAACAGAAGCCCAGTAGGATTCTTCTCCCCCCCAAAGAGGATTAAAGCAAGATGATCCTCTCTCTCTCCTTTCCTGTTCATAATAGCAATGGAGGGGCTGAGCAAAATGCTGGACAAAGCCAAGCAAATGCAATGGATAAATGGTTTTGAGGTAGGACGGGACAGAGCAATCTCACATTTGTTATACACAGATGACAAACTGATTTTTTGTGGCGCTGGAAGGAGTCAAATCCTATATTTAAACCTTGCTCTTTTGATTTTTGAAGCTATTTCAGGTCTCCACATTAACAAGCTAAAAAGTGCAATGTACTCTGTTAAACAAGTGCTTAATATAGAGGAACTAGCGACTATCTTGGAGTGTAGCATTGGAGCATTTCCGACAACCTATTTAGGCCTTCCTCTTAGAGCTAAGTTCAAAACAGAAGGCATCTAGAGTGAAGTCATAGAAGAATTTGAAAAGAGACTAGCTTCTTGGCAAATGCAGTATTCATCTATGGGAGGTAGACTTACTCTGGTCAGTAGTGTACTAGATAGCATTCCAACTTATAATATGTCTCTCCACCTCATTCCTGGCAAGGTTTTGGAAAAACTTGACAGAATAAGAAGGGATTTCCTTTGGGAAGGAAACAACAATGTGCACAAGTTTCACCCAGTCACGTGGGATGAAATCATTTTGCCTAAGAGGCTTGGGTGTTTGGGCATAAAAGATTTACCCTTGCATAATAAGTGTCTCCTGATGAAGTGGCAATAGAGATACACACAAGAGGAGCAAAGCTTATGGAGGAAAATTATAATTGCCAAGCATGGAGCACTGAATCACTGGAGATCAAAATTATTAGATAAACCATATGGGGTTGGAGTATGGAAGTATATCTGCAAGTTATGGGAAGAGTTCTCGCAGTTCCATCATCTAGTAGTAGGAAATGGTCAGAGAATCAATTTTTGAAAAGATAAATGGCTTGGGAATTCTCCTCAAATGTCTGACTTCCCCAACATCTTTCAGATAGTTAATGACCCCGTGCCCCCCAGGGATTAGTCGGGGCTCAAAGAGACTCGGACACCCGGTGCAAATCAAAAAGAAATAGTTAGTGACCCTGCCTCAACAGTACATCAAAACAGGGAAGGAAATGCTTGGAACTTAATCCTCAGAAGAAACCTACAAGACTGGGAGTTAGAGGAAATGATAAATCTACTAGCAGCACTTCACTATGCAAACATTAACCCGTAGGCCCAGAATAATTCAAATGGGGAGTTACAGATAAAAAGGAATTCTCAGTGAAGGCAGCCTACAAACTTCTAGGTCCACATAGCACAATCACAGAGAGTTGACCATGGAATCTTATTTGGAGAAGCAAATTCCCCTCCAAGATAAGTCGCTTCAGTTGGAATGCCATGCACGAAGCATGTTTAACACGAGATAACCTAGCAAAGACGAAGTTTTAGATGGTCAACAGATACTATATGTGCCTAAGAAAAACAGAAACACACAGCCACCTTTTTCTACAATGCCCTGTGGCATCGGGTCTACGGAGCACGTTTATAACACTTTTTGGGATCAAATGGGTCATGCCACAAAACATCAAAGATGTATTTGAAAGCTGGAGTAAATGGAAAGTTGATAGCCCCATCAAGATAATATGGGAACACTTTTTGAGTTAATGGGTCATGCCACAAACATCAAAGATGCATTTGAAAGCTGGAGTAAATGGAAAGTTGATAGCCCCATCAAGATAATATGGAAGATGATACCAGCAACTATTTGTTGGAGTATTTGGAATGAGAGAAATAGAAGATATCATGATGGGATATCAACTACCTTTCCATCTCTAAGAGCTAAATGCCTTATGTATTCGTATAGCTGCGTGGACTTGTCCCCTATAGATTTCTGCATACCCTTTTGAACTTTGCTAACTCCTTGTTTTTAGTGTAATGGCTGTAGTGTTTGTAATGGAGCTTCTTAGTTATTTTTCTACTACTCTTTTGTAACGTATCTGCATCTCCTTGATGCCAGCAACGAAAACCTTTACTTCATCAAAAAAAAAAAAAAAACATTTACTAGATAGGAAGCACATCTCTGAGACTTCGTAACAGGCAACAACAATTGACATCCAACAGACTTACCTACCATAATATGATTACTCATAAGTAAAACTTTTTTGGGGGCTTATTTAGATATACAGATTGACTAACACAACTTACCACACATAAAAATACTTTTCAAACTCTGATTAAAAAGGAAAACAATTTCTTTTAATAAATGACCAAAAATTCTTACATCGAAGAAATTTAGACTTAACATATTCAAACTACCAATAGAACATAACTTACCACACATAAGAATACTTTTCAAACTCTGATTAAAAAGGAAAACAATTTCTTTTAACAACTGACCAAAAATTCTTACATCGAAGAAATTTAGACTTAACATATTCAAACTACCAATAGAACATTATCGGATAGAGCTAAAAGCTTAATGCAAGCAGCATAATTATTCAAACAGAAAGCTACAGTTAATGATTTTGTGTCACCTATTGACAATTTAAACCAAAAAAGAAAATCAACCTTAATTTTTCCGAGACTACATTATACACTCTTCTTCTTCTTTCAGATTTCATCAGACTAATCATCTTTATTAGTGTGTTTAATAATCATGTTTCATCCCCTTCTCAAGTCGGGAAAAAAAAACAGAAGAGAAGTCAGACCTATATAAAGCTCTAGCTTCATTAAGGCTAGAGATCTAAACACTTCTGATCCTACTTTATCTCAGGTACAACATTGTAACGACGAGGATAACTTGCAATGGCTAAATTCAGTATTCCCCATAGTAATGCATTATTTTCAGTCCGCAGGAAATTGCTTGATTCTCCCCAAATAGACTAAATTCAATGTTCCCCATAGTAATGCATTATTTTCAGGAAGCATCAAATCACTTGATTCTCCCCAAATGAATACTTTCACTTTAGGAAGACGAGTGAACTGGAGTAGTAAATCTCCAAGCTCACTCCAAATTACCTAAACGACAATTCAAGAGATTTGACAAAATTGAAATAACAAAAGGCATGGAAAACCCTAGTTTAGTAACTTACTAGTTATGGAGGCGCTTCGCTTCGCAATTGACTGATGCTATGCAAACCTAAGCAATAACAGCATTTCAGTTAAAAATCAAAGAGAGTATGGATACATCAGAATCATTTTTAAACGGGTAATTGCTGGACAATCACCATTAAAACTCCATCCAGTAGTTCAATTTCCAAGTAAAAGATGAAACAATTATTTGCAGTCAGCATAGATAATGAGCTCGCAAGGTGAAATGAGAATCTACGAGAGACTATGGTGTTGATTTCTACCATTTTTGAATAGCAAACAGAAATCGAAAGGGGAGGGAAAACAGAAAATAGACGAGAAATTAAAGAGAAGAACTCACAAGACGGACGTTGCAGAAAAGAGGGATCTGTTTGATTTATCGCGAGATTTTGTGGACTTTTTGAAATTTCTGAGCCCCTAGGGTTTAGTTCGTATCGGTTCTTTCACTGATATATTTCATTTTTTATCTTCCTTCTTCTCGTTAGTAGTAATATCTCATCTACTTTAGTGAAACGGCATCGTAACGAAATAAATTTGGGACAATAATGAAACGGCGCCGTAAGGAAAGCGAAATAAATTTGGACAAACAAAAAATTATTGCAACGCTGGAAGCCTACTCTTATCAGAGCCAGGTTTCGATCCTGGGACCTGTGGGTTATGGGCCCACCACGCTTCCGCTGCGCCACTCTGATTTGTTGAGCATGAGTGCGAAATAATTTTATTTATATTACAGAAGGTTAGTCAAGAATCTAAATTTGTCGAATCTTTTTTCTTTTTTGTTTCTCCTTAGGGGTCATTTGGTAGGATAGATTGTATAAGAATAGGATCGAATATGATGTATTTGTGATGTGTGCTAATATTAATAGTGCTTGTATTAGTTATAATAGGATTAATTCTTATCTAATGTCTGAATTGGTGTATCACATGCATACCATAATTTATATATTTATTTGAAAAAAGTTTATTTACAAACACTCTAAAAATATGGGGGGAAGGATGTGAAAAGGATTTTAAGAAATAATTGTGTTTTTAATCATACTAATTTATGTGTTAAAATCATTTGCAATATTAGTTTCGTGAATTTCTATGTATTAGTTATAATAAATATCTCAATACCAAATTGGTTGAGAAAATGTACAATAAAGTACTAATAAGACACATAACTAATGTATGCATTATTTTTTTACTGCACTTATTATTTTTATAGTGCACTTTACGAAACGACCTCCTAAAGACGTAGATGCTATGATTAACCTAATTAAATCAAAGGCTTATTTCGTTTATGCCTAAGATTCTGTGAGGGGAAATGACAAGAAGTTTGAGCGCTGGTACAGAGTTTAAACTCGTGTATATATTTTAATTCTATTGTATAGAAGAGCCATGAGAAAGATGATTAATGACAATTTAGTAATTTTAACTTTAGTTATGGATAAAAATAATAATTATATAATTAATGGTCAAAATAAAATTTTAGAAGAATCCATACATATCCTAACTTTTGTTGTGGACCTATAAGGATATTTTTGTAAGGAAAATTTTCATAAATAGCGTAGGCTTGAAACTTAATAAAGTCAAATAGCTATATTTTACATAATGACACGACATAACATATTTGGATATATGATAAAGATGATTTAAAAGTTCTCATTACTTTTTTTAAACTTTATGTCCTGTTATATTAAAGACATCTTATCTTTTAACTTGGCTTCAATTTGCACTATGTCCTCGAACTTTATGTGTGCACAAGTAGACACTTAAACTTGTATAAAATTTGATAAGTAAACATATGTATCGAGAAATGCTCTATTTTTATTTTTAAAAAACAGTGTCCTCTGTAACGTCTTCTGTGTACTACACCACATAGGAAAGGTAGTCTACTTGCTCAATTTTGAACAAGTTCAAGTGTCTACTAGTACACATACAAAGATGGAGGGTCCAGATTTCAGCTAAAGCCAAGTTAACAGGCATGCGTATGTATTATGTCTAAATTGAAATACATAAAATAAAACAATAGAGTAACATGATATTCTAAGAAATATGAAAAGAAAATAGTAAAAACTTAATATTATTGCTTTTTCGGATATAATTATAACAACCTTTCAATCTCCTTACAAAAATCAACACAAGATTTCATCAAACATAACACTTTTTAAATATAATTATAATAAACTTTAATATCCTTATAAAACATATCACAAGATTTCACAAAACAAGACCCTTTTTAATTTACTTGAATTTGAAATTATGGGAACTAGAATTCCAATAGATTCCAATTTCATTACCAACACTCAATCCACAATCTGTGAACAAATCCATGCAAGCAAGTACACAGTCCTCACTTGGCATCACCATTTGAACATAAGCGTTCTTATCATTTTTAGGATTGTTCTCTTTGGTAACATCCCACGAGTGAATATGTTGCTTGTTTCCCTCTCTTTCGCCACAAATTTGACCATGTCTTTCATCCTGTAACGAAAAACATGTTCAAAAGTGTAGTCTGCACAAAATGTGTGGCAATCTTCTTGATCTTTCATAGATTTTGCAGATCTATGATGGGAGCTAGGTGGATGATCATCTTTATAATTGGTTGCGGCAAAGGGAATTTGGGACGGAGGATTATAATTGTAAAAAAATGTATATGATGAACTTTTATAATGAGAAAAATGAGCAAGGATTTATAGGCAGGGATATTTTGTTATTAAATTTGAAAAATATATGATACTATAATTATGTTTCTAATAAAGCTTGATTTTATATAAATAACATTCGAGTATTGTGATTAATCATATTATAAATTTTGACTTGTCATTTCCCTATTACAACTTGATTTGAGGAATCTTGCACATAAGGAACTTTTATAAATAATAATTAATTCGTCAAAATAAGTCAAATTAACGAATGATTAATTATATTTGACATGTATCACATACATATGTAAAAGGTAATTCTATTTAATAATATTTTCCTTTTACTTTTAGTGGACTTATCTATTATCAATAATAGAAAAAAAGATTTAAGTATGCAGTCAAACTATAAGAAATAGCTCACTTACATATCAGTCAAAAGTTTGACTAATTTCTACCATTGCCGTTACAAAATAGGCCCATTCATGGCAAATAACAATTAATTAGTCAAAATAAGTCAAATTATATGAATGATTAATTATATTTGACATGTATCACATACATATGTAAAAGGGTAATTCTATTTAATAATATTTTCCATTTACTTTTAGTGGACTTATGTATTATCAATAATAGAAAAAAAAGATTTAAGTATACAGTCAAACTATTAGAAATAGCTCACTTACATATCAGTCAAAAGTTTGACTAATTTCTACCATTGCCGTTACAAAATAGGCCCATTTATGGCAAATAACAATTAATTAGTCAAAATAAGTCAAATTATACGAATGATTAATTATATTTGACATGTATCACATACATATGTAAAAGGGTAATTCTATTTAATAATATTTTCCTTTTACTTTTAGTGGACTTATGTATTATCAATAATAGAAAAAAAGATTTAAGTATACAGTCAAACTATTAGAAATAGCTCACTTACATATCAGTCAAAAGTTTGACTAATTTCTACCATTGCCGTTACAAAATAGGCCCATTCATGGCAAACAACAATTAATTAGTCAAAATAAGTCAAATTATACCAATGATTAATTATATTTGACATGTATCACATACATATGTAAAAGGGTAATTCTATTTAATAATATTTTCCTTTTACTTTTAGTGGACTTATGTATTATCAATAATAGAAAAAAGATTTAAGTATGCAGTCAAACTATTAGAAATAACTCACTTACATATCAGTCAAAAGTTTGACTAATTTCTACCATTGCCGTTACAAAATAGACCCATTTATGGCAAATAATAATTAATTAGTCAAAATAAGTCAAATTATACGAATGATTAATTATATTTGATATGTATCGCATACATATGTAAAAGGGTATTTCTATTTAATAATATTTTCTTTTTACTTTTAGTGAACTTATGTATTATCAATAATAGGGAAAAAAAAATTAAGTATGCAATCAAACTATTAGAAATAGCTCACTTACATATCAGTCAAAAGTTTGACTAATTTCTACCATTGCCGTTACAAAATAGGCTCATTTATGGCAAATAATAATATATTAGTCAAAATAAGTCAAATTATATGAATGATTAATTCTATTTGACATGTATCACATACATATGTAAAAGGGTAATTCTATTTAATAATATATTCTTTTTACTTTTAGTGAACTTATGTATTATCAAATATCAATAATAGAAAAACAAAATTTAAGTATGCAATCAAACTATTAGAAATAGCTCACCTACACATCAGTCAAAAGTTTGATTAATTTCTATCACTGCCGTTATAAAATAGGCTCATTTATGGCAAATAATAATTAATTAGTCAAAATATACAAATGATTAGTTATATTTGACTTGTATCACATACATATGTAAAACGGTAATTCTATTTAATAATATTTTCTTTTTACTTTTAGTGAACTTATGTATTATCAATAATAGAAAAAAAATTAAGTATGTAATCAAACTATTAGAAATAGTTCACTTACACATCAGTCAAAAGTTTGACTAATTTCTACCATTGCCGTTACAAAATAGGCTCATTTATGACAATATATTTAAAAAAAATTACGCAACTAGTCAAAATTACACTCCTCCTTGCTCCCCCCCTTCCCCCCTTCCCTATAGTATTTTCAAATATAGGAAAGAAAAAATTTGCTAAAAATTCTTTCAACATGAGTATTTTTACGATTATTTGAATTTTGGATTCATGTACGAAGATTACAACTTTTTTAAAGAAAAATATATGCCCACATCTATATTGCGATGAAGAATAATAAATTTAGAATAGAATATAAGATTATTTTATTCTGTATTTAGCTAGGAATATTCAGTGGCGAATCTAAGATTTCAACTCAGGGGGTTCGAAATATAAAAGTATAAATATGTGAATAAATCAATAAAATATAATTTTCAAAGGAAATAGTAATACATAGTCTGATATTATTTCATTACGTTAAAAAAAATAAAGTGAAATATTGAACTGGGTTCCCCAAAAGCCGAAATTAAATAAAAAGAATAATTAAGAGAAGCTAAAAAATAATGCTTTTAAGTGAGAATTGAACACTGAGAGAGTTCATTAAAACAAAAAACTTACCACTATGCTAGACTTTGCTTATTATTTAGGAAGATCAAGTTTAATATATATACAAAAATATAGAAAATTTACCTTATATATACAGTGTAATTTTTTGCCTAGGGGATTCGGAAGAACCCCCTCCCGACACCCTAGGTCCTTCCCCCGAGGATATTAGTTAGTCCTGTAATTATTTATCTCATTGTTCATACTATAAATTTATAATAATGAAATGACTTATCATATATATATAATTGACATGCACAAAATAAAATAGAAAAAAGGGTTATTTGAATGACTTCGATTCGATCTCATCCGTTTCTTTAACAAATTGTCTCCCTTTCCAAATGCGATTTCCATCTTATGTATATTCATGTATGATTATTGTCGAAGTAATAATATATTCCATATTAGGAGCATCAAGATCGATCCTTCATATTAAAGTTGAATCGAAAATATGGAACAACATCTCAACAAAGAGCAAATTAGATTGATCCTTCATAATTAAAACTAGATCGAAAATATGAATCAACATCTCAACAAAAAGTAAAATTAGATATGACTCGTGATAAATTAGTTATCGTCGCTCGAAAAATTAATGGTGGGATACAGAACTAATCCCATTCACTACCAAAACGACCCCTACCCTATCAAGAAGCATATAATATACTAATTAACCAGCTTAAAGTTGCGGACAGTTGTATACTACGTATTTGAAGGCATGCATGAAACACCATGGCATGCACGAAACACCATGGCATGCACTATCTCTATAGTATATATAATAAAAGTTTAACTCATAAATAAACGTCTAATCTTGTCCTCATTTTTCATTTAGACACCTAAATTAAGACAAGTTCCTAATAGACACCTCAACTGCTAAGATTTGATTCATTAAACACTTTTATCCTACTTGGCACTCTCCACAGTCCTTCAAATACGTAGTATACAATTAACATGAAAAATGACTGTGGAGAGTGCCAAGTAGGATAAAAGTGTTTAATGGGATCGAATCTTAGCAGTTGAGGTGTCTATTAGGAACTTGTCTTAGTTTAGGTGTCTAAGTAAAAACTGAGGACATATTTAGGTGTTTGTTTATGAGTTAAGCCTATAATAAAATAGTAATTAAATATTTAAAAATTAAGACAATGAATGTGAAGAACATTAAACTAAACAACAGGACCACATATGTTGTCCTTGGTGAATTTAGCTGTAATATGTTTATGTCTGATCTACCACCATATTATAATGAATTATGAATAGCAATAATGTCATAGTCATAAGTTTTGATTGACCAAATACAAAAAGCCTACGCAGACAAAAGAAAATGATAAGTTGTTCTGTCACGATTCATTAAATAATATTAAGCTGCATGCCAGTGGGATTTTTTTGACAATATTTATGCATGCAAATTTAATTCAGAGTGCAACTTTAATTTTTATTTTATAATATTTCTCCTTTGTTCAACTTTGTTGTTGTAGTAAATATAGTAATTAAGTCTTTGGCTTTAGCTAGTCATCATGGTCGGCATACTTTAGTAGGTAACACGGGCTACGTAACATTATTAATGGCCTTCATTTTTTTAATTAAGTGTAATAATTACGCTATTGGGTTGTTGGAAACAACCTCTCTATTTCTATGAGGTAATGGTAAGGTTTGAGTACATTCTATCCTCCCCTGACCCAATTTGTGAGATTTCACTGGGTATATTGTTGTTGTAATAATTACTCTATTTTTTCCCCAAAGCTAAACGGAGTACTATATATTAGAATTTTTTTTTTCTTAAAGAATTGAATACACTACTCGGAGGTGAAGATGAGGTGTGTTGAAGGGTGAAAAGGACAAAATCAATATGGAATATGTACTAGAGCTTAAAAAGAATACTTAGTGAAATTCTACAAGTAAGATATGAGGAAGATAGAATGTACACAGACCTTACTATTACCTTATAGAGATCGGAGAGAGGTTGTTTCAGAAGACCCTCATCTCAAAAATATTTGTCTTATATTTACTAGAGCTTGTATTTGCTATTTGTGTTTTACGTAAGTAGTCGCTCTTTTTATTTCGATTTCTAGTTCTATTTCTCCCTTTGATCCCGTTCCTTCCATTTGCCATATCTAGTTTATTCTACTTATGAGTTGTTGAGTCGAGGGTTCCCAGGAATCAACCTCTCTACTTCTATGTAAATAGGGAAGGTCTGCGTACATTTCTACCCTCTCCAGACCCCACTTGTGGAATTCAACTGGGTATGTTGTTGTTGTTCATGTTTTCATTTTCCGCCAAGGAGATCATTTTCTTGATTTAAAAAAAAAAAAGATAGAAAAAAATATTTGACTAATTAAGTATAAAAAAATGTATACTTAAATAAGGCCAAAAAGTATATCTTTAAAGCTTTATTTGTGTGCATAAAAGACAAAGGGAAACGAGACTAATAATTAAAAACAAAAAGTCAAATTTTTTTTATATTACCCAGCATCTTAGGAACATGTCACATATTGTTTATGGACATGCCTAATTGTCAAAGTTAGGCCAACGAATACACAAGAGGAATCGTGTTAATTACACTCCCATCCCTTGATTTTGACTTTACTTTAATTTAGGCAAGGATTAAAAATTCACTTAAATTGATGTTAAATAGTACTAAGAAAGAATATGTAGAATTAATATTTTTATAAGTAGTAATTGAATCAATTCTTACGTTTAAATTCTTCGAAAAGCTTGATTTAAAAATTTCATATCATAATTTTACCTTTTTTTAGCCCACAACCTTATATTTTATAAATATATATATTTTTTTTCTTTATATCTACCAACCATTTATTATCTATATAAATAAAATTTATAGTTGATATTATTATTCTTACCAACCTTTAAACTATTTATATCAGATATAACTATCCATTAATATGACAACCAAGTCTTCACTCTCTGGGAGGATCATATTAGAGTATTCTACTAAAATTCATGTTCAATTTTACAAATAAATGTTGTATTTATTTTAGATGACTGTATAATAGTGTATTATACTTTTGTTGTAAACTTTTGCTTATTTCGTAAAAATTGTATAGAATTTGATAAATTTTCATAATTTATGTTTATAAATAAAAAACACGACTTAAAAATTAAAATTACATATTTAAGTAAAACTTCAATTTTATTTCATATAATTGCATATTGTGATTTTATATTACATTGCCAAATGACCCTTAGTATATGAACGTAGAAGCAACATACTCGTCCCTTTACACACTGACCCTCAGTATATCAATAAATTTACTAATTATATATAAATATTAAATTTTAAAATTTAATTATTATCAAATAAAAATATTATCATAAAATTTAAAATTCATAAAGTTAAAATATTAACTTCGGCTCTCCGTTATGTTGTTTGTCCCAACTCCCATACACATTAGACACCAGGAACACTTTAGTTTGGTAAGGATAATAATTAATAAACTTTTACTTACATTGAGTATGAAAGGTTGCATCCATATACTTTTTTTTTTTGGCTTGCTTGTCTGATTTTCTGAAAATGGAAAACTTTCACACTACTTATTATTAAAAAAAAAAAATTATTACCGGTTAAAATATAAGACCGCAACCATTTATCAAGTACAAACGTAAGGATTCGATTGGTGGGAGGGACAAGAGATGATGAAAATTAATTTTAAAATGTATTGATACTATATTTAATTGGAATAAAATCGCGAAATTTTTATTCCATATTAAAAGTAGAATAATATTTCATAAATAATTAATCCCAAAATAAATAATTACTTGTCCTAAGTACTTTACATGACTTATGTTTGGTACATCAAATACAAAATTAAACTTATCCTGTCTAGTTCTATGTATGAGAATGAAGACATCACTCAAAGGTGATTTAGTGGTCCTTTGGATTGACTCATTTCAAGCGTTTTAAAGTCAAAATAATTTTTAAACAATATTGAAATATTTGTATAAAGTCAAAATAACAAAAATAAGCCAAAATGCATAAGTTAGAAATCTTAATTTATGACTTTTGAGTTATAAGTCAAAAGCCAAACCAAATAGGCTCTTAGTTATTGAAAAAATAGGTTCCAAATAAAATGCGAAAGTTTACTTTTATTCTGGATTAGGTTAAAATCTATTATTTTGAATGATACTCCATATGTCGTGTGGGGGTAACAATCTCATAATTAGCTCATTTCGTGATAAAACAATCAAATTATAATTATATTATTTTCCAAAGTTTTTCTTCGAAAGTCTTTTAGGAAGACAACAGTTAACTTAAAATAAATTTTATCTAAATTTATATAATCAAGTGTAAAATCAAACAAGTGGGTTCGTTTGGTAGGATGTATTATATAAAAGTAGTCAATGGATTAAGAATAGTCCTTGGATAATTTAACTAATCCATTGTTTGGTTAATTTATTTGATTTAAGCCATGGATTAGTTATACCTCATTCATGGTATTAATTTATCCCTAGATTATGGAGGGATAGCTAATCCAAGGTTTAACAATTCTTGGATAAGCTCCCTAAATGACCAAATTATCCCTCAATCCCCTCAAATTTTTTTAATCATTTTTTTTAATTTTCTTGATGTTATGTTTTATATTTGTAGTTTTGTACTAAAAAATTTATTAACAATTTTTTTTTTCATTTTTTGGTTCATATTTACATAATATAAAATAATTTTTTTGTTATATCAAATTTTTAAATTTTATCTATTTATGGGTTCAAATTTGGGCATGTCAAAAATTTATTTCGATTATTAATTTAGTTGAGCTATTTTGTTGATACAAATGCCTTATTGAGTGATTTTATTATACAAAACAAAGCTCAATAGATAAATTTTCAAAGCTTAGCGATTTAAGATATTAATTCCATTTAAAACTACAATTTGCATTTTTTATGTGTAAACGTAGATGGTTTATTCAATCTTATTATTATTTATGGTCTTTTCGATTTTAAAAGTAGATGTTTTATCTTTATTAAATTAAAAATTGATGTTTGTGAGTAATCAATTTATTAAGATGACAATTATTTATCTTCAAATAACTCAAGTGAGAAATTAAGTAGAAAACATGACAACAAATTTGTTCTTCTCCTAGCTAGTTAGAAGGCTAAAAAAAATCTCCGGCAATTATCTACTTGACCCAACTACGTGAAATATAATATCCCATAACAATTCAAGGATATAATTGGAAAAGAAGGTTTTTATAAAATTTAAACCAACCACAAGATTAGGTGAAAAGTAATGAACCAAACACTTGATAAAAAATAATCCAGCATTACTAATCTCTGCATTATTAATCCCTGCATTAATAATCCCTGCATTACTAATCCCTGCGTTATTGATATTTGTACCAAATGACCCCTTAGCTTACACTCTCCTCCTTCCCAATTAATTATCATTTAAAGAATTACTTTAACTCATTTTTTCAATCAAATTGAATTAGTTCAATTGAATATTTATATTTAAATTTAAATAATTTAAAATCATACGATAAATATTCTTATAATTTATAATTTTTTCATATTAATTTAATAATAAAAATTAATATGCTAATCAAAATTGATATGATTTGACTTTGGAAAAACGAAATATACATTGCATATGCCTGTACTTAATATATGTAGTAAAATAAATTAAATGAGTCATGGGAGAAATTAAGTTATTTGGGCCCTGGAGGACTGATAAGTCGCATTGCTAGTTTTCGGATACGAGATATTCATTGAGTATGTGTAAAATCGAATATTTGTTTAGATATCTCATTTGTTTATAGCATGCTTTTCTCGCATACTCCTCACATTTAGCCGGACATTTAAAGCGTGAATATAGAGACTTAATATAAAAAAAAAATTAAATAGATAAATAGTCATAAATCATAATTATTGTGTAAAGGAATAAATCTTAGACTAATGCAACACAAAAGCTAGCTCCACTAAATTTACCCAATAAATTTGCACGCTAGTTAGATTTTACCATTCCCTCCATCCCATTAATTCAATTTTTAGGATTTTTTTTCTTTTTTGAGGTTTCAAGTTTAAAAATCTTTCGTGATTTACTAGTTATTGCAGAGGAGCGGAATCTACCCTGTGCACACTCAAAGAATAGTGACTGCAGGTTTTCCTTGTTGTAAAAAAAAAGGGATAAATATTTTAATCTTTTTTTCATATGTGTCTTTCTATTTATTGAAATTCTATATTTTTTGGGAGATAAATTACATTACTTATAAAGTTATATTTATGATTTTACTAAAGATAATAACAAAAAGTACGATTTAAGTTAAATTCTTGAATATTTTTTTAATATATTGTATTGTCTCACAAATCTAATTTATTCTGCTCATAGAGGGTTCTAGGAAATAACCTGTCTACTTCTATGAGGTAGTGGTAAGATCTGTCTATATTTTATCCTCTCCAAACTCTACTTATGAAATTCTACTGGTACCTTGTTGTTGTATTGTCTCGCAAATTAAATCTCCCTTTTTCTCCTATTCGTCCTTGTAAAATTGTACCAATTGTTGTCTGCGTGCCCTTTCTTTATTGAGCAGCTTCAAAAAATGGCGGAAATGGTGGATAATACTCTTATGGTGCTCCCTGTCCTACTGGCACCACGTGCACCCACTTCCCCTCTTCTTCTGCCCCCTCTTCCCCTGTCCTCTAAATCAACCAAATTGTTAAAAAAATGTGTGTTAAACTTCCTTCATAGTGGCAGTTCCACTTTTGTCTCCACGTGATTTTCCCACTCTTTTCGCTTCTTTGCTAACCAAATACATATAAATATAATGCCCCCATTTCTTTATTTGCTTTCTTCTTCTTCAAATTAACTGCCTTTCAATCATTTATTGCCTGTCAACCACTCCCCCCTCTTCTCATTTAATCATTGTCTCTCTCTCTTTCTCCCCCTAGCTACTTACTTAATTCTGCATTTACTTTCCATCATTTTCCTTTACGTTACCCTTCATCTACTCTTTCTTTTCTGTTTACTCTACCAAGTGTTTGATTTTTTGCCTCAGTAAGATAGCTCGCATTGTGCAGTTTCTCATCTTGGCTAAATTTTGTGGGGTTTCGGTTTTCTCTATTTTGATGCGATTTGGCTATCTGGCTATCACTATTCAGGTTCATTTCAATTTGCCGACAGTTCAAATTCTACTGTTTTTGCTTTAAGATCAAGAAAAGTATTAAAAAATTCAATCTTGTATAAGCTTGGAAATAGGTGAAGAACGTGCAATGCCTGTTTGTTCCTTTTTCTTTTTTTCATTTTCTGGCAGCCCAAATAGAAAACTGTGGGGATGGGGGAGAAGTAGAGAAGGATCATTAGTCAGTAAATGACGGAAGAAATTGTACCTAATTCTTGTTTTACTTTAGCTATTATTCTGTATATTGAAACCTAACTTCTACTTAAGTTGCTTGGTTGACCCAAAAACAAAAGGTCTTCTGAGTGTCTACGTAACTTTAGTTGCCCTATGAATTGCATATTTATGGCTAAGTAACGGTTCTCTAATTTAAATGACAATTATTTATACTGAATAATGAACATCATGCCATTGTAATATCTGATTCCATTTCTTTATTGCTTGAAATTCTTGTAGAGATGAAGGGGGCTGTTACTGGTAGTTGATGCCTTTGTAGTTTAGCTCAGAGGAAAAAGGATGGCCGCAAAGTTCCTGTTCTTTTCAGTTTTATTCTGCACAGCTCTGTTCTGGCTAGCATCTAGTGAACCATATGAAGACAAACAAGCGCTTCTTGATTTCCTTGAAAATGTTAACCACTCCCGCTATTTGAATTGGGCTAGTATAACTTCTGCTTGCAGTGCTTGGACTGGAGTCACTTGTAATCATGACAAATCAAGAATTATAGCAATCAGGTTACCTGGAGTTGGATTTCGCGGTTCAATACCTGTAAACACTCTTAGCCGCTTGTCTGCTCTTCAGATCTTGAGTTTAAGGTCTAATAGTCTTAGTGGCCCTTTACCTTCTGATTTTGTAAAACTTGGAAATCTTACTTCTATCTATCTTCAATCCAATAACTTTCAAGGTCCATTGCCTGCTGATTTTTCTGCCTGGAAAAGCCTTTCGGTTTTGAATTTGTCAAATAATGATTTTAGTGGGAGTATACCTTCTTCAATTTCGAACTTGACTCATTTGACTGCTCTGGTTCTCGCTAATAACTCGCTTTCTGGCAGTATTCCTGATCTCAATCTCCCTAGTTTGCAAGTATTAGATCTATCCAACAATAACTTCACTGGAACTGTTCCAAACTCTCTTCAAAGATTTCCTGGTTCAGCTTTTGCTGGTAACCCGCTTTCTCCTGCGAATTCTTCACCTTCACTCCCTCCGGTTCCTCCTCCAAGTGTCCCACCAAAAAAGAAATCGTTTAAACTCCGTGAACCTGCAATACTTGGGATCATAATTGGAGGATGTGTTTTAGGTTTCTTGGTAGTAGCTGCAGCGATGATTATGTGCTATTCGAAGAAAGAAGGTAAAAGTGGGGCCACAGAGAAATCACCCCAGAAAGAAGCTGCAGTCAGAAAGGGAGTTTCCAGCAATCAGCATGGAGGTGGGAATCTTTCATTCTTTGAGGGTTGTAATCTTGCATTCGACCTTGAAGATCTGTTGAGAGCTTCAGCAGAAGTGCTTGGAAAGGGAACATTTGGCACTACATATAAGGCAGCTTTGGAGGATTCTACCACAGTTGTGGTGAAGAGATTGAAGGAGAGTGTGGGGAGAAAAGATTTTGAGCAGCAGATGGAGGTTGTTGGCAATATCAGGCATGAGAATGTAGCTCCACTTAGGGCATACTACTATTCCAAGGATGAGAAGCTTATGGTATATGATTTTTACAGCCAAGGGAGTGCATCTTTGATGCTGCATGGTATGTTAAGCACCCAAGTTGTACTACTCTTACTGTTTTATTCTTGAACTGATCTATAGAGAACTGATTATCAGGACCAAAAAGATAAGGTAGGTCATTCTTAGCTATGATGTGTCTTGTGCATAGCATTTGAAATTGCTTCTAGGCTAATTCTAGTGTAACCAATTACCAGTGGATGCATTAGGATGGAGAATAGCATCAAGAGAATTGAGTATGTGCTGTTGTCCACTTGATAGTTTTCATCAATAGCTTATGGGACAGCAGTAGTGTCTCAAAGTCATAACAACTGCTACTTTTAGGCCATGTCTAAGTGCAACTTTTGTTTTGATTTGTCAAAATTCAAGAACATCAGGTTGCTCGAGATATTTGCTTTGGTGCCATAGTCAACTTTCATCATTGTTAGGTGGATAGTCTTTTAACTGCACCTTCAAGTATTCCTATCATTATATCTGATGCACTCTGTAATTGCAGCAAAGAGGTCTGCTGATCGGATTCCTCTGGACTGGGAAACCCGACTACGAATTGCCATTGGTGCAGCTAGAGGCATTGCTCATATACATGGACAATCTGGAGGAAAGCTTCTCCACGGGAATATAAAATCCTCAAACATATTCCTCAACTCCCAAGGTTTTGGTTGTGTTTCTGATCTTGGCTTGGCAACTATAATGAGTCCAATTGCTATACCAATCATGCGAGCTGCTGGTTATCAACCTCCAGAAGTTACAGATTCAAGAAAAGTGTCTCAAGCCACAGATGTCTACAGCTTCGGCGTCCTATTGCTTGAGCTTCTCACTGGAAAGTCACCTACACATGCCACAGGTACTACCGAGCATGTCCACTTAGTCAGATGGGTACATTCTGTCGTTCGTGAGGAGTGGACTGCTGAAGTATTCGATGTGGAGCTTTTGAGGTATCCAAATATAGAAGAAGAAATGGTAGAGATGTTACAAATAGGTTTGAATTGTGTATCCAGAATGCCAGAGCAGAGACCAAAAATGGCAGAAGTAGTAAAGATGGTAGAGGGTATTAGGAGAGTGAATACGGAGACTCGACCATCCACTGAAGCTTCTACACCAAACCTTACACCACTGATGACTGAAATAGGGTCGTCTTCTGTCACACACTGATATTTCTTTGTAATTTAGAGATTAGTTACTGTTCTATATGCTCAATTGTTTCATTGTTATGAGTTTAAAGACAGGGCTGGTAATTCTTTCAGCTTTCCTTCTGCCAAACATTATTTCAGCTACCAAAGTGTTTGTACTTCAAAAGCATTGATTAGCTTCATCATTATGGAGTTGAAGTCGAAGATACAGTACGGTTGTGTTGCAAAGAATATTTAAAATAATGTTCGTACCTTAATGTATTGAAATATAACTTATAAAATGAAAAGTGAGTTGTAAAATATGTTATAAGCTATTTTTCAAATTTGAAAATTGATGTAGATGGAGGAACAGCTGATCAACATGATGAAAGATACTACACAAGTTTGTTCCTTATCATTTATTGTCATTTAACAAGTAAAAATCAATCACTTTCATAGGTCAAACTATGTTAGATATGTTTGGCATTATTGTCAAGCTAGAGTGAGACCACACTGTGAGGGCTCATTTTGGATCGTTTGATTGGGAACAAGTTATCATGATAATATTATAATATGGAGATTGAATAATTATGAGATTATTTTAATATATATATATATATATATATGAGAGAAAATTGTATAATCAAGCAAACATAATTACGATATTTATTATACATATATATAATCTTATTAAAATATTACTAAACATAATTATAAAGTGGGAACAGTCAAAGAATGAACCAAACCAAATGATTGTTCTAGAATGGCTATTCCTCACAACCTCTGCTCTCCCACTTCCTTCTATTCAAAAGGCGAGCAGCCTTAAGCAAAAAAAGCCCTAAAAGGTTTTTTTTTTATATTACATAAGCCCTAAAGTTATAGGATAGGATAACTATCAACACTGACATATGAAGGCGGAGTTAGTAAATACAAAGCAGGTATAAGGGTAGTTTGGCAGGGAAGGACAATCAAAATGTCTTCAAACCTGCTTTTCTCTTTTAAAATATCAAATTGCCTTGCATTATTTACCATAACAAATGAACTGTCTTGTTACTGTAATATATGAAAATCCACAAATGGTTAATGTTAATCTACCTTTAGGTGCAGAAACTTGATGTATAACTTGTTGGTTTCAACTATCAGCTACCAAACAATCTCATTTTATAAATTGGATAATTTACAATATCACACAACATAGCCAGATAAAGAGGAGCAACAAACTATAAATGCATAGACAGGCATAGCTAGAGCGATGAAACCGGCTCTAATAAATCTGTTCCTTTTTCCTTTTTTTGTTCTTTGATAAGTAAATATTGATCACATTTCTACATGGAATGATCCAACTGGCTCCCCAGCTCATTTGTTTGTTTGATGAAGTGCTAAATCGGCTCCCCTTTCCAAATAGCAAGACACATATTTGCAGGCATGGTAGTGAGCAGTTGACGTTCTTAGACCATTACACACTAAGGTTTAGTTCATTTCCGTGAGATTTTTGTTTTGACACCCGCTGAAATTGAGGGAGAAGAAAAGTCAGCTCAGTGTAAGAGAATTTAGTAAAATTATCAAATAAAACCCAACCACCATCTGCAGAAAATGTCATGAGAAAAAAACCAATACCAACCTTCAACTTGCTCAAATTGAACTTCTTTGACGAGTTCAGAAGTTGCATGGTACTCAAACCTGCAAGATTAAGATAATGAAACAATAAACAAACGTATTAGGTATTTAAAAGGAAATGAAATAGACAAAAATTATCCAACATAGAGGAAGAAGAAAAGAAGCAGAGCATGTTTATCGAAGACAACAAATAATCACGAGCAGCAAGCATAATATTAGTCCTAAAATGCTACTCTGATTGTCAGATGAAATCTTCGCAAGTGAAATAAGTGAACACCATAATTTTTAGCATGAGTTTAAATAAGAAAAGAGAAACAGCATGTAAAGACAATAAATAATCCACGAGCAGCATTCGTTACATTAGTCCTAAATGCTACTACTATGATAGCCAGATGAAATCTTAATGAAATAAGCATAAATCATAATTTTTAGAACGTTTCCAAATAAGAAAGTATCAGTGACGAAAAGGAATACCCGGAGGTGATACCATGAGAAAATAGCAGGTTAGTCAACCTCTAATCACGTGTGATAATATAGCTCCAACCCTGCCTAACCCCATGCCCTTTTTCTGTTTCTGTTTCTAGAATGCAATTTCAATGTTTGGAAATGAAGGAACAGAAGATGCTTTGATGGAATATCAACTCCAGTTCTCCAAACCACGCCCTGAAATCTAAATGTCTCTTAAGTTTATATAGTTGGAGTAACTTAGCCCCTATAAACTCTCCTTAACACCATTTTGGATTTTTTTAACTCCATATCCCTAATTAGGCTTTGTAATATGGAGTTACAAAACCTTTTTTGTACTTACCGTGTTTTATAATATCTGCATTATTTGCATCTACTTGATGCCATTTATGATATTGGTAACTTCATTATTAAAAAAACTAGTAATTTCAACCATCACATCACCTGCAGCAATAAAAGAACAGCATTACTTGCTGCTCTGATTTAAGATTCTTCGCCTGAATCAGCTTCACCAATCTTCGTCATCAAGAACTCAATATTTTATCCAACATGCTATAAAAAAGGGCCTCCACCCCAGAGTTTTTCTCAGAGGTCACAGATAAAGTTCTAGCATTTGAAAAACACAGGACAAAATGGAAGGTCGACACCTAGAAACATCGTATTTGCCACATTTAGCAGTTTAGAAGTTATATACCAATCACAATTGAGAGTATTCGTATGACGGTATGAGGGTAAGCAGTTATAGTTAATCATTTTCAAGCCACAATATTGTTAGGAAATGAACAGGTCTGTCCTAAGGTCAAGACAGAAAATGTTCCAAGTCTATATGTTTCTCTAATGAAGAAACTTCAACTGCAGCAAACCCGCTTCTTTAATAACAGTGCTCTAAGCATCCATGACAATAACTGGAAATGTTTGTTTAGTCCAGCTTAAAATTTATCAAGTTCAGATGTACAACTTAACAAACAATTTTTTTGAAGATACAACTTAACAAACAATTTGGACGATGAATAAGAAAATGTATGCACGATTCAAATTACCTATTAGAGAAGAGAACATCGAGTTCATAGTCGGATTGACTCTTGGTAGCATCTACTAAGATTGTTACTATTTCTGTCTTCCGAGTACTGGCCATGAGCAGATCATACTCAGTCGGTATGATAATTGCGAGGAAATTATCACTTAATTCACTCAGACAAAGCTTCTCAACAGCTGCCAAGGCAATCCGCCGTTTGAGTGCGCCACTTTCTGGGTCTACAATGTAAACGGCAAAATCAGTTACTAGGAGAATACGTCGCTTCATCTTCCCTGTGCTAGTAAACTTCAGAACTGTGTCTGCGAATAGAACCTTGTTGTCGCCTGCAAGATAGACACATCAACATATTCTAGAGATAAGGGCTTAGTTTTCATTTTCTCTTTGTCTGGGAAGGGGGCTGTTCTCATCTTTACAAGAAAGTTTGTGCTTTATATTTGTTCAATGTTCAGTTTAGATTGGGACAGTGTTTTCATCTTTTAGCTTCCAAAAGCTGTATCATCAAAATCCAACAAATTCAACAAAGATAACATACAGATATCCAAGTAAACATACACGACAGCCTTGAATTTCATCTCCTTTAGCAGCAGTTGTCTCGAGAGTCTAGACAACTTCTACCAAGACGTAAATTCTTGACAGCCTTCTAAAGTAGATCACGTATTCAAACATGATACACATAAACACTGAGATGTGAAAGCAATAGAGGTTTCAAGAGCAAGAAGATACTGTGTTCACAACAGTGGCATGCTTCACTTGAATACTTTCACAGGAGGCTACTATTACAAGGAAGAATCTGAAAAACAAGAATGCTCTTCCTACGCAGCACATGCTACTTATGCAAGGTAAAATTCAGAGGATATCATCCACCTTTTCTTGCATTACCTTGCAGCTAGTTATATATGGAACATATTTCTGTATCTTTTTTGGAGTTTACTGGAGAAGTGCCACAATCCTTAAGAGAGCCTATATCAGCTGGGGTCATTGAACAAGTTGTCAAAAAACTAAGGCAAACCATTCCAGACAGGCATGGAAGCCAAATACTTTTGGGCCTTCATTTTACTGGTGTATCTCTATAATGTTGATGATTTAAATCGGTTTTTTGGATTTTACCAGCTCTATTAACTTTGTATAAGAGCTGTTTCAGGCTTTTGTATTCTAATACTTTGGTTTCACCATCCATTGAAAAGAGTAAGAACTCCAGATACACAAGCAGCAAAGTGCAAAAGGCAAAAGAAGAATACAAGTTGTTAACAGATGATGGGCCTTATATGCAGTACAGCTCAGATCAAATCAAAGATAAAAACACAAATTCAACACATTAACAGTAGAAACCCTAAAAAATTAAGAAGAAATAAGCTCAGAATACCTTGTTTTTCGAGAATCTTCATGAGATAAGGTCGAGAAGGGACGTCAACATAATCGCCGAGATAATCTCTATGAATAGAAGCTTTTCTGCGGACTTTGAATCCCATGAAAGGCTCTTGATCTTCCGTGATGTTGCTGTCGGAAGGCCTCAACTTCAAAGTCCCAACGACTTCATCCTCGTCAGGAATCACCTCTTCATCGAAACGAACCCTTTGTGCTTGAGTTTCCCCCCTATTTGATGGATAACGTGACATCGCCGGAGATGTTGAGGGGGAAACGCCGGAGAAGAAATGGTTCGCGGAAGTGCCAATGAATAAAAGTTTGATTTTGTTGATTTGCCGGTGGGCGTGCATAGCTGGCGTCCATTGTTACAATCGCCTGATTCGCCAGATAGGGGCCCACTCTTTTCTTTATTCAAAAAGAGTAAAAAATATTCTCGAATTATTGAAAATAAACCACACGTATCCTTCGTTTCATTTTGACACCAAAACTATTTTTACCGCATTAGCCTAAGAGATCACAAATAACCTTCTACTTGACGGACTCATATTTGTGCTGATATGACACAGGACATGATATTCAATAACAATATAACCAACCACCTAAAATGTCCTAACTAAAATTCTTTCTCTTTTAAATATTTGCTTCTTGGAGATTCTCGTCAAATTTTGCTTTAGTATATTTGTAAAAACATTTAAAAGAGAAAGGTCCTATAGGACATTTTAGGTGGTGGGTTATATTCTAGATAAATGACACATCATGTGTCATATCATGACAAAAATGAATTCGTCAAGTAAAAAAGTATTTGGGGTCCTTGATGCAAATGGCAAGAAAAGTTTTTCTATCAAAATGAAACGAAGGATATATGTGATCCATTTTCGATAGTTCAAGAATATTTTTGATCCTTTCTCATTCTTTTATAAATAATTTAGGTGGAATGACTAAGAAAATTTTTATAATTAGCTCAAATTGCTGTCTTGATTTCTCTTTGAGAGGTTTTTCCGAAAAGAACAATTCGTATCCAAAAGAAAATTATTTACAAATGATTAATTCTTTACACAAATTTGGTCGAAAAAATAATAACACTACTTCAGAATGATGATGCTGCGAGCAATGCTAGAATCAAATATGAACTTTCAAACAAATTTCCACTGCAGAGCAGTTCTTCGGTGGAAACACTGCCTCTTACCCTTTGATACATTTATAGTATGTACACGCGATATATATATATATATATAATATCAAGAAAAAAGAGGTAGTGCTTCAGTCAAAACACTACTAAAGGTTCATTTCGTTTCAATACAAGTTATGATGTGATGAATTGTGATATGATAAATTGTGGTAGTATTAGTTATGATGAGATATGTTATGCTGAGATTATTTCTTATTGAGTGTTTGATTTATTTTATTTAAAATAATATGCATTGCATAAATATCAAGAATAGGTTGTTCGTTTATAAAAATTCCTTCTATTTATTTGTTTACATATATATATTTATTTATTTATTTTTCTTTGCAAGCTTTATTATTTCAATATTCGTACTTAAAACAAAACTTTCATCTTGTTTATCTTAAATATTTTTATGTTTGCATTTCCATGGTGATTGTATGTATTTAAAAACAATTTTTTTTCCTTATTAAATTTAAAAATAGAATTTTCATTTTAAGTTTACTAAAGTAAAAAAAGATTTATGAGAAATTAAAATATAAATAAACATAAGAATCAGTCAAAATAAATGTATAAATAAAAACTATATTATATAGTATAACTATTTTGCTAGAAAAATATGAAATATTATCATAAAAGTAAGGAGTGATTGTTGTTATAGATGGTATCAAAAATAATATAAATATACATAAACGTGAAAAGTGGGGTATAAAAGGGATATCTTTGTCATTAACTCTTTTATTCCGGGATAAATTATCTCCATATACCACTCAAGATGAGGGATAACTTATCTAAGTACTAAATATTAATCTAAGGATAAATTATCCCAAACTTGCCAACCAAATAACAAATTAAGTGATACTGTAATTTAATCTCAATACTATTTGGTGTTACCTTTCACACCAAACGATCCCTCAATTACTACTTGATACCATTAAAGTGTATATATATATATATATATATATATATATATATATATATATATATATATATATATATACACTTTGATGTATCAAAGAGGAAGAAGTAGTGTTTCAGTGAAACACTACTTAGTTACTTCTTGATGCCACTCAAGGATAAACAAGCGGCTTTTCAGTGAGAAACCACTCTTCTAATAGGTATTTTGGTTTGAAGTGATTCAATCTATGTGTAGTTAATTTTTTTCACAATTATTTTATACAATAATAATATATTCAATGTAATTCTGATATGTGTTCTTACTTTATAAAAAGTATAGAAAAATTATCCATAATAGACAATTTATTCAAATAAAGTATCAAATAATATAAAAAATTGAATCTACATTTTCTAACTGTCAATGTCTTTATTATTTTAATACAATGAATCAAAGGAACATGAATTGTGCAACAATTATTTGAATACGACCGACCAAATACAATACTATCTTAGTAATATTTTATGGTGATGTCAATTGTTTCTATTCCATCAACCAATATTATCATCAAAGAATGTGGTGTGATGAATGAGACTGCTTCTTCCTTAATTAAAATTCTCAAATTCAAACCCTTCTTCCCTCGAATGAAATCCTACACGATACGAATTTAAATATTATCGGACTTTAATATGGACACGAAACGATGAGAAAAAAAAGTAATATAAGAATATCATTTTCTTTGAAAAGAATATTAATATGGATTGGAGGTGAGAGATATGGACGTAGACTGGTCATTAAAACCCCAATTGGAAACCAAAAATATAGTAAAAAGCCATGAGCCCAGTTGGCTAGTTGCCTATCCACTGTATCCAACTCATATAAATATATTTATATTCCAAAAAGCATCCAGCTCATATATTCTCAATTTTCAATTCTCTATTCTAATTTAACTACTCAATATTAGCTTCTAAAGAATCTTATATAAAGATTCTTGAATGTTTATTTAGTCTTTTCCTGTGTATTTAGTGACGGACTCAAAATTTTAACTCAAAATTCGAAATATAATAAAAATATAAATATACGAATAAATTAACAAAATACAATTTCCAAAGGAATAATTAAAAAAAATTAAAAAATAATGCTTTAAGTGAAATTTGAATTCTGAGCATGAGGGTTCATTTAGAAAGAAGTCTACCATTATGCTAGACTTTTGGTTATTGTATAAGGGGTTCAAGTTTATTATATATACAAAAATATAAAAAAATTACCTTATGTGTACAGTGTAATTTTTCGCTGAGGGCCACTCTAAATCCGCCCGGTAAGTATCATTTTATTTAATCTTTCTTATATATATAAAAGTAAATAATGAATCGTAATTATTCTATATCTATGCCACGAAAGTTGAGAATCCAAAATATTTTTATTTGTTTCGGATCTTAAGGGTTTGAGTAATATTTATGACAAATAAAAGACAATGGTCTCAAATTAGAAAATAGTGCAATAAATAATTTTTTTTTAATTAAAATAACTACTATTCTATCAGACTATTATAATAACAAAAGTTGAATTTTAATTTGGACGAGATTTAAATGGCAAAATTATATTTATCATGGATGAATAATGAAGTTTTTGAGTTATAATTTTTTAATGGGTCAAGTGGGCGATTTCAAAGAATTTAAATGGATTAGTAGATTCGTTAGTGTTTGAATTGACTTATTTTAAATAGCTTTTGGCTTTAAAGTTATTCTTTAGTTTTGAAAGTGTTTAAAAACATGAATTGTTTTTTTGTATGCATCAGTGAGAGCACCAAAAAGAGCACCAAATTAGAAGGAAAATACAAAAAAAAAATATGAATCGTTATTTATTTATTTTTTTTGATAAACTTTTATTTGTGAAATACGAAAACTAAAATCGTTACATTTACTATTATATTCTCAATAGAAAATTCATCTTTATATTATCATGCAAGTGTTTTTCGACTGTGGACTAATTTAACATATGTACTTGCCAATTATGCAAGTCTTTCTAAGAATATTTTCTATGTTCGTAAAATATATTTAATATAGTATTATAAATAAAGTTTGAGAAGAGATAAAATGTATCTAAATTTTATTATATCTCATTAAGATAAAAAATTAATTCTGAATAACCCTCAACTTAAGTATATGAAATTAAAAAAGTCACGAAAAAAATAAAAAAATATGACGAATAATACAAAATATACTATACAAACAATATAATATAATGTATCTTACCTAATATATTACAAATTAATCTGAGTATATCACCCGATAAATTATCACGTAGAATATATGTGTCTATTTACGAGTCAAGTGGAATGTAGTAAGAAACGGCGGGTCGGCAGAAAAAAAAAATTAAAATAAATATGTTTGATGCAGGGCCGGGCCCTATATAAATGTTCATTTTTTTTTTCTGAGGGAATTGTCATTTTTTGAATCTTCTCTTCTTTCGTTATTTGTTAGCTGTTCATCCAAAGGAGGATCTCGATCTCTGTCAGGTAATTGTTCTTCAATTTCATCAACGTTTTGGTTTTTGTTTTTGTTTTTGTTAGGGGAAATTAGATAAATGTTTCTGTTTTATGTGGTATATGGATCTCTGAAATTTTGAATTGCAGGAGTCGCTATGGCTTCCAAGCGGATCTTGAAGGAGCTCAAAGATCTTCAAAAAGATCCTCCTACTTCTTGTAGTGCTGGTAAAAACCCAACTCGGTTGCTAAATTTTTTTTTGCATTTCGGATTTTGTTTGAAATTTTGTTTGCTGAATAAATTTTTCATTTGAATTATTAGAAGTATGATTGGATCGATTAGGAGATCATTGTTGAGATTTACCTGTAGGCAATTTTGATTTTGTGGCCAAACTATTAGCCGTTGGTCTGGAAATTCAATTTCGACCTGACGTAGTTGCAATTCATTCTTACTCACTGTTTCAATTCATTTATCCTACTTTCCCTTTTTAGTTCATTACAAAACGTATGTCTTTTTTTTTTTTTTAATAACTCTTTAATTCCAACTTTTGATGTGACATATGTAAGATCACGAGATTAAAGGACCAAAATTTAATTTAAGGCGATAAGATTCAAAAGCTCTTTTTTTGTTTCTTTTACTCTGTGTCAGTCAAAATAGGACAAACAAATTTGAATGCTGGGGTAAGTTTTTGCATCAATTTTTGTTATTTGGCTCAATTCTGGCTTAATAGTTTGATTTGATAGCCATAAACATGTCAATGGCTGAAGATTCTGTCACTCAATGGAAATTATGATTTATGTTCTGGTTTTTATATGTCATCTGTATGACTGCCATTGCTGTGACATAATTGAATTGGATATCAAGGGGACAGGAAAGTTTACAGAGAGATGCGGTGCTAGAATGCGTAACTTTGTTGGCCAAAAATTGAAAATGGTATTGTTATGTCTACTGATGTCCAATCTTGTGAAGTAGTTTATTTAGCATGTATTTCTTCTTCAACATGACTAATGCATCAAATGTGCATTATGAACTGGAGTCTTTTTTGGCATTGTTTCTGCTGAGCCTTTTATTTTTGAAACTGTGATTATGTTATACAGATGGGTTCTTATGTATTCATTTGGATGTGCTAGTCTATATAAGAGACTTTCGTCCATCTCCTTTCCCTGCCAGTTAATTTAGTGGTTTCTTCTTCTCTTGAATACTTCCGATGAATTAAGTAGTCAAAAGTCGATTTGGTTAGAACTAAGAACTTTTTGCATTTTGACATAAACGGTTATGGGTTAAAATTTTAGATCTTTCTCTTAATAAAGAAGCTTTGACAATTTTTTATTTGTCTGTCAGTGTTTGGATATTTTGATCTGCCATCCAGACCAGACTCCACATCTTAAAATCTCTACAAAGGATAATTTTGTTGGGCTTGTCATTTGTAATTTGTGTTACTTATCTGCTAAAACTGGGTTTCTCAGGACCTGTTGCTGAGGACATGTTTCATTGGCAAGCAACAATCATGGGTCCTCCAGACAGTCCTTATTCTGGTGGAGTTTTTCTGGTGACAATCCATTTTCCTCCAGATTATCCATTCAAGCCACCTAAGGTGCACTGTGAGCTCTTGTTATTCCTTAAATATCACATTGATCATAGCTGTTGATACACATGACTTCATAGATTAAGTATGGCCCTTGACATCCTAGAATTTATGGTTCTAAAAGATCCCGTCCATCAAATAAGTGAACGTGCTTTTCTATTATTATTGATGCTACTAGACGTTCCATTTTAGTGTATCTGTAACTTTAATATTACTGATCAAGCTTGGGGATGATAGCGATAGTTCCTTAATATTAAATTCAAAAGATAGCTGAAGAAGGTCTAGGTTCTGCTCACATCTTTTTTGGACTACCATGCTTATGCTGTTTTTAGCTGCAGTATACAGTCTTCTGAAAATCTCAATAGTTCTTGCTTGATGATTGATTTTTCACATGAAAGAGTTTTTTATTTGTATCTTTTAATTTTCTTTATACCGTGATCTCTGTTGAATAGTGTTTGGTTCAATATGTCATATAAAAGTCATCTTCCTTATGCATTTTGAGCATTTTATTTTACTTTTTTTTTGGTTTAATCAAATACTTGAGACTTTTCCTAGCAGCCTCAAAGGGAGATAAAAATATGTGATGTTAAATTTAGTTTTGCAGAGAGGACTGTAATTTGTTTAGCAAGTAAAAGAAATACCAAATTTTACAGAAAAAAAATTCAGGTGTAACAAGTGACAAAAACCAATTTTAGCTGCCTTCTGCATTTCAGTGTAATCAAAAGCAAGAAGTGCAAAAAAGCTCTAAGGTCCAAAAATACAAATATATATGTTTAATCCAAGACTTGTTACTCCCTATGTCCCATTTTACGTGGCACTGTTTTGACTTGGTATGGTGTTTAAGAAAAAAAAAAGGAACTTTTGAAACTTGTGGCTAAAATCATCCATAGATATATGTGTAGTTGAAAATCATTTCCTTATGAGTAAAAGGGGAATTTTAAAGTTAAATTGTTTCTAACACTAGTAAGATTACATTCATTTTGGGATAGACTAGAAAGGAAAGGGTGCCACATAAAACAGGACGGAGGACGTAATTTATAAGCGTGAATGACAAATATATGAACAAAGAAATTGAAAAATAATTTCAATAAAGTGAAATACCAATTGTTTAGTGTTGTCTCAATTGAAAAGGTTGATCAGCAAGGAAAAGTATATCTTAGAACCTTGATGATGACACTGAAACACACATTAAGCGAGGGGAAGCACTCAACACATTTTGAGCCTTGCTTCAGGGCTTAAGCGCGCCTTTGATGACACTGCTGCATTTTACAATAAACAAATAAGTAAATAATGGCCAGCAAGTATAAAATATTGATTTGTGATAATCGTTTAAATCTTTGAGTTAACAAAACATCATTATAGTCTTAAAAGTTTCTCCAAGTTGTGATAGCATCAATAAATCTGACAGAACAGGTCAAAATATCTCTTTGGATCATAAAGAGATGTCGAATAGTATAATAAGGCGAAACATCAAGGATTCTCCATTAGCAGTCACAAATATCATTCTCTCTCTTGTTGTGCTTGTTTTGGTGACATTTTGTATTTATTTCTTGGATTCCCATTAGCAGTTACAAATATCATTCTCTCTTGCGGTGCTTGTTTTGGTGACATTTTGTATTTATTTCTTTCTACTACTTTTATCATTGGTAATGAACTTGGACGAGAGACACTCACCATTGATGTAAATCTGGCAGGTGGCTTTCAGGACAAAGGTTTTCCACCCAAACATAAACAGCAACGGGAGCATATGCCTTGACATTTTAAAGGAGCAGTGGAGCCCTGCCCTAACAATTTCCAAGGTTCATTTCTTATTACATTTAAGTTGTCTATATTTAATATAATAATAAAATGTTGTTAAGTATTTTAGAGTTTTTTCTTCTCATGTTCATAATACCCTTGTACTTCAATAAATTGTTCTAAACTTATATGGGGCAATCTTGCTTCTTTATTTTCCTTACATTTGGGAAGTAATATACAGATTGATTTAGTCAGAAATTCCTTATAAGAAACAGAGCCTTGTGTAGTGCCACTAGAAAGGCTTATTGTTTTACTAGTCAAAATCATGAGATTTACTATATTTTAGAATCTCTAGATTGAAGTAATTAAAACTTATTTTGCATTTCCATATAATACACAATGTCTGCAAACTAGTTCATAGGAATATTCCCAATATTAATCTACGTCTTTTATTTTAAATTTCCAGTTTGTCATGATTGTAGATCAGAGTTAAGGATGTATAATCGACTAGAGATATTTAGGTTCTTGGCATCTTGGCCCTGGATTTCCTCTTTAAATTATGCCATTAGAGTTCCTACCTAAATATCTCTCATCTACTCAATGGACGACTTTGACCGTCTGTCTTCAGATTCGAATGCTCTCATTGATTCTACATAACAGAGTTGTTTCAGCTAACGGAATCCTCTTGATAGTTTACCTTTACCTTTACCTTTTCTACTACTGATGCTTCTTAAAAGGAGGGGAGGGGGGGGGGGGGGGGGGACTTTGAAATATAACAAGTCAAAAGCTCTCATAGGATGATCAGTTACTAAATTTGCTTCTTGTGAATGTCTTTATATTATTGAACCTTGTGCCTGAAAAATTACTTCTACTCTGTGTGTCTCCACTTATTTGTTGATAACTGTTTGTTTCAATTTTTTTAGGTGTTGCTTTCGATATGTTCTCTTCTGACGGACCCTAATCCTGATGATCCTTTGGTCCCGGAGATCGCGCACATGTACAAGACTGATCGGAACAAGTACGAGAGTACTGCAAGGAGCTGGACCCAGAAGTATGCCATGGGCTAAATGCAACTTGGTGTTTGTGGTATCAGGAAATTGTACTTCCAGATACTTTGTCATTTTTTACATTGAATGTATTTATGATTTCATCTGTTCTTTGAGCTATACCATGAGAAGAGGGAGGGAGTCCGTGTCTTGAGAGGGGAGGAAAAATGATGGATGCTGCTCTTAAACTGTTGTATGATCAATTTGATCTTAGAAAGAAACCAATGAATTAAGAGGAACCCTCGAACTTGACACGAATTATTAGTTTTGTCCCTAAATTATTGATAGGCTTAAAAATATCCCTCAACTTAGTGACTAAGCTTAAATACACCTTCGAACTTGACATGAATTATTAGTTTCGTCCTTAAATTATTGATAGGCTTTAAAACACTTCTCAACTCGGCGAACTAAGCTTAAATACACCATCGAACTTGGCACGAATTATTAATTTTGTTTCTCAACTATTGATAGGTTTAAAAACACTCTTCAGCTTCGTATTTCTATAACTTATTAAATTTTGATTTGAAACTGTTTCATTTATTGTCATATTTCTACAGTCCCAAATTTTTTTTACAAAATTGTCATTCGACCATGAAAGTTTTAACGTTGCCTGAAGTCCACACTGACAAAAAATAATTATAAACAAAATGGAAAAATAAAGAGAACCAAGCAGTTAAAAATAAGAATGAAAGAAAAAATAAATCATGCTTTGAGGTCACCATCAATGGAGGAAAGGTTAAATGAGAAGAAGAAAGGTATTCTAGTAGTTTGTAACTAAAAATTAAAGGGAATTTTCTTGACAGACAGTTGAGTGACACCAATATAGAGAAAGTGGCGCTTTCGTGTAACATGTTATGGTCTCAACGCCTTTACGAGATAGTAATGAGTTTCACACGCTCTTATAAGTCCAGCCCGCATGTGGTTTGAAAGAATGATTGCAGAGCGATACAATCCATCCTATCCTACCGCTTTGAGGCAGTTGTCCTATAGCCGTCAAAGAAACTGCAGTGATCTTGAATAGAGACCCTACATTGATAAATAGAATTCCCATAATAGTACCATCAGATCGAGCACCGATAATTTCATCTTAAATTGTGAGCAGTCCAATAATTTTAAATAATGAAAAAAGTTTCAAAAATTAAGTTAAGATGAAATAGATGAAATAATTTCTTAAATGATAATGGCATGATTGACCTCATCTATTAACAACAAAATGGAGTAACATATTTAAATATTTCTACATAATTCAAGTAAAAATTTGATATTTTGAAAAAAAAAAAAGAATTTAATTTGGAAACAACTCTTTTTCTTTCTTTGCAAAAGTTGTTCTTATTCATATAATAATATATTTTTGTTTTACGTTTCTGCAAATTTTTACATATTCTAAATGCTGTTATGAGTTTCTTATTTGATAAAATTTTTCAAAATATTTAAATTGTACATTTGATTATATTTTTTTAAGCAATTTTGATTAAATATTTTAGATTCTTATATAAAAAAATAAGTTATTTATATACATTTGTTGATGATAGTTCATCCCATAGGGTATGTGTTGGTACAGAGAACAATATTTTTCTGAAAAATATTATTTTAATTTTCTATGTTTGGTTAATCGAAATGTTTAGAAACATTTTCTTTAGGAAAACAAGCTCTTTAAAAAAAAAATAAGAAAAATAACTTTTCTAACGCGAATAGAAAAAACAAGTTACATAAGTGAGGTTTCAAGTTTATTGTCTCCTCCTTATTTGCCTTTCTGCCGTTTTGCTAAATAACATATAAATACTGTTGGGATAATATTTTCTTGCTTATTTACCAAACACTAAAAGATAAGTTCGAGACTTACTTATTTTCCAAAAAAATATCTTCTACATATCATTTTCATTGGAAAACATTTTTCTTCGCACCAAATACATATTTGTAAATATTATATTAACATTATAAATTTTAAGTGTTGTTGATCATCCCAATTATAGCTCTCTCTTTCAAGATTATAAATTCTAAATTAGGAAACTAAACAATTTTAGAATTGTTCACGTACAATAATATTTCTCAAAATCAGAATAATAATTATAATATAGGAACAATGACTCATGAGATATAACTTTAAATATCTCCTGATATTTATATATTTATAAGAAATTATTATGAATCAAATGAAAAATAAAGAGAATCAAGCAATTAAAAATGAGAATAATTAATAAAAAAAGATCATGCTTTGAGGTCACCATTAATGAAGGAAAGGTTAAATGAGAAGAAAAAGAGTATTATAGTAGTTTGTAACTAAAAATTGAAGGGGAATTTTCTTCTTTTAAAAAAAAATAAAAAATTAAGGCTGATGTAGTTTTTTTAAGGGGATTTTTCATAAATATACATTTAAAAATCACTTTTTCATTTAGGCTACCAAGCCAAAAAAATTACAACTAGAATACCAATTTTTATTACAAAAGTAGGAGAGAGAATGTTTTGGTATAATTAATATTGTATTTGATGTGATGTAATGTGTTGGGATTTGGAAAAAAGTAGTGAATGAAAAATTATTTATTGGTTGATGTGATATATTAGTATTGGCAAATGGTGAAAAAGTATATAAAAATGGTTCAGTGCGGCAGTGAAAACCATACATACACCATACGGGCAGCCTTGCCGAAACCAATACAGGTAACCTTATAGAAACCAATACATATATACACATATATATATATATATATATATACATATATATATATATATATATATATATATATATATATATATATATATGCATAAAATGATGCAAAAATCCTACATGGAAAACTGTGAAAAAACCATACAACCCCATGAAAAACCATTAAAAATTATATGTTTTCCAGTAATTAACCATAAAATGAACCATAGAAAACACAAAGCCGTCAATCACATTTAATGCCTCTTGAGATTTTTAAAAAAAAAATTATATATATACAAATATATTTCATTTGACCACATTTAATATATAACACACCACGAAATTAACCACGTCGGACACCATTAATGACCTGTCACGCCAAGGTCATTTCAGCATTAAATGCTGATGGCGCATGTCCCGAAAAACCATTAAAAATTATATGTTTTCCAGTAATTAACCATAAAATGAACCATAGAAAACACAAAGCCGTCAATCACATTTAATGCCTCTTGAAATTTTTAAAAAAAAAATTATATATATACAAATATATTTCATTTGACCACATTTAATATATAATACACCACGAAATTAACCACGTCGGACACCATTAATGACCTGTCACGCCAAGGTCATTTCAGCATTAAATGCTGACGGCGCATGTCCCGAATTTAAAAAAAAAAATTAAAAAAATAAAATAAAAAGGACATGTGACTAGAATTATTTGAAAAGGGAAATTTGTATAAAAATCAATAAATGTGAAAAATCATGATAACCCATTAACGGTCGAAACACCATCAAAGCAACCATACAAATTTGGGGCCTGGGAACCGTAGGCACATATACATCTAAAAAGTATTTATCAATTGTGTACATTTTAAAATAAATAACAAACTCATGGCTTAGAAATAGAGAACATTTAATTTGATGTGATATGAATACAATTGGTAGGACCTAGTGTTTCCCTAGGTAATTATTACTTTAAGGTACTTTAGACACATGTGCAAAGGTGTCATCATAGTGAGTTGGTACGGTTTGGAGGGAAAGTTTGGTATATAGTCTTATTTTGTTCATGTAAAATTCTTTTAAGTGTTTCACCAATTGTTGTGAAGAAGGTTTTTTTGTGGCAAGGCAAAGGTATCCTATTGGATAAGTAAGAGCATGGGTACCGAAAATATTATATCAATCTTGGTTAAATATAATGGGAGGTGGGATTTTGCAGGTAACGTGAAAAACATTTTTTGTATGTGTTAAATTTTTTATTTTTTTTTGACATAACAGTGAGCAAATTATTGGTATTATTGTGTTGATGTTAAGATTATTATTTAAATATTTGGTTTTATTGGTTATGAAAATGTTATGGTATATTCCAGGTGTTGACTTTTTTTTTTGGGGTTTTCTGGATAAGATCAGCGATGGTGCGTCTGTTGGTAGTATTGATGGTGTGCTTGTTGTTTCTGATAGATGGTAATTTTCTACATGGAAAACAGTGAAAAAAACATACAACCCCATGAAAAACTATTAAAAATTCTTTTGTTTTTCAGTAATTAACCATAGAAAACACAATAATTTGTGTTGGCGCACGGAAAAACCCATACACCACCATGAAAAAACCATTAAAAAACCATTATGTTTCAGTTATTCACTATAAAAAGAACCAATATATATGTATAAAATAAATAACAAAGTTCATTGGTTCAAATATAATTTGTGTTGACCCAAAAAAATATAAAAATCAACAAAATGTGATGTGACTAGAATTATTTGAAAAGGGAAATTTGTATAAAAATCAATAAATGTGAAAAAGTATTTATCAATTGTGTACATTTTAAAATAAATAACAAACTCATGGCTTAGACATAGAGAACATTTAATATGATGTGATATGAATACAATTGGTAGGACCTAGTGTTTTCCTAGGTAATTATTACTTTAAGGTACTTTAGACACATGTGCAAAAGGTGTCATCATGGTGAGTTGGTACGGTTTGGAGGGAAAGATTGGTATATAGTCTTATTTTGTCCATGTAAAATTCTTTTAAGTGTTTCACCAATTGTTGTGAAGAAGGTTTTTTTATGGCAAGGCAAGGGTATCCTATTGGATAAGTAAGAGCATGAGTACCGAAAATATTATATCAATCTTGGTGAAATATAATGGGAGGTGGGATTTTGCAGGTAACGTGGAAAAATTTGGAGTATGTGTTAAATTTTTTATTTTTTTTTGACATAACAGTGAGCAAATCATTGGTATTAGTGTGTTGATGTTAAGATTATTATTTAAATATTTGGTTTTATTGGTTATGAACTGTTATGGTATACTCCAGGTGTTGACTTTTGTTTTTTGGGTTTTCTGGATAAGATCAGCGATGGTGCATGTGGTGGTAGTATTGATGGTTTGCTTGTTGTTTCTGATAAATGGTAATTTTCTGTGTTGAATACTTACAATCCTGGACAGGTGAATACGTGGATTATATGGTGGAAGGAGTATTATATGACAGTTCGTCAAATTATAATGGTTTATTGAGCGTAATTGCATCACAAATAGGGGTGGACAGACCATGCTCCCACATGGTGATACAATATGTTGTAGATGCAAATTCACCGCCTCTGAGGATCCATAATGATATGGGCGTAAAAGTCTATTTGGATCAAAGACGATGTAACCCTGACTCCTTTTCAAAATATCCCTTGTGTGTTACATACATTGATCAAGATGGTGATCGGCGTGGTGAAGTTCAAAGTACTGAAATAGTTATGTGCAGCCCTATGCCGATGTCAGACCCTGGGTTTCCGGCCGATGACACTGTTTCAGTGGATTTGTGTGACGAAAACGAACAACAATTTATAAACAACCCATTGACTGACGTAGTTGCCGTAGGACAAGTCTACGAAAACAAACAAACTTTGGTTGCCGTTATGCAGAGGTATGCGTTATTGAGGAAGTTCAAATTCAAGGTCGTAAGGTCATGTACATCAAGGTGAAAAAAATCAACAAATCATTCTTACCGTTGTGGTGTTTAACATGCAATTGTAAAAAAAATAGAAGTGCTCTAATTATTTGGTTATTGTTTTTGTAGTTTTTCGTTGAAGTGTGCATGTGATGATTGTTCGTGGGTATTAAAATCATCATCACTTGGTAAGTCTGGTTTATTCAAGGTGCGCGTTTTCGACGATGAACACCAATGCGGGACTGGTTGCATGACATACTCAAAGCGCCAATCATTGAGTTCGGTGCTAGGTGCAATGTTACTGCCAAAGTATGCTATTGCCAAATCAGTTTACAATCCAGCAGACATACAATCCGACCTAAGGAGGGAACATGGTATTTCATTGACATACATGCAAGCCTGGAGGGGTAGGCAAAATGCACTAAAGATTCTGCATGGCAACCCCGAAGAGTCATACAGTAGATTACCAATGTATCTGTATATGCTGGAAGAAGCTTATCCTGGGAGTATTGTTAACCTTAAAAAAACCGAAGATGATAGGTTTCTATACTCATTCATAGCGCTTGCTGCAAGCATCCAGGGGTGGGAGTATTGCCGTCCCATTGTTGTAGTCGATGGCACTCACCTACGATCCACGTTCGAAGGGACACTGTTGATAGCTAGCACCATGGATCCTGGAGGTTTGTTTTTCAAGAAACATGTTGCACGAAGTATCCATGGAAAATCAAATTTTTTCTTTACTGTAATTTTGTTTTTGTCATAGGGCACATTTTGCCGCTAGCATATGGGGTTGCAGATTCTGAGAACGACGACGCATGGAGTTGGTTCTTCGAAAATTTCAAATTAGCATTTGGTGATAGGGATGGCATGTGTTTTGTTTCGGACCGGAATAAAAGCATATGGAATGCTACCGCAACAGTTTACCCGGGCATCAAACATTATGCCTGTATCTACCATTTGTGGACTAATTTGTTAAAGATGGCGCACAAAAATACAGATGAAGTTAGACGGTTGTTTTTCGCGTTGGCTAAAGCATACACAGTCGAAGAATTTGATGAGCTGATGGCCAAAATGCATGAGATCAATCCCAAAATCCGTGCATACCTCATTAAGGCTGATTACGAGAGGTGGTCTCGATGTCATACAACAGTTAAAAGGACGTGGACTTTGACAAGCAACATAGCTGAATCCATCAATAGCGCAATCGTATGTGGAAGAAAACTGCCAGTAATACCAATGTTGGAGTACGTGAGGGAAACAATGCAACGCTGGAACGAAAAAAACAACGAGGAGGGTAGGAAAACAACAACCGTACTGACAAGGAGATATAACAAGATGCTAGTAGATAATATGAAACGGTCAAATAGTATGATGGTATGTGAATTATAGAGTTCTTAGGCTTAGCTTATAATTGTGTTTGAATTGTTACGAAACATAATATTTTGGTGCAGGTACGAGCTTCTGCTGAACATCTTCATACCATGGTGGTGGATGGTGCTAAACGATTCGTTGTTTGTCTAAACACGCGTGTGTGTAGCTGTGGGAGGTTCCAACACGACGAAATACCATGTGGGCATGCAATAGCAACTATTGAATACCGAAAACAGCGCGTAGAAGACTACTGCTCAGCTTACTATAGTACAAAAAACTTCAAGGATGCTTATGCAATACCAATAGAACCGCTACCCGGTGAAACAACACGGAATATACCAACCCATGTGTGGAATGATGTATTGCTGCCCCTCAACACAAGAAGAAGACCGGGGAGGCCATCAAACAAAGAACGGAAAAAGGGATTCACTGAAAAGTACTCAAAAAAGAAAAAAAAAAATTCCACTCCGGATGGTGTAAAAGTCGACGAAAAGAGGCATTGTGACAAGAGAAATGGAGGGTTTTAAGCATATTGCTTATGAACAGCACTTGGTAAACTGGATAGGTGGTTGAATATGGCTTTTGTTGGTTGGAATTTTCACGACATACCATGTTGGTTCTACTTTTTTGCTGTTTTGTAGTAACATTCCCAGTGGTCTGGTTTGTGCGTGTGGTGTTCTGGATGGTTGTTCTCTGTGATTTTGTAACTGTTCGGCAGTTGGTTTGGTTGTAAGGATGTTTTCAAGGGAATTGGGTGGAGTTGGTGCTCGCCACATTTGTTTACTGTTCCGCTGTTTTCTTATTTTGGAATATTCACTGTATACCATGTTTTGCTTGTGATTTAATGTTTTGATACAATTTATGTCGGCCAAAGCCACCGCGGTTGTACGTTTGGTGTTTCAATAGATGTATATCGTAATGTTGTTTTCTTGATTTCTTTGGTGTTGTGGATGCTGTTACGTGGAGGGGGTGTTTCCCGATCTGTTGTTGGTTTACACCATATTTCCGTGTTGATTTTGGCAGTGTGAATGACTTCTAAGTGTTCATGGTTTTTTGGTTGGGAAAAAAATTACTTGGGACATTTTATAAAAAGATTAAAAAAAAGAAGTCAGTCAATATATATAACATAGAGCAAAAAAGAAAAAAAAAATTTCCACTCCGGATGGTGTAAAAGTCGACGAAAAGAGGCATTGTGACAAGAGAAATGGAGGGTTTTAAGCATATTGCTTATGAACAGCACTTGGTAAACTGGATAGGTGGTTGAATATGGCTTTTGTTGGTTGGAATTTTCACGACATACCATGTTGGTTCTACTTTTTTGCTGTTTTGTAGTAACATTCCCAGTGGTCTGGTTTGTGCGTGTGGTGTTCTGGATGGTTGTTCTCTGTGATTTTGTAACTGTTCGGCAGTTGGTTTTGGCAATGTGAATGACTTCTAAGTGTTCATGGTTTTTTGGTTGGAAAAAAAATTACTTGGGACATTTTATAAAAAGATTAAAAAAAAGAAGTCAGTCAATATACATAACATAGAGCAAAAAACTGTCCACAAAAACAATTACACCATCAGGCAAAAAGAAATCCCTGTTGTCCCATGGGAAAAAAAGAAAAATTATCCAAATTTACACAAATAAACTACGACTTCCTCCTGGGGGCATATTTAGACGCCGGTACGCTGTTGGTTTCACCAACCTCAACAACCTGCCTGGTGGGGCCTCCATATCTGCCAACAACCTTTCCGGTGACCTCGCTTTCACTCACAGCACCAGCGTCGATTTTCTTCTTACCATAGTCCCACAGTAAAGTAGCATATCTCCATCGCTGAAATTCCGCATCAAGAGGTTTCGCTGAAATCTCGCCATAATCATAACCTTGGCAAATAAGCTCAGCAAATACACTGATAAACAAACCACAATCGCTGCAGGAATAAAACAAAAAAAAAAATAAATACCAGCCTTCACATAATGAATAAATCAAAAAAAATTTTTTACTTACTTGGAGTCACCGCGCTGCTGGGGGACATTATCCAATATAATAATGGACAACGCATCCGACGTTGCATAGTCCGCATAGTCCGGTGAGTTTTGCCAATCAATGTCGTTCCTTTTGCCATAAAACCCAGTACTGACCAGGAACAAAGGGATGATTTCTGCCAACTTTTTCACCAATTGTATTACCCCCCTGTAGTGAATCGACCCAACCTCGCATAGAGAATCATAAACAAAAAGACACCTATTGGAGATCGAAAAAACTACCAAGACCCAGTGACATTGCTTGGGGACATGTACAGGGATGCAAACGTAGTCCACTTTATCCCATGGAGTATTCGCCAGAATCTTGAACCCCCGGATGTATTGTGCTACGTCATGCTCCTGTGTTATGATGGTATTATCCCTATTATTAGCATCCCAACTGTCGTGAATCTGTTCAACCCAATTAAAGAAAAAAGTATCGGCCGTCGTCACTCTATTCTGAGTCGCATCCCCGTACTTGCATTTCTTCCGCAAGTAGTACATGACAACATTCACATGCTGGTATTTTGCGTGAAAAAAATGTGATGGAAAAAAAAATTAAGAAAGGGACGAAAAACTGTAATGGCATCAATAAAAATACATACACAAAAAAATGTAAAAAAAGAGGAGAGCATGACTCAGGTAGGGGAAAATTACCGCATCAGTCCATGCCAATCCAGTGGTGGCCATGGTATAAAACCAGTCCATCAGTCCAACGGATTCAACGCCAAAATCAAATGGGGGGGGTTATCTTGTTTGACTGAGCCGTAAAGGCACTGGCTCTCCTAGATGTGTGTAATTTAATAACATTGATATTAACATTTACTTAACAAAAAAGCATGAAGAAAAAAAATACATTGAAAAAAAACAGAGCATACCTGCCCCGTTTCTTGGACAAACGGTCGTTCATCCACTTCTTAAAGGCCTCCACCAAACCTGGGTGAACTCCCATCTCATCGTGGCCAACAAAGGGGTGCTTCACATCAAAAATGATCGGCGATCGCACTAATTTGCCGCCAGAGCTACCAGACTCTGTAACTGGGCTAGCGCCAAAATTCAAAGTGGCTTTTACTGCTTCACGTTGCGTTGGTGTAAAATATGGTATTCTGTTCTCCAACGCCATGATCTGGGACTCTCGGAAATCAGGGAACTCAAAATCATCCAGCGTGGGGGCCCGCTGCACGGGCGTCGTGGCATCTGATTTGGTTCCCTGGTTTGCCACTTCCTGTACAGTTGGCAAATCTGAATTTTGTTTATCACAATCACCCGCATTACCATCCACCTCTGGCCCCTTTGACCCTGCAACAACCTATATAAAAAAATAAGTAGTGGCTTTACAAATTCAGGGAAAAAACAAAAAAAAAGTATATAAAAATGACCCTCCCCCATGAATGGATACCATCCTCCCCCCATACCGCATATTGTTCACATTTATATACCAATTCGGGTACCAATTTTATAGCATGTTCTAAAACATTGATTAACCACCACCTCTGTATGCCATGCTTAAAAACAAAAAAAACCAAAAATAATTCCAGTACACATGAGAAAAAACCCTATTAAGATAACCATTCACATGTAAAACCACCCCATGTCAACCAAACAAGAGAAGAAAACACACAAAGGATGCCAAAAATCAGAACACCACCAGGCGTCGCCATACACAGCGCTAAATTACTAAGGAAAAAACAAGAAAAAAAAAAAAAAAAAAGGACCCCCTCCCCCCCGGTGCATGCATACCATGCCCTGTACCAACATATTGTTTCATAGTATATATACCAAACCACATACCAATTTGATTGTGTGTTCTAACATGGTGAATTACGACCGCTGTGTGACATGCTTAATAACGGAAAAGAAAACAAAAGAACTCACCATGCACATGAGAGAAAAAATTATTAGATAACCATTCACATGTAAACCGGCCATGACAACCAAAGAAGAAACCAAAAACACACAAAGGGATGCTAAAAAACACAAAAACAGCGAACGCCAACAAACACAGCAATAACGTATTCAGAAAAAAAACAGAAAACAAAAATATAAAAGGACCCCTTCCCCCCCCCCCCCTCTGCACGCATACCATCCCCCCGTACCAATATATTGTTCATAGTTGTATACCAACCCAGGTACCAAAATCAGTTCTATGTTGTAACATGATTAATCACCGCCTCTATGTGACATGCTTAATAACGAAGTAGAAGCAAAAGAAATACCAGTACACATGAGCAAAGAACACAACTTGCTAAGATAACCATTCACATGTAAACCGCCCATGTCAACCAAACAAGAAAAGAGAAACACACAAGGGATGCACCAAAAAAAAACAGCAGGGCATCGCCATACGCAGCACTAACGTACCTGTTCCTGCCGAACACCTTCATCACTCGACCTTTCACTCCTTGGATTCTTAATCTCATTAACAAAAAACCTAAAACAATCTTGTATATATCTTTTCAAGTCTTGAAGTTGCGCCGCAACTTTGAATTCTAAGCCCTTGAAGTCCTTGCGCACCTTTTAAAAAAAATGAGCTTAAGGTGAACAAACAACTACCACCATGGTATGATTCTTAGGAAGACTGACACCATACTAACCAGAAAAATTTCCTCTTCAAGCTTTTTTAACTTGCCCACATCCACATCCACATTCGGCTCATCGCTGCCATGGTGAATGTCATTCGTGACGGAATTAGAATCCTGAAGCTGCTCATCATCAAACGCAGCCAATTCTCCCGCACGGAAACTAATGTCTTGAAACTTGTACTTCAAAAAATAATAGAACAGATGCAGGAATGTTTATTAATAACTAAATAAATGCTACATTCAAATGGAACATTAAGACACACCATTGAAATTGTTTTCTTACCTGACTGCCATATTTCCGAAACATTCCTTGCATCAACCTGTCATAATAGAGTCTGCCATCCACTGTTCTCCAATTGAATATACGAGGACTTCGATTATCAACTCGTAAAGCAATTGCCGGATCTACCTTGTTGCAACATTCATAAAGCCATATTTGAATGGCAAGCGGGAAACCACAAAATTTAAAATAGTCCGGTTCCGCCGCAAGTTGGCGGACCAAAGAATCTCTGAAGTCAAAAAAGGCACGTCGACCCCAAGGATACGTAACATAACGACCAGATTCTACAAGCAAAAAAAATTCTACGGGGACAAAGAATTTTTTGGCAGGGGACGAAAGCAAGTGTGTACTAATAAAGTATATGACCGCTATATTGAGAACGTCCTCCCTTTCAAACATTCCTGCCTTAAAGGCATTAATCAGCTCCTGTTTCTCAACGCCCCTTGTGCTGGCCGTCGGGAAATACCTCTCTATTAACTTTGAAGTTCCAGTCAAGTCGTGCGTGTAATCATCCACTGTACCACACTTTAGCCCAGTAATTGCCCTAAATTCCTTCAACCCAAAACGCAACTCTTTCCCATTAAAGTTAAAAATGAACACATCACCAATGTTGTCCTTGTTGGACATGTGGTGAACTATGGCTCTAATGACCTGTGATTGTACATTCAGAGGTGGCAACCCAAAGAGATAACCAAACGGGCCGCTTTTAAAATCATCAATCATACCATACCGTGACAGAAAGCCGGTTATTTCATCAAAGACATCAACGTTCACATACGAGCACCATCTTGTGACTCTGTCCTAAAAAACACAGAATAATGGAGGTTCAAAACTCACAGTGCTACCATTCGAAAAAAAAAAAATCCAAAAATCATAGACAAATAAATACCTTTGGTTCACGTTTGGTTTTCTTAATTCTGACATTATCCTCTTTCTTTGAAGTAGAACCCACGTGAGCCTTCCGTTTCTTGGCAACGGACTGCCAATTAAATAGAAAATTAAATTAAATAAAAAAAAACCAAACTGACATACAGAAATATAGACAAGAAAAACCAAAAAAAAAAAAATACCAACCTCCACGTCCACGTCAGCAGTCGGATTGTTATGTTCTGTTTGCTTTACTCTCTTCGAAAGAGGAATTTCATCCTCAAAGTCACTGTCATGGGGTAGATTGGCAGCATTCGATTCCCCTGCCCCGTCCTTTTGCAAACATAAAAGCCTTGGGCTTTTCCGCGTTGGTGTAACGTCCATGATTTAATGGTATACACTAGAAAAATCATTGACAAAAATAAAAATAACCTAAATTATATAGCATAGTAGAGACAAAACAACAAATTATGCCAAGTCTATCAGCCTCGTATAAAACAAAGGGGCAAACATAAAAAAAAAAGGTTCGGCATCTGGAGTGGAAGAGAACAAAGGGGCAAACAACAAAAAGAAGGGTTCACTTTGGAAGTTCAAGGTGAGCACGGGCAGTGTCACAACAAAAAAAATAACTAGGAATCACGTAAAATTTTACAACAACTAACATTCCTTCATAAGTTCCGACAAAAAACCCACCAATTACCACATTGCGCGCACCAAGGCAAAAATCAGGGAACAATGCCGCCAACCAAACAAAAAAAACCACTCTGCATACCAATGCATCCTCCATATTCCAACACCAACAAAAACTCAAAAAAACAACAACAAAACCCAAAATTGTGCCCATTAAAAAAAGGGCACACTAACTACCAATAAGCAACCATCTTCCGATGCCTAGATACTACAAAAATAAACAAAGCACACACATCGTATGCCCCCAAATCAATTAATTGAAAAAACCATCACAAAAGAAATACAAGGAATCAATAACCATCACAAAACCGTGAAAAGGAAAGGGTCGAAAAAATTTCACTTGCTACATTTTTACACTATTTGCGCCAAAAAAAGGATATAAATACACATGGTGGCCCAACCCTAAAAAATGCCGCAAACACAAATAATTTATTGCCCCCAGAATAACCACGATTCTTGCCCAAATCTACCCATTAAACATTTAAAAAGGGTCCCCCCCACATGAGGGACTACCATCTTTTTCACACCGCACCGAAACCATGATTTTCCCCCAAATCTACCCATAAAACATTAAAAAAGGGTCACCCCCACATGATAGCCTACCATCTTTTTCACGCCACACCGAAACCCCCCGACATACCAAACAAAAAAAACCCGCAAAAATCAAAACGTTTATGGTAGAACACTTAACAAGAATCTATATCATAAAACATTTAAAGAAAACATACATATTGCGAAAAAAAAAACACATACCTCAGAGGTTAACAGCGACAAGGAAGAGAGAAAAGATGAGAAAATTGACCGGAAATTGTAAAGTTAGAATGGTTATTCAATGGGGTTTCAAAAGTTGTATTTGAAAGCATGGGGGGACGCGCCGGCTGATTGGACCGGCGCGTCAGTCGATACTTCAGCCGTCAATCACATTTAATGCCTCTTGAAATTTAAAAAAAAAAAAATTATATATATACAAATATATTTCATTTTTACGCCACGAAATTAACCACGTCGGACACCATTAAATGACCTGTCGCGCCAGGGTCATTTCAGCATTAAATGCTGACGGCGCATGTCCCGATTTTAAAAAAAAAAATAAAAATAATAAAATAAAAAGGACATGTATATTATGGTAATTTCGGTGCTATTGTTGTAAATAAATGGAAGTGTGTAAATTTGGTAGAAATGATGTATATTTTGGTAATAAATCCTTTTTTTAACATTTAAAAAGGGAAAATTATTAACTTATCCTAATTAATACTGGGAGGGGGTAGAGTAATTCCGAGATAATTTATTCCAGGATAAAGTAGGTAAATAGCAAAGATATTTTTCTAAATCTTTTTCATACATCGCTTTTTTACATTTATAAGGGGTATTTTTATAAACAAATAATTTATTTTTAATATTTATACAATGCATATTATTTTAAACACGACAAACCAAACACTCAAAAAGAAATAATCTCATCATAACTTATTCCTTCACGACTAATCCCATCATAACTTGTGTTCAAATCAAACAACTCCTTAGTGATGGAATAAATTATCTCATATATAAATGATGAATAACTTATCTAAGAATATCATATTCTTAAACAAACGATCCCTCTATAATTGTACTATTAGTCCCTCTAGATTTATTTTTCCTTTCCCAAATTTAAAACTATTTATTGTTATGGTTGGCTAAAGAGTTCAACTCCATTAACTATGTGGGAAGGGAAAAAAGAAAAGAAAAGAAGAAATATACGAAATAATATGTTCGTCCTTTTATAATTAAATCTAGTAAAGGAGAATTTCCTAAAAGGGAAAGTACTCGCTTAAATTATTTTCCTAAAAATTACTTTCTTCTTTCTCTTTTATATGTTCGTCCTTTTATAATTAAATCTAGCAAATGAGACTTTCCTAAAAGGAAAAGTACTCACTTTGAATTATTTCCCTAAAAATTAACATATTTTATCGCGAAACAAAATTTTCTTATTGTATAACTAGTGAGCTCCCTTACAACAACCATATCAATATATTATCAAACATAAGTTTATATTGTCTTTATTCTAACCTTTTACGAAGTATAAATTTATATTTTATATCATAATATCTCGTTATACAGTATCTTAATAAGATTTTAGTTTTTAAAGCAGCTGTGCCTCATGTCTAGGCATTAATGCAATAGCTAAATGAGAAAAAATATAACTAGGAAATCGTCCAATTTTATGACTAGCTAATATAATGTTAATAATAATCCCAAAATAGTATATATAAGTTCTGATTGTCTGATTTAAATAAGGAAGGTGGTCCATTTTAGCTTCGAAATCAGATGGTGAATTACAAATTTCGTAAAGAATATTTAAGATTTAATATATATTTAAAAAAGTTATTCTTATTCATATAATATATTTATGTTTTACGTTTCTGCAATTTTTTACATATTCTAAATGCTTTTATGAGTTTCTTATTTGATAAAATTTTCAAAATATTTAAATTGTACATTTGGATTATATTATAAAGAGAAAGGATTTAGATTTATCATTATATGTTGTGAAAAAGTCTAATATTTTACATTCCATTTAAAGTTTGGCTTATTTATATTATCGTCTTTACAATTTTTGTTCGAAATTTCCCTTAATTAATCACTAAAGAACCAATATTATACAGGAAAAGAAGTTGAAATTTGCTGAGTATCTGCTTAACAAAAACCCAAACAATAATATCTAATTTTTTTATTTTAAAATATTAAATTAATATAACTTAATTTTTTTAAAATAGTCAATTTAACTCTTAAAAAAGTTCAAATGACAATTAAAATTATGGAGAGAGTAATAACCCTTCATTATTTAACTTATTTACGTGACATTAACAAAAATAATTATTTTTTTAAAAAAAATTATAGTTATAAAAAAATTTGAGATAATTTTTTAAAAAAAAATCATGATAAATATTTTAAGACGGAGAAAATTATTTAATATAATTTTATAGAAGACGTGGTTTTGTTGAATTTGATTTCACTTGGCTCAATAAGGGCCCAAACTCCAACATAAAAAGCTTTAATTTAATACATAGGATTTGCAAATTATATTTTCCTTCCCTCTTTGATTGTTAAATTTCAGTTCCAAAGACTCCTAAATATAATTTTTTAAAAATGGTGAAAAAGCGATTTTACCTGCAGCTGAATCTTTTAATGCGGGGCAAAAAGTTCAAACAATATTTTTAAGGATTTTCACACTTTTAATATAGTATAGATAATTGACGATGATTAATGATAGAGGGACTATCTTCCCTCCTTGGGCCTATTGTTTATCCAAGAGAGTCATTTGTGTTATGGGCTTTGTACAGCAAATGTCATATTATGTGGGCTCAGGCCCAACAAAGACAAAAACAGTTTTGGAGATACACAATTTAGAGGCCATTTCAACTTATATACCCAATATTTATTCACAAAAGTTATTTTTTTAAGCAATTTTGATTAAATATTTTAGATTCTTATATAAAAAAATAAGTTATTTATATACATTTGTATGATGGTAGTTCATCCCATAGGGTATGTTTGGTACGGAAAATGATATTTTTCTGAAAAATATTATTTCAATTTTCTATGTTTGGTTGATTTAAATGTTTAGAATATAAGTGAGTCTCCTCCTTATCTGCCTTCCTGCCGTTTCGCTAAATAACATATATATACTCTTGGGATAATATTTTCTTGCTTATTTACCAAACACTAAAAAATAAGTTCGAGACTCACTGATTTTCCAAAAAAATATCTTCTACATATCATTTTTATTGAAAAACATTTTCCTTCGTACCAAATACATATTTGTAAATATTATATTAACATTATAAATTTTAAGTGTTGTTGATTATCCCAATTATAGCTATCTCTTTCAAGATTATAAATTCTAATTTAGAAAACTAAACAATTTTAGAATTGTTCACGTATAATAATATTTCTCAAAATCAGAATAATTAATTATAATATTGGAACAGTGACTCATGAGATATAACTTTAAATATCTCCTGATATTTATATATTTATAAGAAAAATATAATTACGAATAAAATGAAAAATTGAACTTAACCTGGGTTGTTGAGACGAGGGTTCTCAAGAACAACTTCTCTACTTCTATGAGGTAATGGTAAGGTCTGCCTACATTTTATCCTTTCCGGACCCTACTTGTGAAATTTCACTAAATATGTTATCGTTGTTGTTGAACTTAACCTGTTTACAAAAGTTAAAAAGATAACGACTTTTCAGAAATAGAATAATATTTAAACAGTGTTTTTGAAATGGATGAAGTAATTTTTTTATTTTTTTTAAAAAGAATGATACTACAAGGAAGAGAAATACAAATAGATTTTTAGATGTCAGAATGAATAGAATCAGTAACATTAATTACACAAATCCACTAAATGCTAACCGTTCAACACTTCAAGGGTCACCGGGGCCGGGCACGGCACTATTTCTTCCGTCTCAAAATAATTATCGTACATATTAAAAAGTATATATTTTTAAAAATATTTATTATTAAATAATTTAAAATAAAAGCTATTATTCTATTATTTTTACTTTTAATAATAATTATTTTTAAAAATTATAAACATTTCAATTATAACATATAAAAAACATAAATATTGCATGAGGAAGATTATATCTACTATGTTAAGATGTAAATACTACTTTCTACGATCTCTTTTATATGTCGTCTTTACTTAGGGATGGTATCAGAACGGTACGGGGCAGGTAGAGCTATTGGGGGTAGGGCGAGTTTAAAGTTATGTAGGGTGGGGCCGGTTAAAGTAGTTATTTTTAAAATTAATGCGGGACAGAGCGGGTTTCGGGTTTAAAAAACTAAATAGGAATTCGAAAAAAATTAAATATTTAAAATTAGTAAAAATCAAAGATAAACGTTTTATATTAAATATTGACTTTAATTTATTTTTTTTCTAAAATTTAATTTAGACATATCCGATAAATTATTAGTTATTATTAATTAAAAACTACTAATTAACGATTAAGAAACAATTGTTAAATTGTCAACTCAAAATAGTTAATTAGTAAAAAATTAACAAAAAATATAAATTTTAATTTTCATCTTAAATTTAATTAAAAAATAAAAGAAGTTAAAAATTAAGAGGAAAGTTAGACTTCTTTGATCAAATCACAGAGTAACTAATAACAATAATAATAATCTAAGATGATTCATATATATGTAAATATAATAAAAGCATTCTAAGATGATTTATTGGTATTTAAATCTTATTCCAACGAAAAAGAACAAATAATACTTTACTAAGTGAAGTAAGCAAGAGGTAGGTTTACCATTTGAAGTTTAAGGAGTTTTACAATTCAACTTCATATTAAGTGAATCGTTGAGTATGACACCTCTTACGTAAAATATTTAAGGACGCAATTTGATGTCTATTTTTTCATGGTTGTACTTTTAATTATTCTCAAATTATTCACCTAAAAAATATAAATTAATTAAAAATCCACCAATAATTTTTTTAAACTTTGAATAATTCACTTATTTTAGATTGAAAATAAAATCTCGATCAGAACAATACAATATAAATAAACAAAGAGAATACACAAATATACCCAATATTTCTTGTAAGTGAAGCAAGAAATGATGGAGAAGTGTTATAAATATGTCGTGGAAAAACAAATGATTATTATCACTTCATTATATTTTTTTTTTGAAAAAAAAAAAGGACACAAAAATAGTTTAAGAAACTAGTGATATCATGTGAAGAGCCAAGTAAATAAAGTACGTACTCCTAGGAATCCAACAAAAAATAATAAATTCAAATGACTATTTTTACCAATTTATCTTATTATAATATGAGGAGTTGTCTCCCACAAAATATTCACTTCTGATTTTTTTTTTAAATAATAAACTGGCCCAGTTTAGCTTATGATTTTTTAATATTAAAAAAAAAAGAACACAGTGACCCATGTTGTATGCACTGTCTCCTCCTACTACAATATTCTTTTTTATTTCACATGAAAAATATAATTTTTAAATATTAAAATGAATTCCACGTGTCAAGTGGAGATATGCAGAAGAATCTGTTAAGAAGTTCTTAAAACTTTTATTATTTATTAAAAAATAAATATAATTCAGTAAAAAGATCGTGCACACGACTGAGAGCAAGAAATACTATATATTATAATTAATATAAAAGGCAATCAAGCATGGTCACTGAAAATCTGGTTCATTAATTTTAAACCTAATCACTTACAATTATTTTTGTACTTGGAATTATATAAATTCTCAAGACAAAATTATTTTTGCAGAGGAAAAAAAAAAATAAACTGAAGGTTTTGTCAATTTTCAAGACAAGATTAAGAGGGACAAGTTGAATCCCACTTTGATTAATTTTTGTTAATTTGTTTGGTGGAGGATTAAGTTGGATGTATCAACCTTATTAGCAAAAAAGTACATATTAATCAGGTACATGTTTTCCGTAATTGTTTCTAATTAATCACCTAATATGAAGAAAAAATATTCTCCAAAAATTATTTTTCAAAAAAATTATTTTGTAGTAACCAAACTCCAGAAAATGGAAAACAACTTTTTTGTTTATTACAATAATAACAATAATGTATCCAGTATTATCTCATATGTATAAAGTCTGAGGGTATAGCATGTACGTAAATCGTATCCCCAAAACCTACCTTTATGAGATGTATAAAAAACTCTCAATTCAAAAGTTATAATTGATCAACTTTCTTCGCTTATTTTTTATTTCAAATAAATCATCAAAAACAGTGTGTAATTTTTTAAAAATAATTTTAGAGAGAGTTGAATAATGAGATAAAGATATTTCAGAAAAATATTTTCTTTCATATCAAATATACCGTTGACAAGGATGCATGGAGTTTACCTTGGATCACTTGATACATTGCCATCGAAAAATTATATTATTTAAAAACATCATTTATACGTATTTTAAATTTCTTGTAAAATATAACTTAATATGTTAATCTATTTCCTTGAAAATTCTAACTCTGTCATTGATGATTGATATTACCCTAAGTATCTTTTTTTTTTCCATATTGGCAAAACCAAAAATGATGTTTTTTCAACTGGAATGAAAATATAAATTTAAAAAAAAAAAAGGAAACAAACATGAAATCTCAAAACTAAAGCCAGGTCAGATATATAAATAATTGGATTCTTTTGGGCTTATAGAATTAATATTAATCATTAACCTTCACTTTTTGTATTTAATCCACAGATATATTCTCCAATCTTAGCCTTTTTGAGACATTTAAAAGATATAATATGATCAATTTGTGAACCTTCGACCCACTAATTTTTTAAAAAGATGAAAAAACAATAAATGATTAGTGTCCCATTAAGCATTTTAACTTATAGCTAACATGTCAAGCCTCTTAACCAGAGGCAAATATATATAAAGGCGGGGTGTCACGATACTCGAATTTCTTAATTGTAATTTTATATATATATATATATATTGCAATGAATTTTGAACATGTAATATGTATCTTAAATTTAAAATTGATATTCATTTATAGAAATTGAACAAAACTTTAATTTAAAATTTAAATCATGAAGTTTACTATTTGATGTTTCCCATTGCAGACGTATAAAAAAAAATAAGAAACTTCAACGTATAATATTTACATAAAGAAAATATCTTTTTGTGATACAACGATAAAATTATTTTAAATGAGTATTCTCCATCGGCATATGAATATCGATTTGATCCGAACTCTTCTAATAAATTCGACAGCGGATCGCGAAATCTTGACGATCTTCTCCGTTTAATGAATCGTCCGCACGTAACCCAGCAGATAAAGTACATTACATAGTCCGGGAATTGGCGACTTACCCATTCAGTAACTTTGGCATTGGACGTTCTCAAAATGAGGACTATCAGGTAAATTCAATATGATATACGTCTTCCAGCCTTCCTTCTCCTTTCAGGACCTATCCGAAAGAGAATCCAGTACTTCTTGGTCGTGAATATCTGAAATGATTGTTTGCTGTTCAAGAATTCTTGTTTAGGCAGTTCAAATCATCGATACATAGTGTTTTCATCTATGATTCTGTTTCTTCCATGTTTCAGCAGTAACATATTGTTCCACGGAGCTAAAGTCCAAAGTATCTCTTAATTGGAAGTTTAAACTTTGAAGTTTGGCTACAAAAAGAATTTTATTAGAAATGCCAATTCCAAATAAATTTTGTAATGCACAATTTAAATTTAACGGGAACTTCAATACAGACTTCGAACATAAAGCGGAGTGGGAAAGTAAAAAGATTGCACAGAGTATTTCTCTCTCTGTGTGTAGGCCCGGCAGAGAATACCCACGTGCCGCGGAGTGGTATGGGGACGGCGTGAAAAACGCTCGGTAGCCGGTTTAGTTGGGGTCCACTGAAAAGTTAGAAGGGCCCCACAACCGTCAACTTCCCAAGACAAAGCCACCGCTAGCTCTGTCTCACTCGGAGGACTTAACAATTCCCTCGCTTTCCCTTCCCGCCTTATTTTACCACTCGGTTTAGTTATACATGTATTAGTAATATAAAAATTAATTATAATGTATTTAATTATTTATATATTAACTAATTTTGTTGTATACATTTTGTGCGTGATGAAAGTAAGAAAAATAAAATTTAATCATGAACTTATAAAAATAAATAATTCATTACAAAAGTAATTTTAATAATTATTTATTTATAAATGTCATATATATATATATATAGAGAGAGATTTTAGCACTAATTAGAATCCATAGTAAATTAGAATTTTCCTTAACGCAGATATTTTTTTGATTCAAATAAGGAATATTTACGAGTCTTTCCATCGTTAGAAGTCTTTATTTTATCACTTCTTTTCATATATTTTAAAAGTTAATGTAATAAATATAATTAAATGATAATTTAAAAAAAATAGTGAAAATAAATTAAAATATCTAACATAAAAAGTTAATAATCAAAGTGCTACATAATCTCCTTTTCCAATTAACACCTAATAAGTAATTTAAACATATGAATTGATAATTGAATATTTTTAATTTTAAAACTCTTATTATATATTTAGGACTCTCTAAGTTTTAAAATATATTTTTATCTTATCATATCTTTTAAGAGTTTTAATTATTAATTCTCTTAATATTTTCTATCATATGTTTTACTCTTACCAAATATTTTAGAATTTTTTTATTTTAAAATATTTTTTTCCCACTTTACATATATTTTGAAAAAGACAATTTTATCTAAAGCGATGTCTTTTAATAAAAGGTATAAAGTTCAAACAACATTATTATTAAGGACCTTTACACTTTTAATATAGTATAGATATAGATTATTATATTTTTATTCTACACAAAATAATTATATACACATTTCTCATAATTTATACATATATTAATTATGCTGAAAAAAATATGAAATAAACATTGTATTAGCAATCTTATGTTTTATGTGAAAAGATTTTTTTAAAAAAGAATTGTATAGTTTATGCTCAATTTTGTGTGGGGATTAATTTTTTCCTCGTTTTTTGTAATTAAACAATGTATAAAATTATGCAAATTTTAATATATGTAATTCTTATCTGACCATCAACCAAACGACCCCAAAGTATAAGCAATTACCCAATTAGTATTAGAGGAAAGCAAAGAGACAATACATGTTTATTGATTTATGGTTAAGGGTCAAATATATCCTTATATTATTACAAATAATTTAAATATATAATTTTTTATTATATTTTTTGTTTAAATATACTCTTTTTGCTATGCTTTTGGTTCAAGCACACCTTTTTCATTATATTCTAGTGCATAAATTTGTCCTTGATTTTTATTAAAAGAAATTACATAGAAAGCTTAAAATTAAATAACACATAACCAATTTTAAATATATCTATTTATTTATTTTGTTGTCCTCAAAAGTTATTTAATTTTTAAAAATAAAAAAAAGTGAAATATGCCCCTTCAGTTTTTAAAAAAATAATTCATACCTTATTTTTATGTAACTACATTAAATAAGAGAATATGAGTAATTCTTTTTGAAAATTTTGCAGTCGGAGAAAAAAGAATTCATTTCGTATTTAGGAATTTCATGTATTTGTTGAAAAATTTAGATTGAATTCTAAAGAAATCAGTTCTTTAAATTGCGAATGAATTATTTAATTTTGAGCTTTTCACATTTTATTCCATTAAAATTAAAGGTAAATTTGTACTAAAATATATATAAGGAGAATGGTATATTTAGACTGAAAATATAACGCAAAAGTATATTAAACAAAAAATATAATATTGCGTATATTTAAACTATTTCCAATAGTACAAGAGTATATTTGATCTTTTTCCATTTGTTTTATGTGCTTGATCTTACGCAGTTGTGCTGGCATAAGTCAAGTACGTATCTTGTTTGCAGCCGATAGCTAGTGAGTTATAGTTAAACGTGTTGAGTTATGATTCGTAATTTGATCAATCTTGATTTAATCTGTTTTCATCTATATAAATTCTAGACCAATTGAACCTTGACCAACAATTAACCTATGCCATTTTGATCTGCTCGAACTTGACCCTATCTGTCCATTTGACACCTCTAACTTAAAATTCTTAATTATAAAGACCAACATCTCTTGCTTGTGATAAAAGATTGTGAGGTGTTAATTAACCGTCCTACATGCTGAAGGTAAAGCTAAAACAGTGTACTTGTAGGTTTTAGTTAATATTAAGTGGCAGTTGTTTTAATTTGAATGACATAAAAATTGGAGCTAATTAAGGGGTATGTATTTTGTTGGCTTCCTCCTCGATCACTAATATCAAAGTAGGCCATTAATAATGAAAAACTCGAATCTTGTGAGTTCATGATGGCCCTGCTTTTGAGAATAGATCTTGTTTGTTTAATTCTTGATTCCTTTGGGATTAATTTAAGAAACATAGGGATTTAACCTTTGTTTCTCTTCATTTATTTTGGTTTTCATAATCAGTTGCAAATTTATCAATCCACATATATATTTTTCTTTTCTTTTTTCAATGTAAACTTGATATTTAATTTGAAGTCGGATTAATCTAGGCTTGTAACAAAAAAGCTCATTTGAGGAGTATACTATATTTCTTGTTAAAGACGAATTCATTTTCAAATCTCAAATTTAGATATTTAATTAAGAATAATGAAATACTTATTAGAAGATGGAGGAGAATTGGTGGGGGATGGGGATAGAGGAGTAGGGGGGAGCTAATAGTATGTGGGATAGAACAACCAAGTGTATCAGGGAAGTATAAAGGAGATATTTGTCACACTCCAGGAAGGCACTATAGGCGTGACTGACACTAAAAAATTATTACTGACTCTCAAGCGAATCATTTGGCTTGATCACACATTTATTCAGTAGAAGACATAGAATAAAAAAGACAATAATGTGTGCAGATCAACATTCTAACTCAATATATAGAAGCCATAAGCCAACAATCAAACTCCAAATTTGTGACATAAGAATAGTTTTAAAGAAAATCAGTCAAGAGATAAAGATCTCAAAATCATCAACCCATCACTGTCTAGTCTATGAAGCCTCTATCTCTACTCTCTAGATGGTGCCAACGTCAGGTTCATAATTACAAAGACTAAACTCAAAAGTAAGAAAGACATCAGTGGTATCCTCCAAATACAGAGGAGGACTCACCTATTAACTGAATGTAGACAAGACTCTCATTGAAGCGTCTGTTGATGATTTCTATTGCTTGTCTTTGCATCATAAAATAATGCAGATCCAAATGGATGTCAATACGTGGAATGTACGAGTATGTAAAATGACAGAATGAAACATGCAACAAGATAGAACAATATCCGCTCAAATAACTCAAATTATAAAGATAAGGAACTCAATCAGAATGTCATAAGTTCAAAGCAAGAATACAGTTTAGATAGAGACCAATCATACACAATCCAATCCAATCCAATCATTAGAGTAAATGAGGAAGTTGAGATAAATGTATTGGTATACTACAAGAGATAGAATTTAAAATAAAATATTCATGACAAGGTGGGAGTGGCTTTAATGACGGACAAGACAAGGGAGGCAAAACTGAGATGGTTTAGGAATATGAAAAGGAGATGGACAAATGAAATATAAGAGGTTGACGGTGGTGGGATAAGGAGAGGGAGAAGTATGTCAAAAAAGTATTAGGGAGATGTGATTAGAAAGGACATGACACACTTGCAACTTACAGAGGACACAATCCTACATAAGTAGATATGAAAGTCGATGATTACAGTATAGAATGTTAATAGATTATCGAGTGATGTCTAATTTCCATTATCAGGGTTGTTAGTATTACTCAAATATTTTCTCCATTCCAAACTATGTGGTGATTTTAGCTTGCTTGGGCACTCTCCTTGAGAAAACTACTCACTTCTGGAAAATAAAAAGTGTTTAACTATCTTACCTTAATCAAATGACTTGAAGAATGAAGTATCTCTATAGTGTAAAAGTCCATTTATAAAAACAAGTGTAAGTTTAGAAGAGAAAAAAAAATATTCTTTTTAATTATGTAAAATACCACTTATTTTGAAAATTGAAACAAAATGAAAATGTAAAAACATCATTTATCTTCAACGAACGAAGTACTATCTTGTTTTCTGATTTTATTAGTGTCGGTTATTTATTTTTACCGTGGTGATAGTATTACGTATTATTGTTGTTATTCTCTTTTGCATCAATTCAATCCATTATCAGATAGCAATACTGAACCCGAGCTAAGTATATACTTTGGCTTTTGAATATATTATTGTATTTTTCTTATCACACATGATTTTATAATGCTTTATTTGAGTCGATGGTTTATTGAGTATATATAGTCTTTCTACTTTTCCAAAATTGGAACAAAGTTGTGTATACACCATTCTTCTGGGACTTCTCTTATGAAATTTCACGGTATATGTTATTGTTGATAATGAGATACTTCTTTGAGGCTAATTTTTGGACATTTTCAGTTTGCCTAAAAATTTGAAGAACTGAGTTAGAATATATTAAGAAATATTGGCATCTAGCCCTCAATATCTTAGCAAAAAATTATATATTGAACTCTTCTTTCTCAAGGAACACCAAAGCAAAAGAGAAAAATATGAAGATGGTACTGTTACCAAGAAGCATTTAAAATTATAAAAGTGAAAGATATGTTAGCTAGGATTTACTACAAACAAAGTATGTTGATTAAAAAAGACCCACAGAACAAGCAATAGAATAAGCTGGTAAACACTTGAATCAAGGCCATCTAGTGTTTGATGACACTATTAAGTTACTCTCTATTTTGATTTTTTAGGGAAAGAGTTGTGACTAAAAAAGGAATTTTGGAAAAAAAAAGGAAGATGTTTTTATGTGGAGCTTTAAATTTTTCAAATAATCTAGAGTAGTTTGAGTCACATAACATTGTTGGACAGTTATATTCTCGACGGGACAAGTCAAAAGTATAACTGCATGATCGATGTAAATTATGTCGCAATGGGCTTAAATCTCCTTACAGAGAGTGAAATATGCGCATCTCAACCTAAATAATTATTTATTCATTTTACTTTGTGTTATATTATACTACTATTATTCAACGAAGGAAATTCAGTTGAACCCTCTGATAGATGTGACTCAACCAATTGTAGAGATGACTAAGATATCACCAAAAGGGTATTGGAGTTGACACTCATTGACTTATTCCTCAATCCATGTACAAAAAGGTGGGAATATATTGTTGTTTGAGAAGTTAAAAAGGAAAAATGTAGTACAAATACTTTGAGCCAAATATAAAAATGTGATTACTAATGTTAAAAATATGTTGTCTATTTTTGGTGTTTTCATTTTCTTTGCTTGTTTGAAGTGATTTCACTTGGCTCAATGGAGGGACCTAACTCCAAGATCACCTAATTTATATATACATACAACTTTCATTTGGAATTTCCTACTAATTCATATACTACAAAATAATATATTTATTTAAGACATGCAATTGGATCTCTGAGTATTATTTGAGTCACTAATACTTTTTTCTTTGCTCTTTCTTTTTCCCATGTAAATTTTACAAAATCTATTGTATTGGAAAAGTAAAATTTTGAGTTGCCCAATCATGGTAAATGATTGAGAATATGATAGTAGGTATATTCATGATTTGGGTAAAAAAATCTATTCAAATTAAAAAATATCCGAACAGCAAATAAATTCAGATAACCATCAAATTTTGAAATCTTCAAAATTTTATTAGTTCTTATAATAAACCGCATGTAACGATAGAGACAGACGAAAATCACAAAAAAAATTATTATTTTTTAATCAAAGAAATGTATCATTGATGCATGTGAAGAACCATAAAGATCAATAGGGATTTATCATGTATTTACACTTCCAAAGTGAAAAAATTCCAACAACTACAAAGATACCCTATTTCAAATTATATATCATACAAGTAATATGTGGAAGATTTATCATATACAAGTTACTTAAATTTTAAAATAGATTTAGTTAATTTTAAAATATATCTAACTTTGGATTAAGGATTCAAAGCAACTCTCTAAGTCGTATCGACCCAAAATAAATCAAATTTAATTGGATTTACTAATTCATTTCATAAATATAAGATTACCAAAAAAAAAGGCAAATTAGAAGAATATAGACAATCAATCATAAAATTACGCATACATTTAATTAAAGTAAGATTTGCCAAAAAATAAAAACTAATTCGAAGAATATAGTCAATCAATTATGAAATTACTTATTCATTTCATAAAGGTAAATTTGCCAGAAGAAAAAAAAAATAATTCAAAGAATATAGTCAGTCAATTATGAAATTACTAATTCATTTGATAAAAATAAGATTTACCCAACTTCAAAAATAGCCATTTTATTTCATAAATCAATGTACTTTTTTAAGTTTCTATTTTTCATTAATTGTTACATATACCTAACTGCTGTTTCTGATTTTATCTTTTTTCTCGTACTTTTGTTAATTTTTTTTCCTATTTATAACGATTTTATGTTTAGTCTAAAACTTTTTTTGTCTGAATCAATTTTTTTGTTTGCCATTAAAAGAAATATTTGATTGAATAAACGTGACAAAGATAACAAATTAAGTGTTATTCCAAGAGAGGGATTGAGTCTAAAACGTAGGATTAAAGCAAACTTCACCCTATTTTTGTAGTGTATGGAGTTGTTTGCTACAGATCCTCGGTTTAAAATAGGAGTATTTGAAGCATGGTTGCTAAGAATATGACAATAAACGACAAGATACAAAGTAAATAAAGCAACAAATAATAATACACATTAAAAAAGTTAGAAAAATTGTGGTTACTAAATCCTATTACTAATTAGGAGGAGTGGGATGAGGCTAATCCCTTGCGTCTCTCACATAAAGTGTACGAGAATCCTGTAATTCATAATTTGATTTCTGGACCTTAGGATGTAGGAGAATCCTCATAAAAAATATTGTGATCTGCAATTATTGATGAAAAAATTCTCAGTTGATGGAGATGATCATGAAAGTGGCCAAGGAATTAAAATTTTACTATAATTTGAGTAATTTAGATCATTATTTTTTTAATTATTGTGTTTCTTGACTATTTGTAGACAAAAAATGATCCAAGATTTTGAAAAGAGGAAAACTCCGATTACTTACAGCTTGTTTGGATGGTGGTTTTTTATGGTATGGTATGATATGGTTACTAAGAGAACGACGTTTATTTTGATTGTTTCATTAATTATATGGTATACTATGGTTTAGTTTCATGGTTCTGTAACCATGAAAACCCTCACTTTTTGAAACCACCAATTTGATGGTATCCCATAGTTTCCTTATTTTTTTTTCAATTATACCCTTACTTAAATCTAAATAGTTCTAATTTATCCTTTATTTTTTATTAAACTTTACCCTAATATATATATTATTTTTGTATTACTTATTTTTCTCCGCATCAACTTTTGAAACTTTTTTTCGCCTCCCGTTTTTTCTTTCACGTTTTTTTTTTGAGGTTTTTTTTAAGTTCTTACTTTTTTTTTTATTTTGTTACGTTGTTTGTATGGTTTGGAGATAAATTATCTTGTATGTTTCCCTACTTGATTCTATGTATTTTTTTTAAAAAAAAATGTTAAAAAGATATTGATAAATTTAATATTTCTTAGTCCAATTATTTTCGGACTCAGACATTTAGACTTTATTTTTGCATTTGCTTAGAAGGATTTTGGTACAATAATTTTTAATTTTTGGAGTTATTTCTACATTTATCTAGATTTTGTTGAGTTCATTGGAACTCAAAATTTAGTCTTTTATTTAAATTTGCTTCTGTAATTTTAAATGCTCAAATTCTACTAGTTTTGCTAGTTGGATTGTGGTATTGGTCTTTCCACCAGAGGGTTAGTGTGGGTGCCTCTCACGATCGGTTCGAGGTCGTGACTAATAAAATTTTAATCTGCCTAAAAGAAGAAGAATAATAATCTAAAGCTATTTTATTTTGTTTTGTCAATTTATCCTAGTAAGATACTATGAAGTTCATTTCAATTTATGTGATGCATTTCAATTAAACTTAAATTTTAAGGGAAAAAAGGTTTTAAGAATTGTGATCTAAAATATGTCATATGTTTGACTGATAATAAATTACGTCATTAAATATTAAAATGAGTAGTCTTAAATTTTATAATATTTAATATATAGATACATTATTCCTTTTTAATACAAAATAAAAGAAATAGTAAATTACATAAATTGCGAAAGTGAAAGTAGAAATTTCAAACCTAATCATCACCTATTTAAAATAAAAAAAATACGTGAAGCTCTTATCGCAATTATTGAAAATTTTTAAACATCATCATCATTCGTTAGAAATTAAAAAAATACATTAAAAGCTCGTTACAGTCATTAAAAAGATAATTATAATTTTTTTTCGTATACAGTCATCATTGCATGTTATATTCACGCATACTCAAGAACTTAGTGTAGAACCTATTCAGATGAATTTATAATTTATGATTTTTGACTTATTCCTTGGTTTTATTCAAATATAATAGATATAAGTAAAAGTTAGTTTGACTGAAACTATTTAAGATTGAAATAAATCAATTATAAACTCCATTTTAATTTAGTGATGTATTTTAACTGAAATTAAAATTTAAGAAAAACAAATTTAAAAATTGTGATCTAAAATATGTTATATGTTTATCTAACAATAAATTACGTCATCAAACATTAAAATGATTAGTTTAAAATTTTACAAATTTTTAATATACAAATACAATATTCCTTTTTAATACAAAATAAAAGAAATAGTAAATCACATAAATTTGCGAAAAGTGAAAGTAGAAATTTCAGATCTCATCATCACCTATTTAAAATGAAAAAACACGTGAAACGCTTATCGCAATTACTAACAATTTTTAGACATCATCGTCACTCGTTAAAAATTGAAAAAACATTAAAAGCTCGTCATAGTCATTGGAAAAGATAATTATAATTTTTTTGTGTAGTCATTATCGCAAGTTATATTCACGCATACTCAAGAACCTAACATAGAACCTATTTAGACGAATGTATAATTTATGATTTTTGACTTATTCCTTAATTTTATTCAAATACAATAAATATAAGTTAAAGTTAATTTGACTGAAATTACTTAAGATTAAAATGAATTAATTAAAACAGACTCATAAAATGCTATAGAATGAGAGGAATAATTAAGAGATAATCAAGGGCCCCAAATTAAACCACCAGTAAATAATTACGTAATAATCTGTTACTACTTAATTGGTCAAAGACCTAAGTTGTTGGCAATAGCTTTTCGATTTGACCGACATATTTTAGATATATTATATTAAAAAAAATTATATGCAATATAGATGTATTATAAGTGTATTACAATGTATTAGGCTTGTTTGATAAAAAATTTAAATTGTATATTAAAAATAAATTATACATTTATTAAAATTAATTTATATCGCTGTAAATGATAAATATTTTTTGAATATGGTATATTTAGATAAATTTTCTTTATTAGTAACTGAAAAGCTCAAATAAAAAATCAAATCAATATTAATATTAGCAAAAAAAAATAAAACTAATCCAATGCTAATATGACAATAATAATGAATATTTGTCAAAATATTTCGAAGACACTTTTTTTAAAAAAAAAATTGGTTTGTTTTATACACCCAAAATAAAGAAAAATATAATTTAATTAAGTACAAAAATATTGAAAAAGAACAAATGAAGCAAGTAAAACTTAGTAAAAGTTGGGTCAGGTTGGGTCTTGACATGCTCTATAATCCGTTACTCAACTCATTTTGACCCAACCCATTTTGACCCAAGCAAATTTTGGTTGGATTGGGTCTTGACCCATTTGTTGTCATGACCCATACCGCTCAAATTTTACCTAACCCGCCCAATTGTCGCCCCTAGTTTTACATTACCTATGTAACACCCTCTAATTCCTTCTACCTAATCTAGAGTAGATGCATAGAGGATACTGAGAAAAAACTGGTGAAGAAGGATTCACGAGGCTATTTACAGCCCATAGAAAGACCTACGACTCGTAAAATGGGTCTCGTAAAACCCCCAAATGACTTAGTGAAATTTTCTAAGTTTGAGGCCTATATACGAGATAATATACGACCCATAAGAAATTCACAACTCGTAGATTAGTCTCGTAAATTGATGGTCAAAATATTAACTTTTCAGTATCTTGAATACGAGTTAGCAGACAACCAGGTAGAACGTTTTATAGCTCGTAGAGAGGGGTTCCGTGACAAATTTCAGCGACTCAAATTTCATGATCCCTTGTTTACAAGAGGTCGTTTACGACTCGTAGAATGGTCTACGGCCCGTAGACGGGGTCTCGTAGACTCAACGACAGTTTTTCTTGAGGGGTAATTCTGTCTTTTCCCATCCTTTTTAATTAAAACCTATGATGTTTTAGGCTTATCTTAGATCCCTTATCAGTAACCTAAGGGTATTACTCCTAACAAATACTTAGAAACTCCAGAGAGCATTGAAGAAGGGGAAAAAGCTAGAGTTTCAAGTACGTGAGTAGAGATTCCTTGAGAAGTTGATTGTTCTTCTATTTCCAGGTATGTAAGGCTAACTAAAACATGGATTATGTTCTTCCGTGTTCCCCATACCTCGAATTGATAGAGTTGTGAGTGAATTGAGTCTCCAATGCATGTTTCTTCAAGTTTTTTTCCAAAATTCTAATGTACTTCTACATAATCTTGCATGAATTGCTATTGTTATGAATTAAATACTTGAAATAGATAATTTTACCATACTACATGAACCCTAGCATGAATTCTTATCGTTTTTTTTTTCAGATTGCATTTAATTGAGCATGCATGAGTATGATTAGAGCCTAGAGAGCCTGTGAAATCCCTAAATGCTTTAACTCCACTTTTGCTTCCTGAATGCTATGAGTTAGTATGATGCATGATAGAGTCCCGATGAGTCAAAAGCTGAATCTTAAAAGAATGTAACCAAAGAGTCGATAGTTGATGTGATGATTTGAGTTGACAAATGTCCAGATGAGACTAGTTGATTAAGATGATTGTTTATGAGCATTGAGTCTTGGGAGAAGTATCGAGCACCAAATTGAGTGAGAATAAGTGTAACTCGAACTAATTAACTATGTCGCCAAGCATAGGTGAGGATTGAATTGTTGAATTGGATGGTCCCTCTTGATCAGAAGTCCCTGAAAGAATAGCGAACTTGATTGATCGGATCCATTATGGATTCGATTCGCTCTTTACCTTGGCAAATACCGAGCAGTTGTGGCTACATCAGCGAGATTGTTGTACAATCACTAGGACATAAGTGATTGTTGTCAGATAAGAGAAGCTCCCAGATAGGTCCCAAACTAATAATGTTCTGACTTGATTTGATCGAATTGATTTGGATTGGTATTGATTGGTCATTGTCTATTATTTATTCTTGCTTTAGATAGACATTTGACATTTTGATTGAGCATCTTTGAGATTTTTTATTCTATCTATATCTCCTTCAGTCAGTTAATTACCTGCTCGTATATTCCACGTACTGACGTCTTGCATCTTTTCATGACGCCGAGACAGATGTTAGAGATCATCAATAGGCGCATAGTTGAGGATCTGAGCGCACCCAGTCGATTGGTGAGTCCTCCCTTACTTCTAAAGGATGCTCATTTAGATTTCATCTATGTTGAGTTAGTACTTTATTTCCTTTGATTTGGGTAGCCATAGACTGTCATGGTACCATCCAGACAGTTTAGTTAGAAGCTTCAAAGATTGGATTTGGGATTGATGATTTGGATATTGTCTGACTATTTCTTTCACACTAGTCCTGTTGATTTGTTATGATTGTGTTTATTTGAGATTGTCTACCTTTATTCATCTTTGGTCTTCTGCTGATATGATAATTGTTGATTGAATGAATGTGACGAGGCCAAGTGGTTCGCTTGGGGGCTAACAATAGTTGATTGAATGAATGTGACGAGGCCAAGTGGTTCGCTTGGGGGCTAACAATAGTTTCTGAGTGTCGATCACGTCTAGGGTACCTTCCCAGGGCGTGACAACCTAATTTTAGTCTATAATGTTTATTCATGTAATTAATAGGCACATATTATACTTATTTTAGTATAAGTTAGTACTTTAAAGTTATGATATTTTCATTGTTACTCATTTTAACATGATTTGGTACTTTAAAATTATGGTCATTTTCATTATGACTTATTTATATACAATATTTGTTTTTATATGATCTCACTATTATTTTTTGTTGAATATTTAGTGTCTTTATTCATATGATATTTTGTGTTTATCTTAAAAAAACATCTTGGATATTTGTATTTTGATTGGACTAGAAAAATATATGAAGCACAAGTATATTTTCTTATGAATACTTTATCAAAAATTCGAAAAAGAAGAAGATGAAAATATGAGAAATTGAAAAAAGTCCAACAAAATCTGAAAAATCAAAAACCCAAAAAATATCCAAAGTTGAAAAATTAGAGTTTTATAGGTTTGATTTATATATTTAAAAATCCGACTTCAATGGTTTGATTTTCTATTTAAAAAATTTTAATCAACTCAGTACATGTACACCCTTAATTCAAGTATTAGAAGACATGTTGAGGGCATGTGTGAGCTCTCTTATAATAATTGTTGTCACTCTAGCATAGGTATACCGCACTTTGAAGTTAGTCATTTATATGTGAGGATATAGATCACCATAAGATGGTTTGAAACTGGAGATTTGAAGTCCTTAGGGGTTGATTTGGTAAAGAATGCTCGGGATAAAGTAAGAAGTATCTAACTTAAGCTCTTAGCATCCTAAATCCAACAAAAAGAGTATGCACATCTCAAGGTTAGAGATATGACACTTTTGGAAGGCGAGCAGGTTCTTTTGAAAGTGTTCCTCATGAATGATATTATGAGATCAAGCTCAACCCGTGCTATATTGACCCATATGAGGTCCTTGATTGTGTAACACCAATGGTTTATGGATTGTCCTTAACATCTAGCTTGTTTGGAGTCCATTCAGTATTTCATGAATCTGTTTTGAAGAAGCACCATGGAGATGAGGATAATATCATTAAGTCTTTCCTCTCCAATATAAGAAAGAGCTAGTTACAATTCTGGATTGAGATGTTTGAAAATTGAGAAATAAAGAGATTAAGTCGGTTAAGGTCCAATGAAAATATCATCCAATTAAGGAAGCCTTTAGTATATGCTAGATAAGTATCCACAGTTGTTCACCGATTCAAGTACTACTCCATTCTTTTCGTAGCCTACCTTTTTATATTTGATCACTCAGAGACAAATGATAGGTAATTGGTATCTATTATAACGATCTATCTCCATCGTTATGGATAAGTCAAGAGGGAAGGAATTTAGGCTTGAAAACTACTAGTAGTAAATTGAATTTTTTTTTACGTAGGCCAGAATTGGATAAAATCTGAGTCATATGAGGTCTAGAAAAATTCGGTAATGGATTGAAAGTTGATTTAGAATTTTGATCTTTTGAATTGATCTCCAAGACAATAAAGAGCATGTACGATTTTACAAAATTGAATTCCGGCTAGTAGAACTCCCAAAATTGATCTTGACACAAAAGATATATTTTTAAACATCATGATTTGAGGTTATGTTCTAAAATGGGAACTTGAGACACGAGTAATGAATTTTCTGTCTCCATGCAGCCTGCCATGGTAAAACGGATCTCGCTATGGCGGTTCCACCATGATAGGATAAGTAGTTGTCATGACGGGACAGTCACAAATTTTAAGTCTGAAAAATATCAAATATATTTTTATTCTTTCACTTTGTCCTTGAGAGACCAGAAGCGATAAGGAATACTAATTCAAATTTTTGCCTATTTAGGTGACAAGAATAACTTAACCGTTCCTGTAACTTGTAATTTGATTCCTACACTTTAGGATTTAGGAATATCCTCATAGAGAAATGGTAAAAAAAAATCCCTAGTTGGGGGAAATGATCATAAAAGTGGCCAAGAAATTGGGATTTTGCTATAATTTGGGTAATTTAGACCATTGTTTGTTGATTATTTTGCTTCTTGATTGTTTATAGACCAACAATGATCCAAGATTTTGAAAAGAGGAAAAATCCAATTAATTAGAGTTTTCAAAGCTTATTTCAAGGTAGGTGATGGTTTGATATTCCCATTTGTGTGACGTATGTTTGACAACTACTTAATTAGTATTTTTTTGCACGTTTGTAAATAGAAAATAATGACACGAACCTAAAAAATGACCTCTCATGATCAAATTGCATGTAATGAATCTATCACCAGATTTTTTGTGAGTTGTGAATTATTCATTGTGCGTGTAATTATGATTGTGATTATTGATTTGAATGTCATATTTTCGCATATTATTGGATAGAGTGTCACGTTTTAACACAATTTGTTTAGGTGTAGATCTTATTAGTGGGTCATTGTTGAATTTGTTGTGATAATAATAATAGTTTTGAAGGTGTTATGTTCATGATGAATTGTAATATGCTATTCTTTCATATATGTTCATTTACTAAGTTGTAGTTACCTGTTATATATTTCTGTTATTGCAATAGCCGCATGATCCTATCAGTATTTTGTTGTTATGTATACTAATACAGTATTTGCTCATGTCTTATTGAGTAATAAGGCAACTTTAGGCGGCTTTTGACAGACCTTAAATCAGAGACTGCTAATTTGGAATTCAATGATGAGTCAACTCTTTTCTTAATCCAATTGTTTTTGACTCAAACATTTAGACTTTATTTTTGTTATGAACTTGTGGTTGCATTCCCTTATGTTGGATGCTTAGGTAAAGTTTTGGTACAATAACTTTCAATTTTTTGGGAGTTATTTCTACATTAATCTTATTCTATTGAGTTTATGGGAACTCATAATTTTTTCTTTTATTTAAACCTGCTTTCGTAACTTTAAATGCTCAAATTCTGCTAGTTTTTCTTAGTTAGATTGTACTATTGGTTCTCCCACTAAAGGATTAGCGTGGGTGCCACTCATAGCCGGTTCGAGGTCGTGAATGAAATTTTTTTAATCTGCCTAAAATAATAATAATAATAATAATAATAATAATAATAATAATAATAATAATAATAATAATAATAATAATAATAATAATAATAATAATAATAATAATAATTTGAAAGCTTTTTGATTTTATTTTGCCATTTTATCTCTAGTAAGATACTATGAACTTCATTTCAATTTATGTGTTGTATTTTAACTGAAATCAAAATTTAAGAAAAAAAAGAGGTTTTAAGAATTGTGATCTAAAATATGTTGTATGTTTGTCTGACAATAAATTACGTCATTAAATATTAAAATGATTAGTGTTAGACCCGATAAAATTATCAAAATGCCCCTAGATGAGAGACACTCGCATAACGTCTCTTGCCAAACTCTTTTAGCAAATTTGAGGTCAGAAACACGATCAACACAAAAAATTATGTGGGAAAATGATCCTGGTTGATTTTTAGAGCAACCGGATCAAAAGATAATTATTCGAAGCAAAATGTGATTCTAGAAAAGTGCGCGACTTGTTCGCATCACGAATTTGTCGCGGATTTGCACATAATGGGGATCCTAATATTTTCTATGGGATTAGAAATTCGATCTGAGAATTTTTGACGAAAAAACCCATAAAAGGGCAAAGTCCACGACGTGGACTTGGTGTTCCGAAGTGCAAATTTTTAGTTTCTTTTAAGGGGCATTCCAGACCTTTCTCCACCCCTCGTAAACTTAAAACACGACCAATATAGGTCATTTTTTGCCTAAAAAGGGTTTTTGAACCCATTCTAAAGTCTATACGCAAAAACTAGGTGAGAATCCTTGAGAGAAGAAGAGAAGAAAAGCTAAGTTCAAGAGATTGAGGTCAATCCCTTGCGAAGTTGATTTGTCTACCTTCATTCCAGGTTTGTAAGGCTAAACTAAAACATGATATTATTCTTCCATGTGCCTCCACGGATGGTAATAGAAAGATTGTGAAAGTATTGAGTCTCCAAATATATTTTCTATGAAGGTTTTCTTGTAAACTATATATTTTATGTATTTTTAAATGCTTGATGATCATCATGAACTTGTTACACTGAATGAATATTTTATATAAGTTATCTCATAAACCTTAGATATTTTTATACAAAAATTGCATAAATGAACTTAAGGATTGAGTCTATAACCTTGATTTGGGAATGATTGACTGTGATTGTGATATGGGCATGATGATAACTTGATAGAACTTGATGATTCTAAGGGTCTGCATATGATAGGTTGAAAGAACTTGATAGTCCTCTAAGTCTTCATAATTGAAATCTAACGATTGATCCAAATTGAAAGTCTTGTTACGTGATTGTCTAATTCACTCTTGAAAGGTCGATAGGATTGATTGGTCGAATTGTTGAAAGAGGTGATTGAGAATTGATTAGATGATTGATAGGCTGAAAGGCTCGATTATGACAGAATTGGTGGATTGATATGAGTCCTTATGAGACTTATTGATTGGATTGATTGGGATTGATTATTTATGAGCATTGTGTCTTGGGAGGAGTATCGAGCACCGAATTGAGTAAGAGTAAGTCCAACTTGAACTCAATAACTACGTCGCCAAACATAAGAGAGGATTGAAATCGTTAAGTCGGATATTCCTCTTGATAGCCGAAATAATAGAGGAATTGGTTGATTAGATCCATTCTGGATTGATTCGTTCTTTATCCTGGCAAGTGCTGAACAGTTGTGGCCAAATGAACGAGATTGTTGGACAATCACTGGCTCATAAGTGATTGTTGTCGGATAAGAGATACTCCCAGATAGGTTTTATACTGATAGTACTTTGATTGGATTGGATTTGAATTGGATTGGATGTGTATTGATTGGTCATTATCTATTCTTTATTCTTGCTTTAGATAGACATTTGACATCCTAATTGAGTTCCTTATCTTTTGGTTTGAGTTATTTGGATTGATAGTATTCTACCTTAATACATGTTTCATTCAGCCATTTTACATACTTGTACATTCCACGTACTAACGTCCATTTGGAATGCACCATTTAATGATGCAGAGACAGGTACTAGAGGTCATCAACAAGTGTACCATTGAGGGTCTATTGCAATCAGCCGATTTAGGTGAGTCCTTCCCTATTTCCGGAGGATACTCAATTATATTTTCATCTAGCTTGAGTTAGTAGTTTATCTTCTTTGATTGACGTAGCCACGGTCTGTCATGGTACCATCTAGACAGTTTAGATAGATGCTTCATAGACTAGATTTGGGATTGATGACTTGGATATTGTCTGACTAGTTTCTTTCATACTAGTCGTGCTGATTTGTTTTGTTTACCTATATTTGATATTGTCCACTTTTCATTAATTTAGTCTTCCACTGATTCGTTGAATTTCGACTGAATTAGTGTGATGAGGCTACGTGATTCTCTTGGGGCATAACAATAGTCTCTGAGTGCCAGCCACGTCTAGAATACCCTACTGAGACATGAAAATTAGTTTAAAATTTTAATATATTATTCCTTTTTAATACAAAATAAAAGAAATAATAAATCACATGAATTGCGAAAGTGAAAGTAGAAATTTCAGACCTCATCATCACCTATTTAAAATTAAACAATACGTGAAACGCTTATCGCAATTACTGAAATTTTTTAGAGATCATCATCACCCATTAAATTTTTTAAATATATATATATTGAAATTTCATCGCAGTCATTGGAAAAGATAATTATAATTTTTTTAGGTATATAGTCATCATCGCATGTTATATTCACGCATACTCTAGAACTTGACCTAAAACCTATTCAGATAAATTTATAATTTATGATTTTTGACTTATTCTTTAATTTTATTCAAATGCAATAAATATAAGTAAAAGTTAACTTGACTGAAATTACTTAAGATTAAAATAAATTAATTAAAACAGACCCATAAAATGCTATGGAACGGGAGGAATAATTAAGAGATATTAAAGTAGAAATTTCAGACCACGTCATCACCTATTTAAAATTAAAAAATATGTGAAACGCTTATCACAATCACTGAAAATTTTTAGAGATCATCATCACTCATTAAAATTTTTAAAAAATATATTAAAAGCTCATCGTAGTCATTGAAAAAAGATAATTATAATTTTTTTTATGTATATAGTCATCATCACTTGCAAAAACCTATTCAGATGAATTTATAATTTATGATTTTTGACTTATTCTTTAATTTTATTCAAAAAAAACCTATTCAGATGAATTTTAATTTATAATTTTTGACTAATTCTTTAGTTTTATTCAAATACAATAAATATTAGTAAAAGTTAATTTGACTAAAACTACCTAAGATCAAAAATAAATTAATTAAAACAACCCATAAAATGCTATGGAATGGGAGGAAAAAATAAGAGATAATCAAGGGTCCCAAATTAAACCACAAGTAAATAATATTAAACCAGCAGTAAATAATATTAAACCACCAGTAAATAATTACTTAATAATCTGTTACTACTTAATTGGTCAAAGAACTAAGTTGTTGGCAATAGCTTTTGAATTTGACCGACATATTTTAACCGGGCCGGGTATCCTGGGCCTCACATGACCGGCTACCCGAACTTCGAGAAATACAATACAATTAGGTGATGATTCATCAGCGTTAGAAGTTCAGTCATTGGACCAACGCCGTTAACCGGGTCCACAAACCCCACGTGTCATAATCACTAACGGTGTTACAGATGTGGCGAATCGTTATTTATTTACCGTCGAAGTGACCGGGATCTTTGGTTAAGAGCCGGTGACTCAGATATTTTGTAGAATCTGATGGTTTGAATGTAATTATAATGTATTTTCCTTTTTTAAAAAAAGTTAATTAAGGAATAAATAAGAATAGAGAAAAATAATAAAACAGGTGGGTTTGTTATTAATGGATCTTCTAATTTCGGCTAGTTTGGATCCTATAAAACAGCGAATTCTTCGTTCTTGACTCAAGCCAGTTTCAAACACAAACGCTTGCCCCTCTCTCTCTAAAATCTCACTCTCCTGTTTCTCTCTCTTAATCAGCATCTCACTGTTTTTACCATTCAAAAACATCATCACCACCACACCATTGAACAATCTGGATTCATTAGTGGTTTTTACTTCGTTTTTTAATCTAGGCTCGTTGTTCTCCGTGTGGGACTGATTGTGGGTGTGTTTCTCTTTTTGCAATCTCATCTTTTAATGTTGTTTTTGGGCCTTTTTTTGTCAGATTTTGTTCTGAATCATCGTGTTTTTAGGCTTCTCTTTGACGACTCTATTGTTGTTCCCATCTTTTAAGAGTTCTACTTTTAGTGGTGTCACTCTCAAAGCAATCCTCCTTTACCATTGGACCTTTCACTCTTCTTTGTTCTTTTTAATTGGTTTTGTGTCTTTTTTGAGTGATAGAAGGAAGAAGAGTGAAAAATAGCTAATCCAAAGAAATAGAGGTTTCCTTCATGGATCATGATATGTTGTGTCCGATCAAATACACCGAGCACAGGAATGTTATCAGAAAGGTTACTAAACCCCCTCTGGTAAAATCGAAAAAATTTCCAGAAGCTTCAAAATCCTCTCAATACAATCCACCTGTTCGGAGGACTGTTCGGATTTCTGTTACAGACCCAGACGCAACGGACTCTTCAAGTGATGAAGAAGACCAGCTTTTTGGACGCCGAAGGGTGAAAAAGTACATCAACGAGATCACTATTGAAACGGCCGTCAAGTCTGAAGTTACCATTCCCAACAGTTGCAATGGCAAAACGGTGAATAAAAGAGCACCGGAGGCTCTTCAGACCAAGCAGAAACCAATGAAAGTCCAGCCCCCACAATCAGCTGGAACCGTTAGGAAGTTCCGCGGCGTCCGTCAACGGCCGTGGGGCAAATGGGCCGCTGAGATCAGAGACCCGACTCGCCGGGTCAGGCTTTGGTTAGGAACTTATGATACTGCTGAAGAAGCTGCTATGGTTTATGACAACGCTGCTATTAAGCTTCGTGGGCCCGATGCTTTAACGAACTTCTCCACTCCTCCCAAGCCAGAGGCAGAGGCAGAGGCAGAGCCAGAGTCAGAGCGAGAGCCAGAGATCAGTGTTCCCTCCCAGTCCTGCTATGAATCAGGCAACGAGTCCCGTAACATCGCTTCTCCAACTTCTGTTTTGCGGTCTAGAATAAGCCAGTCAAGTGATGAGCAAAGCCGGTCCGACCCGGTTCAGGTTTCGGGCGACTGTCTGTCGGTCCAAGGATCGATGGAGTTCGACCAAACGGTTATTGTTGAACCATTTGGTCAGTGTGCTGAACCGCTATTAGAGCTAGCGGTTCAGCAAGAAGTGGAAGTGGAAGAATGTCAGGGCGAGACCAGCGTGATTCCTGATTACTCAAACGATTACTTGCCAACAGATATTCCCTTCTTAAACGATTTTTTCAATTTCGATGTATCAGCAGCAGAACAGACATTATTTGAGGACACAACAGTAGCAGCAACAACAGCAACAGCAACAAAAACAAGTTGTCCCAATGATTTTGGCTCATCGTACAATGACACATTCCCATTGGATTTCGCAACCGATTTCCTATTTAACGATGCTGATATCGCCAACTTTGATGATTCATTTCCAGACCTGGGTGCATTAGGAGTGGATGATTATTTCCAAGACAACGTTGTTGACAATGTTGTTGATTATTCCAGTGTTGATTCCCTGTTGGCGATTTAAATTTCATCTCTATGAGAATCCAATTTTGCAACATGTCACTGTTCCCGGCTTGCTACTAAACTGTTTAGTGGCAAATTTTGTCTACCGGCGATGGCAAGAAACGGCTAGAGTTTATTGATTTATTATTATTATTATTAGTATAATTTAGTTGTTTTAGGATCTCCGTGAAAGTGAATGGAGTGAAGAGTGAAGTTTTAGTTTATAATTTTTAGAATAAGTAGAGTTGGCCTTGGAAAGAGTTGTATCATAAAAAAACACTCTACGGAGACACTTTGAATGAGAATCTTGTTTAGTGAAATTCAGTTGTCCCATATTTTGTTTGTTTTATTTTTATTTTTATCTTGTTCTCAGGAAACAGTCTCTCTCGTAAGATCTGCCTACATTCACCTAACTCGTGGGATTCCACTTCTTGTTGTTGTAACACTTAGAGTTTTTTAAGTTCAAATTAATAAATACTATTAAGGAATAGTTTTAATAAGTAGGTGAATCATGTATTATATTTTGAATAGGAATCCATTTGAATATACTGATGATATTGCCAAAGTGGCATTCTCTTTGCCACAAACCATTAGGCGTGATTTACGGGTTTTTTTTCAATTGACCGGGTCAAGTTTTATGTGCTTTAGGTTGGCCTGTGTGAAGCTAAAAATCGTCTCTTGTTTGTGATAAGCACAACATAGAAAAGCTTTTTTGTTATCTTTTGTGGAATTTGAATATCAAAAATGAGCATTCTCCACTTAAAACATGTTTGTTTTTTCAACATTTGTAAACAAAAAATAGCGGCACGAATTTACGAGGACAATAATAATAATAATGATAATAATAACTATAGAATTTAATGTGGGCAATGAATGGAGAAAGGCTTAGTCTAAATAAGACGAAAAAATAATATTTTATATTTTTTATGTGTAAATATAAATAACGAACTCTTATATGTATAAATAAAAATGATTTAAAATTTAATAAAAATAAAATTGTAAGTGGCCTAAAGGTCTAATAATTGTGATATCATAGTCTTGTTAATATTATATTTTACCAAACTTATTTTTTTTCTAAAAGTGTTTATTTTCAAAACTTATGAGAATTTGACTGTGGATTAAATATCACTAATATAATATTTTAGCTTAATATATTGATATTCCTTTTTAGGCTCCATGTACATGTTTCTTTATTTTTGTTATTAAAATTAAACTACTTCTTAATTTGTTATCAACAGTCATTGTGACAAGAAATAAATTTAAACAAATAAATACTTGTTAATATTATCCTTAATTTGTAATTAAAATGGACCAAGTGCATATATATATATATACATACATTACATTGACGCGATTTTACTTGTATGTCCTTCCTTTGCTAGAAAGTCGGTACATTGATTTGTTTTTACCATTTCGCGTTTTATTTAGATCTTCTTCCATAAAAAAATCATATTGTATATATAAAGTCAATTTTCTTTGTTTTACTATATACATAATAAAAAATGGTTCAATTGTTTTCTTTGTATGTTTATTTTTTAAAATTTTCATTTCTTCTAGTAAAAATTACGATTCTTTCATGATAAGTTTATCGAGCGGTAGACAATCAGCCTAATCCTATAAGAGACAAGGAATAAATTTAAACAAATAAATACTTGTTAATATTATCCTTAATTTGTAATTAAAATGGACCAAGTGCATATATATATATATACACACACTACATTGGCGCGATTTTACTTGTATGTCCTTCCTTTGCTAGAAAGTTGACACATTAATTTGTTTTCATCAACATATGCTTAATTTTCTTTTTTTACTGTATACATAGTAAAATATGGTTGAATTGTCTTCTTTGTATGTTTATTTTTTAAAATTTTTATTTTTTCTAGTAAAAATTACGACTCTTTCATGATAAATTTTACAAGTAGTAGACAATCTGCCTGATCCCTATAAGAGAAACATATATTTTTTTTTTGGAATTTTTTTGTATAACTTACACAAATCCCATTCTGATTTTTAAAAATCTCCAAAAATCCCGAATCTTTCACTAATTACTAAAAATACCGACTTTTTGTATATTTTTGATACCTGCAGAGGCAGTGTTGATACTTACGTTAGTGTAACCGAAATTTAATGCTCCTGCGCTTAATTAGGAAAAAAATTTACTGCCAACTATGTCAATCCCTTGATTGACGGTTTTAGGTTACAAATTAATCAATTAATCCATAAAAAACGTTATAGACATTGTGATTTGAATTTCAAAATTAAACGGATGATTCAACCAACAAGAAAAAAAATGCAGATCGACAATTAACAATTCTGCGCTGGGAAAAAAAACATAGGTCGTCAAATCATGAATATTTCAATTTTGATATGTCACAGTGGAATGTGGGAATCTGATGTAGTTTACAGTGGTTATAAAAGTGATGGAATTATCGTAGGTGAGAACACATCTTTTGTTAATCTTAGAGCTGCAATTGCATCGGTATTGGGTATCAAATTTACTTAATTTTTTAGGTATCCACATCATCTTTCAAAACCCTCAAAAAAATAGGTATCAATTTGACAAACCAACCAGTGTAAATATCAAGAAATAAGTTACTTAAGTATGAATATTACTTAATTTGTTAGGTATCCACATCAACTTTCAAAATTCCCAAGTCAAATAGGTATCAATTTGACAAACTAACCAGTATAAATATCAAGAAATAATTACTTAAGTATCAATCTTACTAAACTTGTTAGGTATCCACATCCACTTTTAGAACCGCAAAAATTGGGTATCAATTTGACAATCCAAACAGAGTACATCAAGAAATCAATTACTTACGTACAAAATTTAGTTAATTTGTTAGGTTCCCACATCAACTTTCAAGCACCTAAAAAATAGGTATCAAATTGACCAACCAAACAGTGTATAATATCAAGAAGTCAAATATTTATGGATCAAATTTACTTAATTTGTTACGTATCCACATCAACTTTCAAAACCCCAAAAATTAGGTATCAAAATGACAAACAAAAGCAGTGTAAATATGCGTCAGTAATACATTCTTACAGATTCTCAAAATTTTTTTGAATCACTAACTCCTAAAGATGACTAATTTGTGTATTTGCGGGTTTGGGAGGATAAAATCGATTTATCTTGGGCAATAGTCGTCGTGCAGAAAGTGAGGAATGTGCTATACCGATCCGACTTGCATGCCGTTTCCGACCTGGGGATCTTGATGTGGACGCTACATCCTTCACTTTTTTACCTCTTGCAGTTGAGATTTCGTCGGCCTCATTGCCGGAACCGTTGTGGTGGTCGACATTGGCAGTGTCGACTTCTTCACCACCTTCGAACACTTCTTGTGTAAGGCCAAGACTAAACGAAGGTATGGATTCCATTGTTGATTGAAAGAAAATCTAAAAAATTTTCTAATACAATTAGGAATTCAAAAAAATTATAAATATAAAAAATGAAACAAAAATATAAAATTTAAAATATAGAAATTGAAAACGAGCACAAGTAAATAAAACAAAAAATTATACCGAAAAAACTAAAAACAAACATAATGCATGGTGAAGATTTGTTACCTGAATCAATTTGACTTCTTCACCACCTTCGAACACTTCTTGTGTAAGGCCAAGACTAAACGAAGGTATGGATTCCATTGTTGATTGAAAGAAAATCTAAAAAATTTTCTAATAATGGGGGTCAGGATGGAGATAATGGGATTGAAAACTGAAAAAAGAGAGAGAAGAAGAATGAAAACTGAAAAAGGAAATTTAAATCTTCCTATGGAAACTGCAAGAGAGAGAAAATATTTTTTTAAAAAAAATTCAAAAACGGCTTAAAATGGAAAAATTAAAATCTAAAAAAATGAGAGAAAATGATTTTTTAAAAAAAATAAAAAAACTGCTTTAAAAAAGGATAATGTTTAATTTGAAAAGTGATTAACATTAATTAGACATCTACACCTAATAAAATTTCCAATTATAATATTTATCAAAAATAAGTTGAAAAAATTTAAAAGATGGAATTTATATAATTTTTATAAAAAGTTGAGAAAATTTAATATTTGAATAAAAAAAATTGGGATTTTCACAAAATCAAACAATTTTTTTTGCATACCTTAACTTTATGTGGACACACAATTTTGATTGGTGGCACAGAAAGATCCATTGCATTTGGTGGACAAGTCGATTCTCAATTTTAATCAAGAATTAAGTATTATTTTTTAAATTGCACTGCCTATCCTCCTTTTTTTTCCTTAAAAAAACGACAGATTTAGCAGAAATTAAGAGATAAAGTTATGTTCAAAAAGTGAGATACTAAAATAAAATTAAAAATAAGATAGTAATAATTAATGGTGCCCAATGTTCTCACAAATGCAAAAATCGACAAAACACAAAAAAAAAGAATTAGTTATGCCTCAATTCTATTGAAAATAGCCCCAGAATACCTGGAAAATAAAGTGTAGCAACAGTCCCAAAGTTTATAATCAGCCAATTAAACAGTTCATAATTCCAATATACATGCAACTTTGACAATAAGCAACAAAAGTCAACCATGTCTTCTCTTTTTCTTGGTCAACGAGAAAAAAAAAGAATGTTGCTTTTTTCTCACTTTTTTTTTTAATTTCCTTCAAATTTTTGTGTGTGAAAGGGAATAAATTAGAGAATTAATATAATTCCCATAAAGCTAAAAGTATAGACAAAAGAAATTTACGTGTGAGCCATGAGTCATAAGCCACCAGACAAATACACACACACAAAAAAAGGGGTCAAATTTTGGAAATAAGACACCATATTAGGACCCTCATACACATTATATGTCTATATTTGTAGACAATTTGAAGGAAAAAATATCTTTGAAGTGCACTTTATATTATTCAATTATCAGTAAATTGATTAAAATAAGTTCTTTTCTCCATATTGAGAATTATAATAAAACACACCTTTTAGGATGGTGTGCGTGAGCAGGGACAGAGCTATCCCTTAATATAGTAGACGTCAAACCCCTTTTAATAGTTTGTATATCTACTTTTTCATATTTTGAATTTGCTTAGTAAAAATTTTGGCTCCGCCACTGAGCGCAAGTCTGTTAATAAAGATATAAAACAAAAATAGTTTTCTAAATGGTGTTCGTTATTAATTCATATTGGAGTATAATTAAAATTAAATTCATACATAACAGGATTCATTATTTGGAATCAACCCTTTAGTACTGTACTCTACCCCCAAACCAGCAGCCTTCGCACCAAGCAAGACCGCTCTTGTCCCTTTCCTTTCTCCATTCCGCCCCCTTCTTTGCTTTGTTCCGATAGAATCTAAGACAAAGTGATTCATATGCCTACTTAACCTAAGTTTTTTCATTTTCAAGAATTCATACTTGAGATTTCTAATTAATTATCGTCCCATTACAATTAGTATTTCTTATTAATGGAGTAATTGGTATGAAACAAAAAGAGGGGTAGAGGGGGTAGGGGTCCCTTTAAGTGGGGTTCGTTAATCAAATAAATTAAATAATGCTACTTATGTTGACGCAATTTGATTTGCCTCTGAATATAATAATTTATACATTCTATTGGAGGATATTTAAGGATGTTTCAAGAAAGACATATTTAACGATATTGAATTGTCACAATTTTTCCTAACACTACTATATAATTACACTAAAAATAATCACATTTTAGTATTTAATAATTTGTCTTAGTTATAATTTTAATATTTATTGAAAATAATTATATTTTGAGTTATTATAAAATATTATAGGCTAAAAATCTATAACGTCACGTGTATGAATCCAAATTGTGTGTCATTAATTTAAAAGTAGTACACTATTTTAAAACTAATAAAATAACCTATAGGATATAGTATATACAACTGAATGAGAGTAAATCAATAGTTTTCTTTGTTATTGAGTAGAGATATGGAAGATGGATATAAAAAAAAATACAAATGAAAAGTATAAGTTATATAAATACAACAAGAATACAATTAGGAATTCAAAAAAATTATAAATATAAAAAATGAAATAAAAATATAAAATTTAAAATATAGAAATTGAAAACGAGCACAAGTAAATAAAACAAAAAATTATACCGAAAAAACTAAAAACAAACATAATGCATGGTGAAGATTTGTTACCTGAATCAATTTGACTTCTTTTCGAAATGAAATCAGAAGTTTGAAGGAAAAAAAAGAGAGGCACATAGATGAAAATGGAAATAGCGGGAATTTGGTGAAAAGTGGAGAGAGAAAAGATTTCATTTTTAATTTTTTTAAACCAAAAAACTATCAATAAGTTTGAGGGAAAAAAAAGGAATTATATTAGGATACTTTTAATTTGTTATTTAATTATAATATAATTCTGATTAGTTATATAATTTTTCCTTAAAAGTTTAGGGTTATCTCATTTGTATTTGATTATTTTAGGATGAGTTATATCAAATTAATAATTAGTAAATGATAAGTTATCCCTAGATGATGAAATAATAGTATTGAATTAGTTATCCCAAAATAAAAATAATAAAAATAATATAAATATTTTGAAGTCCGTCAAATCTTTTTTTTTTATTAAATAACATAAAATGAAGGATACTTTCATAAATAAGTTTTTTTCCATAGAAATTCTGCAATGCATTTTTTTTGTGGGGTGGGGGGGTTTCCTCACTCTCCCTCAGCAAAGAAAAGTAGGGGTGGGTTCGATTTCTGCGGTTCGATTTTTCTCTAAAATCAAAAACAGAACGGAAGGTAATTTGGTGGTTCGGTTCGGTTTTGCCCAAAAAAATAAAGCATTGGTTTTTTGGTTCAATTTTTTTCGATTCAATCTTCAGTTTTTGTTTGGTTTTTTCGGTTTTTAAAAATAATTTATAAAGTAAAATAATACGTTGGGTTGAGATATATCATTGTATAGATATGCTAAACAATTGGTAAAGAGTAAATCTTGGATTAGTACCATTATCACAATGTAAGAACTACAATTATCACCAAGAAAATTGCAAACATATGTTCTAGAAAAACAAATATCAAATACTCCTTGGAAGGTTCAAGTCAATTGTGTGTAGCCAAAAGAAATTATCAAGCAATTATCAAATACTCCTTGAAGTATCAATTAGTTGCAGGTGACAATAGCCAAAAGACTTCTCCTTGGAAGCTTCAAATCTATGTCTCTTTCGTGCAACAAGAAAAACTTTCCTTCTTAGCCATGTAGCCTATAAAGTATAAACGACGTAGTATAGCAAAATCGGTTTTTGACGGTTCGGTTCGATTTTAGAAGACCAAAACCGAAACCGCACAGAATCGTTTCGGTTCGATTTTTTACCGTGCAGTTTTTTTTGGTATTTTACGATTGGTTTCGGTTTGATTTTACGGACCCGCCTCTAAAGAAAAGTGAAAAAACATAATCAGTGAAATCTCACAAGTGGGTTTGGAAAGGGTAGAATGTACGCATACTTGATAGAAGTGGAGAGATTATTTCCTGAATTTTCCGTAAATACCTGAGTACTATTTATTTACAAGTAGGACTAATTAATGATTTTTTTTTTCATTTTTACAGTGATAAAGATGGTCAATTAGTAGTTACTTTAACTAGCCAACATAATGATTATGGATTAACTTGTGTTTCTTACATGCATGTGTAGGATTTGCCGACTCTTAGATTAGATCTCAATCTTTCTAATCTAAATTTACTTTTTCTTCTTCTTATTCAATATAGTTATAAAAATTCGAAAATTATAGACGATGATTAGGGATAAAGGTAAAATTTTCATCAATAATATCTAAAATTTACAATATGTATATATAAAAAGTAATTTTCACTATAAAAATAGTGCAAAAACTGAGAGACTAAGTCCAAAGAATTCAAAGAAAATCGATTCAATCAATCGTTTTTTTTTAAATTTCTTTTTTAAAATTGAGAGACAGTCGTCGATTTTATTTCGAACAAAAATGCACAAAATTGTAAAAGATAATTTTTTCACTTTTTGAAAAGAAAACTGACGTAATCTCTATTTGATTTAATATTTAGTATGATTTTCACTTATATACGTAATATAATTTTTTTCTATACTAAAAATATAATATTTTGATTAAAAAAAACATTTAAATAACCATCCTTAATTATTTATAGCTCCACCAGTGACTATGATCCATTATTCCATATGAATAACTTACAGTTCTTTGGTTGCAATTAATCTCTTTTAAGAGTGAAATTGAAACGATCTATTCCGTTGTTATTGAAAATACATGAAAGGTATACAAATTTATTTTGTCACAAGATTAGAATCAGGATAAATTCTTTAATGTACGAGTACATTAGTTGTGTATAAGGTCGTACAATGTTCACATCATAAAGTTAAGTGGAAAGTTCCTGATCGATTTAGTTTCAAGCTTAAGTTGAAGTTGAGGTTAATTTCACATGACCATATCGTTTAACCTATAATAAATTAGGTGGCTCATGACCTATCAAATTAAAGGTCTACACGTCTTCTTTTCAACAACACTAAATTTGCATCGTTTGGAATTCCGAGTAAAGTGTTATAATCATTTTACTGAAGAATGTTCGAGCTGAGGCCGCCATTACCGGAATTAGGCCCCACAGCAGTATATGTCCAGTTAAATGTATTTTTAGAAATTAAATGTTATTCACTCCAAAAAAAAATCATCCAAGGTCATGTTAGGGAAAGGAGGGGCAATTTTTTTAGTTTTTCAATAATTTCCTCCTTCAAAGTAAGTCCTTCCATCAATTAAATACTCGTTTGATTCATTAATTCTTAGAATAACATAAGATTAATCATGGTGGAAGTAGAAAATTAACTTAGGCCGATTTTTCTTGTGTAAAGGGAATTAATATGTTGAAATCTCTTGATTTTGAGCTAGTGTGCATATATTATGTACTTGGGATGGAAATTAATCTGGTCATTTCAAAATATAGAGTTTTAGAGTTGATTAGAGTATAGAACTTGTGAGTTCGAATCCCAAAGTATTTTTGGAAGAGTAGCTTATTAATTACTCTTATAATTGTTATTATCAGATGATTTAGCCTTAGGAAATATAATGAAAAAAAGGAAGATAATCAACAGCACAACTTACCTATTGCAACAGTTTGGCGCTCAAGTAGACTAGGCTTCTCAATTGAGTAGTTGTAAATCAATTTCTCATTACATAGTATAAAGTAAATTAGTGGGAGAAATTATACCTAGGCCTTCGGGCACGAAGTTTGGATGGCTAAATGTGTTGCTATTACTGCTAGCATAGGAATTTATTATGTAGATTATGATTAGTCCATGATTAGCAGTGATAGTCTAGTTCTTGATTGTTGACCTTAATATTTCTTATTAAAATGATTGATGGTTCTTGTAAGGTTTATGTATAAGAAAATTGTTAGGTTATTGTAGATTCTAAGACTTGTGATAATCGAGATGGGGAGATATTCGTATTAATTATTTCATATGAAATACTTGAGTAATGCATATTCATGAAATAAATGGGTGAATGTAAAATAACTTCATATTGATAATATCATATAATGAACATTTTGATTTACTTGTGGTTTCAAATATGGTGATTGTATTGTAGGTGATGGTTGTGTTTTTTCGTTTGTGTTATACGTGCATGTTAACTACTTCACTAGTATTGCATGTATAATATATGACTAGTGAAAAGGAAAGAACATGAAGTAAAACGATATCTTATGATCAAATTACATGCATGAATTCTTACTTGGATATTCAAATGTGTGTGATAATTCACTATGGTTATCATTGTGATGTATGACTTCATGTTGGATCGGGTACCACGCCAATAAACTAACTATTGGATCAGATGTCAACCTGATACATATTGAATCGGATGCCATGTCGGTATATATATATATTGAATCAGATGCCATGTCGGTACATATTGGATCGGATATCATGACGGTACATATTGAATCGAGTACCATGCTAGTATATATCAAATCGGGTACTATGTTGATACATATTGGGTCGAGAACCACACCAGTACATATTGAATCGGGTGTCACGCTGACACACTAATTATTGAAATAGGTCCCATGCCATCGCACTAACAGTTTGGGTGTGGATTCGATAAGAGTTTCATTGTTTACCATTATTTTTGCAGCACGATTCATAGACAATAACCAAGAAATTGACATTACTGTAAATGATCATGCTCATCCTGTGTATCCTATGTAATAATTAGTATAAAAGAATCCAAAGTCGATGTGTTGCTAATTTCGTATTATGATGGTGTTATCTGTGTTGCTATATGTGTGATGTGTTTGTGTATCATCTGTCTTACTACAATGTGATTATCTGTTATATTTCACATAATCAGGTAGAGATTGCGTATGATAAATTAGAGAGCTGTTGATGAATTGTTAAGCTGAAAATTGATGATTTAGAGACAAATTATGTTCTGATCTTATGATTATGTATATTAATGGCCCCTTAGGAAGGGATATGCAAGTTTTTGTCTCCGTGCAAGTCATCTTGATGAGTAGAATCACACTATGAGGGGATCGCTATAACGGATTAGGTCCCATTATAAATGACCAGTGCAAATAAAAATATAAAGGAGCCTTAAATTATTCTAATTTTGTCATATTGCAAGTAAGTCACTAAATATTCAAGGGCAGGTTATTGTAATGAGACTTGGGTGAGCCTGGAAAGTTGATTAACAGACTTTTCACTATGTACTTAATAATTACATGATCTTTGCAATATTATCTCCTTTTTTCGTAAGATTTAATTAATTTAGAATAAAAAATTCTTCTATCTAGGTGTTAAAATTTGAGAGCCTGCACGGCTCGATAGACTTATTGTGACAGAAATATAGCTTGTTCTTTGATCATAAGCTTTTCAAAAAAAAATTCTAATAAAAATATTATATTCATTCTTTGATTTAGTTTATGTGACATTCATGATTATTATTGCGACCGTTTTTGTTTTGCTATACGTTATGAACATTTTTTCTTTTCTTTTTTGTATTGTAAGAAAAAAATTTATTAGTATTTAAAAATAAAATTGTGAAATCACAAAAGGCTCATATGATAGACGCCACCAATATTTATTTTTATTTTGAATTGAAAATAGCTAATATTTTAAGATTTTCAAATCACCATTTTGAACTATATACATATACATTCTAACATCCTGACTCAATAAATTAAATTCACTCTCTCTCAATTAAACGTTATTTGATTGGCATATAAAATTTAGAAAGAAAGAAAAAAATTTAAAATTATAATTCAATATTAGTCATTAACATTGGTTATAAATAATTTCTTAAAATTAAATTATTGCTTTTTAATTTGAATTCGATTAATTTAAAATTTATAATATGTATGACTCATTTAGGAGAATTCCCCTTATTAGGAATGTGTCTAGGAGGGATTTCGTGCGTCTACGTGAACTCATGCTTCCTCCTTAGATTATAATAATAATGTTATATTGTAACACTCTGAAATTTTCAATCTAAGATCTGAATCATTTTTCATATGCGTATAGAATCATATTAGGTGATTCTAAATTACACATAGATATTAAGGTTAATTATTTATTGTGGAAATAGATTTGGAAATAAATTAAGGTCACAAGGATCCTTTAGCACAAAATTGAGTTGAAAGCTTCCTTATCGATTGAGTTTTAATATAAGATTTATAAAAGTTAGGTGATCCAATGAATTCTAAGTTGTACATTTATGTTCAAGTCCTTTCCTTAGCATTAAAGTATATCAGATTTAATTTAGGGTCACAAGAAATCTCAAACACCAAATCAAATTCAAAGCATCTCTATCAGCTAAGTTTCTACCTAAGTTCATATAAGGGTAAACTTGAAATGACCATATCTCATCATATAAAGAGCTAGGTGACCAACAACCTACCAAATTAAAGGTCTTTGAGTCTTCTTTCCAACTACACCAAATTTAAATTCGGAGTAAAAAGTTATGATCATTTTATTAGAACAAGAATGATAATAGTATGAGAAATTCTAAAAAAAACTTCCTTGGTTTAGAGACACGTTAATTCGTTTCTTGAAAATAGTTCGAGTCTCTTCCACGAGCAAATGGAAGAATAAATAACAATTCTATCTTTGGGATTCAATTAAACCACAAAATAAGTAGCATTCAAGAATGTTGTTCTTCTATTCTTGAATCGGTGATTTCACCTTTTTTATCAATATTTCTCAAGTGTTTTCAAGGGAAAGTATTTTTTTTATTGCTTCTTGAAGTGATATATTTTTAAAGAAAAACAATACTATTAATTGGATAAAAGTTCTTGAACATAAAAGATTTTCATTAAGAAAATGTTATTAATAGGTTCATGAATGTTACAAATACATATGTATCTTCAAGAACCTAAAACGTAAACTAAATTGAAAAATAAGTTTTCTATAAATATTTATTTCTTTTGAGACTTAAGAAACTTTTATCAGATGAATTATTTCAAAATTAATTGAAACACTAACTGTTACAATCCCCCCACTTGTTTCAAGAAATTTTTATCTTTGAAAAATTAAAAAAATATTTTGAGATACTAATCTAGCAACATGCATCAAGAACGGAGTCTTTTGGACTTGAACCATTAGCTAGTGAAGAGTTTCTAAATTATTTACTACTTAGTGAACGAATCTTGAACTAAGTAGTTCAGAATGAAGTAGAAAAATACTCCACACATGTCACTATGTTCCAGTGAAAATCGAAATAACTAAGTGCTTTAAAATTTCCCAATTAAAATTCTTGTTGAAGCGACCTCTACTTCATGACACTTAGTGTGATGAATTCATCAAAAGTAGTTTTGAACTCATGAATGTTACAAATAAACATGTATCTTCAAGAACCTAAAACGTAAAACTAACTAAAAAAATAAGTTTTCAACAAACATTTATTCCTTTTGAAACTTAAGAAACTTTTATCGGATAAATTATTCCAAAATTAATTGAAACACTAACTCTTACACATTTTACCGGAGCATGTCTGGACTGGACAATTAGGCGAGCTGAGGATCAATTTGACGATTCGCTGAATGGGTCCAACGGATCGCTGATTGAACTCGTCGAATAGATTTAGAAATCTTTAGAAACTGTTATTTTAGGTGATTAGAATCTCTTATTCGACGACTCACCAAATGGTTCGACGATGATACCTCCAAATCACCAATTCATCTGACGAAACTCATTTAAAGGTCTTTTCGTTTATTTTCATAATTTTCTTGCACTTTTAGCTAGAAGGATATTTTTGACCTTTAACCCTCTATCAAAAAATGAAAATCGAAACTTATAATAAAAGGAGAAACAATATCGTCATGTTTAACACCTGTCATGTAAACAAGTACATGCGGAGCTACAAAAGAATGATCATAGTACTACGTACTTCTTTCTTATCCATTTTACAAGACATCATGGCTCTCACCTTTCAACATATGACTCAGACTGCCCATACCCCTTCTTAATTTTTTGGTTTTATTATATATATATATACACTCTTTATTTATATTATAATTTTATGCAGCATTTAAAATTTAAATATAGAAGTCTGATATTTTCTTAAGATAAAATTCAGACTAATTTAAATTTATGTTGTATATAGTGGTAAAGTCAGAATTTTTATCAAGGGAGTTTAAATTCTGAAAAAATAGACACATGAATTAGTCGAAAGGGGGTTAGTTTGACATCTACTATATATACATAAAAAAAATTATTTTAACTATATATAAATAGTATAATTTTCTACCAAAAAGAGTTTGAATGAACCCCTCAAGATAGTGTAGCTCCGCTCCAGATTGCATAGGATCAATAAGACATTCTCTATCATGGTTGAAATTTTTAATTTTAAATGCTTTAATTTAAATTTTGAATCTTATTCATTCCACCATAATTTATGATCGATGATTATTTTAAATTTACATATATGGAAGCATTCATTAGCATGCAAGATTCTCGAAAATTGTATGCTTAAGATGCAAGTTTTAATGATTGTTAGCAAGACTTAAACTTGATTTTAGTAGGGTTTCATCACTCATCAGCTCCCAAGATAAGTTATAGAATGATCAATCACATGCGCGCATGCACACAACTGCTTATAAGGTAATGTAATTAAGGAGATATATTGAGTGTTATCTTGCATGTTTGAGCTGCTAGCGAGAAGCAAGCAACTGACTGCTGACGTGTTTATTTTTATTTATTTATTTTGTTCTAAACTTTTTTTAAAAAAATTTTGTTTGAGGAGCTTTCAATTATTCTACCTACTTCAACGGATTAATTGACATGTCTGCGTGTATTCATTTTTGTATTTTCTTTATTTTAATTTATTTTGTACCTTTTATTTTATTTTTTGGGGGATTTGTTATATATTAAATAATTATGTAAAAAACTATTATAAATCACTTTAATTAGTAATTCAAAATTTTATTTACAAAATTACCATAAATCACAATAATTAGCAACTTAAATTGTGACGGAGGAAATAACACATATATGGTACTACAAATCACAATAATTACCAAGTTAAAATTTAAAAAAAAAACATAAAAATTTTAAATGGTTCTTGAAAATTCTTCAGTGCCACATAAATAAAATGTTGATTGGCTCTCAAAATTTTATATATGTGACATAAATTGGAACGAAGTATGGAACATATATTATGTGACACTTCATAACTCTATCCTCACATGTACCTATTTTTTAAGCCCCCACTCTTCTATGTGGGAAATATATTAAGGTCATAAGAGACCTCTAGCACTTAGTCGAGTTCAAAACTTTCCTAAAGTTTGACTTTCTAGTCTTAGATTATGCAAGGGTCAACTTTAAATGATCATAACTCTTAGAACATAAAGAATCAGATGTCCCATCACCTACCAAATGAAAGCCCTTTGAATTAGCTTTCCAACTCAACTAATTTCACCTCATTTGAAGTTCGTAGTCAAAAGTTATGGTCGTTTTACTGAAAACTAACTGTCAGAGCAAAGGTGAATTACGAAACCTCTTTACGGGTCATAATATAAATCAAAGTATGGCCCGTCTACTAATTCGTGACAAAACTCCTGAAACTTCACATTTTTGGCCCCAGACTTTACGAATCATTCTACAGGTCGTAAAATCCTCTACGGGCCGTAGAATGAGCTCGTAAAAATGATCCAGCGACCCCGAAATTTGCCCAAAAGTTTACGAAACGCTCCCTACGGACCGTATCTCATAGTCGACCTGATCAGTGTTTTTTAAAGAGGGATATTTTTGTTTTTTCTCACCCTTTAAGCCTGAACTTGTCACTTTTCACTTAAGTAAACTCCTAAAACGTAATTCTTCATATCATTAACATTTAAACACTCTCCAAACTCAGAATGTAGTTTCTAAAAGGCAAAAGTTAGGGTTTTCAAGAACCTTCTTCAATTCCTTCAAGAAACTAATTCCCCAGGTATGTAAGGCCCTCCAAAAGCTATCCTACTACTATTCTAGTATCTTTAACTATCAGTTTCTACTCAAGATCATATTTATAAGTTGAGGTTAAGGTTTCCTCCATTACTAGTTAATTTCATCAAAGTACTTATTCATGTAATTTTCTTGGAAAAAGTCATGGTCTTTACTGATTTCACTACTAAGTTATGATCTTAATTCAAGGTTTCATGGTTAAGATTGCATCTATAAGAACCCTAGATATTACATGAAAGCCCCGTTATGTTTACAGTTTTGAGTTGAGTTTTAGGAGTACTTAAAGCTTCTATATTTACAAGATAGTTGAGTAACAAAATTAGGTTTTGAGATACTTTGCATTGATACAAGTTCAGACAAAGAGAAGTGATAAGTTGAGAAAAGTTTTAGAAAAGCTAAAGTTGGGCTTAGTCCCAAAAGCTTAAAAAGGCATTTTGAGAACTCTTACTCTTAAAGTTATGAGCATTATAAAACTCATTTTGGGAATAATATTGAGCACCGATATGAGTGAGAGTAACAATAACTCAAACTCATAAACTACGTAGCTGGCATAGGATAGGACTGTACCAAGAGTACAACCCTCACTTGCCACTGAGATGACCCAGTTTTTGGATGGATCCACTCCCCTAGTTTTCATCCCTTACCTTGGCAAAATATTGAATGGCTCTGGCAGCGTGGGCAAGACGTTGTATATGAAGCTCATAGTGGTGATTGTCGGTTAGAGAAACTTCCCAAGCTAAAGTAATCTAGTTTCTACATACAGAGTTTCAGCATATGTTTTTACTTTTAGTATGTACGTTATTTATTACTTATGTTTTCCTATTTGGAGACATGTTTTAGTTACTTTGAGTATAGTGCATTATCCTAAGTTCCTCAATTTTGGCTATTTTACATACCGTATTTCATGTACTGATGTCCTTTGGACTTGCATCGTTTTATGATACAGACGCAAGTGACAGAGTTCCTCAGCAGACGCCCCGTTGAGGACCAACTATCCATTCAGCTATTGGTGAGGCCTCTTACCCGTCAGAGGCTTTGGAGTCTTTATCTATATTTTCTTTCTAGTATTTCTTTTCAGTTGTGGTTACCGTGGGCCTGTCACGGTAATTGTTTTAGATTATTCTAGTTAGAGATTCCATAGACTTTATGACAGGAGTTTCAGTTCTCATTTTTAGATGTCATTGAGATATTTCCTTTGTTTAGATCCTTCAGACTATTGCAATTCCTTTAGTACATCTTATCTATGCCTAACTTTATTATTTAAGTCTTCCGCTGAGTAAAGTAGCCAGACGAAGTGGTTCGCTTGAGACCAGAGATGGTTCTAGGTGCCGGCCACGCCCAGGGTGTAAACTCAGGGCATGACATATCATTTGAAATAACATAAAATACACTATAAGTCACAATAATTAACAACTTGAAAATATTTAAAATATATAAAAGTCTCTATCAATGTCACATAAATCAAGACAAAAAAAATAGCATATGTTGAGCGCATGGTTACACAAATTTTCGTAACTAGTAATCTTGTATATAAATATTAAAATTATAACCTGAAAATAAAGCAAATTACGAATTTCATAGTATGAATTAGCAAACTTGATTTTCGACTGCAAATTATAATTCCGGTCTTTAATATTTTAGTTGATTAGAATTACATGTAATTGGTACGTACATGTTTAATTAGTATGTGGTTCTATCTTAATTTAATACGAATTTAAACAATTATTATTGGCATCTCCATTAATTTTAGTTGCTTTTTCCTCTTTATTAGAAAGCTTATACATATATACAGCCCATTTTGATGTTTAAAATCAGTACTTTTAAAATTAAAAAAAAAAAAAAGTACAGCAAATTTATTTATGGAGTAATGTGTATCTAATTAATCACCCACATAAATATCATCAAACAGTAAATATTTAAAGTCTCCACTTGCATCGTTTGATTGTGATGACCAGGTTGGCTCGTGTCTCAATTATAAAGTTTCCTGCGTTTGAATGGTGGTTTGCCATTGTACGATACGGTATGGTACGATACGATAATATATAATATAGTATAAAATAATATAATATTTAAATAAATCATATAGTTTGCTACTGTTTAATGGTAAGCCTATTGTTTGATTTGACTGTATGATATTTATCGTAACTGATAAATTTATAAAAATGTCCTTAATTTTTTTAATAAATTTTTTTAATAAATACATAGAATCAAGTAGAAAAATAAGCTAATATATCTTAAATCCATACAAATAACACATGAAAATAAAAAAGTAAGAATTTTTTGAAAATGAACCTCAAAAAATAAACTGAATAGCGAGAGGAAAAAAAAGAGGAAGAGAAGTTTTAAAGGTTAATGCGGAGGAAAATTAGTAATACAAAAGCAGGAGATATATTAAGGTAAAGTTTCATTAAGAATAGAGAATAAATTAGAATTATTTAAAGTTAAGTAAGGGTATAATTGGAAAAAAAAGAACCATAGAATATCACTAAATTGGTGGTTTCAAAAAGTGCGGATTTTTCATCGTTACAAAACTATGAAACCAAATCATACTATACTATATAATTAATGAAACAATCAAAACAAGCATGATTCTCTAACTAACTATACCACGAAAACCACCATCCAAACAAACTTAGGAGTATGAGGATCATAACCATATATAATTTAAAAAAAATAAAATAGTGTTTAGATTATTATTAATGTGGTTATTCTTTTTGTTAGTCTCATTAGTATTTTGATGGTTAACATGAATCTACATTATTATATTTGTATTTATTTTTTTCATTTCCCTTTTAGTATTTTTATTTTTTTTAATTATAGAACAGTTTAATTAAACTCTTTCAAACGATCAATTATTTTGCATTATGCGAAATCTAATATTGTTTGTTTGAAATTTTTTTTTTATTTTTTTAGTGCCTTTAATTTCAAGCATTGCAATAATTCAACAAAGTCCTTATCAAATCAAAATTAAATCATTATTTTCTTAACGTGAGGAATAACAACAACAACATACCCAGTGAAATATCACAAGTGGGGTCTGAGAGAGTAGAATGTACGCAAACCTTACCACTACCTCATAGAGGTAGAGAGACTGTTTCTTGGGAACCCCTGTCTCAAAAACCCATAAGCAGAATAAACTAGATATGAAAAAAGAAAGAAAAATAAAAGGAGCAAAAGGAGGGACTACTAAAGAAAAGCACATGATAGTATGTAAATACATTAAAATTAACATATCAAAATAAAAAATGACAACACAAGATATAAAGGTGATGTAAATACGCTAAAAGTAAACAAATATAAGACTAATCATGATAACATACAATGTAAAGATATCACTACTCCTACTAACCCACTATTACAAAGTCGTATATCGACCTACCCCTACTAACGTGAGGAATCAAAATACTTTTTAATTTTTTCTTTTTATTGCTACAGTAACTTGTTCTTTTCAGATTTATTACCACAGAGTGGACAGTAAAAATAAAGGTTAAAAAATTGGACCACAGCCACTTAACAAGCCTGAAAGATATTGGATTTGCAACCAACAATAGGTTAAAAATCAATCATAAAAATCTTCAGAAAATCTATTAAACAGATTTGTCAATTTAACATATATGCACAAGATTTAATATTACAAAAGACAAACCAATAACACCATGCATTTATTTTTTTCCCTTCTAGAATTGCTGTAAAATTTTGTCAATATTCTTCACAAGGAAAAAAGATGACTGCTTTGCTGCAGCTTTGTGGTTGGGATTTTGGGAAAAGAGTATAAATTGTTATAGAGTTTGAAAAGATTTATACTATCAAGTAATGTAAAAAATAAAAGAAATTTTAAAGATAATGAAAGTTCTAGTAATTGAGTATGTAGTTTAAGATTTGAATAAGAAATTTTTTACACTAATAAAAAGTGTATAAATTTTAATATTGTGTAAAAATATTTATATCATTAGACCAATTAAAGATAATTATAAACAAATTATATATAGGACCAACACATGATTTTTTTATCTTGATTTATGTGATATTGCTAGATTTTTAATACATATATTTTAAAAAATTTAAGTTGTTAATTGTTATAACTTATAATACATTTTATGTTATTTTTAAATAATATATGTTACTTATTTTTTTTCCAATTTATGTTGCACCTATAAAATTTTGAGAGTATATCGAAAATTGTATTTACTTTTTTAAATATTTTAAATTATTAATAGCTGAAGTAACTGAAAAATAATTTATTAGGGGTAAAATTGCAAAATCAAACAGCTAAAACATGCACGTCAACGGATAACTATTTTTTAAAAAAATGATTTATTAAGGGTAATATTGTAAATTCATAAATTAAAACAATCGAAGAAATAATTTATAGAAATAATGTCGTAACATTAAACAGCTAAAACACATACATCAATCGACAGTTATTCATTTAAACAAACAATTAAAACAGATATGTCAACTATAACGTGTCTGCTTCAAGACTCTTATATATATATATTAGTAAAGTAAAGTAATACTAATGACATATCTTTAAATTTAACCGGTGGATACTTTCTAAAAAAGGAAAGCCTCAAAATTTGTCAGATTGCATCAACTTCAAAAACAAACAAGAGGAAGAAAAAGCTTCCCTATTAAAAAAATGTAAAAGTAATTTGCTGATTATATGAAACATAAATGTGTACTAAGTTTGATTGGTTGTACCTTGAGGCTGATACTAATTCCCATGGCACAAGTTATAACTGTTGAGATTCTTGTAATGATAATAATAATAATATTGTCTGAAATATTTGAATACAAATGACTGAGTTGATACACTAATTTTGATTATCTATAAAACCTTTACTAACTGAAGATAGGTGTTGCAATAAGAATCACGGCTATCTGACTGTACAATATATGCACATAACTAACTCATTAGATCCCTTTGAAAAGGAGGAGGTCTCACCAACTATTAATGGAAAGATGTCCAACTGAACTTCTATTGTCCTGAGTACATGAATCTGCATCATAAAACAATGACGCCAAATGGCATCAGGACATGGAAGGTAAAATATGTAAAATGTCAAAAAAGAACTCATGTTCAGATATTCTAACTCAAAAACTCAACTCAGAATAGCTAAGCCATGAAATCATGCGCTGTAAATAAAATACAGTTTTGATGTGTTAATAAATGCAACTCAATGCATGAAAATTATAATACTCAATTACTCTACTCTGAAATATAACTCAACTCAAAGGCTTAACTCAGAAATAACCTAGTGACATAAGTAATACAATATAAATAAAATATCTGATTTAATGCATAAACAAATGTAACTCAATATATGAAAATAATATACTTTAACTTGGTGAGTTTCTCTAACTGACAACCATCACTATGAGGTTCGTGATGATATAAAGTCTTGTCCACGTTGCAAAGTCATCCAATATCTTGTCAGGATAAGGGACGAACTTAATTTACTAATCAATCTGATAGTCTTTCTCAGAGACAAGTAAAGAGTCATACAGATATTGGGATGAGTCTATCCTGTGTTGGTTACGTAGTTTAGGGAGCTGGAGTTATCTGAATTTGTATCCAAATCGATGCTCAATACTACTCTCAGAATAATTTATTATGCTCATCTCAATGTTTAAAGATGTTACCTTTTTTGGTTTGAGGTAATTACTAAAATTAGCCTCTTAAAAGAGGAAACTGCTTTTGAAGTATCTTAATACTTATGTAAAACTCAAGGTTTCTCTTTAAACTATCATTTTTGAGAATTACTTAGTTCCATGTACTCTTCTTAGAATTCTTTTAAATTTCTTTTAGAGATCAAATTCATACAATTATGTGGTTAAAAGACTTCTTACTCAAATCATGCTCAAAATACGATTAAATGACTTCCCTACTTCACCTTATGCTCAAAAATTCTTGTTTAAGTAATAAATTAGTGAAAATTAATATTCTTTAACTCGAAGCAACACATGTAATGATTAATTTTTAGTTTCACCCAGGGTTCATGTAAATGTAAGCATGAATCTCAAAATTTGACTCAACTATATACAACCAAATATAATACGTTAATTTAATTAAAAAATATACAAAACTCAAGAACTGGGCTAGAATTCAACAATAGGCTTATCTCGAAATTTCTCAAAAAAAACATAGATTACTCTTTTCTAAATTCTGCACATATAGGGTGTGTGGACAAACTAGTCCAACACTTTAGAAGCCTTACATACTTGAAGTGAGGAATTACTGCACAAATTTTAAAAGTTAGGTCGAACCCAAGATTCTCCTTTTCTCTTAATTCACTGTTCTCAAAAGTTTTTAGTGTTAAAGTGAAGAAAGTAATGTTTAGGAACTGACATGAGGTCGAATTCGATCTCAAAACGACGTGGATTGAGTATAGGAGGGATGGAAAAAAGATAGAAATGTCCCTCATTAAAATTAAAAACAGACTCAAAAATTTGATCTGTGGTGAAACAAGTCCGCGACATGGACTTGCTCCGTCATAGTTTATTTTTTTCAGGAACACATAAATCGCGTTCAATGAATATATTTTATGAACAATTGGTAAATTGCATTCAAGAAATGTGATTAATGAATAAAGTCTGTGATGCGAAGTTGGCGCGTACTGCTTGAGTTCGCAAATCTTTTCTAAAAATTTCATGCACAAAAATTCTGTCTAGGTCCGCGACACAAACCCAATTCGCCATAATTCAAATTTTTTATCTTCTCATAATTTAGACTATTTTTATTAGGATCGTACGGAGTATTATAACTTTTTACTAAACTTTTTGATAAAAAAAACTTGTAAAAAATTATAATTCTTTCCTCATTATTTATTCCATTGTTCAAATCTAATTTCTCCCTTCTTTTCTTTCTTATTTTGAACTTCTCCTTTAACTTTTTGATCAAATAATTTATAAAAAATTATATTTCTTTCCTCGTTAATTATTGACATTTATTTCATTTCTTCACATGGTTTTGACTTTTTCAGCCCGAAACTAGTTTAAATGAGTTTTCTCGGGTTTCGGCCAAGGGGACCTCAAATTAAAATTCTAATAATTTCGTTGGATCCGGAACATCAATTTTGGTCTAGAAGGACCCTTCATTTAGTTTCCGAAGCTTTCGGGTGTGTTTTGGCCCTTTTGATTATTTTCGATATTGGGAATTGGGACCCACATTGAAATAAAACAACCTCCGATGGGAATTTCGTCTACACCGTTGAGTCCGAAATATCGTTTCCGATCAGATTTCATATATGGAATGTATTTTTCCGACTCCGGATGAAGCCGGAGCATTGAATTTAAGTTTGAGAGTTTGCTGAAAATGCTGAAGCGGGGATGACGTGGCCCAATTAGGCGCTGCCACGTGGCAGACGCAATATATATATATAAAAAAATACAGATTTCTTCTCAAAATTTTCTAGGTTTCTCACAAACTTCAATCGACGATTTCTCCCTCGATTTTGGTCCGATTTGGGCGATTCAAAAGGCTAAATTGCGTAATTTTTCGAGAGGAACACCATGGAAATTTCAGAAATTAATTTTGGTGCGCCGTTCGAGGTAAAATTTGCTGGTTTTTGCTGGTTCAGATGTCTTTTTTTGGAGACTTTAAATATGAGATTTCTACCTCGTTTTAGCTCCGTTTTTGAAACGGTTTTCGCCGTTGAATTCCTTATTACCAGGAGAACATTTTTATGTATAAATTTTCAGATTTCTGACGACTTTTTCCGGTGACGAAATTTTTGGACCATTTTGCCCTTTTCACCGAATTAATTGATTTTAGTGTCGTTAGATTCGTTATGTGATTGTGATGTTATACTTGAATAGATTTTGGTGATTTGGAGTATCGTAGGGAGGGAAAAGCTTCGGAATTGACACGATTCGAGACTTTATATAAGGCAAGTGGGTTTCTAACTTTTTGTTAAATATGTTGAACCTTGTATGCTCTAATGTGTATAGAATTGAGTATTTTGGGATAGAGATGGATTAATGTAGGCTTTGATCAAAATATTTTGAATTGAGTAATTATTTCTATGGTGATATTTGACTTGTGAATTAATTGTGGAAGTGTATCTTAGGGAAAATAATGAATTATTCGATATTGATATCGAATTGGTACTTGTTTTGAGATGTGACTGTTGTTGAGGTTGTGATAGTATTGAGATATTAAGGATATTGCAATATTTATGGTATTGGGTAATACCCTTATTCTTGTAATTTTTCTATGTGTGATTTATGAAATATTTTAATATTATAGAAACTGAGGCAATTAAATATAAATGTGAGTTGGTGTGGTGTTGTGATACTTGAATTGAAAATGTGGCTAAGTGACGAGAATTCTATTTTTGAGATATATTGTTGTAGTTGGTGATTATGAGTTGATTTGTTTGTGAACTTCATCTCATGTTCATTCATTCTATGTTACACATAATTTGCATTGATTCTGGATATTGATATGAGTGAGATGGTAAAAAAAAAAAAAGAAATTGGGGCCGAGGTCTTTGCCGGCGATATTGTGATGCCGAGGTCTTTGCCGGCGATGTTGTGATGCCGAGGTCTTTGCCGGCGATGTTGTGATGCCGAGGTCTTTGCCGGCGATATTGTGATGCCGAGGTCTTTGCCGGCGATGTTGTGATGCCGAGGTCTTTGCCGGCGATGTTGTGATGCCGAGGTCTTTGCCGGCAATTATTGCATAAGCATTGCATCTCATCCTTGCATATTGATATTGTGATGTCGAGGTCATTACCGACAGTTCTTGCATACGCATTGCATCTCATCCTTGCATACTATTATGTGGCATGGTGTTATGCATGTGATTGATTATGTTACCACTTGTGAGTTATGACTTGTGATTTGATGATTGTGATATACTGGAAAACTATCTTTATTGTGTATTATGTGTTTTGGGCTGGGACTTTTCTGAGTGCAGGATTGTAGTTTGGCGGTATGTGGTTGGGTGTGAAGGAGTTACTTGGTTCTTCATTGTTTTACTCTAGGTTAGTTCCATTTGCTGAGTACCGTGTTGTTTTTGGTACTCACCCCTTGCTACATTTTTGTAGGTTGCGAGCCCGGTCCCTTTAGTTAGAATTTCCTCATTTCAGGATCGAGCTTCTGGATTATCCTTAAGGTAGCTGCTTATCACATCGGTGGACCTTCAAGGAATCCATTATTATGTTACGTCCTATTTGAGGACTAGACATTTGAGACATTTATTTTATTCGAGTACTATGTATCTAGAGGCTTGTACATGTGACACCAGTTCTGGGATGGTTGTAGTTTGGTTTTCCTATGATTATTTGCCATATTAGACTATTTCCTCTTCCGCTATCATTGTTATGTTTGGATCAGTAGGTGTTGGGCTGACTCGCCTTGGTGGGTTAGGTGAGTGCCATCACGCCCGAATTTTGGATCGTGACACTCTCTTTCTCTTCTTCTCTTTCTTCCTCTTTTTTTAAATAAAAAAAATGATACACAACTTTTCTCATTATTGTCATTTATTTCATTTCCTTAAAATGCCTCTCTTACCATTTTCTTTTCTCTCTTTTTTTCTATAAATACAATTATCTTAACATACTAAACTATTAAAATTCCTTATATAATTATGAGTCTTAAACAGGCAGGAAATCACGTAATAATAGAGGATATTAATATTAATTGGACAGCAATTTAACCGTTTATTCAACTGTTTATTTATAAAGTTTCTTTACTTCATTTCTCCAATAATTAAAGTAGTTATTATACAATTGTGAGTGTTAAATTAACTTTTTATTTTATTTATCCTTACAAATTCACTATTTGATGCGCGCCCCCTCTCTCTATATATAATTCTCATTACTAGACTAAATTTATATAAAAATATTCATCTATTCACTTATAAATTTATAATCGTATGAAGCGCGGATATGTATTAGTTATCAATACGTATAGTGGTGGAAAGTAATGTATATGTAGTAAAATTAATGAGTTTTCTTACATAATTAATAGAGTCTCAAATACTTTTACTCACTATATTTGTTAAAGTTATTAACTTAATGTTAATAAATTGAAAATATAATAGAAAAAAAATTGCGCTACCTTAATTTAGATAAGCTACTAAAACTATTACTTATTTTGAAAAATGAAAAATATATAAATTACGTAATAAGGTGAACAAACAAGTTATTTGTATGCTTTTGACTTGACATGAAATTTTAAAAAGTAAATTATAGAAAACTTTTAAATTTTATCATCTTAAGCTAAAAAAATGGAAAACGTACCTAAATATCCATTTATCTTATGGACCTAAATATATTTAAAAATTAGAATTTAAAAGATATTAAATTAATATTAATAAGTTGCATTATAATTAAAAAATTATTCTACCTTTATAAAAAATAACAAGAAAAGATAAAAATCAAATTCAGAAAAAAACAATTGACAAGCAAATTTTCACGGAGAGACTATAATTATCTATGTGAGTGTAGATGATAAAATTCGCGTCGAGAAAATAATAATTCAGAATGAAAATATCGCAATAATTGTAGTATTTGATTTAATTATGTGAGTATTACAATTCATATAAATCCTCTGATTCGCCTTTTCAAATATGAATTCAAGGGCTCTTGAGTCTTGATCTTGAATTCAAGGGTTTTTAATCTTGTTCTTGAACTTGAATGCTTGAGTGTTTGAATTCTTGAACTTGCAGGAAATATGCGGCATTTGATCCACGAGTCCTCTCTAGTTTTTGTTAGAATTTGTGATGTTATTTTTTTGAATTATAAAACTCTTATTTATAATTATGGAATAGAGAAAAAATATAATAGGAAACCTTTCGTTCAGCCAATTGATTTAAGTGACATGACATATTGTCATTTTGACACATGGCATGATCCTATTCGCTTCTTAGTTTGACTTGGTATACCACATCATTTGACATGTGGCACCAAGATAGGCCTATAGGATAAAATGATATTGGGCTTATAAAATTAGGTTCATCTATTGTAGTCCAAATCAATTAACTTGGACTTTATTAAATTAGTTCCATTATATTAATTTCATAACATATATTTGAACTAATGTATTTATACATTTAAAAAATAATTGGAATCAATGATTATACTGAGATAATATATATAAAAAAAGTTATTGAAAAATGAAAAAAGTCTCATGGTTAATGAAATGAGTGGACTCCTTATAAAGTTTGTACAATCCTCCTTCATTTGAATTAGCTTTTTGACTGTAAGTTAGATCAAAGACCTAATTTTACGTAGTATCAGGATTTAATCGTCTTTTCTTTAAAGTAGAGAACATGAGGGTAGTAATAACAAGTACTCAACAAAAAGGTACTGTTGGCAGACTTTGGGAAATAGACTAATTGCAATGCTGGGTATGACAAGACAAAATAACTGTGAAAAATCATCATGTAATGATTATTTTCAAATCTAATGAAATATATGTAGGGTTCTAATTAATAAATTTATATTAGGAATTCTGCAGTACTGTTAGATTTGTGTTAAATGCATAATTAAGCAAATGCATGCCTGCATTATTTTTTTCAGTCTTTTCACGTTCTACAAGTCTCTCTTCTTCCATTGTATAATCATAATTTAAAAAAAAAAAACTTAAATAAATGATTAATTAAGCTAACGGGTAGGTGAAGATTTAAAGTATCATATATGTATATAATAAGTATGTACATTCAAGTTGGTAGTAATGATAACCATAGTGTTTGGACCAGACTTCTTTTAGTTAAGGATGGCAACGAGGCGGGACAGCGTGGGTTTAGAATTATACGAGACGGGGCAAGTTTTGTCACGCTCTAGGCAGGTACCCTTGGTGGCCGGTACTTAAAGAACCATTTCTGATTCCCCAAGAGAACCACCTGGCCTCATCATCAGATCTTACTCAACAACGGAAGAATACTCAATAAAAGCATTAAGGAAAAGACAAAGATGTCATAAAATAATCTCCAAATAGATCAAGTCTAGAATATGAAATGCTCAATAATACTCTACTCAAGGTCTATGAAGCCTCTACTCTTAACATCTAGATGGTGTCATGACAAGTCATGGCTACTCAACTCAAAAGAAGATAGAAATAAATAATGAAATAAAAGAAAGGTCTACAATGCTTTAGAATGATTTTAGAAAATCATTTTCGACTAAAAACGGCCTATTTAATCATGGTTTAAGTTTAGGAGGGGTTGAGAAAGGTCTAGAATGCCCCTCACGAAATTTAGAAAAAAAATTCCGACTCGGGATATGGGCTCCTCGACAACCTTATGTCATTTGGGTGTTTTTTGCTGAAAATTCTCCGAACGAGTTTTCCAATCCCGTAAAAAAAATTTGGACGAAAACCAAGTGTTGGTCCGCGGCAGGTGCACATCACACACTTGTCGGTAACCCTCACTGGAAATCGTTTTCGCATCGAAAAATTATTTTTTGATCTGGTTGCTCTAAAAATCAACCAAGACCATATTTCCACTCAATCTTTCATGCTGATCATAAATCCGGTCTTGGATTTGCCATTGGAGCATGGGAAGACGCGTTATGTGCATATCTCTCCTCTAGGGGTATTTTGGTAAATTTTTGTTGGGTGTTATTTAAAGTTATGTGGGGCAGGGCGGGCGCCGGGCGGGTTGAAGTAACTATTTTTAAAATCAATGCGGAGCGAAATGGGGCGGGTTGCGGGTTTAAAAAATTAAATAGGAATTCGAAGAAAATTAAATCTTTCTAATTAGTAAAAATCAAAGATATAAACTTTTTATATTAGACATTGACTTTAATTTTATTTTTTTCTAAAATTTAAACTAGACATATTCGGTAAATTGTTAATTGTTAAAATGTTAATTAGAAACTTTTGATTAACGATTAAGAAACAATTATCGAAATGTCAACTAAAAATAATTAATTAGTGAAAATTTTAAAACATATGAATTTTTATTTTTCATATTAAATTTAATTTAAAAAATAAAAGAATTTAAAAATGTAAGCGGAGCGAATTTATGCAGAGCAGGTTGAAAATTTAAAAAAAAAAATCATACAGAGCGATTTAAAAAAATTATGGATTGAGCTCAACCCGCCCCGTTATCATCTCTACTTTTAGCCAGGGACCTTATAATAAAGATAAATAAAACATAAAAAAAGGCCTAGACAAATATTTAATATAAAATACCTCTTATTTGATAACTCACTTCCTAGGACACACAAAAACTCTGTGGTCCATAATTCTATTCCATATACATATACTAGATATACGGAGAATATATAAATGTATACAAATGTTATTATATCTAATTAACGAGAAAATTTTATTGTTATACAAATGCTCTACATATTTAATGAGAAGAATCTACTTACGCCTTATTTTTTTATTTACTCTAGAGAAAATGAACTATCTACCCGTTGGGAAGCTAGATATATTATCAAGTAAGTTATTTAATGATATTAATAACTAAGCCAACACACCAAAGTTGGCCACGAAGAGGAATGTTTAGCTACATCAAATAAAGTGCTTTGATAAGAATAACTAAGCTGACACGTTGAAATTAATTGCGCAGCTTCAAAATTAGTTATACTGTAATGATGGAAATAATTTTGGTACCTGACCAAATTGTGTTTCTCATGGCCCTCAAAAAATGGGATTCATCAATTCATCCCCACTGAACAATATGCGAATTTTATTAGTACTGTTTGCGACAAATTTAAAATGATAGAAAATAAATTACAATTACAAATAAAATATGAATAAACATAATTTTATTCATATAAATAACGTGGATACAAATTTTTTTTCTCTCTTGAGATTTCTTCATCCATGATGGCGTATTTCTCAAACGTGGAATGATTTTGACCTCATAAAGTCATATTTTGATCTCTTTATGAATATCCTCGGAATTCATGGGATATTTGAAGTACCTTTTTAAAAGAAATATAAGTTAAGGTTTAGAGTAGATGACCCTACCAAAAACCTGATTGAAATCGAACACGTCTTCTTGAGTCCGATCAAATTTGAGGGTATATATTATCAAATTTCATACATAGAACAGTTCAAATTGTTGAAATTGTGTAGTCTTGAGAGATCAAGTTGTGTCTTTAGTAAGCACAGTATTAAAGATTGACTTTTGTGAAAGCAACATTACTTTAGCCCTAAAAATCAAATCCGTACAAAATAAAGTAGATTTTGTAGGTATGACTTTTAACACAACAACCAAAATGCACGTTGTAGCTAATTAAGACCAAACAAATTAAAGTAATTATAATTAGTGTCTATATATATAGTTTCAACCTCTCCATTTGCTTTTCCTCTCCTTTAATATAGGGATAAACTTTATAAATCATATACCATAAAGTAATAATTATCATCTATTCGAACTCTATTAAATTTTATTAAAAATTCTTCAATTTATGAGAAACGTGGATACATTAAATTTCAGATTGATACAAAAATTACAATTCATTAATTAACAGTTTTAGTTGAGCGAAAAGGGGAAGTAAACCGTGATTTATTCCTCTAAAATTACGCAGATCTAATTTATGTGAAACTTTTCCATTTATAACAGTCTTTCAAAATTCAAAAGAAAGGTAGATTGCAGCTTCTTTCCACGATTCAAAAAAAAAACTTGCAGGTGAATGTAGAAAAATTGATATCAACGTTGTCTTGCAATTGATGAATGATGAATGTGTCTATATTGTTGCGGCATTCAGTGATTGGGGAAAGTGATATTAGTTACCAACTATACAAAAGAATTGAAAATCAGATACAAAATCAGACTCCTCTGTTATACTTGATACAACAATTGCACATAACCTATTTTGTGTCATGACTGATTGCACTTGAAACAAAATAAACATAAACACATATATTGTATTCAAGAACTTTGTATTGAATACAAAATAAACATAGTTCATTCAACTTATACAAAAAAGTGCATATGACTTAAATTTTTTATGACGAATGATTGTATTGAGACAAAATAAAAAGGAACAATAATTATTGTATCACAACAGTGTATTAGATACAAAATAAGGATATTTTCAGTCATGAATGTTTCTATTTGAAACAAAATAAACAGAAACCCACAATTATTGTATCACAACAGTATATTAGATACAAAATAAAAAATACTTCAGATAATTGTGCATCCTCTCTATCTTACTTGATACAAAAAGGGACACATAACTTGATTTTATATCATTTGATTCAAAAAATAAACAGATTCCCAATAACTCAAAAATTTGTATCAAAAACAATACAATCTTGGGTAATCAATTATCCTCCTTGTGGGGGGTTTTATGCGCTTAGACATTTGGAGTAGATATTGCAATTTTCTTCAATTTCTTCATACGTGTATACTTAATCGTGAATCTTCTTTTACCTATTCTCTACCCAATTAGGATTTTCAAAGTCCTATATACGATCAGACTTTGGTAATTGGGTAATCCTAATATTGAATGAAGGAGCATTGTCCACGAGTTATCAAAAATAGAAAAAAAAAAAGATGAAGAAGCAGACGAACGTACACTGCAAAGTCGAAGAGCATAGACGGGAAGGAGATATGGTAAATTTGAAATTCAAATTCGACAACCATGTTCGTGATTTAGGCGAAAATTAGGACAGTGAAGTCTGAAAGTTAATATGTTTTAAATTTGGAAGAATTTGGGCAAGATATTATGTATCCGCGTGAGAGCTATCTAGGAGGAGAAATAGGAATTTTTGAAATATTTTGATACGGCAAAAAAATAATAAATAAAATAAAAAAATATGTTTAATTAGGTCATTTTTCCTTAATATAATTTGCCTTTTAAACATTCTTCGTCGTCTTTTTTACTCTACAACGCAGATTTTCATGCTAAATTCAGTAGTGGCACTATCACAACAACAAATAAAGGATTTTGTTGTAGTTATTTAGTGGTAATAATATAAATGCAATTCTATTATATGTAGCAGCAATTATACAATATAAATATTGATAACCCACACTCTATATAAATTTCACTAAAAAATTTAAGGACTTTGAATGAAATGGCATAATTCAATTATAGTTGACTTGACAAAAATATATTATTACTAACTCTTTGTTTGGATGGTTGTTACCCACGGTATGGAATTGTATTGCATGCTTAAATACAATGTTTATTTAAATTTTATTGTATCGTACCGTTTGAAGTCATTGTTAGGTATTGATGAAAAGACTCAGTTTATGTAACGAACAATTTGATGCGATCGTATCATTACCTTAATATATATTTTTCTTATTTTATTTTTATTTATTATTTAACAATTATATTTCATTACCTCATACCCTATTTTTCTTGTAAGTATCACTCGACTCATACATGTATATTATTATATAATAATGAAAAACAATATAATCTATATAAATATTATATTTATTAAAATAATAATATACAATATAATATAATACAATACGATACGTTAATAATAAGCGACAACCATCCAAAGTGAAATGTATCAGCAAGTAGTGTACCTCGATTAGTTTGTGGCACACATTTCCTGGCCTATTTAAGGTGAAATTAAAAGACCATAGCTTCTTTTTTCTGCAAGGCTGAGAGAAAAAGAAGAGTAAAATAACTTTAATTTGATGACAAGTCAAAAATTGTGGGCGATTTATAAATTAATAATACTTATTGTAAAATTGGCCCCCCCTAAAGCTGCTGGCATGTTGACACTTAACTTCACAAAAAAAGAAACAGAGAGGCTCCAATCTTTATCAACAGAGAAGACAGAACCATGGACATTAGTACAGTTCGATGATGTATATGTAACACTAACATAATCAGAGCCCACTTTTGCCCATATACAATACACTTCTGCTTTGCAGAAACCAATGCACAAAACTAGCGCGCATTAATTTTATTTTTGAATTATTAATAGTTTTAAAAATATTTTTCTATTTGACTAATTAAACTAAAATACGTTCTTTAACTTGGCAAGAATTTAGAGGTGTATTTCGCTGTTGTTACAATATATTAGGGTGTATTTAAATTCAGCTAGTCAGGTAAAGGAGTGTTTTCAACACTATCAATAGTTCAGAGATAAAGTTAATAATTCATATCGAGTTTAGGAATATTTTAAATACTTTTCTCTTAATTTAACCATCTTCAACCCTACGTCTACGTCAAATTCTATTTTGGTATAAAATTTAATATTTTAAAGCTCTAATTCAAGATCAAATGCTATATTATTTTAATGTGTAAATATTGTTAAATTACACTAATTCACTTTATTAAATATTTTAATATTATTATATTATACAAAACTTTTAGCAAATTCCAACCAAATAAGAAATAATAATTAAAAAAAAAAGAGAAATATTCTTGTTTACTGCAGTTTATTAAAAAGAAAAAAAGAGAAATAATAATGAAAGCAAAGAATCAAACACAATTTTACATGAAGGAACCCTCAAGTGAAAGAAAAATTTACTGCAGTCATCAATGAAAAAAATGATACAAATTAAACGTTAGGATCGATTACAACAACACCTTGTGATTTCGTAGAATAATTCAACAATCAAGAAAATTTAGTAAAACCTAGAGAGAGAAAAAGTCTGATAACACCTTGTGGGTAACCTCCACGGTGATGCAGTATTTATATTAATAAAATAACACTGTTACAGAAATATTAAATACATGACTACGTTGATGAAATTTTGTAAAAATTGGTTGGAGCAGAAACAAGACATGAAGGTATATAACTTAAATATGTTCCAAATATTGAGGCAAATTAATGAATACAACGACCTCACCAGGGGGTTAGGTTGGGGACATATTGTGGGTACGTATACCCCCACACCCACGTATACCAATTTTATTGTGGGTACGTACGTTAATACTTGTTTTCTGTACGTATAATGCAGCTGGCTTTTTTTTTTCCTTTACGCGGTATTCGATATTCATATTGGAGCTCGATTTTATCCGGATTACTTGTGCCGTGTAGGGAGAAACACTCCCTACAAGTATTTTTTTTTCATTCCCAGAGCTCGAACTCGAGATCTCTGATAAAGAGAGGAGCAGTCTCATCTGATGCGCCATATTCGTGGGTGATGTATAATGCAGCTGGCTAAATTAAAGTTAGTGGAGGAGAGCAATTCTCAGACAGACAAAACTCTTACTATATTAATCTCTTATGTGAAAACAAAAGTAGCAGCTGTCTAAATTACGATACTTTTGGTATAGTAATTAGTCATAATGAAAATTATTATGATTTAAAAGTATGAAATTATGTTAAAATAAGTCTAATAAATACTAACTACATAAATAAACATTAGAGGAAAGTTAAAATTAGGTTATATATTTTAATTGTGTAAATCAACATAAAACTAAAGAAAAAATATTCGACGTTATTATCATTCTTAGTATTGAGGACATGATAATGCAAAATGAGTGTTTAATATTTCATTTAGATAGCTATAATCTTTTTTGCATATGAGAGAAACTTTTAAGTTTACAATTGAGAAAAGTACTCTGGGGCAGGGCTGGAGGTATATTCACTCGACGGTAATCAGATAAAGACTCTTCATCGAAATTTTTTTTTCGAATATATCAATTAAATACAGATTTTTGATATATTTTAATTGTTGAACAATCTTGATATAAAAATCACCCGTCCATGTTCTAAAAGCATAAACACCCTTTTGATGAAAATGCTGACTCCACCACGAGTGCTCCGGGGAAGTTAAAAGAAGCTTTTGGAAATTCCACTTGACAATGAAAACCACTCTTTGATATGATTTGCCAGGTGTCCTTGCCACAACAGCCAATGGCGATATTCAAAATCTATAAAATTCTAACAACTTTTGTAACAAACTGACCCCATTTGCATAGCGTTGGACACAGTTTAATTAGCTCGGAATTTAAATTTAACGAGTTCAATATATATCTTTATTATCATTAGTTTCAATGTATTTCAAAAATTATATTTTTTTTCATATATATATCGATACACTCATTAGAACTCTGTGTGTGTGAATATATATGCATAGTGCCACTCATACTTTTGAAAATTGTTCGATTATTTTGATTTTTTATATCCTCATATTTTATATCGTAAAATATAATTTACTTTTATGAGATAGTGATAAAGTTTTTGTATATTCCATCCTTCTTAAATTTTACTTATGAAATTTAACTGAGTATATTGTTATTATCGTAAAGCATAATCAACTGAAGGGAACGTGAAATGTTTATGGGCAGTGGGCTCTGTACCAAACTTTGTTATAATGATGAAAGAGTCAATAAAATGGTATTATGAGTCACGTGGTTCGGGTCAGTTTATTTTATGAAGAGTGACTAAATGGGCCCATTTCCCCACCGACAACAAGTTGATGGGCCCGGATTCTAGGTTGCCCGTTAAATTCGGGTCGGGTCCGGATCTGTATAGAGATTTGTGCAAAAAAAATATTACTCCTCCATCCTCGTAACTTTTTTTTTAATTGTCGTAATTTTTTTTTAAGAGTCGGACGATATAAATTTTGATTAGCATTATTTTAAGATATGTTTTTTTCTATCATATTGAGGTGGAAAAAATTACAATTTATAGTTTATACCGTACAATTTTTGGATATATGAAGTTTTATTTTCAAATATGAAATTAAAATAATATAATTAAATCAAATTTACTCTTGAAAAGAAAAACGCGACAAATAAAAATTAAGGAGGGGAGTAATTTTCTAGTCTATTCAAATTCAACAAATAGCTGTTGTTTTTTCTAAAAGTGGATTTATTGTTACAAGCATCCTAAGTATAAAGTGTTATTGTAACTTATAAAGTAGTTTAATTAAAATTGATTACATCAAATTAATAAATACAATTTTATATATTGTTTTATTGTTACTCATAAATTATCAGTTTTCATCTCAATTTATATATCATTAGAAATTAGGTTTGGTGTAAAACACCAAATAATACTTTTTTAATTAACTTTAATTAGGTTATTAATTTTGATATCTCATTTCTTAGTAACATAGGTAAACTAGTAAAGGCCTCAACAACTGACGCCTTGGTGGAAATCTTCTATCGAGCCTTAAATGAAAATAGTCAAGTTATTGCTAACACTATCATGAGAGACTCGTTTTTAGATTGTCCATTTTCGACTATAGCTGAGTGGTTCTCCACAAGAAATCACAATGTATTAATTTCAATGTAAAAATCACGAAAGATGAAGTCTTCAAAGTGTTTTCGTCCTCTCTCATGCATCCCTCAACTAAAAAAAATCTATTATGCTGAGTAAAATACAAATCCAAAATGGAATATAAAAATTGAATTCGACAGCTTTTCGCACTCTCAAATTGTTCAAATTATACAACATACTTAAATATATCGAGTTGATCGACAACTTGATTTCAAAAGAAAGAATATAAAGAAAAAGTGAACATTTTGAAATGTTATTAATTTACTATTATATGCATAATGGTACTATAAAGATGAACTCATTATTGTATCATAAATACATCACCCTTTTTGGGGGTTGACCAATAAATTAAAAACCAAAAAAGAAATATTATTTAAGAGTGTATATGCCAATTGCCGAAAGCACACAAATATTGCACGCCTAAATTCTTTTTATTTCTTAAAAAGATTACCTTAGAAAAGAAGGAATTAAAGGTAGACAAAAAAACAAGAGAATGTTTTTGTGTTTTTTTGTCTTATCCACATTTTGGTCCTTCAAATATAGAATGCTATGTTATAATATATGATTCTAGTCACAACTCAATAGGAAAAACTTGTTCAGATCAAGCATTTGAATACGTGATAAAGAGATTTCTTCTGACTTTAATTTTGATTTCCTGCTAAAAATTAAGACAAGAAAATCGATATACTTTCGATGATTAACTTATCTACGTAATGTTTAGTAATGTTTAATATTATTTATGGATGCTTTATCATGTATCGAACAAATTATCATCGATGTATTCAATAAAATTGGTACATGGAAATGCCACCATCAATCCATTCCCCACCATTATAAAAGAGTTGCCAGCTAAAAAGATTTGAAAGGGGCCATTCCAAATCCCATGCAATTACATAATACACTACTTTCTTTAAAGGATTGCTGATTTTGCAAGTTTTCACATTTCTTAATTCCAACTTTTAATCTTAACTATAGGTAGCATGTTTATCTCATTAATCAACATTATCCATGTGGACCATTCTCCAAATAATAACAAAAAAATTACAGTCAAATATTATCTAACCATCTAGTTTACAAAATATGTACATGATATATAAAATCTACATATAGTATTTTATACATATACACAATATATACAACAACAATAATAACATACCCAGTGAAATCCCACAAGTGGGGTTTGGGGAGGGTAGAATGTACGCAGATCTTACCACTACCTCATTGAAGTAGAGAGGATGTTTCCTGGGAACCCTCGTGTCAATAACCCATATACACAATATATATACAACTGATATATTTGAACAGTGTATACTTCAATCATACCGATGTCTTGAGTTTTTGGCGGACTTTGCTCGGACTAGATTTGGGCCTTCATGTGAACTACCACGAAATAGACGCCCAATAGAGCCAAAAGCCCACTGTTAAGCCCATAAGAGAAAACCCAAATAAGCTATTCTAACTCATTAAAAATAAGAAAAATTACTTGAAAAGACCTTCTTTAAGATTTAATTACATAAATAATATAGTATTTTTTAAATATTACAATATGAAAGTTTTTTTTTTTTTTTTACGTATATAGCATTTTTAAAGAATTAAAAGAAAATAGATGATCACCTCCAAATTATAAACATCTTCCAAAACCGACTTGGTTCCAAATTTTATTGCAAATTTCTTTACTTTACTTTACTGCTTTCAATGAGTTGAGCTCCCTTCTTAATTAACACAAATTAATTTTGTGGCCCAATTTCATTTAATTCAAAGAGGTACCTACACCCATAAGCCACTGAGAAAAATTATTTACACAAAAAATAGCTCACTTTTTTTAATTAAGAAAAGTAGCCATTCGGCTGATCTTTGGCTATTTGTTACAATTTTTAACATTCATCCCTCATTGTATAGATATGCATAGTCAGTATATATTTGTGTATCATAATGTATATGTAGTGTATAGCTTATATATAGGTAATATACATTTGTGTAGTAGTGTATACTTTCTATAACTTTGACAAACTATATTGTACAGTTTTGCTGATTTTGAGCTATTTTTTATGTAAATAAAACACGGACTACTTATTTTTGTAAATGTTTTACTTTTATATATATGTATATTATATATATGTAATTTCTCCTAATTCAAATCTGAATGACCCATGACCCAACCATTTCTTAAAAAGATTTAATCCTATCCATCCATCTTATTTTGATCAACGGTCACGACTTAGTCTAATTCTTATTTCCCTTTTCATCAAAATACCCCCAAAACCCCTTTATCATTTTCTCTCTTTTCCCCTTTCCACCTCCTCCACGCGACCACCACCGCCGCTGCGAGGTGCCGCGCGGAAAACCCACCTGAAAACCACCGGCCACCACCCTTTTTCCCCGCCTCTGCCACCACTCATAAATATACTTTTAAATCTCACTTCATCTAAGAAGATTGGACTTTTAATTTTGTGAATGGAGAATCTTTTGATTAAGAAATAGTGAAATTATTTGATGACCTCTGACTCCATGACAACTACCCAGACTACAATGATTCAGCCTAATAAAGCTAATGACCGAGCAGCCTCCTCGTTCAAAAGATTGGGCAGGAAATCACCATTTATGAGATATGGACTTCCTATGATCTCACTAACGGTGCTTGGATCTATTGGCCTTAGCCAACTTCTGCAAGGCAGGTTAGTTATACTTAATGTCAAACTACTCAATTGATGTTCCTGGTGAATATATTTCAAAGTTCGCATCAGAGGCTCTTTTATTTGGTCATATTTTCATGCTTTACGAGTATTAGAACTAGTCCTCTTATGACTATCTGATATTGTGAGCTCCTTTACATGTTAATCGATATGGGTCTTGGATACCTCAGGCTCTGATGTAGCAGTCAAGTCTTTGGAGTAATGGGTGAAAACCCCTAAGGGCTTAGGGTCGAAAAATGCTTAGCTTGTGTAAAGAGATCCCTTTAACAAAAAAAAAAACTAAGGGCTTAGGGTCTTGTTGTATTCTTGCATATTTATCACTTTATGGCTTTTTTATTACTTAAATTTAGTAGTCTATTATTATGAGAATTGCATTCAACTTTCAAATTGTCTAACATGGCTTAACTTGGTCTTAATATCAGAGATAACCTGTTAAACAATATTTTGTGTAGCTACTAGCTGATAATTAGCTCGCCGATCTCCAAATCACCTTTAAACCCACCTGGACATCTTGCAAGTGACAATTGTGTTGTCTTCATATTACTGTTGCCTATTCTTGAAATAAGTAAGGATAGTGTATTGATGAAATTGTAGTGGTTGATGGCTAGAGTGTATGGTGCTCGGTAAGATTTACATATTGAAGCATTAGGAGTCAATGGGTGGAAGAAAGAAACTACTGCACATGCTATCAAGCACAACAATTTCTCTCTTACCTTTTACTATTTACTTTTGTCTCTTTTATTTTCTCTATCATTGTTTCATTATGACTGTATCTTCACATAATGGCGTGATCGAAGAAGAGAACAATATCATGAAAGAGACAAAGCATAGGGAACGTAACATATTGTTATCATCGCATGTAATGTCATCATGATAAGTTTTCACTGATCTAGCCGTTCTGACTGTTAATTTTGTTGATACTACAAATTAAGAGGAAGGAAGCCATGGAGAATGGGGCTAGAGACAGCAAGCATGGCAAGACTACTGAGTCTTTGCTAGATTTGTTACTTAGCAAAAAAAAAAAACATCTCAAATTCGCTAACTCCATTGGTCCACGGTTTTAAAAAAGCTCATTCTAGACAAACAAATGATGGAATTTGTTGCGACATGAACAGACAAACAAATGGTTGAATTTCCTGGGACATAAACAAGAATATAGCTTGCTTCCAATTAATCTCAACTCCTCAATTATCCCAGATCCTTATACTTTGTAACAGCAATGGAGTGTGATTCATTTTTAGCCCATAAGTAAAATATTTTGACTCATTATGTTTTTGGATCATTATGAGGAAAATGATACCTATATGTGTATTGGTAATGCAATAATAACTCACTACTATATTTTGTTAATGCTACCAACGATCGGCATCCTGCTAGAGTTGAATTTTGGTAGCTGAAATGAAAACCATAAATTTTATGGGTTATTTCAGTTGGCCTGAGTGTACTTCAATATGAGGGCTAGGCATCAAAACATTCCATCTCTTAACGGTGTATTTATGTGGTCCATGCCCACCCTAAGCAGTGTAGCTTCCAGAGAGTGAAAATTTTTGCATTTTTGTGATATCTCTGTTTTTCCTGGGACAGTCTTTTCCTGCCATAAATTATGTAGGGTTTTCCAGACATTGCCCTGTTCTTTTTCCCTTGGCTTAAGTCTAAGTGGTGCAAAATTTTGTAGTTTAGCAAGGATATAGCTAAAGTAAAGGATGATCAAGAGTGGGAAATCATCGAAACAAGAAAAGCTCTTTCCCGGTATGGACCTGTCAATGCATATAACCCCAAAAAAATGAACTTGGAGGAAGAACTAAAGGTACAAATAGTCTCGCCATTTGTGTGTATGCGTGTGTTGAATTCCTTTCTACAGCTTACCTTGATGTCTATTGTCCTTTGCAGGCTTTGCAAGAGAAGGTTGATATTAATGATTATGAATATAAGAAAATCCCTAAGCCCAAGGAAAGCAAATAAAATTTGCAGCTCGTTGGCTTCTCTTTTGCAGAGGCATTTGAATGATTTAACTATGAGGCAGCTCTTCCACCCGCAAGTTACTTGCTACTGTTGGATGTATTTTTTTCCTGAGTTGTGTATAATGCAGGCTGAGTATGCAACTCTTAGTCAATTTTTAAGTTTATGCATTCCATGCTTGAAATAATATGGCTTATTCTATTGTGTAATTCCTATATTAGAAGTTGATTTGCCTAAATAGTAGTTTGCCCTTTAGGAAGCTGTACACCAGAACCCTCAGTTGATGAGGCTACAAATTCCTTTGATCTAACTAATAATCTTCTTTATAAAAAACTGTTATCAGTTCCTTCTGGCTTGCTCTATTGACTTGTTTCTTCAGAAGTTTGCAACACCAAACTACTAATTCTCCTTCTAGTGGAGATTTGCATACTTACATATACTTCCTTTTCTTATTTATTTTGTTATTTTACTTTTCTTTATACGTAACTTCGTTTTTTAGGCCCAAAAGAAATACCCATCGTCTTGGTTCCAGACCCGTAAATATAGCACATTTATCCACAGCAAAACTTAAATTATACCTACAAAATCTTAACCTCAAAAAATGCAATCCGTTTTCATTCCCTTAGCACGTTTGACAATTATCATCTTCAATACATATGACCTTTAGATGAAGAATGATATGATAATTGGCTACAAAATATAGTGGTAGACTATAGTATAAAACTGGTCATATGTTCCAAAGAAATGCAGCTGTCGCTCTTTACAACATTATAGATCCCAAAAAAACACTTGGCCTGGTAAACACTTTGTCTACCATAAGGAACTTGGTTTACCCACCTCATAATACGAACCTATGCATAATTGGGGCAAAAATCCAACATTTTGTGAAAAAAATTTCAGAGAGTGCAATAAATTTATACTCCAAAAAGACAGTAACATGATACCCTCTTTCTCTCCAATTCTCACCATACGGACTTTATCTAACGTCTCAGCCCCTGGCTGACAACACATCTAAATTTAGACTGGACGATGATCCCTCGGGCTGAGGGAGCTTTCTGATATTTTTGTTGTAGTCAACATCTTGTCCTAATGGAAGGTCCAAGAGGTATTTTTCCTTGCTACCAACTTGCTGCAGATGCATCAGTGCAAACATGCTGATTGCAACCAAGGCTGCATTCCCCAAAACTCCACCCACTTCATCCACTCTAAGAGACTTCCTAAAGAAATTTAAACTAGAAAAGAACATATTGAATAGAGCATTTGATCTCTTCCTCATCTGCGTCCTTAAATTTTCACCTGGGGTGCTTGTAGCAGGATCATAAAGATTTTCAGGAGAAACAAACTGACTGGCATTACGAACATCTCCCACCAAAGATTGAGCTTCTTCAATGAATTTATATTTCTTACCCTGATGTTCAGCTAATCGCATCGCAAGTATAATTCGGCTTTGCTCTAAGCGAGCAAGTGCAGCATCCTTTTCTGCACGTTGCTGATTTTGCACGGTCTGGTCCAAATGCATCCAAAAAGAAGAAAAAGTAAGTAGGAAATCAGTTATCTGGCATACATAATATAATATTGAAGTCGATCAAACTGCGCAGTCATACTTCTTTTAATTTTTTTATTTTTAAAAAGAGCCAACTATGTGAATATTTTAAGAACATATTCAGCAATAAAGAAGAGGATCCCAGAAACAATTCAATCACAGGATCTATCCATTTGCATCTTTCATAAATCAAACTTGAAGCTTCCTCTACTTTAAACACGCTCATCTATGTAAACAGCTCAAACCGACTACGCGTCTTCACAACCACATCTCTGTATTATTCCTAATTGCTTTTTAACTGATTCTGTAAGACAGTACTTCACTGTACTCGCACGCAGTAGCAGCACCTTCCCAAAGACCCCCCCACAACTCCAGAAAGGAAAAAGAAAACATTCTAGCACATCATGCACCACTTCAAATAATGCAATTTTAGAACAAAATATCTATTGCATTTATTATTTCGAGCTAGCAAGAAAAGTTGGTCTTACGCATAGGGTACCACGCTTCGCACATGGACCATCGATATACATGCACCAGAGCAGTTATCATTGATAAGAACTCCCTAAGTTTACCTGTGTTGGACAGAAATGGCCGAGAGATTCAACCCGAAAAATTGGCATTGTCTCTAGGCTCAGATGCATATTTAGCACATTGACCGCGGCTAACTGGGATTATTCTCTCATGGTGAAACATATGAACATTTTGGAGCAGCCATTTAAAGTAAATGGTAGACTTGTCATGAAGCAATATTCCGTATATAAAAAAAAATTGAGATAGAGAAAAATATTGCACGGAAAGTGAAGATATTTCTTGAAGTATAACTGATACATGGGTAATATTTTTGGTTTTGTTGAAATCCTAGAATTCCTCATTAATGACGTATTTAATGTTTTGTTTGGATAAGTTGATTAGAAGTGTTAGAATTGGTTGGCTCTTTTAATCATTATACTTTGATCTTTTTCAGTTTCTTTTTTTGGGGATAATGGTGGTGTCCAAACCAGCTTGTGCGCACCTCGACTATTCCACAGGTACCTATCAGCATAGGTACCAAATAACTGTTCAGGAATTTGAACCCTTATCTCCAAGGTTTACCCCCACTTCATTGACGTAGGCCACATCCTTAGGTGTTGCACTATGATCCTTTGTTTCCTCTAAGCCTCCTTAAATGATGTTGTGTTTTTTTTCCCTTACTTTGGTTGTCAGTCATGTTTGGATGACGCTTGAATAATGAATAAACTTCTAGCACTTTGGCATATGTATGTCCTGAGGTTTCTTAACCCCACCTTTCTAATTCATATAGCAAATATTTATGCAATTACAGCCAACCGTCTACTGAAATATCAATACATCCAAATTTTCCAAGCACTTTTGATTTGGATATTTTGAGTAATACTTGGGTTGGAACTTTAATTGCTTCAACCTTTTGATAAGGTCTCAGTAATGCAACGGTGTGACTTAGCAATCAAATGAAGTAGGAGGAAAGCCATGAGCTCTCATCAGGTTCAAATCAGAGACAAAAGCACTGCCAGATGAGTTCTTCCCATCTGCCTGATCTTCGGCAAGAAAATTAATCCAATATTGATAGGAGTCAATAGGTATCCAATGCAATAGTTGAGGTGCGCACAAGCTCATTCAGATCATCTTCATCCCCCCCCAAAAAAAGAACCAATAACTCTCAAGTACCAAAAGTTAGACTACACTAATATATGCAAAACATATCCTTAAAAGGGTAAAATCAACTTCTTCTAAGTCGTGATGGCTAAGACAATGGAGCTCTCCATATTCTCTTTCTTAGTTCCATCAAATGTGTTAGCTTCACCTCCTGGTCCATGGAAGATTGTGACTCCAAAGGTCACTCATCCTTCCATTTTCTGTGTCCATAAACTTGCAGAGGCCAAAGTTAGAAGCGTTGCAGCCTTTGTTGGTGGTTTTGCCTTATTGTTGCTTCTATTGAACCTGCTTTGTTTCAAGCTGTCTACTCGTATTAGAATCTGCTTCAGCATCTTCTGATCTATTCTTGAGGACACAGTCACAGACAGGAAGACTTTTGTTGAACAAAGAACTAGGTTTATTTATTCGGTAAACAAAACTAAAGCAGTCTAAGCCAGTTACCAAATGATTGGCCATCTGTCCCACTCCTAGTTGTTCTTCCATTTTATTACTAACTATATCCTATCATTATCAAATTTTCATAGTGCAGTTCACACAACTATTAATGTTGGATGCAACTTTTTATGTGCAAGCACACCTACTAAACATCAAAAGAATAATTGATATCGACCTCAGCAAACAAAATTGATCCCAACCTCAATGAACATATGCGATAAGAGATGCGTAAGTAAACTCAGCAAGAACATTGGACCCAAGAAAGTTGTTTAATATGCAGGGCAAAATAAACACCACTAACAATTTTTGTATGACAAAATGCAGGGAACAAATACCCTATATAGCATTTCGTAGGATTTCTGAAAACTTATTTCTTACATAAATAGAGAAAAATGACTAAACAACTCACCGCCCCAAAAAAAACTTTTGTCATTTAACCAACTATACACTTACTTTACAGTGAAACTATTATCATTTAACCAACTATACACTTACTTTACAGTCTACACGGGGTCCTATTGTCCCCCTAAACCTTTTATTTTCGGAGTTCGTAAGCCTTAAACACAGACCTACCCAAGAAAACCAGATATAAATGTTTTTTTACACGCATTGAGGTCCACTCCCTTCTCTCTTATTTCCCCCATTATTACCAAATCAGTGGACCACACTTACTTCCTTGACCCTTTTTTCTAGACAAACTCAGCAATTACCATCCATCCACCACCAAAAGAACCTCAAAAACTCCATTTTTTGCAACCTTCAACTCTCTACAGCAGTTAACAAATCCAATTTATCTCTTTATTTTCTTTTATTATTCTAAGGATTTCCATTTCCCCACAATCTTACACAAAATAAATGGATCTCAACCAAAAAAATACACTTGTTCATTCGAATCGAAATACATAGTTCTTGTCAAAAAATAAATTCTGAGAAATGCCATGAAAATCGTACGAGCTAGCGCAGAGGAAAAGGAACAAGATCAATTTAAAAGTAAGTAAAAAGAAAAGAGGTAAAATAAAATCTAATGACAAGCTCAGATTGTCATTAAAACTGATCTCTTCTTACCTCAATAACACGCAGAACAATCGGGTTTCGAATGCAAAAGACATTGTCTTCTTAATTCTCCAGTAACTTACCAACTTATCTCATATTTCCTTCCTAATTCGATTTTTAAAAAATTCAAACATTGGTTGGGTAGCCAGAACGTAAGGGTGAATATGTGTTTAAGGGACACTGTTTTTAATGCTTGAACTTAGATAATGGGGAGAATTTTAATTTTGCGGGAGATGAAAAACAGGGCAGCTGTCTGTGGATTGCTTTAATGAGTCTGAATTCTGATATAGCTGTTTATTCTTTGAAATTTTGGGGTTCCACTAGTTCACAGAAGTGGTGATAGCGGTAGTCGGGTCTTTGGTGGGTGTGATTACTGTGATAAGAAGGATAAAGAGAGAAAACAAAAGGAAAAAAATTTAATTCTGAATGTTAAGTTGAATTAATAGTATAATCTCCTATTGGAATCTAACACATGGACTATTTAATTCGATTTTAGCAATTTTAGGTCTTTCCGCTCAATCCTAATGCGCTACAACAGGTGTATTCGACTTTTTGGATAGGTCAGCATTTAAGGGCTAAGAAATTCGAAAATAAAAGTTTCAGAGGACCCCTATAGAATAAGTGCGAAGTTGGTAAAACGACAATAGGTTGGGAGGGCTTTTAACCGTTTTCTCAACAAAAATACTACCAAGTCTGGCATCTAGTATCAAATATCTCTATGAGCAACAAATAAAGACCAAGCTGTCAAAGTCCTGATACGGTAAAATTTTGGCATGGGACAGGTATAGTGTAGAATACCATCTTACCCAAACTAAAATTGCATGTTGCATTATCACATAACCACAAGGTTTTTGCAGTGTTCTCTCGAGACTAATTTGATAATAGCAATATCAACATGATACACTGCTTAAAATTTGAAGCATGAACACGAAACGAATACACTGTTTTGTGTTTTCTTTCTTTTCATATCCATTTCTTCCTTTTTCCCTTGCAATTACTGCAGTTCTGCTGAAGAGTCCTAAATAAGATGTAGTAACATATAAGGAAGCTGGAAACATTCTAACCAGCTCCTCGGCTTACACAAAGGATTATATCATGACGTTTCAACTAACTGTGCAAGCCACATTAACTACAGCATAGTATCACAAAACCCAAATCTAAGGCACGACACAAGGATAGATAATTTCGAACAAGTTTGGTTAATTCCAACAATCAGATAATGAAAAACGTATAAATTATCGGAATAGACGAAAAAAAAAAGAGAAGGAGAAGTTACATGGAAGAACTCGAGCTGGTCCTCAAGGTGTTCAAGTGCGGTCCGAATAGCGTTGAGACTCTTAGCCTCGTGAACGGCGGATTCATCATCGTCAAGACGGAATTCCTTAACGAAAACGTAACCAGCCTTTACCTGATCTCCATTGTTATCTGCTTTCTTGTTCGAACGATGACTGTACAAGTCATCGGACTTGTTCCGAGACTTAACGGAATTTAGGAAATGAGCTCGAGAAACTGAGTGAATGGCATCGCTGAGCTTATCGTGCAAATCCCAGATTTTCTCGAGCACAGCTTCGATTTCATACACCTCCATTTCCCATTTCATGGAGGAAAGCACGCTGTGGAGGGAAAGTATATTAAAATTAGCTAAAAGCAAAAAGGGAAAGAGGAAAGAGGAAAGAGGAAAGAGAGAATTCTAGAGCTAGGGTTTATATTATTATTTTATTTAATTTGTGTATTTTTAGCGCCTCTTTCGCAATAATCAAAGCATATTTTGGTGGATACTGACCTGGCACTCCGCTACCGTTACAGCGTGGTAACGTGAGGCTCACTAGCCAGATGTCTGTGCAACCTCAGTTCTGGGGTGCTGGTCCCACAATAAATTTATCCTTATTTAAAAATTAATAAGTGAATAATACGATAATTTAATTTTAAATAACCCAGCCTCACAGTTAAATAACCTAGGACTTTCCCTCTTTTTTTTGACGTGGGATTTGCCTAAGTGAGTTACGCGTTACGTATCCCTATAACGACCTATCCCAACACTGTGAAGTATTGTCCGCTCTTGGGCCTAGTCTATCACGGATTTGTCTCTTTGGGCTCACTCCAAAAGGCGTCTCAGACCAGTCATTTACTCATATTCCTAATATATCTCTTGTGTTTTGTTGATATGAGACTTCTCGTCTCAAGATTGACTGTTACACTTTGCTTGTCCTTTCTCTGAAAAGACATGGAGAGCACTACTAGCATATTATCCAGCAGCAACAGGAGCACATGATGGAATGATGAAGTACAATGAGCTACAGATCATGCAGCAAATAAAACACCCCAAACAGAAGTGTATAGGATTACATTGGCAGCAACACTATGCTATATATGGTAAGAGAGGAATTGTAGGATTTAGCACAAGTAAGAGGGCATAGAGACGATTATAAGATTAGTTATACAAAATGTTCATATTAGAACTAGTATGTTTCCTAAACTGGCAGGTATTATGCATAGGCTAAATATTTATCCTTTAATGTAGGCTACTAGCTTGAAAAGAGAATGAGATAGTAGGACTCGGGGAATGGGACTTTGTCCATGTCCTGAGGCCAATTTGTACATATTGCAAGATCTGGTAAATAAATTATTGTTACAAAAAAAATGATAAGTCTTAAAAGAAGAAGATTTAAATTCTAATTTTTTTTTTTTTTGTCAAATCTAATTTACTAGTAGTTTAGGTCTTGAAATTATAAGAATTAAATCCTAATTATTTTAAAATGTAGAATTTTTTTTTTCAAATCGATTAAGACCTAAATCCTAATTTATTAGAAGGTGCATTTTCAATTCTATTTTCTTAGTATTTTAGGTATCGAAAATTATAAGATTTAAATTCTAGTTTTAGAGAGAATATTTTTTTCAAATTTATTTTGTCAGTATGGCAAGTCTTGAAATTACAAGACCTAAATCCTAAGTTTTAGAATTAAGTACACTTTTCAAGTCTATTATGTCAATAGTTTAGGTCTTACAATTACATGATTTAGAGTTTTTTATTTTATTTTTATAAAAGGCATTTTTTAAGTCTATTTTATTAGTATTTTAGGTCTTGAAATCACCAAGACTTAAACTCTTGATGCCTTAGAAGGTGAAGTGCTTAAAATCTATGTTGTTAGTAATTTAGATTTTGAAATTAATTATAAGACCTAATTTTTTTTTTTTTAAAAGATACATTTTTTTTCTAAGTTTTTTTCTTAGTCGTTTTGATTTTGAAACTAGAAGATCTAAACCTATTTTTTCAGAAGCATCTTTTCGTGTTTATTTTCAGTATCAGTATAGTAGATTTTAAAATTCTAAGACATAAAATTTAATTTTTTTAAAACGGACATTTCACGCCTACTTTATTAATATGTAGGTTTAAAGTTGTTTGGTTCATTACTCGTATTACATGGACATTATAATTGTATCTTGATTTTATTAAGTTTGACGTTTATTGTTGGTTATGATTATCAACCCTTAACTAACAACAATTTTCATCCTAAACCAATTAACAATTTATTTAACTCAAGTTATTAACTAAATTAACACATTAACACATTAACATTATGAAATTACTTAACTAGCAAATTCATAATTAGATAAATAATAAACAAACAATTAACATTTAATAAACACTAAGTATTCATGAAGTAATTCTAAGGACTTATACAGCACACTTAATTAGTGTGCTGTGTGACTCTATTAATTAATCGTAACAATAGTTAAGGCATGGTCCAATTATGTGTAATATCCCAAGTTGTTTTAGCTAAATCTGGGTTGGAATATCAAAAGGAGATTGGTGAAGCAATATACAACAATAACATATCTAGTAGAATTCCATAAGTGGGGTGTGAGGAGGATAGAATGTACCCATACTTTATCACTACCTCATAGAGGTAGAGAGACTGTTTCCTGGGAACCCTCGTCTCAAAAATCCAAAAGCAAAATAAACTAGATAATTTAGAAAGAGGAAAGGACAAGAAAAACACATGATAGTATGCAAATACAATAAATTTAACATAGCAAAATGGAAAATGCCAACACAAGATATAAAGACAATGTAAATACGCTAAAAGTAAACAAATATAATGGCAACATACGATGTAAAGACATCACTACTTACTATCCTACTATCACCAAGTCATATATCGACCTACCCCTACTAACCTATTGACCGTCTACTCTAATATGCAACCTCCACTCTTTTCTATCTAAGGTCATCCTCGGCGAGGTGAAGTTTAGCATATCTTGTCTGATCACCTCCCCCCAATACTTCTTTGGCTTACCTCTGCCCCTCCGTGTATCCCCTAAATTCAATCTCTCGCACCTCCTAACAGAAGCAATATAAGATTTTTTTTTTCATATGGTGTTCATTATCTAGAGATGACATACAATAAAGTCATAAGGGAGGTTCTAGGAGGTGCTTGGAGGCTAGAGATGTATTTGTGGCCTACATTAGGGCGATTGGGTATATATACAATGAAGTTAAGACCAAAATGAGGACAACGAAAGAAAACTCAAAGCACTTTATGTCATGACGAGCTGCACCATGCATCAACCCTTAGCCTATTTCTTTCTACGAATGCATTACATATGATATAATTTTGACTGTCGTGAAGCAAAATGCTGTTAACGCTAGTCTAAAGGTTTGAAGATAAACATTAAAGTCTAAGAAGTTCGTATTGAGCATGACCAAGTTAATATTGATTAATTGGAATGTTGATTCAGTTATACTATATACTAGGTTAATGTGGAAGTGAGATTTGATGTGCATGACATTCCTAAATTAAAAAAAGAAGAAGATATTTTAAGTACCTGGGGTCTTCAATTCAAGGTAAAAAAAGGATACCCCAAAACTTATAGGTAAGTTCTATGTAATGGTGGTTTGATAGACTATATTTGTATAGTGCGAAGTGTTGGCCTGTTAAGAATTTTCATGCTTAAAATATGAAAGAAGTATTATGGGAATAAAATGACATAGACAAGATATGATACATTTTGATCTTGTCGAAGAACATGATTTTAGAAATATATCAATTTGTACACCCTTTTCAAGCTGTTTGACAAAATTTATTTAAATAAAAAATATATCGAAAATAATTTTTTTATTCCTACAAAGTAAAAGTAAAATATGTATATATTTTGTTCTCCTCAGATCCACTTACGATATCATACTTAGTATATGCCTATATGGTTGTTAAATATTATAGGTAATTTAATTATTATTTGGAAAACATTTCAAACGGCTGAAATTGGTGGACCAATAGTCAATTTTTTGGGCAAATTTGTGTGGTATGTGGTTTATATTCAATTTTCCGTTTTATTTATTATTTCATCCATTTTGTGGTTTTGAAAGTCCTATTTGTGGACTTTAGTTTTCCCTTTCATTTGAATTTTACAATTTTATAAAAAGAAAGAAATATCTATTTTCCATATCTAAATAGAATTTCCATTTCCACATATATTTAAATTTAATCATGTTGAAATATTGCAAAATTAGAAATAGAATGTAGTAATATGATATCTACCCTAATTTGTAGGCGTGTCAAACAGCCCTAATTCTAGAGAATTCTTTGGCCTTTTCTGCCCGCGAGGCGTGGCAATTTTTCCTCTCTTGCTTTTCCTCTTCTCCAAGGAACTGGGGAACTCCTTTCTTTCTCCAATCCAAATTCTAATAACTGTCCTTTTCTTTCATTTGGATTCTCACTCCTCACAACTGCTGAATTAAAGCTGCGATTCAACAGGTTTTTTTCCCTTATTTTCTTATGATTCCCTTACTGTTTTCTGTTTTTCCCGTTAAAGTTTTGATTTTTATGCTTATTTTTTTTGTATTTGTCCTTTAATATGTCTTGTATATGAATATCTTGAAAACCCAGTTCATGGATTTTTTTTTATCATCATTTCGGCGAAGGCGATATAAGTTATGTCTTTTGAGTTTTTGTTTTGTTTTTGCTGTATTGAGTATTGGAATGAAATGGGTTAAGATGGTGAAATTGATATTGGGATTCATATACCCGACCCACCTGATTTGATATTGGGGTGTTGTTATTGTTGTTGTCAACTTTTTCTTCAATAAATGCTATGGAAGGAACATATTCTGTGCTTTTTGATGTTTTTCATCCCGTGTTGATATTCTTTCTTTAGATGGGTGGCCCCATTTTCTTTTTTAGCTTTGTTATTCCAAATTTCAATCTATTTGCTATTGCTAGTTTTGCTTCCTTTTTTCGTAGAAGCATTTGAAGGTGAAACTAGAAAGGGGTGAAGGGAATGGTTGGAAATTTGGTTTCGTTTGTAGAATTTTAGTGGTTAAATTACTAAAGAGGTTGGTTTCTGTCTATAATTCATTTCAGGTTGATCCATAAGCCGAGAGAGAAAAATGGTGGACGAATTGAAGCAAGGAGAAAATTCATGGGTGGACACTACTGAGCAGTCGGATAGAGTATTTGATGTTGATAATAATGTTACCTTGATGTCTGAATCAGTTATTATCACTGATGGGGCTGAACCCTTACATCCACCGCAGCCTCCACCTCAGGGTCCTAGCGCCTCCTCGGATGGCCAATTGGGCATATCTGAACGAGCTGTCTCAGCAGCTGGTGCAGCATTTCTCTCGGCAGTACTTGTTAATCCACTTGATGTTGTCAAGGTACTTATACTAAGTACAGACAATTTTTCCAATTATTTTGTTCACCTTCTGCATATCTTCTGGTGTTTATTTCAGTTGTATCAAGAAGTTTTTGGCACTTCATTGAATTTCAGTTATTTGCACTAATTTACAGACTAGATTGCAAGCACAGGCAGCTGGAGTTGCTTATTCACATCCAATGAGTAACATGACTAGCCGCATGGCAGTTTTTGGACCAAATATGGTACGACATGCTTTTAAGTGTTCTTTTTCTATTTGGAAACTTATTTTGTGCCGCACGTTAATTCGTCTTTCTCTAATATCGATTTGTCCACTTTGAAGTTCTTTTCCTATTTCACTCATTGAGACGGTGGTACTAAGCATGACCCAAAACCTGTTGTGGAAAGACAGTCAAAATTTATATGCTTTCTTGTTAATCATTATGTTAACATGAGGTAGTTAAGAAAAGAGGACATTGATTTCTATTTCCAAAAAAAAAAAAAGCAGACATTGATTTTTTGTATTGGTGTTATCTTCGTTGAACTTTTATATAGTAAAAAATGTCGTCAATGTTGAACTTGAATGATTTGCTAAGTTTTGGATTTTTCAATTGAAAGATGGATGAAAAAGCTATGACAGTGAATTGTGTCATAAAATTGTTCGCATTGGCGTTGCCACAAGAAATGCTGGACGCATTTATACACTGATTGCCTGTTTAGCCTGATTACTTTTTAGTGGATCTTATTACAATTGGAAGGATGGTCATGCAGAACAAATTGCAGCTGAGGGTCAACTCTTGTTTTCTAACTTCCCTTAGTGGTTTATACGTTGTATTATTGCAGACTTGCAGTTACATGAAACAGTTTGTTTAAATTTTTGCTTGTGCTTGCCTGCTTGATTAGTTATAAATAGTGTTGGAGGACACCCGACTGGGAGCTGGAACGAGAGCATATTTCACATAGCCATTAAAATGATCAACTTGACGCTATTATTTATTTGATTTTTTTAGAAAAAATAAAAATCAACTTGATGCTATTATTAGTTAAAGTGTTAATTGGAAAAAGAGCTGCCACTGCACAAGAAACAAAATAGCACGTAAACTACGTAAAATGAGAAGAATAATTGATAGAATGTATTAAAGAAGTGAGCAGTTTCATCCTTAGAATTTATAGCCTTGAATAATAGAATATAACAGGAAGTGCTTTGGCACATGCAGCAAGTTTGAAGTTGATTCAGTTGGTATAAATATTATCTAGTCTTGGTTGATTTCTACAACCATTTTGGCACAAGAAGAGGTGAAAACAACTTCCTTTCTTAGTTGGGTACTAAAGGTTAAAACATGATTTTGTTATGCGAAGAAACTGTATTTTCAGGATGGTCAAAATTTATTAGCACAGTTCCTGCGTCATTACTGACAAAGGGTCTTAAAACTTCCAAGGGTGTGGCCTAGTGGTGGAAGAGTTGAAGTAATAATCTTTGGGATCAAGGTTCGAATCCCAAGAGATATTATTAGGTTGATACTTCCAATTTGTCTACTCCTTGGTGGGGCAGTTGTTATTCAAGAACAACCTTAAGATTCAAGGTTCAGCTTGGTAAAATGTTCCATTTGTAAATGGCTTGATGGGCAGTAGTTACTCAGTGCATACGCTAGTAGGTAACATATACCCCGTAGATTAGTCAAGGTGCATGCAGGTTGTCTCGGACACCAACATAAAATAGAAGTTTATAATTTTTTTTTAGGAAAGGGTCTTAAATACTGTATTTCCTGGGTGAGTTGTTGCACTCCCTTGTCTCAAATGTATATCTGCATTGGTCTCTTGAAGAATATGGAATTTTATAATATTTTCTTCTATTGAACTGAGCAATTGATATTAACTTATTCACTTGTTCACTCAGATGTTTGCAGATCTGAGGTGTTCACCTTCATGTACCCGAGCTGGTGTTCATGGTACAGTATCAATCTGCCCACCTGATTGTTTCCAGTACAAAGGATCACTTGATGTCTTCTGCAAAATTATTCGGCAGGTTGGTCAATTTATTCTTGTGTTTTCTCAGATGCTTGAGTGTGTTGATTGCTCAAGTCTCATGTTTGTCTTCCGAAGTGTCATCTTGTAGTTTGGATTGTTTAAACTTTTTGTGACTCTAACTGGAGTCTCTTTGCAGGAGGGTATTTCTAGGCTATGGAGAGGCACAAATGCTGGTCTAGCACTGGCTGTACCAACAGTATGTGCCTTTTGATTTAATTAGTTTCTTTGAACTTGCCATTGACTCCTTTATTGTGTATTTAAGCGAGTTAAGTCTATATGTTGCCATCACAATTTCGTGCTGATGCTTTTTGGACAGGTCGGAATTTACTTGCCTTGCTATGACATTTTTCGCGACAAGATAGAGGAGTTCACAGCTCAACATGCCCCAAGCTTGACACCATATGCTCCTTTATTAGCTGGTTCTCTGGCACGGTCTTTAGCTTGCACAACTTGCTATCCTATTGAACTTGCCAAAACACGAATGCAGGTATTTCACAACTCCTATTGTCAAGGTTTAATCTATGCACCATATATAAAGGAGAGGGGTCTGGGCTGGTATAGAAGTCAGTTCGTTTCCTTGTGATCCTTTGATGCATATTTGGTTATATATGTGTCATTCTATGTATTCCGGTCGCTCTTTACTTGTTACAGACATGGGTGATCCACTCCAACTGTTCTGACTCTTTCATTGAGTTACTCCTGGTTGCAGGCATTTAAGGATATGACCAAGAAGCCTGCTGGAGTTGGGAAGACTTTGTTTGAGGTTATTTCCAACGTCAGGAGCACCACTAGTACCAACTGTGGCTGTAAGTCTATTTTTTTTCGTTTCTGCTTTCTAGCTATAGAAAAGAGATTATAGAACTTGTTTGTTAGTGTAAATGGATAGCAATGTAGATTACACAAAAGTATTAAAGGGGTTATTATAAGTAAAAAATTATATACATTAAAGGTGTTATCTGAATACGTTCCTAAAAATCTTCATTCCAACTTTAGGTTCAACAGTTATGTTCTGTAAATTCTCATCTCCGCACTAGATCAATTGTTCCTAGTACAACATGTGGAAATAAATCAAAGCTTGGCAATGGTTTGAGATGTTGTGAGTGATGTACTAAATTTTGAAAGTGAAAAGAATATTTACTAAAGCATGGTCCTTTCCTTCTCAAAAAAAAGAGAAAAAAGAAAAGAAGCACGATCCTTCAGAAAGTTGAATCTTCACATAGCTTGATATAGTTTTTAAAAGTCCATTACTTCTCATTCTAGCACCTTGTTTATCTACTACTTTAAATTTCTGGCTCTTTCTTTCACTTTTTAAACATGAATGCTCTTGCAATCTCGTTTGAAGTTTGACATGGTATTTTCTGCTGCAGTACAAAACTATCGTGTACTTTGGACTGGACTTGGGGCACAGCTTGCTCGGGACGTCCCTTTTTCTGCAATTTGTTGGTCAACTCTTGAACCGGTATGATCCAATTCTTTTTTGTTGGGTTCTGATCTGTTCATGAATTTCAGTAGATTTTTTCTCACAAGTATATTTGCAGGTAAGAAGGCGGCTTCTAAGTCTGATGGGAGATGAAGCTAATGCTGCCGGTGTCCTAGGTGCAAATTTTTCTGCTGGTTTTGTTGCAGGAAGCATTGCTGCTGCTGCAACATGTCCCCTTGATGTTGCTAAAACTAGAAGACAGATTGAGGTATATATTTTTCATCCAAATCCTTATTTATGGAATACTGATTTTTAGATTTGTCCAGTTGGCTCAAGCAATTATTTCAAACAATTAAAATCCACATTTTTCTTGTCTGTTATATAAATTAGGAAGTGATCCAGGAATCAGTAGTCATAGACAACACAGATTGAATATCTGGTTAGTTACAACAATCACTTTGGCGCTCTTAGCCTAGTGTTGTGTTCATTATGAGCCTTACATCAAGTAAGTGACTGGATGTTAGGATGTATACTGAGTTCGCGTTTGGGATTAAAGTCTCATAATTTTGACGTCTTAAAACTTCTGGTGAACCATCCTAGTAGTTGTCATTATTTCTTCTTTTTGACCTTTCTGCTGTTGCACTAGAGTACAATCAATGTAAATCTTTTATGACTTTGCTTTTGGCTCATATTAGTCTGTGTTAGAGTGCTGCTTCTATTTTGTACCTAGGATCCATGCTGATAATTGACTTGTTTTTTCCATCATCTATTTGATCGTTTGCTTAGCTATCTCTTTTCTTTATTACAGAGAGACCCTGCAAGGGCATTGACAATGACGACAAGGCGAACTCTACTTGAGATTTGGAGGTACAGCTTTGAGAATATGTCCACTGAATTGTCCCCACACAAAATAACATAAACTGCATATATTAGATCCATGATGATATTGATGACATGCTATCGGAAAAGCTGACATGGCATCAGAATGTTTGTTGTGCAGTGAATGAAACACTAAATGCTCAAGTCAGAAAAAGCATTTTGTTTATGCTTAAGGTTTTTTTTCACCGCAAAAATAGCCGATGGATCTTTATCTTGTTTTTTTTCTTGATAAACACCAACAGGCCACTCTTTTGGTTCAGGAACATGCTTTTCTATGTCCTGACTAATCCATTTACCCCTACAGTTTGGCTTGTACTTCTCTGGCGATCCACAGTTGGTTCTGATGAGCCTTGTGTGTTCATAGGGGTGCACCATTTTCCCAAATAGAATGGGCATATGCATGTTTTTGTTCTCTATTTTGTCTGGCTATGAAGTGGATTCTGAATGAAATCTTGCTAACTGATGCAGAGATGGAGGGCTTAAGGGACTGTTTACTGGAGTAGGTCCTCGTGTTGGTCGTGCTGGTCCTTCAGTTGGAATTGTGGTTTCATTTTATGAAGTTGTCAAATATATGTTACACCACCAATATGCTTCTTCATAGGGAGCGTAGCCAGGTTAATTAGGTTTCATCTTTCCAATGTCTTGGATCGGGCAATGGTCGCTGGTATAGCTGATACGGTCCATGATGGGACGCTTGGAGCTCTAATGTGGATATGCTAGCATGCAAAAGAGCAGTTTTGACCTCAGTAGATGACCCTTACAGGTTAGCTTGTAGAAAATAATCCCACCTCTTCTTTGCTTTCCAGCCAATTTTGGTTGGTTTTTTGGCAGAAATGTCTTTGGACTAAGAAGAGATTTTGATATACTTTGGTTGCATCAATGAGCAATTTTCCTGAGATGTTCTCAGTTGTCATAAGAAAAATATTCCACTTCTTTATTATTGTCTGGGGATATCAACCTAAAATATTGGCGCAGAAGGATTTTTATCGATACTGTTTTGCATTACCATAAAATATTATTGGCCATCATTTTAATATTGGGATGCAAAAGTTTTTGCAATTCCAATTCAACTGCACAACTGATCTCTTAACTATGACTTATACGTATATTAGTTATGTAGGTTTTAAAATTGTAAATCAATACCATATTAATTTTATGTATGAATAATTTAGCTTTCTAACTAATTATCAAATGTAATATAACCTATGCATGATATCTCTTAAACCCGCTCGCATAATAGGAGATAAATACGTTAGTTATATGGGTCTATTGGTTTTATTAGCATCTTAATATTCAAGGAATAAAAGTTTTTTTTTCTTATAGTGACATTCGAATGCAGAATGATAAACGTAATTTGATTTCTTGGTTCTTTTTTTTCCCCTAAACTTTAGACTCTTGACTATACATGAAAGAGCCTGAGAAAACAAACCACAGTATGCCAAGGAGGTGAGAAAAAAGGATCCTCTTTGTTTTTGTAAATAGAAAACAGTATCTCCTTGCCAAAGTTCACTCCATCATTAACAAATTCAGCCAAGCTGCTTCCTCTGTAAATTAATGAAATCAGCACCCAAACATTTCAATGCAACTGAAAGAAGCATAAAATCGGATCAACGTCCAAATGCCTTTCTGGTTAAAACAATAACTTTTAGATGTTTTCGAGTTTCATAATGAAATGTCAACCCTTAAAGAATGATCTCACATGACATTTAACTCATTACATCACAAATAATTTGTCGTATACGTGGTCGTCACTCAGAAACTAAAATTAAGTTTAAACTAGGATAATTAATTATTATTTTTAACATAGAGAGAGCAGGAGAAAGAGAAACACATATAAGAAAAATATAACTATTTTTGTCAAAAATAAATATATAATAAAATTCATAATTAATACTATATAACATATTATTTAAGTAATGCGATCAATTTTTTTACATAAAAATCTCCTTCAAAATTATGTACGGGCCCATATATCCCCAAGCCCAAGTGGATCTGGATAACAAGCCCAATTCAGACTCTTCCCATCATTGGATAAACAAGGTTGTTGTTTTTTTCTTTTCTTAAAATGATCGCATTATATCTACTTGAAAAGACATTTTATAAGACTTAATTATATAAATGTTAGTACCTTTTCTATATTATATAAATGAAAGTGGTTTTCTTTAAAAATATATAGCAATTTTAAGGAATTAGAAAAGATAATGATAACAAATTATCTAAGGGATTTTTTTTAATGTTTAAATATAAATATTCTACTTTCCTTTCCACATTATAACTTTTAAACTCATGTGTAGTGTAGCCTTCAACTTGACGACCTATTCTTTCTCTTCTCCTGCTTTACAACGAAAAAAAAGTTAGGCAGCATCAATGGAGTTTTTTACGTGTCAGAAAATATTATGAACAATAATTTGTTCGTAATTTTATGTTGTTTCTATGGACAGAAAGTATTGGAGAAACGAGAATAAAGCAGCAAGACAAAGAGAGTTTAAAATGATTACAGTATTATATTTATAATTAATTACATTAGTAATATTATGAGTATAACAATATCTATTACTAATTTTATTAATAATATCATGAATATAGTAATTATGTCGATAATATCATGAGCATAACAATTATACTACTAGTAATATCACGAGTATAATTATATTTATTATTAATTGTACCACTAATATAAGGAGTATAAAACTTATATCAACAATAGTATTATGAATATAATAATTATACTACAGGTAATATCACAAGTATAGTTATATTTATTATTAACTATAACACTAATATAAAGAGTATAATAATTATGCCAGTAATAATATTATGAATATAATAATTATACCTGATACTATTATGAGTACAATACTTATACCAATAATATTATAAATATAATAATATATGTTAATAATTATATATTAAAATATACCTACAGTAACAAAATATATGTGGATTTAATTTTTATCATTAATTAATAAATAAAAATAAAATTATATGGAAGATAATAAGTGTTACCTAAAAAATTGGAACAAAGGCAACGAAAGTTAAGGTTCCCTGTGATATTTTATTTGCTGTAATTGATGTTTAATTAATACGGCCATGTATATGTAATATTTTTATAAAATTGTCTTTTAATGTTTTTTTCCCAAAAGTTTTATTATGCTTTAAAATAATTATATAATCACTCATCTTCGATTAGGAAAGAGGGAGAGAGAAAGGGAAGGAGAGAGAGCGCGAGAAAGTAGGGATAACAATAGGGCGGGTTTAGAGTTATGCGGGTGCGACGTGTGTTGAAATAGTTATTTTTAAAACTAATGCGAGGCGGAGCGGAGCGGATTGTGGGTTTAAGAAATCAAATAGAAATTCGAAGAAATTAATTTTTTGTAACTAGTAAAAATCATATATATAAACCTTTTATATAAAATATTAACTTTAATTTTATTTTTTTTTCTAAAATTTAAACTAGACATATCCTGTAAAATTGTTAGTTGTTAAAATATTAATTAGAAGCTTCTAAGTAACAATTAAGAAACAATTGTTAAAATGTCAACTAAAAATAGTTAATTAGTTGTTGAAACGTTAATTAACACAAAAAACTAAATACAATTAAAAATAATTTTTTTTTAAAATTTAAGCAAAGCGGGTCTATGCGGGACGGTTTAAAAATTTTGCGGGTTAAGCTCAACCCATCTTACACCCGCTCTATTGCCATCCCTGAAAGAAAGGGGTATTCTAAATAATTACGATATTAAACTATTTGTTTCTTTGCAATTTTCACTTTGGTATTTTTAATTTTCCCCAACCATTCGTAATTGATTATGTATTAAATAAAAAAGAGACCTTTTATAAAATTGTGTTAGGGGTATTCTGAATGATATAAATTATGTTTTTATTATTATACATAGCAAAATGTGATACAATAATATGCTGTGGTAGATTTTTTGAACAGATAATTTAATGATATATTCATTTATAGTGTGAAAGTAATAATAATGTTTTCATGCATAGTGTAAGTTTGGCTTATCTAGCCACCAGACATGCAATTGAGTAGTGTCTGTCATAAATATTAAATTCATGCAAAATAATAAAAGTCCATTCATGTCACGTAACACTCAATTGGTTTCCCATATCCCTGCAAAAATTTAAAAAAAAAAAAAAAATAAATGACATTTTCCTACCTTTTTTTTCTTTCTTCTTCTTCATATAAATATATATAGAAATTGAATAAAAGTAAGATTCTGATAGAAAAAAAAAATCATTAATTTGGTAAATATTAATAGCAGAGAGTCGTCGCGATCAATTGTGGTCCTTCATAGCCTACTTTGATGACCCTTGAGCTGGACCATATATATTTGAAATATTAAGGACGAGGTATCAATGCTCATGTAAGGAGGTGTTAAAGGTTTGAAATATTTTATATCATAATTTTTTAAATATTATAAATGCTAATAAATATTATACATTACACATAATAATAGTAATACAAATAAAAGTGAAATTATTAATGAAATACAATTTTAAATTCTACATAGATATTTAACAATTTCAGCAACCGCAACAACAGTCACAACAATTTTTGACGTACCCCATGCAATCCATATTTTATTAAGTTATTATTGTAATTTTATTATTATGTTTTGTTTTACTTTTTTAAATTACTATATACTTTATATTTCAATTTTGATGTATGTCAATTACTATTTTGTTGAATGTATATTATTTTTGGTTATTTTAAAGTACATTGTATTAGTTGTCTAATAATTTATATAATTGCATTTAAAATTTTTGTCAGGGTTAATTATAGTTATATCCAATTATAATTTATAGTAGAACGAACATAAATTTAATTTTTAAAAAAGTCATACACAGAAAAAGTTATTTTATAAGAAAGACTAATGAATGATATACAAAAATAATTAAATATGCAAGAGATTTAATCAAAATATATTAATTTATATAATATCTAATTAAAATTTTTATATAATAAAATAATATTAAATATTTAATAAAGTAAATTGATATGATGAATAGTGCTATACACAAAATTTAGTGTAACATTATTCTCTCACACTAAAATGAAATGGAATTTAATGTTGAATCAGAGATGATTTACATAATGTTATACATAAATTTCTAATTTTTTCAAAGTTTCAAACTTGGAAAAAAGTGTAATGTTGATATGTATGTATGTATATATTGGACCACATGTATTGCCATATGTATAGAATTGGATTGTCATACAATTACGTACTCCCTTCGTTAAAAAAAAAAGATTTAGGTTGAATTGATACAGAGTTAAAAAAATAAAAAAGATTTTTTGATTTGTGGTTCTAAATTAAAGTTATGTCAAATCAAAATGACCTTTAATCTTGTGGCATTTAAACAGTCACATGGAAAACTGAAATTAAAATATTGTTAAAAAAAAAAAGAAATCATTTTTTAAAAAGAAAAATAGATTAAGAAAAAAAGGAAATCATTATTTTTATAACGGATGAAGTATAATATTCAGTTTTTTTTTAATTGGGGGTAGGGGAAGGGAAAATGGGGAGAGGATTACAATATGGGAAATCGAACCCTCACCAATAAAGTAGAAATTCAGGTAGTCAACCAACTGAGCTATTAAAATTTTCCGAGTATAAGATTAAGTTTACATTAAACATTTTGAACTTTTTCATACACGATGTTTATATATATATATCAACTGCACTCCCCACTTATATAAATCTTTGGTAGTATATAATATAAATTCTGACCTTTTCTTGGTTTTTTTTTTTCTAATAAAAAGATGCACTAAGTGCCCAATTATCATCGAGTGTCAAAATTAACTCATAAAATATAACCCGTTTAATTCAACTCTTTCTCTCTATCTCTCCGATGACGAAATTAAGAATTTTATTATGGGTATAATTTTTTTTTTTTTTGGGTATATATCTCTAAAAAAGTTGTTCTTGACCTATATAAACAATATTATTCTTGGCATTTCTTACTTTTGCTTTTTATTTTTTTTTTTGGAAACAATTTGTCTAAATTATAATATTCTTCCAGCTGTTTGAATGTTACGTTTTGGACTTCAAAGGTTAGAATTGAAGGAACAAGTACTATTCTTAGTTATCAAACCTTCTATTAGTTACGAAAGCCTGTGCTAGTATGAGCCTAACATAAATTATTTTTTGGTTTCGATTATGTCATATTGATAGATTTTTTTTTCTATATATTTAAAAAAAATTTAAGTTGTTAATTACTGAGACCTATAGAACATTTTATTTGCTACCTATTTTGTTCTAATTTATGTTGCACATATAAAATTTTGAGAGTATATCAAAATTTTATTTATTAATATACACAAACTTCTTGGTTTAAATATAATAGTATATTTTTTTAAAAGTAATTTCTTTTTAACACAAATATAATCATTAAAATATTATTAAAGTAATTTTTAATTTTATTTGTCCAGCTTAAAAAGGAACACTCAATTTTTTATTTTATGTTTATTTGTCATAAGTTTAATGTTTAAATGCTTAAAATAATTTATTAGGATGATATAGTATAATCAGAGTTGAAGCAGCCAGAAAAATGATTTATAAGGGATAATATTGTAAAATCATAGTTGAAGAAGAATATGCAGAAACATAATTTTATTGATAAATAATATAGATAGAAATCCGTTTCTCCCTTGATTCTTCTCTTATTAGATTTCTCCATGACTCGAGGGCTGTTAGTGGCGTATTTCTTAAATGTAGGATGATTTTGACATCCTTGACCCATATTTTGATCTCTTGATAAATATCCCTAGGATTTATGGGATATTTGAGATGTCTTTTGAAGGAAATATAATACCATAAATTAGGGTTTAGTATAGAGTAACCTCCAAAAAAAACCTAACTGAAATATGACTCATCTTATAGAGTCCTACAAGATTTTGATGTCTACCGTCTTTTTATCTTACAATATTTGGAAGTAGTCAATCAATTGAGAGGGTAAGGGTTGTTGAACTATCACTTATAGCTAGTTTCTGGTTTTAGGACCTCTTTAGAGCTCATCAGTACTATATATATATATAGGTTCAGGTCTTACAAATTCAAAAAATTAATTGTTAGGGTAGAGACTAGCTTAGGGCTATGCTAGGAAGATCATATGATAATCATGTCATAATCATTTGAAGCTTACTGAAACCCTATTTGAAACTAAATTTAATTGCTAGACCTAGATGTCTATTCTTTTCATAAAATTAATTTGTAATCTTAAAAATAAAAACATATTGTCGTCTAGCTTGTTACAATAGACAAACGGGTTGAACTCCTTTCGTTGAAAAAATATATTATATATAAGTTTTACAAAAATAAATTTTTTTTCTTGCATAGATATATAATTTATTGAATTTTATTACCACAATATAAGTTTTTTTTTAATAAAAATTATGATTCCGTCATTAACTGCAACATATAAATATGACATGATAATATAAAAATTTCTCCATACGGGCAAAAATTAATAATACTCGTGCAGTGCATGACTCTATTAAAGCTGAAGAATTTAAGTTTTCTACGTACAGGAATCGTGACTTTCCAGAATCAAAATTTTACCAATTTCCAATTTCCGACCTCAAAATTACCGATTTTCAGAAGTCGATATTGTAATCGTGATCTCATCATTTGCAAGAATGATCTCCAAAGGGTAAGTTTTGATCCTACTTACCGAACTTTCTAGAAAGAACCTTCACTTGATTAAAAATCAGTCTTTCTTGTCTGAACAAAACAAGTTGAAGTGGATCGTCATTGTATTCACGATAAGCTGCTATCTTTCTGAACTATATATGTGCAGAGAAGAGGTATCGATACTCCTGTAAGGAGGTGGGAGAGGTTGGATTTAGGAGTCACTAGGAGAAGTAGAGGTAGACCGAAGAAGTACTGGGGGAGGTGATTAGACAGGATATGGTGAAACTTGATCTCACCGAGGACATGACTTTAGATAGGAAGGAGTGGAGGTCGGAAAATTAGAGTAGAAGGTTAATAGGTTAGCAGGGTTAGGTTGATGTCTAACCGTGACGTATTGTAGGGCAGTAGGTTTTGTCGAGTCTGTATATCAACTGTTTTATTTAGCTATATTATATGTGTTAAATTTGTCCGTTTCGGTGTTTTCATTAGTAGTCGCTCTTCCTATTCCTTTCTTTTCCTTTCCTTTTGGTCATATCTAGTTTATTCTGCTTTTGAGTTGTTGAGACGAGGATTCCCAGGAAACATCCTCTCTACTTTTATGATAGCTATAGAAACTAATGTAGTCTTGTTAGGGTAAGCAAATATTGTAGTTTGATCCTATTATAATAGGGTTAGCTTAAAAGGCAACTACATATTATTTGTATATAAGAAGCTAGGTCATAATGTGATGAATACAAATGCAAATAGATAATTCTCCCAGAAACACTTTTGTCTCTTTACTATTTTAACTCCCTTCGATAGTTGAATAGCTAGTATAAGAGATGTTTCGATGATAATGGTTAATTAGCAGATTTGGGGGATGTCCAAATACTGCTAGTTTTTCTGTTTTGTAAAGTTCATTTGGTAAATAAAATCTTTACGTATCGAAAAAATTAAAGATGGTGTTGCTCAATTGCTTTTACAAAGTTATAATTGTTGGCCAAGATCAAACGTTTATATTATAATTACTTCCTCCGTTCAAAAAAAGAACGATCTAGTTTGACTTAGCACAAAGTTTAAGAAAATAAAAAAGACTCTTTGATTTTGTGGTTACGTTTTAAAGTTATGTCAAATATACCAAAATGTTCGTTAATCTTGTGGCCTTAAACATGACATATAGAAAGTTGAAATTAAAACGTTGCCAAATAAGAAAATAGATCATTCTTTTTGAAACAGATTAAAATCGAAATTTTTTAAACGGAATGAGTATTTCTTTTAACTGTATAAGAAATCTTGATCAAAGGAGACAAACAAGACACATACTAGTATAAATAAAAGTGTACAAAAATGAAAAATACAATGACTAAACATTAAGAAATCAATACAAAGAAGCTAAGAAGTGATATATAATTAATTGATGGACTAGTAGTAAATAAAAGTCATGACAATCTATATGGACATCAACTACCCACATTCTCTTTTATTGTTATAGCTATCCCTAGTCAGATCTCTACTGGAATGAGACACTTCTAATTTCCAAATTGAAAATTTAATTTAAAAAAAAAAAAACATGTACTAAAATTACCACTAGTATTACTAAATAGTAATGAGTACTGTTCTTTAGCAGAATGTCTGCTGAATCTGATGAGCCAGTTCTTCAGCACTAAGTTGGCATTCAATTCCAATCTGCCAAAAGGGAAGAAAATTACCAATCATTAGCTTTGAAATGTTCACTAATTTAATGATACCACACGTCTGCAGATTCTCTAATTTAATTTGAATTTAAGTTATATATACATCATCAGTCAAGTTAAATTAAGACTACTGATGATAATTTAGAGGGATTCGAATAAACATACGCGTCTTTGAAGGAAATTTATGAACAAATAATATACTCTCTCCGTCCAGCAATAGTTGTTCACTATTGACTTGGCAGAGAGATTAGGAAACAGTAAATGCTAGGGGTAATTTCACCAAATCACCCTTTCAATATGATAAATAAGACAATGACTATAATTAATGATAAGGGTAAATTAGGAAGTAAGTGTAAAATAAAGATGGACGGAAGGAGTGTGGTTGTCAAAAAGGGTGCCATATATATGTGTGTGTATGTAGAAAAGTTACCTAGTTAGTACAAGTTTGTGTCCCCCACACAAGTCTATTTCACAAGATAAATAAAATGATTACTAGGAAATTTTGGAATCATAACTGAATAAAATTTTCTACAATTGTTCAAACTTGTCTAGTCTATCTCCATTTCAACATTTTCAAACCATATATGATATTGTCCATGTGATAGTAGTCATATTTGGAGCAAGTTTAGGTTAATTATACTAAAAATGATGTATGTGTACAAGTTACCACAAGTGAAAGCAAAAGAACCTCATAAATAGAAGTAAATGAGATCTCTTGCCCTTTTATATTCATGACGATAAAAATTGATTTTTTCAAATTTTTAGGTGTAAAAATTAAAATCATAGTGTATGTATGCGAACTGTTCTAGGGTATATAAAACTCATTTTCATGCGACTCCAATTTTTAATTGACCGTGAGATATAATATACTTTTTTTCTATTTTAACTTTACACGAAGTTTAAGAAAGTAAAGAGAGTTACAGTACCTTAATGGTGAAGGAGTTGAGCATGGTACCATCAATAGTACTAATGCTGACGTGGAGTATTTCGAGGGCGAGTTGTTCTAAAGCAGCAATGATCTTCACAGCTTGGCCCGGTATACGTGGAGATACCGTCTTCAATATGACATTCGCGCCAGAGAATTTCACCTCCACGTCAGCAATGGCGGACTTTGAATTAGCAGCCAGCTCGTTATTGACGTGACTATCAATAGAGGAATTTGAAGAAGTAGTAGTAGGAGATGGTTCAAGTGGTCTGTTAGCGTTGTTGTTGTTATTGTTGTTGTTATTGTTATTAGGCTTATATGGGCTAGTAGGTTGTGGGGTTCTTGGGCTAATTGGTAAGTTCATTCTGGGGCTAAGTGGTGGTTTTCTTGGACTTAATGGTGAGGGTGTTATTAGTCTTGGACTAATTGGGACTAGCTGTGGTAGTACTCTTGGACTTAGCACTTCACTATAAACTTTGCGTTGCTTCTTGGCTTCTAGGGATTGTAGAACTTGTTGTAGCTCGTTTATGTAATCAACAACCCCACCAATTATTGATGCTTGATCACCCTATTTATTACACAACCACAAAAATAAACACATGAGAAGACAAAAATAAATAAATGTTTTTACGTATTTTCAGCTAAGTTGTGCAGACTCTTCACTTTTAATATTGCACTCCTGTCGGATTCTCCGTAAATATACTACTTTTTGGAGAATTCGACACGCACCCGCTCACACTTTTGAAGAGTCCAAGCAATGGTAGAAATTTAATTTGTCTAAAACTTAATTTACAAGGTTTCTTGAACACATATTCCTCAACATGCATGTTTTCCCTGTCCAGAATTTTCACTACAGTAATTTAAAATATAAAATCATAAAACACACAATAAATCATAAAAATTCAAAATTTACTATATTAAAATTATTAACCTTGCCCCTATTTCCAACCCCCCAATCAAAACTCCTTTTACTTTTATTACTATGTTATACATATATATATAAATCAGTATTTGGCTGGAAAAAAAAAAGAGAAGATAAAAATGAAAGAAAGATAATTAGTGGCAGTTAACAAAGTATCCATAAATAAAATGTGTCTTTAAATATAATGAGTGACAACATCAAGATTTTAATTTTACGGGTTTTAGATTTTAGAACGATGACTTCAAGTGTTAATAATTAGATTCTATACTTATATTTAATGAATTTCTTAACATAATTTTACTATCCAACTATAAAAACAACAAACTCAATGTAATTGAAAAGATAAAAAAAGTTATTTCCGAAAATCGTAATATAAAAGAAAAGAGAGGAAGCATAAAAACGTACTCGTTTAGCATAAAAACAAGGCATCAAAGTTCGTAGCACAGAGAGATGTTCATTCATTTGTTTGCGTCGATTCCTTTCAACAGTTATGTGAGAAATCCTATTTTCTCCAACACCCGCCGCCGTCGCCGTCGAATTCTGCCTCTTGCTGCTTGGTGTATCTGCCTCCTCGCAGTATAACTCTTGCACTGAAGTTGCACTTGATCCAGTAGATTTCTGAGAAATCAACTTCCTTTTTTTCCCTTCTTCCGAGGTTGTCATCGTCATAGGTTGATTGTTATTGTTATTGTTATTGTTATTATTCCACTCCGAATTGGCACTGCCTTCCCCTTCTAAAGCCTCTAAAATACTCAAGATGTCACATTCAGAATCCTCAAACAAATCAGACAAATTTTGGTCACCATCCATTTCCAAAAAGAGTGGTTTTGGATATGAAGGAAAGAAGATGGAGATGTAGAAAAGGCAATAAAGAGAGAGAGAGAGAGCCGTTAAGAGAGGAATGGATGGATATTTATTGCTGAACAAAACAAGCTAAGGGTGTTATATATTTAAAGACAGAATAATATAATAGATATAAAGTACTATACCCTATATAAAAAATATAGGGGTTTTAAGTATGTAGTGACGTAGAAAGTGTACGAGCAAGACATTATAATAATAAGTTAATCATTAAAAGAATTTAAAAAGTTTGGTGAAATTCTAAAACACCAAGTTAAACTTACACATTTCCACTAGTATATTTATAGCTTACATTTGGACATGTTATAAGAAATTGTAATTTTTAGTGTTTGGATAACTAAAGTGGGATCATTGTTTTAGATTAACTCAAAATTTAAAAAAAAAAAAAACAATTTGAGATTTTAGATCATAAAACGTAATTAATAAGCTTATATTTTATGATGTAACATTTTAAATTTTGCAAAAGAAAGACTGATGCTCGGGATGAAAACATAAATCGAACTGTGTGAAAAAATTATGTATTAAAAAATAACTAGTTATTATTATTGTTGACTAGCAGCTTTTTATAAAATTATGTGTATTTGGGAGTTTGTAATCACAAATATTTATTTATAAAAGAAACAAGGACATATATATATATATATATATATATATATAAAACGAGCATTCTCAATATTATGCCTTGAAAAGGACTCGAACCTCCACACTCTTTAGTACGAGATTTTGGACGCGTTTTATTTGGCAGTTTTTGGGATGTTAAATACTATTGGATGGGCTACTTTTTTTTGGCAATGGAAGCACATCATATTAGGGCAGGGTAAGGTTTCACAGTTTAATGAATCTTCCACTTATTTGATAGGTTGGTTAAAGAATTATTTATGGTTAAACTCTTCACAACTTATCAGTGGATATAACCTTTTTGGTATGAATAGTTTATTGGTTTGGGTATGGATGTTCTTATTTAATTTGGACATCGTGTTTGGGCTACTGGATTTATGTTCTTAATTTCTTGGCGTGGATATTAGCAGGAATTGATTGTAACTTTAGCACGGGCTCACGAACGCACACCTTTGAGCAATTTGATTCGCTGGAGAGATAAACCAGTGGCCCTTTCTATTGTACAAGCAAGATTGGTTGGATCAACACACTTTTCTGTAGGTTATATATTCAGTTATGTGGCTTTCTTGATTGCCTCTACGTCGGGCAAATTTGGTTAATTAATGTGCGTATTCGCAATAATCTCATTTCTTTCGACGAAGAAGGGGTTCCACCTTCTTCTATTTCTACATCTAGGATTCAACTTGTATCATGGATACTAAAAGGAATTCAACCTCCCGGTCCTCTCGTACTAGTGAAAGGTCCTCTCAATGCTCTAATGCCTACATTGGATATGGACCGAACTGTCTCACGATGTTCTGAACCCAGCTCACGTACGCCTTTTAAAGGGCAAACAACCCCACCCTTGGAACATACTACAGCCCCAGGTGGCGAAGAGCCGACATCGAGGTGCCAAACCTTCCCGTCGATGTGAGCTCTTGGGAAAGATCAACATGTTATCCTTAGAGTAACTTTTATCCGTTGAGCGACGACCCTTCCACTCGGCACCATCGGATCACTAAGGCCGACTTTCTTCCCTGCTCGACAGGTGGGTCTTGCAGTCAAGCTCCCTTTTGCCTTTAAACTCGAGGGCTAATCTCCGTTCGGCCCAAGGAAATCTTTGCACGCCTCCATTACCTTTTGAGAGGGGTACGCCCCATAGAAACTGTCTACCTGAGATTGTCCCTTGGCTCGTAGGTCCTGACACAAGGTTAGAGTTCTAGCCCTTCCAGAGTGGTATCTCACTGATGGCTCCCCCCACTCCCCCACCCCCCCACCCCCCGGAAAGAGGCCTTATTCGCCTTCCACCTAAGCTGCACAGGATAGGCCCAAAGCCAATCCCAAGGAACAGTGAAGCTTCATAGGGTCTTTCTGTCCAGGTGCAGTTAGTCCGCATCTTCATAGACATGTCTATTTCACCGAGCCCCTTTCCGGGACAGTGCCCAGATCGTTACGCCTTTCGTACGGGTCAGAACTTACCCAACAAGGAATTTTGCTACCTTAGGACCGTTATAGTTACTATTATTGTTGATTAGCAGAGTTTTATAAAATTATGTGTATTTGGGAGTTTATAATCACAAATATTTATTTATAAAAGAAACAAGGACACACACATATAACGCCTTTAGGATATTTCAATATTTTATTTATGAACTGTGTTCATTTGATAAAATTATATAAGAATTAAAGAAATTTTAATACGACTTATGAAATTTTCAAATTTATGAGAAAAAAAAATTCAAATTACATATCAAAAGAAACTTTAACTCCAAATCTATCTAATTTTAAAATTTGATTTTTTTTTTCAATATCCAAACTGGTCCCTTAGCTGAGTAAATTTAAGAAACAACCAGTTTTAACTGTCACCATTTTTCTTTCCTATTTTATCTGATCTTAGAAGAAACAAAGAAGAAAGGAATTATGAACCTTAACTCTATCCTTTAAGAAAAAAATCATTTAATGTTAGAAGGTAAGGTGTGGACTATCCACCATCAATGTGATCTAACAAGTAGATTTGAGTTGGATAAAATTTATGTAAATTGTATTTTTATTTTTATAAAATAAAAAAAAATTATTTTTTATAGATCATCTATTTAAAATTTAAAGTTATTTGACAAACAATTATAAGAAAAAAGAAAATACCGCAAACAATCAAACTAAAGAATAAAATAGAGCAACAAATAGCAAACAATATAACAATAAAATAACACTCTACAATTACTCAAATACCTAGTAACGTTCTATTTTAACTTTTGATCTCAATACCTCTTTATTAAAGATCATTTTGCATGAATTCATCCAAACTTAATAATTTTGGTTCATAAACAATTAATTTCAAATACAGTAAATCAGACGAGTTGCAATAAAAACAGAAACCGATGAAGTTAGTGTACTCAAGGAAGAAGAGTGGTATAAGGAAGTTCATCTAAACCATCTTCGAAAAAAATTATAATAAGATCAAAGTTTATATATATATATATATATATATATATATATATATTATTGTTAAAACCCTTTTAATTTTATTATATTTTATTTCTTTTTTTTAATTAAACAAGGCTGACATTTACCTAACTGCTTTTACATTGTATAGCTAGCCTGTAAGCTGAAACTAATAGAAATGCACTGAAAACTCTTTCCGTTTGAAAACATGTCAATGTCTACATAAATATTTGTTTGTGCTTATCCTCGAGAGTATCAAAAGAAAATGAAACTATGATATTAGGAGCAGCTCAAGTACATTAGTGGTCTAAGGCGAAAATCGAAGGGAGGTCTTAAACTTTAAAATATATATATTATTACGAATTTTATTCTTCTATCTCTTTGAGATGCAGAATTGTATAAAAAAATAATAATTGATTTCATTCAGTAATTCTTTTCAATTGATCATGTAATCATACTTCATATATACCAGTATTTGTTTCTGAAAAAAAAATCTATAACCTATTATTACTAAAATAAATATTGACGCCCCTCAAATTTGGAGAACTAAGACGCTTGCCTTTTTTCTAACACTGTCGAGCCACACCTTTGCGTGATACTCCTCTAATTTACTCTCATTAGTAATTTCCCTTTTTAAGCAAATATATACTTTATAGTTAGCCAAGTCTGTATGTTTTTTTAGAGTTAGGTTTTAGGTTTTACAGTAGTGATTGCAAAGAAAGCACCAAAATAGCCTCTTGCATGATCTTCACTACTATCCTTTTTCACCAAAACTACGTAAATTTAGCAAACTTTTCCAAATAGGGTTTGTCTTGCTCTTTCTTAGGTTTTTTTCTGCTAGGTTTAGAAAAAATTAAGTTCATTAAGAAGAAATGAAATGAAATTTTTACACAAATAACAACTTTCACCCCCAAAATTACACTTTAAAATTTATTTATCAAAATACCAAAAAAAAAACACTCTTTTTCATTTTCCAACACTATTATATCATATCACACACCACAATAATCACACTCAAAACACTCTCTCTCCTAAATTTGTAAATAAAGTTGGTATTTTATATGGTATTTTTCAATGATTCGGTAGGGGCATGTAATTTTTATCCAAAAACTTGGTATTTTTGAAAACTCCCCGAAAGAAATTAATAAATACAATATACTATTTAAAATTTAAAAAAGACTTCCATTTTTATTTTTAAAATTATTATTATTAGGTTAGTAATGAGAGAACCATTGTCAAATTGAATGTTGTGTATAGTTTTGTCAGGTTGGCCTCTTCAACGACAGTGGCTTTATTGTGGCTGTATCTACCTCCATATCAAATTTATTGGCCCCTCTTATTAATAACTTCAATTCATTAGACACCTTTTCCATGTTAACATGCATCAAAATATTGCCATATTTCGGTGTCCGATATCCACATTCGAGCTCGATTAAATTGAGATTTACGCTGAAAAGTTTCACATTGGGAGGTAAAGCGCTTCCTAATAAAGGC